>CP136059.1:223886678-225187303 GCA_032464435.1 Aegilops umbellulata | reverse complement strand
GATCATATGTTCAGATCCTTTATGCATATTATTACCCCTCTGATTATGAACATGAATATGCTTTGTGAGTAGTTACGTTTGTTCCTGAGGACAAGGGAGAAGTCTTGCTATTAGTAGTCATGTGAATTTGGTATTCGTTTGATATTTTGATAAGATGTATGTTGTCTAGCCTCTAATGGTGTTATGTGAATGTCGACTACATAACACTTCACCATTATTTGGGCCTAGAGGAAAGCATTGGGAAGTAATAAGTAGATGAGGGGTTGCTAGAGTGACAGAAGCTTAAACCCTAGTTTTTGCGTTGCTTCGTAAGGGGCTGATTTGGATCCATATGTTTCATGCTATGGTTAGGTTTACCCTAATACTTTTGTTGTAGTTGCAGATGCTTGCAATAGAGGTTAATCATAAGTGGGATGCTTGTTCAAGTAAGAACAACACCCAAGCACCGGTCCACCCACATATCAAATTATCAAAGTACCGAACGCGAATCATATGAACGTGATGAAAACTAGCTTGACAATATTCCCATGTGTCCTCGGGAGCGCTTTTCGTATTATAAGAGTTTGTTCCGGCTTATCCTTTGCTACAAAAAGGATTGGGCCACCTTGCTGCACTTTATTTACTTTTGTTACTTGTTGCTCGTTACAATTTATCTTATCACCAAACTATCTGTTACCACTTATTTCAGTACTTGCAGAGAATACCTTGCTGAAAACCGCTTATCATTTCCTTCTGCTCCTCGTTGCGTTCGACACTCTTACTTATCGAAAGGACTATGATAGATCCCCTGTACTTGTGGGTCATCAAGTCCCTAAAGACTTATGCCGCTTAGGGCGAGGAGTCGGCTTTGTCCGGCCTAGGCGTGTATAGCGCCCCGAACTCGGTCTTCCGAACACTAGGGGCTTCGCCAAAATTTAAAATTATAGAATTCTCTGGCTAAGTGAGAGTAATAACGCATTATAGTACGACTGCCTTGTTCGTTGTGCTGAGCACCTCACTCGAAGGACCCAAGAATGGGAAAAAAGAGTGCTCAGGTTTATCCCGAACACCCCAGCACTCGTGGCACGGGGGCAGAAGCCGATGAGTCGCCATCTCTCAGATTTAATAAACGGCCGCATAGAAGGTAATGTTTTAAATTCAAACAAGCGTACAAGATCACACGAGCGTACAAGATCGCATGAGCGAGTTTACTCAAATATTACATCCTTGGAACATTCATCCGCCACAAGGCGGGCACCCTTCAGGATGCCCTCATAGTACATCTTGGGGTGGCGATGCTCCTTGCCCTGCGGTGGTCCGTCCTTCACCAGCCGCTCCGCGTCCATTTTTCCCCAGTGTACTTTCACGCGGGCAAGGGCCCTGCGGGAGCCCTCGATGCAGACGGAGCGCTTGATGACTTCAAGCCATGGACAAGCATCTGCCAGCCGCCTCACCAGCCCGAAGTAGCTCCCAGGCATGGCCTCTCCAGGCCACAACCGGACTATAAGACCCTTCATGGCCTATTCGGCCACCTTATGGAGCTCGACCAGTTGCTTCAGCTGGTCGCTCAAGGGCACCGGGTGTCCGGTCTCAGCATACTGAGACCAGAACACCTTCTCCGCCGAGCTCCCTTCCTCGGCTCGGTAGTAGGTGGCGGCATCGGACACGTTGCGGGGCAAATCTGCGAATGCTCCTAGAGAGCTCCGGACTCGGGTAAGTAACAAGTAATTCACCTTCACGTGCTTGCTTTGCATAATGAATGCCTTACCCGCCGCTATCTTCTTCATCGCCTCAATTTCCTGGAGGGCTTTTTGGGCTTCGGCCTTGGCAGACTTGGCGCTCTCGAGGGCCGCTGCGAGCTCGGACTCTCGAGTCTTCGAGTCAAGCTCCAAACTCTCATGATTTTTCATGAGAGCCTAGAGCTCTTGGTGCACCTCGGCAACCCGCGCCTCTTGCTTCCCCCGCTCGCTGCACTCCGTGGCCGCTTTGTTTTCGGCCTCGGATAGTGCTTGCTTCAGGGTCGCCACCTCGGTCGTGGCCCCTAGCAAATCAGTAACGATCCTATCATTTTTGCAATTGCATCTTTATATATATATATACACAAACAAGGCATTACGTACCTTGGTTGTCCTCGAGCTGCCTCTTGGCAAGGCCGAGCTCTTTCTCGGACCACTCGAGGTTCTGCTTCAATGCATCAACCTCCGCAGTCAGTGCGGCAGAGTCTAGCAGCGAAGCCTGCATACGCATATCGACTTAATTATGTTAGACTCCTGCGAATATTATTAGATCCTCTATTCGGCTTTTCTTTGTGAACACCAAACAAAGCATCAAGGGCTACTGTCTATGCGGTAATATTTTCATATACTTTTTACATACCTCAAAGCCTATTAGAAGGCTGGCACAGGCTTCAGTCAGCCCACTCTTGGCGGACTGAACTTTCTGGATCACCACACTCATAATAGTGCGGTGCTCCTCGTCGATGGAGGTGCCGTTAAGCACCTCCAGCAAGTTATCCGGTGCCTCCGGTTGGACGGAGGTCACCGGCGTGGTAGGCTTGCCCTTCTTAGTGGGGGGCCGCCTGCCGGACTCCAGAACCGCTGAAGGTTCCGGCACGGTGTTCGGCCCAGGGCCGAACTTGGAGCCCTAGGGAGTCTTGCTCCCTTTGCGCCTGGAGTCCGGGATGTCGCCTTGAGGCGCCCCCAGGACTACCTCCCCTCGGTTTGGAACCCCTTGGGACAATACCTCGGCATTGTCCGTAGGGCGAGGGGAGGAGGCGGCCGAAAGTGAAAGGGTATTCACATCTAACGAACCCATGGAACCGCTCGACGACACGTCGAGCCGGGCTCGGGGCGGGCTGCATTATTATATTCGACGTTAGGAGAAGTTGTGCAATAAAGGAACGCTATGAGTTACTCTGGTGTCTGAATACTTACGACTTCACCAGAGGCTTGGCCTTGGGCGGCCACTCGTCTTCGCTGTCGGCGGCGTTGGTGGAATAGTCCGGAGGAAGGGTCCTTCCCTTCTTGGACCCTCCGGCCTCCCCAGTTGGGGCGGCCTTCCTTTTCTTTTCTCCCCCTGCTGGAGGGGAAGAAACCTCTTTTTCCTCCTCCTCGTCTTCGTGGGAGGAGTGCGCCTCGGAGTCATCGGACGATGAGTCCGACACCGCCGGGCGCCGGGAACTCTTTCGGGTCCCCGTGGCCTTCTTCTTGTCCTTCTTCTCCGGCACCACGTAAGGTGTCGGAACCAGCAGCTCTGCCAGGCGAGCGTCTGCTGGGCCTTCGGGCAAAGGAGTCGGACAGTCGATTTGTCCGGCCGTCTCCTGCCAGTCCTGTCAAAGGTATGGGGACTTAGACCCCGCATATGATTAAATTATGGAAAATGAATACCCTATGGGAGGTAAAACCGCTTACCGTGTTGGCTTGGCGCTTCGCGCTGAATCCGCGATCCTCGGTAAGGGGGGAGGAACCTCGGCACCCTTGAAAAGCACCTTCCAAGCATCCTCGTGTGGTGTGTCGAAGAGCTCGCTCAGAGTCTGGTGCTGGGCCGGGTCGAACTCCCACAAATTGAATGCCCGTCGTTGACACGGAAGGATCCGGCGGATGAGCATGACTTGGACTATATTGACAAGCTTGAGCTTCTTGCTCATCATGTTCTGGACACAGGTTTGGAGTCCGGTCAGCTCTCCCGGACTACCCCAGGGTAGGCCCTTCTCTTTCCAGGAGGTGAGCCGTGTGGGGATTCCGGATCGGAACTCGGGGGCCGCTGCCCATTCGGGGTCACGCGGCTCGGTGATGTAGAACCACCCCGATTGCCACCCCTTTATGGTCTCCACGTAGGAGCCCTCGAGCCATGTGGCGTTGGGCATCTTGCCCACCATGGTGCCTCCGCACTCCGCTTGCTGGCCGCGCACCACTTTCGGCTTGACATTAAAAGTCTTCAGCCATAGGCCGAAGTGGGGCCTGATGCGGAGGAAGGCCTCACATACGACGATAAACGCCGAGATGTTGAGGATGAAGTTCAGGGCCAGATCGTGGAAGTCCAGGCCGTAGTAGAACATGAGCCCCCGGACGAATGGGTGGAGAGGGAAGCCCAGTCCGCAGAGGAAATGGGTGAGGAACACTACCCTCTCATGGGACCTGGGGCTGGGGATGAACTGCCCCGCATCTGGGAGCCGATGCACGATGTCCGCGGACAAGTATCCGGCTCTCCTCAGTTTCTTGATGTTTCCCTCCGTGACGGAGGAGACCATCCACTTGCCTCCCGCTCCGGACATGGTTGGAGAAGGTCGAGGAAGGAAATGTGGACTTAGGCGCTGGAGCTCGAGTGTGCGAGAATGGATGGGCAAAGGAGGAAGAAGGCGTGGATGGAAAAATGTGAACCCTTGTCCCTTTATATGGATGAACAAAACTATGCGTCCCCACCAGCCTGGTAAAACCCGCTCATCCCCCAAGCACCGTAATTGATGGCGCGGTTGGGTTACCCACGTCCGTATTGATGAGAATCCCGCGATAAGGGGACACGATATCTGCTTCAACAAGACGTGCCAGGGAAACCGCCTCGCAAATTGTGCTGAGATTGGCTGTAAAAAACGGTTCGTATAATGGCTTGGCTGTGGTGTGATGTCACACTACAGAATATGTCAGCAGATTAGATTTGTGGAAATTCTATTCTCTCTACGGTGGTATGTGGAACTTGTTTTGCAGAGCCGGACACGATCCTCGTGTTCAAAATCTTCTATGAAGTATTCGGAGGAGGAACCCGCCTTGCAATGCCGAAGACAATCTACATGCCGGACTCATCGTCATTGAAGCCTGGTTCAGGGGCTACTGAGGGAGTCCTGGATTAGGGGTGTCCGGACAGCCGGACTATAACCTTTGGCCGGACTGTTGGACTATGAAGATACAAGATTGAAGACTTCGTCCCGTGTCCGGATGGGACTCTCCTTGGCGTGGAAGGCAAGCTTGGCAGTACGGATATGTAGATCTCCTTCCTTGTAACCGACTCTGTGTAACCCTAGCCCTCTCCGGTGTCTATATAAACCGGAGGGTTTAGTCCATAGAACAACAACAATCTTACCATAGGCTAGCTTCTAGGGTTTAGCCTCTCTAATTTCGTGGTAGATCTACTCTTGTAATACCCATATCATCAATATTAATCAAGCAGGAGTAGGGTTTTACCTCCATCGAGAGGGCCCGAACCTGGGTAAAAACATCGTGCCCCTTGTCTCCTGTTACCATCCGCCTAGACGCACAGTTCGGGACCCCCTACCCGAGATCCGCCGGTTTTGCCACCGACAATCGGTCTCAACAAACACACCGCAAAAAGAAGATTACATCGAATAGATCTCCATGAGAGAGGGGAGGAACATTGTATTGAGATCCAAAAAGAGAGAAGAAGCCATCTAGCTACTAACTATGGACCCGAAGGTCTGAGGTAAACTACTCACACTTCATCGGAGAGGCTATGGTGTTGATGTAGAAGCCCTCCATGATGGATGCCCCCTCCGATGGAGCTCCGGAACAGGCCCCAAGATGGGAACTCGTGGGTACAGAAGGTTGCGGCGGTGGAATTAGGTTTTTGGCTCCGTATCTGATCGTTTGGGGGTACGTAGGTATATATAGGAGGAAGAAGTACGTCGGTGGAGCAACATGGGGCCCACGAGGGTGAAGGGCGCGCCCTGGGAGGGGGCCCTACCTCGTGGCCTCCTGGAAGCTTCTCTTA
The DNA here is from genome assembly GCA_032464435.1 of Aegilops umbellulata. Taxonomy (NCBI): domain Eukaryota; kingdom Viridiplantae; phylum Streptophyta; class Magnoliopsida; order Poales; family Poaceae; genus Aegilops; species Aegilops umbellulata. The sequence goes on along the minus strand of CP136059.1, from coordinate 225,181,603 downwards.
CATAGGGTCCAAGTCTCCTGGATCATGTTCATTCCAAAAATCACGCTCCAGAAGATTTCATTCCGTTTGGACTCCGTTTGATATTCTTTTTCTGCGAAACTCTGAAATAGGCAAAAAAACAGCAATTCTGGGTTGGGCCTCTAGTTAATAGGTTAGTCCCAAAAATAATATAAAAGTGGATAATAAAGCTCAATATTGTCCAAAACAGTAGATAATATAGCATGGAGCAATCAAAACTTATAGATACGTTGGAGACGTATCATGTACCCAACAGTTTCAAATGGGTATCCTATGAAGACGCATTTCTCCAATTTGGGTTTGAGCTTATCAGGCTGAAGCTTTTTCACATAAGCATCGCAACCCCAAACTTTAAGAAACGACAACTTAGGTTTCTTGCCAAACCACAGTTCATACGGTGTCATCTCAACGGATTTAGATGGTGCCCTATTTAACGTGAATGCAACTGTCTCTAGTGCATAACCCCAAAACGATAGTGGTGAATCGGTAAGAGACATCATAGATCACACCATATCTAATAAAGTACGGTTATGATGTTCGGACACACCATTACGCTGTGGTGTTACAGGTGGTGTGAGTTGTGAAACTATCCCACATTGTTTTAAACGAAGGCCAAACTCGTAACTCAAATATTCGCCTCCACAATCAGATCGTAGAAACTTTATTTTCTTGTTACGATGATTCTCCACTTCACTCTGAAATTCTTTGAACTTTTCAAATATTTCAGACTTGTGTTTCATTAAGTAGATATACCCATATCTGCTCAAATCATCTGTGAAGGTCAGAAAATAACCATACCCGCCACGAGCCTCAACACTCATCGGACTGCATACATCGGTATGTATTATTTACAATAAGTCAGTGGCTCGCTCCATTGTTCCGGAGAACGGAGTCTTAGTTACCTTTGCCCATGAGGCATGGTTCGCAAGTATCAAATGATTCATAATCAAGTGATTCCAAAAGTCCATCCACATGGAGTTTCTTCATGCGCTTTACACCAATATGACCTAAATGGCAGTGCCACAAATATGTTGCACTATCATTATCAACTTTGCATCTTTTGGCACCAATATTATGAATATGTGTATCACCATGATCGAGATTCAACAAAAATAGACCACTCTTCAAGGGTGCATGACCATAAAAGATATTATCATATAAATAGAACAACCATTATTCTCTGATTTAAATGAATAACCGTCTCGCATCAAACAAGATCCAGATATAATGTTCATGCTCAACATTGGCACCAAATGACAATTATTCCGGTCTAAAACTAATCCCAAAGGTAGATGTAGAGGTAGTGTGCCGATGACGATCACATTGACCTTGGAACCATTCCTGACGCGCGTCGTCACCTCGTCCTTAGCCAATCTTCGTTTAATCCGTAGCCCCTGTTTCAAGTTGCAAATATGAACAACAGACCCAGTATCAAATACCCAGGTGCTACTACGAGCATTAGTAAGGTACACATCAACAACATGTATATCAAATATACCTTTGTTCACTTTGCCATTCTTCTTATCCGCCAAATACTTGGGGCAGTTCCGCTTCTAGTGACCAGTCCCTTTACAGTAGAAGCACTCAGTTTCAGGTTTGGGTCCAGACTTGGGGTTCTTCCCGGGAGTGACAACTTGCTTGCATTGCCATTCTTCTTGAAGTTCCCCTTTCTTTCCCTTGCCCTTTTTCTTGAAATTAGTAGTCTTGTTAACCATCAACACTTGATGCTCTTTCTTTATTTCTACCTCCGCGACTTTGAGCATAGCGAAGAGCTCGGGAATTGTCTTATCCATCCCTTGCATATTATAGTTCATCAAGAAGCCATAGTAGCTTGGTGGCAGTGATTGAAGAAATCTATCAATAACACTATCATCTGGAAAATTAACTCCCAGCTAAGTCAAGTGGCTATGATACCCAGACATTCTGAGTATGTGTTCACTGACAGAAATGTTCTCCTCCATCTTGTAGCTACAGAACTTGTTGGAGACTTCATATCTCTCAACTCGGGCATTTGCTTGAAATATTAACTTCAACTACTGGAACATCTCATATGGTCCATGACGTTCAAAACGTCTTTGAAGTCCCGATTCTAAGCCGTAAAGCATGGCACACTGAACTATAGAGTAGTCATCAGACAGTGTCTGCCAGACGTTCAAAGCGTCTACATTAGCGGGAGGGGGCTTGTCACCTAGCGGTGGATCAAGGACATAATTCTTCTGTGCGGCAATGAGGACAATACTCAAGTTATGGACCCAGTCCGTGTAGTTGCTACCATCATCTTTCAACTTAGCTTTCTCTAGGAACGCATTAAAATTCAAGGGAACGGTAGCACGAGTGATCTACAACATAGATATGCAAAAACTATCAGGACTAATTTCATGATAAATTAAAGTTCAATTAATCATATTACTTAAGAACTCCCACTTAGATAGACATCCCTCGAGTCATCTAAATGATCGCGTGATCCATATCAACTAAACCATGTCCGATCATCACGTGAGATGGAGTAGTTTTCAATGGTGAACATCTCTATGTTGATCATATCTACTATATGATTCACGTTCGACCTTTCGGTCTCCAGTGTTCCGAGGCCATGTCTGTACATGCTAGGCTTGTTAAGTTTAATCCGAGTATTCCGCACGTGCAAAACTGTCTTGCATCCGTTGTATGTGAACATAGAGCTTATCACACCCGATCATCACGTGGTGTCTCGGCACGAAGAACTGTCGCAATGGTGCATACTCAGGGAGAATACTTATACCTTGAAATTTTAGTGAGGGATCATCTTATAATGCTACCGCCGTACTAAGCAAAATAAGATGCATAAAAGATAAACATCACATGCAATCAAAATATGTGACATGATATGGCCATCATCATCTTGTGCCTTTGATCTCCATCTCCAAAGCACCGTCATGATTTCCATCATCACCGGCTTGACACCTTGATCTCCATCGTAGCGTCGTTGTCGTCTCGCCAACTATTGCTTCTACAACTATCGCTAACGCATAGTGATAAAGTAAAGCAATTACATGGCGATTGCATTTCATACAATAAAGCGACAACCATAAGGCTCCTGCCAGTTGCTGATAACTTTTACAAAACATGATCATCTCATACAACAACGTATATCACATCATGTCTTGACCATAGCACATCACAACATGCCCTGCAAAAACAAGTTAGATGTCCTCTATTTTGCTGTTGCAAATTTTACGTGGCTGCTACGGGCTTCTAGTAAGAACCGTTCTTACCTACGCATCAAAGCCACAACGGTGTTTCGTCAAGTTTGATGTTTTAACCTTCAACAAGGACAGGCCGTAGTCAAATTCGATTCAACTAAAGTTGGAGAAACAGACACCGGATAGACACCTTTATGCAAAACAAGTTGCATGTCTGTCGGTGGAACCGGTCTCATGAACGTGGTCACGTAAGGTTGGTATGGGCCGCTTCATCCAACAATACCGCCGAATCAAAATAAGACGTTGGTGGTAAGCAGTATGACTATCACCGCCCGCAACTCTTTGTGTTCTACTCATGCAAATCATCTGCGCATTGACCTGGCTCGGATGCCACTGTGGGGGAACATAGCACGCAATTTCAAAAAAAATCCTACGCTCACGCAAGATCTATCTAGGAGATGCATGGCAACGAGAGGGGAGAGTGTGTCCACGTACCCTCATAGACCGAAAGCGGAAGCGTTTGCTTAATGCGGTTGATGTAGTAGAACGTATTCTCGATTCAACCGATCAAGCACCGAACGTACGACACCTTCGAGTTTTGTACACGTTCAGCTCGATGACGTCTCTCGAACTCTTGATTCAGCAAAGTGTCTAGGGAGAGTTCCGTCAGCACGAGGCGTGGTGACGGTGATGGTGAAGTGATCTGCGCTGGGCTTCGCCTAAGCACTACGTGAATATGACCGGAGGCGTAAACTGTGGAGGGGGCGCCGCACACGGCTTGGAACAATTGATGTGTGTTCTAGGCGCCCCCCTCACCCACGTATATAAAGGAGGGAGGGGGAGGAGCCGGCCCTAGGCGCGCCCCAAGTAGGAGGAGTCCTACTTGGGCTCCTAGTAGGATTTGCCCCGGCCCCGTTCCTTTTACTGGAGGGGGAAAGGGGGAAGGAGAGAGAGGGGGAGAAGGAAAGGGGGGCGCCGCCCCCTCTCCTAGTCCTATTCGGCCTCCTTCCCTACGGGGGGTGTGCCACCCCTATGTGGGCTGGTGTGCCTCCCTCATATGGCCCATATGGCCCATATCTTCCCCGGGGGGGTTCCGGTAACCCCCCGGTACTCCGATATGTACCCAATACATTCTGAAACACTTCTGGTGTCCGAATACTATCATCCAATATAAATCTTTACCTATCGACCATTTCGAGACTCCTCGTCATTTCCTTGATCTCATCCGGGACTCCGAACAACATCGGTCACCAAATCACATAACTCATATAATACAAATCGTCATCGAACGTTAAGCGTGCGGACCCTACGGGTTCAAGAACTATGTAGACATGACCGAGACACCTCTCCGGTCAATAAACAATAGCGGAATCTGGATGCTCATATTGGTTCCTACATATTCTATGATGATCTTTATCGGTCAAATCGTAATGACAACATACGTCATTCCCTTTGTCATTGGTATGTTACTTGCCCGAGATTCGATCGTCGGTATCTTCATACCTAGTTCAATCTCATTACCGGCAAGTCTCTTTACTCGTTCCGTAATTCATCATCCCATAACTAACCCATTAGTCACATTGCTTGCAAGGCTTATCATGATGTGCATTACCGAGAGGGCCCAGAGATACCTCTCGGATACTTGGAGTGACAAATCCTAATCTCGATCTATGCCAACCCAACAAACACCTTCGGAGATACCTGTAGAGCATCTTTATAATCACCCAGTTACGTTGTGACGTTGGATAGAACACAAGGTATTCCTCCGGTATTCGGAAGTTGCATAATCTCATAGTCAAAGGAATATGTATAAGTCATGAAGAAAGCAATAGCAATAAAACTTAACGATCATTATGCTAAGCTAACGGATGGGTCTTGTCCATCACATCATTCTCCTAATGATGTGATCCCGTTCATCAAATGACAACACATGTCTATGGTAGGAAACTTAACCATCTTTGATTAACGAGCTAGTGTAAGAGGCATACTAGGGACACTGTGTTTTTTTCTATGTATCCACACATGTATCAAGTTTCCGGTTAATACAATTCTAGCATGAATAATAAACATTTATCATGATATAAGGAAATACAAATAACAACTTTATTATTGCCTCTAGGGCATATTTCCTTCACCTAGTGGGAAGCTGGGCCCCCCTTCCAGTGGGTTTTGGTTCTAGTAGTTCTTATATGTTCCAAAATAATTCTTCAAAAACCTTCGTCCAATTCCGAGAACTTTTATTTCTGCACAAAAACAACACCATGGCAGTTCTGCTGAAAACAACGTCAGTCCGGGTTATTTTGCTTCAAATTATGCAAATTAGAGTCCAAAACAAGAGCAAAATCGTTAGGAAAAAGTAGATACGATGAAGACGTATCAACACTCGAGCACGGAGAGTGCATGCACTGCTAGACAGATCATGTATAGTTTTTAGTGATTTGGTTGGTGGCCTTGAGTGCAGTCTACTTCTTCATCGTTCACTCGATTGTTCTTCATCACATTGTGTGATTTGTACTACGGGTGCCTTGATATTTCGATGAGATAACGCTCTTTTGAAGTAGGTGGACAACTTCAGTACCCCAGCGTAGGCCGTGGACCCACGACGTGCCTTAACAATAGTCAATAGGTAAACAAACTATGCGAGATTATTGGTTAAGCCAAGGCATAATCAACTTTAACAGGAAGGTATAATACCATAAGGAATTGAAGAACATGTAAGAATGTTATATGCAACCTTTACATTTTGAACATAAATATATATATATATATATATATATATATATATATATATATATATATATATATATATTATAGACGAAAATGTGTGATTTTGTGGGTGGTCGTGTCTACACGTGTAGATATCATCGGGTAAAATTTATGAAATGTCATCTTATATATTTTCTCCACGTATTTGCACTTATATGGTAGCTCGAAGTCATGAAATATCTATTGAAAACTCTGCTTTCATTCTTCATGCGATTGCCTTCGACTTCATGCTTGATCATACTCCAAAGCTCGTCCCTCTTGTCCATGCTAAGTTCTCCATTCTAGAGTAATACAACACACCTAATTTGAAAAAAGTCATATTTCCATGAATATTATAAAGAATTTTACAAAAAATACTTGTTAACTGAATTAACGGGCACAAGCTTTAATGACGAGTCCTTGCATGTCTAAAGCTTAAATATATACAACTACGATGATGTGGGGTAATGGTGGTGGGGATTTCTTTGTACTATGGGTGGATCTACGCATAGGCTAGGAGTGCTTAACCATCGGCATGTAATTAATCTTCTATTCCTAAATGGCTACAACCCACTAGCTATTTTTCCTAGACATGCAACTATGCCACACGAGCAAGTCATGCATGTAAGTCATGAGTTACATTGTTTTTTGCATTACTTTATGCATGCAAGCACCACACTATCAATTCATGCATGTTACTCATAAGTTCTTTTTTGCATTAGATTTTGTATTGACAATATATGTGTTGGTCGCTTGTATCTTACCTTTGTAGTTCATATTCACATTTTTGTTATAATGACATTCTTTTAAGTGCAATTCATTATTTTTTTGTATTTTTATAACCTTTGTATTTTATTTGCATTTGTAAGTTTACATTCGCTCCCCATTAGTTATAGATGTGTTTGTAGCAACTTTTATGCATTTTTTTAGCAAGTTTCCCGCAGCAACGCGACGGGGCATCATCTAGTGTTAGTAGCAACTAGCCCAGAGAATCAACCTAAGCACCACTCATAAGTCCTAACACATTCGAGGTACATTCAAGTGGATACAGAAAACCATAACCTTGTGATCCTAAAACTTGTTGTGATCCCTAGTAAGGGTCAATACCCTTTCTGTCTTATGGGTGAGTTATTGATCCAAGTAGCTCCCGCTGAAAAGCAAAGTTTCTCTGTGATTCTTAGAGATCTGTTCCCCACTCACATTTTCTTCACATAATCGAAGATGGGTACAAGTGGCCTAGGCCTAGCTTTCCGCAAAACAAGAATCGCCAATTTCTCTTTATACCCCCAAAATGAACTATTATTATGATTTTTTTTTCACCCCATGAACATAGAGTCACCTCCCTCTATGGCCATGACCCCGAGCACATCCTTCCCTTTTCAAGAGCATGTTTGTTTTTCTGGGCAATCCAGTTCTAAAGCTCCAGCCAAACAGATTCGTCCTTAATCTTAGTTGAGCTTCGTCCTTTGATTGCCCCACTGATACGTCTCAAATGTATATTTCTTTATTTGTTTCATGCTATGTTTATATCATTCTGGCATCAATTTTTATCATCTTTTGGATTAGCCTATTAACTTAGTGTGCAGTGTGAGTTGTTGTTTTCTGCATGTTTTTTAACTTACAAAAAACCAATTTTATTATGGGGCACCAAAAGTCCCAAAAAAAATCAGAAAATTATTTTCATCGGGAAGCTTCCAGAGGACACAAGAGGCAGCCAGGGGGTGGCCCACCACCTCCATGCGCCCCCACCATGCAGCCAGGGGCGCGTGGTGGGGACGCTTTAGGGCCTCTGGACCCCCTTCCACCGCCTTCTGGCACCTATATTTCTGGTTTGTCTGGAAAACTCTAAATGTCGAGGAGTTATTCTGTTTCCGTTGTTGCACCTCTCTATTTTGCGGTGATTTAGTTTGAAGGGCTTTTTTGGTACTATCTCGGATGGGAAAGTCATCACCGTGGACATATCCATCAACTTGAAGGTCATCGTGATCACACATGATTAGTTTTCTTTGGACTATGGGCCCATAAAAGTATCTAGTTGGTTGTCTCAGATATGCTTCTCGATACAACACGTGAGCTGCTCTACATGAGTGTGATCCATCTGATATAATCTTTTGGCGTGTTTGTTGCGGTGTGATGAATTGCCATTTTATGATTAAATTTATCCATGGCTTTTTAAGATCTATTTGATTTATGTGCTACATAATTCTTATTCATATATGCTCCTGGATCTATCTTTCTCTGGCCAAGTTTGGCATTTGATCTCCAAGAGAATGTTGTGTATGATAGCTGGGTTCATACTTGCAAGTAATCTACTACAATGATAAAAAGTGAAAAAGGTTTGTATTGTGATGTTGCCACTAAGGATTAGAAGATGATTGTGTTGTTGTCCTTCGAACGTAGGGCTAAGACAATATATCATCTACTTCATGTCGTTATACTTAATGCAATACTATGTTTTTACTTGATACTTTAAGGTGCATGCTGGATAGTGGTCTTGGGTGGAGTATTAGCTATAGATGCAATTGGATAACGACCTATAGATATTGAGATGTGATGCTTATGCCATGTTTTTTGCGGGTTGCTTATGCCATGTATAATCATATTTATAAAAGCTGCAATTTATTCGCTATGAAACTGTAATTTGTTCAGCACATCGTGCTACCTTTTGAAGAGAAACCACGAGCGAACCTATGCATCTCGGTCCATTCCTATTCCTATTCTTTCAATATGGATCAATGCTCTCTTACAGTTCCTTGTTTTTACTTATTGCTACAATTAAATTTTCTATACACCAGTTCATTTGATCATTGTAATTAGCAAAGCGCTGGCAACCTTGCTAGTTTCACTGGGGGGTCAATAATTTTTTTATGTGTGTGTAGGTACTTATAATTGGTTGTTCCGCAACTCTTTTTTCAACAAAGGGTGGATTTTATTAACTCTAGAAGCATCAAGTGGATACAAGCATAATGAGCACACACTTGACCTCTGCATATATAGAATGCACACAGCCAATACCAACACCCATAAAAACAAGTCGGCAAATAATAGTCATACAAGATCAAAGTTGTGCCTACACATGAAAAAAATAACCCGAAGCGATCAAAACAGCGGTCGACAAACTACATCAACGGCCATATTTGCAACAACCATCTCTTGATGCCACAAAGACAACGAGTTTTTTCAACAACAACGCCTTCAGAAAGGGAACAACACTCAAGCGCCACCATCATTGGATCTAACTACCAAAGGCCATAATCTATATTTTCACCCTAAAGAACGAGTCGGAGCACATCCGAGCAATGCCTCCAACAAGATAACGGCACAACATCGTCATTGTCAGGTATAACCAACTCAAGCCAAACCTAGGATTTTTGTGCCAGAGCTCGAGAGGGAAGCACCACAAAATCAAAGGCAATCATGTGTTGTCGCCATCACTTTTCCGCCATCCTAGCAACTATATGCGCTGGGCTAGGAATCCTATCACTACCGCTGCACAACCATACGCCTCTACGTCAAAGCCGTCGTCCGTTGATTGCATCTCATCACCGAAGCAAACTGGTTGGAGTGAGAGCCGTCAGAACTCACAAAAAAGCCTTCTGACGGCATCCTGCAACGACGGCAATGCGTGTCGCCAGCAGTAGCAAGGGCGCTACTGTACTGCTGGAGCACGCCCCCAGTAGCAGCAATGGTGGTAGTCAATGGAGGCATACTCCATCGTCTATAATGATTAGCCTGCTCACTCTCAGTCTTGTTCATAGGGGTAATTGTGTGTGCGTGTACATTCGTATGTGAGGGTCCTCATATACACTGTACATGTGTTTTTGGAAAGAAAAAAACGAGACACTTCGATTTCATCAAATGGGAGAGAAAACAAGAAATACGGCATTCGCCAGGCACCTCCCCGCAAAACCGTACCCCCAAATTCTCGTTCCTATGGGAAGGCAGCTCGTGCCCGGGTAAGACTGAAGACGAGACCAACCGCGCAGGTAGGCTCGGAAGGGCGACGCAAACCCCCCAACTCGCGCCCACCTTCCACCCCAGATCTCGCGGCCGCCGCCGCCGCCGACGAGATGCTCCTCCTCCGCGGCCTCCTCCTCGCCGCGCTCCTCGCCGTCGCGCGGTCGCCCCTGGCGTCCGCCTCCGAGTCTGACCACAAGGTGCGCACCGCGGTCCCACCACCATAGCCCCTCGTGCCCCTATACCCTAGATCCGAGCCTCCCATGCGCATGTCGTCGGGATCCCTCGAGACGCCGTGCCGGATCTGGACGCAGCCGTGCGTTGTTATCGGTCAATGCTGTCTGGGTGTTGCATGATGAGTTCGAGGTTTTTGCGTGATCTGTTGTTCTGTGATGTGTTGAGTTTCACGCCTGGGATATTGGTAGTACCCTACTTGCTAGAGGAGGGTCTTCGCGGCGCGCTTTGAGAGGCTACTTGACCTTGTTTCCTAGAAGAGTACATTAGAGAGCCGCATTAGGACAAAAGAGGTTTTGGAGTCTTGGTGGTATGGACTTTCGAAATAACTCTGGGCAGGGAAAATGGCTGTAACCGTGATATTGTCCAGTGAATTTGTCAGTCTAGGTGTTTGACTCCTGTATAAGATTTTTTTAGATAGGCATGAGACTTTGTAAGATGCGATGGCATGCCATAGGTCATAGGTGCATAAGTCTGTTGCATATCATCTTAACTGAATAAAATATCCCAAGGCTATCTTTGGTTCTATTCTGTTGTGCTGCACAGCGTACACTGAATCATGTGATAGTTTAGTTGTGGAGTATAATTTTTTTTTGTGTGTGAGGGTGGTTGTGGAGCAAGTTTGCTGGTACTATTCCAAGATGAAAATTATCATATACTGAGACAACATTTTCAAATCCACCCTGGAACCAAACAGAGGTCATGGTTTAATGCTTGTCTCTTATTTTCCAGCTAAGGTTTTGTCTACTCTGTAATGTCGCTCAAATATCAAAATATGTAATCATGTGCTGATTAGTGACAAAAAATGTTGGGACACATGGTAATTAATTGCAATAGTTAAGCACATGAAAATTTATTTGACCCTAAGAAGATAATATTTTTGGTGCCTTTAAATTTCTGAGTAATATATTTAAGTTGACGTATACTGCCATAAAAATTGCCATGGGAAAGATGCTTCTTTTATTTTCATTCTGGTCATACTTTAACTGGTCCACAATCCCAAATGTTTTTGAAAGGTGAAGTGCTCTTCACAATCAACAAGTCAGCCATGGAATTTAAATTTTCTCAAATGTTTTTGAATGCTGAAGTGCTCTTCACAGTGAACAAGTCAGGCATGGATCTTAAATTTTATAGTTTCTCTGTTTTTTCTATGTCCTCTTTCGGGTCCTTTGTCATTATGGTGACCAGTGTGTCGAAAGCATCTTTTTTTCTTCTTCTATATGCTGATATGCAATCATACATGTTTTGCCATTACTAAAGTATTGCAGCTTCTTATATGTCTGTGTGCAGTACAAAATTTCAGAACCAGTTAAGCTCTGGGTAAACAAGGTTGGCCCGTACAATAATCCTCAGGAAACATACAACTATTACAGCCTTCCGTTTTGTCAACCAGCTGAAAACCCTGCACATAAATGGGGTGGACTCGGAGAGGTTCTCGGTGGAAATGAGCTGATTGATAGTCAGATTGATATACAGTTTTTGAGTATGTTGATCTTGTTTGCACATCCTTGTTTTTTTAACTTTTGATTGTGAATTGCTTAAATGCATGTTCTTTCGTACTAAGTGATGATTAATCTCTTTTGTTTCAGAAAATGTGGACAAGGGCCCCATTTGCACAATAGAACTTGATGCTAAGAAGGTTCAGCAATTTACTGATGCCATTGAAAGCTCATACTGGTTTGAGCTTTTCATAGGTACGAAGATTCGTATTTGGTTAATTGTTCTGTGTTGGCTCATATTTTTCTTGTTTTGGATGTGACTTTTGGTTCTGACATTATTTGTACGCAAATTTCTTCCTTTGCCTGCCGTCTGAAACCACCTAGATGATCTGCCATTGTGGGGTAGGTAATTCTAAACTGAAATGGCCCATCTTCCTTTAACGTTTTCTAGCCTTTGCATCATTTTGATAATCAAGTGTGTATTCATCTGAGCAGGTTTTGTTGGGGAGACCGACAAAAACAATGAAAACAAGCACTATCTTTACACACACAAGAATATTGTTGTTAAATACAACGGTAACAGGGTACGTGTTGCACTTATTTGTGATCTTAAACATTAGCGGAAACCTATATATACTGGTTAACTAATTTTCCTTGTAGGTAATTCATGTCAATCTCACTCAAGAGTCACCTAAGCTTCTTGAAGCTGGAAGAAAATTGGACATGACATATTCAGTGAAGTGGGTGCAAACAAATGTGGCATTTGCACGGCGTTTTGAAGTTTACTTGGACTACCCGTTCTTCGAACACCAGGTAATCCTTCTTCACATTGGTGGCTAGTCTTGAATTTTTAAGAAGGATTTTGGTGGTGTCATTTTCCTCATTGTCATGTTTGATTCTAAAGTGATTTCCAACTTTTCATTTTCAGATTCATTGGTTCTCCATCTTCAATTCTTTCATGATGGTCATTTTCTTAACTGGTTTAGTATCAATGATATTGATGAGAACCCTGAGAAATGATTATGCAAAATATGCTCGTGAAGATGATGATCTTGAGTCACTTGTAAGTACCGAATCTTGGCATTTCTGTTAAATCATGTACTCCTGCTGGACTCCAGTAACATAACTTGTCTCTTTTCACTCTCATGACCTCTTGTGATAGTTTGACCATGGGTCTTATCATATCATTTTAGTATTGTAAAAGTAACAGAAGTATAACATTACAAGAGTATTGAGAAGATGAATCTATCCATCATTTCCATGCAAGGGGTTAAATATCTAGGTATACATAATTAGTTAAACTGTTAAAGTAGTAGTGCAGAGCTAGTGAATTTTGTAGCCTGGCGAAGCAACAGGCCTAGGATTATGATATATGGCTAATAAGCCGCATCAATGCGTTCCACTGCTGTAAACATCAATCTGGTTGATTCCCACACTGGCATTTGATTGTGACTTGCATAAATATTTGAATACACGCAACGAATCAGTTGCCATGATTCTCATCGATTTCACTTGATCCACGTGTTAAGCTATGATTTCTTTCAGGAAAGGGATGTTAGTGAGGAATCTGGATGGAAGCTTGTTCATGGAGATGTATTTCGACCTCCACGCAACCTAATGTTTCTGTCTGCTGTTGTTGGCATTGGCACTCAGATGGCAGCTCTTATCCTGCTTGTTATTGTACTTGCCATTGTTGGTATGCTTTATGTTGGGTAAGCTCAAGACCAGCTTCACATCTAAATTTTTCTGCAGTGCTTTTGCAGAATGTAGCAGGTACATAGTTGCAGTAGTTTAGGATCCATGGATATGTTTATCTGTAAATCAGTTCATACACATTTCCAAAGGTGCCAAAGATCACATATTATCAATGAATGAACATATGTAGTGTCTTATCCGCTGCATTCACACGAAGGTGGGGACTAGGATATCTGGATATGGTATAGAAATTAAACATGCCGTTATCTTTAGTATGCAGATTTAACAATGCGCAAGGCAGCAGCAAGCTAGGGCTGATAGCCAGTTAAGAATAAGATAAATAATTGTGTTTTTAAATAGGAATAGGAGATTGGGCTCTCCGATTTGTAAAATGCATGAATAGAGAATTGTAATTTCATGGCTTCTCACAGTTCTCCAAAAATCTTTTGAATCAAAGAGCCTCAGATTGATTTCCCTAGAGAGAAGACTTGTTTAGATTTGGTTGTTAGGATCCTGCACTATAAAGCAGTCTATGCACATAGTTGGATTAAGCAAGAAAATGAATATTTTTTTAGTTATTCTTCCTGCCTTTCCTCCATGTGGGCTGAGTGCTGATCACTTCACTAACACAAATCTTAGATCTGTAATATTCATTTCTTGCCAAGGTAGGATACCTGGATAAAATTGCCGGGTTTGCATTATCCAGCAATAACATTTGTTAAAGTAGCTCTGTGGACTTCTGGTGCAGTGGTCTTATTACTGGGAATGCACAACTCTATATACCATAGCATGGTGTTCAAAATTTCTGAAATTCTGAAGTGAGAAAAAAAAGGCACATCTACCATTCTAGAGATCATGAAAATCAGTAAAGATACAAAGTTTACGTCTTTAATCATGTGAAGTAACTGAATATAAAACTGATCTTGGATTTTGTACTAATGTTTAGCTAGTATCAGTTTCCATTGGCTTTTTCACGCAACTGAAATATTATGCTCTATTTGCCAGAGAAGGAGCAAACATCACAACCTTACTGTGTTCTGCTGACCTGACATATTTCATTTTCTAATGTAAAAACGAGCGTTCAGCTAGTATGAGTTTCCATTAGTGTTTCCCCCCTTACTGATACATTGTACTCTATTTGTCAGACGAGGAGCTATTATCACAACCTTTATCGTGTGCTACGCGCTTACATCTTTCATTTCTGGATATGTTAGTGGCGGCCTCTACTCAAGGAATGGCGGTATGGTCCTCCACATGTTTTTGTTCTTATTTTCTCAGGAGAATTTCCCTATGTTATTCTGCTATACTGAGTTGATTCCTGAGTTTGAGAGTCGCCAGTTCCTCTGTTCTTTATCTTAACTGTGGGTTCCTTGATTTGGCAGGCAAAAACTGGATAAAGTCTATGGTCCTTACCGCGTCCCTTTTTCCATTCTTGTGCTTTTCAATTGGATTAGTGTTGAACACCATTGCTATCTTCTACCATTCATTAGCGGCTATACCATTTGGTACAATGGTTGTCATATTTGTCCTTTGGGCTTTTATCTCTTTCCCACTGGTGCTATTGGGAACAGTAGTTGGTAGAAACTGGAGTGGTGCTCCCAATAACCCATGCCGTGTGAAGACAATCCCACGTCCTATTCCTGAGAAGAAGTGGTACCTAACACCTTCTGTTATCTCATTGATGGGTGGGCTTCTTCCCTTCGGCAGCATTTTCATCGAGATGTACTTCGTGTTCACTTCATTCTGGAACTACAAGGTAAAAAAAAAACAGTATGTTGGTGAACTTTGTTGTGAAGTAAATATGTCTATGCAGTCTATTTGAGTTTCATTTTGTTTAAATTGATGGATAATTGCCCTTTGCAGGTGTACTATGTTTATGGCTTCATGTTGCTAGTCTTTGTCATCCTCCTAATCGTAACAGTATGTGTCACTATTGTGGGCACTTATTTCTTGTTGAATGCTGAGAACTATCATTGGCAATGGACATCGTTCTTCTCGGCTGCATCAACCGCCTTGTATGTATATCTATACGCTATATACTATTATCACGTGAAGACAAAGATGTCAGGCTTTTTCCAGACTAGCTTCTACTTCGGCTACACGTTGATGTTCTGTCTGGGCCTAGGCATACTTTGTGGTGAGCTTTGAAACTTACCTGTGGCTATTCTGTTTCAAATCAGTATCTGGTCTCTTTTTGACCGTTATTTGACGCCTGACACTGTTTTTATTTAGGTGCTATCGGCTATCTGGGGTCAACTCTGTTTGTCAGGAGAATCTACAGAAACATCAAATGCGACTAAACTGCTTCACCGATTCTGTAGGCTATTAGCACTTAGCAGATCATGTGTTGTTGAGTAACGCTTCTAAGATTCTAATTAACTTTTGGAAACTATACAGGAGGTGGTTCTCCCTTCGTTTACCTTCATGTACTTTCATTTTTGGTCTATATCTACCCCCGTCATCAAAGCTGGCCCCATAAATGTATACCTATATTAGTTCAGGAATTAGTCTCGGTACTGGGATTTACATCTGCCTTTATCTTTTTAGGGCGGCCCTCTGGTTTATGGTCATTGATGCAGTGCAGATTCCGCTGAACCTAGATGTGCCCCTACAATGGGTTGCAGCATCTAGATTTTGTTTTATGTCGTATATAAAAGCAAACTAGTAATACGCCGATGTTACAGTCTGAATGAGTAGCGCCCGTTGAACTGTTAGCCATCCAGTTTGAGATGTGCCCCTTCGTTTTCTGGTTTTCATTTGCGATCGAGCAGAACTGTTAGCCAACCAGGTCAAACGAGATAACCTTTAGCTTGCTGACGGTACTATATTTGTTACTCCTATTTCAGTTAGCTGTGACTGCACTCTGCAGTGACCATGTGCTGAATTTGTTTTTGTAATACCAATAAAAGCTTGTGTTATTTTCGTAAGTGTACATTTTATTCAAGGACTACGATGACAGAGGGAAACTTGTGTAACATTGGATCCCACATGGATCCTAGACGCGCGGATGATATGGGTGGTATAGTTTTGTTCCTTGAAAACCTAACATCTCGCCAGAGGCAACTAGGGTTTCAAGGGGATATTTCGGTGCGCGTGCTGGCCAGTGAAAAAGAATCAGCTGCACAAGACAAGCGTGAGGAGCACAATGTGAAAGAATACAGACGAGTTCTCGTGACGCCATTTCTCGGGAGGTTGTGGTTGGCGCCGGTGATGGTGGACCAAGCTTAATTACCAATTTAGGGAATTGTAGATAAATAGAGTTCTCTAGATATGCAACTAGATGAATATGTTAGGATTAAATTAATAGGTTAATTAAAAGGATAATCCTCCCATTGTAATCTGTACGTCGGTTGCATTGGCAACCGTCGCACCTCTCCCCTTTGCACCTCTACGAACAGTCGCATCTCTCGATCGTGTCTGTTCCTCTTGTATATATACCAAGAATCATTCAATGGAATCGATAGTTCGATCATTTATTCGATTGTCTCTCGCTTGCTCTCGTTTACAATTCAGCACGCTCCCTGCGGAGCGATTCCATCGGCCTCACAGCGCGACGCGGAAGACCAAGGCCGGCGACGTCCCGAAGGCCAGCCCCGTCGCTCTCCAGCGGAGCGATCTCACGACGGGCTTGCCCGCGAGCAACACCGAACCGGCGGCAATCCACGCCTCTGCAAAGCGGCAAGGCGGCGCAGGTCTCCTGCCGGTACGTGGCCGCGTGGCCTCAACCTCACGCACCAGCTCGAGGCGTTCATGAGGCAGGCGCGGCGAGTCTCTCGATCTGGGACGAAACGAGGAACCAGGCTTCCAAGAACAACAAAAAGAAGAAAGAACAGGGAAGTTGACATCCATTGATCGAAGATTGAACGACTCAATCAAGAATTGTAAGCACCAGTGTGTTCGTCAATTCTCAATGTTCTTACCTTTTTATGGCATTAGCACAACGGGACGGTCCTGGGCAACCAAGGCTTCAACGCATGCGGTGCACGCGACCACGCCTGCCACCGCTCAGCGTGCCGCCGGCCTAGCAGCGACCGAGACAGGCGCCCTTCACAGACAGGCGGCGCCCGCACCCGCGGCTCCCGGCATCCGGCGCGTGGAGACGCGCTTCGTCGCGGCGGCGGCACTTCCCGCAGCCATGTCCCTTGGGGCAGCTATGCGCAGCGACGGCAAGGAAGCCCAGACGCGTTGGCTAGCGTGCGCCATGACGCGGCTACGCAGCGGTGTCGACCTGGCTTCCAGCGCTCGGCCCCTGCGCGCCCACCCGCGTCTGCTGTTCCGTCGTCCAACGGCCATGGCCGGTGACGGCTCATGGAGCCCTGCGGCGCTCGGGCTCTCGAACGGCGTCGCGCTCGGAACCCACCCCCGTGGTGACTCCTCCTCCGAGAACGAGCGCGGCGGGAGTTCTTCTCGCCGCCGGTAATGCGGCCGGCCGGCCAGCCGTGGGAGTCTCTGCCTGTTTCAGTCTTGTGAGGATTGGGGATCGAGTTGATGGGGATTTCTTTCCCTTTCTCTCTCCTTATCTTTTCGATTGACTGGACTTCCTCGTTTGCTTGGCCATGTGCATGCGATGGAAATTTAGGCAACCGGCAGGCGTTGCTTTATTTGCTACTTCATGAGTATTTGCTCCTCTGATTGAGCACAGTAGCAGATTATTAGTGTCCCATCACACTTCTAACAGTGATTTCATTCCTGTTAAAATCAGTACATATATTTTAGTACTGTTTTCTGTTCAGTACCGAGGTATTCCAGATCTTAAGTTGATGTAATATATTTCCACGTTTATCACGTGTTGAGATTAATTACGTTCATTTGCAATTGAGATTATTTCATCTCTTGCAAACATAATTTCAGTACCTCTGTGGTGTTGGTTTGCGATTGAGAATTTTCTTTTCTCGCAAAACAATCTCATTGCGATTGAGATTAATTTTTCTCTCGCAAAATATTAATTCACTTTGCTGAATTCTCTTGCAATTTGATACAAGATCATCTCATTTAATTTGATGTCTACACAATTCAAGTTTTTCACTTGAACATCAAGTTTGCAACATCATTACTATTCATTACAATAGTAGTGTATTTCTGTTGAGTACGATGTATTCCGGAATGTATGTATCTCCATGTTCGCTACATGTCGAGATTAATACGTCTATTTGCAATTGAGATTTTCAATTTCTTGCAAATATTGAATGCAAAATTTTAAGTGTTGTTTTTCAAATTGATGTATTGGGATCACAAGGAAGTGATATGGATCTACTGCTTACGCAGATTATCGATAACTACTGATAAAGCTTACATTTCATCATTTTGACATTGTGATTGCTTTACAAAGTGCTCTCCCACACATTTTACTAAGTCATGACATAAGGCATTACGAGTGAGTATCTACTGATTTCATCAGATTATACTCCCTAGTGCTGTGAGATCTACTCCATTTTGGAGATTATCTTCAAGGTGTCATATTTAGCAATTTGAGATTCACACTTATGGTTTCAAGATAACTTCTTGAAATACCCATTGATTTTGCTAAGTTCATTACAACATCAACAATGATGGTCTTTAATTTACTAAATGTAAATTGATTATGTCTGGCTTACCCATAGCGGTAACATATGGCTATATAATTTGAGGCATTCGCCCTCAATGGCCACCACTGCCCTATCTGGGCCGTGGACATCATGATCGCTCTTGTGTCTCATGGGATAATGTGTGCAATCCAGGATTCACTTCTGGTCAGGATCACACCGCTAACAGAAAATTATTGTCTTATACATTATAAGGCATTAGATTCAGATCTCAGCATCTGATTATTCTGTATCAGCAATTCTTGGGACACAATGAACTCAAGGGCAAAGGTTTGAATCTCACTTCAACCTTCAACCCGACATCACCAGTGATGACAGGATCCTATGGACACGGAGAACGTGTGGTTGAATATGACTCAACTAACATGTTTGAAGACATTGTTTAGTCTCTCAATCTCCTGAGTGGTCAGCATAATTTATGTCCATTTACGATGTTATAACAACAACATAAGTATTGTTGTCATCATATATTGTATATCACAATATATTGTATCAGTACTTTGGTACAAATACATATACACCACAAACTCTATGTAGATTTCTACGGGAGTCAATCCGATGAAAGATGATATGTGCCTTGTGTACATACACACCACAAACTCTATACTCAGGGATGTCCAATGTTTCCACTCTCATTGAGAGAAAGGAGATATTTCAAAATCGCTCAACGCGATGAGGTATTTTTTTGGCTCAACTCGGGTCATATTTACTATCCCACTGGGTACTCGAGTAACGTAAGGATGCTTTATTGCTTCCCGGTTTAACTCGTACCCTACTAAACTATAGAGGTATCCGTCAAAACAGTTTCCATAGCGAAACTTATGATGACAACAAAGAGAAATAACTTCTCTTTACCATATGCAACAGATATGGCAAGCACATTCTCTATGTATCATCTGGATTGTACTACACATACTACAAAACCCGTAGCACATGTTGCGCCCAAGATAGTTTTCCAGAGTGTCTTGTACATGACAAACTTGGCATACTCGCCTTGGTCATCGAGACATTGGCTTGAAACAGAAACTATCAGCAATTCCAATAGTTTATGATTATTATGATGCTAAATTCTAATAACATTTGGATTTTATGTGCACTACAAGTGACACAGGGAAGCTAATTTTAAGGCTTGCACACCTTAAATTCTACGATGAAACACTCAGACTCCTTGAATGCATCTAGTCGAGGTAAGTGGTCTCTTCCCAGCCATTGAGTAGACTATTCATGTATTCCATGGTTCTAAAAGACATATCTACACGGTGGTCTTAAGTGTGTGCTTTACTCACATGAAACCATTGACTCATTATCCTGACATCGATTTCAAGCAAATCGAATGGATAACATTGCAGAATTCTCCTTGAGGGCCTTCTCTATGGCATTTGGATTGAAGTTTAGCAATTTGTCCTAATGTCTAGACTCAAAATGGTTTGGTAGAATCCTATCCAAAGAGTTAAGCTCATTGGATTATCTTTACTTTGGAATTGCAACTTACCAACTTTACGTTGGAGTCGTGTAGTTTTACACGCTCATGACACAACTGCATAATATTATTCCCCTCTATCTTTGATATGTGGATATCTACCAAGTATTTCCTATCTGCGGTAATTCGGTTGCACACCGATATCACCACCGACATACATCATTGGCCCCTCAACATATAGTTGGGATCTATGTGAGGAATAACTGTATTTCTGTCAATACCTCAAGCCCCTCGCATGGGGAGTTATTCAAGGCCAGTATGCTGATTCAATGAGGAACATTTCCAGGCATTAGGGGGAGATTTCAAGTACCATAAAGAATGCCAGGAAATTAGTGGAATGTTCAACACATTTCTACCTCAAATCCACGTACTCAAAGATCTGAACCATGCGTTCAGAAGATTTGCAACACATTGCAAATAATCTGCCAGATTCATTTACTGACTATAAAGGTGTCACATAATCCTACAATCCTGCAAAAGTATGCCTGAAAGAGTGGAGGTACCAGCAAAACCCACTCCACTCCCCGTTCAAAGCAACAGGGGGAGATGTATGGCAGAAATACATCAGGATTCAGCTTCTCGCAAGCAAGGATATCAAGGCCTGCGAATCAGTAAATGCAAGTCAACTTCACGTTGACAGACACCTAATGGGTAGTATAAACCCAGTGGACGGGAAACCTCCACCAACCCAGGTCATAGTGCACACAATGACCGGGACATCGGAATACCCGACTCAATTGCATTGGGAAATCGCGAGAAGTCACTACGGGTAACGATATTTTCATCAACTATATATTGATATATAGATTCTGGAGAATCATATAACCGGAAGTCTACAATTGTCGACATAGATTTCTCAACTAGATTGCAAAACCTTACAAATGATTCAGATCCAAAGACCATGGCCATGGCAAAGTGTGATCAACACTCGGACTGAACTCAAGCAAAGGGTATAATCTAGGTAGAAATGATCTTGCTCAATAATGGGAAGGTATTCATAGGCAATACCTACACCAGTTTTCTTCTGGAAACAGAATTGAGAACAATGAGGTGGTGAAACAAAGAGCAAGTATTGTAGCACAAGGGTTCACGCAGATACCCAACTATTCTCCAGAGGTGGAATCTCATTCCGATAACTTATATCATTGGCAGTTCAAAATCATCTATCTCTGCAGTTGATAGATGTAGTGATCACATGTCCATGTGGATCACTAGATTCAGACATATATGGTTGATTTCCGATGGAATCTCAATTCTGAATCGAAGTACAAAATGCAACATACATTGTGTAAAATCAATAAGTCACCATATGACTTATTATTATCGTCGGTACATTTGGTACAACCGACGTAGTGAGTTCCTTATTCACAAGGATTACTCCTACAATGATGATTATCCATGTTTTTGTGTCTGCAATGACGACACATGTAATCATCTAAATGACGGAGTTTAAAATGAAGGATTTGGGTAAACCAAAATACCGCTCGTTACTACAACTTGAGCACCTTCATTCATACATTATGATATACTATGTTGTCTATATCCAAAATATATTAGAGAAATTCATTATGGACAAATCTTATCCATTCATAACTCTCATGGTAGTTCATTCTCTAGACGTAGAGAAAGATCTATTTAGACCAAGAGATGATGGAAATGAGATATTGGGACTCAACATTCCACAATGCCATTGGATCCACCAAACACAATTGGTTGGTACTCAAGAATATCTTTCGATATCTCCAATGCATCAAACATCTTGTCCTGGTTTTTCAGTTTCACAGAAATGTGAACACCGATATCGTTGGATACATTGATCAGATCCCTACTATGTCAGATCGTAGACAACCTTAGTCTTCCTCCTAGGTGTAGTAGCCCTCTCATGAGAAGTCCTCGGAACAGACCTCATGGCTACATCCACCAACCATTATCTCAACGATAATGTTTCTTATGTTGCCCGGATGCAAACAGGTTACATAATAAGCAATATCACTATATTGCATATCTTGCAAGTCAAATCATGTGATTGATTTGTTCATCGGGTTTCTACCAACTTCTATGTTCCAGAAATATGTTTGTGGAATTGGTAGGTGACGGCTTCGAATTTTGCAAGAATCAGGGGGAGTATCTTCCTGAACTGTTCCTGTTCAATGCATCATATTATACTCTTTTTCCCTTCATGAGTTTACTTTACAGGTTCTCATAGAGTTTTTTTAATGAGGTAATATCAACATGAGATCATATGTCATACTTTCAGTTTTCCCCACCGGGGTTTTCAGGAAAATATATACGACATATTTATTGTCCTTTAAACTCTATGGGTTTTACCGTATTGAGTTAAAAGAGACAATAACCATTATATGTTGCACCATTTTCTCCTTATTTTTCCCACTGGGTTTGAAGGAGTTTTGGCAACATATCATACTACAATACTTCTCACATTTTTCCCACAGGGTTTTTGGAGAAGAGTTAATTTAAGGATGATTCCAGAGATGATCGGTTGCAAGGACAAGAAAGGATTAGGAGGAGTGTTAGGATTAAATTAATAGGTTAATTAAAAGGATAATCCTCCCATTGTAATCTGTATGTCGGTTGCATTGGCAACCGTCGCACCTCTCCCCTTTGCACCTCTACGAACAGTCGCATCTCTCGATCGTGTCTGTTCCCCTTGTATATATACCAAG
This sequence comes from Aegilops umbellulata, assembly GCA_032464435.1. Taxonomy (NCBI): domain Eukaryota; kingdom Viridiplantae; phylum Streptophyta; class Magnoliopsida; order Poales; family Poaceae; genus Aegilops; species Aegilops umbellulata. The sequence continues at coordinate 225,158,587 of CP136059.1, read as the reverse complement.
AATCATTCAATGGAATCGATAGTTCGATCATTTATTCGATTGTCTCTCGCTTGCTCTCATTTACAATTCAACAGAATAATCCTATTATGGCAAGCAAACTCAAAGCAAAGTAAGCTAGGCAACAATATAATTAGCAAACCAAAGTAAAGTGCGGGAAATGATTAATAAAAAAACCCACAAGTAAGTTGATGATGTGGGTTGTATTCCTAAGTTCACACTTCCTTGGAAGTATTAATCTTCATTGGAGCGGTGATGGAAGCCTGACTCATCGTATTCTCCTCGATTCACCCCACACGAGTGAGCCCTATCTGTTAGGTGATTAGCTTAATGCTAGTCATTGGTTAATTAACCCCCGTGTGTGACAGGTGGACCCCACGTGCTAATTAACTAGTGACTAGTTAGTTTAGAGTTAATTAAACCTTGTTATTTAGCTGTGTCACTCACCAGTGGGTCCTACTAGTCAGGTTTGACTCTGGTTAGCTCTGTTGACCTGCTCACGTAGTGCTGACGTAGTGTTGACAAAGTAAATCATTTCTGAATTTTAAATAAATCTAAATGATTTATTTAATTCCAAAAATTTGGCTAAACTTAGGCCGCGTTCGGCTCCTCTCCGCTCCCTCCACTCCGCTCCGGAGCGGACCAGGTGCTAGCTCATTTTCACAGAGCTGCTAAAACTGAGCTCCACGACTCCACGGAGTCAGAGCGGTGAGGAGGGATTCCGAACAAAGCCTTAAAAAATCATAGAAATTCAACCGTAGCTCAGAATGAAATAATTTATATATGAAAAATTATAAAAAACCCCAAAGAACCCATTTGTAGCATTTTCATGCATAAAAAACCAATTTATACCTACTGTATAAGTGAAAACAACTAAATGGCATTTTGAAATTTTTAAATTGGAGTTGTATTTGAATCTTAGTTCAAATGGACTTCATCCAAATTGAATGTTAGATGCATTAGCTCAAACCACATCATACCTCCATGCCATGATCATGCATTATATTGTTGCATTTGATGTTTATTGATTGCCTCTCCGGTATTGTCCTTCTCGATAGGTTCTGCTCCCTCGAGTGGCACCGAGTATCCATCTGAGGAGCAGTGCTACCGTGTTGATATTCCAGGCAAGCAAACCCCCCTTGAGGGTTCCAATAAAACCCTACTCTCTAGCTCTTGCCCTTTTATTACATTATGACAACAACGATTCAAATGTTACTTGTTGCGATAGTTGAACCCATTCCTCTGCATGACCTGTTATCATGACAGTAAATAGTTAAACCTTCCTAGCATGATTAGGAGTTGCTTGAGCCATGTTGTGACTTCATCCATGCCATGCTTGCTATTGCTTAGAGTTGTGTCAGGTCTGATTCATCTGGGAAATGAATTGGAATGTTGTTATCATGTTCTGATGTTGAGAGCTAAGCGTGTGAACATGATTTGGTAAAGGTAGCGATGAGAGGCCAAGCAGGAGTACATGGTGGGTTGTCTCATTGGGATCGCCCTTAAGAACTGAGTTTGTGTATGTTATCCAAGGCAGTTACAACCACACATTGGGCTAGAAACCAATGACCCCTCTCAAGTTATTAATCGCCCCGATCTCTGTCCAGGAGTTGCAACTAGTTTATGGTGTTTATAGGTCGTGCTATTTGTCTACCAAGTGGCACCCGACCAACTGGGCTTGGGACAGACTAGGCACAGTGGCACAATGTACCAAGCATAGTTCCATCCGGTGGGGTGGGCTTGGGAACCCTGCACACATCGTTTGGGGCCGTAATGGAAACTTCGGCCGGACTTCCCTTGTGGGTTTAGCCTCAGATAGGCGATAAACCTAGACTAGAGTCTCGTGTGGTTAGTCAGGTAGTGGCCGATACCCTCGCCAGGCTTCCGCTTGAAGGTTGCCGAGATACTTGACGTGTATATTGTGGTAAGTGGTGAGAGCGTGTGTGAAGAAGTATACCCTTGCAGGGGTAATGATCTATTCAAATAGTTGCGTTCGCGGATATGGACTACTTGGAGACTTATATGGTTAATAGATAACCTGAAGTGGATACCCTAAAATGCGCAAGATAAGCGTGAGTGATATGGATGGCCTTCTCATTGGGAGAAGGGAGAGAATCCATAGTGGTGTATTGTTGTGGTGGTTAGTGTACTCGTGGGCGTTTTATCACCTCAAAGGAATTACTAGGAGTCGTAGTACAGGATAGCCACTGAGTGAAAGTTGGCTTGCTGCAGTTAAACCCCACAACCCTCTTTATTGATACTGATGCATATGTAGATAGTTTAGATGTAAGTATTGCCGAGTACCTTTGTACTCGCAGGTGCTTAATTTATGGTGTTGCAGAGGAGACCTCAGTCTCTCTAGTAGTTCCACATGGGCTTCAACAAGTAGCTTGGGAATCCCAGACAGAGGTCTGGTTCCTATGAAGGGTCTTGTAGATAGTCAGGCTTCTCAGCCTTTTCTTTTGTAGATGTCTGTACTCAGAATGTTTATGCTTTCGTTGCTTATATGTTTTGTATGATGGGTCATGTGACCCCTGTTTGTAATATCATGCTATGTATGGCTCCTCGGAGCCTCTTAAATAAATATTTTAAGTCATAGAGTTATGTTGTGATGCGATGTTGTATCTACACATGTCGTGCATATTGTGTGTATGTTTTGAAATGCATTGGTATGTGTGGGATTCAACACCTAGTTATCTGCCTTTGGTAGCCTTTCCTATAGGGAAATGCCTCCTAGTGCTTCCATCGAGCCTTGGTAGTTTGCTACTACTCTGGAACACATGGATTGACCAGTGTAACATCCCAAATTTTCAATTTGGAATGTTATACATTAGATCATCATGCATAACATATTTTATTTTGCTTTTGGTTTTGATCCTAGAAAATCCTAAGCAACTCAAGGACCCACGGAGAGACTTGGGGATTTCGTTATTTTCATATTTGAGTTTTCTCAAATTTTGAAAATAGGATCACGTGATTTTTTTTATCGTCAATTATTTCTATTACAAAAATATGAGAGAGGGAATAAAATGACTTTTCCAAAATATAGAAATATTGAGGATTTAATAAGAAAATCTAATAAGATTTACTTCGGAGTTTTTCGGTATTTTTAATTAAATTTAGGAAAAATATGCGTTTTTCAAAATTGTCTTTTGGGCACAAATAAATGTCCACTTTATCGGACTCGATTTTAGAAACGCGGGAAAATTTATTTCACGATTTTTGGAGTCTGTTTGGTACTCTTTTTCATTTTTTTCCGAGCGTATTAAAAAAAACCGGAACCGACCTTGGGCCGTACCCGAGCGGGACTCCGCCCGGGGGGCGCCTTTATATACCGAGCGCCCGAGCCCCCAGAGCACCCCAGCCCACCCGAGCCCGCCGCCGCCGGAGCCGCCACCGCCGCCGAGGTTCGCCGTCGCCTCGAATTCCGTGCCAAAAGAAAATATTTTTTTTCTAAAAAAATATTTTTCATCGAAATTATTTTTGATTTTTTTATTACTTATTATTATTATCTAAATTATTTTTTTTGAAAATTATTTTTGATTTTTTTATTTTATTATTATTATTATTATTTTTTATTTTCTTAAAAAATTATTTTCGGATTAAGTTAATTAACGATTAATCTGTTCGTCGTTTTTATTTTTCGTCGGATTTTCCGCGGTTATTTTCTGATCGCGATTTCTGATCCGATTTTCGTTTTAGTATAACTTTTCGCTCGTTTATCGGAATCAGGCGATTCAAGCGCCTGGAGTTTCGTCTCGAAACCCTCTTTCCGAATAATCAACTTAAACAAGTTTTTGCTACTGTAAAATTTGACCTAGATCCATATTACTAGAACGAAGTTGAATTCTTTCGCCGTTTGATTTTCTTTGCTTTGTTCGATTCAATTCTTTTTGCAAACCAGGGTTCTTAAGTTGAACTTTCTGGTTAGATCTCTATTTGAGTTTTACCTGTGCATTAGATGAGTACTTATTGTATGCTTGTTTGTTTGTCTGCGATAGATTACCCGGAGTGCGCCGCCTGTTACTTCGAATCTCTAGGTTTCGCGGATCATCAGCAAGGCAAGTAACACTTTGATCATACCTTCTCATTGCCCAGTTTAATTGCATTAGACCAATCCTCACACATTGCATGATTAGGATCTAATTAAACTGTGGGATGGGAAGTAGTTGAGGTAGTACCTATTACCTGTTTTACTTATGAAACCTTGGGAGTTACTTCTACGTTTGTTTATTATGCCATGCTATGCTAGTAGACGTGGATTGGGTGAGTGATATCCATGACAGATGTGAGTATTGTTAATTAATGGTTTATCTAAGGTGGCAACTTAAACACACATCTGGGTGGATTGAGGCACCTGGTTTCTATCAGGACTTGCCTGTTTTTCTTTGGACCGCCACCCAGGCTCAAAGGGATCATAAGATCATTCATGCTAGTAACTTCCGTATGCAGCCGCAAGCCATTATGGGCTCTGGCATAGCTGATTAAGTCGTGCGAACTCTTACAGCGGTAGACTAGCAGATGTAGGGGTTGTAGGTTGGTACGGTCTATCACAACGTAAGGTGCTAGCGCTTCTGAAAGACTATGTCTCGGTCATCCGTTTCTCAAACACCCTGTAGTGCGAGAAACCAAACGGAGGCGATCGAGTCTTGTGGGGAAAAGTGCGCAAACCTCTGCAGAGTGTACAATCTAATCATGGTTAGCCGTGTCCCCGGTTATGGACATCTTGAGTATCTAGTACTTGAGTATCATGTGAATCTCATCATGTTACTTCTAAATTAATATTGTTGGGTTATTGATGATTACTTTTAATTAGGATTGAGGATGCTGTCAACCATTCTCAATGTTTAACAACCACCATGATAGTTAAATAAAAAATTATTCCTTTGCAGTAGGGAAAAATTGGCTTTACGCAAAACTGTAACCATAGAGCTTTCCACCAGCCATACATGCATATAGTATAGTTCATTACTGTTCATTACTCTCTATGTGTTACATTGCCAGCATATTCCCTGTGCTGACCCGTTTTCGGGCTGCAACGTTTCATGTTGCAGACTTTTCAGACGATGAGTAAGGTGCCTTTTAGGTCGTGGTTCTATACTCGGTAATGCCGTTGGAGTTGATGGACTCACTTATCTTCCAAGCCTTCCGCTGTTATCGATATTAGATGGCCTTAATCCATATTTATTGTAATAAGTTCTCTTTGAGACACCGATGTAATAAGTGTGTGATTGCTACTCTGTTATAAATCCTTCGAAGTACTGTGTGGTGTCAGCATTACTGATCCAGGGATGACACCTGAGCACAGAGACTTGGCCATCTGAGGTCGGGTCGCTACAGAGATGGTATCAGAGCACACGCTGACTGTAGGACACGACCACTAAGTTAAAGCCATAGATCACTATTCTCTTCTCATTTTCTAACTCCTCATATTTTCTACTCTTTTAGGATGACGGACGCGAAGATCAAGTACACTCAACCGGATGAAGGCACACCTTTTGGATTTCACTTGAAGGAAGTCACCAAGTACCTGAACATTGGACTACCAAGCTTCACCGGGACCTTCAACGCCACTCTGCTTGAAGAGGAGCGCTGGAAGATTCAAGCTCATGTTCCAGGAAGGACATTCGCGCCAATCACGAAGCCCATAGATAGTGTTTTCAGTGCACCAACCTGGAGTCTGGAAAAGAGCATGGCAGCTCATATCACCATGGGACGCATTGGAGAAGTTTATCAAGAAGACCTCAAGGACACCATCTACCAGATTTGCGGACGCCGAGATGAACAATGGGAGATAGTCAGCACCAAGAAGGATAGATCTATTGCAGCTTTTATCCAGGAGTTAAACCAGCACATTCGACGCCACGAGAACCAGATGTGCAATGATATAATAGAGTTGAAGAATGCGAAGGCAAGGATCATCGAGCTAGAAGGAGAACTGAAGACTACACGCAAGGACTACATGGACGAGATCGTAGCTCTAGCAAGGCACAATGGCGATCTTAAGCAGAAGATTGAAGAACTCAAGGGGAAATTAGCATCCAAGAAGGAAGACAAGTACGTCGCATGTTCGGACAACTACATCATCATCGACGACACCGATTCGGATCCAAGTGAACCCGACTTTGAAGACGAAGCTGGAGCATACATCATGGAGTCTTCCACTGATTCAAATTTCTAGATGACCACCAAATATTGGTAGTATTTCCCCCATGTATATATTATATAGTTCGAGCACTTTTGCGATAGTTCTAGACCGTTTGTATGCCCTTGTTTGAATTGAATGAAGTGATTTTGTGTGCATTTGCTCATGTGCATTGGGGTAGTGTTTTCTCTTTAGACCTCACTCTATTCTTAATTCTCGTATTTTCTAAACCCTCAGATGCCTCCGAGACGTGACAATGGATTTCCACCGGAGCTCACTCAGTTGATCCAGCAGCAGAATCAATTGATGCAGTTGTTAGTCTAGAACCAGCAGAACAACAACAACAACAACCCTCCGCCGCCGCCACCTGTTGATCACCTAACCCGTTTCCTTAGGCTGAATCCGCCGGTGTTTTCCAATAGCACTGAGCCAATAGTAGCAGATGATTGGCTCCGCAAGACAGGAAGGGAGTTGACCATTGTAGGATGCACAGATGGTGAAAAAGTGAAGTTTGCCGCACATCAGCTTGACGGACCCGCGGCAGCATGGTGGGAGAGTTTCACAGCTACTTACCCAGTTGACACTGTCACATGGGATCAGTTTCAGCAAGCTTTCCGCACTGCCCATGTTTCAGCAGGAGCTATGGCCATGAAGAAGCGTGAGTTTCGCAACTTACGCCAAGGAGGAAGGACAGTTAGCCAGTACGTTGACGACTTCAGCAAGTTAGCACGTTATGCCCCAGATGACATTGCTACGGATGCAGCTAAGCAGGAGAAGTTTCTGGAAGGACTGAATGATGAGCTAAGCATGCAGTTGATGGTAGCAAGTTTCAACAACTACCAGGAGTTGGTAGATCGTGCCATCATGATTGAAGGGAAGCAACAGCAGATTGAGAACCGCAAGAGGAAGTATGGACAGGGGAAGTATAACTCTGGAGCCCAGCAGAAGCCCCGTTTTACCCTTAAACCGGGAGTTCAGTTTCAGCATACCCATGGAGGAGGTAGTTCGCACAACCATAATGGCCACAAGAATGGTAATGGGAATGGAGGAAGCAACGGCCAGAACCGTACCACCCCATCAACCCCAGCCAAGAGAGATCTGAGTCAAGTCACCTGTTTCAAGTGTTCGAAGACCGGACATTATGCCAATGAGTGTCCTTAAGGCCAGAATGGAAATGGCAATGGAAGCTCTGGGAAGAAGCCGAACCCTTTCAATAGGGGACAAGTGAACCACGTTAATGTGGAGGAGGTTGAAGCTCAGCCTGATGCAATAATCGGTAATTTTTTGGTTAAGTCATTTACTGCACTCGTTCTTTTTGATACTGGTGCATCGCATTCATACATATCAAGGGGATTTGTGGATAAATATAACCTGCCAACCCAAGCCCTTAGGCCACCCATGTTAGTAAGCTCACCAGGAGCGGAGTATATGGCTAGACGATGGTGTGATCGGTTACCATTAAGGATTGGTAACTATGTGTTTCCCTCAGACCTAATAGTATTGGAATCTCAAGGATTGGATGTGATATTAGGCATGGATTGGTTGTCAAAGTATGAAGGGAACATTGAATGCGCTAGTAAGACAATCTTACTCATGACGCCAGAAGGAAGAAGGATCAAGTATGTATCACGACATGGATCAAATAGGAATCAAGTGAAGTCTTTATCAGGAGTTGTGCAGGAAGAAGTACCAGTGGTGAAGGATTACCCTGATGTATTCCCTGAGGAATTGCCAGGAATGCCACCTGATAGAGATATCGAGTTCTTAATTGAGCTTTTGCCAGGTACAGGCCCAATATCGAAGCGACCATACCAGATGCCAGAAAAGGATTTGGTAGAAATCAAGAAGCAGATTAAGGAGTTATTGGATAAAGGTTACATACGCCCAAGTTCTTCGCCTTGGGGATCACCCGTACTTCTAGTGGAGAAGAAGGATGGAACATTAAGGATGGATTGAATGAAGTAACCATCAAGAACAAGTACCCACTGCCAATGATTAATGATCTGTTTGATCGTTTGCAAGGAGCTAAAGTGTTTTCCAAGATCGATTTACGATCAGGGTACCATCAGTTGAAGATTCGGGAGCAGGACATACCCAAGACAGCTTTTACCACGAGATACGGATTGTACGAGTATACCGTTATGTCATTTGGTTTGACTAACGCACCTGCCTATTTTATGAACCTGATGAACAAGGTATTTATGGAGTTATTGGATAAGTTCGTCGTAGTGTTCATTGATGACATTCTGATTTTCTCAAAGAATGAAGAGGAGCATAAGGAACATTTGCGTTTGGTTTTGGAGAAACTAAGGGAACATCAGTTATATGCCAAATTCAGCAAATGTGAGTTTTGGTTAAAGGAAGTTGGATTTCTTGGACATGTTATATCCGGAGAAGGGATAGCAGTTGATCCCACAAAAGTTATCACTGTGACCAATTGGGAAGCACCAACAACAGTTGGAGAGATCCGGAGTTTTCTGGGACTCGCAGGATACTACCGGAGATTTATTGAGAACTTCTCAAAGATTGCAAAGCCTATGACTGAATTGTTGAAGAAGGATACCAAGTTCAATTGGACTGAGGAATGTGAGGCCAGTTTTCAGGAGTTGAAGAAACGATTGGTTTCTTCACCAGTATTGATTCTGCCAGATCAGAACAAGGATTATGAGGTGTATTGCGACGCTTCACGTCGAGGACTTGGAGCAGTGCTTATGCAGGAAGGAAGAGTTGTTTCGCATGCCTCACGACAACTGAAACCTCATGAATTAAATTATGCTACGCATGATTTGGAGTTAGCAGCCGTAGTGCATGCATTGAAAACTTGGAGACATTTTCTCATTGGGAATCATTGTGAAGTATATATGGATCACAAGAGTTTGAAGTATATTTTCACGCAGAAGGAGTTGAACCTCAGACAAAGGAGATGGTTGGAACTCATCAAGGATTATGATATGAGATTTCATTACCATCCAGGAAAGGCTAATGTTGTAGCTGACGCATTGAGCCGTAAGAGCCATGTCAATACATTGATGACCGGAGAGTTACAGAGGGAATTGGCCGAAGATCTTTGTGAGCTATGTTTGGAAATAGTTCCGAAAGGCTATGTAGCAGCATTGGAAATTCAATCTACCTTGATGGATAAAATCAGAGAAGCTCAGAAAACTGACAAGGAGATTGCAGATATAAAGAAGAAAATGAGCGAAGGAAAAGCAAAGGGATTTCATGAGGATGAGCACGATACCCTATGGTTTGAGGACCGTGTTTATGTGCCCAATGACCCGGAGATCAAGAAGTTGATTCTGCAAGAGGCACATGATTCACCCTATTCGATTCACCCAAGAAATACCAAGATGTATTTGGATTTGAAGGAAACATTCTGGTGGACCGGAATGAAGAAGGATATTGCAGCATATGTAGCAATTTGTGATGTGTGTCATAGAGTGAAGGCAGAACATCAGAAGCCAGCCGGATTGTTACAACCATTGCTGATACCCGAATGGAAGTGGGATAAGATAGGCATGGATTTTATCACAGGACTATCCAGGACGAAGGCAGGCTATGACTCGATATGGGTAGTAGTTGATCGTTTGACAAAGGTAGCACATTTCATCCCAGTTAAGACCACTTACACTAGTGCTAAGTTGGCAAAGATATACATGACCAGGATCATTTGTTTGCATGGAGTTCCGAGGAGTATCGTATCAGATAGAGGAACCCAATTTACCTCAAAGTTTTGGAATCAGTTGCATGAAACTTTGGGAACCAGACTAGAGTTCAGCACAGCTTTTCACCCATAGACAGATGGACAGACTGAGAGAGTCAATCAGATTTTGGAAGATATGCTGAGAGCTTGTGCGCTAGATTATGGATCTAGTTGGGATGATAACTTGCCGTATGCGGAGTTTTCTTATAACAATAGTTACCAAACCATTCTGAAGATGGCACCTTTCAAAGCTTTATACGGAAGGAGGTGCAGGACATCGTTGTCATGGGACGAAGTTGGAGACCGTCAGTTGTTTGGACCTGATTTGATTAAAGATTCTGAACAGAAGGTGAAGTTGATTCGCGATAGGCTCAAGGTAGCCCAATCCAGGCAGAAGAGTTACGCAGATTCTAAACGCAAGGAGACAGTTTACGAAGTCGGAGACAGAGTTTATCTTCGAGTATCCCCACTTCGAGGGATTAAGCGCTTTGGAGTTAAGGGAAAGTTAGCGCCACGATTTGTAGGACCATATCGAGTTTTGGAGCGTATGGGAGAAGTGGCCTACAAGTTGGAATTGCCAGAAGGATTGTCAGGAGTTCATGATGTATTCCACGTTTCTCAGCTGAAGAAATGTCACGCCGAGATGGCGGAGGTACCGCTAAGAGATACAGTGCCGCTTGAAGCGATTCAGTTGAAGAATGACTTAACGTATGAGGAGAAACCAGTTAAGATTCTCGAGTTTGCCAGCCGAGTCACTCGCAGCAAGGTTATTAAGTTTTGCAAGGTTCAGTGGAGCCACCACACGGAGGATGAAGCCACTTGGGAGCGAGAGGAAGATTTGCTCAAAGACCACCCTCACCTATTTTCTGGCCAACCCGAATCTCGAGGGCGAGATTCATCTTAAGGGGGGTAGGTTTGTAACATCCCAAATTTTCAATTTGGAATGTTATACATTAGATCATCATGCATAACATATTTTATTTTGCTTTTGGTTTTGATCCTAGAAAATCCTAAGCAACTCAAGGACCCACGGAGAGAGTTTGGGATTTCGTTATTTTCATATTTGAGTTTTCTCAAATTTTGAAAATAGGATCACGTGATTTTTTTTATTGTCAATTATTTCTATTACAAAAATATGAGAGAGGTAATAAAATGACTTTCCCAAAATATAGAAATATTGAGGATTTAATAAGAAAATCAAATAAGATTTATTTCGGAGTTTTTCGGTATTTTTAATTGAATTTAGGAAAAATACGCGTTCTTCAAAATTGTATTTTGGGCCCAAATAAATGTCCACTTTATCGGGATCAATTTTAGAAACCCGGGAAAATTTATTTCACGATTTTTGGAGTCCGTTTGGTACTCTTTTTCATTTTTTTCCGAGCGTATTAAAAAAAAAACGGAACCGACCTTGGGCCGTACCCGAGCGGGACTCCGCCCGGGGGGTGCCTTTATATACCGAGTGCCCGAGCTCCTAGAGCACCCCAGCCCACCCGAGCCCGCTGCCGCCGCCGCCGCCCGCCGCCGCCGCAGCCGAGGTTCGCCGCCGCCTCGAATTCCGTGCCAAAAAAATTATTTTCAATTTTTTTATTACTTATTATTATTATTTTATTATTTTAATTATTTTTTAAAAATTATTTTTAAATTTTTTATTTTATCATTATTATTTTATTTTTTAAAAAAATTATTTTCGGATTAAGTTAATTAACGATTAATCTGTTCGTCGTTTTTCTTTTTCGTCGGATTTTCCGCGGTTATTTTCTGATCGCGATTTCTGATCCGATTTTCGTTTTAGTATAACTTTTCGCTCGTTTATCGGAATCAGGCGATTCAAGCGCCTGGAGTTTCGTCTCGAAACCCTCTTTCCGAATAATCAACTTAAACAAGTTTTTGCTACTGTAAAATTTGACCTAGATCCAGATTACTAGAACGAAGTTGAATTCTTTCGCCGTTTGATTTTCTTTGCTTTGTTCGATTCAATTCTTTTTGCAAACCAGGGTTCTTAAGTTGAACTTTCTGGTTAGATCTCTATTTGAGTTTTACCTGTGCATTAGATGAGTACTTATTGTATGCTTGTTTGTTTGTCTGCGATAGATTACCCGGAGTGCGCCGCCTGTTACTTCGAATCTCTAGGTTTCGCGGATCATCAGCAAGGCAAGTAACACTTTGATCATACCTTCTCATTGCCCAGTTTAATTGCATTAGACCAATCCTCACACATTGCATGATTAGGATCTAATTAAACTGTGGGATGGGAAGTAGTTGAGGTAGTACCTATTACCTGTTTTACTTATGAAACCTTGGGAGTTACTTCTACGTTTGTTTATTATGCCATGCTATGCTAGTAGACGTGGATTGGGTGAGTGATATCCATGACAGATGTGAGTATTGTTAATTAATGGTTTATCTAAGGTGGCAACTTAAACACACATCTGGGTGGATTGAGGCACCTGGTTTCTATCAGGACTTGCCTGTTTTTCTTTGGACCGCCACCCAGGCTCAAAGGGATCATAAGATCATTCATGCTAGTAACTTCCGTGTGCAGCCGCAAGCCATTATGGGCTCTGGCATAGCTGATTAAGTCGTGCGAACTCTTACAGTGGTAGACTAGCAGATGTAGGGGTTGTAGGTTGGTACGGTCTATCACAACGTAAGGTGCTAGCGCTTCTGAAAGACTATGTCTCGGTCATCCATTTCTCAAACACCCTGTAGTGCGAGAAACCAAACGGAGGCGATCGAGTCTTGTGGGGAAAAGTGCGCAAACCTCTGCAGAGTGTACAATCTAATCATGGTTAGCCGTGTCCCCGGTTATGGACATCTTGAGTATCTAGTACTTGAATATCATGTGAATCTCATCATGTTACTTCTAAATTAATATTGTTGGGTTATTGATGATTACTTTTAATTGGGACTGAGGATGCTGTCAACCATTCTCAATGTTTAACAACCACCATGATAGTTAAATAAAAAATTATTCCTTTGCAGTAGGGAAAAATTGGCTTTACGCAAAACTGTAACCATAGAGCTTTCCACCAGCCATACATGCATATAGTATAGTTCATTACTGTTCATTACTCTCTATGTGTTACATTGCCAGCATATTCCCTGTGCTGACCCGTTTTCGGGCTGCAACATTTCATGTTGCAGACTTTTCAGACGACGAGTAAGGTGCCTTTTAGGTCGTGGTTCTATACTCGGTGATGTCGTTGGAGTTGATGGACTCACTTATCTTCCAAGCCTTCCGCTGTTATCGATATTAGATGGCCTTAAGCCATATTTATTGTAATAAGTTCTCTTTAAGACATCGATGTAATAAGTGTGTGATTGCTACTCTGTTATAAATCCTTCGAAGTACTGTGTGGTGTCAGCATTACTGATCCAGGGATGACACCTGAGCACAGAGACTTGACCATCTGAGGTCGGGTCGCTACAACCAGCATGTATCCTTCTTTGCTCCTGTGTCTGTCCCTACGGAGAAATGTCACGCTTGTTTACTAAAGTCCTTGTAGCTTTGCTACGACTTGGTTACACTTACTACTGACCAACACGTGTATTGCTAGGTTACGTATGCATATCCCTGTACGTTTGTGCCACCTTGGTTTATGACTAGTCATGTCGGCCCGGGTTCTCTGTCATATGGATGCTAGCAACACAATAATATACGTGAGCCAAAAGACGAAAACGGTCCCGGCCAAGGTAAAGGCGGCAGCCGTGGGTTACCATCCGTGAGGCTGCAAAGTGATATGATGTGTTATATGCTAGATCGGTGTGACTTAGATCAGGGTCCCGACAATTTTGGAGTCGTCGAAGTACATCACTCAATTTGTGTAGTGTCGTGCTCTCTAGAGAGTTTGGCCTCTCTCCACTCGGTCACGAAATCCGTGAACACCTGGGATTTAATGGCTCGACGTGGTCAATACGTGATTAGGAAAGGAAAGAGTCTGATGGCCCATTTTGCGATTCTTCATGTGGTATCAAAATTATTAATGATGTTGTTCAATGGTACCCCTGAGGCCACATTTATCGAGTACTCCTAAAAGTAGCGCCTAAGTTTCCACGAAGCCATAAAGACTGCATATACTATCTTCTGGTAATGCAGATACCTTGTTTTACACAGGGTAAGCACCTCGGAGACATAGTAAACTGACATCTGTACCTTTAGATTGTGGCCCCCCGTGTCCCGTTAGACGACTAGGGCTGCGCTGACCACCTTGCTAGTTGCCGAGTTGTATAATAGCATTGGCTCACCAGGGTGAGGTGTGGCTAAATCCAATTGGTGGCCAAGAGCATTTTAATTTCTTCCAGATCCATGTTGGCCTCCTCGATATATTTGAAGCCCCCGATTTTTCTAAGTAGTTAGTATAGTAGGAATGCCTTTTCGCCGAGCCATGAGATGAATTGACTTAGGGAAGCTACACATCCTGCTACTCTCTGGATGTGCTTGAGCTCGGTTGGCGTTTGCAACCGTGCCAGTGCCTTGATTTTATCAGGATTCGCCTCAATTCCTCTTTGAGATACAATGAAGCTGAGCAATTTGCTGGATGAGATGCCAAAGACGCATTTTTCCGGATCGAGCTTAATATTATATGCTTGAAGGTTTGTGAATGTCTCCCGTAGATCATCGATGAGTGTGTTAGACTGGCTAGTTTTAACAACCATGTCATCTATGTAGGCCTTGGCTATCTTTCCGATCTATGGCTGCAAGCATGCCAGTATCATTCACTGATAAGTTGCCCCAACATTTTTTAGCCCGAAGGGCATTGTGTTGAAGCAGAATGGGCGATAGGGAGTTATGAATGTTGTAGCCTCCTGGTCGGATTCCTTCATCCTTATTTGGTGGTAGCCTGAGTATGCATCAAGGAAGCATAAGGGGTCATGTCCGGTTGTGAAATCAACAATTTGATTGGTTCAGAGCAACGAAAAGGGGTCATTTGGGCAAGCCTTGTCAACGTCCCTGAAATCAATGGATAGGTGATAACCCATAAGTATATATAGGGGATCATTTGTAGTCTTTTTCAACAAGAGTGTCGAGACCAATGAGGAGCTAAAGGTAGAATTTATATTCTCTTCAAGTTCTGTCGACCACCAATACAACTCTACGCACACCAACATTTGCTTTACCTAGAAACAAGTAATAAAACTAGAAGTACTTTGTAGGTGTAATGGGATAGATTTGCAAGATAATAAAGAACGTGAAAAATAAAAGTTAGGTGCTATTTTAATAAAAGAATAATAAAGTTAATATAGAGAGTGTGGAAAATGGTGGTAGGATTTGTGGAGTTTTCCCTAAGAAATTGCTAAGTTACTAGACGGATGGCATTTTTTATGCGGGAGAGGCCATGCTAGTATGTCAACCCTTACATGGAGTTCTATGCACTTTTGATTGGAACTATTAGCAAGCATTCACAACTACTAAAGTTCATTAAGGTAAAACCCAACCATAGCATTAAGATATATATTGGTCCCTCTTCAATCCCGTATGGGTCAATTTCTATGGTAGGAAGAAGTTTCCGTCACTCTTGCCTTCCAATGCATAGTCCTATCAATATACAATTAACACTATGGTGTGATCCACACGCACACTCATATGATGGGCACCAAAGGATAGAAACATAACCACAAGCAATTTAAACCAATCATAGCAATTTACCAATTACCAATAGGACAACAAAAATCTACTCAAATATCGTAGGATGGCAACACATCATTGGAATTATGAAGCATAAAGCACCATGTTCAAGTAGGGGATACATCGGGTTACAGCAGAGTGGACCGCTGAATATAGATGAGGGAAGGTGATGGAGGTGTTGATGAAGATGATAGAATTGTTGGAGTAGATCACCGTCACACGGTGGTCCCCCTCCCACGGCATTCCGCCACCACTGGGAGAGAGGGAGAGAGAACACCCTCCTTATTCTTCTTCCTTGGCCTCCCCCTAGATGGGAGGAGGGTTTCCCATCTGGTCCTTGGCCGCCATGGCTCCCGGAGGGCAGGAGTCCCTCGAAGATTGGATCTCACTATGTTCTCTTTTATTTTGTGTTGATTATTTTTCCCAAAATCACATATATTCCAAAAAAAATCTCCATAAAATTTTATCGCGTTTGGAATTTGTTTGATATGGATTTTCTGCGAAACAAAAAACAAGCAACAAACAGGAATTGGGCACTGGATCAATACGTTAGTCCAAGAAAAGCATATAAATTGTTGCCAAAAGTATGTGAAAGTTGTAGAATATTGACATGAAACAATAAAAAATTATAGATACGATGGAGACGTATCAATAGGCACCAGGATTTGTCCTTCTTTGGTACCATGGCGAGGTTGGCCAACCAGTCGGGATGTTTGATCTCTCGGATGAATCTGACTTCTAGTAGTTTGGCCAGCTCCTCTCCCATTGCTTGCTTCTTTGGTTTTGAGAATCTCCGAAGTGCCTGCTTAACTGACTTGAGCCCCTCAATAATATTGAGGCCGTGTTACGCGAGCTCTCTTGGGATGCCTGGCATGTCAGAAGGGAACCAGGGGAAGACGTCATAATTTTCGCAAAGAAAACCGCGCAATGCTTCATCTAGTGCAACATCTAGGTGGGTTTCAATCAAGGCCATTTTTGACGGATCCTCGGGGTGAACTTGAAATTTGACGATCTCATCAGCTCGCTTGAATGACGTAGATTTTGATCATTTGGCGAGGATAACATCGTCTTTGTTAACAGTTGCACGCAACTCGGATAACTCCTCGGTGACTAGGGCCTTGGATTATGTTTCTAGAGACAAAGCTGCGGTTTTGTCCTCGGCTTTGAGTGACCGATCTGCACTGCTATTTATAGTGATCACGCCATTGAGCCCCGGCATTTTTAACTACCTGTATGCGGAATGGGGCACGACATGGAATTTAGCAAACGTGGCCTGTCCGAGCAGCGCGTGATATCCAGTTTGGAACGACATTATGTTGTAGATTAACTCCTCGACCCGGTAACCGTCGGATGTTTCGAATACCATCGCTACTTGTGAGCTGCGTTGGGATTTTCCCTGAAGAGGAAGGGTGAAGCAATATAGTAGCGATAAGTATTTCCATCAGTTGAGAATCAAGGTTTATCGAACCAGAAGGAGTACCAATCAAATCCTAGTGAACAACACATGCACACACAAAATCAATACTTGCACCCAACGCGGGCAAGAGGGTTGTCAATCCCCTTGAAATCGTTACTTGCAAGGATCAAATCTTGTATAGGTAGATGGATAAATTGCAAAACAAACTAAAAGTAAATAAATTGCAGTAATGCATTTTCGATTTTTATAATATGATTAAAGTAGACCCGGGGGCCATAGTTTTCACTAGAGACTTCTCTCTCGAAACAATAGCATATGGTGGGTTGACAAATTACTGTTGGGCAATTAATAAAAAAGCGCATAGTGACGTATTCATGGCAATGATCATGTATATAGGTGAAGGAAATATGCCCTAGAGGCAATAATAAAGTTATTATTTATTTCCTTATATCATGATAAATGTTTATTATTCATGCTAGAATTGTATTAACCGGAAACATAATACATGTGTGAATACATAGACAAACAGAGTGTCACTAGTATGCCTCTACTTGACTAGCTCGTTAATTAAAGATGGTTAAGTTTCCTATCCACAGACATGAGTTGTCATTTGATTAACGGGATCACATCATTAGGAGAATGATGTGATTGACATGACCCATTCGTTAGCTTAGCACCCGATCGTTTAGTATGTTGCTATTGCTTTCTTCATGACTTATACATGTTCCTATGACTATGAGATTATGCAACTCCCGTTTGCCGGAGGAACACTTTGTGTGCTACCAAACGTCACAACGTAACTGGGTGATTATAAAGGAGCTCTACAGGTGTCTCCAAAGGTAGATGTTGGGTTGGCGTATCTCGAGATTAGGATTTGTCACCCCGATTGTCGGAGAGGTATCTCTGGGCCCTCTCGGTAATGCACATCACATAAGCCTTGCAAGCATTGCAACTAATGTGTTAGTTGTGAGATGATGTATTATGGAACGAGTAAAGAGACTTGCCAGTAATGAGATTGAACTAGGTATTGAGATACCGACGATCGTATCTCGGGCAAGTAACATACCGATGACAAAGGGAACAACGTATGTTGTTATGCGGTCTGACCGATAAAGATCTTCGTAGAATATGTAGGAACCAATATGGGCATCCAGGTCCCGCTATTGGTTATTGACCGGAGACGTGTCTCGGTCATGTCTACATTGTTCTCGAACCGTAGGGTCCGCACGCTTAAGGTTTCGATGACAGTTATATAATGAGTTTATGAGTTTTGATGTACCGAAGGAGTTCGGAGTCATGACGAGGAGTCTCGAAATGGTCGAGACGTAAAGATCGATATATTGGACGACTATATTCGGACATCGGAAAGGTTCTGAGTGATTCGGGTATTTTTGGGAGTACCGGAGAGTTACGAGAATTCGCCGGGGAGTATATTGGCCTTATTGGGCCATACGGGAATAGAGGAGAGAGGCCAAAAGGAAGGAGGCCTGCGCCCCCCCCTCTGGTCCGAATTGGACAAGGGGCGCAGCCCCCTTTTCTTTCTTCCTCTCCCCCTCTTTCCCCTTCTCCTACTCCAACAAGGAAGGAGGGAGTCCTACTCCCGGTGGGAGTAGGACTCCCCTTGGCGCGCCCCCCCTAGGCCGGCCGCCCCCTCCCCCTTGCTCCTTTATATACGGGGGCAGGGGGCACCCCATGACACACAAGTTGATCTTCGTGATCGTTCCTTAGCCGTGTGCGGTGCCCCCCTCCACGATATTACACCTCGGTCATATTGTAGCGGTGCTTAGGCGAAGCCCTGCGACGGTTGAACATCAAGATCGTCACCACGCCGTCGTGCTGACGGAACTCCTCCCCGAAGCTTTGCTGGATCGGAGCCCGGGGTGCGTCATCGAGCTGTACGTGTGTCAAGAACTCGGAGGTGCCGGAGTAACGGTGCTTGGATCGGTTGGACCGGGAAGACGTACGACTACTTCCTCTACGTTGCGTCAAAGCTTCCGCTTCGGTCTACGAGGGTACGTAGACAACACTCTCCCCTCTCGTTGCTATGCATCACCATGATCTTGCGTGTGCGTAGGAATTTTTTTGAAATTACTACGTTCCCCAACAGTGGTATCAGAGCCTAGGTTTTTATGGTTTGATGTTATCTGCACGAGTAGAACACAAGTGAGTTGTGGGCGATATAAGTCATACTGCCTACCAGCATGTCATACTTTGGTTCGGCGGTATTGTTGGATGAAGCGGCCCGGACCGACATTACGCGTACGCTTACGCGAGACTGGTTCTATCGCCGTGCTTTGCACACAGGTGGCTGGCAGGTGTCAGTTTCTCCAACTTTAGTTGAACCCAGTGTGGCTACTCCCGGTCCTTGCGAAGGTTAAAACAACATCAACTTGACAAACTATCGTTGTGGTTTTGATGCGTAGGTGATATTGGTTCTTGCTTAAGCCCGTAGCAGCCACATAAAACTTGCAACAAACAAAGTAGAGGACGTCTAAATTGTTTTTGCAAGGCATGTTGTGATGTGATATGGTCAAGGCATGATGCTAAATTTTATTGTATGAGATGATCATGTTTTGTAACTGAGTTATCGGCAACTGGCAGGAGCCATATGGTTGTCGCTTTATTGTATGCAATGCAATCGCCCTGTAATGCTTTACTTTATCACTAAGCGGTAGCGATAGTCGTAGAAGCATAAGATTGGCGAGATGACAACGATGCTACGATGAAGATCAAGGTGTCGCGCCGGTGACGATGGTGATCATGACGGTGCTTCGGAGATGGAGATCACAAGCACAAGATGGTGATGGCCATATCATATCACTTATATTGATTGCATGTGATGTTTATCTTTTTATGCATCTTATCTTGCTTTGATTGACGGTAGCATTATAAGATGATCTCTCACTAAATTATCAAGAAGTGTTCTCCCTGAGTATGCACCGTTGCCAAAGTTCGTCGTGCCCAGACACCACGTGATGATCGGGTGTGATAAGCTCTACGTCCATCTACAACGGGTGCAAGCCAGTTTTGCACACGCAGAATACTCGGGTTATACTTGACGAGCCTAGCATATGCAGATATGGCCTCGGAACACGGAGACCGAAAGGTCGAGCGTGAATCATATAGTAGATATGATCAACATAATGATGTTCACCATTGAAGACTAATCCATTTCACGTGATGATCGGTTATGGTTTAGTTGATTTGGATCACGTGATCACTTAGAAGATTAGAGGGATGTCTATCTAAGTGGGAGTTCTTAAGTAATATGATTAATTGAACTTAAATTTATCATGAACTTAGTCCTGGTAGTATTAGCATATCTATGTTGTAGATCAATAGCTCGTGTTGTTGCTTCCCTATGTTTTATATATGTTCCTAGAGAAAATTGTGTTGAAAGATATTAGTAGCAATGATGCGGATTGGATCCGTGATCTGAGGTTTATCCTTATTGCTGCACAGAAGAATTATGTCCTTGATGCACCGCTAGGTGACAAGACCTATTGCAGGAGCAGATGCAGATGTTAGGAACGTTTGGCTAGCTCAATATGATGACTACTTGATAGTTTAGTGCACCATGCTTAAGGCTTAGAATCGGGACTTCAAAGACGTTTTGAACGTCATGGAACATATGAGATGTTCCAGGAGTTGAAGTTAATATTTCAAGCAAATACCCGAGTTGAGAGATATGAAGTCTCAGACAAGTTCTATAGCTAAAAGATGGAGGAGAATCGCTCAACTAGTGAGCATGTGCTCAGATTGTCTGGGTACTACAATCGCTTGAATCAAGTGGGAGTTAATCTTCCAGATAAGATAGTGATTGACAGAATTCTCTAGTCACCATCACCAAGTTAGTAGAATTTCGTGATGAGCTATAATATGCAAGGGATAACGGAAACGATTCCCAAGCTCTTCGTGATGCTAAAATCGACGAAGGTAGAAATCAAGAAAAACATCAAGTGTTGATGGTTAACAAGATCACTAGTTTCAAGAAAAGGGCAAAGGGAAAGAAGGGGAACTTCAAGAAGAATGGCAAGCAAGTTGCTGCTCAAGTGAAAAGCCCAAGTCTGGACCTAAGCCTGAGACTAAGTGCTTCTACTGCAAAGGGACTGGTCACTGGAAACAAAAACTGCCCCAAGTATTTGGCGGATAAGAAAGGATGGCAAAGTAAACAAAGGTATATTTGATATACATGTTATTTATGTGTACTTTACTAGTGTTTATAGCAACCCCTAAGTATTTGATACTAGTTCAGTTGCTATGGTTAGTAACTTGAAACGGGGGTTGCAGAATAAACAGAGACTAGTTAAGGGTGAAGTGACGATGTGTGTTGGAAGTAGTTCCAAGATTGATATGATCATCATCGCACACTCACTATACTTTCGGGATTTGTGTTGAACCTAAATAAGTGTTATTTGGTGTTTGCGTTGAGCATAAATATGATTTGATCATGTTTATTGCAATACGGTTATTCATTTAAGTTAGAGAACAATTGTTGTTCTGCTTACATGAATAGAACCTTCGATGGTCATACACCCAATGAAAAAACGTTGGATCTCGATCGTAGTGATACACATATTCATAATATTGAAGCCAAAAGATGCAAAGTTAATAATGATAGTGCAACTTATTTGTGGCACTGCCGTTTAGGTCATATTGGTGTAAAGCGCATGAAGAAACTCCATGCTGATGGGATTTTGGAATCACTTGATTATGAATCACTTGATGCTTGCGAACCATGCCTCATGGGCAAGATGACTAAGACTCCGTTCTCCGGAACAATGGAGCGAGAAACTGACTTGTTGGAAATAATACATACTGATGTATATGATCCGATGAGTGTTAAGGCTCGCAGCGGGTATCATTATTTTCTGACCTTCACTGATAATTTGAGCAGATATGGGTATATCTACTTGATGAAACACTAGTCTGAAACATTTGAAAAGTTCAAAGAATTTCAGAGTGAAGTGGAGAATAATCGTAACAAAAATAAAAGTTTCTACGATATGATCGCAGAGGTAAAATATATGAGTTACGAGTTTGGCCTTCAATTAAAACAATGTGAAATAGTTTCACAAACTCATGCCACCTGGAACACCACAGCATAATGGTGTGTCCGAACGTCATAACCGTACTTTATTGGATATAGTGCAATCTATGATGTTTCTTACCGATTTACCAATATCGTTATGGGATCATGCATTAGAGACAACTGCATTCACGTTAAAAAGGGGCACCATCTAAGTCCGTTGAGACGACACAATATAAACTATGGTTTGGCAAGAAACCAAAGTTGTCATTTCTTAAAGTTTGGGGTTGCGATGCTTATAAGAAAAAGTTTCATCATGATAAGCTCAAACCCAAATCGGAGAAATATGTCTTCATAGGATACCCAAAGGAGACAGTTGGGTACACCTTCTATCACAGATCCGAAGGCAAGACATTCGTTGCTAAGAATGGATCCTTTCCAGAGAAGGAGTTTCTCTCGAAAGAAGTGAGTGGGAGGAAAGTAGAACTTGATAAGGTAATTGTACCTTCTCCCTTATTGGAAAGTAGTTCATCACAGAAATCTGTTCCTGTGACTACTACACCAATTAGTGAGGAAGCTAATGATGATGATCATGTAACTTCAGATCAAGTTACTACCGAATCTCGTAGGTAAACCAGAGTGAGATCCGCACCAGAGTGGTACGGTAATACTATTCTGGAGGTCATGTTACTTGACCATGACGAACCTATGAACTATGAGGAAGCGATGATGAGCCCAGATTCCGCAAAATGGTTTGAGGCCATGAAATCTGAGATGGGATCCATGTATGAGAACAAAGTATGGACTTTGATGGATTTGCCCGATGATCGGCAAGCCATAGAAAATAAATGGATCTTCAAGAGGAAGACAGACGCTGATAGTAGTGTTACTATCTATAAAGCTAGAATTTTTGCAAAAGGTTTTCGACAAGTTCAAGGTGTTGACTACGATGAGAGTTTCTCAATCGTATCTATGCTTAAGTCTGTCCGAATCATGTTAGCAATTGCCGCATTTTATGAAGTCTGGCAAATGGATAAACAAAACTGCATTCCTTAATGGATTTATTAAAGAAGAGTTGTATACGATACAACTAGAAGGTTTTTGTCGATCCTAAAGGTGTTAACAAAATATGCAAGCTCCAGCGATCCATCTATGGACTGGTGCAGGCATCTCGGAGTTGGAATATACGCTTTGATAAGTTGATCAAAGCATATAGTTTTATACAGACTTGCGGTGAAGCCTGTATTTACAAGAAAGTGAGTGGGAGCACTACAACATTTCTGATAAAGTATATGTAAATGACATATTGTTGATCGGAAATAATGTAGAATTATTCTGCAAAGCATAAAGGAGTATTTGAAAGGAGTTTTTCGAAGAAGAACCTCGGTGAAGCTGCTTACATATTAAGCATCAAGATCTATAGAGATAGATCAAGACGCTTGATAAGTTTTCAATGAGTACATACCTTGACAAGATTTTGAAGTAGTTCAAAATGGAACAGTCAAAGAAAGAGTTATTGCCTGTGTTACAAGGTGTGAAATTGAGTAAGACTCAAAACCCGACCACGACAGAAGATAAAAAAGAATGAAAGTCATTCCCTATGCCTTGGCCATAGGTTCTATAAAGTATGCCATGCTGTGTACCAGATCTATTGTATACCCTACACTGATTTTGGCAAGGGAGTACAATAGTGATCTAGGAGTAGATCACTGGACAGCGGTCAAAATTATCCTTAGTGGAATAAGGATATGTTTCTCGATTATGGAGGTGACAAAAGGTTCGTCGTAAAAGGGTTACGTCGATGCAAGTTTTGACACTAATCTAGATGACTCTAAGTCTCAATCTAGATACATATTGAAAGTGGCAGCAATTAGCTAGAGTAGCTCCGAGCAGAATATTGTTGACATAGAAATTTGCAAAATACATACGGATCTGAATGTGGCAGACCCGTTGACTAAGATTCTCTCACAAGCAAAACATGATCACACTTTAGTAATCTTTGGGTGTTAATCACATAGCGATGTGAACTAGATTACTGAATCTAGTAAACCCTTTGGGTGTTGGTCACATATCGATGTGAACTATGGGTGTTAATCACATGGTGATGTGAACTATTGCTGTTAAATCACATGGTGATGTGAACTAGATTATTGACTCTAGTGCAAGTGGGAGACTGAAGGAAATATGCCCTAGAGGCAATAATAAAGTTATTATTTATTTCCTTATATCATGATAAATGTTCATTATTCATGCTAGAATTGTATTAACCAGAAACATAATACATGTGTGAATACATAGACAAACAGAGTGTCACTAGTATGCCTCTACTTGACTAGCTCGTCAATTAAAGATGGTTAAGTTTCCTATCCAGAGACATGAGTTGTCATTTGATTAACGGGATCACATCATTAGGAGAATGATGTGATTGACATGACCCATTCGTTAGCTTAGCACCCGATCGTTTAGTATGTTGCTATTGCTTTCTTCATGACTTATACATGTTCCTATGACTATGAGATTATGCAACTCCCGTTTGCCGGAGGAACACTTTGTGTGCTACCAAATGTCACAACGTAAATGGGTGATTATAAAGGAGCTCTACAGGTGTCTCCAAAGGTAGATGTTGGGTTGGCGTATTTCGAGATTAGAATTTGTCACTCCGATTGTCGGAGAGGTATCTCTGGGCCCTCTCGGTAATGCACATCACATAAGCCTTGCAAGCATTGCAACTAATGTGTTAGTTGTGAGATGATGTATTACGGAACGAGTAAAGAGACTTGCCAGTAACGATATTGAACTAGGTATTGAGATACCGACGATTGTATCTCGGGCAAGTAACATACCGATGACAAAGGGAACAACGTATGTTGTTATGCGGTCTGACCGATAAAGATCTTCGTAGAATATGTAGGAACCAATATGGGCATCCAGGTCCCGCTATTGGTTATTTACCGGAGACGTGTCTCGGTCATGTCTACATTGTTCTCGAACCGTAGGGTCCGCACGCTTAAGGTTTCGATGACAGTTATATAATGAGTTTATGAGTTTTGATGTACCGAAGGAGTTCGGAGTCCCGGATGAGATCGGGGACATGACGAGGAGTCTCGAAATGGTCGAGACGTAAAGATCGATATATTGGACGACTATATTCGGACATCGGAAAGGTTCTGAGTGATTCGGGTATTTTTGGGAGTACCGGAGAGTTACGGGAATTCGCCGGGGAGTATATGGGCCTTATTGGGCCATACGGGAATAGAGGAGAGAGGCCAAAAGGAAGGAGGCCTGTGCCCCCCCTCTGGTCCGAATTGGACAAGGGGCGCAACCCCCTTTTCTTTCTTCCTCTCCCCCTCTTTCCCCTTCTCCTACTCCAACAAGGAAGGAGGGAGTCCTACTCCCGGTGGGAGTAGGACTCCCCTTGGCGCGCCGCCTCCTAGACCGGCCGCCCCCTCCCCCTTGCTCCTTTATATACGGGGGCAGGGGGGCACCCCATGACACACAAGTTGATCTTCGTGATCGTTCCTTAGCCGTGTGCGGTGCCCCCCTCCACGATATTACACCTCAGTCATATTGTAGCGGTCCTTAGGCGAAGCCCTGCGACGGTTGAACATCAAGATCGTCACCACGCCGTCGTGCTGACGGAACTCCTCCCCGAAGCTTTGCTGGATCGGAGCCCGGGGTGCGTCATCGAGCTGTACGTGTGTCAAGAACTCGGAGGTGCCGGAGTAACGGTGCTTGGATCGGTTGGACCGGGAAGACGTACGACTACTTCCTCTACGTTGTGTCAACGCTTCCGCTTCGGTCTACGAGGGTACGTAGACAACACTCTCCTCTCTCGTTGCTATGCATCACCATGATCTTGCGTGTGCGTAGGATTTTTTTTGAAATTACTACGTTCCCCAACAATAGGCATCATGTCCATGACGAGTAGACCGACTCCTGCCTGCGTCTACTACTATTACTCCACTAATTGATCGCTATCCAACATACATCTATGGTATTAAGTTCATGACAAATAGAGTAACGCCTTAAGCAAGATGACATGATGTAGACAAAGTAAACTCAAGCAATATGATTGAACCCCATTGTTTTACCCTTAATAGCAACGGTACAATATATGCCCCGCTACCCCTTCTATTACTGGGTTAGGACATCGCAAGATTGAACCCGTTACAAAGCACCTCTCCCACTGAAGATAAATCAAGCTAGTTGTCCAAACCAAAGGATAGATTGGAGAGAAATACAGAGCTATAACAATCATGCATAATATGATCATAAATCCACAATTCATCGGATACCAACATAACACACCACAAAAGAAGATTACATCAAATAGAACTCCAAGAAGATCAAGGAGAACATTGTATTGAAGATCAAAGAGAGAGAAAAAGCCATCTAGCTACTAGCTATGGACCCGTAGGCCTGTGGTGAAGTAGCCACACATCATCGGAAGGCATCAAGGATGTTGTAGAAGCCCTCCGTGATTGATTCCCGCTTTGACAGAGTACCGTAAAAGGCCTCCAGATGGTAACACGAAAGAACAAAAGCTTGCAGCAGTGAAAAAAGTGTTTCGGGTGGCTTTTTGTTGGTCTGGGAATATTTGTGAATTTATAGAGGTAGAATTAGGTCAAATGGAGGTATGTGGGACCCACGAGCTCAGGGGGCGCCCCCTGTGAGCTCATGGCTCTACCGCAGGTCTTCTGGCCTCCTCCCAAACCTTCTAGGGTCTCTTCTAGTCCAGAAAAAAATCATCGTAAAGTTTCATCATGTTTGGACTTTGTTTGGTACTGATTTTCTGAAAAGCCAAAAATAAGCAAAAATTAGGAACTGGCACTGGGCACTGGTTTAATAGGTTAGTCCCAAAAATGATATAAAATAGCATAAAAATGCATATAAAGCATCCAAGATTGATAATATAATATCATGAAACAATAAAAAACTATAGATACGTTGGAGACGTATCAACCATGTCAAGTGTGACCTTGCTAGTGCAACATGCCTCCTTTCCTGGGACTATACTTTTAATAGTAGTCCGTCTTGATTGGATACGAGATGTATCAAACTGTATCTTCTGCAGAGTATCCTCATATGAGGTTCAGGCTGCTGCCACCATCCATGAGGACCTTGGACAGTCGGTAGCCATTGATGATAGAGTTGAGGATGAGAGCCACAACTCCTTGGCTATGGGCTCCTATTGGTTGGTCTTGATGGCCAAAGTTCATCGGAATGTCCAACCCTCTATTTTTCGAGGTTGTTACACAGTCAACATGGCAGACCTCTCGAAGAGCTCTCTTCCGTTGATTTCTCCAGGAGTGGCTCTCGTAGATCACTAGGATATCCGTGTCCTCGAATGGCTGCACCATATGATTGTGGCTAGTTATGACACCTCGGATAATGTGCATGACAAGGTTGTCCATGGATTCCACTCCACCTCTTTCTACCTGCCTCATAATCCAACAGTTTCCAAGCCTGTGTGTGGGCGGTCTATCCGATGAAACAAAGTGAATTGTGCATGGTTCGTCCAATATTGCGTCCATCTTGACTTGGGTCCCTTGCTCGATCGATTTTTCTTCCAAGAAGGCTGATCATTAGGCTTATCAAAGCTGGCGCGCTTTGAACGCCAATTACGGCGCGGACGCCTACTCTCTTCCCCTTATTTGGGTTGATCCGAGCTGGGGTTCTGGTGCCATTGATTAGCCGACCATGCGTCCTCCATAGTGCAATATTTTATCACTATGTCGGACAGCTTGGCAAACGTTCTAAGGCATTGTCGAGCAATGGCTTTTGTAATTCCTTCATCATAGCAATTATGACAGAATGCTGTTAGGGCCTCCTGATCTAGGCAATCCATTGTTTTGCTTTTTGTAAAAAAAATCGTGTCCAGTATTTCCGGGCGTTTTCATTTTCCTTTTGCAGGACAAAGATGCTGGTCGGTCCTGAGTAACCGGGGCGGTACTCAACATGGGGGATGGCGGGAGAGAAAACTTTATTCCGATCTAATCTAACATCGGCCTCCCGGGTAGATTTTCCCCAGATCGATTTAACATCGGCCTCGGTACGGTACTACTTGTGGGGCCTGGCTAACCTGGCCACCGTAGTGCATCATCGGATGCAAGCCCCAGACTTGGTCCGGGGAAGTGCGATTTCCATCCCATGGTCAGTACAAACCGACGCTTGGGCAGAGATCACGTGCGGTCCTCAACCAGATCTAATTTCATGGGAGAGGGCATGTCCGTGGGATTTGACTCGTGGAGATCGACGTCTCGATGGTAGATTGGGGCCTCAATCTTCTTTGATGTATCGGTTGAACCGAAATAAAGTTACTCCAACATGGAAATTGCACCAATGTAGATCTGATCATCAGATGGTGACACCATTGGGCCGCACGACTATAGAGATGGTCCTATATGGGCCACCAATGACGGAGTCGAATTCGGCAGATCTTAGGTGGTGGTGGTGGTGGTGGGGGAGCTGATAGCCTTGGCATGATGGTAACATGACAAAGAGGGGACACAATGTTTACCCATGTTCAGGCCCTCTAGAAGAGGTAAATCCCTCCGCCCTGCTTAGTTGTATTGATTATGAATGGGGTACAAAGTACAAGTGGATCTACCCCGAGATCGTATGTCCATGGGTTCGCCTCTACGGTCTGGACCCCTTGGCTGAAGGAAATATGCCCTGGAGGCAATAATAAAGTTATTATTTATTTCCTTATTTCATGATAAATGTTTATTATTCATGCTATAATTGTATTAATAGGTAGCTTAGTACATGTGTGAATACATAGACAAAACAAAGTGTCCCTAGTATGCCTCTACTTGACTAGCTCGTTTATCAAAGATGGTTATGTTTCCTAACCATAGACATGTGTTGTCATTTGATGAACGAGATCACATCATTAGGGATGAACGGGATCACATCATTAGGAGAATGATGTGATGGACAAGTCCCATTCATTAGCTTAGCATTATGATCGTTACAGTTTCATTGCTACTGCTTTCTTCATGACTTATACATGTTCCCCAGACTATGAGATTATGCAACTCCCGAATACCGGAGGAACACCTTGTGTGCTATAAAATGTCACAACATAACTGGGTGATTATAAAGATGCTCTACAGGTGTCTCCGATGGTGTTTGTTGAGTTGGCATAGATCGAGATTAGGATTTGTCACTCTGTGTATCGGAGAGGTATCTCTGGGCCCTCTCGGTAATGCACATCACTATAAGCCTTGCAAGCATTGTGACTAATGAGTTAGTTGCGAGATGATGCATTACGGAACGAGTAAAGAGACTTGCCGGTAACGAGATTGAACTAGGTATTGAGATACCGATGATCGAATCTTGGGCAAGTAACATACCGATGACAAAGGGAACAACGTATGTTGTTATGCGGTTTGACCGATAAAGATCTTCGTAGAATATGTAGGAGCCAATATGAGCATCCAAGTTCAGCTATTGGTTATTGACCGGAGATGTGTCTCGGTCATGTCTACATAGTTCTCGAACCCGTAGGGTCCGCATGCTTAACGTTCGGTGACGATCGGTATTATGAGGTTATGTGATTTGATGTACCGAAGGTTGTTCGGAGTCCCGGATGAGATCACGGACATGACGAGGAGTATCGAAATGGTCAAGACGTTAAGATTGATATATTGGAAGGCTATGTTTGGACATCGAAATGGTTCCGAGTGAGTTCGGGCATTTACCGGAGTACTGGAGGTTACCGGAACCCCCCGGGAGAAGTTATGGGCCTTATGGGCCATAAGAAGGAAGCACACCAGCCCACAAGGGGCTGGTGCGCCCCCTTGGGAAGGAG
Source organism: Aegilops umbellulata (assembly GCA_032464435.1). Taxonomy (NCBI): domain Eukaryota; kingdom Viridiplantae; phylum Streptophyta; class Magnoliopsida; order Poales; family Poaceae; genus Aegilops; species Aegilops umbellulata. The sequence goes on along the minus strand of CP136059.1, from coordinate 225,128,851 downwards.
GCCAAATTGGAATAGGTTTGGGGGGGGGGGGGTGGCCCCCCTTTCCTTCTCTCCTACTCATCCTTCCCTTCCTCTCCTACTCCAACTATGGAAGGGGGGGAACCCTACTCCCGGTGGGAGTAGGACTCCCCTAGGGTGCGCCATAGAGAGGTCCGGCCCCTCCCCTCCTCCACTCCTTTATATATGGGGGAGGGGGCACGCCATAGACACACAAGTTGATCATTGATCTTTTAGCCGTGTGCGGTGCCCCATCCACCATAATCCACCTCGGTCATATCGTCGTAGTGCTTAGGCGAAGCCCTGTGCCGGTAGTTTCATCATCACTGTCATAACGCCGTCGTGCTGACGTCTTCCCCGACACTCTACTGGATCGTGAGTTCGTGGGACGTCACCGAGCCGAACATGTGTAGATCGCGGAGGTGCCGTACCTTCGGTGCTAGGATCGGCCGATCGTGAAGACGTACGACTACATCAACCGCGTTGTCATAACGCTTCCGCTTACGGTCTACGAGGGTACGTAGACAACACTCTCCCCTCTCATTGCTATGCATCACCATGATCTTGCGTGTGCGTAGGATTTTTTTTGAAATTACTATGTTCCTCAACAGTGTTATCAGAGCCAGGTTTATGCGTCGATGTTATATGCACGAGTAGAACACAAGTGAGTTGTGGGCAATAATAGTCATACTGCTTACCAGCATGTCATACTTTGATTCGGCGGTATTGTTGGATGAAGCGGCCCGGATCGACATTACGCGTACACTTATGCGAGACTGGTTCTACCGACGTGCTTCGCACACAGGTGGCTGGCGGGTGTCAGTTTCTCCAAGTTTAGTTGAATCGAGTGTGGCTACGCCTAGTCCTTGTTGAAGGTTAAAACGACACATACTTGACGAAATATCGTTGTGGTTTGGATGCGTAGGTAAGAACGGTTTTTGCTCAGCCCGTAGCAGCCACGTAAAACTTGTGTCACATCCCTAGTTCTGCTATGCTCTGGGCTAGCTAGTCATGTGTTGCATCATGTTTAAATTGCTTTAAACTTGAAATGGGGATTGATCCAAACCCTAGCACAAATGAATCCAACTAGGTTCAAATAAAAAAATCATTTTCAATGAACCCAAAATGCCTTCAGAAAAGTTCATCATTCTTGGATTGGTTGAAAAACTCTGCCAAAAATGGTGCACATATTTCTAGGTCCATTTTGGATTTTTGAATTAAATTCTTAAGTATTTGAATTTGGACATTTAAATCCTATAAATATTTAAATGTCCAAATAATCTTGAAAGTATTTTTGGGCTGTTGGAATTAATTTCAGAAGTGCCCATGAATATTTTCAACAATTAATAAACTGGTTTAGTATTTCTACTAAATCAAAACAAACAGCAGAATAATAGAAAATAGGTAATAATAAAAAGAAAGGAACTTACCTGGCAAAACCCACCTAGTCGGGTACTGTAGCAGCCAGCTGGGCAAAGCCAGCCCAGCCCACCAGGGGCTCCTCCCCTGTCGTCTTCCACCTCCTGCCAGTAGGAAGGAGGGCGTGTGGCCGCCGTGCGCGGACACGCGCCCCGGCCACCTCCTGCTTGCCGCTCCCCCTCGTCGCCCTGGGCCTCCCTCGCGACGCCACGCACCCCTGGCTCTCTCTCTCTCTCTCTCGCTCTAGAGCGTTCCCCCTCCCCTGGACCTCTCTCTCCCACCCACCGAATGGGTTCGTCGCCGCCGCTCGCCATAGCCGTGCCCACCGTGCTCCCCTTGTCTCGCTGCTGTGTCCTAGAGCTCCGCCCCGTCGCCTTCTTCGTCTTCATCAAGCCACGTAGCTGGGGACGCCCTACATCGACCTCGTTGCCGCCGTTTTCAACTGCGAGCGCCCGAGATCGCCGGCGCTCGTACGTCGCCGTCTGGCCTTCCTCGATCCCGCTTCGACGCCCTCTGCCACCGCTGTGAGCTCCATCGTCGTTTGCCCCTCTTCCCCTTGCCTCTTGATCACCGTAGCCGCCGTTTCGACCGAAGCCGAAGCTCGTCGCCGCCGGTCATGATGCCGCCTTCGTTTTAGCCACCACAGCTCGCGCTTGAGCGCGTCAACGCGCTCGGTGCCTTCCCAGGAGCATGCCGCTCCCATCAGCTCCTCCTCCCGAGCACCCTAACGCCGAGCCCAAACTAATCCGAACTCCGGCCGCCGCCGAGGTCGACGCCGTGCTCAACTCCGGCCACCTCGCGCCCTCCCACTGCCACCGATTGATGCGCGCGAGCTCCAGCTCGCCGTAGAGACCAACCGCGGCTCAAACCGCGGTCTGTAGGCGAAACCCGAGCCTCGCCGCCGCCTCTGCTCCTCGCCGGCGGCTTACGCCGGTCAACCCCCCCCCATTAACACTAACCTAATGACCCCCTGGGTCAATGACAGGTGGGCCCAGGGCCCTGCCAAATTAGTTTAGTTGCTAAACTATTTTTAGTTAACCACAGCTTAATTCGTGTTTAGTTTAAATTAATCATAGTGGCCCCACGCGTCGGCGTTGACCCCGCTGACGTGGCCCTTGACCGGCCCCACTTATCAGTGACCCAAGCCAGCCCTAAGACACTGACGTGCGGGTCCCAGTCGTCAGGTTTGACCCTGCGCGACCCAGTTGACCTGCTGACATCACAATGACGTCATGCTGATGCAGTATTTCTTTCTAGAATTTAAATAAATCTTAAATGATTTACTATTTCAGAAAAATAACTAAAACTTCTAAAATTCATAGAAAATCAACCGTAACTCCAAATGAAATAAATTATATATGAAAAATTATCAGAAAAATTCAAGGAATCTGGCATTTGCACGCATGTTTGAACAACCTAGGGTTGCTGTACAGGGCAAATTGCATAAATGACATTTAAATAACCACATGTGGAGTTTGAATTTCGCCGTGTAACGCCCCGAGACCGATGCTCGAGAAGACTTCCATATAGTCCGAGTTTCGCCGTGTGTTCCTTTTGTGCTTGCTCTTTATTTTTGCATTGCATCATGTCATCATGCCATCTTATGTTGCATCTTGGTCATATCAAGTATAGCTTTGTGCTGGCCATGTTGGATTTTGTCATTCATGTTGTTTCCATGAGCATCATGTGCGTTACCCTTGTCACCCTTTCAAACCACTGCACCTTCACTTCTCCTTCCTTCCCTTTTCTTCCATTCTTGCAAGTGCCACTTTGCCTCCACCAAAAATGTTCATCTTTTCCCCAATATTCTAACACCATGTACCTAGTCTCTCTGCCAAGTTTCATCTCAATTGGAATTGTTTTGGTTGGGTTAAAAAATGGCTCAAGTTTGAATTTAATTCAAACTTGGATTGTTTTTCTACCTCTAAAAATTGCCAAGTCAATTTAGTCTAATCCTTCATAAATCCAGGATCTCAGATATATATATATCTATCTTATCCTATTTCTTTGCCAAACGCTCTGTGCTTTTCTCTTTGTTTTCCTATCTGAAGAAATAAGAAATGAGGAGAGAAAGGAAGAGAGAAGCCCAGCGCTGCAGCCCACTTACCTCTCAGCCGAAGCCAGCCCTCCCGACATCTCTCCGGTCCAGCCCACAGCGCATGGCCTCCCCTGTTCTTCTTCTTCTCTGTACGGCGTCCATCCAGGAGCTCCACGTAGACAAACTCGCTGATTTGACGTCCGGTAGCTTCCCTAGGCTCCTATAAAACTTCTCCAAACCCTACCCTAGCCTCTCCTCTCTCCATTTCCCCTCTCCCTACCGCCGCCGCCAGGTAAGCCTCTCCATGCCAAGCCGCCGCCATGGCCGAGAGGAGGCCCGAGCTCCTCTCCGGCGTGACCCACCAGTGCAGCCACCTTCTTCTTCTTCGGGAGCATCGAGAACGTCTTCATCGTCTTCCTCACCCTTGCCGCAACCACAAGGGCTCCGAGGCTTCCTCCTCGACGTCCTCTTCATCGCCGCGTTCGCTCGCCGTCGCCATGGCCGAGCTGAGCTTGAGCTCGCGCTCGGGTTGATCCGCCCGTCTCTGTCCGGCTTTTCGCTAGGAGCATCAACGCGTCGATCGCCGTCTTCCTCGCCTACGCTCGCGTCCACATGGTTTCCGGAGCTCCTTCCACGACGTCCTCGACGTCCTCTTCTTCGGGACGAACAATCTCCGTCGACCGGCACAGCCCCACGCCGGCTCCTCTGCTTCCCCGACGAGTCCGCCTACTCCAGCAGCACCCCCATGGTGAGCCGCTGCTCCTTCCCTTCTCCTTCCCCGTCATACTCCGTCGTCGTCGTTGATGTTTTCCGCGCGCACCCACCGCGGAACCCCGTCGTTGGCGAGGAATCCGTCCACTTCCCCATGCATGCTTGGTACGAATGGGTTCGCCCCGTTGCGTAGCTTCCATCCGCGCCCTCCGTAGGTGTTTTGGTTGCCGGATCAGCTCCGACGAGCTCCTCCGCCGCTTTCCGTGCACTTCGCCACCTCCTCTGTGTTTCTCTGCTTCAGCACGCACACGACACCGGCGAGCAGCAGCCGTTCGTCCCCGCCTTGCGCATCCACACCTACACCCTCGCATCGTTGCTTCACCACACGCACCCTGGCACGTTTCCGCACCCCCGCCGGCCCTCTGCAACCACAGCAAGGGTTGCTGCTGGCTCCCGTCGCCGGCGAGTCCCCGTGCGCATGCTTCAGTTCTGTCATTGGTCGCGAGGCGCACATGTGTTATATTTCTGTCGATCTCTATTTGCAGCAGGAACACATATCTAGCGCAGTTGCTAGCGCTGCCAGTTTACATCCAAGGGGTCTGGGGTTCGATTCCCAGGCGCCCCTGTTTTGCTCTGTTCTTTATTTCATTTGCACACACCACAGCCACATGGGCCGAATCCTCATCTGGGCCGCTGCACCGTAATGCTTCGGGCCCGTGCATATTTTTTTCAGTCTGTGTATTTTAGCATTTTTCAATGCATTCTTATTTACTGAAATGCCATCATCTTGCATTGCTCATGTTTAAATAACCATGCTTTGGATTTAGACAAACTATATATGTAAGTTGCTTAGAATTTTGTGTAGTTTCATAATATGCAACTCTCATCCATGTTTGAAATGTTTAAAATGATGTTTGATTAAATTTGCTTAAATGCCATGTTAAAATGCTTTATTTCATAACTAAATAACTGTAGCTCCATTTAAAATAAACTTTATATGTAAATGGGGTAGAAAAATGCGTAGATTAACATGTTGCATTTTATTTTCCTGTTTAACAACTTTAAAATATGCTTTAGGGCAGAGTAGTACCAAATTTGAATTTTGCACATGAGGATTTTCCGGAATTGTTGTTTGTTGTTCCGGCCTCATTTAAACTTGCCTAAATAGTTAGTTTACTTATGCTTCACCCCTTGCCATGTTTAATAACATTTAATGTTGTTGGGTACATATCCAAGAGAGAACTAAATAATTGTTGTGGTGTTTCGTCAATATGCAACTCGTTGCATATTGAGCTCCACTTAATTTGTAGCGTTGTTTGTTGCACTTTGCCATGCCATGCATCATTAAACCGGACATGCATCATACTTGACTGCGCATCATGCCATGCTTATGTGGTGGTTGTTTACTATGTTGTTTGTTTCTTTCCGGGTTGCTTCTCTCGTTAACTTCAGTTTCGTTCCGGAGTTGTGAGGATTCGTTCGACTACGTTCGTTTGTCTTCTTCATGGACTCGTCTTCTTCCTTGCGGGATTTCAGGCAAGATGACCATACCCTCGAAATCACTTCTATCTTTGCTCGCTAGTTGCTCGCTCTTTTGCTATGCCTATGCTGCGATACCTACCACTTGCTTGTCATGCCTCCCATATTGTTAAACCAAGCCTCTAACCCACCTTGTCCTAGCAAACCGTTGTTTGGCTATGTTACCGCTTTGCTCAGCCCCTCTTATAGCGCTGTTAGTTTCAGGTGAAGATGAAGTTTGTTCCTTGTTGGAACATGGAGATGTTGTTCCTTGTTTGGAACATGTTTACTTGTTGGAATATCACAATATATCTTATTTAATTAATGCATCTATATACTCGGTAAAGGGTGGAAGGCTCGGCCTTATGCCTGGTGTTTTGTTCCCCTCTTGCCGCCCTAGTTTCCGTCATATCGGTATTATGTTCCCGGATTTTGCGTCCCTAACGCGGTCGGGTGATTTATGGGACCCCCTTGACAGTTTGCTTTGAATAAGACTTTTCCAGCGAGGCCCAACCTTGGTTTTACCATTTGCCTCACCACCACCTACTTCCCTTGGGAGTAATTAACCCAAGGGTCATCTTTATTTAGCCCCCCCTGGGCCAATGCTTGTCCAAGTGTTGGTCCAAACTAGAGCACCGTGCAGGACCGTCCCTTGGCAACTTGGGTTATGTTGGTACCTGTACGCTTCGCTTATCCGGTGTTGCCCTGAGAACGAGATATGTGCAGCTCCTATCGGGATGTCGGCGCATCGGGCGGTCTTGCTGGACTTGTTTTATTACTGTCGAAATCTCTTGTAGCCGGGATTCCGAGACTGATCGGGTCTTCCCGGGGAGAAGGAATATCCTTCGTTGATCGCGAGAGCTTATCATGGGCTAAGTTGGGACACCCCTGCAGGGTATTATCTTTCGAAAGCCGTGCCCGCGGTTATGTGGCAGATGAGAATTTGTTAATGTCCGGTTGTAGAAAACTCGAAGTTGATCTTAATTAAAATACATCAACCGCGTGTGTATCCGTGATGGTCTCTTCTCGGCGGAGTCCGAGAAGTGAACACGGTGTTGGAGTTATGCTTGACGTAGGTTATTCTAGGATCACTTATTGATCATAGTTGTTCGACCGTATTTTTGCTTTCTCTTCTCGCTCTCATTTGCGTATGTTAGCCACCATATATGCTAGTCGCTTGCTGCAGCTCCACCTCACTACCTTCTCCTACCCATAAGCTTAAATAGTCTTGATCTCGCGGGTGTGAGATTGCTGAGTCCCCGTGACTCACAGATACTTCCAAAACCAGTTTGCAGGTGCCGATGAAACCGTACAGGTGCCGCACCCGAGCTCAAGGAGGAGCTCGATGAAGACCTTGTTCATTGTGTTGTTTCGTTTCAGTTGATCAGTAGTGGAGCCCAGTCGGGACGATCGGGGATCTGTGTAGCATTTGGGGCAGTCTTCTTTTATTTTGGTTCCGTAGTCGGACCTTGATTGTATTTGTATGATGTAATGCTTTACTCATGTATTGTGTGAAGTGGCGATTGTAAGCCAACTATGTATCTCTTTCCCTTATGTATTACAAGGGTTGTGTGAAGATTACCTCACTTGCGACATTGCTTTCAATGCGGTTATGCCTCTAAGTCGTGCTTCGACACGTGGGAGATATAGCCGCATCGAGGGCGTTATAAGTTGGTATCAGAGCCTTCCCCGACCTTAGGAGCCCCCACTGATTGATCGTTTTTAGCGGCCGAGTTATGTCTAGAAAAATGTTTTGAGTCATTTAGGAATTATGTATCGGAGAGTTTAGGAATTCTTTTTACTTCCCAGTCCGTTCGTCGCTCTGGTGAGGTATCCTGACGTAGAGTTTTGACTTTCCTCTCCTTAAATTTCACTAATTTTTTTTAGGATCACGCGGGTATCTTAGAATCGTTCCGATGGTTTTGTGATGACAACATTGTCTTGGTGCCTCCTGTCAGCAGGGGTTTAGTGGAAGTGTCCCGGGGAGTTGAGCTCCGAGGTGTTGTCGTCATAATTTTATCATTACAGTTCTGGAATACCTGAGTTTAGTACGCCGACATCGAAAATCTCTTTTGTACAGTTGTTGGTGAGATAACCCTGATAGCCCAGTACTGAGGCGAGTGCGGGAGTATTGCCATAACTCGTATAACGGATGCTTTTTGAAGGTTGAGGTAAACGATTTCTGAAGGTTTCTTGCTTATGTGTTGAAGGATGGATACAGCTGGATCTAGGTATTGTTAGTTTGGGTGATATATTTTGTGTCCCCTGTATCCCCAACACCTGATTGCATAACCAGAAAATTTTGGGAGTTTATAGGTGGGAATTCAAGTAGCTCCTAAAATATCTTTCCGACAGATGCCTAATATGGGATTGGGTAAATCTCTATCATGTGTATTTGTTTCCGGCTTATTCTGCAAGCCAAATGCTTTGTTTTGTTTTGTTTTGTGGTAGTCGAGTTGCTTCAATGCCAAGTGTGGATTCCATACCTTTTCTAAACGGTGTTCTCATATTTCTATGGAAATACTAATCCTTCTTGATCTCCGAGGTTGTCATGTTAATTCTTTTCCAACCGGCGTGCCTCTCTTCAAGTGGATCCGATCATTTCAACATTCACAAGATCACCTCTCAGTTTTTCCCAATGTTGTTTGTTTCATCCGTCCCAAATTGTCTTTGTTTTTCCCACCCTCCCACCCTCTTTCTTTAAGGACTCAGATTTCTTAATCAAGTATCCTTTTTATTGATGAGAAGTCTCTCCATTCTTTTCTTTCAATGTTCTTATCCGGTGTTTTCTCATGAAGATGGTCAGGAGTTTCAAGTTCGTCATTCGTCATTCTTTTCTTCTCCGGTGGATTTAATTCAAGATTTCGGTGTTGATCTTATCCCTTTTCCTCTTTTCACAATGCTTTCCAATTCCGGTGCACCAAGTAATCATTCACCTCTTGCTATTCATGTCATCTGGAGTGCTGAAGATATCTCAGAAGATTCAAGTTTCCATTCTCAATGCACTCAATTTCTTTTGAGGATGCTATCTCATTCAAGCCACTTAATTCAACCGGTGCTATCTTTTTTCTAAATAACTTCAACGGTGTTTCTTTTGAGTGGGCCCTAACCCACAGGTCTTTTCCCAGGATCTTACCTGACTCTTCTAATTTGTCCGGGGCTATTCCCAAATTCTTTCAAAGTTTGACATAAGAATGCTTTCTCATAAGTCAAATGTATCCTCCAAGTTCGCTTTCAGATTCTTTTCATCGTTGGTTCAACCTTTCTAATTTTCATTCCGGAGTGTCTCAACAATTCAGGGTGGTGTTTCTCATCGTCATTCTCAACATTTGAAGACCGAAGAAGAGTTTCTCTTAAATCTTGCTCCATTCTCTTCAAGATTCATGGTTCTAGCCTGATGCCATCCTCTCATAATTGTTTTCGTTTGTGAGAATTCTTTTAACCCACCCGGAGCAGTTGAGGAGTCTTTTCAGTTTGATTCTCCGGAGCCCATCATCTGAGAATTATTCATTCAAGCGTTTAGCTCTTGTTTTCCAAATCTTACCGGTGCATCATTCAAGTATCCTCTAGTCAGCTCTTGATCTCTTCGTTCTCATGTATCTAAATACCCTCAAGTATCTTATTCATTTTCCAATTCTTCCCGGTGTTTTGTGCCTTTACTACTTTCAGTTTCAATTTTTACGGTGGTTCGTTCAAGATCCTTCTTCCTTTGTTATCATATAGATTCATTCTTAATTTCTAATCCTACCGGCGGTTCATTGAAGACATTCCCAAGCTGGCGCTATATCTATCTTAATCCTTTCTACGAGATTAAGTAGTATGTCAAATCCATGGTTTGTCATCAATTTAAATTGGCGAAGGATACGCATAACATAGTTCTTGTTCTTGTTTCATCCAAGTGATTAATTCCTTCTTTCGGAGTTTGTTCATGATGAATAAATTCTCGGTTTCAATTGTTTCATCTTTTCTTTTCCCGGAGTTCCAAACTCTCATCATCACGAAGATCCATCTAAATCAGTGCAAGGTTTCACCTGGTGTTTTCAACTTCTCTTTCTTTCTATCATCCTGTTATTACCGGAGTTCTTCATGGAGGCTCTACATGGTGCTTCGTCAAGGATTCTTTTCATTCTTCAATTGTTCTTCAAGATTTCTCTCGGAGTTAAGATCCGCCAAGCTTTACTCAAAATTTAACATGGTGTTCAACACATGTTTTATTTTGTGGAGTCCAAGCATTCTTCATCTTGCATTCTGAAGTGCATTCTTTCTACCTTATCTTTGAGATGGCGTTATATCACTCTTGACAATTTTCATTCATGTTTCGTGATTCATATGTTGTCAAGAATGAGGTATTTTAAATCCATCAATCTCTTTGTTGGAGTTATCTTGGGATATATTTCACCTAAAGCCTTCCATTAGGAATGTTGCTATTTGTGGTGCTTATCAATGTTCCAAGTTATCTCTCTATCATCTCGGTGAAGAAGTTTTTCATCTCTTTGGTGCTTTCAATCAAATCAATGGTTTCCATTAGTGTCCAGTTGTCACCTCATCATTTTGAGATGTTTGCCATAAGCCCACTACAAGCTTATTTGTTTCGTTGTTGGTTTTCCAACAACTCCGTTCTAACCTTCTTGGAAGGGTACTTTCCAAGCTCACTTGTGGCAAAAGTTGTCACTTTCTTATCCGTCCCTTTATCCCAACGATCTAGCTTCCATTCATTCGTTCCATTTTTTTCATTTCTTCCAGAGGCATTGTGATGTTGTGCTCTTCGACCCATGTCTCGTTTTGTCAAGATCATGTTCTTTTCCGTGCTTATCCATTTAACATGAGCATTGTTCTATTCAAGTTCTTTCCATCTTGTCAAGTTATTGTTCTATTCACTCCATGTTCAACCGGAGTGCTGTCAAATTCTGTCTTTCTTGTTCCTTGACTATCTCACTATACCGAGGTGGTCATATTCTTTTTCGTTCGTGAAGCTCTTATTTCCATGTCTTTCAACCTACAAGGTTCTCGTGATGTTCATTGTTCCTCTTTTCTAACGGAGTGTTTTCAATCTCGTTCATCTTCATTGTATTCTTTCTTTCAATTTGTTCAACCTCTCAAGGTTCGTGGTTTCACTCGTTCATCAAAGAAGCAACTTAGTTTTACCTCTTCTCTTCCTCTTCCGTTTCTCTCCGGTGCCATCCTATATCTCGGGACGAGATCCTCTCGTAGTGGTGGAGTGTTGTAACGCCCCGAGACCGATGCTCGAGAAGACTTCCATATAGTCCGAGTTTCGCCGTGTGTTCCTTTTGTGCTTGCTCTTTATTTTTGCATTGCATCATGTCATCATGCCATCTTATGTTGCATCTTGGTCATATCAAGTATAGCTTTGTGCTGGCCATGTTGGATTTTGTCATTCATGTTGTTTCCATGAGCATCATGTGCGTTACCCTTGTCACCCTTTCAAACCACTGCACCTTCACTTCTCCTTCCTTCCCTTTTCTTCCATTCTTGCAAGTGCCACTTTGCCTCCACCAAAAATGTTCATCTTTTCCCCAATATTCTAACACCATGTACCTAGTCTCTCTGCCAAGTTTCATCTCAATTGGAATTGTTTTGGTTGGGTTAAAAAATGGCTCAAGTTTGAATTTAATTCAAACTTGGATTGTTTTTCTACCTCTAAAAATTGCCAAGTCAATTTAGTCTAATCCTTCATAAATCCAGGATCTCAGATATATATATCTATCTATCTTATCCTATTTCTTTGCCAAACGCTCTGTGCTTTTCTCTTTGTTTTCCTATCTGAAGAAATAAGAAATGAGGAGAGAAAGGAAGAGAGAAGCCCAGCGCTGCAGCCCACTTACCTCTCAGCCGAAGCCAGCCCACCCGACATCTCTCCGGTCCAGCCCACAGCGCATGGCCTCCCCTGTTCTTCTTCTTCTCTGTACGGCGTCCATCCAGGAGCTCCACGTAGACAAACTCGCTGATTTGATGGCCTGTAGCTTCCCTAGGCTCCTATAAAACTTCTCCAAACCCTACCCTAGCCTCTCCTCTCTCCATTTCCCCTCTCCCTGCCGCCGCCGCCAGGTAAGCCTCTCCATGCCAAGCCGTCGCCATGGCCGAGAGGAGGCCCGAGCTCCTCTCCGGCGTGACCCACCCGTGCAGCCACCTTCTTCTTCTTCGGGAGCGTCGAGAACGTCTTCACCGTCTTCCTCACCCTTGCCGCAACCACAAGGGCTCCAAGGCTTCCTCCTCGACGTCCTCTTCATCGCCGCGTTCGCTCGCCGTCGCCATGGCCGAGCTGAGCTTGAGCTCGCGCTCGGGTTGATCCGCCCGTCTCTGTCCGGCTTTTCGCTAGGAGCATCAACGCGTTGATCGCCGTCTTCCTCGCCTACGCTCGCGTCCACATGGTCTCCGGAGCTCCTTCCACGACGTCCTCGACGTCCTCTTCTTCGGGACGAACAATCGCCGTCGACCGGCGCAGCCCCACGCCGGCTCCTCTGCTTCCCCGACGAGTCCGCCTACTCCAGCAGCACCCCCATGGTGAGCCACTGCTCCTTCCCTTCTCCTTCCCCGTCATACTCCGTCGTCGTCGTTGATGTTTTCCGCGCGCACCCACCGCGGAACCCCGTCGTTGGCGAGGAATCCGTCCACTTCCCCTTGCATGCTCGGTACGAATGGGTTCGCCCCCTTGCGTAGCTTCCATCCGCGCCCTCCGTCGCGTGTTTTGGTTGCCGGATCAGCTCCGACGAGCTCCTCCACCGCTTTCCGTGCACTTCGCCACCTCCTCTGTGTTTCTCTGCTTTAGCACGCACACGACACCGGCGAGCAGCAGCCGTTCGTCCCCGCCTTGCGCATCCACACCTACACCCTCGCATCGTTGCTTCACCACACGCACCCTGGCACGTTTCCGCACCCCCGCCGGCCCTCTGCAACCACAGCAAGTGTTGCTGCTCGCTCCCGTCGGCGGCGAGTCCCCGTGAGGCGCACATGTGTTATATTTCTGTCGATCTCTGTTTGCAGCAGGAACACATATCTAGCGCAGTGGCTAGCGCAGGCAGTTTACATCCAAGGGGTCTGGGGTTCGATTCCCAGGCGCCCCTGTTTTGCTCTGTTCTTTATTTCTTTTGCACACACCACAGCCATATGGGCCGAATCCTCATCTGGGCCGCTGCACCGTAATGCTTCGGGCCCGTGCATATTTTTTCAGTCTGTGTATTTTAGCATTTTTCAATGCATTCTTATTTATTGAAATGCCATCATCTTGCATTGCTCATGTTTAAATAACCATGCTTTGGATTTAGACAAACTATATATGTAAGTTGCTTAGAATTTTGTGTAGTTTCATAATATGCAACTCTCATCCATGTTTAAAATGTTTAAAATGATGTTTGATTAAATTTGCTTAAATGCCATGTTAAAATGCTTTATTTCATAACTAAATAACCGTAGCTCCATTTTAAATAAACTTTATATGTAAATAGGGTAGAAAAATGCGTAGATTAACATGTTGCATTTTATTTTCCTGTTTAACAACTTTAAAATATGCTTTAGGGCAGAACAGTACCAAATTCGAAATATGCACATGAGGATTTTCTGGAATTGTTGTTTGTTGTTCTGGCCTCATTTAAACTTGCCTAAATAGTTAGTTTACTTATGCTTCACCCCTTGCCATGTTTAATAACATTTAATGTTGTTGGGCACATATCCAAGAGAGAACTAAATAATTGTTGTGGTGTTTCGTCAATATGCAACTCGTTGCATATTGAGCTCCACTTAATTTGGAGCGTTGTTTGTTGCACTTTGCCATGCCATGCATCATTAAACCGGACATGCATCATACTTGACTGCGCATCATGCCATGCTTATGTGGTGGTTGTTTACTATGTTGTTTGTTTCTTTCCGGGTTGCTTCTCTCGTTAACTTCGGTTTCATTCCGGAGTTGTGAGGATTCGTTCGACTACGTTCGTTTGTCTTCTTCATGGACTCGTCTTCTTCCTTGCGGGATTTCAGGCAAGATGACCATACCCTCGAAATCACTTCTATCTTTGCTCGCTAGTTGCTCGCTCTTTTGCTATGCCTATGCTGCGATACCTACCACTTGCTTGTCATGCCTCCCATATTGTTAAACCAAGCCTCTAACCCACCTTGTCCTAGAAAACCGTTGTTTGGCTATGTTACCGCTTTGCTCAGCCCCTCTTATAGCGTTGTTAGTTGCAGGTGAAGATGAAGTTTGTTCCTTGTTGGAACATGGAGATGTTGTTCCTTGTTTGGAACATGTTTACTTGTTGGAATATCACAATATATCTTATTTAATTAATGCATCTATATACTCGGTAAAGGGTGGAAGGCTCGGCCTTATGCCTGGTGTTTTGTTCCGCTCTTGCCGCCCTAGTTTCCGTCATATCGGTATTATGTTCCCGGATTTTGCGTCCCTAACGCGGTCAGGTGATTTATGGGACCCCCTTGACAGTTCGCTTTGAATAAGACTTTTCCAGCGAGGCCCAACCTTGGTTTTACCATTTGCCTCACCACCACCTACTTTCCCTTGGGAGTAATTAACCCAAGGGTCATCTTTATTTAGCCCCCCCTGGGCCAATGCTTGTCCAAGTGTTGGTCCAAACTAGAGCACCGTGCAGGACCGTCCCTTGGCAACTTGGGTTATGTTGGTACCTGTACGCTTTGCTTATCCGGTGTTGCCCTGAGAACGAGATATGTGTAGCTCCTATCGGGATGTCGGCGCATCGGGTGGTCTTGCTGGACTTGTTTTATTACTGTCGAAATGTCTTGTAGCCGGGATTCCGAGACTGATCGGGTCTTCCCGGGGAGAAGGAATATCCTTCGTTGATCGCGAGAGCTTATCATGGGCTAAGTTGGGACACCCCTGCAGGGTATTATCTTTCGAAAGCCGTGCCCGCGGTTATGTGGCAGATGGGAATTTGTTAATGTCCGGTTGTAGAAAACTCGAAGTTGATCTTAATTAAAATACATCAACCGCGTGTGTATCCGTGATGGTCTCTTCTCGGCGGAGTCCGAGAAGTGAACACGGTGTTGGAGTTATGCTTGACGTAGGTTATTCTAGGATCACTTATTGATCATAGTTGTTCGACCGTATTTTTGCTTTCTCTTCTCGCTCTCATTTGCGTATGTTAGCCACCATATATGCTAGTCGCTTGCTGCAGCTCCACCTCACTACCTTCTCCTACCCATAAGCTTAAATAGTCTTGATCTCGCGGGTGTGAGATTGCTGAGTCCCCGTGACTCACAGATACTTCCAAAACCAGTTTGCAGGTGCCGATGAAACCGTGCAGGTGCCGCACCCGAGCTCAAGGAGGAGCTCAATGAAGACCTTGTTCATTGTGTTGTTTCGTTTCAGTTGATCAGTAGTGGAGCCCAGTCGGGACGATCGGGGATCTGTGTAGCATTTGGGGCAGTCTTCTTTTATTTTGGTTCCGTAGTCGGACCTTGATTGTATTTGTATGATGTAATGCTTTACTCATGTATTGTGTGAAGTGGCGATTGTAAGCCAACTATGTATCTCTTTCCCTTATGTATTACATGGGTTGTGTGAAGATTACCTCACTTGCGACATTGCTTTCAATGCGGTTATGCCTCTAAGTCGTGCTTCGACACGTGGGAGATATAGCCGCATCGAGGGCGTTATAACACCCACGTCGGCTTTCGCTTGAAGTCTGCCGAGCACATGTCGTGTGCAGACGCTAAGTGGTGGAAACATGTATGAAGAAGTACACCCCTGCAGGGTTAACATCATCTATTCGAATAGCCGTGTCTGCGGTAATGGACTTCTGGGTTGCCTATAACAGTTCATAGATAACTTGAAGTGGATACTCTAAAATGCGCAAGATAAGCGTGAGTGCTATGGATGGCGTTCTCGTAGGAAGACAGGAGCGGATCCATAGTGGTGTATTGATATGGTGAATATGTGGACTCGTGTGCGCCACCTCAAAAGAGTTACTTGTAGTCATAGTTTAGGATAGTCAGTGAGTCAAAGCTGGCTTGCTGCAGTCAAACTCCACCACCCCCTTTATTGATACTGATGCATATGTAGCTAGTTCTGATGTAAGTCTTGCTGGGTACATTTGTAATCACGTTTGCCTATTTTATGTTTTGCAGAGAGACGTCAGTCTTGCTAGTAGTTCCGTGTGGACTCCGACATTTAGCTTGATACCTCAGCTACGGTCTTGTGCCCTCGGCAGGATCTAGTAGATAGTCAGGCTTCTCAGCCTTCTTCATTTGTAGTTGTCTGTACTCAGACAAGTTAAGCTTCCGCATGTGCTTTAAATTGTATGCTCTGAATGTTGGGTCATGAGACCCATGCTTGTAATATCTCGCTCCTCGGAGCCTAATGAATAAATACTTGAGTCATAGAGTCTTGTTGTGATGCCATGTTGTATTTATACATATCGAGCATATTGTGTGTATGATTGAAATGCTTGGTATGTGTGGGATCCGACAATCTAGTTGTTTATCCTTGCCAGCCTCTCTTATGGGGAAATGTGGTCTAGTGCTTCCTTGAGACATAGTAGTCCGCTACAGCCCGGTTCACCGGAGTCCTGCTAGCCCAGCACTACTGCTCAGCACACTTGACTGGCCGACATGTGTTTCACTTCGTTCCTGTGTCTGTCCCTTCGGGGAAATGTCACGCGGTGACATCCGGAGTCCTGCCTAGCCTGCTACAGCCCGGGTTACCGGAGTCCTGTTAGCCCAGTGCTACAGCCCGGATTCACACACTGCTGACCGACATGCTCGAAGTTGATTCATGTATGCCTGTCCCCATGGGTTAGTGCCGCTTTGGGTTCACGACTAGCCATGTCGGCCCGGGTTCTCTGTCATATGGATGCTAGCGACACTATCATATACGTGAGCCAAAAGGCGCAAACGGTCCCGGGCCAGGTAAGGTGGCACCCGTGGGAATACCGTGCGTGAGGCCGCAAAGTGATATGATGTGTTACATGCTAGATCGATGTGGCTTAGGATCGGGGTCCTGACAACTTGCAACAACAAAGTAGAGGACGTCTAACTTCTTTTTGCAGGGCATGTTGTGATGTGATATGGTCAAGACATGATTCTAAATTTTATTGTATGAGATGATCATGTTTTGTAACGGAGTTATCGGCACTGGCAGGAGCCATATGGTTGTCTCTTTATTGTATGAAATGCAATCGCCATGTAATTAGTTTACTTTATCACTAAGCGGTAGCGATAGTCGTAGAAGCAATAGTTGGCGAGACGACACCGATGCTACGATGAAGATCAAGGTGTCGCTCCGGTGACGATGGTGATCATGACGGTGCTTTGGAGATGGAGATCAAAGGCACAAGATGATGATGGCCATATCATATCACTTATATTGATTGCATGTGATGTTTATCCTTTATGCATCTTATTTTGCTTAGTTCGACGGTAGCATTATAAGATGATCTCTCACTAAATTTCAAGGTACAAGTGTTCTCCCTGAGTATGAACCGTTGCGAAAGTTCGTCGTGCCGAGACACCACGTGATGATCGGGTGTGATAAACTCTACGTTCACATACAACGGATGCAAGCCAGTTTTGCACACGCGGAATACTCGGGTTAAACTTGACGAGCCTAGCATATGCAGATATGGCCTCGGAACACTGGAGAGCGAAAGGTCGAGTGTGAATCATATAGTAGATATGATCAACATAGTGATGTTCACCATTGAAAACTACTCCATCTCACGTTATGATCGGACATGGTTTAGTTGATTTGGATCACGTGATCATTTAGATGACTAGAGGTATGTCTATCTAAGTGGGAGTTCTTAAGTAATATGATTAATTGAACTTTAATTTATCATGAACTTAGTCCTGGTAGTATTAGCATATCTATGTTGTAGATCAATAGCTCGCGATGTAGCTCCCCATTTATTTTTGATATGTTCCTAGAGAAAAATAAAGTTGAAAGATGTTAGTAGCAATGATGCGGATTGGATCCGTGATATGAGGATTATCCTCATTGCTGCACAGAAGAATTATGTCCTTGATGCACCGCTAGGTGACAGACCTATTGCAGGAGCAGATGCAGCCGTTATGAACGTTTGACAATGCTCGGTATGATGACTACTTGATAGTTTAGTGCACCATGCATTTCGGCTTAGAACCGGGACTTCCAAAACGTTTTGGACGCCACAGAGCATATGAGATGTTCCAAGAGTTGAAATTTGTATTTCAAACTCATGCCCGTGTCAAGAGGTATGAGACCTCTGACAGTACTTTGCCTACAAGATGGAGGAGAATAGCTCAACCAGTGAGCATGTGCTCAGATTGTGTGGGTACTACATTTGCTTGAATCAAGTGGGAGTTAATCTTCCAGATAAGATAGTAATTGACAGAGTTCTCTAGTCACTATCACTAAGTTACTGGAACTTCGTGATGAACTGTAATATGCAAGGGATGACGAAAGTAATTCTCGAGCTCTCCGTGATGCTGAAATCGATGAAGGTAGAAATCAAGAAAAGCATCAAATGTTGATGGTTGACAAGACCACTAGTTTAAACTAAAAGGGCAAGGGAAAGAAAGGGAACTTCAAGAGGAATGGCAAGAAAGTTGCCACTCCCATGAAGAAGCCCAAAGCTAGACCCAAGCCTGAAACTCAGTGCTTCTACTGCAAAGGAAATGGTCACTGGAAGCGGAACTGCTCCAAATACTTGGCGGATAAGAAGGATGGCAAAGCGAACAAAAGTATATGTGATATACATGTTATTGATGTGCATTGTACTAGTGTTCATAGTAGCCCCTGGGTATTTGATACTGGTTCAGTTGGTATGATTAGTAACTCGAAACAGGAGTTACAAAATGAACAAAGACTAGTTGAGGGCAAGGTGACGATGTGTGTTGGAAGAGATTCCAAGGTTGACAAGATCACCATCGCACACTCCCTTTACCTTCGGGATTAGTGTTAAACCTCAAATAAATGTTATTTGGTGTTTGCGTTGAGCATAATATGATTGGATCATGTTTATTGCAATACGATTATTCATTTAAGTTAAAGAATAATTGTTATTCTGTTTACATGAATAAAACCTTATGTGGTCATACACCCAAGGTGAATGGTTTATTGAATCTCGATCGTAGTGATGCACATATTCATAATATTGATGCCAAAAGATGCAAAGTTGATAATGATAGTGCAACATATTTGTGGCACTGCCGTTTAGGTCATATTGGTGTAAAGCGCATGAAGAAACTCCATGCTGATGGGCTTTTGGAATCACTTGATTATGAATCACTTGATGCTTGCGAACGATGCCTCATGGGCAAGATGACTGAGACTCCGTTCTCCGGAACAATGGAGCGAGCAACAGACTTGTTGGAAATAGTACATACTGATGTATGCAGTTCGATGAGTGTTGAGGCTCGCGGCAGGTATCGTTATTTTCTAACCTTTACAGATGATTTGAGCAGATATGGGTATATCTACTTGATAAAACATAAATCTGAAACATTTGAAAAGTTCAAATAATTTCAGAGTGAAGTGGAAAATCATCATAACAAGAAAATAAAGTTTCTACGATCTGATCGTGGAGGAGAATATTTGAGTTACGAGTTTGGTCTTCATTTGAAACAATGCGGAATAGTTTCGCAACTCACGCCACCAGGAACACCACAACATAATGGTGTGTCCGAACATCGTAACCGTACTTTATTAGATATGGTGCAATCTATGATGTCTCTTACCGATTTACCACTATCGTTTTGGGGTTATGCATTAGAGACAGCTGCATTCACGTTAAATAGGGAACCATCTAAATCCGTTGAGACGACACCATATGAACTGTGGTTTGGCAAGAAACCAAAGTTGTTGTTTCTTAAAGTTTGGGGTCGCGATGCTTATGTGAAAAAGTTTCATCCGGATAAGCTCAAACCCAAATCGGAGAAATGTGTCTTCATAGGATACCCAAAGGAGACAGTTGGGTACACCTTGTATCACAGATCCGAAGGCAAGACATTTGTTGCTAAGAATGGATCCTTTCTAGAGAAAGGAGTTTCTCTCGAAATAAGTGAGTGGGAGGAAAGTAGAACTTGATGAGGTAACTGTACCCGCTCCCTTATTGGAAAGTAGTTCATCACAGGAATCTGTTCCTGTGACTCCTACACCAATTAGTGAGGAAGCTAATGATGATGATCATGTAACTTCAGATCAAGTTACTACCGAACCTCGTAGGTCAACCAGAGTGAGATCCTCACCAGAGTGGTACGTTAATCCTGTTCTGGAGGTCATGTTACTTGACCATGCATGACAAACCTACAAACTATGAGGAGGCAATGATGAGCCCAGATTCCGCGAAATGTCTTGAGGCCATGAAATCTAAGAAGGGATCCATGTATGAGAACAAAGTGTGGACTTTGGTTGACTTGCCCGATGATCGACAAGCCATAGAAAATAAATGGATCTTCAAGAGAAAGATGGACGCTGATAGTAGTGTTACTATGTACAAAGCTAGACTTGTCAAAAAAGGTTTTTGACAAAGTTCAAGGTGTTGACTACGATGAGATTTTCTCACTCGTAGCGTGATACATCTCCAACGTATCTATAATTTTTGATTGCTCCATGCTATATTATCTACTGTTTTGGACTATATTGGGCTTTATTTTCCATTTTTATATTATTTTTGGGACTAACCTATTAACCGGAGGCCCAACCCAGAATTGCTGTTTTTTTGCCTATTTTAGTGTTCCGAAGAAAGGGAATATCAAACGGAGTTCAAACGGAATGAAACCTTCGGGAACGTGATTTTCTCACCAAACGTGATCCAGGAGACTTGGACCCTACTCCAAGAAGTAACAGAGGCGGTCTAGAGGGTGGGGGGGCGCCCCCCTAGGGCGCGCCCCCTGCCTCGTGGGCCCCTGTTGCTCCACTGACGTACTCCTTCCTCCTATATATACCTACGTACCCCCAAACGATCAGATACGGAGCCAAAAACCTAATTCCACCACCGCAACTTTCTGTATCCACGAGATCCCATCTTGGGGCCTGTTCCGGAGCTCCGCCGGAGAGGGCCCTCATCACGGAGGGCTTCTACATCATCATAGCCCCTCCGATGAAGTGCGAGTAGTTTAACTCAGACCTTCGGGTCCATAGTTAGTAGCTAGATGGCTTCTTTTCTCTTTTTGGATCTCAATACAATGTTCTCCCCCTCTCTTGTGGAGATCTATTCGATGTAATCTTCTTTTTGCGGTGTGTTTGTTGAGACCGATGAATTGTGGGTTTATGATCAAGTCTATCTATGAATAATATTTGAATCTTCTCTGAATTCTTTTATGTATGATTGGTTATCTTTGCAAGTCTCTTCGAATTATCAGTTTGGTTTGGCCTACTAGATTGGTTTTTCTTGCCATGGGAGAATTGCTTAGCTTTGGGTTCGATCTTGCAGTGTCCTTTCCCATTTCAGAAGGGGTAGCAAGGCACGTATTGCATCGTTGCCATCGAGGATAACAAGATGGGGTTTATATCATATTGCATGAATTTATCCTTCTACATCATGTCATCTTGCTTAAGGCATTACTATGTTTTAAATTAATACTCTAGATGCATGCTCGATAGCGGTCGATGAGTGGAGTAATAGTAGTAGATGCAGGCAGGAGTCGGTCTACTTATCTCGGACGTGATGCCTATATACATGATCATACCTAGATATTCTCATAACTATGCTCAATTCTGTCAATTGCTCAATAGTAATTTGTTCACCCACCGTAGAATACTTATGCTCTTGAGAGAAGCCACTAGTGAAACCTATGGCCCCCGGGTCTATTCTCATCATATCAATCTCCATCACTTTAATCTTGTTTTGCTTTTTTACGTTGTCTTTTACTTTTCATTTTGCATCTCCATATCAAAAATACCAAAAATATTATCTATCATCTTTATCGGATCTCACTCTCGTAAGTCACCGTGAAGGGATTGACAACCCCTAATCGTGTTGGTTGCGTTGAGCTATTGTTTTTGTGTAGGTACGAGGGACTTGCGCGTGGCCTCCTACTGGATTGATACCTTGGTTCTCAAAAACTGAGGGAAATACTTACGCTACTTTGCTGCATCATCCTCTCCTCTTTGGGGAAAACCAACGCAGTGCTCAAGAGGTAGCAAGAAGAATTTCTAGCGCCGTTGCCGGGGAGTCTATGCAAAAAGTCAACATACCAAGTACCCATCACAATCCCTATCTCTCGCATTACATTAGTTGCCATTTGCCTCTCGTTTTCCTCTCCCCCACTTCACCCTTGCCGTTTTATTCACCCTCTCTTTCCCAATCTCCTTCTCCTTCTCTTTTTCCGTTTGCCTTTTTCTCGCTTGCCTTTTGTTTGCCCGTGTGTTGGATTGCTTGTTTGTCGCGATGGCTCAAGATACTACCAAATTGTGTGACTTCACCAATACCAACAATAATGATTTCCTTAGCACTCCGATTGCTCCTCTTGCCAATACTGAATCTTGTGAAATCAATACTGCCTTGTTGAATCTTGTTATGAAAGATCAATTCGCCGGCCTTCCTAGTGAAGATGCCGCTACTCATCTGAATAGCTTCGTTGATTTATGTGATATGCAAAAGAAAAAAGATGTCGATAATGACTTTGTTAAATTGACGCTATTTCCTTTTTCCCTTAGAGATCGTGCTAAAGCTTGGTTTTCGTCTTTGCCTAAAAATATTATTGATTCTTGGAACAAGTGCAAAGATTCTTTTATCTCTAAGTATTTTCCTCCCGATAAGATCATCTCTCTTAGAAACGACATTATGAATTTTAAGCAACTTGATCATGAACATGTTGCACAAGCTTGGGAGAGAATGAAATTAATGATACGTAATTGCCCTACTCATGCTTTGAATCTGTGGATGATTATACAAAAAATTTATGCCGGATTGAATTTTGCTTCTAGAAATCTTTTAAATTCGGCCGCGGGAGGCACTTTTATGGAAATCACTTTAGGAGATGCCACTAACCTCCCAGATAATATTATGGTTAATTATTCTCAATGGCATACTGAAAGATCTTCTAACAAAAAAGTGCATGCGATAGAAGAAATTAATGTTTTGAGTGGAAAGATGGATGAACTTATGAAATTATTTGCTACTAAGAGTGTTCCTTCTGATCCTAATGATATTCCTTTGTCTACTTTGATTGAGAATAACAATGAATATATGGATGTGAATTTTGTTGGTAGGAATAATTTTGGTAACAACGCGTATAGAGGGAATTTTAATCCTAGGCCTTATCCTAGTAATCCTTCTAATAATTATGGAAATTCCTACAACAACTCTTATGGAAATTTTAATAAGATTCCCTCTGAATTTGAGAATAGTGTAAAAGAGTTTATGAATTCACAAAAGAATTTTAATGCTTTGCTTGAAGAGAAATTGCTTAAAGTTGATGATTTGGCTAGGAACGTTGATAGAATTTCTCTTGAGGTTGATTTTTAAAGCTTAGATCTATTACTCCTAAGCATGATATCAATGAGTCTCTCAAAGCCATGAGAATTTCCATTGATGAGTGCAAGGAAAGAACCGCTAGGATGCGTGCTAAGAAAGATGCCTTTATTAAAGCGTGTTCTTCCAATTCCTATGAAAATCAAGATGAAGATCTAATAGTTATTGATGTGTCCCCTATCAAATCTTTGTTTTGCAAGTATGATCTTCCTTTACCTAGAAGGCGTTCCAAAAATTCGGAGTATTTAGATCTTTATGATGAAATTGATGAAAGTGGGATTGAAAGAAATAAAACCCTAGATGTTGCTAAACCCACTATATTGGATTTCAAGGAATTTAATTATGAAAGTTGATATTTAAGTGATTGTATTTCCTTGTTGCAATTCGTGCTAAATTCTCCTCATGCTTATAGTCAAAAGAAAGCCTTTACCGAACATATTGTTGATGCCTTGATGCAATCTTATGAAGAAAAACTTGAGTTGAAAGTTTCTATCCCTATAAAACTCTATGATGAGTGGGAACCAACTATTAAAATTAAAATTAAAGATCATGAGTTTTATGCTTTGTGTGATTTGGGTGCTAGTGTCTCCACTATCCCCAAAACTTTGTGTGATTTGCTAGATTTCTGTGACTTTGATGATTGCTCTCTAAACTTGCATCTTGCGGATTCCACTATTAAGAAACCTATGGGAAGGATTAATGATGTTCTTATTGTTGCAAATAGGAATTATGTGCCCGTAGATTTTATCGTTCTTGATATAGATTGCAATCCTTCTTGCCCTATTATTCTTGGTAGACCTTTCCTTAGAACGGTTGGTGCGATTATTGATATGAGGGAAGGGAATATTAGATTTCAATTTCCATTAAAAAAGGGCATGGAACACTTTCCTAGAAAGAAAATAAAATTACCATATGAAACTATCATGAGAGCCACTTATGGATTGCCTACCAAAGATGACAATACCTAGGTCTATCCTCGCTTTTATGCCTAGCTAGGGGCGTTAAACGATAGCGCTTGTTGGGAGGCAACCCAATTTTTTTTAATTTTTTTTTGTTTTTTCTTCTGTTTAGGAATAAATAATCCATCTACCTTCTGTTTAGATGTGGTTTTGTGTTTTAATTAGTGTTGTGCCAAGTTAGACCTATAGGATCTTCTTGGATGATAGTTATTTGATCTTGCTGTAATTTCCAGAAACTTTCTGTTCACGAAAACAATTGTTAAAAATCACCAGAACATGATAAAATACTGATTCCAATTGCTTCTCGTCAATAAACAAATTATCTAGGCCGTCCTATTTTGGTAGATTTTTTGGAGTTCCAGAAGTTTGTGTTAGTTAGAGATTGCTACAAAATGTTCTGTTTTTGACAGATTCTGTTTTTCGTGTGTTGTTTTCTTATTTTGATGAATCTATGGCTAGTAAAATAGTCTATAATCCATAGAGAAGTTGGAATAAAGTAGGTTTAACACCAATATAAATAAAGAATGAGTTCATTACAGTACCTTGAAGTGGTTTTTTGTTTTCTTTCTCTAACGGAGCTCACGAGATTTCTATTGAGTTTTGTGTTGTGAAGTTTTCAAGTTTTGGGTGAAATCTTTTGATGGATTATGGAACAAGGAGTGGCAAGAGCCTAAGCTTGGGTATGCCCATGGCACCCCCAAGATAATCCAAGGACACCAAAAAGTCAAAGCTTGAGGATGCCCCGGAAGGCATCCCCTCTTTCGTCTACTTCCATCGGTAATTTTACTTGGAGCTATATTTTTATTCACCACATGATATGTGTTTTGCTTGGAGCGTCTTGTATTATTTGTGTCTTTGTTTGTTAGTGTACCACAATCATCCTTGCTGTACAGACCTTTTGAGAGAGCCATACATGAATTGGAATTTGATAGAATACTCTATGTGCTTCACTTATATCTTTTGAGCTATGTAGTTTTGCTCTATGTGCTTCACTTATATCTTTTGAGCGTTATAATTTTGCTCTATGTGCTTCACTTAGATCTTTTAGAGCACGGTGGTGGATTTGTTTTAAAGAAACTATTGATCTCTCATGCTTCACTTAGATTATTTTGAGAGTCTTAATAGCATGGTAAATTGCTTAATAATAATATGCTTGGTATTCAAGATTTGTGAAACTTTCTTTTGAGTGCGTTGAATACTAAGAAAAGATTGATGCTTGATAATTGTTTTGAGATATGAAGATGGTGATATTAGAGTCATGCTAGTTGAGTAGTTGTGAATTTAAAGAATACTTGTGTTAAAGTTTGTGATTCCTGTAGCATGCACGTATGGTGAACCGTTATGTGATGAAGTCGGAGCATGATTTATTTATTGATTGTCTTCTTTATGAGTGGCGGTCAGGGACGAGCGATGGTATTTTCCTACCAATCTATCCCCCTAGGAGCATGCGTGTAATACTTTGCTTTGATAACTTCTAGATTTTTGCAATAAGTATATGAGTTCTTTATGACTAATGTTGATTCCATGGATTATACACACTTTTTTTCCATCCTTCCACCATTGCTAGCCTCTCTAATACCGCGCACTTTTCGCCGGTATCATACACCCACCATATACCTTCCTCAAAACAGCCACCATACCTACCTATCATGGCATTTCCATAGCCATTCCGAGATATCAACTTTCCACCGTTCCGTTTATTATGACACGCTCCATCATTGTCATATTGCTAGCATGATCATGTAGTTGACATCGTATTTGTGGCAAAGCCACCGTTCATAATTCTTTCATACATGTCACTCTTGATTCATTGCATATCCCGGTACACCGCCGGAGGCATTCATATAGAGTCATATTTTGTTCTAAGTATCGAGTTGTAATTGCTGAGTTGTAAGAAAAATAAAAGTGTGATGATCATCCTTTTTAGAGCATTGTCCCTAGTGAGGAAAGGATGATGGATACTATGACTCCCCCGCAAGTCGGGATGAGACTCCGGACAAAAAATAAAAAAAAGAAAAAGAAAAGAGGCCATAAAAAAGGGAGAAAAGGCCCAAATAAAAAATAAAAAAATGAGAGAAAAAAGAGAGAAGGGACAATGTTACTATCCTTTTTATCACACTTGTGCTTCAAAGTAGCACCATGATCTTCATGATAGAGAGTCTCTCATTTTTTCACTTTCATATACTAGTGGGAATTTTTCATTATAGAACTTGGCTTGTATATTCCAATGATGGGCTTCCTCAAATTGCCCTAGGTCTTCATGAGCAATCAAGTTGGATGCACACCCACTTAGTTTCTTTTGTTGAGCTTTCATATACTTATAGCTCTAGTGCATCCATTGCATGGCAATCCCTACTCACTCACATTGATATCTATTGATGGGCATCTCCATAGCCCGTTGATACACCTAGTTGATGTGAGACTATCTTCCCCTCTTTTTGTCTTCTCCACAAACATCATTCTATTCCACATATAGTGCTATATCCATGGCTCACGCTCATGTATTGCGTGAGGATCGAAAAAGTTTTGAAAATGTTAATGTGACGCCCCCGATTCAATCGTACACTAATCATGCACGCAAATGTGTACGATCAAGATCAGGGACTCACGGGAAGATATCACAACACAACTCTACAAATAAAATAAGTCATACAAGCATCATAATACAAGCCAGGGGCCTCGAGGGCTCGAATACAAGTGCTCGATCATAGACGAGTCAGCGGAAGCAACAATAACTGAGTACAGACATAAGTTAAACAAGTTGCCATAAGATGGCTAGCACAAACTGGGGATAGAGATCGAACGAGGCGCAAGTCTCCTGCCTGGGATCCTCCTAACTACTCCTGGTCGTCGTCAGCAGGCAGCATGTAGTAGTAGGCACCTCCGGGGTAGTAGTCGTCATCGACGATGGCGTCTGGCTCCTGGACTCCATCGTCTGGTCGCAGCAATCGGGTAGAGATATGGGGAAAAGGGGGAACAAGGCAACCGTGAGTACTCATCTGAAGTACTCGCAAGCAAGGAGCTACACTACATGTGCATGGATATATGTGTAAATGGCCATAGCAGTGGGCTGAACTGCAGAATGCCAGAATAAGAGGGGGATAGCTAATCCTGTCGAAGACTACGCTTCTGGCAGCCTCCGTCTTGCAGCATATAGAAGAGAGTAGACTGAAGTCCTCCAAGTAGCAACGCATAGCATAATCCTACCCGGCGATCCCCTCCTCGATGCCCTGTTAGAGAGCGATCACCGGGTTGTATCTGGCACTCGGAAGGGTGTGTTTTATTAAGTATCCGGTTCTAGTTGTCATAAGGTCAAGGTACAACTCCGGGGCGTCCTTTTACCGAGGGACACGGCTATTCGAATAGATTAACTTCCCTGCAGGGGTGCACCACATAACCCAACACGCTTGATCCCATTTGGCCGGACACACTTTCCTGGGTCATGCCCGGCCTCGGAAGATCAACACGTCGCAGCCCCACCTAGGCACAACAGAGAGGTCAGCACGCCGGTCTAAACCTAAGCGCGCAGGGGTCTGGGCCCATCGCCCTGAGCACACCAGCACGTTGCGAACGCGGCCGGAAGCAGACCTAGCCTAGTGGCGTTCTAGTCCAATCCGGCACGCGCCACTCAGTCGCTGACGTCACGAAGGCTTCGGCTGATACCACGATGCCGAGTGCCCATATCTTTCCCACGTAGTTGGTTAGTGCGTATAGACCAAATGGCCAGACACAGATCAAATACCCAGATCTCGTTAAGCGTGTTAAGTATCCGCGAACGCCGACAGGGCCAGGCCCACCTCTCTCCTAGGTGACCTCTGTTGGGGAGGAGTTCCGTCAGCACGACGGCATGGTGACGATCTTTGATGTTCAACCATCGCAGGGCTTCGCCTAAGCACCGCTACAATATGACCGAGGTGTAATATCGTGGAGGGGGGCACCGCACACGGCTAAGGAACGATCACGAATATCATCTTGTGTGTTCTAGGGTGCCCCCTGCCCCCGTATATAAAGGAGGGAGGGGGAGGCCGGCCGGCCCTATGGGGCGCGCCAAAGGGAGGGGGGAGTCCTCCTCCTAGTGGGAGTAGGACTCCCCTTTCCTAGTCCAACTAGGAAGAGAGAGGGGGAAGGAAAGAGAGGGAGAGGGAGAGGGAAAGAGGGGCCGCGCCCCCCCTCCTAGTCCTATTCGGACTCCCCATGAGGGGGGCGCGCCACCTCTTGGGCTGCTGCCCTCTCTCTCCCCTCAGGCTCACTAAGGCCCAATACTTCCCCGGGGGGTTCCGGTAACCCCTCCGGCACTCCGGTTTTCTCCGAAACCACTTGGAACAATTCCGGTGTCCGAATATAGTCGTCCAATATATTGATCTTTATGACTCGACCATTTCGAGACTCCTCGTCATGTCCATGATCACATCCGGGACTCCGAACAACCTTCGGTACATCAAAATACATAAACTCATAATAAAACTGCCATCGTAACTTTAAGCATGCGGACCCTACGGTTCGAGAACAATGTAGACATGACCGAGACATGTCTCCGGTCAATAACCAATAGCGGGACCTGGATGCCCATATTGGCTCCTACATATTCTACGAAGATCTTTATCGGTCTGACCGCATAATAACATACGTTGTTCCCTTTGTCATCGGTATGTTACTTTCCCGAGATTCGATCGTCGGTATCCAATACCTAGTTCAATCTCGTTACTGGCAAGTCTCTTTACTCGTTCCGTAATACATCATCTCACAACTAACATATTAGTTGCAATGCTTGCAAGGCTTATGTGATGTGCATTACCGAGCGGGCCCAGAGATACCTCTCCGACTATCGGAGTGACAAATCCTAATCTCGAAATACGCCAACCCAACAAGTACCTTTGGAGACACCTGTAGAGCACCTTATAATCACCCAGTTACGTTGTGACGTTTGGTAGCACACAAAGTGTTCCTCCGGTAAAGGGGAGTTGCATAATCTCATAGTCATAGGAACATGTATAAGTCATGAAGAAAGCAATAGCAACATACTAAACGATCGGGTGCTAAGCTAATGGAATGGGTCATGTCAATTAGATCATTCAACTAATGATGTGACCTCGTTAATCAAATAACAACTCTTTGTTCATGGTTAGGAAACATAACCATCTTTGATTAACGAGCTAGTCAAGTAGAGGCATACTAGTGACACTCTGTTTGTTTATATATTCACACATGTATTATGTTTCCGGCTAATACAATTCTAGCATGAATAATAATCATTTATCATGATATATGAGGAAATAAATAATAACTTTATTATTGCCTCTAGGGCATCTTTCCTTCAGTCGCCCACTTGCACTAGAGTCAATAATCTAGATTACACAGTAATGATTCTAACACCCATGGAGTTTTGGTGTTGATCATGTTTTGCTCGTGGAAGAGGCTTAGTCAACGGGTCTGCTACATTCAGATCCGTATGTATCTTGCAAATCTCTATGTCTCCCACCTGGACTAGATCTCGGATGGAATTGAAGCGTCTCTTGATGTGCTTGGTTCTTTTGTGAAATCTGGATTCCTTTGCCAAGGCAATTGCACCAGTATTGTCACAAAAGATTTTCATTGGACCCGATGCACTAGGTATGACACCTAGATCGGATATGAACTCCTTCATCCAGACTCCTTCGTTTGCTGCTTCCGAAGCAGCTATGTACTCCACTTCACATGTAGATCCCGCCACGACGCTTTGTTTAGAACTGCACCAACTAACAGCTCCACCGTTTAATGTAAACACGTATCCGGTTTGCGATTTAGAATCGTCCGGATCAGTGTCAAAGCTTGCATCAACGTAACCGTTTACGATGAGCTCTTTGTCACCTCCATATACGAGAAACATATCCTTAGTCCTTTTCAGGTACTTCAGGATGTTCTTGACCGCTGTCCAGTGATCCACTCCTGGATCACTTTCGTACCTCCCTGCTAAACTTATAGCAAGGCACACATCAGGTCTGGTACACAGCATTGCATACATGATAGAGCCTATGGCTGAAGCATAGGGAACATCTTTCATTTTCTCTCTATCTTCTGCAGAGGTCGAGCATTGAGTCTTACTCAACTTCACACCTTGTAGCACAGGCAAGAACCCTTTCTTTGCTTGATCCATTTTGAACTTCTTCAAAACTTTGTCAAGGTATGTGCTTTGTGAAAGTCCAATTAAGCGTCTTGATCTATCTCTATAGATCTTGATGCCCAATATGTAAGCAGCTTCACCGAGGTCTTTCATTGAAAAACTCTTATTCAAGTATCCCTTTATGCTATCCAGAAATTCTATATCATTTCTGATTAATAATATGTCATCCACATATAATATCAGAAATGCTACAGAGTTCCCACTCACTTTCTTGTAAATACAGGCTTCTCCAAAAGTCTGTACAAACCCAAATGCTTTGATCACACTATCAAAGCGTTTATTCCAACTCTGAGAGGCTTGCACCAGTCCATAAATGGATCGCTGGAGCTTGCACACTTTGTTAGCTCCCTTTGGATCGATAAAACCTTCTGGTTGCATCATATAAAACTCTTCTTCCAGAAAACCATTCAGGAATGCAGTTTTTACATCCATCTGCCAAATTTCATAATCATAAAATGCGGCAATTGCTAACATGATTCGGACAGACTTAAGCATCGCTACGGGTGAGAAGGTCTCATCGTAGTCAATCCCTTGAACTTGTCGAAAACCTTTTGCAACAAGTCGAGCTTTGTAGACAGTAACATTACCGTCAGCGTCAGTCTTCTTCTTGAAGATCCATTTATTCTCAATTGCTTGCCGACCATCGGGCAAGTCAACCAAAGTCCACACTTTGTTCTCATACATGGATCCCATCTCAGATTTCATGGCTTCAAGCCATTTTGCGGAATCTGGGCTCACCATCACTTCTTCATAGTTCGTAGGTTCATCATGATCTAGTAGCATGACTTCCATAACAGGATTGCCGTACCACTCTGGTGCGGATCTTACTCTGGTTGATCTACGAGGTTCTGTAGTAACTTGATCTGAAGTTCCATGATCATCATCATTAACTTCCTCACTAATTGGTTTAGACGTCACAGAAACCGGTTCCTGTGATGTGCTATTTTCCAATAAGGGAGCAGGTACAGTTACCTCATCAAGTTCTACTTTCCTCCCACTCACTTCTTTCGAGAGAAACTCCTTCTCTAGAAAGGATCCATTTTTAGCAAGGAATGTCTTGCCTTCGGATCTGTGATAGAAGGTGTACCCAACAGTTTCCTTTGGGTATCCTATGAAGACACATTTCTCCGATTTGGGTTCGAGCTTATCAGGTTGAAGCTTTTTCACATAAGCATCGCAGCCCCAAACTTTAAGAAACGACAACTTCGGTTTCTTGCCAAACCATAGTTCATAAGGCGTCGTCTCAACGGTTTTGGATGGTGCTCTATTTAACGTGAATGTGTCCGTCTCTAAAGCATAACCCCAAAACGATAGCGGTAAATCTGTAAGAGACATCATAGATCGCACCATATCAAGTAAAGTACGATTACGACGTTCGGACACACCATTATGTTGTGGTGTTCCGGGTGGCGTGAGTTGCGAAACTATTCTGCATTGTTTCAAATGTAGACCAAACTCGTAACTCAAATATTCTCCTCCACGATCAGATCGTAGAAACTTTATTTTCTTGTTATGATGATTTTCAACTTCACTCTGAAATTCTTTGAACTTTTCAAATGTTTCAGACTTATGCTTCATTAAGTAGATATACCCATATCTACTTAAATCATCTGTGAAGGTGAGGAAATAACGATATCCGCCACGAGCTTCAATATTCATTGGACCACATACATCTGTATGTATGATTTCCACCAAATCTGTTGCTCTCTCCATAGTACCGGAGAACGGTGTTTTAGTCATCTTGCCTATGAGGCACGGTTCGCAAGTACCAAGTGATTCATAATCAAGTGGTTCCAAAAGTCCATCAGTATGGAGTTTCTTCATGCGCTTTATACCGATATGACCTAAGCGGCAGTGCCACAAATAAGTTGCACTATCATTATCAACTCTGCATCTTTTGGTTTCAACATTATGAATATGTGTATCACTATTATCGAGATTCATCAAAAATAGACCACTCTTCAAGGGTGCATGACCATAAAAGGTATTACTCATATAAATAGAACAACCATTATTCTCTGATTTAAATGAATAACCGTCTCGCATCAAACAAGATCCAGATATAATGTTCATGCTCAACGCTGGCACCAAATAACAATTATTTAGGTCTAATACTAATCCCGAAGGTAGATGTAGAGGTAGCGTGCCGACCGCGATCACATCGACTTTGGAACCATTTCCCACGCGCATCGTCACCTCGTCCTTTGCCAGTGTTCGCTTAATCCGTAGTCCCTGTTTTGAGTTGCAAATATTAGCAACAGAACCAGTATCAAATACCCAGGTGCTACTGCGAGCTCTAGTAAGGTACACATCAATAACATGTATATCACATATACCTTTGTTCACCTTGCCATCCTTCTTATCCGCCAAATACTTGGGGCAGTTCCGCTTCCAGTGACTAGTCTGCTTGTAGTAGAAGCACTCAGTTTCAGGCTTAGGTCCAGACTTGGGTTTCTTTTCTTGAGCAGCAACTTGCTTGCTGTTCTTCTTGAAGTTCCCCTTCTTTTTCCCTTTGCCCTTTTTCTTGAAACTAGTGGTCTTGTTGACCATCAACACTTGATGCTCCTTCTTGATTTCTACCTCCGCAGCCTTTAGCATTGCGAAGAGCTCGGGAATCGTCTTATCCATCCCTTGCATATTATAGTTCATCACGAAGCCTTTGTAGCTTGGTGGAAGTGATTGGAGAATTCTGTCAATGACGCAATCATCCGTAAGATTAACTCCCAGTTGAATCAAGTGATTATAATACCCAGACATTTTGAGTATATGCTCACTCACAGAACTATTCTCCTCCATCTTGCAGCTATAGAACTTATTGGAGACTTCATATCTCTCAATCCGGGCATTCTGTTGGAATATTAACTTCAACTCCTGGAACATCTCATATGCCCCATGACGTTCAAAGCGCCGTTGAAGTCCCGGTTCTAAGCCGTAAAGCATGGCACATTGAACTATCGAGTAGTCATCAGCTTTGCTCTGCCAGACGTTCTTAACGTCGTCAGTTGCATCAGCAGCAGGCCTGGCACCCAGCGGTGCTTCTAGGACGTAACTCTTCTGTGCAGCAATGAGGATAATCCTCAAGTTACGGACCCAGTCCGTGTAATTGCTACCATCATCTTTCAACTTTGCTTTCTCAAGGAACGCATTAAAATTCAACGGAACAACATCACGGGCCATCTATCTACAATCAACATAAACAAGCAAGATACTATCAGGGACTAAGTTCATGATAAATTTAAGTTCAATTAATCATATTACTTAAGAACTCCCACTTAGATAGACATCCCTCTAATCTTCTAAGTGATCACGTGATCCAAATCAACTAAACCATAACCGATCATCACGTGAAATGGATTAGTCTTCAATGGTGAACATCATTATGTTGATCATATCTACTATATGATTCACGCTCGACCTTTCGGTCTCCGTGTTCCGAGGCCATATCTGCATATGCTAGGCTCGTCAAGTATAACCCGAGTATTCTACGTGTGCAAAACTGGCTTGCAACCGTTGTAGATGGACGTAGAGCTTATCACACCCGATCATCACGTGGTGTCTGGGCACGACGAACTTTGGCAACGGTGCATACTCAGGGAGAACACTTCTTGATAATTTAGTGAGAGATCATCTTATAATGCTACCGTCAATCAAAGCAAGATAAGATGCATAAAAAGATAAACATCACATGCAATCAATATAAGTGATATGATATGGCCATCACCATCTTGTGCTTGTGATCTCCATCTCCGAAGCACCGTCATGATCACCATCGTCACCGGCGCGACACCTTGATCTTCATCGTAGCATCGTTGTCGTCTCGCCAATCTTATGCTTCTACGACTATCGCTACCGCTTAGTGATAAAGTAAAGCATTACAGGGCGATTGCATTGCATACAATAAAGCGACAACCATATGGCTCCTGCCAGTTGCCGATAACTCAGTTACAAAACATGATCATCTCATACAATAAAATTTAGCATCATGCCTTGACCATATCACATCACAACATGCCCTGCAAAAACAATTTAGACGTCCTCTACTTTGTTTGTTGCAAGTTTTATGTGGCTGCTATGGGCTTAAGCAAGAACCAATCTCACCTACGCATCAAAACCACAACGATAGTTTGTCAAGTTGATGTTGTTTTAACCTTCACAAGGACCGGGAGTAGCCACACTGGGTTCAACTAAAGTTGGAGAAACTGACACCCGCCAGCCACCTGTGTGCAAACCACGGCGATAGAACCAGTCTCGCGTAAGCGTACGCGTAATGTCGGTCCGGGCCGCTTCATCCAACAATACAGCCGAACCAAAGTATGACATGCTGGTAGGCAGTATGACTTATATCGCCCACATCTCACTTGTGTTCTACTCGTGCATATAACATCAAACCATAAAACCTAGGCTCGGATGCCACTGTTGGGGAACGTAGTAATTTCAAAAAAATTCCTACGCACACGCAAGATCATGGTGATGCATAGCAACGAGAGGGGAGAGTGTTGTCTACATACCCTCGTAGACCGAAGCGGAAGCGTTGACGCAAC
Organism: Aegilops umbellulata; assembly: GCA_032464435.1. Taxonomy (NCBI): domain Eukaryota; kingdom Viridiplantae; phylum Streptophyta; class Magnoliopsida; order Poales; family Poaceae; genus Aegilops; species Aegilops umbellulata. The sequence continues at coordinate 225,094,067 of CP136059.1, read as the reverse complement.
GCAGAGGAAGTAGTCGTACGTCTTCCTGGTCCAATCGATCCAAGCACCGTTACTCCGACACCTCCGAGTTCTTGACACACGTACAGCTCGAAGACGCACCCCGGGCACGATCCAGCAAAGCTTCGGGGAGGAGTTCCGTAAGCACGACGGCGTGGTGACGATCTTTGATGTTCAACCGTCGCAGGGCTTCGCCTAAGCACCGCTACAATATGACCGAGGTGTAATATCGTGGAGGGGGGCACCGCACACGGCTAAGGAACGATCACGAAGATCAACTTGTGTGTTCTAGGGTGCCCCCCTGACCCCGTATATAAAGGAGGGAGGGGGGAGGCCGGCCGGCCCTATGGGGCGCGCCAAAGGGAGGGGGGAGTCCTCCTCCTAGTGGGAGTAGGACTCCCCTTTCCTAGTCCAACTAGGAAGAGAGAGGGGGAAGGAAAGAGAGGGAGAGGGAGAGGGAAAGGGGGGCCGCGCCCCCCCTCCTAGTCCTATTCGGACTCCCCATGAGGGGGGCGCGCCACCTCCTGGGCTGCTGCCCTCTCTCTCCCCTCAGGCCACTAAGGCCCAATACTTCCCCGGGGGGTTCCGGTAACCCCTCCGGCACTCCAGTTTTCTCCGAAACCACTTGGAACAATTCCGGTGTCCGAATATAGCCGTCCAATATATCGATCTTTATGTCTCGACCATTTCGAGACTCCTCGTCATGTCCATGATCACATCCGGGACTCCGAACAACCTTCGGTACATCAAAATACATAAACTCGTAATAAAACTGCCATCGTAACTTTAAGCGTGCGGACCCTACGGTTCGAGAACAATGTAGACATGACCGAGACATGTCTCCGATCAATAACCAATAGCGGGACCTGGATGCCCATATTGGCTCCTATATATTCTACGAAGATCTTTATCGGTCTGACCGCATAACAACATACGTTGTTCCCTTTGTCACCGGTATGTTACTTGCCCGAGATTCGATCGTCGGTATCCAATACCTAGTTCAATCTCGTTACCAGCAAGTCTCTTTACTCGTTCCGTAATACATCATCTCACAACTAACATATTAGTTGCAATGCTTGCAAGGCTTATGTGATGTGCATTACCGAGAGGGCCCAGAGATACCTCTCCGACTATCGGAGTGACAAATCCTAATCTCGAAATACGCCAACCCAACAAGTACCTTTGGAGACACCTGTAGAGCACCTTTATAATCACCCAGTTACGTTGTGACGTTTGGTAGCACACAAAGTGTTCCTCCGGTAAATGGGAGTTGCATAATCTCATAGTCATAGGAACATGTATAAGTCATGAAGAAAGCAATAGCAACATACTAAACGATCGGGTGCTAAGCTAATGGAATGGGTCATGTCAATCAGATCATTCAACTAATGATGTGACCTCGTTAATCAAATAACAACTCTTTGTTCATGGTTAGGAAACATAACCATCTTTGATTAACGAGCTAGTCAAGTAGAGGCATACTAGTGGCACTCTGTTTGTTTATATATTCACACATGTATTATGTTTCCGGTTAATACAATTCTAGCATGAATAATAAACATTTATCATGATATATGAGGAAATAAATAATAACTTTATTATTGCCTCTAGGGCATCTTTCCTTCAACCTCAACCTGCCCTGTCGCTCCGCCTCAAAGATCCTCTCACGGGTACTCCTACGAGCCGACCCGTCTTTGTTCACCACATGTATCATGTTTAAAGTATAGTATATACCCGTGATCACCTCCCAAGTGATCACGGCCCGATAGTATAGCACAGCAGACGAACAAGACTGTAGGGCCACTGATGGTAAACTAGCATCCTAAACTAAGCAGGTAGGATTGCAGGTAAAGGTATCAACAGTAGTAACAAGGACAGGCTATCCATCAGGATAGGAATAACGAAAGCAGTAACATGCTACACTACTCTAATGCAAGCAGCATAGAGGAGAGTAGGCGATATCTGGTGATCAAGGGGGGGGGTTGCCTGGTTGCTCTGGCAAGAGAGAGGGGTCTTCAACACCGTAGTCGTACTGGGTAGCAGCGGCGTCGGTCTCGGTGTCTAGCGAGAGAAGAGTGGGAAGAAACAATAAATACAATGCAAACAGATGCATAACGATGCATGACAAAGCAAGGCGTGATGCTAAGCGGGCCCCATCGCGGTAGTAGGTGATACCGGTGAAGGGGGGAACATCCGGGAAAGTATTCCCGGTGTTCCGCGTTTTCGGACAGATGAACCGGAGGGGGAAAGTTGCATGTTTGCTATGCTAGGGATGTGTGGCGGACGAACGGGTTGCGTATCCGGAATTGTCTCGTCGTTCTGAGCAACTTTCATGTAGAAAGTATTTTCATCTGAGCTACGGTTTATTTTATATTAATTTTTAAAGTTTTAATCATTTTCTGAAATTATTTTAATTCGAAAATAATTATCAAATTGCTAGGGTTACCCAGCCCTGTGTACACAAAAATGTACCCAGGGGCTGACATGTGGGCCAAGGGGACACAGTTGACCAGTCAAAGTTGGACTGGTCAACAGGGGTGGGGCCCCCTTGTCATTCACTGTTTTTCTAACCTAACATATTAGTTGTACTAATTAGGTTATTAGACTATATAGGTTTAATTAGTTTATTTTAATCAAGTTAATTAATTATTTTATTTTTACTTACTTATTTTGTTTTTAAATCTTTTTGTTGTCTCTTTTTTTAACACAGGAGTGGGCCCACGTGTTTGTGGCCAGGGGCCCTAGCGGGCGCTGGTCAGCGGTTCCCGGAGCGGGCGCCGGGTCGCTAGGACCCGAGCACGCGCGGGCGGGACGGCAACCACGGTGCACGGCCAGCCGACCGGAGCGACGAACGGGAGGGCGACGGCTATGCGGGCAAACGACGCGGTCGCGTGGACGCAGCAAAGCAGAAGCGGCCAGCGGCAGCAGGCGGGCGAGGCCGCAGCGGGAGTGGGCGGAGCGGGCGACGTGCAGAGCAGGGCAGTGGCTGGAGCGCGCGCGACGGAGCAAGGCCATGGTAGATCGGGGCGAGGGGAGCTGGGGGCATGGCCATGCGCGGGGCGAGGGGAGCTCGGCCAGCCATGGCTACGGCAGCTAGGAGCAAGGGCGCGATCGTAGCGGTAGAGCAGGCGCAGCAGATGCGGCCGGGGGCGTCGCCATACAGCGAGCAGGGAGAGGAAGGAGGGGGTGGCGGCTCACATGGGTCGTAGGGTCCGGGGCAACGGGCTCGGGGAGGTCCGACGTGGCGGCACCGGCGACGGGGATGGGAAGCGCCGGCGACACAGAGGACGGCGACGATGGTGTCCGTCGATGGATTGCGGGGGACGAGCGGCGGGGTCAATCCCGCGAGGGAGAGGTGCGAGAGGTACGACAACGGCCGCGTGCACCGAGGCGCCGGCGAGGTGTGGCGGGGTGGCACACGGCATCGGTTGCCCCACGATCTAGATCCACCCGGGGGCAGAGTGGGGAAGACGAGAGGAATCGGGGGAGGAGTGGGGGTTGTGGGGGGTGTGCACTAGGTCATGAGAGGGAGTGGGGGATAAGGGAGGCGGGGTGGGCCGGCCAGGGGGGCCTGGAGGCCAACTGAGCCGGGATCCAGCCGGGGAGGGGGTTTTTCTCTTTTGTTTCTGTTTGCTTTCCTTTTTTTATTCTCTGTTCTTTTCTGTTTTAATTTTATATTTTAAATACATTAGTTCTATAAAATACATTAGTTGTACCTAAATTAGTATGAACAAATATGCCACCACCACAATTAACTTGGCACCTAAATTAAATTAGTTTGTAATTGTTTATTATTTTAAAAGCATTTACATAATTGTTCTCGCTACATTTTATTCATTTTAGAGTATTTAAACAATTTATAAAAGTGTGGTCTCTCCACCATAATTACCTATGCATTATTTGGCACAAACCGAACATTTTAGTTTTAGTATTTGTAAACTTTAATTGTTTGACTTGATTTTGAATTTGAATTTTGAATCGGTTTTTTTTTAACTAACCCGAGATTAACTACAGTGACAGAGGTGACGTGGCATCTAACGGGGGATTACTGTAGCCTAATTACCCGGGCGTCACAATTCTCCTCCACTACCAGAAATCTCGCCCCGAGATTTAAGAGGCAGTGAAAGGGGGAAAGGTTTTGGTTACGAATCTAGCGGGTCTTCTCGAAGAAGTTAATCCCTTTCGTTGATGTCTTCAATTCTTTATTCCAATGCATCATGATAACTGGGCATCATTTCTTCGAGAACTCCATCGTACTTACGAAAGGATAAGGGGCAGCTCAGCTACGATAGAATGCTTTTGAGGGAAACAATCTGGGGTTAACCCATGAATGATTATAAGATAATCTCTCGAGTTGAACATATGAAATACATCGAGAGTAAGGTACGAAGGTACAATAAGAGGTTCCAAGCGGATAGGTAGTTGCTCGAAGCCTGAACCAGAGTGAGAAGGGGTTCAGAGTAGCGAGAGTAAGTATTGCGTGTGATACCAGAATAGATCACTAGGATGGTGGCCCGTGAATTACATACGGGGCCACGCACGAGGAATAACTTTGGGAATAGGGGGTGTACATGACAGTCAGGTTTCGATCCTGTGGAACTGTGGGTTATGGGCCCATCATGTGGTTTTCTTTTGAAGCAGTGACATCTTGCACGGTCATGATAGCAAGGCATGTCGGAGAGTACCATGTCAGTGATGTCGGCAACAACGTTGGTACCAAGGGCGAGGGACGAAGAGACCATTTTCCTGCTCGTTGAACGAGGCGGACCAATAGGCAAAGTTCTCATCCATCGGTGGTTACCGGAACGTTACCATCATTTATGACAGGGTCTTACTGAAAGAGTGGTTCAACGAGATGCTTACCCAAGCAGTAGAATATTACTGCTTAGATCATATAGATCACTAGTAAGGTTAATCAAAACAATGGAAAGGAAAGGTGATCATCAGAATAAACAGAACAATGGAGAGGAAAATGTGTTTAAACACATGTTTCAGGGGTATATCCTTCCCAAGGACAAGTAGAGCAAGATATCCACGATGGGATATAAAGTAGGTAAGGGGATAGGAATTTCAAGACATTACCCATACAATGGTGTTTGGCTAATTGAGCAAGGAACATTTAGCATTGGGCTTCAAATGCTCTTATTGAAAATCGGAGTACCACAGACATGCTTCGAGATAGCATTGACATGGTCTTCAAGCAAAGATCGGACTTTGGATACAAGAAGACTTCATCAGGAACAACTTGCAGAGTAAGTCTTACAGTTTCTCCATGGAGGAATGGGTAACCTTGCTGAAAGGGGAACTATAACAATAGGGCCTCCGACCAGGTGTGCTAGGCACGACTTACCGGGTCATATTAAGACCAATGTTATAACTCTTGGAAATATGTTCCCACCATCATATCTGACCGAGATTCAGATCTGATCGGTGTTAGGGTACCTCAGACTCAGGATGCCCGAGAAGAGAAGGTGCAAAACAAATTGTCGAGACGACATTGTAAGATTCTCGGGAAATTTAGTACGGAAGCAAGTTCCGAAACAAGAGTCATCATTAACCCAATGAAGGGATAAGGAGGTAGCTGATGAACTCAACGACAATTCATTGAGAGTTCCAAAAGATGGGTTTCCACAATTATGTGAACAAGGAGATAACATTAACCAGATCAAATGATATAATGATGTATGCTCGAGGAAAACATACCCAGTTAACATTGGTTGAAAGGTCCACCCGAAATATGGGTTTAAGTAGCATGATCAAAGTTAGAATGGTGGTTCAATAACCAATGGTCTAAGAATGAATTATCGACCATTAACTTCAAAGCAATAGGGTTGCTAGAAGTTTTGAACTCGCGACCAAGGAATGAACGGATATGGCAAGAAGTATCACCTATATCAAGAATTCTTAAGAGGTGGTGAAATTCTCACGACATTCTTGACATAAAAAGATGGTAATACTCCAAGGTAAAGAAGAACATATGCTGGATAGCAAGGAACTCAAGGTATAACACAAAACACGGACAAGTTTGTGTTGAACGGAAGGCAATAAAGTGGTCGATGATAATACCAATCATCGAGGGAAAGGACTAGCTGCGCCCTTCCGCCTACAGCCGCTGCCGCCTCGTGCGCATGCGCTCGTCGTGCCCGTGGCCTCCCGCCTGAGCCGCTCGCAGCGGATCTCCCCTGCTGCTGCTCTGCACAGCCCCGTCCATGCCGCGCTCTTCACTACTGCTCGCCGCGACCCGCAACCGCCGTTGTTGCTGCTGTTTCCTACCCTACGCTCACGCTGCCGCCGGCCCCTTCCTCTGCCTACTGCCCCGCCCGCCTGCCGCCTCGCCGTGCCCCTGCATCCGGGCATCGCCCAACACCGCAGTGCCTGCAGCGCCCAAACGGGCTGGGCGCCTGCACTCTACGCCCGCGCCTGCTCGCATCCGAACCCACTAGGGCCCCTAGGGCCAATGACATGTGGGGCCAACCCCCTCGAACGGTTAAATGAAACATATATAAAAAGGAATTAAAAATAATAATTAATACAAATATTAGTTAACTAACTAACTAAAAGAATTAACTTAATTAATTGTGTTTAATTAACCTAATCCATTAATTAAACCTGCTTAACTAAACCCTCATTAACATGTTAGTCTATGGCAGGTGGGTCACACTGGACCCATAGTCCAGATTTGACTCTGGTCAGCCGGGTTTGACCTGCTGACGTCATGGTGATGTCATGCTGACATCACCTTTCTTGTTCTGGATAATGTTTGGTTTAAATAATAAAATAAATTTAAAAAAATGATTTAAATCTTTTAAAATTAATAGAAAATAAACCGTAGCTCGGATGGAAAAACTTTGTACATGAAAGTTGCTCAGAACGATGAGATGAACCCGGATACGTAGCCCGTTCGTCCGCCACGCACCCCTAACATATCAAACTCGCAACTTTCCCCCTCCGGTTCCTCTGCCCGAAAACGCGAAACACCGGGGATACTTTCCTGGATGTTTCCCCCCTTCGCCGGCATCACCTATCCCTACGTTAGGTCACCTCTAGCACAACGTATTGCCGCTTCTTGCTTTTTGTTACATTTGATTGCTCTGTTATTTATTGTGTTCCCTCTCCGTTACTTCTTTCCGGTAACCCTGAGACCGATGCCGGTACCCCTCTGATCGACTACATCGACGACCCCTCCTTCTTGTCTGAGCAACCAGGCAAGCCCCCCCCCCCTTGATCACCAGATATCGCCTACTCTCCTCTATGCTTCTTGCATTAGAGTAGTGTAGCATGTTACTGCTTTCGTTATTCCTATCCTGATGCATAGCCTGTCCTTGTTACTACTGTTGATACCTTTACCTGCAATCCTACCTGCTTTGTTTAGGATGCTAGTTTACCATCAGTGGCCCTACATTCTTGTCCGTCTGCTGTGCTATACTATCGGGCCGTGATCACTTGGGAGGTGATCACGGGTATATACTATACTTTAAACATGATACATGTGGTGACCAAAGTCGGGTTGGCTCGAGGAGTACCCGCGAGTGATTCACGGATTGGGGGCTGAAAGGACCTTTGTCCCGACGGCCCTCTGTGTGGATCTTTGTGGCGGAGCGACAGGGCAGGTTGAGACTACCTAGGTGAGAGGTGGGCCTGGCCCTGTCGGCGTTCGCGGATACTTAACGCGCTTAACGAGATCTTGGTATTTGATCTGAGTCTGGCTACTGGCCTATACGCACTAACCAACTACGCGGGAAAGATATGGGCACTCGGCGTCGTGGTATCAGCCAAAGCCTTCGTGACGTCAGCGACTGAGCGGCGCGCGCCGGGTTGGACTGCGTAACGTGACTTCCGTTGTACTGGAGGTTGCTAGGTCTGCTCACCGGCCGCGTTCGCAACGTGCAGGTGTGCTATGGGCGATGGGCCCAGACCAATGTGCGCTTAGTTTAGACCGGCGTGCTGACCGCTCTATTGTGCCTAGGTGGGGCTGCGACGTGTTGATCTTCCGAGGCCGGGCATGACCCAGGAAAGTGTGTCCGGCCAAATGGGATCAAGCGTGTTGGGCTATGTGGTGCACCCCTGCAGGGAAGTTAATCTATTCGAATAGCTGTGTCCCTCAGTAAAAGGACGACCCGGAGTTGTACCTTGACCTTATGACAACTAGAACCGGATACTTAATAAAACACACCCTTCCAAGTGCCAGATAGAACCCGGTGATTGCTCTCTAACAGAGCATCGAGGAGGGGATCGCCGGGTAGGATTATGCTATGCGATGCTACTTGGAGGACTTCAGTCTACTCTCTTCTATATGCTGCAAGACGGAGGCTGCTAGAAGCGTAGTCTTCGACAGGATTAGATATCCCCCTCTTATTCTGGCATTCTGCAGCTCAGTCCACTGATATGGCCCTTTACACATATACCCATGCATATGTAGTGTAGCTCCTTGCTTGCGAGTACTTTGGATGAGTACTCATGGTTTCCTTGTTTCCCCTTTTCCCCCTTTCTCTACCCGATTGCTGCGACCAGACGATGGAGCCAGGATCCAGACGCCACCGTCGACGACGACTCCTACTACACTGGAGGTTCCTACTACTACGTGCAGCCCGCTGACGACGACCAGGAGTAGTTAGGAGGATCCCAGGCAGGAGGCCTGCGCCTCGTTCGATCTGTATCCCTGTTTGTGCTAGCCATCTTATGGCAAACTTGTTTAACTTATGTCTGTACTCAGATATTGTTGCTTCCGCTTACTCGTCTATGATCGAGCACTTGTATTCGAGCCCTCGAGGCCCCTGGCTTGTACTATGATGCTTGTATGACTTACTTTATTTGTAGAGTTGTGTTGTGATATCTTCCCGTGTGTCCCTGATCTTGATCGTACACATTTGCGTGCATGATTAGTGTATGATTGAATCGGGGGCGTCACAGTTAAAGTATGAAACAATTGCTTGGCTTGTCATCGGGGTTGTGCATGATTTAAATACTTTGTGTGGTGAAGATAGAGCATAGCCAGACTATATGATTTTGTAGGGATAACTTTCTTTGGTCATGTTATTTTGAGAAGACATAATTGCTTTGTTAGTATGCTTGAAGTATTATTATTTTTATGTCAATATGAACTTTTGTCTTGAATCTTTCAAATCTGAATATTCATACCACAATTAAGAAGATTTGCATTGAAATTATGCCAAGTAACACTCCGCATCAAAAATTCTCTTTTTATCATTTACCTACTCGAGGACGAGCAGGAATTAAGCTTGGGGATGCCTGATACGTCTCCAACGTATCTATAATTTTTGATTGCTCCATGCTATATTATCTACTGTTTTGGACTGTATTGGGCTTTATTTTCCACTTTTATATTATTTTTGGGACTAACCTATTAACCGGAGGCCCAGCCCAGAATTGCTGTTTTTTTGCCTATTTCAGTGTTTCGAAGAAACGGAATATCAAACGGGGTCCAAACAGAATGAAACCTTCGGGAATGTGATTTTCTCACCGAACGTGATCCAGGAGACTTGGACCCTACTCCAAGAAGTAACAAAGGCGGTCATGAGGGTGGGGGGCGCCCCACCCCCCTAGGGCGCGCCCCCTGCCTCATGGCCCCCCTGTTGCTCCACCACGTACTCCTTCCTCCTATATATACCTACGTACCCCCAAACGATCAAATACGGAGCCAAAAACCTAATTCCACCGCCGCAACTTTCTGTATCCACGAGATCCCAACTTGGGGCCTGTTCTGGAGCTCCGCTGGAGAGGGCCGTCATCACGGAGGGCTTCTACATCATCATAGCCCCTCCGATGAAGTGTGAGTAGTTTACCTCAGACCTTCGGGTCCATAGTTAGTAGCTAGATGGCTTCTTCTCTCTTTTTGGATCTCAATACAATGTTCTCCCCCTCTCTTGTGGAGATCTATTCGATGTAATCTTCTTTTTGCGGTGTGTTTGTTGAGACCGATGAATTGTGGGTTTATGATCAAGTCTATCTATGAATAATATTTGAATCTTCTCTGAATTCTTTTATGTATGATTGGTTATCTTTGCAAGTCTCTTCGAATTATCAGTTTGGTTTGGCCTACTAGATTGGTTTTTCTAGCCATGGGAGAAGTGCTTAGCTTTGGGTTCGATCTTGCGGTGTCCTTTCCCATTGACAGAAGGGGCAGCAAGGCACGTATTGCATCGTTTCCATCGAGGATAACAAGATGGGGTTTATATCATATTGCATGAATTTATCCTTTTACATCATGTCATCTTGCTTAAGGCATTACTCTGTTTTAACTTAATACTCTAGATGCATGCTGGATAGCGGTCGATGAGTGGAGTAATAGTAGTATATGCAGGCAGGAGTCGGTCTACTTGTCTCGACGTGATGCCTATATACATGATCATACCTAGATATTCTCATAACTATGCTCAATTCTGTCAATTGCTCAATAGTAATTTGTTCACCCACCGTAGAATACTTATGCTCTTGAGAGAAGCCACTAGTGAAACCTATAGCCCCCGGGTCTATTCTCATCATATCAATCTCCATCACTTTAATCTTGTTTTGCTTTTTACTTTGTCTTTTACTTTTCACTTTGCATCTCTATATCAAAAATACCAAAAATATTATCTATCATCTCTATCAGATCTCACTCTCGTAAGTGACCGTGAAGGGATTGACAACCCCTAATCGCGTTGGTTGCATTGAGCTATTGTTTTTGTGTAGGTACGAGGGACTTGCGCGTGGCCTCCTACTGGATTGATACCTTGGTTCTCAAAAACTAAGGGAAATACTTACGCTACTTTGTTGCATCATCCTCTCCTCTTCGAGGAAAACCAACGCAGTGCTCAAGAGGTAGCATAGCGATGCTTAAGTCTGTCTGAATCATGTTAGCAAATTGCCACATTTTATGAAATCTGGCAAATGGATGTTAAAACTACATTCCTTAATGGATTTCTTAAAGAAGAGTTGTATATGATGCAACCAGAAGGTTTTGTCGATCCTAAAGGTGCTAACAAAATGTGCAAGCTCCAGCGATCCATCTATGGACTGGTGCAAGCATCTCGGAGTTGGAATATATGCTTTGATGAGTTGATCAAAGCATATAGTTTTATACAGACTTGCGGTGAAGAATGTACTTACAAAAAAGTGAGTGGGAGCACTACAGCCTTTCTGATAAGTATAGGTGAATGACATATTGTTGATCGAAAATGATGTAGAAATTTCTAGAAAGCATAAAGGAGTGTTTGAAAGGAGTTTTCAAAGAAAGACCTCGGTGAAGCTGCTTACATATTGAGCATCAAGATCTATACAGATAGATCAAGACGCTTGATAAGTTATTTCAATGAGCACATACCTTGACAAGTTTTTGAAGTAGTTCAAAATGGAACAGTCAAAGAAAGAGTTCTTGCCTGTGTTGCAAGGTGTGAAGTTGACTAAGACTCAAAACCCGACCACGACTGAAGATAGAAAGATAATGAAAGTCATTCCCTATGCCTCAGCCATAGGTTCTATAAAGTATGACATGCTGTGTACCAGATCTATTGTATACCCTACACTAAGTTTGGCAAGGGAGTACAATTTTGATCTAGGAGTAGATCGCTGGACAACGGTCAAAATTATCCTTAGAGGACTAAGGAAATATTTTTCGGTTATGGAGGTGATAATGAGTTCATCGTAAAGAGCTACATCGATGCAAGCTTTGACACCGATCTAGATAACTCTAAGTCACAATCCGGATACATATTGAAAGTGGGAGCAATTAGCTAAAGTAGCTTCGTGCAGAGCATTGTAGACATAGAAATTTGCAAAATACATACGAATCTGAATTTGGCAGAACCGTTGACTAAACTTCTCTCACAAGCAAAACATGATCACACCTTAGTACTCTTTGGGTGTTAATCACATGGCGATGTGAACTAGATTACTGACTCTAGTAAACCCTTTGAGTGTTGGTCACATGGCGATGTGAACTATGGGTGTTAATCACATGGTGATGTGAACTATTGGTGTTAAATCACATGGCGATGTGAACTAGATTATTGACCCTAGTGCAAGTGGGAGACTGAAGGGAATATGCCCTAGAGGCAATAATAAAGTTATTATTTATTTCCTTATTTCATGATAAATGTTTATTATTCATGCTAGAATTGTATTAACCGAAAACTTAGTACATGTGTGAATACATAGACAAAACAAAGTGTCCCTAGTATGCCTCTACTTGACTAGCTCGTTTATCAAAGATGGTTATGTTTCCTAACCATAGACATGTGTTGTCATTTGATGAACGGGATCACATCATTAGGAGAATGATGTGATGGACAAGACCCATTCGTTAGCTTAGCATTATGATCGTTACAGTTTCATTGCTACTCTTTCTTCATGACTTATACATGTTCCTCAGACTATGAGATTATGCAACTCCCGAATACCGGAGGAACACCTTGTGTGCTATGAAATGTCACAACGTAACTGGGTGATTATAAAGATGCTCTACAGGTGTCTCCGATGGTGTTTGTTGAGTTGACATAGATGAGATTAGGATTTGTCACATACACACGGACATGACGATGTACCGAAGGTTGTTCGGAGTACCGGATGAGATCACGGACATGACGATGAGTCTCGAAATGGTCGAGACGTAAAGATCGATATATTGGAAGTCTATGTTTGGACATCAGAATGGTCCGGATGAGTTCGGGCATTTACCGGAGTACCGGGAGGTTACTGGAACCCCTTGAGAGAAGTTATGGGCCTTATGGGCCATGAGAAGGAAGTACACCAGCCCACAAGGGGCTGGTGCGCCCCCCTTGGGCAGGAGGCCGAATTAGAATAGGTTTGGGGGGGGCGCCCTTTCCTTCTCTCCTACTCCTCCTTCCCTTCCTCTCCTATTCCAACTAGGGAAGGTGGGGAATCCTACTCCCGGTGGGAGTAGGACTCCCCTAGGGCGCCATATACGGGGGAGGGGGCACCCCATAGACACACAAGTTGATCATTGATCTTTTAGCCGTGTGCGGTGCCCCCCTCCACCATAATCCACCTTAGTCATATCATCGTAGTGCTTAGGTGAAGCCCTGCGCCGGTAGCTTCATCATCACTGTCATCACGCCGTCATGCTAACGAAGCTCTTCCCCGACACTCTACTGGATCATGAGTTCGTGGGACGTCACCGAGCCAAACATGTGCAGGTCGCGGAGGTGCCATACCTTCGGTGCTAGGATCGGTCGACCGTGAAGACGTACGACTACATCAACCGCATTGTCATGATGCTTCCGCTTACGGTCCACGAGGGTACGTAGACAACACTCTCCCCTCTCGTTGCTATGCATCACCATGATCTTGCGTGTGCGTAGGATTTTTTTTGAAATTACTACGTTCCCCAACATTGGCTTATATGGATGCCTGGGTACCTAGGGTTATAGATATGTCGGTTACATCTGGAGATAAACATGCCGAAGATTGTATTCATGCTTTGGAGTATTTTCCAAGTCTTCAGAAGATTCCATCTTGAGTACATCATGGGGCTTGACGGATGTGGCCCATCGGTTGGTTGTTTGGGGGTACTTGGCCCAGCCCACCTCTAGGAGCTGACGTAGTTAGCACTCTCCTATGTAGGGCACCATCACTTGGATAGATATCAGGCCAGACAAACCAAACCATGAGACACAATGATAGGTCATCTGTGAATCTCTAGTACTACATATATTCTGTGTCCTAAGACATGGGCTGGCGCATGTTCTCGGGACAGTGACCGACATGTTTTGAGCTGACCAAACGCTACTCCGTAACTGGATAGTTATAAAGGTTGGTTTCAGGCTTTTCCAAAGCCATGCCACGAGACATGGTCGAGCAAGACAATATTTTCCCCTCCGATCCGAAGAGAAATACTCTAGGCGCCTCGTGTGATCCGACCTGGATAAGCATGGCCATGTGACATGGATTATGAGATAATCTAGTTTGTAAGTCAGCATCACTGGAACGAGAAAGAGGCCGGGCAGCAACAAGGATGACCAATTCGCCTTGAGCCCGACAACATATAGTGTGAGGCAAAGGGAACATAAGTGTGACACGTTGTACAGGTATGCCAATTCGGCTACATTGCCTGCTTGGTGGTCGGCATGCCTTGCTAGAGGTCGCTACCAACCGCGCTGGTCAGATGTGGTCTGACCTGCGACCAAGCCGACTTGAACCTAAGGGGTGTCGCGCTTAGGGGAAGGAACCTATGAGGTTGGACCCGAGCTCACCAGTCGGATATTATCCGACCTGACCTTGGATTTGGGCCGAGTAGACTTTGGGCTTTAGAATCCATGCGGAGCCATGTATTGAGCTTGTGATGGATGCCTATATATAGTGGATGTGCGACATAAGGTTTCAATTGATCCCTTTGGCATTTGTCGTTAGGGCTTTGCATGTATTGCAACTAGCCACCTCCACTCATCGCTGGCTGAGCGATCAAACCTAGCAGTCCGCCGCACATGGTTCCTCCTGCACGCGTGGATTCCGTTAGAGGCGGCGCACTTGCACCACTCCGGTGAACCTATTCATGGGAACCGACGACCAACTGTTCGAGGAAGATCAATGAGGATGAGATGACTTCGGAGATGCGCTGCCACATCTCTTCTTCCACTGCACGACACTACATGTCTAGTGGTATTGATCTTGTCATCCATCCCCTTAGCATGTTCCCGATTAATCCGCGTGTAGGGAAATTTTTATATTGCAACCGATGCACCTAGCGTAGGCCAACAGTGGCATCAGAGCCTCTGCTATAGGATTTGGATTCAGATTGGATGCATATTTAATATGTGGAGGCACTAGATGAGATCCAATGCAGTTCTTGGTAGTCGATTTATGTGATAGATCGGTTGTGTGCACGATTGATGAGTTCAACTGCAGATGGAGATCATTGAGGCTATGTTTTATGATAATCAGAATCAATGAGGTCCTGGCACAACCTACCTCTATTGGTCGGTTTCGTCATCGGAGTAGACCGTGAAACATAAATCCAATTCAGATTCACTATGATCGATATGATCGGTCTGATCGGAAAATTTGGTGTGATCAAAGTACAAATACGGTATGTGATTTCCGAAAACGTCGGGCTTTGCGTGCAACCGCGAGGGGCGCTGCCCCTTTGAACCCCTCATGCTAAACGACTAGCGGGACCCCTGTTGCTACCTGTCGTAGCGCCGTAGATTTCATACATGTTCACTCTAACCGGTAGAATGCGATTCTATGCATAACTTTGTTTTGCAGGTTTGATGTGACTAGTAGGACTCGTGTGTATGTGATGCATGTGTGTAATTAACATAATCTACATGTCATGATTCTGTCAGCCGGCCGGAGCCAAATCGCTGTCATTATAATTCACAAGAGTACTAGATGCTGACCATGGATACAATATATATAAAACAGTACCACATGCTGACATCTTTGTCTTGTAATTCACATATTCGCAAGAGTATCACATGATGACCATACAATATATATACAAGAGTACCATTTTAGTTCACAAATTCACATATCTAAAAATAACTTTAGCACAGATAAGGACACTTGATGAGCCTTTACTCTCCTTGTGGCGGGCACAAAAGCACACCTACATGAAAAAAAAATCAAGAATTAGAACCTATAAAACTATTGGAAAACAGTACAATAGTGATTATGTGGAATGTTTAAAACACCTTTACGATGCCAAATAACCTCCATGCATCTTGCAACATCTAATTCTCCTAATCGATTTTGATGTCTCTTGACACTTTTGATGTTTCTTGAAATTTTGATTGTATTATAAATGCACAACTGTACTTCGTCCTCTCCGAGTTCCTACTCCCCCCCCCCCTCCCCCCCGAGCATCTCAACTCCGCGCGGTGATGCTGAAGTCATGGTTCTCCAGGCCGGTAGGCGGAGGCGGTGGCAACTCGTCTTCAGGCGGATCATGGCGCCGCCGCTATTGCTCTCCGGGCCCCTCGGCATCCACGACAGTCGGCTACTCCGGCAAGGAGGATATCACCATCTCATCTGATGATGACGAGGACGAGGAGCCGCAGCAGCAACCCCGCGTCCTCGTGGAGACCGTTGCAGCAGCGACAATGTCCAGATCGGATGTTGCGTCAAGGAGGAGCCCGCCCCCTCCCCCCCCCCCCCCCCGCGCAACCATGGTGCCGGCGTCCAGATCGGACGCCGCGTCAAGGAGGAGCCCGCCTTGCCACTGCACAAGCGGTACGCCCATATCGACACACCTACGCCGCCGCCCCGCCGTGCCAAGGACGAGCTACCGCCCTTGATAACCAAGGCGCGCGACCACATCCTCGACTACCTCAGAGGCGGAGGTGGCGGAGGTCCCTCGGGCTCGAGGCCATCGTGTCCAAGGAGGAGCACGCGGCGAGGCAACAAGCACGGTACGACCGACACCGTGTTCGCCAAGTCCGGCACGACATCGGAATGGGTCTGCAATGACCCAGACATCTCTGCCGTGTGGGCCCTCGACCACTCTATCACCACCGCGGAGACGGCCGCCATGCGGCAGTGCAACCTTGATGGCGAGTAGTGGTCACTTAGTGACTCCTCCGCCGGCGCCGACAAGGGCAAGGCCGTCGTCTGCATTGGCCAGGACGGCCCTCCGCACCGTGCAAGAGGAGACATAATGGCACCTCCGCGAGCAACAGGCAGCAGTCGGACAAGGCTGCCATGGCCCTCTGGAGCCCTTCCACTGCTGGAGGGACGTCGACGGCGCAAACGACATCGGTGGTATGGAAGGGCAGGGTGGCCAGGCGTACGAGGTGGTCACCCGATATAAGTTGTAGGATTTTCTTCTTCTAGTTTTTAGTTACGGTCGAAATATTGACTTTTTTAATGTAAATTATGTCCAAACTTTAATGAAATTGGTTGTCTTCGATGAAATTTCTCCGGTTTGTTCGATGTGTTTTGAATTGTATGTGAATAACATTGGATGACCGGCTCTCGCATCCCTGTCCGTGGATTGGTCTCCCTGTGCGCAAACGGATGCGGTGTCCGGTTTGCGAGTCAACATTGACCCTTATTGTGGAATAAACCAAGTTTTTTTGTTGTTGCATACATCGCATGTGCGTCCAGTCCAGATCGAACGTCCCACGTGGTCTGGGATTAGGGGAGCATCTCATGTACCATATCACCTCTTCCCCGTGAACTCTGGCTGCCGTTGGCTTGGCATGTCTTTTTGTTTTTTCCGGTGGTGGCTGTCTATGCCGGTTTTTGTTTTACTCTCGGGTCTTTCTTCAGTCATTTTCTTTTGTTCTCTAGTCGTTTATGTTGTTCTGGCTGTCTTGAAGGTTTCTTTTTCTTTTTCCGCAAAGCTTCAATAAACAACTCGAGAAAAATCGAACTTACTTTATCGACTCAGCGTTCACTAAAAGAAACAATTCCACTCGATTTGTTCAGTTTATGGATGTTGGCATCATGTTGTTTCTTTATCTGACTAGTAGTGGTCTAGTGGAAAGTTGAATACAAAAAGTAAGGCAGCGATAGCGACCTCAGATTTTTTTTTTTTGCAGGAAGACTTCAGAAAATCTCGATGCAACCTTTAATTTTATTATGGATCTTTGTTATTTTATATACTTGTCCAGTTTTTTTTCGATTAAACATATTTTGTTTAGTTAATAAATGAAGTCACACTATTTATAAAAAAAGTCATTTTGCCTTCACTTCTTCAGCATACACACGTGTATTTAACAATCAATTTGCTATTATTTAGCTGACTAAAATGTTTATGACCCTTAACCGACCCTTGGACCAAGGAGGTAGGCTGCGATTACACAAAGCAATGACAGGTTTATGTGGCTACACTAGGGAATTGGGGCACTGGCATGTGGAAAATTACCAGTTGCTGCCTCTGCTAGGGGCCGACGGGGAATTGGGGCACTGGCATGTGGACCCTGATTAAGAGTGATAACTCTAGAGGATGAGCTCACGCTACCAAATACAATGGTTAGGATGAAGTTCGGGGACTATGGTGGCTAAGGCGGTAGGGCTAGCCCTAGTTGTGCAGATAAGGCATCCAATTGATGCTCGAAGAGGATGAGTCGACAAGAGTCGACAAGATGACGGAGGCAGTGACACTTAAAACAAGGAAAAAAGAAAATAGATGAACATGAATCAATATCGTGCGAAAAAAAGAGTGAAACGGTTGTTGTAAGCTACATGATGCCATTTGACAAACGTCGAAGTTTTTAAAGATATTACATGCACAAACTTGGATAAGCAAAAGAAAAATCCCAAAGAAATCATGTTGATCATTATCCTTTTAGTATTTTACTGTAACCACAACCCTCATTATACATTTGTTGTTTTGTTTCTTCTTCCTGGTTGATCAAGTGGGAGGCGATACTTGATTACCCCTGACCTAAATTGATCAATCGTTGTGCAGTGAGTGTTGAAGTGGGACTGCTCATATCGAGTTTTCTTTTATTGCTCCAACTAGCAACTCTCTTTTCCAATTAGAAAATGGTACATATAAGAAATTCCTATTCTTGTTAGACATCAATGATACTTTCAAACTATTACAATTCCTAGTCCTACCTTGGGTACAATGTTACCATAGATGTGGTACCATAGACGCTACTCCAACACCATTACCGACAATACCTCAAACCCTTCCTTCCTTCCCTATGTCAACGAGAATGCAATAAGGTCCCAATCAATGCGTGACGGCCTTGGAGGGGCATGGTGGAGTGACATCAGTCCATACTTGAACGATGCTACATTGAGGTAATTCCTTTTTGCTTGGTGATCGGCTAGCTGGCGTGCACCTCACAAATGGGGTGGACGACCGATTGGTGTGGACTTGGGAGAACGATCACTAATTCACGATGAGCTCAGAATATTACGCGTTCTTTGCTGGCCGCACCACTTGGCCTCTTGTGTGCACTATTTGGCGTTCTTGAGCGCCCATAAACTGCAAAGTGTTTGGCTAGTTAGAGTGGTGTGGGATGCCGCATCCGGCCTCTTGCCCGTTCTGTGGGTGTGAGCCGGGGAGCTTGTGGCATATTCCCCTCGGTTGTGTAGTTGCTCGAGAGGTGTGGTATGTCATTCTCCGTCATTGGGGTAAGCAAGAGTGGATTCCAATGGTGAATATTGTCTTGGTTGATTAGTGGGCGGCCAAAGAAGACATTGGCTTTCTCAAGATACTCGGGTCGCAATCCTTCTGGTTGCATGGTGTGGGTGGATGCACAAAAATGATGTGGTGCTCAACGCAAGGGCCCATCGGGCGATGGACATGTTACACAAAGTCCAGAGTGAAGGAGCCAGTTGAAAGGCGTTTAGGCTTATCTACGTGCCAGGTCTTGTAGATGGGCGGGCATGAAGCGACTAGTTAGTTGTAGTTTTCTTTTCTCATTTTCCTTCCGGTCAGAAGGCATTGTAGCTGTTGCGTGGCTTTGTATCTGGTGTCCTACCCCTTATTCTATGCTACTGGTGTGTCCAGCTTTGGGTGCATCCTTGAAAAAAAAGAAACAACTACTCATTCTACAATAAATTTCCTTCGTCTTCACCAATAATGGCCTCTCCGACCTTTTTCTGGAATGACACCTGCATCCTTCGGAACCCCTTGCCTCAGTCTTCCCACACCTACACTCCCACTCAACCAACCTTATCATACTTGTCTTGCCAATCATGCATGACAATCTGCTATCTAGCATACAGAATCACGTTACTGCGGTTGCCTTCACCGAATTGGATGTTGCTGTGTCTTTGTTGCAGGATTTCCAACATGTTGATGTTGCTATTGATAGGCATCTTACCCATGGGATGCCTTTCTCTTCATGGAACACATACCGCCTACTCTTCGCCAAACCAGGCCTCAACGGCAACACCCATCACATATGGACATCAAGGGTGCCTATCAAGGTGCAAATGTTTGGTTGGCTTATCTTCAGGGATCGCAACAACAGAAAAGGCAAACTTGTTCTATAGGACCATTGTCCTGACACCTTTTGTCCCACCTGTGATGCCCCCTTTGAAGATGCGACACATATTTTTTTCTTTGCCTGATTGTTGCGCATGTTTGGACCGCTCACAGCCTACACGTGCTTATCTCCATCGACCACATATGGGACATTCCACCTCCTCATGGCCTCCTCAACGACATTTAGCCTCAGTCGCACTAACCGTTCTTTGAAGGCTTTGGACACTCGGAACGCCCCGCATTTTTAGGAACCAGTTCTACACACCCATTGTAATTCCGAGGAACATTATTTTTTACTTCATTCTCTAAACTGAACTGATCACCTTAGCTTACAACACCAGAAGGTCGATGCTATGTCACAGTGGTAATGCCTCTCTCCGAGCACTACGCAACCTTGTAATCTCGCTATTTGTGGTCCTTTTGAGTAACGCATCAAGTGAGGATTCTCCCCCGTGATTGTTCAAAGATTTTTGAAAATGATGTTGCCCTTGGTATGAAAACTCAATCAACCTTCTTTTCCCTAAGAAAGAAATCCCCTAAAAAACAAACATCATTCAACCTCTTTCCCACCCACCCCGAGCACGTGCAGTTTATATATACGAAACCATTGTCAGGTTCGCACCAGTGCGACGAGAGAACTACTCCCCCGCCGGCCCCTAACAGAGGCAGCTGCTAACCTTTGCATCTCTAAACGGCGCCGAGCTCCATCCAAGATCATCGTGAATATGCAGGAGCAAGATCACGACGGGCTGCGACATACTGAGGCGGCAGCAGAGTCGTCGGTGCCGTTGCTGGAGAAGAAGGCCGGCGGCTTGTTGTTCGTGGAGGGGTGCCCCGGGTGCGCGATTGACCGGAGGAAGGCGGAGAACCCGGGCATTCCCTTCAGCAGCTTCCTGTACGTATGGGTCATCACCCTAAGCACCGGTGAGTGCTACTACTACGACTCCATCGATCAACACCGCTAGTTTAGATCCCCGTCTGCATCTTGATTCATTGATTCAAAGTACCTCTTCTGATTATTTGCTTGATTTGATTCTGAAATATATCTAGCATTCATCCATTAATCTGTCGCCGCGCCATTAATCTATCGCGCACGCTGCATATACATGAACTGGTAGCACATACTCCTTCTATTCATAAATAATATATCCGTCCTAAATTGTAAGACTTTTTTATTGGCTATAGAGGAAATATAAGATATTTTAGATATTTCAGTAATATGGACTACCTAACGGACTAAAATAAATGAACAAACAATACTAAAATGGGTGGAGGCGTTTTGGCTCCAGGGAGCACACGCGTGAACGGTAAGACGAAAAAATAATAAATGTATTCAAAAAATTCCGAGTTTTTGTGTGGATGTTTGTGTTAGTGTTGCAAGCATGCTTGACAATTTTCATTCGAAACGGAGCAACAGTATTTCGTCGGTGAAATAAACAAATTTGAGGTGACATTTGGGATAACATTTGGTATTCAATTTCTTTTTTCACAGGCCAAAATACTTGACATTTTTGCCTTAAAATTTGCAAATAGCATTTGAATGTGACAAAAAACACATAAATTTTTTGTCTTGATATTTTTGACATTTTAAAAATTATTTTTGGCCCGGGAGCACGTGCTTCCCGAAGCCGAATTGAATTTCCGTGTTCTGATGGCTATATATACCTTAGAGTATCCTCAACAGGCGCGCAACCGCGCGGGGCCCTAAATAAGTTTACAGCGCCGGAAATAGCAACTTTTTGCGCGCCGCAGCGCTGGCTCCAGTGGCCTGCAAAAAATTACGCGCGCCGCTCCAGCAGAAGCGCGTAATACACACACGTACAAAAAAACAAGATATTTCAACATATATAGTTGCATAGTTCAACTACTCGTCGTCCTCCTCCGCCTCCGCCTCCGACTCGGTGATGTCCTCCTCCGATGTCATAATGAAGGCGTCAATATACCGGTCATCGTTGGAGTCCCAGTTCGACACTTCTCCAAACTCAATGTTAAAGAGCGCGACCGCCTTTCGCGTACGCCTGTCCTCGCGATAGATTGCTTGCTCCGCCCTCTCTGCCCTCCTTTGCGCGTAGAATCCGCGCTCGTTGACGACGTCCTTCGGGAAGCGTTGGCGCCACGCCGCCATGGCCTTCCTCGTCCATCTCAGTGATGTCGAGGCAGCGCTCCCGCCTCCGATTGTCGCGATGGTCCTTGTCGGTGACAAGCCGCGGGGGAGGCGCGAGCTCCTACGCCTGCTCCCGCGTCGCCACCTCGGGGAAATTCATCTCCCTACGAGGCCGCCGGAGGCGCCACGCCGCCGTGTCATACGCGCGGGCGGCCTCGTGGGCGGTGTCGAAAGTGCCAAGGCCGAGGCGCATCTCGCCGGACCAGATCTCGGCGAAGAAGACACCGGAGGGGCGCGCGCGGACACCGCGGTAGCCCGAACTTTCCTGGCGGCGCGGCGGCATGGTGGCGCGGCGGCGGCAAGGCGAGAAAAGATGCAAGAAAGAGCGGGAAGAGAGCAGCAGAGGGCGCGTGGCAAGGCACAGAGCGGTGGGAAGGCGCTGAATTTATAAAGCACGCCGGACGCCGCGTGCCAAAACTAGCACGTGCAGGCCGCTTTTTCACGAGCGCGACCTTTTCCCGCGCGCCTGAATATCCCGCGTCTGCTGGAGCACGCGAAACCACTCCGCGCGTGCTAAAACTCACGTTTACCACGTGCGTGCTTTTTACAGCCACTGTTGGAGATGCTCTTAGGTATACACAGACCGGGTGTGTACTCGTTTTGATTGTACTGATGAGTCGGTAAAAAAATCATCCTTTGTTGTAAAAGATGCATGCAATAATTGTAGCTAAGTATTCGCTCGCTAGCCTGTCCAATGGTAAACGAGTAACTAGTCGGTATCATACCATATCGTGTACTATGATTTGTTTGTCCTGTGCGAAGAAATGAATTTTTTTTTTTTGGAAATGGAGGTTTACCTCTATCTGCGGAAATGACAAAACACGTGTAACGTCACATTCCCATAATCCCATCTGAGTTGTACTTGGTGGTCAACGCTTAGCCGTGGTGGCATGTGCATGTGCATCAATCATACCACAAAATTTCAAATATAAATTCAATGTATACGTCGAGGAATAACAACAAAATAAGCTTCACTATGTATGAGCTAATTCAGATTTTCGCTGCAAACAGTATTCTTAGCTACTATTAACGACATGATTAATCTCTTTTATCTCTTAAGATGAACATGCATGGTGTTTCACCTCCCTCGACGTAGGCATAGTGTCAGTCGTTTAGGACTTTACTGTTGTCAATATGTCAAATTTTTATTTTAGCCTTTTTCGGTTATGTGCATACTAAATATGCAGAGACTAAGGTATTGCTTATCATGATTGCACCTGTGTGATGCTACATTCTAAGTTAATAAAATTGTCATTTATAAAAAATCAGTGTCAATAAAGTTCTTTACTTTTCTTTTAATCTTTTGGTTACCCAATGGCAGTACAGAATAGCATCTAAGGGTGTCATTGGCATCATAAGATATCTTTATTAAGTCTATCGAGAACATATTCTATCACGATGGTGCTTTCAGGTCATGGGAGCACTTGAAGAAATCATCCCAACTTCATTATATTTTTGGTAGATAAGCACTACCATGACACAATCACACAACAATCAAATAGAAATTTCCCGGGACCAAAAAGACCGCCGGACAAAACCCATCTTAACATTTCTTCGCATAGCTGCAAAAGCAGCAGTTTTACAGTTATCCAAACGCACATGATCATGCTTCCTGGCCTCCCTGTACCTCATACTGAACCTTTCCATAAGTTCTTTCACAAGCTCACAAAATACCGGGACAAAGTTTTGCTATTGGAGTCGTGGCTTCTCCTGTGAGGTAAAGTTTCTTTTGCGAGTTTCTACGAGGGAAAATTGCAACTGCATATGGCCCTTTCAGTCGTCCTCCAGCTCGGCAAAACTCAAGATATTTGTCCTCTCTCCCATGAGGAGGCCGACATCCACCGTTGACTTAAGCGGCGGGAGATCAACACCAATTTGCATTTTGCTCTTGCGCTGGCTCAACTCGGCCAATACTACCCTCTTGCTAAAGAAAGATGGTGCTCAGGCTATCAGAGGTTTCCGCCCCATTAAATTCATCCACGCTGTTGCAAAAATTATGGCTAAGATGTTGGCCTCCCTGCTTGCTCCTTTCATGAATGAGCTTACCTCCCAAGCCTAGAGTGCTTTTATTAAGATGAGGAGCATCCATGACAATTTTTTTTATTCACAACTATGCTAGAAGGCTCTAACGCACCAAAACCCCAAGCCTATTGTGCAAGCTTGACATCAAGAAAGCCTTAGACTCTGTCAGCTGGGAGTACATGTTTGACCTGCTGCAGCAACTCAGTTTGCCTTCATGTTTTAGAAATTGGTTGGCTGCACTTTGGTCTTCTGCATCGTCCAAAGTCATTCTTAATGGGGTCCGGGTCACCCAATCGCTTACGGTCGTGGGTGCCATCAGAGGCTCTGCCGCATCTCCTCTTTGTGCTCGCCATCAACCCCCTGCAACATATCCTAGAGACTACCACCCACAATGGAGACTTGCATCGGCTACGCGGGCGCGGTCCTTTCTTGCGCACCTCGCTCTATGCCGATGATGTCACCATCTTCTTGGCGCCCATCAAGCAGGATCACTGGCGGAGCTAGGCAACATCTTTTGGGGGGGCCAAAGATAAATATGAATGTTTGGGGGCACCAAAAGACTCTAGTTTCACTAATCTTTCTTCCCCAAAAAATTTTCCTTCACATATTATACCAAAGTTGGGGGGCCATGGCACCTGCAGCTTACAACATAGCTCCGCCACTGAGCAGGATGCTGACATCCTAGAACACAGCCTCAAAGAGTTTGGACATGTCACTGGCCTACTCACAAATGTTCAAAAGAGCTTGATTGCCCCTATTGGATGCTCCCAGATTGACCTTGATGTTGTGTTGGCTAACTTTCTGACAGGCCGATCATCTTTCCCGATGAAATATTTTGGATTGCATCTCTTCGTCCAATGCCTTAGAGCCATGGATTTTTAGACGTTGCTTGCCAAAATGCGTGCCAAGCTTATTGCTGGAAGGGGGCCAACATCACTCTAGCCGATCGGAATACTTACATCAAATTGGTACTCACCTGCCAAGCTATCCATCACCTCATCCCTCTGCATATAAAGAAAGGAGTTCTTATTGTATCAGTACGATCATGAGGGCGTTCCTCGGGGCTGGGACTGACAAGGTTAATGGTGGAAAACTGCAAAGTTAAGTGGGAGATCGTGTGCTGGCCAACATCCCTGGGTGGGATGGGCATCCTGGACTTGGACAAGTTCTCTCGTGCCCTTAGGTTGTATTGACCATGGTGTGAGTGGAAGGACCCAGGTAGATCCTGGGTTGGGTTAGGCTCACCTTATGACAACAAAGACATGTACCTATTTTACAAGGTCACTTCAATAACCCTTGGTGACGGGAAGACGAACAAGTTCTGGCACTCGCCATTGCTCGGTGGATCAAGCGTAAGGATATTGCACCCACCATTTTCAGCATCTTCTGGTTCACCAAAGGCTGCGTCCAAAAAGTTTTGCAAAATGATGATTAGGTTTGCCTCGTTAATACAACAAAAATCACGCTCGTGAAACACACTCTTGATTTTGTGGTTCTTTGGGAGAGGTTGGCCACCATCACCTACAAAATCACACACCGGACGAGATTGTCCTCATGCTCAATGCCTCCAGGGTCTATGACGCCACCTCGGCCTACCGAGCCAGTTTGACGATCTATCTCGTACTACTATGAATTCGTTGGTGTGGAAACATTGGGACCCTCCTAAATGCAAGATGTTTGCATGGTTGTGCTTCAAGATAAAATATGGACGACCAATAGATTGCAACGTCCAGGTTGGCCAAATTGTTGAGATTGTCAACTTTGCAAAGTTGAGGGGGAGTCGGCTACTCACCTCCTCTTCAAATGTCAGTACTCTGTGGAGTGAATTGCAAAAAACATCGACACTTCAGGCAAGGTTTGCAAGAACCACACATTTACGGAATTGTGCCAAAAAGCACTAATTTTTTTCATAATTTTTTGCAAAAAACACTGATTGCTCGTTTGGACCGTTTTAAGTGCGTTTATGACATGGGGTCCCATAAATGATGACGTGGCATAACTGTTCACACTAGACGTCGTTAAAGATATATATTTACCAAAAGCTCCCTCCCTTTTTTAGAAAAAAGCCAACGGTAAGTTTCCATCTCTCCCACCGTTGACTATGTCAGTTGGGCCTCCCCTGCGCCAGCCAATGGAGCTCGAGCTCGCCAGCGTGCAAGCCAGCAGCAGCTCCCTTGCGCCAGCCGGGCCACGAGCTCCGCCATGCCCCACCTCGATATGTTCGTACGCCGCTGCTGCTGCTCGATGGCCGGTGCCGCTGCTCGCCACCACGAGCGGCCGGCGAGACTGCTGCTGCTCATGCCCACGCGAGTCCGGCGCGGCTGCTGCTGCTCCCGTACGCCGTCGCCGCCGCTGCTCGCGTCCGGCGAGCTTTTTCGCCGCCCAGTGTCGTGCCCCACATGGCCACATCGGGCTCCGCAGCCCCCGCCCAGTGCTGGCAGGATGCGTGCTCGAACTCGAGCAGGAGGGGTCGATGGATGCGGTTGGCTGCTTCCTCCAGATCGAAGCGAGGAACAGGGTCAACGCGCGCGATGCAGAGGTCGGGCATGGGGTCGACGCAGTGGACGCAGCAGTGGTGTAGGTGGAAGCGGAGCTCCGGCGTGAGGCACGGCCGCTGCAAGGACTTGGCGCGGCGGCGAGGTCCGGGAATGGGTGCGGCGAGGCGCTTGGGTCCAAATCCGATGTGGAGGGCTTCGGCAACGACTTGGTTCGCTGGATCCGGGCAAAGAACACGGCGGCTCGACCTTGGCGTCCATGGCGTGGCGGGATAGAGCTCATGGGCAGAGAGAGAGATGAGACAGGGAAAGGACCCGATTGCTTTTATTTTCCGGGCCAAGGACCCGATTGCTTTTTCATTTTTCTAAAAAAGGTGTTGGTGTAAAGCCGTCTGTCTAACCGCGTCGCCTGCGAACCGTTACGCCACGTCAGCAGAAGCGGGACCCCCATGTCATAAACGTACTTAAAACGGTCCAAACGAGCAATCAGTGTTTTTTGCAAAAAATTATGAAAAAAATTAGTGCTTTTTGGCACAATTCCATAAATGTGTGGATCCTGCAAACCTTGCCTGCAGTGTTGATGTTTTTTACAATTCACTTGTACTTGTGCGCATTTAGAGGATGATCCAGTCCTCGCTCGGCTTGGAAAGTTTGGACCTCACATCCTGGAGCGTTTTCACTACGGTAAAGGAGTGGTGGACCTCTTTGTGCCTCTCGAGAGGCAAACAAAACCGAGATATGTCCTCCCTTCTCTTTCTCGCGGCGTGAGAAATCTGGAACGAGCGCAATGCTCGTGTCTTTCGTGGTGTCTCCTCCATGTCTTTCACGGTCTTTCCAAAAATCAAGCAGGATGATTCCCTTTGGATTTTGGTCGATGCTAAGCACTTGAGAACTTTGACTCCACCAGAGTAGTCCCGTTTGTTTGGCACGTGTGCCCTTGTTTTGTTTTCTATAAAACTCCTTAATTAATATGACGAGGCAAAGTTTTTCCCCCTGTTTAAAAAAACACATGTGCGGCCATGCCAAGACGCGACATGATGCAACACCAAAACGAGCAATATGAAGAGAAGTAATTCTATTGTGAATAGTCATACACACACAGGTATGTATGTATAAGTTCATAACTTTTGGCAATTAGAGCATGTCCAGTTGTAGTGACGAATTTGGCCCTCGACATGTTTTTTTTTTGAAAAATGTCCAGCAATTGCTGGCTATTTCATTGATTCATAGCAGGGAGAACATGATGAAGAATAACATGGTGCGCAATGGTCATTGACCAAGGAGAAAAAACAGAGAATAAAAAAAAGGAGAGGAGCCACTCATAATCTAAAAATTCTCACAGCGGATCCCCAAAGGGGCTCTCAATGCAGCTTGCTCCTGCAAGCCTCCAGAGTTCCAAATCACTTTGTAAATTTCTCACAATGTCCGGTGAGGATGCCACTTTGTTTTGGACCGGGTTCACAGATAGGAGACGGACGAGCCTCATTTATTCAGTCGAGCAGTAATGTTCCCCCATTTCCCCCTTCCCTTTTGTCTGCCTAGACAACAAACCTACGGGTGGGTGCAAGATGGGGAGGGCACTGCGTCAAAGCAAAGGAAAGGAAGAGGATAGGCCGAGGGTGAGGCAGTGGGGGCCGATTTGAGAGGATTTGGGGTGCTTTTGGTGCGTCGTGCCCGATGTGGCGGATGATTCTGGATGGAGCCAACTCTGCCCCATGTATAGACTAGCTTTGGGGGCGCTTGGCAGTCTAAACGAATGGACTAGGTATGGGAAGCATCGTTGATGTTTTGTCCGGGTGTCGTCCGACTATCTGCTCAGTGTTTTGTCCGGGTGTCGTCCGACTATCTGCTCAGACACGCGAGGATGGTTGTGGGGTCTGGTTGAAGATGATGTCGTGCTTTTGTGACTTGAGCCCTAAATAGTCTCTTCTTACATACTCCATTTCTTTCCCTTTGTCGGTCGCGAATAACTCGCATATAAAAGAGGCATGATTTTGTACGACACATACATGAATAAAGATATCTTTAGTGCATAATGTGGCTCCGCCTGTGTAATCATAACGTGGATGCGGGGCCCTGTGCAGATCTCGCGTTCATGACTGGTCCGATGATGGCATCGGGGCTTACCAAAGAAAGAGAATCTAGAGATGGGAAGCGAGGGAATAAGATTGTTAGGTACCAACTCGAACTATTCACTCACAATTACACTTCCTCTAGTTCATACAAATCATAAGATTTGGTAAGTAATTCTTGACGAATAAAGGGAAATAAAAGATAAAAGTCGTCTCCGTTCAAGCCTGATTCACTGGATGCCTTTTCCCTTCGATCCTCTTCTCCTTAAGTAGTTGCAGATGACATGTTAACTCGAGTCTTGTAGTTGACCCAGTTGAACCCAATGTATTTCTTATTGGCTTGCACCAGCCAAGCTGGTCCTGTGATGACGCACACCTCACGGTTTGCCCCGGTGGCTTCCATAGTAGCGATTTTGGCTACCATGGGAGCGTGTCTCGCTTCGCTATCATCCGCGCGGCTGCCATGGCAATAGTTTGAGTTGGCGCTGCATATGGGGTCCTAACATCCCTGGTCCTTGAGAGATGACTTCTCCCAGAGTCAGGAGTTCCGGGTGGTGTTCGAACAGGTTGGCAGTGTCTTCCCAAGTTGCGTCAAAGACTGACGGATCAGACCAGTTGATCAGGATTTGCTTGCGTCGACCTATTGGGGTGCGGCGCCATCTCTTATGAAGGATCTCAACCGACTTCATTGGTGTTGATGTAGGAGTCCAGAGATCTGTGCTAGCTGACTGCGGCAGACCATCGCGAATTCCACTGTGACAACTTTCAAGGTGTTGTCATGGATTGGAATTAGTTCTAGAAGGCCAGCATATTTCACCCGTTCTGGCTTTGCTTGCTGGAGAACCTGACAAGAATGAACATATTGGCACACTTGTGCTTTCATTTTTAGGCTATTCAAAGAATCACGGATGCGACGATATGTGACTGGAAAGCCTGAATGACCCCCTATTGTGCTGTCATGGAAAGCACTGAGTATGCACCTCTAAAGAATAGGTGCCCCCGAGCTAGAGGCAGCCGTGAAAATAAACAAGCCCATCAGAATGGTGAAGCACTTCTTAGGATCAGGGCAAATTCCTAGTTGAGTAATGATTTTGGTCGCCTATGGGTTTGTTGTGTGACTGGTGGATACATCTTTGAGCCAGACTGGTTGGCACTTGGCAGCCAGATACAATGACCAAATTGGCTTCAGCTGGGGCACGATGCGAGAGAGCATCAGAGGCATTGTTGGAACAACCCTAGCAGTAGCAGATTTTGTAGGGCTAGCCAAGTAGTTTAGTAAATACTTTTAGTTGCCATGGTTTTACACTTATTGACCATCAAGGTGGAGCAGGATTATTTGGTGTGTTCTATCACAAACTCCTTTGCATGAAGGTATGGCTGCAACTGTTCAACAACCATGAGGATGGCCATGCACTCTTTTTCGTATGTAGATAGACCTCTGTTTCGTGGCCCCAATGGCTAGCAATGGGGTGCCCACCTTGTTGCAGAACAAGACCAACTTCATAATAACACGCATGGAAAAATGCTGAGGAGCTTGGACAATTCAGACCCGTCAGCTTTGTCCACTCTGTGGCAAAGCTCATCCCCAAAGTTCTGTCCTTGCGTCTCGCAGAAAAGATGCATGGATTGATCTCCAGTGCCCAAAGTGCTTTCCTCCGCTCGAGATGCATCCACAATAGCTACCTTCACATCTGCAACATGGTCAGGGCCATGCACTCCAAGAAGAAGCCTCTACTGCTTTTCAAAATGGACATTGCCATCGCTTTTGACTGTGTTTCATGGGACTATCTACTGGACCTGCTTCAGGCATATGGCTTCAGTCTGAGATGACGAAATTGGATTGGCAATCTGCTTGGCTCAGCATCATCAATGACCAGTCTGAACGACATCAACGGCACCAACATTTCTCACCATAGGGTGCTCCATCAAGGAGAACCATTGCCGCCCTTACTATTCATTCTGGCAATTGATCCATTGTAGCACATCTTATGCCTCGCCACTAAGCGTGGCCAGGTCACGCCCCTCCCGGGAAGGGAATCCCAGCTGCATGTCAGCCTCTACGCCGACGATGTGATCATATTCTCAAACCTTTGACGACTGATGTGGACTCTTTTTTGCACATCATGGAAGATTTTGGGCAGGCCACAGGCTTGTGCATAAACCGAGCGAAATCCTCGGTCGTGCCCATCCACTACATTGCACTGATCTAAACCTTGACGACATCCTGCTAAATTTTGGTGATCAACACGCTGGATTCTCGATCACGTACCTTAGCTTGCCAGTCACTCTGGCCTAGATCTGTAGGGTGCATCTGCAGTTTATTTTTGACAGAATCAAGGCCAAGCTTGCGTCTAGAAGGGGAAGCTATTGACACTGCCAGGAAGGAGGGCTCTAGTGAGGTCGGTCCTCTTGGCGATCCCGATTTTTGCTATGACGGCCATCCGGGTGGCAAAAAGTTTCCTTGCTGAAATTGACAAGATCTGCACACGGTTTTTGTGGTGCCAAGACGAGCAGCTCACCGGTGGGAAGTGTAAATTCAAGTGGAGTAATGTTTGCAAGCCAATGGACAAAGGTGGGCTGGGCATCCTAGACACTACCAAGTTCGCCAAAGCGCTGAGACTGCGGTGGCTATGGCAGATGTGGAAATCTCCAGATCGGCCATGGGTGGGCACTGAGCTGCCATGCGATCAGAAGGACATTGATCTCTTCGCTGCGGCGACATCAGTAATAATTGGCAATGGGTAAACAACAAATTCCTCGGGGGCGCCATGGCTCTGCTCATTCCCCATACGCATGGTTGCTCCCACCTGTTCCAGTAGATTTCGCCGGAAGAGAAGATCAGTCAAGGACGCCCTTGCTATCAACACTTGGGTAAAGGACACTTGTCATAGCAACCTGTCGCAACCATTCGTTGAAGAATTCCTTGCGCTTTTGAACTTGATTAGAGCATCGCCCCTCACCCTAGCGCCAACAACCAGCCACGATATCACTTGGAAAGTATCGGCATCAGGCAACTATATAACGACTTCGGCGTACATGATGCAATTCCTCGGACAGACCGACTCACCTTTCCCGGCTATGATTTGGAAGGTGTGGGCGCCACCCCGATGCAAATCCTTCGTCTAGCTAATGCTCCATGACAGAATATGGTGTGCTTATCGGCTTCAGCACTGCGGCTGGGATAATTGCTACTTCTGCCCTCTATGCATCCGTAATTTGGAAAGCTCTTTCCACCTATTCTGGGAGTGCAGCGTCGCCAAGCAGATTTGGTGCTCTGTCTCAACCTGGAGACGTTGTTAGTCGCTGGCTCCTGCTAGTTGGGAAGGCGAAGACAATATCATGGCAATCTAGAGCAAGATCAGTAGCCAAGGACCTGCTCCAGAAAGAAAGGGCATCTAATCCATGCTCCAACTCATCGTTTGGGAGTTGTGGACAGAGAGAAATGACAGGATCTTCAAGAAGAAATACCTTATGGTACACCTGATAGTCAACTCCATCAGGACGAGCATGGAGACATGGAATATCCGATCAGAGACCCTCCACAAAGTGAGTGAGGAAAAAGTATGGGTGAGTACATTCAGAATAAGATATCAGGTGGTTCATCATAGTTTTAAAACGCTCGATGAAATCGGCAACAATAGTGTGTTGTTTAATGGCATAAAATTGGTGAATCAACATCTAGTGCTTATCCCTCCTGAATCTGGTGCAGAGTTAAGATGTGAAGGATTCCCAACCCATGGCCATTATTCGTGCAGACGGTAACATTAACCAGTAGGATTCGTGCAGCGTGAACCTTTGGAAATATTGTTTGTGTAGCGTTTTCTAGAGCTATGGATCATCACTACTGAAGACACATTTGTAAATGTTGTTCACATAGTGTTTTCCAGAGATGTGGATTATCGACCGGTGAAGACGGGGAAGCTCATGGAAGGTGTGGGCTGGCCTATGGTGGGGAGAACAGAGGAAGAGATGGGTAGTGGATGCGTACCTGTGACTAGGAGTGCCATCGGTGACGCTGGGGTCACCAACGGAAGCCTCCGGTAAGATGTGCGTCGCCATGACTGATTTGCCTGTGGAATGCCTCCCACGCAGTGAGCCGTAGTGACAGAGTTGTCGTTTCACTCAACAAGGACGGGGCTCCTGGAGTCGTCGCCTAAAGCGTCGTGACCGATGGCTCGAGCTTGGCGAAGGGATCTTCCAGATCGACTAGGTGCAAAGTTGGGATACTTCGCGTCGAGCTACTTCATGACGTTGGCGGTGTCCGCCTTGGAATCCTAGTGAACCTTGTCGAGGTAGTCCTTCAGAGCCAGATCCATCATGCTGATGAAGATCTGGCGGGCGTGGACACGTCGTTGGTTGTCCAAGATGAATCTGGTGAAAAGAAAAAAGAAAAGTCGCTGCCGTCTGAGCCTGACGCTCCTCTTCTCCTTAAGTAGATGATGTGTTAGTCTGAGTTGGACCCAATGTATTTCCTATTGGGTTACACCAGCCAAGCTGGCCTTGTGATGGCACGCCTCCCCTCACGGTTTGTCCCATGGCAGAGTTTCTCACTTCGCTGTCATCCGCGTTGGCTGCCATGGCAGCGGTTTGAGCTGGCACTACATTTGGGGTGCTAACAAAGATGCAGTGACGCCCGAAAGGTTTCTGCTTGGCGCGGCGTGGTCGATCACCGATGCTCACTAATTCGTCTTGGATTCCTTCCTCCTCCTTGGCCTCTTTCTGGGCAATGTCTGCGCCGCGGGCGGAAATGCCACGAGTCCAGGTGGTTAACAGAGTGAAGCCCATTTCGCTTCGGCGTTTGCCCATTCCGTTCGATTGGGTTCAGTTCTGGAGGCAACGATTTGGGCAGATAAAGGTGGCACTGGGAAGCCATTGATCTCGGTCCTGGTGTGGATACTGAGAGTGGTGAGGATGAATCGGTTGGTTGGGTACTTGTGTGCCAGCAGTGGCGGGGGAGGAAGAGGCGAGTTCGCCGTTACTGAAGAAGAAGGGGCGCCAATAGCACCTGTTGTCAAAATATGTAATAATGAAAAACTGTATAAGCTGTCTTTTACACTACTGAATGGTTCAGTTTCACTTAACTGTTGTTACACGAATTTTATTGATATCAAGTAGTAGTTCTAAATCAGCATGAACTAACTCGGTTAATGTTACCGTCTGTGGTATCTTCCACCGCAAAAAGAAAGTTACCATTCACGTGATTGTACTGTTCTTTCTGGACATAATTTCTGGTTCTAATATTTCCTCTGGCTTTTCCAGCTTTACCAATATCTTCACTGTTCCCCTACTTGTACTTCATGGTATGTAATATTATCCAACTTTTTTTTGGTTAGATACTTACATGGCCACTATTTAGGAAGAAATAGCACTCTTGATTTTTTGAATATTTCAATTTGTTCACTTATCTTTTCTTATCCATGCATACGCCCATCTGTGATGTATCTGTTGCTAAATGCTAGTAGTCTTCATACTATCTCCAACTTCTTTACAGATAAGAGACTTGCATGTTGCAAAAAGAACAGAAGATATTGGGTTCTATGCTGGGTTTGTAGGTGAGTTCTCTTACCAAATTCTTATTATATGATTAATTACTTGAGCGTCATGATTCAATGATTAAAACTGCATGAATACTAGATGTGATATTTTCTGTTTTCATTGGAAAATTTCAGGTGCTTCTTTTATGTTCGGAAGATTTTTGACTGCAACAATTTGGGGAATAGCAGCAGACCGTATTGGGAGGAAGCCAGTTATTCTGTTCAGCGTTTTCTCCGTGTTTGTAACATTTAGCCACTTGTTTATTCCTTGATTTCAACTCCTATTTTATTAGCTGGGTCTCTAACTTGATTCTTGTTAACATCTCAGGGTAGTATTTAATACTTTGTTTGGGCTTAGTGTCACCTATTGGATGGCGATAGCTACAAGGTTTCTCATGGGTGCTTTGAATGGCTTACTCGGACCCATAAAGGTATGTCGAATTTCAAACCTTTTTTTATGTCAGATTCGTGTCTACCTTATGAATTTGTGCCTGATTTTTGCAGGCTTATTCTATCGAAGTTTGCCGACCCGAACATGAAGCTCTAGCATTATCACTTGTAAGATAGTCATGTGTACCCATGCACTTATAAGATACTCCCTCTGTAACTTAATATAAGACATTTTTTGACATAATGGAGTATCTACTTTCACTACTTTTGGTTTTGACGTCACTTTATTGTAATTTAGGTTAGCACATCATGGGCAATAGGTCTCATCATTGGTCCTGCTCTTGGAGGCTACCTTGCACTGGTATGAAAGAGAAAATTTAACTTCATGATATACTTAACTGTCATCCTGTTAGTATATAACCTGGTTGTTTTTATGGCAGCCTGCAGAAAAATATCCAAATATTTTTTCGCCTGACTCACTCTTTGGAAGGTATCCTTTTGTGTTGCTAAATTAGATTATGCTAGATAATTGTTCTGCAGACACTTACTTTTGGTGAAACTTATCAGGTTCCCGTACTTCTTACCATGCTTATGCACATCAGTCTTTGCTGCCGTTGTTCTGATAGGCTGCCTGTGGATGCCGGTATGTGATATTTCAATGGTGTTAGCTTCCTTGGTTATGCAGTCAGTCTAATTGCCCCTTCGTAATTACATTTGCTATGTTTTCGCCGCTTCATGAGGCCCGTAGGAAACCTTATATTGTCGGCCTGAACACATATGTTCTATGAACCGGAGTACCAAACAGATCTAGCCGTCCATGATGAAGGGTAACTTAGACATTTTACGAACAGTATTTTGGGCTTTTCCACAATAGAGGCCCGATTGTTCAGTTTCGTAGAAAAAGGCTGTCGATCGATCCTGCATCCCAGCCGCGTGAGGCTAGTAGGCGCCGCCGCCGCCAGCTAGATTGAAGATTTCTCTTCAGTCCAAGAGAATTGTTGTCGTCGCCCGTGGCAATCGCACCATCGGCTGCACGCTCGGCCCTTTCCTTCGATGTCTCCATTGATTCTCCGCTGGTGCATCGTCTGTGGAAAAGCCTGGGATAGTGTATCCATCCGCTGCGTCCCTACAGGTCCAGGATGCACTACTGGGCTTAAAAAATCAGTCCATTATGTTTAGAGATTAGAACATGCGAGCTTCCGACCTGATTGTGGAGGGCACAAGCAACGCGGCGGCGGCAGGCGGAGCAGATCGCGGTGGGGGCGGCGTTCGTACGAACCAGAGGTTGCAGGGGGGAAATATCAAAATACCCTCAAGAGAAATAACCATCAAATGATTTTGATGCGATTACCCTTTTGCCCCTTAGATCAGGGTACTCCGTGACTCATCGACTCAGTACTCCGTGGAACAAAAGATGGAGTACCGGATTATACTGGCCATTGGATTGCCATAAATAGACGGCTTATATTAATTCAAGGGTACTGTAAAAGAGCTCAGTGCCATGGGAGTACCGGGGTACCGTAAAAAAGCTCATGTTCTATATTTATAAATATGTCCTGCTGTACCTTCTTCGCATACTTTTCTGGGCAATCTTAGAACCAAATATTTTCAAATGTCTTGTTCAGAGGCCATATATAATATAATTGACCTTCGACATTTTCTGAATGTGGTTCTACAACCAAGTCCGCGACTCTTTTCTGTTCTTTCCTTGCAGTAACTAGTAGCAGGACTATCCCTCAAAAAAAAACTACAGGAGTAAAAAGTACATTGAATCTGACATGATACTGTAGAAAAGATGATGCTCTTTGTAGTTAATGTTGATTATTCCCCTGTTTGTTGTACTCCCTCTGTTCACTTTTATAAAACATTTTAGACAGCTAAAATTAAACTGTTTTGTGTGTTGTCTTAAATGTCTAAACGGTCTTACAAAAGTGAACGGAGGGAGTAATATATCTTGAAACATATTCTAGGAAACATTACACAAGCATAAAGCCAGTGAAAATGGCAAAGAAAGTGTTGAAGCTGTGGAGGCCCATCTGATTGATCCGCAAGAAAAGGTTGAAGAAAGTGCCAGTGTAGATACCAAGAAGAGCCTATTCAAGAATTGGCCATTGATGTCTTCCATAATTGTTTATTGTATCTTCTCCTATCATGACATGGCCTATACAGAGGTATTATTTTCTATTTTTTAGTTCATGGAATTGAAGCATTCCAAGAGAAAAACTTATAGCTTTTTGTGCTTTAATTAAACTTGTGGTGAATGGTAAAAAATGAGAATAATTAGTAGGAGCAGAATCAATGTGCTCTCTGTATAGTATATCTATGTATGTATATATGGTAGGAATATATTTGTTTGCTAACACGGGTTTTTCTAGTTTTCTGATAGCGATCACACAACCTATTTTAAAATAAACTTCAGCTCGTTTTTGAGAAACCATGGTATTTGAAATCAACTTCAGGTGTTCTCTCTATGGGCTGAAAGTGACAAGAAGTATGGTGGACTGGGTTTATCGTCCGAAGATGTAGGCCAAACGCTCGGAATAACAGGTATAATTTTGTTTGTGCTTTGACAACTACTCCCTCCGTCCCATAATATAAGAGCGTTTTTGACACTACACTAGTGTCAAAAAGTTCTTATATTATGGGACGGAGGGAGTATCTATTTTCTTATCGGAACAGTAGGGAAGAACTCCACTGGGGTGTGTATTAATATTCGATAATTAAAGCACAAAATAATCCCGTATCTTTATTTTGCTTTTCAGTTTTCAACACTAAAGCGTTTAGAAATCCAGTTAGACATGGTCAACTCTTTATTTAAAGGATTCTTCCTTCAAGTCTGCTAATGGTAGTCATTTCCATCTTGTTAATGATGGAATCTTCTCGCTGTCTGTTCAAATGTTCTAGCAGCCGAGAGTAATCAACTCAATTAAAAGTAATGATTTGAACCGAGCATGAGCTTTAACTGTTAGACAAAATGGGAAATGGCCAACGATCTTGGTGTTTAGCAACTTTAATACTAACTGTGCGCAAGAGCCGTCGAAGGCATACAATCTCACATTAAATTTGTGCCAACGACCTTGGTGTTTGCATTAGTTCGCCCCACCTTAAATTTGTTTCGTCCTTCGCCCTGCCCAAGAACCGTCGAAGGCATACAATCTCTGATGTGGCAGTGGCAAGGGGCTCGAAGTTCATTAAAATTCGATACATTATCAATCATATTTCCTAACATAGTGCACACTTAGTAGCATCTATCATTAAGTTCTTTTTCTCAAGCATTCCTTGGTACGTATTAATTTTCCGTTTCAGTAGAGCCAGCCTTCTGTGATAACAACACTGTCAGTATCGTACGTCCATTTCAGGTGGCAGTTTGCTTGTGTATCAAATGTTCATATACCCACGCATCAATAAAGTTCTTGGACCGATCAAATGTTGTCAAATCGCAGCCGTGAGTAAAACCTGCTATTGTTTAATTTCTGAAGTTCTTCTATCCTCTGATTGCATATCTTAACTAGTGTAACCTTGCAGGCTCTGTGCATACCTATTCTATTCGCCTATCCCTATATGACATACCTGTCAGGACCTGCATTATCAGTCATTCTGACTATTGCGTCAGTCTTAAAAAATGATATTGCTGTGAGTATTCCTTTTATCTCACAAAATCCTTATATTACCTTAACTTTCAGAATTGACTCACTAGATGGCAATTACATACAATGTGAAATTTTTACATTAGGGCTTGGCCGCCTCTTACGAGTTGTACATGTTTGTGGCTTGTAACATTTTGATTTTAAGATGAGAAAACCAGATAATGTGTATCATTTGTCCAGCGGTCACTAAAAGTTACTATCTCATGTTAATAATGTTCCTCATGATTACTACATCAGGCTACCATCATTACAAGCATCTTCGTCCTTCAAAACAACGCTGTGGTATGGAAACCGTAAATTAATCTTTATTCAATGCATTTATATTAGATATCTCTTGCACTAATGACCATGCAATTACTAACAGTCTCAGGACCAAAGAGGAGCAGCAAATGGATTAGCCATGACTGCAATGTCCCTTTTCAAGGCAGTTGCTCCTGCAGGCGCCGGCATTGTGTGAGTATTCTTTGTTCCTCATTGCTTCTACAAAATATTTAATATGTTACAAGGCAAATTAAACTTTAATACTAGCTCACGCTGCTACTTTGGCAACTACATGCAA
Organism: Aegilops umbellulata; assembly: GCA_032464435.1. Taxonomy (NCBI): domain Eukaryota; kingdom Viridiplantae; phylum Streptophyta; class Magnoliopsida; order Poales; family Poaceae; genus Aegilops; species Aegilops umbellulata. The sequence continues at coordinate 225,055,281 of CP136059.1, read as the reverse complement.
ACTGAATGTATTTGAAGCTCAGAAGTTCACATGTCTTTTATGTATGCAGGTTCTCGTGGGCGCAGACACGCCAACATACTTTCTTCCTTCCAGGTAAATATTGTTGTCCTTTTTTTGAGGAAATTTCACATAACATACATTTTATTGCCAAATGCAGCTATCCTTCAATCCTTGGTCTGCTTTAGATATTATTTTTAACATTTTAACTAGTTGAGACTTGATAGATCTTGTGATGTTTTTACTGCTGTATAATTTTTCTCCACATTAATTCGTCTCATACAGGCGATCATATGGTGTTCTTTCTGCTGAACATGATAGAGCTCCTTGGACTTGTCCTCACGTTCAAACCCTTCCTCGCCGTGCCAGAGCACAACGATAGAAACTAGCTTTTCAGTTATTATTCTAGAAGTTCCGGATTATAACTCAGATGTTGATTACTCATGGGTCCGGCACCCGCAAGGCTTAAGGCGGCCTTCCACCAGGATAGAGGTGATTAAGTACCACCTTTATTTTGTATGTAACATATGTGTCGGCGAGCCGGAAGAATATCCTGGCCATCTCCGGGCGGACGTGCCACAACGACGCAAGGGCGTTTATCCATTCATAAGTCGTTGTTGTGAAAAAAGTCGATCGTAGTTGTTGGTCTTAAGTTCACAGCTTGTAATGGGTTTGCCGTAGTTGTTCATATTTTGTACTCTACTTGCTGATGTATTTGGTATCATTGTGTTACATCAGCTTTAGCACAGATGAATGTATGCATCACAATAATGCAGAGACTCGGGGTTTCAACCTACTTAGAAAAATGTAACATGTGCGTTGTAGCAACATTTGGGTAGGGGTAATCCATAAACTTGGCCAAACTTTATAAAAATTAACTACAATGAAAGCTAATATGGGGAGTAGTTCTTTTAGGGCATCTTGAACGATAACCCGCAAAAAACCTTCCGGATCCGTCCGCGGACAAAGAGGACCAATCCATGAACAGGGATGCGTGAGTACGCCATCTAACCGTAGCCGTATATATTTTTACAATAACTGAAACTAACCCGAAGAAATTCAATCAAACCGGACGAATTTTGATATAAACACGGCATATTTCATTGAAATTAGGATAATTTGTACATAAAATCGGACGATTTTCGTCCGGTCAACTTAAAACCCTAAACTATCCTATACTTGACCGTGACCTCGTAGGCCATGCTGCCGGGCTGGCCGGCGGATCCTCCTTTGTCACCGGCGCCCGATCCGGCATCGTCGTCGTCGTGCTTGGGGCGACGGAAGGTGGCGGCGTCGCGGCAGGGCTTCCCGGCGGCCGCCTGACGCTCGCGGATGATCCTCTCCATTTCATCCTGCTTGTGCGCAGTGCGGTCGCGTCCACCGAGGACATGGGCTGGGGGAGAGGGTGGCGGTCGTTGGAGGAGGTGTCACTGGCGGCGTCGATATCGGCGATTGGCCATTTCCTCGCCGTACCTGGCCATCTCCTCGTTGAGGCGGCGGAGACGACGCTTGGCCGTCTCCGACGTCGTCGATGAGTGGTCCAGGGCCCAGGCGTACGCCAGGTATGGGTCCACGAACTTGGACCGGCGTGCGACGCTGCGCCTGTCCCGTCGGCGCTGCTCCCGGTCGGCGTACTCCTGCGCTGTCATGGCGCTCCGGGACAATGAGGAGGAGCTGCTGCCGCTGCCGAGGTTATGGAGAAGGCGACCGCACGCCTCGGGAAGGGGCTGCGGTGCACGAGCTCCTCCTTGACGACGCGCCGGGGCGGCGGCGAGCGACGCTCCTCCTTCACGACGCACCGGGGCGGCGGCGAGAGCCGCTCTTCTTTCACGCGACATCCAATTGCGCAGCGGCATAGAGCGTGGAGGGGATGCCGGCTCCGGCTTCACGGGGAGGAGCCGGGCCGTTGATGTGGACGACGAAGCGACACGGCATCAGCTTCATCTGCTCCTCGAACTCCGTGTCGGTGGCGGCGTAGACCTCGCACGACACCGCCGGCGCGGACTGCGGCGGCGACGGCTGCTGGTCCTCCTCGTCGCCGGAGGAGATGACGATCTCCGCCCGCGTCGAGTCACCGTCAGCCGATGAGGATGATGGCCCCGGAGTTCGAGGGCAGTGTCACCACGATCTGCTAGATCCTGCCTCAGGACCGCCTGCCGGCGCCCAGGACTTGCACATCGCCGGAGATGTGGAGAGAGATGGGCGAGGAGGGGCGGAGGAGTATACGATGTGGACGGCGTCGGAGCACGGCTTAAATAGCTGCGGCCAGGCACGGCGTCGGAGCACGATCAGCCGCTTCAATGCGGCGCAGCGTCCAAAGTTGGTTCCTCGGGAATCTGCGTCCACATTGAAGCAGCGACTGTCGAGAGGCCGTGTCAGTCAGCGCTGTCCTCCTTCGCTGCCTGGTCACATCGCAACATCAATGCCGACCTCTGGGTGCTCTGGGCCGGCATGAATGCAGCTCGGTAAGCGACGCGTGCATCGGAAGGAAAGCGCGGGAGGGGCGGGTGACCGGTTTTTGATGGGCCAGAGCAGTCCAGAAACGTGTGTGGTCGGTCCTGACTCCCGCAAATCTTCTCACGTTTGTCTTTGATTTGTGGGAGAAATCATGTTCGGACCGCTCCGTGGAATGATATAAGGCCGCGTTGGATGACTTTTACGGTCTAGACAATATGGTCGAAACGGTTTTGAAAGATTTGCGGATCCACGTTGGAGATAACGTACAGTTGCGGACGCGGACTACAAAAGTATGGCCGACCAAGTGTCCCATTGTTTGTTTGTCGATCTACTATCCATGAAGGTGGCATGGATACCTAACCGCGCAAAGCGCATACGCATGTCGGCATCCACGTAGACCAACACCCGTGGCACACGGTCGACAACACGTACACATCTCCTCGCAGATCAATCATGACAGATACCGTCAACCATCCAACAAGCCGACGCCCGTGCATCGTTCCCCAAGATGCTCTAGCCGCTCAGTGGGCACGTGGCAGCAAGTCGGCTGCGCTCACACGCCGACAAGCCGTCCCATCCGGACGCCACGTACGTGATGTGGCGCGACGCACCCACCGCCCCAGCGTGGTATAAGATGCCACCATGCGCTAAAGTTAACAGCACACAGCACCATCGACACACCATCTTTCCATCTGCTTGTTCTCATCGTCTCAAGAAGCTTTGCGTTGTATACGTTCGACCGGCAGCAAGATGTGGATGAGGAAGAAGAAGGCGGCGACGACGAGGCCGGCGGCCAGAAGGAGGGCGCCGACATCGCTAGGGGCGCTGTGGCGGCGCGTGGTCGGGCCGGCCCGCGGCGGCAAGACCAAAAAGACCAAGACCAAGAAGAGCAAGATCGGGTCGCTCTCGCGCGCGTTCCGGGTGTTCTCCTGCGTCCGCGGCCATGGCAAAGGGAGGATGGCTGCCCGCGCAGCGCGCCGGTATTGATCGGTCTGGGACGCGCACGGCCGCCGTCCGGGCGCCGAGGGAGTTGCAGCTTGCGGCTGCGAGTCTTCGTCGTAGCTGCGCATCACAAATTTTATGTTAACTTTGTACGTATATACTGTATCCACGTGTTTTTTTTTTGCGGGGGGCTGTATCCACGTGCTGTGGCTGTACTGCGTGCTGTTTGTAAAAACATACATGCATTATTTTTTTGCCTATTTACATACTTGTTTCGGTTGAGTCTGGTTAATCATATGCACGTCAAAACCAACACCTGCATGTAGATTTACATCCAGGACAATTGTGTGATAGCCTCCTCCTCGATGTGGTGAGGTTACCAAAGGCATACATGAACATCTAAGAACAAAACTAAAGCAACAGAACAAACTTAGACACACACACACAGAAGTCTTAATCACACATCACAAGTTTTGAACGAACATAGTACGATTAGTTTTAAATGAAACCCCAACACATAATATCTTGTCTTAAACCAACAACCAAGACAATTGTATGATAACCTCCTCCTTGATGTGGTGAGATTACCAGAGGCACACATGCTCCTCGTCGATATGGTGAAGTTACCAGAGGCACACATGGACATCTAAGAACAAAACTAAAGCAACAGAACAAACTTAGGCACACACACAAGTCTTAACCACACATCACAAGTTTTGAACCAACATAGTACGATAAGTTTTAAATGAAACCCCAGCACATAATATCTTGTCTTAAACCAACAACCAAGACAATTGTGTGGTAACCTTCTCCTCGATATAGTGAGGTTACCAGAGGCACACATGAACATCTAAGAACAAAACTAAAGCAATAGAACAAACTTAGGCACACACACAAGTCTTAACTACACATCACAAGTTTTGAACCAACATAGTACGATAAGTTTTAAATGAAACCCCAGCACATAATATCTTGTCTTAAACCAACAACCAACACGGAACAAGCAATAGGAGCTCAGGCGGTCACGACGAAGACGTCGTCGTGCTTCTTGCACTTGGTGACCACCTTCATGATGTCGTCATTGAAGACAATCATCTTCATGGTGTTAGGGGTCAGGAACTTGAGCGTCACCATGTATCCGATCAGGATCTGGTGAACGGTGACGAAGGTGGCCGAACCTTGATCAAGGGTGACCCTGCCATCGACCACCCTCACCGTGACCCTCCATGCACATCTGGTGTTCGTCTTCAACTTAAACTCTGTAGGGACGGCGAGGAAATGCTTCGGGAACTCGAGAGGCATGGCAGACTCTTCAGTTTCGGACCAAGGATAATCTTGCAGAAGTGGCCTGGTCTAGACTCCTCGTGGTAGTGCCCGTAGTTCCTCAGCTTGGCGCTTCGGTGTTCCCGCACCGGCACCGCGACCCCTTTTCCCTTCTCCAATGGTGTCACGACTTCTTTGCCCTTCTCCAATGGTGGCACGACCTCCTTGCCCTTGTTGATCTGCATTATGAACAACACACAGTTAAATGGTTAGCATTCATTCCTATCGGCCTAACGCTCCTATATTTACCCACACTACTTACACATCACCACACTGAAACCCTCCATGTTTCACCACCTCTCCTCTTTCGCCTCTCTGTTCACCTCCTCTTCCTCGCCATGAACTCCAACTCCAAGCCAAACCCTTTTCGCTGGGGCATTGGATGGAGAGCCTTCTTCATCGGGTGCTCGCTCGGTGACTGCGTGAAGTTCGAGAACACCATGGAAGTGTGCTCGAATTTTAGCAGTATCGAATACATGCACAAGGAGGCCAACGTTGTGATTAAGAAGGCTACCCCGGACGAACTGAAAACACTGATTCCTGACCAAGCCAAGGGCGCAATGTCAGTGGACATCATGCGCTGGGAAATGAATCAGGAAGACTCTGGTGATGCTGGTCAGAGGTCAAGATGGGCCAATACAGGGAGTACAAGGCTCCTCAAAACCAGCGTGCCACAACGTACATGACTAGGACGTTTGTGTTGCTGGAGGACGAGAATGACACGGTGCAGATGGTGGCTAGGGCGTCGGCGGCAGGAGAGCATGCAAGACCCAACGTTCTTGACGAAGAAGATGAGGATGAAGACGACGACGAAGAAAAGAATATGCCTACGCACCCCCGCAGCCTCCCCCCCCCCCCCCCGCCACCGCTCAATGCAACTCCGGGGTCACCGCGGCTAGACAAGAAAGTTTGTACCCCAATCCCCACCCCCAATGTAATCGAAAAATGACCGTATGAGCCCTAGTAGCCGTCGATGCAGCATCCATGGATTCGAGTGTTCGTCGGCAATGTTTCCCCTAATCCAATACCCTACCCCCGATGTGTTCAATCTCCTCCCTAACTCTCCAAGCGTGTGCGCAAATCGAATCTAGCCCGAGTTGAAAGCAGTAAATCTAGAGACAGGGCAGCGACTTACCGCCATGGCCAACGTGCTCCGATGGAGTTCTGCAGTTGCTCCGATGGTCGCCGCCGTCTTGGATCGCCCTGTAGTCGCTCCGGTGGTCGTTGTCGCCGGTGTAAGTGGGGAAGAGGGGAGAGAGCGGTGAGGAAGGAAGGTGAGGGTAATTTATGACGCGGCTTTGGGAAACAACGCGAGGTCTCGAGATCGCATCCATGCGTGCAACCACCAACGCTCACGTGCCTAGAGTTGCACTTCTCGGGTCTGGCTCCAGAAAAATGGTCTATTCGAGTGTTCCTCTGGATGCAGGCCCAAAGATACTTTAAGTTTTGTGCGAGCTAACTTTTAGATGTGACCCGAGCAACCAAACCGACCGAAAACTGCCCGCGGGTCTGGTTGGGCCTAGTGGAGGCTACCAAACGCACGCGGACGGACTACAAAAGTACGGCCGACCAAGTGTCCCATTGTTTGTTGGGAAACGCTATGGATCATCTAGCGGATCATAGCCCCGCATCCGTCACCTTGTCTGCACGCCACGTGCCCCATGGCCACCACCACTAGTTTTTGCAATTGGCCCGTTGTTGCAATCTCTTTTATCGCAACAACGACTCTGTTGCAGGGTCTGGATCTTGAAAGAAGTTGCCGCGCATGCTCCTCCCGAGCTCCCGTTGAGTCGCGCACCTCCCTATGAGGCGACCTGGTCGGAGGTCCGATGCTCACCAGCGACAATGCCATGGCGGAATGGGCGGCGCCGCTCCTCCCTAACCACCGTCCAACGGGCTCGCGACGAACGACGGCGGTGTTTTGTTTTCCAACATCCAATCTGTTTCAAAAAATATTTCTGCAACATCAATCATGTTGCAAAACTTTCTTCCATAACCATATAGAGGTGTAGACAAAGAGACAAAATTTTGCAACATCACCTCAGTTGCAAAAAAGTTCTGCAACAGTACCTCAGCTGCAAAAAAAATGAAGAGAAAAAAATCTGCAACGATCTATGTTGCAAAAAAGTTTCCTGCAACACAACCTATGATGCAAAAAAATAATAATTCTACAACACAATCTCTGTTATAAATATTTCCGCGACAAGAGCTTTGTTACAAAGAGAAACTAGTTTAGCCTTTTGATTTTGTCACATTCGACCGCTCGCGAGAGCCCCCTTGTTTGTTTGTCAATCTAGTATCCATGAACGTGGCATGGACACCTAACCGCCCAAAGCGCATACGCATGTCGGCATCCACGTTTTACGTGGCATACGGTCGACAACACGTACGCATCTCCTCACAGACACCGTCAACCATCCAGGAATCTTACGCCCGTGTATCGACCCCCCAGAGGCCTCAAGCCACCCAGTGGGCACGTGGTAGCTAGTCGGCTGCACTCACACGCCGACAAGCCGTCCCATCCGGACGCCACCTACGTGATGTGGCGCGACGCACCCACCGTCCCAGCGTTGTATAAAATGGCCACCATGCGCTAAAGTTGACAGCACACGACACCATCTACACACCATCTCTCTATCTGCTTGTTCTCATCGTCTCAAGTAGCTTTGCGTAGTTACGCCCGACCGGCCGCAGGATGTGGATGAGGAAGAAGAAGGCGGCGACGACGACGAGGCCGGCGGCCAGGAGGAGGGCGCCGACGTCTCTAGGGGCGCTGTGGCGGCGCGTGGTCGGGCCGGCCCGCCGCGGCAGGACCAAAAAGACCAAGACCAAGAAGAGCAAGATCGGGTCACTCTCGCGCGCGTTCCGGGTGTTCTCCTGCGTCCGCGGCCATGGCAAAGGGAGGATGGCTGCGCGCGCAGCTCGCCGCTATTGATCGGTCTGGGACGCGCACGGCCGCCGTCCGGGCGCCGAGAGAGGCTGCGAGTCTTCGTCGTAGCTGCGCATCACAAATTTTATGTTAACTTTGTACGTATATCCTGTATGCACGTGTATTTTTTTCTTTTTTTTGCGGGGGCTGTATCCACGTGTTGTGGCTGTACTGCGTGCTGTCTGTAAAAACATACCTGTGTTTCCGTTCGAAAAGAGGAAGTTAAGTGCGTTTTGTAATCTCATTAAAGGACTGTGCTATCTACCGAACATCAGGAATATAGCGACAGATCCGAACAATTTTTCTCTACCTATCTAATCACACACACATGCAGTCATGCAGGCTAATCACACGCGCGGTGGAGCGACATGCACATCCTTGACTCTTTTTTTAAATAAACATCCTTGACTCATGATTCATGCATGCATGCAGCTAAAAGATAAAAGATGATGTCAGCAAATGATTATTCCTATTTTGAAATTTTAAAATGTTTTGTAGGTCAAACCGTCGGTCCAGTTAAGAAACCGTTTTCACATAAAAGATTCGCCGCGACGAGATATTCGAAACTAGATCCCATGTTGGTATGTTCCGACGATTTTTTTTTCAGGTAAAAAGTTACCATGCCTATACAACGTAAGTTATCCCGATTGTCGTACATAAATTATCATACTGTTTACACACAAAATTACCAGGCATGAAAATGATTTCTTCAATTTTCTCTTCACATGCGCATGTCTGCATGCATTAAAGGGGGGGATCTAATGTCATCCTATGTTCTCACATATTTTGAAACTGCAAAATGTTTATAGCTCAAATCGTCGGTCCAATCAAAAAAATCATTGTCACATAAAAAATCCGCCGCGACAAGACCTACGAAACTTAATCCCATGTTGATATGTTCTAATAACCTTCTTTCCGTGCAAATAGTTACCGGCTCGACCTATATAAGTTATCAGCTCCGATGTGTGTACATTATCATGTTGTTTACACATGAGTTACCACGGTATGTTCTCAACAACTTTTTTTACCGAGGCAAAGTTACCGTGGTGTTTTGACTCACGCCCGCGGTTCGTATATTTACACATAAGTTATTGAGGATATGTTTTCAAACGAAAATGCCAAGGAGTGGACGAGCTCGCGTGCTCATGAAATCGCTATGCACTCGTTCTCTCCGGGATATGGGCCGTGTCAGCTACTGTCGGATGTATGAGACGCGTATGCTCTGGGCCTGGGCTGTATAGATACGGCTGGGCTCTCACGTTCAGTTGACGGACGTTGGGTGCGTAGGTCGTGCTGGACCGAGCTGTACAATCGGAACGTTTTGTCAGCCTACACGGTACTTAACGGCAACAGCCTGATGGATTGGCTGATCTGCGGCGTAGGGCGAGGTGCTCCTTTATTGAACCGTGGCTGCGTCACTCTTCTCCTCCACCCGATTTCAAATTTCAAACAGGCAGAACATAAAAGAAACAGTTCTCTCTCCCGCCCATGGACGCACACAAGGTGTGCGTGTACATATATCACCCAGCATGACACGCGTACACTAGTATTTCAAAGCTCATTTACATCGTTGCAGCACAGCCCAGACTGATGCATCTCTTTTCTTTTTGAGCGTGAACGGCAGGTGCTCTGCCTTTGCATTATAGAAGAGGAAAAGTGGTCCAGTTAATAGGGAAACCGGACCCGAAAACCATACAACGCGCGGTTAATATGGGAAACCGGCAAAAATCACACCCAACTATGATACAACAGGCCACTGCCTGATTAAATTCAGCAAGGAGCATTCGTTGGAAATTTAGTGGAATTTCGACACGGTGTTCATATCTTGTTTCACTCCCTCCGTTCCTAAAAGGCGTATTTTGTTTCATTACAACATGCATTTGACCAATAATTGCTCCGTAAATACAAAGTTATATGACATGAAATTTGTGTCACTGGATTTGTATTCAACAGTACTTTGTTATGATAGTGATTTTGCATCACATAAGTCAAATATTAGAAAATTAATTGTTGGTCAAAGTCTTATCTTAACGAAACGAAATACGTCTTATTCATCAAAACAGAGGGAGTAAGAAAAAAAACTAAATGGGAAAGCGATCACATTCGTGCCATATAGCAAGCCATACAACAAGTCTAGTTGGAGAGTTTTTCCTCATAAAAATGTGCAGACTCTCACATGCGTGGCCATCTGGCAAGAAAAAAGTCATTTGCATGCGAAAATAAGTCCTCCAACTCAACTGAAATACAAATAAACACACACACGGGAGCTACATCATGTCGTTGCTAACAGAAAACATTCAACCTGTCCGACAATGTGGTTGTTAACATACTCTGCTAACCAAAATGTTAATCTTCAAAGGTAATGACAGGCCTGCACAGCAAAGCCATGGCAATCATCCGAAATCACCAACTAGAGATGAACATCAGGTGGTGACTTCTCTATGTATACAACCGCTTATGCATGAACGGCTACCGAGCCCTCAACACTAAGATACATGCCTCCCAGGACCATGGCCACAAAGCGCATACCACAAAGATAATTGCTCAGGCAGATACCATCGAGGTTGACGTCTGCACAGTATGCAAGATCACCTTGGGCTTGTTGCAAGTGTTTTTTCGATGGCCAGCCACTCCGCAGTTTGTGCACTTTGCCTCCTTCCTTGGCTTTAGAGGTAGATCACCTCGGTCAGCACATGTTGTACTTTTGAGCGCCGGTTGACGAAAAATACTGCAGAAACATGTGCATTTGCTTGCGGCACAATCAACAAGACCATTTACTTTTGCAGTCCCTTTGGCTTTCTTGCTTCGCCTGCCGTGGTAATCATATGGGGGCTTATCCCTGCTGCTCGTTGGATGTCCAGATTTCCGCTTACGCTCCGTGGCCACAAGCCCTACCAGATTGCCCACCATACTACCCTCGCCATCGCTCATATCAACCCGCGGTCCACCATCCCCAGTACTTGTTTCCTTACCCTTTAGTTCGTTGTCTCCATTCTTGTCTTCCAAACTTATTCCGTTACGCACAGTTGCTATAGAACTGAGCTCGTCCATTTTTGTGTTGAGTTGCTCCAGTGCTAGCTACTTCATAAGCTGTTGTATTTGCATCACCAAGCCACACCACTTCCATCGCATGTGTGTACATCCATCCCTTGCATCTTTTGTCCACCTTTTCAGAATGTGCTTCTCGGGTATCCCTCACATCCCTTGCATTTGGTCCTTTGAACATTGAGCCTGCTCTTGACATGTAGTTATGCAACCCCATCTAGAATATTGAAGGCAACCAGTTTTCAAATCAAACGCGTGTGCAGCACAAAATGCAACACATAAAAAAACATGGCAGTTTATGCAACCCCTAGTTGCTTATATGCCGCCTACCCCACTGGATAAAAAGTTAAAAACAGACAAGAGCCCTCTTGTCATTCTCCCCCTTATCGTGCCACCACTAGAAAAAAAACTAAGAAAAAAAATCCTCTTTTATTGCGTAATTCATATTTACTGTTGTTTTTTACCCCTGAAAATTACACACTAATATAATGCCTGCTTGTACACTCCATCTATTTCTCTGCCTGAATAGAAAGCCTTTTTTTTGCGAAAAAAGATGAAATCTATTATGAAGATTCACCGGAAACATATGCTGAAGACATATGCCTGAATAGAAAGCCTCTTCTATTGCCTATAAACATATGCTGAAAATAGGTACCCAATATGAAACACAGATTGTTACATATATTGCCTGCTGTAACATGTATTACCTGCTGAACATATATTGCCTACTAAACACAGCTTCCAATACAAATATTGCCTACTGGGAAAACATATATTGCAAACTGAAGCAACAGATGCTGAAAATATAACTACCAATATGAACGCAGATTATTACAGTGTTGCTTGCTCGGACACATATATTACCTGCCCCCTACCCCTAAATATGTTGCCTACTGAAGAAAAATAGATGCTGAAAATAGCTATTTGAGCACAGATATTACAGTATTGCCCACTGAAAAAAACATCAGTTGCCTACTGAAGAAGTTGCTGGTAAATAGCTACCAACATGAACACATATTATAGTTTTGCTTGCTGAACACATATAGAAGAGGCTTGCTGAACACATATACTGGGAAAGCCTCTTCAGTTGCCTTATTATAGTTTTGCTTGCTGAACACATATATTGCCTGCCGCCACCCCTAATTATGTTGCCTACTTACACAGATGCTGAAAAAGGTACTCTAGATGAACACGGATGTTACAGTATTGCGTACTGAAGCAACACAGCTGCTGAAATTATAAGCAGTATTTTTGCCTACTTATCATTTTTTGTGTTGCCTACAAAATAAACTAATCTAATTTTGTTCCCTACTCATCTGGGATAGTATTTTCTAAAAGCTGATGCAAACATAGATGCACATCTGCTTCCCCTTGACTGTGCTGCATCTTTGAAACCCATCGGAAAGGAGAGTTGGATTTGTCATGGATGCTAGTAGCTAGCCCTCCCTTGTGTTGTCCCCACCAAAAAACTCGTGAAACAAATGCGCGTCAGGACAGCAAAAATTTGGTGTGCGAGGCAGTTGTGCCTCTCTCTGTTTTGCATGACCAGCTCGTGATTTTACATCCACCCCATCCCCCCTTCGTCGCCGTTAGAGATGATAAAATTATGGAGGCGCCAGGACTTACCTCTGGTCGTAGATGTAGCAGAGAACCTCGCCGCCGTGCGCAACCAACGGCTCCGCCCCCCTCCTTCTCCTCTTCTCCCATCACGCGGGCAAGTCGTTCTACCCCGGTCGACTTGCTGGTGCCCGCCTCCTCCCGATGTGGTTCTCGCTTCACCGGACTGCGTCGCCGCCGCTCGTCGTCCTCGTCGGGTTCTCGCAGGCGACGCTACGCCGAATCCTAAGGATTTCCCTCCGTGTCGCCGTGCGGAGAGAGAATTGAGAGGGGAACGCCGAGGACAGTAAATGGGACAGAACCTACCGTTGCCTATCCCACCTAGTCGGTTTTCGCTCCCCACACGTGTCTCGATCTTATGATGCTGCCCAGCATTTAGGTTTATCCATTCGACGACGGCTTTTCCCCACAACACGTCGGTACATGTATGCCGTATCGATCTGTCCCTGCGGCACATGATGCCATCCGTGCTAACGCCACCGTCGCCCTGCGGAGTATACGTTTTCGTATGCCGTCTGTAGTTCATGCACCAATAAATGCTGTCAACACATGGAAGCCGACCATTGGTCCACAAGACGAGAGCACGCGAGCCCGTCCACGCTATCGCTGCTCTTTGTTTTCAAACAACTTCATCCCCTGTGGTCAAAGTTACCAAGGTGTTTATACATGAGTTGTCAAGTCTACGGTGCCTATATTACCTTTCTATTTACGCAGAAGTTGTCAGGAGAGGGTATGTTTTCAAACAACTTCCTCACTTCCCCCCACCGGCCCATCCCGGGTCAAAGTTACTGCGATGTTTGTGCGTTATCATGTATACGGTGCGTATAGTACCATGCTATTTACATGAAAGTTGCCGGTGGCATGTTTTCAAACAACCCACCTGGGCGAAGTTACTATGATGTTTGTGCGTGAATTATCAGGTCTGTTGTGCGTATGTTACCATGCTTTTTATACAGAATTTACAATGTTATTTTTCAACAACCCCCCTCCCCAAAGTCAAAAATAGTTACCATGTCTGGGCTAAGTCATATATCAACACCTCTATGTGTATATTACCATGCTAGTAAACATGAGTTACCGAGGAGAGGGCGGCTTAACAAATTTTTGTCCTGGTCAAAAAATATCACACTTCGGCTAAGTAAGTTACCAGCTCTGCCGTGCGTATATTTACCATGTTATTTTTTCATATAAGTTACCCGCGTATGTTTGTCAACAACTTTTTTTGAGTCAAAAGGTTATCACAGTGTTTGTGCGTGAATTATCAGCCATGCTGTGAGTGTATTACCATGCATTTACATGGGATTACCTGGGTAAATTCTCAACAACTCACCCATCCCGGGGTATGCTTAAAAAAATATTCGCCGGTCAAAGTTACCATGTAGTTTGTACTTAAGTTATCAGGTATATGATGCGTATTTTCTCATGCTATTTATGTAGAAGTTACCAGGGGTATATTTTTCAACAACTTTTTTGCTTGGTCAATTTTTTGTTGTGTTTGAACGTAAGTTAAAAAGTTTGCGATGCTTATATTACTATGCTCTCCACATGAAGGCTACCGGGTTGTGAATTTTTTCCTTGGGCTAAAGTTATCATGATGGTACTACATAAGTTATAAAGTCTACGGTCATAAATTATCATTTCATTCACAAAAAAAATATCGGCTTATATTTCAACAACTTGTTTGTGCTTCCGTAAAAATCTTCTCGCAACAAAGAAAAGAAAAGTGATGAAAATAGAATATATTCTTTTTTGGAGAAGGGGCGAATAGAAAATCCAAAAAAATCATAAATAACCCACGTTACACGGTTTATGACCGGTGACAAGATCCAGAAAAAAATAAAAACAGAAATCGCGCCCACTGCATAAAAAATGCACTAGCAACATTAGTCAAAAATAAAAGCAAGCAAACCTAAATCTAATTGCTAGCAATGAGTAAACACGGTTATACAGTTAAAAATTATCGCAGTGCTTGTACATAAGATATCAGGTCTATAGTCCTAAATTATCAAGCTATTTAGGCATGAGTTATCAGGGGTATCTCTTTTAACAACTTATCTCCCAGTCAAAAAATACTGCGGTATTTGTACATAGGTTATCAGGTCTTTGTTCATATTATTACCATGCTATGCACATAAGTTACCGAGTTTTATTTTTCAACAACTTTATTCCCTCGAGGTCAAAAAGTTACGGCGTTGTTTGTACATATATTATTATGTGTGCAGTATATGTAATATCACGCCATCTATCTTAAAATTATCGGAATATGTTTTTCAACGTGAATAGTAGATATAGGAACCCCAAAAAACACGTAAAAGCGAAGTGAAAATCACCTGTTCCAAAATTAGATGACGACAAAAAAGATCCTTTTTAACGGCGAAAAGTGTTCCTCTTCAGCATATGGTCTTCCAAAAATTCAGAATAACAGTCACCCATGCGTCCAACGCCCAACTCTAACCAATTAAGCGTTTACTCTGACCAAAGCACACATGCTAATGAATCAGCTTAACCCCATTTTTGTTGTTGCTTCGTTTAGACCATTGGTCAATGCAAGGAACCATGGGAATGATCATGCAAGTAACGTCCGGGTCCATGAGCCCAGAGAAGCAGAGATACGGGACAACAACCCACGTACATCTCATCGGTTGTTTCATCACCAGACAGTGGCGGTGACCCGGGTTCCATTTTCACCGGCCTGCTAAACGGGACTGCCGCGATTAGCTCCTCCTCCGCGTCGGCGGTGTGCAGCGCTGGCTGTTGGGCTCGCTCTTGCACCGGCAAGCCGTCCAATGGTGGAGCAGGGAGGTGGGCGAGCACCATGGCCCGACCAAGGAGCTCGCGGAATAGGGCGGCAAAGGCGTGGTTGGGAGGAGATGGGATGTAGAAGAAGAAGTCAGCGAGTGGAGGAACAAGATCGGCCAGCCTCGGGCGGATGGCACACAACGCTGAGGAGGAGGCCAAGGCGAGGCCGCGCGGGACGCGGAGCAGCAACCGGTGCCATGGCTTGGACGTGAATCGCGGAGCAACAACCGGTGCCATGGCTTCTGTGCTCGCGGACGAGTCGCGTGCAGGCGAGGTAGGACGCGGCGGAAAGGGAGGAGAGAATGGGATGCGGAGACAGCGGAGGAGCGGTCTGCCAGCGGCGGGGCTAGCCTGTGAGCCGACGGGCACAGGATCATGCGCTCTTCTCCTATGGCCTCGCGAGGAGAAGGATTGAGAGGAGACAGGCAAGAGGTGACGAAGCGTTTTTCTTCACTAGGCGGTGGCATGGGCTCGTAATATCAGCGAACTTATTGTTTTGGTAAGCCATGGTCGCATGATCTAAATCTGACGGCGTTGGAGTCGTGCGGATCTATCGCAAACAGACAGTCGGCAGGAGAATAGTTTTCTCGCTCATTAAAATATATTTTTTGAAAAACTCAAGACACATCTTAGGGCATCTCGGACCCTAAACCTTCCGCAACTGTCTGGGCCATGCCATTCGGATGCCCGGTGGACAGCGGAAGCCATCCAATGTCAATTTATATCCGACCAAGCGGAAGCCATCCAATGTTGATTTATATCTGTCTGTGAAGCGCTCCGAAACGATTTCTCTCGCAAACCGGAGACAAACGTGAGGAGGCTTACGAGAGTCTGGACCGATCCCAAGCCCGTTTTCTGACCGCCCTGGCCAATCAAAAACCCCTTCTCCTACCGCGCGCTCCTGCCCGATGCCAGCTACCAGTATTCATGCTGTTGTAGAGCGTGCCATTCACATTGAAAACGGATCAGGGCGGACGCAACCTCTCACAGCCTTCGCCATTGAAGCGGTGCGCCGGCAGAGGGCGCTGCCCTCGACGCGTCTCCGGTGTCCGCGCCTGTTCAATGCCAGAGACGCGTGGCTGCCTGTTCAAAGACGGAGACGCGTGACTGGACGGGACAGGAAGGATATCTACCGTGCACATTCAATGTCGATGTCCGTCTGTCTGGCACCATTATAAATCGTGTTGGGGAACGTTGCAGAAAATTAAAATTTTCTACGGTTTCACCAAGATCCATCTATGAGTTCATCTAGCAACGAGTCATGGGAGAGAGATTGGATCTACATACCACTTTGTAGATCGCGAGCGGAAGCGTTCAACGAACGGGGATGAAGTAGTCGTACACACCGTGATCCAAATCACCGGAGATCCTAGCACCGAACGGATGGCACCTCCGCGTTCAACACACGTACGGTCAGCGTAACGTCTCCTTCTTGTTGATCCAGCAAGGCAAAGGAGAGGTTGGGGAAGATGGTGTTGGGGAACGTAGCAGAAATTCAAAATTTTCCTACGTGTCACCAAGATCTATCTATGGAGAAACCAGCAACGAGGGGAAGGAGAGTGCATCTACATACCCTTGTAGATCACTAAGCGGAAGTGTTCAAGTGAACGGGGTTGATGGAGTCGTACTCGTCATGATTCAAATCACCGATGACCAAGTGCCGAACGGACGGCACCTCCGCGTTCAACACACGTACAGCCCGGTGACGTCTCCCATGCCTTGATCCAGCAAGGAGAGAGGGAGAGATTGAGGAAGACTCCATCCAGCAGCAGCACAACGGCGTGGTGATGATGGAGGAGCGTGACAATCCAGCAGGGCTTCGCCAAGCACCGCAAGAGAGGAGGAAGAAGAGACGCAGGGCTGCACCAACGAGAGAGAGATCGAATCACGTGTTGTGGGCAGCCCTAATGCCTCAATATATATAGGGAAGGGGAGGGGCTGCGCCCCCTCTAGGGTTCCCACCCCTAGGGGGGCGGCAGCCCTAGATGGGGCACAAGGGTGGCGGCCAAGAGGGGAGGGGAGAGGGAGGCGCACCAGTATGGGCCCTAGGGCCCATCTGCCCTAGGGTTTGCCCCCTTCTCCTCTCCCTTGCGCCTTGGGCCCTTGTGGGGGGCGCACCAGCCCACCTGGGGCTGGTCCCCTCCCACACTTGGCCCATGCAGCCCTCCGGGGCTTGTGGCCCCACTTGGTGGACCCCCAGACACCTCCGGTGGTCCCGTTACGTTACCGATAAAACCCGAAACTCTTTCGGTGACCAAAACAGGACTTCCCATATATAAATCTTTACCTCCGGACCATTCCGGAACTCCTCGTGACGTCCGGGATCTCATCCGGGACTCCAAACAACATTCGGTAACCACATACAAGCTTCCTTTATAACCCTAGCGTCATCGAACCTTAAGTGTGTAGACCCTACGGGTTCGGGAGACATGCAGACATGACCGAGACGTTCTCCGGTCAATAACCAACAGCGGGATCTGGATGCCCATGTTGTCTCCCACACGTTCCACGATGATTTCATCGGATGAACCACGATGTCAAGGACTTAATCAATCCCGTATACAATTCCCTTTGTCTAGCGGTATTGTACTTGCCCGAGATTCGATCGTCGGTATCCCGATACCTCGTTCAATCTCGTTACCGGCAAGTCTCTTTTACTCGTTCCGTAACACATCATCCCGTGATCAACTCCTTGATCATATTGTGCACATTATGATGATGTCCTACCGAGTGGGCCCAGAGATACCTCTCCGTCACACGGAGTGACAAATCCCAGTCTCGATTCGTGCCAACCCAACAGACACTTTCGGAGATACCCGTAGTGCACCTTTATAGCCACCCAGTTATGTTGTGACGTTTGGCACACCCAAAGCACTCCTACGGTATCCGGGAGTTGCACAATCTCATGGTCTAAGGAAATGATACTTGACATTATAAAAGCTTTAGCATACGAACTACATGATCTTGTGCTAGGCTTAGGATTGGGTCTTGTCCATCACATCATTCTCCTAATGATGTGATCCCGTTATCAATGACATCCAATGTCCATGGTCAGGAAACCGTAACCATCTATTGATCAACGAGCTAGTCAACTAGAGGCTTACTAGGGACATGGTGTTGTCTATGTATCCACACATGTATCTGAGTTTCCTATCAATACAATTCTAGCATGGATACTAAACGATTATCATGAACAAGGAAATATAATAATAATCAATTTATTATTGCCTCTAGTGCATATTTCCAACAGTCTCCCACTTGCACTAGAGTCAATAATCTAGTTCACATCGATATATGATTAACACTCAAGGTCACATCCCTATGTGACTAACACCCAAGAGTTCTGAGTTTGATCATGTTATGCTTGTGAGAGACGTTATAGTCAACGGGTCTGTACCTTTCAGATCCGTGTGTGCTTTACAAATCTCTATGTCATCTCCTAGATGTAGTTACCACGCTCTATTTGGAACTATTCCAAATAACTGTTCTACTATACGAATCCAATTTACTACTTAGTATAATCTGGACTAGTGTCAAAGTTTGCATCGGCGTAACCCTTTACGACGAACTCTTTTCCACCTCCATAATCGAGAAAATTCTTTAGTCCACTAGTTACTAAGGATAACCTTGACCGTTGTCCTGTGATCCATTCCTGGATCACACTTGTACCCCTTGACTGACTCATGGTTTGGCACACTTCAGGTGCGGTACATAACATTGCATACTTTAGAGCCTACGTTTAAGCATAGGGGACGACCTTCGTCCTTTCTCTCTCTTCTGCCGTGGTCAGGTCTTGAGTCTTACTCAATACTCACACGTGTAATACAGCCAAGAACTCCTTCTTTGCTGATCTATTTTGAATTCCTTCAAAATCTTGTCACGGTATGTATTCATTTGAAAGTACTATTAAGCGATTTTGATCTATCCTTATAGATCTTGATGCTCAATGTTCAAGTAGCTTAATCCAGGTTTTCCATTAAAAACACTTTTCAAACAACCCTATATGCCTTCCAGAAATTCTACATCATTTCCGATAAACAATATGTCAACAACATATACTCATCAGAAATTCTATAGTGCTCCCACTCACTTCTTTGGAAATACAAGTTTCTCATAAACTTTGTATAAACCCAAATCTTTGATCATCTCATCAAAGTGTACATTCCAACTCCGAGATGCTTACTCCAGTCCTTAGACGGATTGCTGGAGCTTTGCATACTTGTTAGCATCTTTCAGGATTGACAAAATCTTCTGGTTGTATCACATACAACCTTTCCTCAAGAAAATCGTCGAGGAAACAATGTTTTGACATCCTATCTGCACAATTTCATAAATAATGCAGTAATCGCTAACATAATTCAAACAGACTTTTAGCATCGCTACGAGTGAGAAAGCCTCATTGCAGTCAACTCCTTGAACTTGTCGGAAAACATATTAATGACAAGTCGAGCTTTCTTAATGGTGACATTTACCATCATTGTCCGTCTTCCTTTTAAAATCCATCTGTACTCAACAGCCTCACGACCATCGAGTCGTTCTGCCAAAGTCTACACTTTGTTTTCATACATGGATCCTCTCTCGGATTTTATGGCCTCGAGCCATTCATCGGAATCCGGGCCCACCATCGCTTCTCCATAGCTCCTAGGTTCATTGTTGTCTAGCAACATGACTTTCAAGACAGGATTACGTACCACTCTGAAGTAGTACGCATCCTTGTCATCCTACGAGGTTTGGGAGTGACTTGATCCGAAGTCTCATGATCACTATCATAAGCTTCCACTTCAATTGGTGTAGGTGCCATAGGAACAACTCCTGTGCCTTGCTACACACTAGTTGAAGTGACGGTTCCATAACCTCATCAAGTCTCCACCATCCTCCCACTCAATTCTTTTGAGAGAAACTTTTCCTCGAGAAAGGACCCGATTTGAGAAACAATCCCTATTGCTTTCGGATCTGAGTCAGGAGGTATACCCAACTGTTTTGGGTGTCCTATGAAGATGCATTTATCCGCTTTGGGTTCGAGCTTATCAGCCTGAAACTTTTTCACATAAGCGTCGCAGTCCCAAACTTTTAAGAAATGACAGCTTAGGTTTCTCTAAACCATAGTTCATACGGTGTCATCTTATCGGAATTACGTGGTGCCGTATTAAAGTGAGTGCGGTTTTCTCTAATGCCTAACCCATGAACGATAGTGGTAATTCGATAAGAGACATCATGGTATGCATTATATCCAATAGGGTGCAGTTATGATGTTCGGACACACCATCTAGCTATGGTGTTCCAGGCGGTACTAGTCATGAAACAATTTCCACAATGTCTCAATTGTGTACCAAACTCGCAACTCAGATATTCATCTCTATGATCATATCATAGACATTTTATCCTCTTGTCACGAAGATCTTCAATTTCATTCTGAAATTACTTGAACCATTCAATAATTCAGACTTGTGTTTCATCAAGCAAATATACTTAGTATCTACTCTAATCATCTGTGAAGTAAGAACATAACGATATCCACTGCGTGCCTCAGCACTCATTGGACTGCACACATCAAAATGTGTTACTTCCAACAAGTTGCTTTCTTGTTCCAATTTACTGAAACCGAAGCTTTCAGTCATCTTGCCCATGTGGTATGATTTGCATATCTCAAGTGATTCAAAATCAAGTGAGTCCAAACGGTCCATCTGCATGGAGTTTCTTCATGCGTATATACCAATAGACATGGTTCACATGTCTCAATCCTTTTCAAAAATGAGTGAGTTCAAAGATCCATCAACATGGAGCTTCTTCATGCGTTTTATACCAACATGACTTACATGGCAGTGCCACAGTAGGTGGTACTATCATTACTATCTTATATCTTTTGGCATGAACATGTGTGCCACTATGATCGAGATTCAATAAACCATTCATTTTAGGTGCAAGACCATTGAAGGTATTATTCAAATAAATAGAGTAACCATTATTCTCCTTAAATGAATAACCGTATTGCGATAGACATAATCCAATCATGTCTATGCTCAACGCAAACACCAAATAACAATTATTTAGGTTTAACACCAATCTCGATGGTAGAGGGAGCGTGCGATGCTTGATCATATCAACCTTGGAAGCACTTCCAACACATCTCGTCAGCTCACCTTTAGCTAGTCTCCGTTTATTCCGTAGCTTTTATTTCGAGTTACTAACACTTAGCAACCGAACCGGTATCTAATACCCTGATGCTACTAGGAGTACTAGTAAAGTACACATTCACATAATGTATATCCAATATACTTCTATCGACAGCCTTCTCATCTACCAAGTATCTAGGGTAATTCTGCTCCAGTAGCTGTTCCCCTCATTACAGAAGCACTTAGTCTCGGGTTTGGGTTCAATCTTGGGTTTCTCCACTATAGCAGCAGCTGATTTGCCGTTTCATGAAGTATTCTTTCTTGCCCTTGCCCTTCTTGAAACTAGTGGTTTCACTAACCATCAACAATTGATGCTCCTTCTTGATTTCTACTTTCGCGGTGTCAAACATCGCGAATATTTCAAGGATCATCATATCTATCCCTGATATGTTATAGTTCATCATGAAGCTCTCGCAGCTTGGTGGCAATGACTTTGGTGAAACATCACTATCTTATCTGGAAGATCAACTCCCACTCGATTCAAGTGATTGTTGTACCCAGACAATCTGAGCACAGGCTCAACGATTGAGCTTTTCTCCCTTAGTTTGCAGGCTAAGAAAATCGTCGGAGGTCTTATACCTCTTGACGTGGGCACGAGCCTGAAATCCCAATTTCAGCCCTCGAAACATCTCATATGTTCCGCGACATTTCAAAAAATGTCTTCGGTGCCTCAATTCTAAACCATTTATCATTACCGAACTATCATGTAGTCATCAAAACGTGTATGTCAGATGTTCGCAACATCCACAGACCACGTTCGAGGTCCAGCACACCGAGCAGTGCATTAAGGACATAAGCCTTGTACTGTCCGCATAATTGCTACTATCATCTTTCAACTATATTTTCTCTAGGAACATATCTAAAACAGTAGAACTAAAGCGCGAGCTTACGACATAATTTGCAAAGATCTTTTGACTATGTTCAAGATAATTAAGTTTATCTTATGAACTCCCACTCAGATAGACATCCCTCTAGTCATCCAAGTGATTACATGATCCGAGTCAACTAGGCCATGTCCGATCATCACGTGAGACGGACTAGTCAACGTCGGTGAACATCTTCATGTTGATCGTATCTACCATACGAGTCATGCTCGACCTTTCGGTCTTCTGTGTTCCGAGGCCATGTCTGTACATGCTAGGCTCATCAAGTCAACCTAAGTGTTTCGCGTGTGTAAATCTGGCTTACACCCGTTGTATGTGAACGTAAGAATCTATCACACCCGATCATCACGTGGTGCTTCGAAATGACGAACTTTAGCAACGGTGCACAGTTAGGGTGAACACTTTCTTGAAATTTTAATGAGGGATCATCTTATTTACTACCGTCGTTCTAAGCAAATAAGATGCAAAAACATGATAAACATCACATGCAATCAGATAGTGACATGATATGGCCATCATCACTTTGCTCCTTTTGATCTCCATCTTCGGGGCTCCATGATCATCGTCGTCACCGGCATGACACCATGATCTCCATCATCATGATCTCCATCATCGTGTCTTCATGAAGTTGTCACGTCAACTATTACTTTTACTACTATGGCTAACGCTTTAGCAATGAAGTAAAGTAATTACATGACGTTTATGTTGACACGCAGGTCATAAATAAATTAAAGACAACTCCTATGGCTCCTGCCGGTTGTCATACTCATCGACATGCAAGTCGTGATTCCTATTACAAGAACATGATCATCTCATACATCACATATATCATACATCACATCCTTTGGCCATATCACATCACATAGCATACCCTGCAAAAACAAGTTAGACGTCCTCTAATTGTTGTTTGCATGTTTTACGTGGCTGCTATGGGTTTCTAGCAAGAACGTTTCTTACCTACGCAAAACCACAACGTGATATGTCAATTGCTATTTACCCTTCATAAGGACCCTTTTCATCGAATCCGGTCCGACTAAAGTGGGAGAGACTGGCACCCGCTAGCCACCTTATGCAACTAGTGCATGTCAGTCGGTGGAACCTGTCTCACGTAAGTGTACGTGTAAGGTCGGTCCGGGCCGCTTCATCCCACAATGCCGCCGAATCAAGATTGACTAGTAATGGTAAGCATATTGAACAAAATCAACGCCCACAACTACTTTGTGTTCTACTCGTGCAAAGAATCTACGCAATAGACCTAGCTCATGATGCCACTGTTGGGGAACGTAGCAGAAATTCAAAATTTTCCTACGTGTCACCAAGATCTATCTATGGAGAAACCAGCAACGAGGGGAAGGAGAGTGCATCTACATACCCTTGTAGATCACTAAGCGGAAGTGTTCAAGTGAACGGGGTTGATGGAGTCGTACTCGTCGTGATTCAAATCACCGATGACCAAGTGCCGAACGGACGGCACCTCCACGTTCAACACACGTACAGCCCGGTGACGTCTCCCATGCCTTGATCCAGCAAGGAGAGAGGGAGAGGTTGAGGAAGACTCCATCCAGCAGCAGCACAACGGCGTGGTGATGATGGAGGAGCGTGGCAATCCAGCAGGGCTTCGCCAAGCACCGCAAGAGAGGAGGAAGAAGAGACGCAGGGCTGCACCAACGAGAGAGAGATCGAATCACGTGTTGTGGGCAGCCCTAATGCCTCAATATATATAGGGAAGGGGAGGGGCTGCGCCCCCTCTAGGGTTCCCACCCCTAGGGGGGCGGCAGCCCTAGATGGGGCACAAGGGTGGCGGCCAAGAGGGGAGGGGAGAGGGAGGCGCACCAGTATGGGCCCTAGGGCCCATCTGCCCTAGGGTTTGCCCCCTTCTCCTCTCCCTTGCGCCTTGGGCCCTTGTGGGGGGCGCACCAGCCCACCTGGGGCTGGTCCCCTCCCACACTTGGCCCATGCAGCCCTCCGGGGCTTGTGGCCCCACTTGGTGGACCCCCGGACACCTCCGGTGGTCCCGTTACGTTACCGATAAAACCCGAAACTCTTTCAGTGACCAAAACAGGACTTCCCATATATAAATCTTTACCTCCGGACCATTCCGGAACTCCTCGTGACGTCCGGGATCTCATCCGGGACTCCGAACAACATTCGGTAACCACATACAAGCTTCCTTTATAACCCTAGCGTCATCGAACCTTAAGTGTGTAGACCCTACGGGTTCGGGAGACATGCAGACATGACCGAGACGTTCTCCGGTCAATAACCAACAGCGGGATCTGGATGCCCATGTTGGCTCCCACACGTTCCACGATGATTTCATCGGATGAACCACGATGTCAAGGACTTAATCAATCCCGTATACAATTCCCTTTGTCTAGCGGTATTGTACTTGCCCGAGATTCGATCGTCGGTATCCCGATACCTCGTTCAATCTCGTTACCGGCAAGTCTCTTTTACTCGTTCCGTAACACATCATCCCGTGATCAACTCCTTGATCATATTGTGCACATTATGATGATGTCCTACCGACTGGGCCCAGAGATACCTCTCCGTCACACGGAGTGACAAATCCCAGTCTCGATTCGTGCCAACCCAACAGACACTTTCGGAGATACCCGTAGTGCACCTTTATAGCCACCCAGTTACGTTGTGATGTTTGGCACACCCAAAGCACTCCTACGGTATCCGGGAGTTGCACAATCTCATGGTCTAAGGAAATGATACTTGACATTATAAAAGCTTTAGCATACGAACTACATGATCTTGTGCTAGGCTTAGGATTGGGTCTTGTCCATCACATCATTCTCCTAATGATGTGATCCCGTTATCAATGACATCCAATGTCCATGGTCAGGAAACCGTAACCATCTATTGATCAACGAGCTAGTCAACTAGAGGCTTACTAGGGACATGGTGTTGTCTATGTATCCACACATGTATCTGAGTTTCCTATCAATACAATTCTAGCATGGATACTAAACGATTATCATGAACAAGGAAATATAATAATAATCAATTTATTATTGCCTCTAGGGCATATTTCCAACAGATGGCTCCAGCAGCAGCACGACGGCGTGGTGATGGTGGAGCTGCAGTACTCCGGCAGGGCTTCGCCAAGCTCTACGGAGGAGGAGGAGATGTTGGAGAGGGAGAGGGAGGCGCCAGGAGCAAGGGTGCGCTGCCCCCCCTCCCCTCTCCCCCTTTATATAGCCCCCTAAGGGGGGTGCCGGCCCTAGGAGATTCAATCTCCTAGGGGGCGGCGGCCAAGGTGGGGCTTGCCCCCCAAGCAAGGGGGCGCCCCCCCTTTTAGGGTTTCCCCCCCCTTTAGGCGCATGGGCCTCTAGGGGCTGGTTCCCCTTGGCCCTTGTAGGCCAAGGCGCACCCCTAGAGCCCATGTGGCCCCCCGAGGCAGGTGGCCCCACCCGGTGGACCCCTCAGGTCCCTCCGGTGGTCCCGGTACAATACCGATAACCCCGAAACTTGTCCCGATGGCCAAAACAGCACTTTCTATATATAATTCTTTACCTCCGGACCATTCCGAAACTCCTCGTGACGTCCGGGATCTCATCCGGGACTCCGAACAACATTCAGGTTACTGCATATACATATCTTCACAACCCTAGCGTCACCGAACCTTAAGTGTGTAGACCCTACGGGTTCGGGAGACATGCAGACATGACCGAGACGGCTCTTGGGCAATAACCAACAGTGGGATCTGGATACCCATGTTGGCTCCCACATGCTCCACGATGATCTCATCGGATGAACCACGATGTCGAGGATTCAATTAATCCCGTATACGATTCCCTTTGTCAATCGGTATTTTACTTGCCCGAGATTCGATCGTCGGTATCCCAATACCTCGTTCAATCTCGTAACCGGCAAGTCACTTTACTTGTACCGTAATGCATGATCCCGTGATCAAACACTTTGATCACATTGAGCTCATTATGATGATGCATTACCGAGAGGGCCCGGTGATACCTCTCCGTCAAGCGGAGTGACAAATCCCAGTCTCGATCCGTGTCAACCCAACAGACACTTTTAGAGATACCCGTAGTATACCTTTATAGTCACCCAGTTACGTTGTGACGTTTGGCACACCCAAAGCACTCCTACGGTATCCGGGAGTTACACGATCTCATGGTCTAAGGAAAGGATACTTGACATTGGAAAACTTTAGCAAACGAACTATGCGATCTTATGCTATGTTTAGGATTGGGTCTTGTCCATCACATCATTCTCCTAATGATGTGATCTCGTTATCATTGACATCCAATGCCCATAGTCAGGAAACCATGACTATCTGTTGATCAACGAGCTAGTCAACTAGAGGCTTACTAGGGACATGTTGTTGTCTGTTATTCACACATGTATTACGATTTCCGGATAACACAATTATAGCACGAATAAAGACAATTATCATGAACAAGGAAATATAATAATAATGCTTTTATTATTGCCTCTAGGGCATATTTCCAACAGTCTCCCACTTGCACTAGAGTCAATAATCTAGTTACATTGTGATGAATCGAACACCCATAGAGTTCTGGTGCTGATCATGTTTTGCCTTAGGGAGAGTTTAGTCAACAGATCTGCGACATTCAGATCCGTGTGCACTTTACAAATTTCTATGTCTCCATCTTGAACATTTTCACGAATGGAGTTGAAGCAACGCTTGATGTGCCTGGTGTTCTTGTGAAACCTGGGCTCCTTGGCAAGTGCAATAGCTCCAGTGTTATCACAGAAGAGTTTGATTGGCCCTGACGCATTGGGTATGACTCCGAGGTCGGTGATGAACTCCTTCACCCAAATTGCTTCATGTGCTGCCTCCGAGGCTGCCATGTACTCCGCTTCACATGTAGATCCCGCCACGAAGCTCTGCTTGCAACTGCACCAGCTTACTGCCCCACCATTCAAAATATACACGTATCCGGTTTGTGACTTAGAGTCATCCAGATCTGTGTCGAAGCTAGCATCGACGTAACCCTTTACGACGAGCTCTTCGTCACCTCCATAGACGAGAAACATTTCCTTAGTCCTTTTTAGGTACTTCAGGATATTCTTGACCGCTGTCCAGTGTTCCTTGCCGGGATTACTTTGGTACCTTCCTACCAAACTTACGGCAAGGTTTACATCAGGTCTGGTACACAACATGGCATACATAATAGAACCTATGGCTGAGGCATAGGGGATGACACTCATCTCTTCTATATCTTCTGCCGTGGTCGGACATTGAGCTGAGCTCAATTTCACACCTTGTAACACAGGTAAGAACCCCTTCTTAGATTGATCCATATTGAACTTCTTCAATATCTTATCAAGGTATGTGCTTTGTGAAAGACCTATGAGGCGTCTTGATCTATCTCTATAGATCTTGATGCCTAATATATAAGCAGCTTCTCCAAGGTCCTTCATTGAAAAACTTTTATTCAAGTAGGCCTTAATGTTGTCCAAGAGTTCTATATCATTTCCCATCAAAAGTATGTCATCTACATATAGTATGAGAAATGCTACAGAGCTCCCACTCACTTTCTTGTAAACGCAGGCTTCTCCATAAGTCTGCGTAAACCCAAACGCTTTGATCATCTCATCAAAGCGAATGTTCCAACTCCGAGATGCTTGCACCAGCCCATAAATCGACCATTGGAGCTTGCACACCTTGTCAGCATTCTTAGGATCGACAAAACCTTCCGGCTGCATCATATACAATTCTTCCTTAAGAAAACCATTAAGGAATGCCGTTTTGACGTCCATTTGCCATATTTCATAATCGTAGAATGCGGCAATTGCTAACATGATTCGGACGGACTTCAGCTTCGCTATCGGTGGGAAAGTCTCATCGTAGTCAATTCCTTGAACTTGTCGATAACCCTTAGCGACAAGCCAAGCTTTATAGATGGTCACATTACCATCCGCGTCTGTCTTCTTCTTAAAGATCCATTTATTTTCTATGGCTCGCCGCTCAACGGGCAAGTCAGTCAAAGTCCATACTTCGTGTTCATACATGGATCCTATCTCGGATTTCATGGCTTCCAGCCATTTGTCGGAATCCGGGCCTGCCATTGCTTCCTCATAGTTCGAAGGTTCACCGTTGTCTAACAACATGATTTCCAAGACAGGGTTGCCGTACCACTCTGGTGCGGAACGTGTCCTTGTGGACCTTCGAATTTCAGTAGGAGCTTGATTAGAAGTATCTTGATCATCATCATTAATTTCCTCTCTAGTCGGTGCAGGCATCTCAGGAACGTTTTCTTGAGTTTCGCCATTTTCCGGTTCAAGAGGTAACACTTCATCAAGTTCTACTTTCCTCCCACTTACTTCTTTCGAGAGAAACTCTTTCTCTAGAAAGGATCCATTCTTGGCAACAAAGATCTTTCCTTCGGATCTGAGGTAGAAGGTATACCCAATAGTTTCTTTAGGGTATCCTATGAAGACGCATTTTTCCGACTTGGGTTCGAGCTTTTCAGG
The DNA here is from genome assembly GCA_032464435.1 of Aegilops umbellulata. Lineage (NCBI taxonomy): Eukaryota > Viridiplantae > Streptophyta > Magnoliopsida > Poales > Poaceae > Aegilops > Aegilops umbellulata. The sequence goes on along the minus strand of CP136059.1, from coordinate 225,026,644 downwards.
TTGAAGTTTCTTGACATAAGCATCGCATCCCCAAACTTTTAGAAACGACAGCTTAGGTTTCTTCCCAAACCATATTTCATACGGTGTCGTCTCAACGGATTTCGACGGAGCCCTATTTAAAGTGAATGCGGCAGTCTCTGAAGCATAGCCCCAAAAAGATAGCGGTAAATCGGTAAGAGATATCATAGATCGTACCATATCTAATAGAGTGCGATTACGACGTTCGGACACACCATTACGCTGAGGTGTTCCAGGCGGCGTGAGTTGTGAAACTATTCCACATTTTCTTAAGTGTGTGCCAAATTCGTGACTCAAGTATTCTCCTCCACGATCTGATCGTAGAAACTTGATCTTTCTATCACGTTGATTTTCAACCTCACTCTGAAATTCCTTGAACTTTTCAAAGGTCTCAGACTTGTGTTTCATTAAGTAGAGATACCCATATCTACTCAAGTCATCAGTGAGGGTGAGAACATAACGATAGCCACCGCGAGCCTCAACACTCATTGGACCGCACACATCGGTATGTATGATTTCCAATAAGTTGGTTGCTCGCTCCATTGTTCCTGAGAACGGAGTCTTGGTCATTTTACCCATGAGGCATGGTTCGCACGTGTCAAATGATTCATAATCAAGAGACTCTAAAAGTCCATCTGCATGGAGCTTCTTCATGCGTTTGACACCTATGTGACCAAGGCGGCAGTGCCACAAATATGTGGGACTATTGTTATCAACTTTAACTCTTTTGGTATTCACACTATGAATATGTGTATCATCACGTACGAGATTCATTAAGAATAAACCATTAACCATCAGAGCATGACCATAAAACATATCTCTCATATAAATAGAACAACCATTATTCTCGGATTTAAATGAGTAGCCATCTCAAATTAAACGAGATCCAGACACAATGTTCATGCTCAAACTTGGCACTAAATAACAATTATTGAGGTTTAAAACTAATCTCGTAGGTAAATGTAGAGGTAGCGTGCCGACGGCGATCACATCGACCTTGGAACCATTCCCGACGCGCATCGTCACCTCGTCCTTCGCCAGTCTCCGTTTATTTCGCAGCTCCTGCTTTGAGTTACAAATGTGAGCAACTGCACCGGTATCAAATACCCAAGAGCTACTACGAGTACTGGTAAGGTACACATCAATTACATGTATATCACATATACCTTTTGTTTTGCCGGCCTTCTTGTCCGCTAAGTATTTGGGGCAGTTCCGCTTCCAGTGACCACTTCCCTTGCAATAAAAGCACTCAGTCTCGGGCTTGGGTCCATTCTTTGGCTTCTTCCCGGCAACTTGCTTACCGGGCGCGGCAACTTCCTTGCCATCCTTCTTGAAGTTCTTCTTACCCTTGCCCTTCTTGAACTTAGTGGTTTTATTCACCATCAACACTTGATGTTCCTTCTTGATTTCTACCTCTGCTGATTTCAGCATAGCATATACCTCAGGAATGGTCTTTACCATCCCCTGCATGTTGTAGTTCATCACAAAGCTCTTGTAGCTAGGTGGAAGCGACTGGAGGATTCTGTCAATGACCGCTTCATCCGGGAGATTAACTTCCAGTTGAGTCAAGCGGTTGTGCAACCCAGACATTTTGAGTATGTGTTCACTGACAGAGCTATTTTCCTCCATCTTACAGCTAAAGAATTTGTCGGAGACTTCATATCTCTCGACCCGGGCATGAGCTTGGAAAACCATTTTCAGCTCTTCGAACATCTCATATGCTCCATGTCTCTCAAAACGCTTTTGGAGCCCCGGCTCTAAGCTGTAAAGCATGCCGCACTGAACGAGGGAGTAATCATCGAAAGGTGACTGCCAAGCGTTCATAACGTCTTGTTCTGCAGGGAGAATAGGTGCGTCACCCAGCGGTGCTCGTAGGACATAATCTTTCTTGGCAGCTATGAGGATTATTCTCAGGTTCTGGACCCAGTCCGTATAGTTGCTGCCATCGTCTTTCAGCTTGGTTTTCTCTAGGAACGTGTTGAAGTTGAGGACTACGTTGGCCATTTGATCTACAAGACATATTGTAAATATTTAGACTAAGTTCATGATAATAAAGTTCATTTAATCAAATTATTTAATGAACTCCCACTTAGATAGACATCCCTCTTCTAGTCATCTAAGTATTACATGATCCGAGTCAACTAGGCCGTGTCCGATCATCACGTGAGACGGACTAGTCAACATCGGTGAACATCTTCATGTTGATCGTATCTTCTATACGACTCATGCTCGACCTTTCGGTCTTCTGTGTTCCGAGGCCATGTCTGTACATGCTAGGCTCGTCAAGTCAACCTAAGTGTTTTGCGTGTGTAAATCTGTCTTACACCCGTTGTATGTGAACGTTAGAATCTATCACACCCGATCATCACGTGGTGCTTCGAAACAACGAACTATCGCAACGGTGCACAGTTAGGGGGAACACTTTCTTGAAATTATTATGAGGGATCATCTTATTTACTACCGTCGTTCTAAGTAAACAAGATGCAAAACATGATAAACATCACATGCAATCAAATAACAAACATGACATGATATGGCCAATATCACATAGCTCCTTTGATCTCCATCTTGGGGCTCCATGATCATCTTGTCACCGGCTTGACACCATGATCTTCATCATCGTGTCTCCATGAAGTTGCTCGCCAACTATTACTTCTACTACTATGGCTAACGCGTTTAGCAATAAAGTAAAGTAATTTACATGGCGTTTCTTAATGACACGCAGGTCATACAAAAATTAAAGACAACTCCTATGGCTCCTGCCGGTTGTCATACTCATCGACATGCAAGTCGTGATTCCTATTAAAATAGCATGAACATCTCATACATCACATATAGATCATTCATCATTCGTCACAACTTTGGCCATATCATATCACAAAGCACTTGCTGCAAAAACAAGTTAGACGTCCTCTAATTGTTGTTGCAAGTTTTACGTGGCTGAATTAGGGTTCTAGCAAGAACGTTTTCTTACCTACGTGAAAGCCACAACGTGATTTGTCAACTTCTATTTACCCTTCATAAGGACCCTTTTCATCGAATCCGCTCCAACTAAAGTGGGAGAGACAGACACCCGCCAGCCACCTTATGCAACTAGTGCATGTTAGTCGGTGGAACCGGTCTCACGTAAGCGTACGTGTAAGGTTGGTCCGGGCCGCTTCATCCCACAATACCGCTGAAGCAAGATAAGACTAGTAGCGGCAAGAAAGTTGACAACATCTACGCCCACAACAAATTGTGTTCTACTCGTGCAATAGAGAACTACGCATAAACCTAGCTCATGATGCCACTGTTGGGGAACGTTGCAGAAAATTAAAATTTTCTACGGTTTCACCAAGATCCATCTATGAGTTCATCTAGCAACGAGTCATGGGAGAGAGATTGGATCTACATACCACTTTGTAGATCGCGAGCGGAAGCGTTCAACGAACGGGGATGAAGTAGTCGTACACACCGTGATCCAAATCACCGGAGATCCTAGCACTGAACGGACGGCACCTCCGCGTTCAACACACGTACGGTCAGCGTAACGTCTCCTTCTTCTTGATCCAGCAAGGCAAAGGAGAGGTTGGGGAAGATGGCTCCAGCAGCAGCACGACGGCGTGGTGATGGTGGAGCTGCAGTACTCCGGCAGGGCTTCGCCGAGCTCTACGGAGGAGGAGGAGATGTTGGAGAGGGAGAGGGAGGCGCCAGGAGCAAGGGTGCGCTGCCCCCCTCCCCTCCCCCCCTTTATATAGCCCCCTAAGGGGGGGCGCCGGCCCTAGGAGATGCAATCTCCTAGGGGGGCGGCGGCCAAGGGTGGGGCTTGCCCCCCAAGCAAGGGGGCGCCCCCCCCCCCTTTTAGGGTCCCCCCCTTTAGGCGCATGGGCCTCTAGGGGCTGGTTCCCCTTGGCCCATGTAGGCCAAGGCGCACCCCTAGAGCCCATGTGGCCCCCCGAGGCAGGTGGCCCCACCCGGTGGACCCCTCGGGACCCTCCGGTGGTCCCGGTACAATACCGATAACCCCGAAACTTGTCCCGATGGCCAAAACAACACTTTCTATATATAATTCTTTACCTCCGGACCATTCCGAAACTCCTCGTGACGTCCGGGATCTCATCCGGGACTCCGAACAACATTCGGGTTACTGCATATACATATCTTCACAACCCTAGCGTCACCGAACCTTAAGTGTGTAGACCCTACGGGTTCGGGAGACATGCAGACATGACCGAGACGGCTCTCGGGCAATAACCAACAGCGGGATCTGGATACCCATGTTGGCTCCCACATGCTCCACGATGATCTCATCGGATGAACCACGATGTCGAGGATTCAATTAATCCCGTATACGATTCCCTTTGTCAATCGGTATTTTACTTGCCCGAGATTCGATCGTCGGTATCCCAATACCTCGTTCAATCTCATAACCGGCAAGTCACTTTACTCGTACCGTAATGCATGATCCCGTGATCAAACACTTTGATCACATTGAGCTCATTATGATGATGCATTACCGAGAGGGCCCGGTGATACCTCTCCGTCAAGCGGAGTGACAAATCCCAGTCTCGATCCGTGTCAACCCAACAGACACTTTCAGAGATACCCGTAGTATACCTTTATAGTCACCCAGTTACGTTGTGACGTTTGGCACACCCAAAGCACTCCTACGGTATCCGGGAGTTACACGATCTCATGGTCTAAGGAAAGGATACTTGACATTGGAAAACTTTAGCAAACGAACTATGCGATCTTATGCTATGTTTAGGATTGGGTCTTGTCCATCACATCATTCTCCTAATGATGTGATCTCGTTATCATTGACATCCAATGCCCATAGTCAGGAAACCATGACTATCTGTTGATCAACGAGCTAGTCAACTAGAGGCTTACTAGGGACATGTTGTTGTCTGTTATTCACACATGTATTACGATTTCCGGATAACACAATTATAGCACGAATAAAGACAATTATCATGAACAAGGAAATATAATAATAATGCTTTTATTATTGCCTCTAGGGCATATTTCCAACAAATCGTCATTGACACACCAGGGCGCCTCGCCTCACTGGAATCCGCTATATAAAAGCGGCCACACCCGGCTAACTCCACACCACAACACCAGCCCCTCCACATCCTCCTCCCTTGCACTGCATCCGGCATGACTACCAGCGGGAAAACACCGTGGCACAGTCCATCGCCGGAGATGAAGCATGCGGTGGCCGCCCTTACTGCCGCCAGGCATAGCCGCCGTGCCAGGCGGATCGAGACCGGCTTGCCGGCCAGCTCACTCGAGGTCTCCGACGACGATGACGGTACCACGATAGAGACGGGCTCCGACGACTCCGCCCCGTCTCCCGCGCCTCCTGTGCATGTCGGCTTCACCATGGAGCAGGCGCAGGTGCGGTTCAACTCCGCCATGGCGGAGATGCAGCCTGCATCGATGCCTTTGTCGATGTTCCAGCAGGCGCAGGAGGAACATCGGTACAACCTGTTCCTCCTGAAGCAGCACCGACTGGCGGAGAGCTAGATCTACGGCGAGCGCGCGAGCGAGGAGGCTGTGACGGCCATGGCAGCGGCGAAGCCAAATTTCTTCACTGCTCGGCGTGTCATCTACGATGTCGTCCGCGCTCAAGCCGCCGCTCGGCAAGAAGCGGCAGCCGCGGAGGCGCAGCTGCAGGCGATCGCGGACGAGAACATAGCCAACTGCGCCTCCTACGTGCCGCTGACGAACCATCAGCCGGCCCGGTGGGACAACGACAGCCAAGACGCCACCATTCCCTCGCGGACCTCACGACCACTGGTGACAGACAAGTCATGGACTCCTCCGAGGATGAGTAGGCCAAAGGAGGCTGCGGGGCCTGGTATCCGGTATCCCATGTCGATCGGTCTGTCTCCCGTGTTCTACTCTTCCTCGCCGGAGACCGCACCTTCACTTCATCGGTCTTATCGTCGGTGCTCATGGAGACGGCGGAAGGAGGATGACACGGGTTTGGACGTCGGGCGCCGCGACGGTATGGTTGGTTTAGGGGCGGTTTTTTTTCTAAATGTTCAAAATGTAGTTAAATATGTTGTGTTCGTATGAAATCTGTTATGTTTGTACGAAATTCGTGTGTGTTTGCATGAATTTCATCCGTTTTGTTGAAAAGTAGTTTGAAATGTATGGGTCTAGCATTGGATGGCTGCCTCCCGCATCCATGTCTGCAAACGGATTCCCCCTGTCAGTGGACGGATGCGGGAGGTTTTTTGCGGGTTGCCGTTGGAGATGTCCTTATATTCTTAAGAAGTTTGTCCCAATTGTTTCAACATGCAATGTGTCCACCTCAACATCTTCACTAAGGCCATACATTTAGGTCTTCTCTCCCACTAGCTAAAAGTGATCCTTCTAGCTTTTTACCATTCAGTTTATGAGAATCTTCTCTTTGGTTCTGAGGTGGAGTAGTCTCTTCACAATTGCTTCTACCATGCAGGTAGATTTAGATTCCCTACTATGTTTCACGAACTTTTTCTCTGTCAAGTTTAGAAACTTAGAGAAGTCTTCCAAAACATGCAACATGGGGCCAGTTCCAATATTTAGCTCATGATGAAGGTCTTTCATCTTCTTAGTTCTAAGGAAATACTTATCATAAACATGATCAACCTTGATCTTTTCCTTTGAACACAGGTCTCTCAGCATTACGCCGAATTCTATCTAGTAAATTCCAAGCCTTTGATATCTCAGCCGCCATGAAAGAACCTTTAGGAGCAAGACCTAAAGCCTGTTTACTTTGGGAGTCAAGTCCACCATAAAAGAAATTCAGACTTAAACAATCGGAATAATGGTGTTCAGGGCATGCAGAGAATATTCCACAATACCTTATATATGCATCTACCAGTTTCTCACCTGGTCGCTGCCCAAAGCTGCTAAGCTTCTTATCGTGTATAATTTTCCTTGAGGGTAATAACTGGCACAAAATCCAGCCAGTAATTGTTGCCAATTGCTCAAGGTACTTACAGGCTGGCGTTATAGCCATCTGGGAGCTTCCTTTTCAAGCGAATGAGGAAATATTTTTGCTTTTACCTCCTCATTAGTTAAATCCTACAACTGAAGTTATTAAACTAAGCATTCACCAGAGAATCTCCTATCCATAATATCGTTCAGATCCTACACATACCAAGTTTCATACATAGCCCCGATAACTAGGGGTCTACTAACACACGGGGACAACAATCATCAAGAGAAAAGTGATGGCATACATGGATGAATGATTCAAATGATACACAAGATGATCCACTAGGGTTCTTGATGTTGCAGATGATAAGCATGTGGAAGATGATTATGATGAAGGAGTGGATGATTGTGATGATGACAGTGGCGATGATGTTGTATCTCCCCCATGCGCAGTGGGGAAGATCCCCTTCTTCTCTTTGCCAATACCTCCTCTAGATGAACTCTGGAGGCTAGTGTTTTGCCTTCTGCATGAGTTTCTGGTCTCTCTGGGCGTATAATCCTTGATCTGATTCGACGGGGTGAAAGTAGTCAATCTAGCGGTGCCGGCGGCACTCCATACGACCGCCCATACGAGAGGGCGTCGTCGTATGGAACACCGTCTTTTGCTCTGGATGCGCGACCACGGTTGTTTCTTTCACCTTCCTGCTTGATTCTTTTATGGTAGGTGATTATCACTTTAAATGCGTGATTCCACTACCATTTCTAAGGATTTCTTCCATTATATGATAAATGGTCCAAAAGACGTTACCTGGGGGGTTATCAACAAAGAGAGCTGCGCAAACGCGATAAAATTCCATAAAGCCTACTATGTAGGCACAAAATACTTAGTAAAGTCATCACATAAATTGGACTCATCACTTTGAGAGAGTCCGGACAGCAAACACGTAGGACTCTCACACCCCTGGCCCACCCAAAACCCCACCAAAACACCTCCTAGACCCCGCGCCTCCATCCTCCCATTTTCTCTCCTTCCCTTTTTCTCTCTTGCCTTTGCCGCCGCTCCACCACCCCGTCTACCCTACCACATCCCTGCCAAAACTCGACGAGTCTATCACCTCCAACGGTACACCTGGGCTCCAAGCCGCTTCTTATCCGCTGTCGTTCCGCATCTCTCCTCCGACCGCTGCGCAGGTACCATCAGCTCCTACGATACTTGCCATGCCCAGCAACTATTCGTTGAAATGCCTGTTGTAGAAAAATTCTCCCTTCTTCTTTGAAGTAATGGATTCAGATATGGAGTACATATACAAGCACTATGTTGAGTCGTCTGAGAGCTAATCCAATGAAGAGGACTACACAGATGATACGGCGATGATGCAAGCGGTCCTTGCAGCGCAGAGCGTGCAAAAGTGCATGTTCTCAATTTCAAAGGATCGATTAAGGGTCATTGAGTTATCAATTGCAACAGGGCGCGCAGCCATTTACACTGATGGATGACTACTTTGCCCCCGATGCCCTCTTTGCTGACAATTTACGTCGGCATTTTCGGATGCGCAAAAATGCTTTTGATCGTCTCTACCATGGCATCCGGTCCTTTTATGACTACTTCATCTTAAAGAAGGACGTCGTGGGAAGGATTGGTTTCTCTGGTTACCAGAAGTGCACGACCACACTGCAGATGCTTGCACATGGCACGACCACTGATTCATGGGACGGGTACCTACGGATGTCTGAGAGAAATGCAAAGATGCCATGGTCAGGTTTGGAACTGTCGTGGTTGAGGTGTTTGGACCTCAGTGCCAAAGAGAACCAACTGTGACAGACACTGAGAGACTCTTGGCAATCTCGGAAGCAAGAGAGTGGCCAGGTTTGCTCGTATCTCTTGACTCCATTAATTGAAAATGAAAAACTGCCCAAAAGCTTTAAGGACAATATCAGGGTCATCCTAAGAAGCCCATCGTTCTTGAAGCAGTTGCATCACATGGTCTTTGGATTTGGCACGCTTTCTTTGACATTCTAGGTCTCACAATGACATCAATGTGCTGCAGTGATCACCATTGTTTGTTAGGCTGACTGAAAGAAAAGCTCCTCCGTGCTACTATACTGCCAATGGGCATGAGTACAACATGGGCTAGTATCTGGTTGACAGTATCTATCCACCATGGGCTACCTTTGTGAACACCATCTCTAGCCCAGTTGGCCAAAAGAAGTATCACTTTGCCCAAAGACAAGAAGCAACTAGAAAGGATGTTGAGAGGGCATTTGAAGTTCTAGAGACGCGTTTTGCAGTTGTTCATGGACCTACTAAATAATGGGATCTGAAGGCCTTGTGGAAGGTGATGACCTGTTGTGTGGTCATGCACAATATGATCGTGGAAGATGAGGGTGAGAATGTTGCCGCAGGTCTTGAATTTGAAAACATGAGTGATCATGTTGAACTTCCTGACCAGAATCCTGCCACATTTGAAGAGCGTGTTCAAATGCATCAACAAATTCGGCATCGAGGAACTCACGAGCAACTGAAGAAAGATCTGATTAAACATATGTGGCGGTTAAAGGAGACAACAATGTCAGAGTGTAGTATTTGAACTTGTTTAAATTAAAACTATTGCTGCATTTCAACATTTGAAATATTCAAGACTATATATGCGGCTATTTGAGCATGCCGACTTTGAAAAAAATGGGGCTGAATGTATGCAGATGGCATTGTAGGGTCGGCTCCCGCATCCATGTCCGCGGACTGGTTCCCTATTCACGGACAGACGCGGAAGCAAATTTACAGGTCAACGTTGGAGATTCCCTCATATCCATTCATCTCATTTTTCTTTACCGATCCCATCTACTACCTTTCACATGCTTCTCCCCATCCAGCCCTCTCTCATTCTCACTAGATCGGGTTCGCGCCTTGGCGCGAGGGTGCCGGTCCCAATGTTTTGGTCAAGCAAGTAATGTTAGGTTAGTAGGAGTCCAGGTTTAGTGCACGTGTTCAAACAGGATATAACAAACTAAAAGGAGCAAACATCATCGAGTCCAACATCATCATGAGAAATAAGGCAACATTCAGTTTAGTGCATTTTTGAGACCACAAAAGCTAACCAATTGACATTAAGTTCGGTACAAAGAGCGAACACAAGAGACACAATAAAAAGGTATAAAAAACTATATATCCATATCTATTAGGCATGCTATAATAAGTTGCTTCATCCGGTTGCCTTGTCGATCAACTTCATAGGCGACACGCCACATTAACCTGATCCAATCAATCCGTTATATACACCCATAGAATGCTTCCTGTGTAGATAATGCACTTGCGATTTTGGACCTTAGTCTTTTAAAGCTTAAGGACAATGAGCGATAGTTTCCTCTTTTCAATATCGAAGGCAAAGTCACATATCTCATACTCTCTGATCCCTGCCGCTTTGACAAAGTTTGACCAACTGTTTGTTATCGTTGGTCTCTTGTACGTACCCATCATCATCTGGACCTGTCTCGTAACATCTCCAGTGCTGAGACTAAACATCATGTCCTTGACCGGTTCATTGAGATGGTCCTTTAGATGCAGTTCTGTGAAGCAACAGGCAAAGTACTGCGAAAAGAAACATGCATTGGTCACAGCTGGGTACTACAATACTTCACTTGTAAGAAGTAGTAGGGTATTTAATGTTCATACCATCCTCTGTCCAGGAGCGACGAAGGTACATCAATCATATCTAACCCAGAAACAAAGACACTGCAGCATTGCATATAAAATATAATGTAGTACGATAAGAGTTTTCAAGCAGTACAATACATCATAGAACTATCTATGAACTTACCCAGGAAAATTTAAAAAATACGATGCATATCAGTTCCAATGGGACCTTAACCAGAGAGGTATATAAACGAAAAGGTCCCACCTGCCCCAACCATATCCAGCCTAGTAGTCCATGGTTTATAGTCCAAATGTCAAAAAAACGAAAAGGTTCGGAGCAACACAGTCTATTGCATACCAGTGTGGCATTTTCTTAGGTAAATACTAAATACAGACACATCAAACCATGTTTCTGTTGGACGAACGAATCATAAATCAGCATCACATTAATGTACAGAAGAATGGTTGAAAAGAAGATCCATGAGAATAGGACATCTCTGCAGGGGCATTTACATGAATGGAGTAGAGATGAGAGATAGGTAACCATTAGCATTTTCCAAACCTATCACTTCCTCTCATTCTAGTATTTCTACACATTAGTAATATAACACCAAGAAAATAAATAAGCAAACCATCATTTGCTCTCCTAATTCTGTAGAAAAGGATAGAAGTTCAGTTCAGGAACCAGAAATGGGAATAAGAAAGAAACACTTAAATATAGGGAATTTAACTATTTGTCAAATTGTGAGTTAGGCGCATGCAACGCCATCTCTTTGAGGCTGCCACTATCAAATCTTGAGTTTCAGATGAATGAAACACTGCTTAGCTAAGTATTCAAAAGGAAAGAACAAACAAATCGTTGGGTGGAGAAAAATCGAAGTACCACCCGATCTATTTTGAGATGTACGGAACACTGCTTGGCTAAGCATCAGACACACAAGATAGCGATGCTAGCTAGCTACACAAATCTATGTCCTACCTAATCATGTGTACGCACTGCTTCCTATTCTTCATGTCGACTCTCACCGGGGCAGCACACCACACCAAAAATAAGAAATGAAGAAATAACATGGAAACCTGATAAAGTAGTGAATCACATGATGTAAATCAGTACAAAATATATTAGCCCTTTCATATCCATATGTTACATTTTCAAAATAAATCCTTATATTAGAACTGATTTCGTTTACCAAATGTTGGAGGGGTTAATACTGCCATGACACAAGCATGGTATAGGCTGCATAATGGCAAGTAAGATAACATGTCCCTATAAATTTAACCACCCAGGCCAAATATTTTGTATCCAAGTCACAAATGGTTACTACAGTAACAGAGCAAAATAGAACTCTTAAATGACAAAGGACATTGCCAAACTTGTACAGAGCATACAACGCACAAAATAATCCACGTATCAGGGATGAATGGACAGAACTGGGAAAGAAACTGGACGTCAATGCATTGTTTAGCGAGCAAGTAGAAAAAATAGTTCATGACTGAAAATTTAGTTGTTTTGACGCCATACTAAAGAGCACATCTTGGAGAAGCGCCGCTGTTGTGCAAGCATGGCCATGACAACACAATAGACAGAACTGAAAGAGCAACACATTCAAACCAGAAATGCCAAATACCTTGATAAATGTTCGACTCGTGTTTCTTGCATGGCTCGGTTATCAGATGGATTTGTGGGTCTTGGTTCTAATGGTTGTCTGCATGATGGAAGTTGTCCGATTGAGACCACATCATTCCGTACATTGGTACCACAATTGGCATTGTCGTTACCAACCTCCAGAATTAATTGTCTCACACAACCATCAAGCTACCAGGGAAAAGAAAATACATAATGTTTGGCGTCCAGAATCGCATCAATGGACGCAAACTGACGGACGGATGTCTCAAACCTCTGAGAACACTTAGGTTCTGCCTCTGAAACAAAGAGAATAATGCAGTACTCTAGATAAATTCATGCATATGAAAGGAACATCTACATATGTAGTGTTTATTTGGTATTTTTGCATAGTAATAGTAAGGCACTCTCTCTGTTCACTTCTGTAAGACGTATTAGACAGGTGAAATTGAACTGTTTAGGGTGTTGTCTTTAATGCCTAAAACTACAAACGTGAATGGATGGAGTAGTTCCCTTGAATATATTGGTATCGATGTGCATGCAATCTATTTGGTAAATGATCATACAGGCACTCATGTTACTGCACACTTCACTCAATCAAGCATGTAAGCAAGGTACTCATTCGCAGGCGATGAAATCCTATTCTACTTTTATGTTACCAGGAGAAGGAGCTTAGGTGCATGTGATCTTGTTCTGTCCAGTATCAAAAGCATATAGTAGTGATCTAAACGCTCTTATATTACTCTACAGAGGAAGTACTAAAAGCTAGCGTCATAAGGTGAAACAATTGCTAGCATAAATATTCCCCTGTTTGGGTAACACTGAAAACTTAAATAAGAGCTTATTCATAAGATGCCAAAAATAATACCATGGTGATTACCATAGCTGAAAAAGCACTTTGACCTTGTCTTCCTACATCAGGCAATGAATCAAATTCTACTCTCTATGATCGCAATTTTTTTGCTCACAACTTTGAAAGAGTGTACTGAGCAGGCAACAAACATGTAGTTATATTAGGTTCTGAATATTGTTCCATGCAAACCGATCCTTTCAAGTCTGTAACTGGACAAACTTTTGTGCAAAACTTGGAAAAAAGGTGAAGAACACAACATGAACAATGCATAAAGCAGCTCCTAGCTTCAGCCAGGACCCGACACTGCTGGTTGATACACAGACAACATCAAACTCTGCTTCAACATGAACAATGCATAAATAATTTCAATGAAAATAAAAAGCTGCTACATGCACCAAATCATCATGTCATTGGCATATCACAAAGACATGGCATCTCTACTTTCAGCCCACAAGGAAATCAAGACTGAGAGATAGACAGACATGTGGATCATCGACAGTCACTTTGACGAATTTCTTCATGGAATCCATCATCCGTCTCTTTGGTATGGCGGAGGTTGTGCCTCTCCTGCCGAGCACCAAGTAGCGGCAGACTAAGTCAGGATCATAGCGGGAAGAGAAATGGGGAACTAATAAAGAGAACATGGGTACTAATTAAGCATGGCTATTCATGTAGAAAATGATTCTAGATTTATTAAATTAACAAATTACCAGTCCTAAAGGTCGAGGTGGACGCATGGAAACACATCCCTTACAACAACCTTGTCCTGATACAAAAAAAATCACCGCTATCAGTCACGATACATGAAGACAGAAGCAATAATAAATAGCAGTATAGAAGGAATCTTAAAAATCCATTATAAAATAAGAAGACTTGGTCATGTATGCACTGGTTGCAGCTTTTGTGTTAATTGTTCGCTATTGTCACAAATGAAGAGAATGGCATATCCAACATGAGTGTAAAAGTATTACTGATTTAGTTCCTAATTCTATATAGTAATCAAAATTCTAAGAAAGATGAGTGTAAAATAATATGTTTCGTCCACCTTGTTGTCAAATGTTCACAATAAGAATGTATGACAACAAGGTGGACGAAACATATTATTGTGAACATTTGTAATAGATGTATCCATTTGTCAAACATGAATCAAAATGCGCTAACTTGGCATCTTAAGTAACTTTATCTTATTTCGGTGAAATCTGTGCGGCATCTGGAAACATTGAACTGAAAGTAAAAATGAAAATGTGAAATGCAAACTGGTAGAGGCTTAGGGAGATAGGTGGCGTTCTGTTGAATTTAGTTTATAGGTGGAAATCATGTAAACACAACACTATATTGCAACAATATGATTTATTTTGCGTTGGATAGATGATCTGGTTCATTTTTCACAACCTATCAACCCTGACATTTGCGAAAAGAGCATCGGTCACTGCTTTGGAAGATCAGTACCAGGGTTTATGTTTCCCCCCAATAGATGTAGTAGCACCATTTCTGAATTTGCAATAGATCAGCAGTTATACCTTTGCAATTGGGGCTTCATAGAGGATGATTCTTCACGTAGTCAATCCCTTGAGCATAAATGACTTCAAAGAAGTAATCTGTGATTAGAGATTATTTTCCTAGCAGAAAGCCAGCATGAAATGGAGGCTCCTCAAGTTCCTACAAATATCACCTGCAATAGAAGTAAGTAAGCTCACGATTTAATAAGCCACAATCAATACATGACAAACAATTTCTAAGTTAGAACATGCAAACAATATTAAACAAAGAAACTGATAAAGAATATCACCTGCAATTGGACTGTCGACCAAAAGGAGAACCAACAGATCCTGGCAATCCAACGACAAGAGCACCAGCAACGACAAAACTAACAAACAACCATCCGCCCAAATCGCATCCTGCACAACACAAACAATTAAGCCTAGATGGGCAAAAGGACAACAAGTCTAGATAAGGCCAAAACAATAACACGAGACCTAGATGAGCCGTCCGATCTAGTTAATGAGACCAAAAACTATATTAAATGAAAATGGTCGAAATCTGTTACATATTAGTAACAACAAAATACATGATTGGTAAGATGCACCAATAAAATAACCACAGAATATTCTGTTGCATGCTACCAAGTATTTCTGAATCACAGTGAGTTCACAAACTTTGTGCACACAAGAAGACAAAGGAGCATCAAGTTACGTTCAATTATCCATGAGTGGAACCACCATCTTCTTCAAGGACTGGGAATCATAATAGTAGCAATATCGAAATATTATTCATCCTGATCATCATCCTATTTGAGAGGAACATTTGGTCTATGAGCTATAAGGGTAACTATCAGCATGGATCAAGAGGCCATAACAATTTAAAAACAACAAAGTATCCAATGAATGCGGCCAAAAGGCAGGCTAATCGACAACTAATGTACATCTACACAATAATCAAATAAAATAATAATAACTGAGGCCTAATCCTTAATTCGTAGTAGCAAAATAAGCTAGTTGACTGCTTGTGAGTTCTGATGCTACCTCCACTAACAAATGCGGTACAACATTATGCTTTAATTAAAGATCTGGCGAAAAGAAATATACCACCAGTCTTCCACACACCCTTGGTTCTGGTTAAAACCAAGTCATGTAGGATCTCCCCAGCAGCAAGAACAGAACTGCAGCTGTGAGAAAGGCCGCTGCCCAGTCCTCCCATGGGCAATACGCCATCCACCACAACAACCATGGCTGCGCAACAAAAGTCGAACGTGTGCTCTTCTGTACTTGCATCTGCATACAATCAACTTGTTTGCTGAACCCTAGCACCGCCAACACCCATCTACAACACCTCCAAACTGCGGCCCCCATCCAGATGAAACCTTGCCATTCATGTCGGTGCACATGCAACCGGGGGCACGACTGGAGGAGAATCGAGAGAGTGACCAAGCCGACCAATCAAATAAAGTGCCATGTTATCGATATTGGCAGGCATTGCTCCTTCCAACTCGAGATCGCCGCTCTCTGGTCTCCTCCTTAGCCTCCCCAGCCTCGCCCCCTCAGTCTCAAAGGTAGCATCTAACCCTGCACTGCAACCATAAAAAGCTACAAAATTTACGATTCGTTCATATCAATCAAGTGATGGCAACCTATAGGAGTTATGACAACAACATGCAGCATAATTTCTCAGTTATCCCTTGCTTCAAAGGTTATTTCCATTCAAGTTTATAGTGTTCTGTTCTAGTACATAGCATTATTACCCTGATCCATCTAGTTCACAATTAATCATTAACAGAACAGAGTGCATGATTGAAAAACATATAGCCATAGCTAATGCACACATATTAGAGGATCTGGCAGAAACACGCAGCAGGATGCAAAGCTCGGAAACGAACAGATCGAGGGAGAAAAAAAGCGAAGCGAGATCTAGCATGCTGCTGGCGGGTGGTGTACCTCTAGGACGGTGGTGGTCTGCGCAAGCTTGAGTGGATTCTCGACGACGGCGAACATATCCTCGTGCCCTGACCGGAGCAGCGTCGCCACTGCGAAGTAGAAGAGGTGAGGAGCAGTAGCTGAGTGCCTGAGCGAGGGAGGGGACGAGGGAGGAGATTACATTGCTTCCAGGCGCCTCTTCAACACCACGACTCCCGACTTGCTGCGTACGGCCGTCTCGGTGTGGTGCGGCGGCCCCCCGTGCTGCATCTCCCGAGGACCATGGTGTCAGGCCCTGAACCTCGCGCATACTGAAGAACAAGCACCAGATCAAGTTCAGACAAGCAACGGTTAGGATGAAGCGATGACGTTTCAGAGAAATCAACGGCTCGGATGAATCCTCGCCTATTACCAGTAGTTTTAAACTATGTACTGCTTTGTAACCGTTTAACGACAGTAACAGAAAGTTACAGCGAGGAGCTGGACTAGTATAAGAGAACCAGGTCGCGTGAGGGAGAGGTTAAGATGTAATTCCCCATTTCTAGTCAAGATAGAACCCTAGATATGTACTGCAAGACGGGGTATCTCCCCTCTTGATCTACCTCTTGTATCCAAATTCCTCCATGAAATCCAACTTAATATCCTGAATCCTCATATCTCCTGCGTTCTGGTAGTTCAATCATCACAAAGGTATCCAGAGCCATTCGAATTCTCGGCGACGGCGACGTTGCGGCGGCGAATCAAGCAAAGAAGGACGAGGGGTTGGGCTCTCTCGTAAATTCCCTCCCGTCCCTCCCTGTTTGCGGCGGCGGTGGTGTTCGAGTGGAGGCGTTGTGGCGGCGGCGAATTGCTCGGGCGCAGATCCACGAGTTCGAGGCGGTTGCTGGGAGACACTCTCCTAGTGCTAAAATCCCGGCCTCTGACGTGATCCGTGCGCTACTGGAGGCGTGGATTGGGAGCTCGGCGAACAGGGCGACCTGACTGTAAGTTCTTGTACCACGGGTCGATCTATAGGAATTGAGATGGCAGACACACGCGCCAAAGTGCAAATCACAGTGGATCGTCTGGAGAGTGAGGTGTCTGTACTGCGGACGGAGTTAGCAGATCTCAAGGAGCTTAAGAAGGAAGTAACTCAGATCCGTGCTGAAATGGTTACCATGCCACAGGTCGAAGCCAAACTGACGGATATGAATGCTGAAATTCAGAAAACACTGCAACTCATTTTGCAGAACATGTCCTTACAAAGTCAGAAAACAGAAGTGGTCACTCCTAGTGCACAGCCTCAAGGGAACACTAGCCCTTCAGTTCTTGGCGCACCACCTGTGATTACTATTTCAGATCCCACTGATGTGTCACTCCCTCCTGTTACTAGAAACTTGGAGCAGGAATTTACTATCCAAGGTTCTGTGCCAATGCGTAGCCTACAGGGAATTACCTCAGCATTACCAAATGCTAGCCTTTTTACTGAGAGCACTAGAGTCAACATTGACAAGCAGTCAACAATTCCTATGCAAAACCAATTCAGACTAAATCCTGCAAGCACAAGTGTAGTAGTACAGGCTCATACACTGGGGTTTTCAGGGAATAGTGGGTACTTTGCCCCAATTAGTGCTCCATTATATACTCCTCCTCACACTTATAATCCTGTTATTGGGCAATATATTAACATTTCCACGAGTGGCTCTGCAGTACCACCAGTGTACCAAGCAGTGGGAAATTTATATGATGCCCAAAGAAATCAGTATGCCACACAACTAGGAGGTCCATCTTACTTTGCAGAAGCAGTGTTGAAGGGCCCAAGGCTGGAAATTCCACTGTTTAATGGAGAAGATCCTATAGGTTGGCTCATAGCCTGTGAGAAATTCTTTGATATGTCAGGAACCCCATATGATCAATGGGTAAACCTAGCAACAGGTCACCTACAAGGAAGAGCTTCTAATTGGCTGAAAAATATATGTGTGCCCTGGCAAATGGTAACATGGCAGCAATTCTGCCAAATGATTGCTGACAGATTCTCGGAAGCCAATGTGCATGAAGCAGTGGAATTACTGAAAAATATTCAGCAGACAAATACAGTAGCTCAATATATAGATAATTTTGAGCAGTGTGTAGCTTTGGTCAAAAGAGATCATCCTTGTTTGCAAGAGAATTTTCTGCTCAGCTGTTTCATTGGTGGACTTAGATCTGACATTAAACATGAGGTGTGTGGTCAAACACCTACAGGCATTATTTCAGCTTATTGGTATGCCAAAGTGTATGAAAAAGCAGCAGCAGCCAGAAAAGTCCAGTCACACACATCCTACAAACCAAGGGGATATCAATCAAATTACAAACAGTCAACGGCTCCTCTACAGGTACAAGTACCAGCACAGGAAAAATATACTGTGCCATTTCCTAAGGATGCAAGGGCTTGTTGGTATTGCAGATAACCTTGGTCAAGACAACATAAATGCAAAATTGGGAAAACACTACACATATTACAAGAGTTGGATGATGAAGAAGACAGTGATAGTGCAGAAGAAGGTCAGGCACAAGAACAGATCTACCATACTGCTCCAAATACACCTGACAAGGAAAAAACAAATGACAACACAATAGAGAAAACTACACAAGCAATGCATATCTCTACACATGCTGCAGAAGGCACTTCAGGAGCAAACACATTCTCTTTAATCATAGAGATTGCAGGCAAAAGAGCTACAACTCTGTTTGACAGTGGATCTTCGGACACATTTATGAGCAAAGCATTTGCAGTAAAAAGTAACTGCCATCAACAACCAATACTGCCCAGGAAAGTAACTGTAGCAGGTGGGGGCAAGTTACTGTCCATGTCTCAAGTACCTGTCATGGATTTTAAGGTACAAGGTCATACATTCTGCAGCAAATTCAAGGTACTAGACTTAGTAGCCTATGATATCATCTTAGGAGCTGATTGGATATATCAGTACAGTCCTATTTGTCTGGATTTGGTGGAAAGGTTGTTGGTACTCACTAAGAATGGTCAACCAATAACACTGTTTGATCATACCATCCCCAAGAAAAGCTGTCTGCTGTCAGCAGCCAAAATGGAGAAGTTACTGCAGAAGGGGGTCATGGGGTATATTCTCAAAGTGCAAGAAGTGGAAACAGAAAATAACAAAGTTCCTACGCCTCCTCCTACGGCTTTACAACCTCTTCTTCAGAAGTTTGCTGACATTTTTGAAGAATCTCAGAAACTACCTCCCAAAAGAAGCTGTGATCACAAAATTATCTTGCAAGAAGGAGCTAAACCACCAAATTTAAGACCTTATAGAGTTCCTCATTATCAGAAAGCTGCTATGGAAGAGATCATCAAACAACTCATTAAAAAGGGAGAAATACAAGAAAGTTTCAGCCCTTTTTCCTCACCAGCTATTATGGTCAGAAAAAAAGATGGAGGATGGAGACTCTGTGTGGATTACAGAGAACTCAATGCACTGACTATTAAAAACAAGTTTCCAATGCCTATCATTGAAGACTTGTTGGATGAGTTGTATGGAGCCAAAGTTTTCTCCAAGCTTGATTTGAGGTCTGGATACCACCAAATCAGAATGGCCCCTGAAGATATTCCTAAAACAGCATTTAGAACACATGTGGGCCACTATGAGTTCACTGTAGTGCCTTTTGGGTTATCTTGTGGTCCTGGCACATTCCAGGGTCTGATGAACAATGTATGGGATGAAATCAATGAACCTGAGCAGGAGAAATTCATTTTAGTTTTCTTTGATGATATACTCATTTTCAGCAAATCTTTAAAGGAGCATTATAGCCACTTAGAAAGGACATTTGCAACATTGAGAAAGCATGAACTGTATGTTAAACTGACAAAGTGCACATTTGCCACAGAACAAGTATCTTATCTGGGTCACCTTATTTCTGCCCAAGGAGTGTCAACTGATCCAGAGAAGATAAAAGCAGTCCAGGAGTGGCCAGAGCCTGAGAATACAACCAAGTTAAGGGGATTCTTGGGATTAACAGGTTACTATAGAAGGTTTGTCAAAGATTATGGAAAAATTTGTCGACCTCTACATGATATGCTGAAGAAAGATGGGTTTCAATGGGGTACTGCTCAAACACAAGCTTTTCAACAATTAAAAAGAGCTATGACCACCTGTCCTGTATTAGCACTACCAGACTTCACTGTACCTTTCACCATTGAAGCGGATGCTTGTGCAAAAGGATTGGGAGCTGTACTCATGCAAAAAGGAAGACCAATTGCATTTCTCAGCAAAAGTTTGGGGCCAAAATCTGCAGCACAATCAATATATGAAAAAGAAGCCATGGCAATTTTAGAAGCATTAAAAAAATGGAGACATTATGTTTGGGGAAACAAATTGATCATTAAGACAGATCAACATTCCCTAAAATATATGACAACTCAGAGGCTGACTGAAGGAGTTCAACACAAATTGTTGTTGAAATTGCTCGAATATGATTACACCATTGAGTACAAGAAGGGGAAAGAAAATGTAGTGGCTGATGCTCTTTCAAGGAGGGATACACTTCACTCTATGCACAGTCAGAACACTACTATCATTATCCCTAAGTGGACTGAAGATGTGCTTCAAAGCTATCAAGGAGATAAGGATAGTGATAAACTGCTGAAGAAGGTGGCTGCTAATACAGAAGAAACCCCAAAATTTTCTACACACAATGGACTCCTGAAATACAAGAACAAAATTTATGTGGGTGCTAGCACTGAGTTCAGAAAGCAACTCTTACAAACTTTTCATTCTTCTGCTCTTGGAGGTCATTCTGGAAGTAAAGCTACTTATTACAGAATCAAGAAGGTTTTCTATTGGCCCAATATGAAGAAACAGATAGAAGAGTTTGTCAGCCAGTGTCCTGTGTGTCAGTTAAACAAGGTTGAACACATACACCCCCCGGGGTTACTACAACCTCTTCCAGTACCTGACATGGCTTGGGCTCACATAACAATGGATTTCATCTCTGCACTTCCCAACTCGCATGGCAAAGAGGTGATTCTGGTAGTAGTAGACAGGCTGACCAAATACGCTCACTTCATTCCACTGGCTCATCCCTACTCAGTTATGACCGTCTTTGAGGCACTGATGGACAATGTCATTAAACTGCATGGGCTTCCCGTTTGCGTTGTATCTGACAGAGATGCTATTTTCACCAGCTCTCTGTACCAAGAACTATTTTCAGCCTTTGGAGTGCAAATCAGATTCAGTACCGCATCACACCCTCAGACCGATGGACAAACAGAGCGAGTGAATCAGTGTCTCGAAGCATATTTAAGAGGCATGGTTTTTCAAGAGCCGAAGAAATGGATGAAATGGCTACCACTAGCAAAACTTTGGTACAATACGAGTTACCATTCTTCACTGAAATGCACTCCATTCCAAGCACTTTATGGATACAAACCACCCCAAATTGGAGAATATTCTATGGAACCCACCTTATCTCCAGAAGCAAGGATGACAATTTCTGAGAGAGAGCACATGATGCAAAGGTTGAAGGCAAATTTGGAACATGCTCAAAACAGGATCAAATACTTTGCTGATAGAAAAAGAACAGAAAGAGAATACCAAGTGGGAGACATGGTATATCTCAAGATACAACCTTACAGACAGAATGCATTTGGGTTAAGAGGATCTCTGAAACTGAGATCAAAGTTTTATGGCCCTTACAAGGTTCTGGAAAGAGTTGGGGAAGTGTCATACAAGCTACAGCTCCCAGAAGGTACCAATATCCATCCAGTTTTCCACATCAGTCAATTGAAGAAACATGTGGGGCATCAAGCTGTACCTCTGCCTCATGTGCCCCTGGTCACACCAGAAGGGTATATCAAAACGATACCAGTCGCTGTCCTAGACCGCAGAATCATTCAAAGGAACAAAACACCAGTTGGTCAATGTTTGGTCCAATGGGAGAGTCTGGCACCGGATGATGCCACCTGGGAGGATGCAGCATTCTTGAACAAGACATTTCTGGGGCATAAGCTTTTTCGCCTCGAGGACAAGGCGATTGTCATGGCGGTGGCATTGTCAGGCCCTAAACCTCGCGCATACTGAAGAACAAGCACCAGATCAAGTTCAGACAAGCAACGGTTAGGATGAAGCGATGACGTTTCAGAGAAATCAACGGCTCGGATGAATCCTCGCCTATTACCAGTAGTTTTAAACTATGTACTGCTTTGTAACCGTTTAACGACAGTAACAGAAAGTTACAGCGAGGAGCTGGACTAGTATAAGAGAACCAGGTCGCGTGAGGGAGAGGTTAAGATGTAATTCCCCATTTCTAGTCAAGATAGACTCCCGACTTGCTGCGTACGGCCGTCTCGGTGTGGTGCGGCGGCCCCCCGTGCTGCATCTCCCGAGGACCATGGAGAGGAAAGGGGGATGGGCGGGTTCTCCTCGTGCGATGGGGGGCGACGGCTAGGGCGAAAGGGGAGGGGCCGGCGGCGGCTAGGGTGGAAGGGGAGGGGGCGGCGGTGGCTCTCCCTCGTAGCGATGAGAACGAGGAAGATGACGAGCGGCTCGATGAAGGCCGGGGGCCGTGGCGATGGCGCTCTCCGCCTGGATCTCACTCCACTCCGACCATGGACGCGCCCTCTGCGGGGTCGGAGCAGGAGGTTGGAAGGGGAGGGGCGGCGGCGGCTCTCCCTCGCGTGAACAGGACGAGGGGAGGAAGCCGATTGGGGGAGAAACCCTATGGGTGTTGCACTTTTATACAACATAGTGAAATTACGAAAATGTCCTCGGTATGGCACGGGAATCACACGCGGTGGCACGGGATATTTCACCGGGCAAGGTAACTACTCATTGCTGCAGGGTCCGGGTTTCGATCCGGCGGCCCAGATCGCTCGGGAGCTCGATCCGATGGCCAAAAACGCATCAAGAGATCCGATCCGACATCCGAGAGTTCCAAATCGCTGAGAGAGCCCATGTTTCGCCGGGTCTCGTTTTTCTCGATGCTTTTGATCCCGGTTGACAGTTGACGCGGTTGTTGGCGTCCATTCTCTTCGAGTCTTCTCCACGAACGGCACAATCATGGGCTACCAAACATATACTACCTTCATTCATAAATATAAGATGATTTAGAGATTTCAATATGGGACACATACAGTCTAAAATGAGTGACAAATGCACTAAAATATATTCATTACATCTAATTCAAAAAAAAGTTACTCCCTCCGATTCAAATTAACGGACGCAACTCTAGTACCTAGTTGTACTAGAGTTGCATTAATTAATTAGAATCGAAAGGAGTAAAAAAATATTTATGAACAGAGTGAGTGTTAGATAAAAAATGTATTAGTGGATATTAAATAAGACCAAAACATATTAAATAAATAAATAATGCTGATATGGAAGAAGATAGTTATTGAAACCCGCAACAATCGAGAGAGCGGCGACACTTCGCGCCGTCACCTTCTTGGAGGTGTTGTCGTGGAGCTCAAACGTCTTTGGTTGGGCCTCCTCGAGGTGTTAGGCTAGTCGTACACTTCTTATTATATTAGTAGGTTTGCTTTGTAAGAGGATCTCCTCATCACAATATCACTCAGCTGTGTAATTTGATGTGATACTTTACATATAAAGTAGGGTGAAAGTCTGTTTTGAGAAAAGGTGGCAAGAAGCGGAAATTGTAGAAGCTGTTTGGTTGGAAACTCAAAATGCCACACTTATTTAGGGGCTGTTTGGTTTGAGACTAAGTTTGCCAAAGGTTGTCACATCTAAGGATAGGCAAGTTTGACTAATTTAGGTGTGTGTTTGGTTCAAGCCATAACTTAGGTAAGCCACATTAGGGTCCCACGTCACATACACTCAAAAAATATGGCAAGATTTCCTTAGAATTGTCAATTTGTGGCTCTCATTTTAAAAAAATAATCTTAGACAAATTTAACAATACTTTATGGCAAAGTGTGACACTCCTAGGTCTAGAACCAAACATCCCCTTAGCCACACTTGTGGCACGCCAAAACCAGCGCCACACTTATGAGGAAAAATTCTACTACAAAAAACACTTGCGTATGTGGCGAGCCTAACCTACCACAGCAACCAAACAACTGCCTAGGGAGCTGTGGCGCGCCACATCTTTGGGTGGCAAGGTAAGGCTGGCAACCCAACAGCCCCATAGTTTCGGCCCTAAAGAAACTTGATATCTTTATATTTACATACTCCCTTCCTCCGTTCCTTTATTTAAGGTGTATTATTTTCGGCACGATGACCAAGGCACATAATTATAGATGTGTTAAGACGAAATTACTCTCGGCAAATTTATTGATTAGTGGCAAGTAAATCATTTAGTCCAGAAAAGTAAGAGATACAAGCAATCTTATAGAGATAGTTTTCTTTTTGCTACAAGGAGAGATACAGAAAATATGAGGAGAAATACTTTATTTTTTCTGGAGGGCTAAAAAAGGGAATTATGAGGAATTAGAAAAAATGCACCTTACATTCTTGAATTTTGTGAAAAAACAAATACACCTTATATAAAGGAACAGAGGAAGTACTAATAAATCACGCATTGCTTCCGGCGGGTTCACCGATGCGGCACTTTTGCAAAAAAGGTCTATGTGGTTTTTGACAATTGAGCCTGCGATACTGTTTTTAAGTGGCGAACAGATAAAATGTTTCGTTCCGGCAGAAAAACATGCCTTACCTCCACACCAAGAGTCCACGTTGATAAAAAGACTAGAATATATCCATATTTTTTTAGAAATGGAGGAGGACCCCCGGCCTCTGCATCTGGACGATGCATGCAGCCATTTTATTAATTATTCACATAAGATCTTACAAAGTCATACAACAGTAAGACTAAAGCCACCATCTAGGCAACATCTGTCATTATTCCTATCCAGTTGATGTAGGGATGCTGATAGTCTGGGCCTAATACCAAACAGACCTTGCAGCCAAACCTAACATCTAAGACCTGATGTCCCAACCACAACGCTGCCGGGTATGGGGCACCCACCCCTCCAGCGCACTCCTCTACCAGGACGCCTGCCGGGTATGAGGCTGCCGCAACCACCTGCCACCAATCCATCTTCAGAGCTGTATTGTTGCATCTACCATGCCAGGTCTCTCTGCCATCGACGCCACCACGACGCCAGGCAGCGTCGTCCTCCTGCGCGAGTCCATCCTCGCACATCGGACGCCGAATCTGCACTGCGCCACGTCGTCGAGATCCGTCGCCATTAATGTGTAGGATGAAGCACCGCTCCACCAAAGATGCGGTCCACTGGTCCCTCGAGCCCGTGCACACCTCCAAGAACGACGCCCCCAAGAGGGGAAACGACATAAGAACGCCGCCGTCTTCCGATCTACTGATCTAGGGTTTCCCCCGAAGGTAGCAGACAGTGACCTTGAAACTCTCCTCGGCGATGCCTTCAAGAAGGGAATGTCGCAAAATAGTGCCACCACCGCTGGCTTTGGCAGTAAGCCGAAAGCAAGTTTTCACCCGGATTTGTTCGAAGGACCTCCATCAAGCATCTTGTGCACGGGTCGCCGCCATCTCTGCCGGGGACTGGACGATGGATCCAGGCCGTCGCCGCCTGACCGGCCACAACACCACCATGGTGCCTAAGCCGGCGCCGTCAGGCCCACCATGCCCGCCTGTAGACGCCCTCCAGATCTGCCGGCCCGCGGACGAGGCCCGCGATCTGGGCCACCGCCACAGGTGCTCCTCGGCTGCGGGGAGAATGTGCATGTGTTGTTGTTGCCGTCACACTCGCCGCCGGGCGCCCGCTGCTCCTTGCCACCGGTGCACCGCCAATCCATGAGCCGCCGACGACGACAGGAGATCGCCACCACCGCGCGAGGGGGAGGGCCCCACCGCCACCGTCACTGGCTAGGCTACGCCGGCGTGGCCTCGGGCGGCGACAGGAGGGGGAAGAGAGGAGCGGAGGCCTAGGGCCGGCGGCTGTAGATCGCCCCCGTGTCGCAAGGGGCTGGATAAATGAGTTGCTCCATGACGTGGAATTTTTTTTGCGAGGCCCACCTTTTTGGTTGTTCCGTTTCTAAGTCTCCTCTCATGGGCCTCGGGCCGAGCTGAAGTGGCAGCCCGGCAATAGGAGAGTGGGCTTTGAGGGGGAATATCACATGCTCCCATCATTGAGGTGCTCCCTATGCTCCAAGTCTGAAACATCAATTTCAAATGTTTCAAAAATTCCAAAAATAATTATGAATGTTCACAAGGAAAAATGTGACTACACGCCCTAAATATTTTAGGTCTGAACTCGAAATGTACATCGAGAAACAAAAAAGACAAATTCAGATTTGAATAATGTCAAATGCTGCTTTTGTCTTTTTATGACACTATTCATGCTAGATTTCACATTTCTGTTTCTCAATGTGCATTTAGAGTTTGGAGCTAAAAAATTTAGGAGTTGTAGTCACATTCCTTGCAAACATTCACAATTTTTTTCAGAATTTTTTGAAACATTTAAAATAGATTTATTTGAAGTTGGAGCATGAGGAGCACCCCAAGAACGGGACCAGCAAGGTATCGAACTCACAATCTCTTCTTCCTTTCTAAGAAGGCAACCAGCGAGCTAGCTTTTCCTTGTGTTAAAGAATGTTCTTTCCTGAATCAATAGTCCCACCTCGCTATAGTATATCAGAACGCATCAATTAATATATGTCAATATGTAGACAATTAACAAGCCCTAGGATGAGGTATGGGATTAGACGGTCGGAACGGATGATTAAAGGGAAATGAGGTGCATGTCGTTGCATACTGATACGTCTCCAACGTATCTATAATTTTTTATTGCTCCATGCTATATTATCTACTGTTTTGGGCAATATTGGGCTTTATTATCCACTTTTATATTATTTTTGGGACTAACCTATTAACCGGAGGCCCAGCCCAGATTTGCTGTTTTATGCCTATTTCAGTGTTTCGAAGAAAAGGAATATCAAACGGAGTCAAAACGGAACGAAATCAACTGGAGAAGTTATTTTTGGAAGGAAAGCCACCGGATAGACTTGGACTCTACGTCGGGAGATACGGGAGGAGCTCAGGAGGGTGGGGGCGCACCCACCCCCCTAGGGCGCGCACCCTGCCTCGTGGGGCCCCCGAAGCTCCACTGACATATCCCTTGCACCCATATATACCTACGTATCGTAAAACTTCCAGAACGGAGATTAGATCGGGAGTTCCGTCGCCGCAAGCCTCTGTAGCCACCAAAAACCTCTCGGGACCCTGTTCCGGCACCCTGCCAGAGGGGGGAACCCTCACCGGTGGCCACCTTCATCACCCCGGCGCTCTCCATGACGAGGAGGGAGTAGTTCACCCTCTGGGCTGAGAGTATGTACCAGTAGCTATGTGTTTGACCTCGCTCTCTTGTGTTCTTGATTTGACACGATCTTGATGTAACGCGAGCTTTGCTATTATAGTTGGATCTTATGTTTCTTCTTCCCCTCTTCTCTCTTGTAATGGATTGAGTTTTCCCTTTGAAGGATTGAGTCTTTAAAGATTTGAGAACACTTGATGTATGTCTTGCCGTGCTTATCTGTGGTGACAATGGGATATCACGTGCCACTTGATGTATGTTTTGGTGGTCAACTTGCGGGTTCCGCCCATGAACCTATGCATAGGGGTTGGCACACGTTTTCGTCGTGATTCTCCGGTAGAAACTTTGGGTACTCTTTGAAGTACTTTGTGTTGGTTTGAATAGATGAATCTGATATTGTGTGATGCATATCGTATAATCATACCCATGGATACTTGAGGTGACATTGGAGTATCTAGGTGACATTAGGGTTTTGGTTGATTTGTGTCTTAAGGTGTTATTCTAGTACGAACTCTAGGGCTCTTTGTGACACTTATAGGAATAGCCCAATGGATTGATTGGAAAGAATAACTTTGAGGTGGTTTTGTACCCTACCATAATCTCTTTGTATGTTCTCCGCTATTAGTGTCTTTGGAGTGACTCTTTGTTGCATGTTGAGGGATAGTTATGTGATCCAACTAGGTTATTATTGTTGAGATAACTTGCACTAGTGAAAGTATGAACCCTAGGCCTTGTTTCCTACCATTGCAATACCGTTTACGCTCACTTTTATCACTTGCTACCTTGCTGTTTTTATATTTTCAGTTTACAAAAACCTATATCTACCATCCATATTGCACTTGTATCACCATCTCTTCGCCAAACTAGTGCACCTATACAATTTACCATTATATTGGGTGTGTTGGGGACACAAGAGACTCTTTATTATTTGGTTGCAGAGTTGCTTGAGAGAGACCATCTTCATCATATGCCTCCCACGGATTGATAAACCTTAGGCCATCCACTTGAGGGAAATTTTCTACTGTCCTACAAACCTCTGCACTTGGAGGCCCAACAACGTCTACAAGAAGAAGGTTGCGTAGTAGACATCAAGCTCTTTTCTGGCGCCGTTGCCGGGGAGGCTAGGTAAGTGAAGGTATATCTTTAGATCTTGCAATCGAATCTTTTTGTTTCTTGTTTTAGCACTAGTTAGTTTATAAAAGAAAACTACCAAAAAATGGAATTGAGTTTACCTCACACACTTCATCTTTTTAATATCTTTCGTGAGTATGATGGAAAGGAAAATTGTGCCAAAGTGTTAGAAGAAGAATGTATTAAAATGTTTGGCACTAAATCTTTGTATGATGAGCATGATTGCAATGTTGTTAGTATGAATTCCTTGAATATCCATGATGCTAATGATATGCAAAGCCACAGGCTTGGGGAAGCTATGTTTGATGAAGATGATATTTTCTATCCCCAAGCTTTGATGAGCAAAATTACTATGATGAAAATGCCTCCTATAAACATGTCAATTTTTGTGGAGTGCATTGGTTTTGCAAGTACACACCAAATAGGGAAGATAGACATTGCAAGAGGCATAAGTACTTAGAAACTAAATTGTTGCAAGAAAGGCTAAATGTTAGTGCTGAAAATTTAAGATATCTTAGCCGTACTTGTGAATTTTGCAATGAACATGGTCATTTAAATATCAAATGCAAATTGTTTCATGATCGAATTGTGTCCAAAAATTGTGATGACTTGATTCCCCTTGCGCATTATAATGAACTAAGTTTGCTTTTGGATTATGAAGAATTGAAACGTCAAACTAAGAATATTCCAAAATATAACCTTGAGAATTTCCTCGATATTGATCTAGAAGAAATTTATATGTATTGTGCGGTGAATTGCATTGAAAATCCTTATATTGCCAACTACATAAGAAAACAAATAGAGGATGAAGAGAATACTAATGAAAGGGAAGATACTTTCCAATATCCTCCTATTATTTCTTATGATGAATCAGGTAACGAGGAGGAGCCTTCTATTCAACCAATCTCATTAATAAGGAGCTCCAAAAAGAGGATTGAACCCACACATGATGTGGTGAAGAAGAAGAAAAAAAAAGGAAGAGAGGTAAAAAGGCATCTCTCCCAAATAAAGTTGCTCCTATTATTGTTGTGCCTCATGAAAATGAATCAAAAATAATTGTGGAAGATGATGCACTTGACGATGATCTAGTTATGCCTATTGCTTGTTGTGATGATTATGATTGGGAAGATAATGATACTTCTTATGATCTTGAAAATCTTTTTGGCACTTTCTTGGAAGAATATAATAAGTGCTATACTATTGGTTCTATCTGTACTATTACTGATGAGAGTGATTATGCTTATGATATGAAAAGGCCCAAGCTTGGGGAAGCTATGTTTGACGAGGATGACATATTTGAGAATATATTTGCTGTAATTAATGTTTGTCCCAAGCTTGGGGATGCTATGCTTAATAATGATAATATTTTTAGCCTCCCAAGTTTTGATATGCAAAGTTGTTATGATGATAGCATGCCTTCTACCTTTGAAGAATATATTGATGAAAGTGGGTTTGGAAGAGTGTCAACTTTAGGAAGTAGTGATCCCACAATATTGGAGGATGTCGAATCTTATAATATTTACGAAAGTGGATTTGGAGAGGTAATGACTTTATTTAGCGATGTATCCACTATTTCGGAAGAGGTTTCAATCGATTATGATGAGAACAAAGTCACTACTTATGATGATTATTGTGATGCAACTTATGATATAAAAAGTAGTGATGATTATATCTATAAAACTTATAATGATTATGAGTACCCTTTCTCTGAACATTACTCTTTTAATGTGGAAAAAATTTATAGTATTCAAGTCTTTTATGATACTCCCACTATTATTCATGAGAAGAAATTTGCTTATGTGGAGAGTAGTAAATTTTCTATGCTTGTAGATCATGAAAAGAATGCTTTAGGTGATGGTTATATTGTTGAATTCATTCATAATGCTACTGAAAATTATTATTAGGGAGGAATATATGCTTGTAGGAATTGCAATAATATCAAGTTTCCTCTCTATGTGCTTAAATTTTTGAAGTTATGCTTGTTTGGCCTTCCTATGCTAGTTGATTATTGTTACCATAAGTTGTTTGCTCAAAAAATCCCTATGCATAGGAAGTGGATTAGACTTAAATGTGCTAGTCATATTCTTCATGATGCTATCTTTATGTTTCAATTCTTATCTTTTATGTGAGCATCATTGAAATCATCATGCCTAGCTAGGAGCGTTAAACGATAGCGCTTGTTGGGAGGCAACCCAACTTTATTTTAGTTTCTTGCTTTTTGGTTCTGTTTAGGAATAAATAATCCATCTAGATTCTATTTAGATGTGGTTTTGTGTCTTAATTGGTGTTTGTGCCAAGTAGAACCTTTGAAAAGATTTGGGTGAAGTCTTTATGATCATGCTGTAAAAAAACAGAAACTTTAGCGCCCACAAGATTAGCTAGAACTTTTTACTGGAGAGTGATATTTAGTTGATTCCTTTTGAAGATGATTACTAGACAAATTACTCAGGTCCACCAATTTATTTTAGAATTTTTGGAGTTCCAGAAGTTTGCGTTAGTTACAGATTACTACAGACTGTTCTGTTCTTGACAGATTCTGTTTTTCGTGTGTTGTTTGCTTATTTTGATGAATCTATGGCTAGTAAAATAGTTTACAAACCATAGATAAGTTGGAATACAGTATGTTTAACACCAATATAAATAAAGAATGAGTTCATTACAGTACCTTGAAGTGGTGTTTTGTTTTCTTTTGCTAACGGAGCTCACGAGTTTTCTGTTAAGTTTTCTGTTGTGAAGTTTTCAAGTTTTGGGTAAAGATTCGACGGACTATGGAATAAGGAGTGGCAAGAGCCTAAGCTTGGGGATTCCCAAGGCATCCCAAGGTAATATATAAGGAAAACCAAGCGTATAAGCTTGGCATCCCCTCTTTCATCTTCGTTCATCGGTAATTTTACTTGGAGCTATATTTTTATTCACCACATGACATGTGTTTTGCTTGGAGCGTCATGTCATTTTCGTTAGCTTTTCTTGCTGTTTGAATAAAGTACAAAGATCTGAAATTCTTAATGTTAGAGAGTCTTCACATAGTTGCATAATTACTTGACTACTCATTGATCTTCACTTATATCTTTCGGAGTAGTTTGTTGTTTGCTCTAGTGCTTCACTTATATCTTTTAGAGCACGGCGGTGGTTTTATTTTGTAGAAATAGATGATCTCTCATGCTTCACTTATATTATTTTGAGAGTCTTAAATAGCATGGTAATTTCCTTAAATAATCCTAATATGCTAAGCATACAAGATTTGTAAGAATTCTTATGAGTGTGTTGAATACTAAGAAAAGTTTGATGATTGATAATTGTTTTGAGATATGAAGATGGTGATACTAGAGTCATGCTAGTTGAGTAGTTGTGAATTTGAGAGATACTTGTGCTAAAGTTTGTGATTCCCGTGGCATGCACGTATGGTGAACCGTTATGTGATGAAGTCGGAGCATGATTTATTTATTGATTGTCTTCCTTATGAGTGGCGGTCGGGGACGAGCGATGGTCTTTTCCTATCAATCTATCCCCCTAGGAGCATGCGCGTAATACTTTGCTTTGATAACTTCTAGATTTTGCAATAAGTATATGAGTTCTTTATGACTAATGTTGTGTCCATGGATTATACGCACTCTCATCCTCCTTCCACCATTGCTAGCCTCTCTAATACCGTGCACTTTTCGCCGGTATCATACAACCACTATATACCTTCCTCAAAACAGCCACCATACCTACCTATCATGGCATTTCTATAGTCATTCCGAGATATATTGCCATGCAACTTTCCACCGTTCCGTTTATTATGACACACTCCATCATTGTCATATTGCTAGCACGATCATGTAGTTGACATTGTATTCGTGGCAAAGCCACCATTCATAATTCTTTCATACATGTCACTCTTGATTCATTGCACATCCCAGTACATCGCCGGAGGCATTCATATAGAGTCATATCTTGTTCTAAGAATCGAGTTGTAATTGTTGAGTTGTAAGAAAAATAAAAATGTGATGATCATCATTTATTAGAGCATTGTCCCAGTGAGGAAAGGACGATGGAGACTATGATTCCCCCACAAGTCGGGATGAGACTCCTGACGAAAAAATAAGAGGCCATAAAAAAAGAGAAAAGGCCAAAACAAAAAAAATAAAAAAATGAGAGAAAAAGAGAGAAGGGGCAATGCTACTATCCTTTTACCACACTTGTGCTTCAAAGTAGCACCATGATCTTCATGATAGAGAGTCTCCTATGTTGTCACTTTCATATACTAGTGGGAATTTTACATTATAGAACTTGGCTTGTATATTCCAATGACGGGCTTCCTAAAATGCCCTAGGTATTCGTGAGCAAGCGAGTTGGATGCACACCCACTTAGTTTCTTTTGTTCAGCTTTCATATACTTATAGCTCTAGTGCATCCGTTGCATGGCAATCCCTACTCACTCACATTGATATCTATTGATGGGCATCTCCATAGCCCATAGACTATCTTCCCCTCTTTTTTGTCTTCTCCACAACCACCATTCTATTCCACCTATAGTGCTATATCCATGGCTCACGCTTATGTATTGCGTGAAGATTGAAAAAGTTTTGAGAATGTCAAAAGTATGAAACAATTGCTTGGCTTGTCATCGGGTTGTGCATGATTTAAATACTTTGTGTGGTTAAGATAGAGCATAGCCAGACTATATGATTTTGTAGGGATAACCCTCTTTGGCCATGTTATTTTGAGAAGACATGATTGCTTTAGTATGCTTGAAGTATTATTATTTTTATGTCAATATGAACTTTTGTCTTGAATCTTTCGGATCTGAATATTCATGCCACAATTAAGAAGAATTACATTGAAATTATGCCAAGTAGCACTCCGCATCAAAAATTCTCTTTTTATCATTTTCCACTCGAGGACGAGCAGGAATTTAGCTTGGGGATGCTTGATACGTCTCCAACGTATCTATAATTTTTTATTGCTCCATGCTATATTATCTACTGTTTTGGGCAATATTGGGCTTTATTATCCACTTTTATATTATTTTTGGGACTAACCTATTAACCGGAGGCCCAGCCCAGATTTGTTGTTTTATGCCTATTTCAGTGTTTCGAAGAAAAGGAATATCAAACGGAGCCGAAACGGAACGGAATCAACCGGAGAAGTTATTTTTGTAAGGAAAGCCACCGGATAGATTTGGACTCTACGTCAGGAGATACGGGAGGAGCTCACGAGGGTAGGGGTGCGCCCACCCCCCTAGGGCGCGCCCCCTGCCTCGTGGGCCCCCCGAAGCTTCACCGATGTACCCCTTGCACCCATATATACCTACGTATCGTAAAACTTCCAGAACGGAGATTAGATCGGGAGTTCCGCCGCCGCAAGCCTCTGTAGCCACCAAAAACCTCTCGGGACCCTGTTCCGGCACCCTGCCGGAGGGGGGGAACCCTCACCAGTGGCCATCTTCATCATCCCGACGCTCTCCATGACGAGGAGGTAGTAGTTCACCCTCGGGGCTGAGGGTGTGTACCAGTAGCTATGTGTTTGACCTCTCTCTCTCTTGTGTTCTTGATTTGGCACGATCTTGATGTATCACGAGCTTTGCTATTATAGTTGGATCTTATGTTTCTTCTCCCCCTCTTCTCTCTTGTAATGGATTGAGTTTTCCCTTTGAAGTAATCTTATCGGATTGAGTCTTTAAAGATTTGAGAACACTTGATGTATGTCTTGTCGTGCTTATCTGTGGTGACAATGGGATATCACGTGCCACTTGATGTATATTTTGGTGATCAACTTGCGGGTTCTGCCCTTAAACATATGCATAGGGGTTGGCACACGTTTTCGTCGTGATTCTCCGGTAAAAACTTTGGGCACTCTTTGAAGTACTTTGTGTTGGTTTGTATAGATGAATCTGAGATTGTGTGATGCATATCGTATAATCATACCCACGGATACTTGAGGTGACATTGGAGTATCTAGGTGACATTAGGGTTTTGGTTGATTTGTGTCTTAATGTGTTATTCTAGTACGAACTCTAGGGCTCTTTGTGACACTTATAGGAATAGCCCAATGGATTGATTGGAAAGAATAACTTTGAGGTGGTTTCGTACCCTACCATAATCTCTTCGTATGTTCTCCGCAATTAGTGTCTTTGAAGTGACTCTTTGTTGCATTTTGAGGGATAGTTATGTGAACCAACTATGTTATTATTGTTGAGAGAAATTGCACTAGTGAAGTATGAACCCTAGGCCTTGTTTTCTACCATTGCAATACCGTTTACGCTCACTTTTATCACTTGCTACCTTACTGTTTTTATATTTTCAGTTTACAAAAACCTATATCTACCATCCATATTGCACTTGTATCACCATCTCTTCGCCAAACTAGTGCACCTATACAATTACCATTGTATTGGGTGTGTTGGGGACACAAGAGACTCTTTGTTATTTGGTTGCAGAGTTGCTTGAGAGACCATCTTCATCCTATGCCTCCCACGGATTGATAAATCTTAGGTCATCCACTTGAGGGAAATTTGCTACTGTCCTACAAACCTCTGCACTTGGAGGCCAACAACGTCTACAAGAAGAAGGTTGCGTAGTAGACATCACATACGTGCATTGTAAAAAGAAGGAATTGCGGGCTATAAAAGGAAGGATGAATTTGAGGATGATTATGGGATGCAGGGATATTGACATACATGAAAGGATGGAAAGAATCGGATGATTAAAAGCAATGAGATGCATGACCTCTTCTACATGCATTGTAAAAAAGGAAAAGCGGGCTATTAATGGGAGGATTGATATGAGGATTATTATGAGATGCAAGGATGGAAGGGATTGTGCATGAAAAAAGATGGAAGGATGTGTGCATTCCAGGATTTCGGGGCTGCAAACAATAGTAGAGCATTTAAACTTGGATTGCCAAAAAAAACTATTTTCCTAAAAGGTCTTCTAACATGTAATCCTTATTTTTTGGGTATTGTGGGCTGACAGTGGAATACCGAGACTGAGAAAACATGGTTTAACTACAGGCCAAGCGGACAAATAAGAGATAGCATGGGAGTCCTAAAAATGTCTTAGGCATTTCGGTTCGAAGTTAGCATTACAGTCCAAATTATATAAGGGCAAAATATGTATTTACATCGCATTGGAGATGTCCTTACTATCGGCACTAAGATTCATTTTGTAATCATTGTGCGGCTGAGACCAAGTGGTCCACCGGTCTAATAATACCTTACAAAGAGAGTATAGCATGACCCCCATAATTTTGCTGGAATTTAGTCTATTTTGGGCAGCCCAATAACTATTTCAGAAATTCCTAATAAATCCTAGAGGCCCACTTAGCCCATTTGTGCAAGGCAAGGGATACTACTAAAGTTTAGTCCCACATTGCTAGTTTAGTGGGAGTTGGACCTCCTTATAAGGGAGGCTCTTTCCCCACATGTACGAGCATGAGAACAAGAGGGATATCCACGCGCGCTCCTCCTCCGCCGCCCGCCTCGCCACGCCACGCCACGCCTCGCCTCGTCACGACGTGCCGCGGGTTGCGGGAATGAGCCGAGCCGATGTCTAAATTTTTGCCACGCACTACGGGTATACGAAAGGCCACTCGGGAGCTGGAAAGTTTTGATGTAGTGGATATTGAATACGAACGCTGCACCCTTCGGCTGCTGCCTCTTCGTTTCGTCTCCCTCGATCCCTTCAGCTCCCGGCGCAGCCTCTCGCCTCCTTCTCGTGCGCCTATAAAAGGGAGGTCGCTCCTCCCAGAGAGGTGCACCAGAACTTCTTCCTCCTCTCGCCACAAGTTCCTGAGCACTGCGCTGCCGCTACGATCTTCTCCATCCCGGCTTGCGGCATGCACCGCAGGTCGAGACAGTAGGCCTCCGAAACCGCACCTCTTTGAGTCCTGTACGGGAGAAGGGTGATAAGGTTTTTGGGGAGCGCTCTGCGCGACTACTGACTGTCTCCTTCATCACGGACGCTCCGGACTCCGACGACTACTTCCCCGACGACGACTTCTTCCCCGACGTCGATAACATCCTCGACGACATGGCTGGCAAGGACACCGACCCCAAGTCCAGTGCTACTGCTGCTGCTGTCCCGTATGTGTTCTTCTTTCTGTTAGATGTCCTGCCACAGTTTCTTGTACTACTACTTGCCCTACATATGTTAGGTTCTTCTTCATATATGCAACTAGTTCTACTGTCTGCTATAGATATGTTAGCCTACGGTTCATATATGCAGAAGCTATTTATCTTCTCTCAGTCAGAACGTATGACTTGTTTTATCTCTACTATACTAGTCATGCTTTATCTAGTATTTCTGTTAATAAAATCATTTAGTAAATTGCTCATATTTCCAACAATCCAAAAACCTTATTATAGGCAATTTACACCAAGTGGTTTTGCTGCTTCCATGAGACTTCCTATGTTTGAGGGTATCCACTATAAGAGGTGGCGCGTGAGAGCAGTCTTATGGTTTCAAACCATGAGTTGCTATGACGCCACTCTTGGCAAACCTGAAGGGGAGCTTGATGCTCACATGCACAAGCCTTTCAGAAAATGGATACTCTGTTTAAGGCTGCTCTCTTGAGTGTT
Source organism: Aegilops umbellulata (assembly GCA_032464435.1). Classification (NCBI taxonomy): domain Eukaryota; kingdom Viridiplantae; phylum Streptophyta; class Magnoliopsida; order Poales; family Poaceae; genus Aegilops; species Aegilops umbellulata. Next base: position 224,989,224 of record CP136059.1, on the reverse strand, counting down.
CTTGGTGAGAACATAGTTGATGCTTATGCGTCAATTGATAATGGAAAAGATATGTGGGATGCACTTGAGGCCAAGTTTGGGGTCTCGGATGCTGGCACTAAGCTGTATATCATGGAGCAATTCTATGTTTACAGGATGACTGAAGAGCGCTCTGTGGTTGAGCAAGCTCATGAGATACAGTCATTTGCTAGAGAACTTGAGCACTTCAGTTGTACGCTACCGGACAAGTTTGTTGCCGGAGGTATCATCACTAAGCTTCCTCCTTCGTGGAGGAACTTTGCTACCTTACTAAAGCATAAGAGGCAGGAGTTTTCCGTTCCGGATCTCATTGGCACTCTTGATGTGGAAGAAAAGGCGAGAGCAAAGGACACACGTGCTCGAGGTATTGAGGGAGGATCTAGTGCCAATGTGGTACAGAAGCAGAACTTCCAGCCCCACAAGTTCAAGAACAAGGGCAAGTTTGATGGTAAAGCAAAGTTTGATGGGAAGAACAAGGTTGTGCAACACACGAACTTCAAGAAGAAGAATGGCAAGAAGAAAGGTGCTTGTCATGTGTGTGGGGATCCTAATCATTGGGCTCCTAGTTGCCCTAATTACTTTGACAAGCGTCATCCTGGGAAAAGCGGCAAGACCGCTAATGTTGTCATTGGAGACACTGACATGAAGGATGCTGGGTATGGTATACTTCCCACTATTCTTTCAGTATGTCATTCTCCTGATTGGTTGATTGACGCGGGTGCTAATGTGCATGTATGCGGTGATATTTCCATGTTTTCGTCTTATCAGACCGCAGGGACTTCAACCGTGCTGATGGGCAACGGTTCAAGTGCTTCTGTTCGTGGTGTTGGCACGGTCGATCTGAAGTTTACTTCGGGGAAGATCGTGCGGCTGAAGAACGTGCATTATGTCCCCTCCGTCAATAAAAATCTTGTTAGCGGATCTCTTCTATGTAGAGATGGCTACAAGCTTGTCTTTGAGTCGAATAAATATGTAATATCCAAGTATGGAACCTTTGTTGGTAAAGGCTATGAGTCAGGAGGTCTGTTTCGTTTATCCTTATCAGACGTTTGCAATAAAGTTGTTAATCATATTTGCAACAATAGTGAATCAAATGTGTGGCATTCACGTCTTTGTCATGTTAACTTTGGTTGCATGTCGCGACTAGTGAAGTTGAACTTAATCCCTAGTTTCACCACTGTCAAGGGATCTAAGTGTCAAGTGTGTGTGCAAGCTAAGCAACCTCGTAAGTCTCACGTGACTGCGGAGACAAGAAATCTTGCACCACTAGAACTTATACATTCAGATCTATGTGAAATGAATGGTGTTTTGACAAAAGGTGGAAAGAAATATTTCATGACGTTAATTGATGACTCCACTAGATACTGTTGTGTGTATCTTCTGAAATCTAAGGATGAGGCTTTGAACTTTTTCAAGATCTATAAAGCTGAAGTGGAAAACCAACTTGATCGAAAAATCAAGAGGCTTAGGTCCGACCGTGGTGGAGAGTATTTTTCCAATGAATTTGATGCTTTTTGTGCGGAACATGGTATAATCCATGAGAGGACGCCTCCCTACTCACCTCAGTCAAATGGGGTGGCCGAAAGAAAGAACCGTACTCTAACAGATTTGGTTAACGCCATGTTAGATACTTCGGGTCTCTCCAAGGCATGGTGGGGGGAGGCGATATTGACAGCATGTCATGTCCTAAACCGAGTTCCCACAAAGAACAAAGAGATAACTCCATTCGAGGAATGGGAGAAGAAAAGGTTAAAACTCTCTTATCTGCGAACATGGGGTTGTTTGGCGAAAGTCAATGTTCTAATTCCAAAGAAGCGGAAACTTGGACCAAAAACTGTGGATTGTGTTTTCCTGGGATATGCTTTTCATAGCATTGGCTATAGATTCTTGGTTGTAAAATCTGAGGTACCTGACATGCATGTAGGTACGATCATGGAGTCGAATGATGCGACTTTCTTTGAAGATATCTTTCCCATGAAGGATATGGCTACCTCATCTAATCAGGAGATGCCCAGTTCTTCGAATCAGGAACCAGTTACAATTACCGAACCTGCCATTTCGATGGAACACTTTGAAAGTCCTGTGGAGGAGAACAATGAAGTTCCTACTAGGAGCAAGAGACAGAGGACTGCAAAGTCCTTTGGTGATGATTTTCTTGTGTATCTCATAGATGACACTCCCAGTTCTATTTCAGAGGCTTATGCATCTGAAGATGCTGACTACTGGAAGGAAGCGGTTCGTAGCGAGATGGATTCCATCTTGACGAATGAAACCTAGGAGATAACTGATCGTCCTTATGGGTGCAAACCTATAGGATGCAAATGGGTATTCAAGAAGAAGCTTAGGCCTGATGGTACTATTGAAAAGTACAAGGCTCGGCTCGTGGCTAAAGGTTATACCCAAAAGGAAGGTGAAGACTTCTTTGATACTTACTCACCTGTGGCTCGACTGACCACTATTCGAGTTCTACTTTCATTAGCTGCCTCGCATGGTCTTCTCGTTCAGCAAATGGATGTTAAGACTGCTTTCCTAAATGGAGAGTTGGACGAGGAAATTTATATGGAACAACCAGATGGGTTTGTACTAGATGGTCAGGAAGGGAAAGTGTGCAAGCTGCTGAAGTCTTTATACGGACTCAAGCAAGCACCCAAACAGTGGCATGAGAAGTTTGAAAGAACTTTAACAGCTGCAGGCTTTATTGTGAACGAAGCTGACAAATGTGTGTACTATCGCCATGGTGGGGGCGAGGGAGTTATCCTGTGCTTGTATGTTGATGACATACTGATTTTCGGAACAAATTTAAATGTTATTAAGGAGGTCAAGGATTTCCTATCTCGTTTTTTTGAGATGAAAGATTTAGGAGTGGCTGATGTCATTCTGAACATCAAGTTGTTGAGAGAGGATGATGGTGGGATTACATTGCTTCAATCTCACTATGTGGAAAAGATCTTGAGTCGCTTTGGCTATAGTGACTGCAAGACCTCTCCAACACCATATGATGCGAGTGTGTTGCTTCGAAAGAATCGAAGAATTGCTAGAGATCAATTGAAATATTCTCAGATTATTGGCTCGCTTATGTACTTAGCAAGTGCTACAAGACCTGACATCTCTTTTGCTGTTAGCAAACTGAGTCGATTTGTCTCAAAACCAGGAGAGGTGCATTGGAAAGCTCTAGAGAGAGTTTTGCGTTATTTGAAAGGCACTGCAAATTATGGAATTCACTACACCGGACATCCAAAGGTGCTTGAAGGGTATAGTGACTCGAACTGGATCTCAGATGCTGATGAGATAAAGGCCACGAGCCGTTATGTATTCACTCATGGAGGTGGCGCTGTTTCTTGGAAGTCTTGCAAGCAGACCATCTTAACGAGGTCAACAATGGAAGCAGAACTCACAGCACTAGATACAGCTACGGTTGAAGCAGATTGGCTTCGCCGACTCTTGAATGACTTGCCGGTTGTTGAGAAACCTGTACCGGGTGTCCTTATGAACTGCGACAATCAAACTGTGATCACGAAAGTGAGCAGCTCAAAGGATAACATGAAGTCATCAAGACACGTTCAAAGAAGGTTAAAATCTGTCAGGAAAATGAAAAACTCCGGAGTTATTGCGTTGGATTATGTCCAAACGTCTAAAAATCTGGCAGATCCTTTTACTAAGGGTCTATCACGTAATGTGATAGATAATGCATCGAGGGAGATGGGTATGAGACCCACAATATGAGTTATTCACAGTGGTAACCTATTCTTTGTGATCGGAGATCCCGTGAATTAGATGTGGAAGACAAGTTGTTGGTCAACTGAGGGGAGAGTATCCTTACTATTTACAATACCACTCCATGAAGATGCAATACTCTCCTAATCTGCATGGCAGGTTGATGTATATCTTAATGTGATCTAAGTGGCTTATTTAAGCAGAGATGTTATCCTGCAGAACATCTTTTGAAGAACACACCTATATGAGTCTGATTGTCAAACGTCGCAATCTATGAGAGTAGGGTTCTCTCTAGTAAACTCATGAAAGGTCACGGAGTATGACGCATAAGCTCCACCCGCGGGGAAGACCCACGGTAGCCACGTATCGGTCAAGGCTTTATGTGAAGCTAGATTCGCAGAAAACTTGCAGTTCAAGGCTCAGTCCACTGTTCAAGTTGCTTACTAGTGTAGCATAGAGTTCTAGGTGGAAGTTCAACTTAACAGTCTCCACTGCAGTACCGGTATATAAAACAGTGTTTTGGAACCAAAGACAAATTTTTGTGTGCCTCTGGGATCTGGTGGGGGATTGCTGGAATTTAGTCTATTTTGGGCAGCCCAATAACTATTTCAGAAATTCCTAATAAATCCTAGAGGCCCACTTAGCCCATTTGTGCAAGGCAAGGGATACTACTAAAGTTTAGTCCCATATTGCTAGTTTAGTGGGAGTTGGACCTCCTTATAAGGGAGGCTCTTTCCCCACTTGTACGAGCATGAGAACAAGAGGGATATCCACGCGCGCTCCTCCTCCGCCGCCCGCCTCGCCTCGCCTCGCCTCGCCTCGTCACGACGCGACGCGACGCGGGTTGCGGGAATGAGCCGAGCCGATGTCTAAATTTTTGCCACGCACTATGGGTATACGAAAGGCCACTCGGGAGCTGGAAAGTTTTGCTGTAGTGGATATTGAATACGAACGCTGCACCCTTCGGCTGCTGCCTCTTCGTTTCGTCTCCCTCGATCCCTTCAGCTCCTGGCGCAGCCTCTCGCCTCCTTTTCGTGCGCCTATAAAAGGGAGGTCGCTCCTCCCAGAGAGGAGCACCAGAACCTCTTCCTCCTCTCGCCACAAGTTCCTGAGCACTGCGCTGCCGCTACGATCTTCTCCATCCCGGCTTGCGGCGTGCACCGCAGGTCGGGACAGTAGGCCTCCGAAACCGCACTTCTTTGAGTCCTGTACGGGAGAAGGGTGATAAGGTTTTTGGGGAGCGCTCTGCGCGACTACTGACTGTCTCCTTTATCACGGACGCTCCGGACTCCGACGACTACTTCCCCGACGACGACTTCTTCCCCGACGTCGATAACATCCTCGACGACATGGCTGGCGAGGACGCCGACCCCAAGTCCAGTGCTACTGCTGCTGCTGTCCCGTATGTGTTCTTCTTTCTGTTAGATGTCCTGCCACAGTTTCTTGTACTACTACTTGCCCTACATATGTTAGGTTCTTCTTCATATATGCAACCAGTTCTACTGTCTGCTATAGATATGTTAGCCTACGGTTCATATATGCAGAAGCTATTTACCTTCTCTCAGTCAGAACGTATGACTTGTTTTATCTCTACTATACTAGTCATGCTTTATCTAGTATTTCTGTTAATAAAATCATTTAGTAAATTGCTCATATTTCCAACAAATTTTTCAAAACCTTGATTTGTGTGCCTGTCTGCCGGAGGTGGCACCGTCTGAATGTTGTACTGCGTGGGTGGGCGTTTTGAAGGATGAGGCAATAGGCGTTTTCTCCGTACCAAAGCACGAGCTGTTGTGCTTGCAGATACACGTTAATTTATCCTTCCCGTTGCAACGCACGAGCATATGTCGTAGTATAAGACCTAAAGCAGACGCTGTCATAAACTTTGAAACTTTTTAGGGCAATATAAACTATGAAAATGGAACGCGTGTGGCACAGCATAGCGGGTTGCAGGTTCGTAGGTGCAGGCCATGCGCATCGATATCGTTTTGGCGAAGCCACCGACGCCACGTATAGTTCCGAGGGCATCTGACGCGTGCACACGCGTCGGACAGCTGCCCAGACGCTTCTATCCGCAAGCACACGTGCCGTCCCGCGAAGCACCGTGCCCCGCGAGTGTATAAAAATGGCCATGGGGAACGAGCACATATCCCACACCAGACACCACCATCGATCTCCCATTTCTGGACTCGTGCTCTCACCACCTTGAAGCTTTTCACCGTACAACTGCAAGAAGGCTCAACTAGCTAGCGCGCGATGCCGTCGCTGTGGCGGAGGAAGAGGGCCGCGACAACGACCCCGGCGGTCCGGACGAGCAGGCGGATGCCGTCACTCGGGGCGCTGTGGCGCCGCCTGGTCCGGGCGCTCACCTTCGGCCGCGCCGGCCGCGGGAGGACCGCTGTGCGGCTGTGATCAGCCGGAGCACGCTAGGTGCCGACCGGCGCATGACGACGACGACGTTCGCCGTATATGCACTGGTGCACCGGTAGTTTGTGTCAAGAGTGTTGCAGTGGCTGAGAATTTTTCGTGGCTAGCTGCGAGACAAAATGTATGTTAAACTTTGTACTGTATTCGTATCCAAGCGCGTTGTACTTGTACTCCCACTGTTTATTAAGAAAAGGAACACCTACAATTTACCTTTCAAGAGGACTCGGCACGCTCCAATCATACATTCTGACGAGCTCGGAATAAGTTGACGCTCAGCGAGTACTTCTCTGAATTTACGAGTTCGTTCTACCCCTTCGATCAGATGTTTTGAATATTTTAATATGAACTATATACAAATACACTATACACATCCGATTAATAGAAAAGTTACTCTCTAAAATCCATATTAATTGTTTTCAATCTATATTTCTTGTAGTTAGTTGTCGCTGATTTAGTATAAAATTAAATCGGATGGAGTAGGAACATTTTGTAACGATGGAAGGAGGAAGTATTTGTCAGTGACGCAACTATTATCTCATCGAAAGTACCTTCTTTTTTTGCAAGTATCTCATCGAAAGTACTGTGCGCATGACACTTCACATAACACAATGTCATGTCCAACAGACTCCAATAATTCCTCCTGCTACATGGAGGGCTGATATATGACGTCGTCTCATTGTGTGCATAGCAGCGCTCTTATGTTATAACCCCAACAGATGAATAAGATTTTAAGATTTTTATCTTCTTTTATTTCACCAAAATTTTGGGATTCTGGACCATGGAACTTATTTGATCCGTATCAAGCAAAAGATGGCATGAATTTGAAAAAAAAACGAGAAACAGGGCATGAATTTTTTTCATGGTAATACGTGTCTCATTCATATAATAAAGAACAAAGTACATGTCACGTAAAGACTGACATGTCAAAACTAGAAAGATAGTAGAACATCTTTAAACTTGACACTAACGCCCGTCATCTGCCTCCGGCACCACTACAGTAGCCATCGAAGAAAAAAAATGATGAATCACCTTCTCACCCGAGCTCGACGCGGCTCCATCGCTGACATGCAGCTTTGCGGACCTCCAAGGTGGATTACCAAAAGTGAAGCCCTTACCGTTGAATGAATGGGCAACACCCCAGACACGTCATCGAACTCCAGATCTAGCACCCCACCACGACTAAAACGCCGAAGGAGGAAACCATATCTGCCATCCACGAACCACGAGCCCACACATGCTCCGTCTTTCAGATGTCGTCGATGCAGACCACAATCTGCATCCACTTCTGGACTACCTTCCAAGCTCCACGCCGACGCTGGAGCAAACGCCGTCGCCACGGCGAAGCCCGAGGACACAGGTCCACCACGAAGATGCCGCCTCCGCCATGCCATCCTTACTTGAACAGACTGGTTTCCAAATCCTTTCCCAACCATAAGACCGATGGCCTCGTCAGGGAAGGATCCGAAGAATCTTTATTCAGCGTTGTCATCGTCGCCGCCGAAACAAAGACGATGAACAACCTAAAAACCTAGACTATGAGAAAGTAAAAACGATCCACATGCATGGATCCGGCGGCCCCCCTCACCACCGACGATCGAGGTCGCCGGCACAGGGGAGCCGTTGGAGAGCGGCGTTGGAAGATCGACCTCCCCTAGCGGCGGCTAGGCTTCCAGCCGTCAGGGACAAGAGAAAAACGATCTGTCACGATCCTGGTGAGACGGCCGCTTAAGAGGGCATGAATTTGCTAGTATGTTTTTATTCTATCTATATATGGGGAGAGTATCTGGTGCTACCAAGGTTTAAATGCTACCGTGATACGTGCATTTAGACCGTCGGATTCTTAGATCGGACGACATGCGTGAGATGTTGTATCTGTTGGACCTATGCACAATTTTTGGACTCCTTGTAGGCTTTTTTTGCAAATGTTGAGAGCCGTTTTATCTGAGAATCCGACGGCCCAGAAGCTTGTATCATGGTAGCACCTAAAACTTGGTAGCATTGGATATTTTCCCTTTATATATGTATCTGTACCTACTGATAAAGCATGGTGCATTTCGTTACATTTTCATCCGTTCATCATAAAAAAAAATCTTTTTTATCTAGGATGGAACTAAATTCTTATGTATTTGTCTGCTAGAAAAAAAATTCCGTACGTAGGCCGTGCGATGTGACCCATCGAAGACAGCCCATTGACTTTTCTGCCACCTAGCTGTGAAAATTCTATTTTTTGCACCGGGCGCCAAATAGTTAGAATTTCGCACAGGACAAATAATATTAGGCTGGCACATTTTTCTTCTTTTCTGTGTTTTACTTCTATTTTTATTCTCTTTTCTTTGTCTCTTTTTTCTTTCAAGTTTATTTTTATTTTAGAATTTATTTCATAAATTAAAAATTCTCAAAAAATATTCAGAATAAATATTTTCTTTTAAAATATTCAGAATTCCAAAATTATGTTGCTATTTTAAAAATATTCAAAACTTGCAAAAAGTTGCCCATTTTTAAGAAAACATTATTGTTTTTAAAAAAATCAAGATTTCTAAAAGAAAATGACATTTCAAAAAATGCTCCAAATTTGAAAAATATTCCTGTTTAGTAAAATTTTGAAAATGAAAAATAATTTTCTTGTAAAAAAGATACACATTTTCTAACAATCTTATGAATTTTGAACACATGTTCTCGTTTAAAAAAAAGTTCACGAATTCAAATAATATTCATGTTTTTATAAAAATATGATGTTTTCATAAAATATTTGTGAATTTTAAAATATGTTCCCTTTCATATTTTGTTCGTGTTTTCTTGAAAGTGTTCATAATTCTTAAAAAAACTATTGAGGAATTAAAAAATTGTTCATGTTTTTCTAAAATATTTACAAAATTCATACCTTAAAATCCAATCGATTGAAAGGAAGAGTGGATTGAATAACTCATGGGCCTTCTCTGACGTACGATGACGTAACAAAACTCTTAAATGCCCTCGATAAATGAATGGAAAAATAGCGGATTGATTCCTTCACACATGGCTAAAGTGAGAAGCTAAATGTTCGTTTTTTGTGTGCACACAAGGTTTTGCTTGCATATATATTTCTCACTGACTTTAAATGCATACTATTTTATCTCCGGTTGCAACGCAAGGGCATATGTGCTAGTTTTATCCGGTGCATGCTCTTGTACCGCCTTAGGTATGCACTACATTACCGCTAACAGAACCTAAGCTAAGGTTGATTGGAAGTCTTTCCTCCTCCTCAAGAAAAGTCTTCTTCCTCTTCCGGCACCGCCGCTGACCCGCCCACCTCTGATGGCCTTTGGCTGTGGAGGTGTGGAGGATCTCGCCCCCACCCCCCCACCCCGGCGGGAGCGACCCTGTTCTCCTTTTTGTTAGGTTGAATGTTTTGGTTGGGGTTGTGTGGCGGTGGCGATGTCTCCCACGTCCTATCCCCTCCCCGATGGTATGAATAGCATTGTCGAAAGATGTGTGGAGGTGTGTCTCTGTCGGCTATCATGGGATTCGGTCGGTGCTGGTCTTCGATGGATCTATTTGGATCCAGTTTGTATTCATCTTTGTTCATGTGGTTCTAGGTTTGATTTTTCCGATCAACAAGCCTCTTCATCGGCGATGGTTGCTGCTCTGGTCCGCTGGTCCTTTGGGTCTTTAGCACGGCGACTTCCCGACTGTCCACTACATTAAGATTTACCCGACTTCGGTGAGGGAGGGGCGATGACGGCGGTGCGCCTTCGGCTCGCTCTAGTGCTTGTAGTCGTCGTTAGGTGGTCCATATGTAACGCCCCGGATGTAACTTGCCATATTTATATTCCAACTCTTGCCATTTTCAGCTATGTGTTATGATATTTCCTCCGTGGTTGGGTTTCCCTTCGTCTTCGTTTTGCATTTTGGTCATGTCATGCATTTCATATCATGTCATCATGTGCATCGCATTCGCATACGTGTTCGTCTCATAAATCCGAGCATTTTTCCCGTTGTCCGTTTTGCAATCCGGCGCTCCTATGTTCCCCGGCGTCCCCTTTTACATTTCTTCGTGAGCGGGTATTAAACTTTCTCGGATTGGACCAAGGTTTGTCATGCGGCCTCGGTATAGCACCGGTAGACCGCCTGTCAAGTTTCGGGTCAATCGGAGTTCGTTTGGTACTCCAACGGTTAACCGGGTAACCGTGAAGGCCTCGTGTGTATTGCAGCCCAACACCCCTTCAAAACAGCCCAATAACCCATCTAAGACACTCCCATGTCCACCGCCGTTCGATCAAGATCGCGTGGCCGAAAACCGCTCTTCATTTGGAGCTTCCTAGCCCCCTCTATGCCTATATATAGACCCCCCCATTTCAATCACGGGTCAATTCCACCCTAAACCCTAGCCCCGCTCCCCTCCGCGCCGCCGGACACGTCCGGGCAGAGCCGGACGCGTCCGCCGCCGCGCGCGGACCAACCAGAGCCCGCCATGTGGCGCTGCTCGTCGCCGCCGCCGGGAACCCAGATCCGGCCCGCCCCGGGGCCGAACCGGGCCGCGCCGGGCCCGCCATCCGCCGCCGCCCGAGGCGCCCTGCTCCGCCGCCTCGACTCGCCTTCGCCGGAGTTCGCCGCCGCCCGCACCGGAGTTCGCCGCCGCCCGCGCGCGCCTCCCGCCGCCTTCCTCCCGGCGCCCCGCGGCCCATCGCCGTCGCCCGCCGCGTGGAGCTCGCCGGCGCCGCCACCGCGGCCTCCCGCGCCCTCGCCGCCGTGCGCCGTCGCCGGAGTCGCCAGTGCCCAGATCTAGGGTTGACTCGCCCCCTCAAATTTCTTCCAAGTCCTCATGATTTCATATTATCATCGCATATTCATCGTGCCTTAACTTTGAATCCGTAGCTCTGCTTCGCGCGTGTAATATGTCAAATTGTTCGTATCATAGAGTACATCATTTCATTCCATTTCATCATTTTCATTTGAGGTCATCTTGATGCCCGTGATTCTGTTAGAAGAGGGCTATGTGATGTTAGTTTCTGTTTCTTATCTGAACATGCACTTTTGTTATTTTTGCCATGATTGATGTGTACCTCCTATGAAGTTGAGTCCTACATGAGTTTTGCAATATGCCATGTTACCTTTCCATAGAATTATGCCATGTATTTTTGTGATATTTGTGGTGACTAGCACAAGCATGCAAACTAGGGCACTTGATGTTGCTGATTTCAGAGACTTAGTAATCTTTCTAAGTCCCTGCCTGCTGTTATTTTTATGCCATGTGTTCATGTTGTTTCCGAGAGATCCATGCATATTTTGAGCATGATCAGTAAGAGTGTTTTGAGCATATGGATTTGCTCTATCCATACATGCCTCTGTTTGTATTTATGGTGTGCCATAGCTTGAGTCAATCGAGATCTACTTTTGCTATAAAATGTTGCTGGCAGATTGTTTACATGTTATTCGATTTTGCCAAGCTTGGTGTAGTTGATCCTTGCATGATATGATGTTATTCTTGCCATGTATAGTTCCTATGTTATGTCTTATTGATGTATGTATGCTTAGTTTATCATTAGATGCTCTGTAGTGAGTGCATCTAGCTCGTAAACATGCCTACTTGTTATCTGTTTTTGACATGTACAGTTTTCTGCCAAGTCTGAAACCTGTAACGAAACTTGCTTAATTGACATGGGTGTAATCATATTTTCTGATCCTTTTTGGATTATGGTAAGTAAGGGACTTTTGTCAAGTGCTTTGATTAGATTCATACCATGCCTTACTTTGCTATGTCCTGTTCCTGTAGCATGTTGTTTCATTGCTCTAAACATGTCATCCTGATGTTAATTTCTGGCATGTTGATATTTTCACTAAGTCTGTGAACCTGTTATCTTTTGCACTTTTGCCATGCTTGTTTGGTCCTGTTGTGGTGTGATTTATCTGTAGCTCAGTGTTCATATTTTGTCAAGCATCTTGAGTAGATTACTGTCATATGCTTTGTTGATATGTTTGGGTGCAGTAGCTTAATTTCTTGTTGCTTGCTAAGTAGCATCATGCTGTTAATGGCAGATTATTGTCATTCTTGTATTGCTTGTCATTTGCAAACCGTGCATCCGATTCCGGTGATCTTTATATCGATTTCAACCGAAATCACCTCACCTATCCAGTGGCATACTTGGTTTGCCAAGATTATGCCTTGTTCATCTTTGTCCTTCCGGAGCATGCATATGCATTGCATATCACATCTCGCATGTCATGCCATGTTTTGCATCATGTTGCTTGCGCATTGCATCGTGGTTGATATTTGTTCCTTTGCTTGTTCTCTTGTCTTGGGTAGAGCCGGGAGACGAGTACGTGAACGAGGAACCTGTTGAGAACGCTTTCAAGGACCAAGCTTTCGACAACTCTGAGAACCTTGCAGGCAAGATGACCATACCCTCGAAATCACTTCTATCTTTGCTTGCTAGATGCTCGCTCTTTTGCTATGCCTATGCTGCGATACCTACCACTTGCTATATCATGCCACCTATATTGCCATGTCAGCCCCTAACCATCCATGTCCTAGCAAACCGTTGATTGGCTATGTTACCGCTTTGCTCAGCCCCTCTTATAGCGTTGCTAGTTGCAGGTGAAGATGAAGTTTGTTCCTTTTTGGAACATGGACTTGTTGTTCCTTGTTGGAACATGTTTACTTGTTGGGATATCACAATACCTCTTATTTAATTAATGCATCTATATACTTGGTAAAGGGTGGAAGGCTCGGCCTTATGCCTGGTGTTTTGTTCCACTCTTGCCACCCTAGTTTCCGTCATACCGGTGTTATGTTCCCGGATTTTGCGTTCCTTACACGGTTGGGTGATTTATGGGACCCCCTTGACAGTTCGCTTTGAATAAGACTCTTCTGGCAAGGCCCAACTTTGGTTTTACCATTTGCCTACCACCTACCACTTTTCCCTTGGGTTTTCGCGAGCCCAAGGGTCATCTTTATTTAGCCCCCCCGGACCAGTGCTTCTCTAAGTGCTGGCCCGAAACGAGCAGACTGCGGGCCCCCCTCGGGGAAACTCGAGGCTTGGTTTTACTCGTAGGATGTCTCATCCGGATGTGCCCTGAGATCGAGATATGTGCAGCTCCTATCAGGATTTGTCGGCACAATCGGGCGGCTTTGCTGGACTTGTTTTATTGCTGTCGAAATGTCATGTAGTCCGGGATTCCGAGTTTGATCGGGTCTTCCCGGTAGAAGGAATATCCTTCGTTGACCGTGAGAGCTTATAATGGGCTAAGTTGGGACACCCCTGCAGGGTATTATCTTTCGAAAGCCGTGCCCGCAGTTATGAGGCAGATGGGAATTTGTTGATGTCCGGTTGTAGAAAACCCGAAGTTGACCTTAACTAAAACACATCAACCGCGTGTGTAACCGTGATGGTCTCTTCTCGGCGGGGTCCGGGAAGTGAACACGGGGGTTGGAGTTATGTTTGACGTAGGTTGTTTTAGGATCACTTCTTGATCACTTCTAGTTTCTCGACCGTGCTTTGCTTCTCTTCTCGCTCTCTTTTGCGTTGTAGCCACCACATATGCTACTCGCTTGCTGCAGCTCCACCTCACTATCCTTTCCTACCTATAAGCTTAAATAGTCTTGATCTCGCGGGTGTGAGATTGCTGAGTGCCCGTGACTCACAGACTCTACCACAACAGTTGCAGGTACCAACGATGCCAGTGCAGATGATGCGTCCGAGCTCACTTGGGAGTTCGACGAGGAACGTGGTCGTTACCATGTTTCTTTTCCAGATGATCAGTAGTGGAGCCCAGTTGGGGTGATCCGGGAATCTATGTAGCATTTGGGGTAGTCTTCTTTCATTTTGGTACCGTAGTCGGACCTTGAGTGTAATTTGTATGATGAATGTTAACTTATGTATTGTGTGAAGTGGCGACTGTAAGCCAACTATGTATCTCTTTCCCTTTATGTATTACATGGGTTGTGTGAAGATTACCTCACTTGCGACATTGCTTTCAATGCGGTTATGCCTCTAAGTCGTGCCTCGACACGTGGGAGCTATAGCCGCATCGAGGGCGTTACAAGTTGGTATCAGAGCCTTCCCCGACCTTAGGAGCCCCCACTGATTGATCGTTTTTAGCGGCCGAGTTGTGTCTAGAAAAATGTTTTGAGTCATTTAGGAATTATATATCGGAGAGTTTAGGGATTCTTTTTACTTCCCAGTCTCCTCATCACTCTGGTAAGGCATCCTGACGTAGAGTTTTGACTCTTCTCTTCTCAAATTTCACTAATTTTTTTTTAGGATCACGCGGGTATCTTACAATCGTTCCGATGGTTTTATGATGACAACATTGTCTTGGTTGCCTCCTGTCAGCAGGGGTTTTAGAGGAGGTGTCCCGAGGAGTTGAGCTCCGAGGTGTTGTCGTCATAATTTTATCGTTGCGGTTTTGGAATACCTGAGTTTAGTACGCCGACATCGAAAATCTCTTTTGTATAATTGTTGGTGAGATAACCCTGATAGCCCAGTACTGAGGCGAGTGCGGGAGTATTGCCATGACTTGTATAACGGATGCTTTTCGAAGGTTGAGGTAGATGATTTCCGAGGATTTCTTGGTTATGTGTTGAAGGATGGATACAACTGGATCTAGGTATTGTTAGTTTGGGTGATATATTTTGTGTCCCCTGTATCCCCAACACCTGATTGCATAACCAAAAAGTTTCGGGAGTTTATAAGTGGGAATTCTTGTAGCTCTAGTATTTCTTCCGCAGATATTTGGTTTGTGATTGGGTAATCCTTACCAAGTATTTGTTCACATCCGTACCTCGTTGATTTTATTTCATACCTTGTTCTAAGTGGCTTCTCAGCTTATGGAAGTGTGATGCTTTACTTTGGAATTCATTCGTTCATTCTCGTTCGGATGTTTATTGTGAAGACTATATGTTGCAATTTCGTTCCTTTGATTCAGCTTGAATATATCTGTCAAGATGCTAATGGATGTCACCCTCTTTAGGATGACTCCGCCAACGCGTCAGAATCCGGAACGCAATGAAGGAAGTCAGGCTAACCCTCCGCCACCACCTCCGCCTCCGGAGGCTTGGCAAGCCTTGATGACTGCCACAAATGCCAACGCTCAGATTCTGATTCAGCTCTTGCAAGATCGCAACCAAGGGCAAGCTAATCAAGAGAATCAAGGCCAAGGCAACAATCAGCCGCACTTCGCTTCACTCAACCAGTTCCTTGCTAATCAGCCAAAGACCTTCAGCTACTGTGTCGAGGCCACAGACGCAGATGACTGGCTCGTGGACATCAGCAAGCATTTCGAGTGCAGCAATGTCAGACCTGAGGACTTTGTCAAGTTTGCCTCTTTTCAACTCAAAGATCAAGCTGCTGAGTGGTTCCAGCAATACAAAGATTCCAGAGGAGGTCGTGTCATTACCTGGGATGATTTCCGCCGTGACTTCATGTTGGAAATATGCCCTAGAGGCAATAATAAATAGGTTATTATTATATTTCCTTGTTCATGATAATCGTTTATTATCCATGCTAGAATTGTATTGATAGGAAACTCAGATACATGTGTGGATACATAGACAACACCATGTCCCTAGTAAGCCTCTAGTTGACTAGCTCGTTGATCAATAGATGGTTACGGTTTCCTGACCATGGACATTGGATGTCATTGATAACGGGATCACATCATTAGGAGAATGATGTGATGGACAAGACCCAATCCTAAGCCTAGCACAAGATCATGTAGTTCGTATGCTAAAGCTTTTATAATGTCAAGTATCATTTCCTTAGACCATGAGATTGTGCAACTCCCGGATACCGTAGGAATGCTTTGGGTGTGCCAAACATCACAACGTAACTGGGTGACTATAAAGGTGCACTACGGGTATCTCCGAAAGTGTCTGTTGGGTTGGCACAAATCAAGACTGGGATTTGTCACTCCGTGAAAACGGAGAGGTATCTCTGGGCCCACTCGGTAGGACATCATCATAATGTGCACAATGTGATCAAGGAGTTGATCACGGGATGATGTGTTGCGGAACGAGTAAAAGAGACTTGCCGGTAACGAGATTGAACAAGGTATCGGCATACCGACGATCGAATCTCGGGCAAGTACTATACCGCTAGACAAAGGGATTTGTATACGGGATTGATTAAGTCCTTGACATCGTGGTTCATCCGATGAGATCATCGTGGAACATGTGGGAGCCAACATGGGTATCCAGATCCCGCTGTTGGTTATTGACCGGAGAACATCTCGGTCATGTCTGCATGTCTCCCGAACCCGTAGGGTCTACACACTTAAGGTTCGATGACGCTAGGGTTATAAAGGAAGCTTGTATGTGGTTACCGAATGTTGTTCGGAGTCCCGGATGAGATCCCGGACGTCACGAGGAGTTCCGGAATGGTCCGGAGGTAAAGATTTATATATGGAAAGTTGTTGTTCGGGTTTCGGGAAAAGTTCGGTTTTTCGGTATTGTACCAGGAAGCTTCTAGAAGGTTCCTGAGGACTCCGGAGGGGTCCGGAGGTCCGGAGATTGTTCCACCACGTCCAATACAGCAGCATGGGCTGTAAGGGGGCGCCCTAGCCTTAATGGGCCAGGGGAACCAGCCCCCCCAAGGCCCATGCGCATGGAGAGGGGAAACCCTAAGGGGAAGGGCCTCCACTTGACTTGGGAGGCACTCCTTCCCCCCTTGGCCGCCGCCCCCCCCCCTAGGGGAAACCCTAGGGCGCCTCCCCTCCCCCTTGCCCCTATATATATGAGGCCTAGGGGCTGCCCAAACACACATGTGATTCGATCTCTCGTTGGTGCAGCCCTGCGTCTCTTCTTCCTCCTCTTCTGTGGAGCTTAGCGAAGCCCTGCAGGATTGCCACGCTCCTCCATCATCACCACGCCGTTGTGCTGCTGCTGGATGGAGTCTTCCTCAACCTCTCCCTCTCTCCTTGCTGGATCAAGGCTTGGGAGACGTCACCGGGCTGTACGTGTGTTGAACGCGGAGGTGCCGTCCGTTCGGCACTTGGTCATCGGTGATTTGAATCACGACGAGTACGACTCCATCAACCCCGTTCACTTGAACGCTTCCGCTTAGCGATCTACAAGGGTATGTAGATACACTCTCCTTCCCCTCGTTGCTGGTCTCTCCATAGATAGATCTTGGTGACACGTAGGAAAATTTTGAATTTCTGCTACGTTCCCCAACAGTGGCATCATGAGCTAGGTCTATTGCGTAGATTCTTTGCACGAGTAGAACACAAAGTAGTTGTGGGCGTTGATTTTGTTCAATATGCTTACCGTTACTAGTCAATCTTGATTCGGCGGCATTGTGGGATGAAGCGGCCTGGACCAACCTTACACGTACTCTTACGTGAGACCGGTTCCACCGACAAACATGCACTAGTTGCATAAGGTGGCTGGCGGGTGTCTGTCTCTCCCACTTTAGTCGGATCGGATTCGATGAAAAGGGTCCTTATGAAGGGTAAATAGCAATTGGCATATCATGTTGTGGTTTTGCGTAGGTAAGAAACGTTCTTGCTAGAAACCCATAGCAGCCACGTAAAACATGCAAACAACAATTAGAGAACGTCTAACTTGTTTTTGCAGGGTATGCCTTGTGATGTGATATGGCCAAAGGATGTGATGTATGATATATGTGATGTATGAGATGATCATGTTCTTGTAATAGGATTCACGACTTGCATGTCGATGAGTATGACAACCGGCAGGAGCCATAGGAGTTGTCTTTATTTATTGTATGACCTGCGTGTCATTGAACAACGCCATGTAATTACTTTACTTTATTGCTAACCGGTAGCCATAGTAGTAGAAGTAATAGTTGGCGTGACAACTTCAAGAAGACACGATGATGGAGATCATGATGATGGAGATCATGGTGTCATGCCGGTGACGATGATGATCATGGAGCCCCGAAGATGGAGATCAAAAGGAGCAAAGTGATGATGGCCATATCATGTCACTATTTGATTGCATGTGATGTTTATCATGTTTATACATCTTATTTGCTTAGAACGACGGTAGTAAATAAGATGATCCCTTACAACAATTTCAAGAAGTGTTCTCCCCTAACTGTGCACCGTTGCTACAGTTCGTCGTTTCGAAGCACCACGTGATGATCGGGTGTGATAGATCCTTACGTTCACATACAACGGGTGTAAGACAGTTTTACACATGCAAAACACTTAGGGTTAACTTGACGAGCCTAGCATGTACAGACATGGCCTCGGAACACAGAAGACCGAAAGGTCGAGCATGAGTCGTATGGAAGATACGATCAACATGAAGATGTTCACTGACGTTGACTAGTCCGTCTCACGTGATGATCGGACACGGCCTAGTTGATTCGGATCATGTAATCACTTAGATGACTAGAGGGATGTCTATCTGAGTGGGAGTTCATAAGATGAACTTAATTATCCTGAACATAGTCAAAAAGATTTTGCAAATTATGTCGTAGCTCGCGCTTTAGTTCTACTGTTTTAGATATGTTCCTAGAGAAAATATAGTTGAAAGTTGATAGTAGCAATTATGCGGACAGTAGAAGGCTTGTGTCCTTAATGCACCACTCGGTGTGCTGGACCTCGAACGTGGTCTGTGGATGTTGCGAACATATGACATACACGTTTTGATGACTACATGATAGTTCGGTAGTGACAAATGGTTTAGAATTGAGGCACCGAAGACATTTTTGATATGTCGCGGAACATATGAGATGTTTCGGGAGCTGAAATTGGGATTTCAGGCTCGTGCCCACGTCAAGAGGTATAAGACCTCCAACGATTTTCTTGGCCTGCAAACTAAAGGGGAAAAGCTCAATCGTTGAGCTTGTGCTCAGATTGTCTGAGTACAACAATCACTTGAATCGAGTGGGAGTTGATCTTCCAGATTAGATAGTGATGTTTCACCAAAGTCATTGCCACCAAGCTTCTAGAGCTTCATGATGAACTATAAAATATCAGGGATAGATATGATGATCCTTGAAATATTCACGATGTTTGACACCGCGAAAGTAGAAATCAAGAAGGAGCATCAATTGTTGATGGTTAGTGAAACCACTAGTTTCAAGAAGGGCAAGGGCAAGAAGGGATACTTCATGAAACGGCAAATCAGCTGCTGCTCTAGTGGAGAAACCCAAGGTTGAACCCAAACCCGAGACTGAGTGCTTCTGTGATAAGGGGAACAGCCACTGAAGCAGAATTACCCTAGATACTTGGTAGATGAGAAGGCTGTTGATAGAAGTATATTGGATATACAATATGTGAATGTGTACTTTACTAGTACTCCTAGTAGCATCAGGGTATTAGATACCGGTTCAGTTGCTAAGTGTTAGTAACTCGAAATAAAAGCTACGGAATAAACGGAGACTAGCTAAAGGTGAGCTGACGAGATGTGTTGGAAATGTTTCCAAGGTTGATGCGATCAAGCATCGCACGCTCCCTCTACCATCGAGATTGGTGTTAAACCTGAATAATTGTTATTTGGTATTTGCGTTGAGCATAGACATGATTGGACTATGTCTATCGCAATACGGTTATTCATTTAAAGAGAATAATGATTACTCTATTTATTTGAATAAATACCTTCAATGGTCTTGCACCTAGAATGAATGGTTTATTGAATCTCGACCATAGTGATACACATGTTCATGCCAAAAGATATAAGATAGTAATGATAGTACCACCTACTTGTGGCACTGCCATGTAAGTCATATTGGTATAAAATGCATGAAGAAGCTCCATGCTGATGGATCTTTGAACTCACTCATTTATGAAAAGATTGAGACATGTGAACCATGTCTGTTGGTATATACGCATGAAGAAACTCCATGCAGATGGACCGTTTGGACTCACTTGATTTTGAGTCACTTGAGACATGCAAATCATACCACATGGGCAAGATGACTGAAAGCTTCGGTTTCAGTAAAATGGAACAAGAAAGCAACTTGTTGGAAGTAACACATTTTGATGTGTGCAGTCCAATGAGTGCTGAGGCACGCAGTGGATATCGTTATGCTCTTACTTCACAGATGATTTGAGTAGATACTGAGCATATTTACTTGATGAAACACAAGTCTGAATTATTGAATGGTTCAAGTAATTTCAGAGTGAAGTTGAATATCGTCGTGACAAGAGGATAAAATATCTATGATATGATCATAGAGATGAATATCTGAGTTGCGAGTTTGGTACACAATTGAGACACTGTGGAAATTATTTCACGACTAGTACCGCCTGGAACACCATAGTGTGATGGTGTGTCCGAACATCATGACTGCACCCTATTGGATATGATGAATACCATGATGTCTCTTATCGAATTACCACTATCGTTCATGGGTTAGGCATTAGAGACAACCGCACTCACTTTAAATAGGGCACCACGTAATTCCGATAAGATGACACCGTATGAACTATGGTTTAGAGAAACCTAAGCTGTCATAAAGTTTGGGGCTGCGACGCTTATATGAAAAAGTTTCAGGCTGATAAGCTCGAACCCAAAGCGGATAACTGCATCTTCATAGGACACCCAAAACATTTGGGTATACCTCCTGTCTCAGATCCAAAAGCAATAGGGATTGTTTCTAGAATCGGGTCCTTTCTCGAGGAAAAGTTTCTCTCGAAAGAATTGAGTGGGAGGATGGTGGAGACTTGATGAGGTTGTTGAACCGTCACTTCAACTAGTGTGTAGCAAAGCACAGGAATTGTTCCTATGGCACCTACACCAATTGAAGTGGAAGCTTATGATAGTAATCATGAGACTTCAGATCAAGTCACTCCCAAACCTCGTAGGATGACAAGGATGCGTACTACTTCAGAGTGGTACGTAATCCTATCTTGGAAGTCATGTTGCTAGACAACAATGAACCTACGAGCTATGGAGAAGCGATGGTGGGCCCGGATTCCAATGAATGGCTCGAGGCCATAAAATCCAAGAAAGGATCCATGTATGAAAACAAAGTGTAGACTTTGGCAGAACGGCTCGATGGTCGTGAGGCTGTTGAGTACAGATGGATTTTAAAAGGAAGACGGACAATGATGGTAAATGTCACCATTAAGAAAGCTCGACTTGTCATTAAGATGTTTTCTGACAAGTTCAAGGAGTTGACTGCGATGAGACTTTCTCACTCGTAGCGATGCTAAGAGTCTGTTGGAATTATGTTAGCGATTACTGCATTATTTATGAAATTGTGCAGATAGGATGTCAAAACATTGTTTCCTCGACGATTTTCTTGAGGAAAGGTTGTATGTGATACAACCAGAAGGTTTTGTCAATCCTGAAAGATGCTAATAAGTACGCAAAGCACCAGCAATCCTCCTGAGGACTGGAGTAAGCATCTCGGAGTTGGAATGTACACTTTGATGAGTTGATCAAAGATTTTAGGTTTATATAAAGTTTATGAGAAACTTGTATTTCCAAAGAAGTGAGTGGGAGCACTATAGAATTTCTGATGAGTATATGTTGTTGACATATTGTTGATCAGAAATGATGTAGAATTTCTGGAAAGCATATAGGGTTATTTGAAGAGTGTTTTCAATGGAAAACCTGGATTAAGCTACTTGAACATTGAGCATCAAGATCTATAAGGATAGATCAAAATCGCTTAATAGCACTTTCAAATGAATACATACCGTGACAAGATTTTGAAGGAATTCAAAATAGATCAGCAAAGAAGGAGTTCTTGGCTGTATTACACATGTGAGTATTGAGTAAGACTCAAGACCTGACCACGGCAGAATAGAGAGAATGGACGAAGGTCATCCCCTATGCTTAGACATAGGCTCTAAAGTATGCTATGTTGTACCGCACCTGAAGTGTGCCAAGCCATGAGTCAGTCAAGGGGTACAAGTGTGATCCAGGAATGGATCACAGGACAACGGTCAAGGTTATCCTTAGTAACTAGTGGACTAAGGAATTTTCTCGATTATGGAGGTGGAAAAGAGTTCGTCGTAAAGGGTTACACCGATGCAAACTTTGACACTGATCCAGATTATACTAAGTAGTAAATTGGATTCGTATAGTAGAACAGTTATTTGGAATAGTTCCAAATAGAGCGTGGTAACTGCATCTAGGAGATGACATAGAGATTTGTAAAGGACACACGGATCTGAAAGGTTCAGACCCGTTGACTATAACATCTCTCACAAGCATAACATGATCAAACCAAAAACTCATTGAGTGTTAATCACATAGTAATGTGAACTAGATTATTGACTCTAGTAAACTCTTTGGGTGTTAGTCACATGGGGATGTGACCTTGGGTGTTGGAATCATTGCAATCACATATCGATGTGAGCTGGATTATTGACTCTAGTGCAAGTGGGAGACTGTTGGAAATATGCCCTAGAGGCAATAATAAATAGGTTATTATTATATTTCCTTGTTCATGATAATCGTTTATTATCCATGCTAGAATTGTATTGATAGGAAACTCAGATACATGTGTGGATACATAGACAACACCATGTCCCTAGTAAGCCTCTAGTTGACTAGCTCGTTGATCAATAGATGGTTACGGTTTCCTGACCATGGACATTGGATGTCATTGATAACGGGATCACATCATTAGGAGAATGATGTGATGGACAAGACCCAATCCTAAGCCTAGCACAAGATCATGTAGTTCGTATGCTAAAGCTTTTATAATGTCAAGTATCATTTCCTTAGACCATGAGATTGTGCAACTCCCGGATACCGTAGGAATGCTTTGGGTGTGCCAAACGTCACAACGTAACTGGGTGACTATAAAGGTGCACTACGGGTATCTCCGAAAGTGTCTGTTGGGTTGGCACAAATCAAGACTGGGATTTGTCACTCCGTGAAAACGGAGAGGTATCTCTGGGCCCACTCGGTAGGACATCATCATAATGTGCACAATGTGATCAAGGAGTTGATCACGGGATGATGTGTTGCGGAACGAGTAAAAGAGACTTGCCGGTAACGAGATTGAACAAGGTATCGGCATACCGACGATCGAATCTCGGGCAAGTACTATACCGCTAGACAAAGGGATTTGTATACGGGATTGATTAAGTCCTTGACATCGTGGTTCATCCGATGAGATCATCGTGGAACATGTGGGAGCCAACATGGGTATCCAGATCCCGCTGTTGGTTATTGACCGGAGAACATCTCGGTCATGTCTGCATGTCTCCCGAACCCGTAGGGTCTACACACTTAAGATTCGATGACGCTAGGGTTATAAAGGAAGCTTGTATGTGGTTACCGAATGTTGTTCGGAGTCCCGGATGAGATCCCGGATGTCACGAGGAGTTCCGGAATGGTCCGAAGGTAAAGATTTATATATGGAAAGTTGTTGTTCGGGTTTCGGGAAAAGTTCGGTTTTTCGGTATTGTACCGGGAAGCTTCTAGAAGGTTCCTGAGGACTCCGGAGGGGTCCGGAGGTCCGGAGATTGTTCCACCACGTCCAATACAGCAGCATGGGCTGTAAGGGGGCGCCCTAGCCTTAATGGGCCAGGGGAACCAGCCCCCCCAAGGCCCATGCGCATGGAGAGGGGAAACCCTAAGGGGAAGGGCCTCCACTTGACTTGGGAGGCACTCCTTCCCCCCTTGGCCGCCGCCCCCCCCTAGGGGAAACCCTAGGGCGCCTCCCCTCCCCCCTTGCCCCTATATATATGAGGCCTAGGGGCTGCCCAAACACACATGTGATTCGATCTCTCGTTGGTGCAGCCCTGCGTCTCTTCTTCCTCCTCTTCTGTGGAGCTTAGCGAAGCCCTGCAGGATTGCCACGCTCCTCCATCATCACCACGCCGTTGTGCTGCTGCTGGATGGAGTCTTCCTCAACCTCTCCCTCTCTCCTTGCTGGATCAAGGCTTGGGAGACGTCACCGGGCTGTACGTGTGTTGAACGCGGAGGTGCCGTCCGTTCGGCACTTGGTCATCGGTGATTTGAATCACGACGAGTACGACTCCATCAACCCCGTTCACTTGAACGCTTCCGCTTAGCGATCTACAAGGGTATGTAGATACACTCTCCTTCCCCTCGTTGCTGGTCTCTCCATAGATAGATCTTGGTGACACGTAGGAAAATTTTGAATTTCTGCTACGTTCCCCAACAGTGGCATCATGAGCTAGGTCTATTGCGTAGATTCTTTGCACGAGTAGAACACAAAGTAGTTGTGGGCGTTGATTTTGTTCAATATGCTTACCGTTACTAGTCAATCTTGATTCGGCGGCATTGTGGGATGAAGCGGCCTGGACCAACCTTACACGTACTCTTACGTGAGACCGGTTCCACCGACAAACATGCACTAGTTGCATAAGGTGGCTGGCGGGTGTCTGTCTCTCCCACTTTAGTCGGATCGGATTCGATGAAAAGGGTCCTTATGAAGGGTAAATAGCAATTGGCATATCACGTTGTGGTTTTGCGTAGGTAAGAAACGTTCTTGCTAGAAACCCATAGCAGCCACGTAAAACATGCAAACAACAATTAGAGAACGTCTAACTTGTTTTTGCAGGGTATGCCTTGTGATGTGATATGGCCAAAGGATGTGATGTATGATATATGTGATGTATGAGATGATCATGTTCTTGTAATAGGATTCACGACTTGCATGTCGATGAGTATGACAACCGGCAGGAGCCATAGGAGTTGTCTTTATTTATTGTATGACCTGCGTGTCATTGAACAACGCCATGTAATTACTTTACTTTATTGCTAACCGGTAGCCATAGTAGTAGAAGTAATAGTTGGCGTGACAACTTCAAGAAGACACGATGATGGAGATCATGATGATGGAGATCATGGTGTCATGCCGGTGACGATGATGATCATGGAGCCCCGAAGATGGAGATCAAAAGGAGCAAAGTGATGATGGCCATATCATGTCACTATTTGATTGCATGTGATGTTTATCATGTTTATACATCTTATTTGCTTAGAACGACGGTAGTAAATAAGATGATCCCTTACAACAATTTCAAGAAGTGTTCTCCCCTAACTGTGCACCGTTGCTACAGTTCGTCGTTTCGAAGCACCACGTGATGATCGGGTGTGATAGATCCTTACGTTCACATACAACGGGTGTAAGACAGTTTTACACATGCAAAACACTTAGGGTTAACTTGACGAGCCTAGCATGTACAGACATGGCCTCGGAACACAGAAGACCGAAAGGTCGAGCATGAGTCGTATGGAAGATACGATCAACATGAAGATGTTCACCGACGTTGACTAGTCCGTCTCACGTGATGATCGGACACGGCCTAGTTGATTCGGATCATGTAATCACTTAGATGACTAGAGGGATGTCTATCTGAGTGGGAGTTCATAAGATGAACTTAATTATCCTGAACATAGTCAAAAAGATTTTGCAAATTATGTCGTAGCTCGCGCTTTAGTTCTACTGTTTTAGATATGTTCCTAGAGAAAATATAGTTGAAAGTTGATAGTAGCAATTATGCGGACAGTAGAAGGCTTGTGTCCTTAATGCACCACTCGGTGTGCTGGACCTCGAACGTGGTCTGTGGATGTTGCGAACATATGACATACACGTTTTGATGACTACATGATAGTTCGGTAGTGACAAATGGTTTAGAATTGAGGCACCGAAGACATGTAGGAAAATTTTGAATTTCTGCTACGTTCCCCAACACTTCAAAGCTCACCACATTCCAGAAAGTGTTGTTGAGAGTAAGCGTGAGGAGTTCCGCAATCTCAAGCAAGGCAACATGTTTGTCTATCAATACAACACTCAGTTCCAGAAGCTCTCTCGTTTTGCGAGGCAAGATATCCCTGATGAGAAGAGTATGATCTACCAGTTCAGGCGTGGTCTCAGAGAAGATCTGCAACTTGCTCTCGTGCTTTTCGAGCCATTAAAGTATGATGAATTCTATAACATGGTGCTGAAACAAGAAGCTGCTCAGCTCAAGTGTGAGGCATCTAAGAAGAGAGTCAGAGACACAGTTCAGTCTTCTTCTTCTTCACTTGTGGCAGCTAAGCAACAGAAGTTCTGGTTGCCGCCTCCTCCTCCGTTCCGTCAGCCTTATCAGCAGAAGAACTCAAGTGGTCGTGGATCTTCCCACCCACCCAACCCTGGCTATCAGAACAAGTCTCAGAACCAAGCTCCAAGGCCAAGTGCTCCTTACTATCGTCCGCTCTCTGAGGTGACTTGTAGGAAATGTCAGCAAAAGGGTCACTATGCGGACAAGTGCTTCAACCAAAGGCGCCTTCCGCCTCCTCCTCCTGTGAAATCTTCCAGCAATGCAGTGGTCAAGCATAATCCTAAGCATGCCAAGGTGAACATGATGAATGCAGCTCAAGCGGAGGATTCTTCTGAAGTGATCATGGGTAATCTTCCTGTTAATGATATTCCTGCAAAAGTCTTATTTGATACTGGTGCATCGCATTGTTTCATGTCAAGACCATTCTTTGCCAAGCATGAGTTCACTTCTTCAAATTTGGGTAAACCCATGGATATCGTTTCTCCGGGCAAGCGTTTGAGCTCTAGTTTGGTGGTTCCGAATGTCGGTATCAAGATGGGCGACTATAGATTTCTGGCTAAACCAATTGTTCTTGGTGACTCTGATATTGATCTTATTCTCGGGATGGACTGGCTTTCTAAGCACAAGGCTCAGCTTGATTGTGCTGCCAGGGAAATTCAATTGACTCACTCTTCTGACGATGTGATCATCTATGCCTCTCGTGATGATACCATTCGGTTGTTTTCTCTCAATGAGAATGGTGAATTGGATGCTATCTCTCAGATTCCAGTCGTTTGCGAGTACCAAGATGTTTTTCCAGAAGAGCTTCCGGGTATGCCTCCTCACCGGCCAGTGGAATTCGTTATTGATCTTGAGCCTGGCACGAAACCCGTTTGCAAGCGTCCTTACAAGCTTGGACCAGATGAGTTGAAGGAATTGAAGAAACAACTCGATGAACAAGAGCGTCTGGGTCTGATCAGACCGAGTTCTTCTCCTTGGGGTTGTGGTGTTCTTTTTGTCAAGAAGAAGGATGGCACGGACCGACTTTGCGTCGATTACCGTCCATTGAACAAGAAGACTATCAAGAACAAGTACCCACTTCCCAACATCAATGAGCTCTTCGAGCAACTTAAAGGTGCTAAAGTGTTCTCCAAGCTTGACCTTCGCATGGGTTATCATCAGATTCGCATTCGTGAAGAAGATATTCCCAAGACAGCATTCAGAACAAGCTTTGGTTCTTATGAATATACTGTCATGTCTTTCGGCCTTGTCAATGCTCCTCTAGCATTCACTCGCTTGATGAATTTCATCTTCAACCCCTACATCAACGAATTTGTCTTGGTCTATCTCGATGATATTTTGGTCTTCTCCAAGAATAAGGAGGATCATGCCAAACATTTGCGATTGGTGCTCGACAAGCTCAGAGAGTATCAATTATATGCGAAGTTCTCCAAATGTGAATTCTGGCTTGATGAAGTTCTTTATCTTGGTCATATCATCTCTGCCAAGGGCATTGCTATTAATCCAGAGAGGGTGTCTGCAGTTGTGAATTGGGAACCGCCTCAGAATTCAAGCAGCTTCGCAGTTTTCTTGGACTTGCAAGCTATTGCCGAAGATTCGTTGAGAATTTCTCAAAGATTGCAAAGCTTCTTTCCAACCTCCTCCAGAAGAATGTGAAGTATGTCTGGTCTCCTGAGTGTGACGTTGCTTTCAACACTCTCAAAGAGAAACTCGTCACTGCTCTAGTTCTGACTCCTCCTGACGAAGACAAGCCTTATGAAGTATTCTGTGATGCTTCTCTTCAGGGCCTCGGTGCCGTGTTAATGCAAGAGAAGAAGGTTGTTGCCTACACCTCTCGTCAGTTGAAGCCCAACGAAAGGAACTACCCCACTCACGATCTTGAGTTGGCGGCAGTTGTCCACGCTCTAATAACATGGAGGCATCTCCTGTTGGGAAGGAAAGTGGACATATTCACCGATCACAAGAGTCTCAAGTACATCTTCACTCAGCCCCACCTCAACCTCAGGCAAACTCGATGGGTCGAAATGATTCAAGAGTATAATCTGAGTATTGAATATACTCCAGGCAAGGCTAATGTGATTGCAGACGCTTTGAGCAGGAAGGCTTACTGCAACAGCTTAATCCTCAAGCCCTTTCAACCGGATCTTTGTGAGGCTTTCCGCAAGTTGAATCTCCAAGTTGTCCCTCAAGGTTTGCGTGCCAACCTCATTGTCTCTCCTACTTTGGAAGATCAAATTCGGGAGGCACAACTGTTGGATACCATGGTGAAGAAGGTGAAACGTGGTATTGACAAGGGCATTTCCAAATACAAGTGCTATCGAGTTGATGACAGAGATACTCTTTTCTTCGAGGATCGGATCGTGGTTCCAAAGGGTGATCTTCGTAAAGTCATTATGAACGAAGCACACAACTCTCTTCTGTCAATTCATCCTGGAAGTACAAAGATGTACCATCACCTCAAGCAGTCGTATTGGTGGACTCGAATGAAGCAAGAGATTGCTCAATTCGTGAATGAGTGTGATGTCTGCAGAAGGGTGAAAGCAGAACACCAACGACCAGCTGGTCTTCTCCAACCTCTTGCTATTCCAGAATGGAAATTTGATCATATCGAAATGGACTTCGTGACTGGTTTTCCTAAGTCCAAGCGTGGAAATGATGCTATCTTCGTCGTCATCGACAAGCTCACCAAAGTGGCTCATTTTCTTCCTATCAAAGAGTCTATCACAGCAGCGCAGCTGGCAGAGCTCTACACCTCCAGAATTGTCTCCTTGCACGGCATTCCACAATTGATCTCTTCAGACCGTAGCAGCATCTTTACCTCCAAGTTTTGGGATTCTTTTCAGAAGGCCATGGGCACCAACATTCGCTTCAGCACAGCTTTCCACCCTCAAACTAGTGGACAAGTCGAGCATGTCAACCAAATTCTTGAGGATATGCTCAGAGCTTGTGTTATCTCTTTCGGCATGAAGTGGGAGGATTGTCTTCCTTATGCTGAGTTCTCTTACAACAATAGCTTTCAAGCCAGCTCGGGCAAAGCCCCATTCGAGATTCTCTATGGCAGAAAGTGTCGTACTCCTCTCAACTGGTCTGAAACCGGTGAACGCCAATTGCTTGGAAATGATTTGATCTCAGAGGCTGAGGCTATGTGCAAGGTGATTCGTGAGAACCTCAAAGCCGCGCAATCGCGCCAGAAGAGCTATTACGATAGCAAACATCGTGATTTGGCATTCGAGATCGGAGACCATGTCTACCTCCGCGTCTCTCCAATGAAAGGAACTCGTCGCTTCAGTATCAAGGGGAAACTTGCCCCTAGATACGTCGGTCCTTTCAAGATCATCGGCAAACGAGGCGATCTCGCCTATCAACTTGAGCTTCCCTCCAACTTTGCAAATGTGCACGATGTCTTCCACGTGTCACAGCTTCGCAAGTGCTTCAAGACGCCTGAGCGCACCATCAACTTCGAAGAGATTGATCTTCAAGAAGATTTGTCCTATCATGAGCACCCCGTTGCTATTCTTGAAACAACTGAGCGCAAGACTCGCAACAAGTCAATCAAATTCCTGAAAGTGAAATGGTCACACCATTCAGACCGAGAAGCCACCTGGGAGCGCGAGGACCACCTACGTTTCGAGTATCCGGAGTTCTTTCAGTCCTAGATCTCGGGACGAGATCCTCTCGTAGTGGTGGAGTGTCGTAACGCCCCGGATGTAACTTGCCATATTTGTATTCCAACTCTTGCCATTTTCGGCTATGTGTTATGATATTTCCTCCGTGGTTGGGTTTCCCTTCGTCTTCGTTTTGCATTTTGGTCATGTCATGCATTTCATATCATGTCATCATGTGCATCGCATTCGCATACGTGTTCGTCTCATAAATCCGAGCATTTTTCCCGTTGTCCGTTTTGCAATCCGGCGCTCCTATGTTCCCCGGCGTCCCCTTTTACATTTCTTCGTGAGCGGGTATTAAACTTTCTCGGATTGGACCGAGGTTTGTCATGCGGCCTCGGTATAGCACCGGTAGACCGCCTGTCAAGTTTCGGATCAATCGGAGTTCGTTTGGTACTCCAACGGTTAACCGGGTAACCGTGAAGGCCTCGTGTGTATTGCAGCCCAACACCCCTTCAAAACAGCCCAATAACCCATCTAAGACACTCCCATGTCCACCGCCGTTCGATCACGATCACGTGGCCGAAAACCGCTCTCCATTTGGAGCTTCCTAGCCCCCTCTATGCCTATATATAGACCCCCCATTTCAATCACGGGTCAATTCCACCCTAAACCCTAGCCCCGCTCCCCTCCGCGACGCCGGACACGTCCGGGCGGAGCCGGACGCGTCCGCCGTTGCGCGCGGACCAACAAGAGCCCGCCACGTGGCGCTGCTCGTCGCCGCCGCCGGGAACCCAGATCCGGCCCGCCCCGGGGCCGAACCGGGCCCGCCATCCGCCGCCGCCCGAGGCGCCCTGCTCCGCCGCCTCGACTCGCCTTTGCCGGAGTTCGCCGCCGCCCGCACCGGAGTTCGCCGCCGCCCGCGCGCGCCTCCCGCCGCCTTCCTCCCGGCGCCCCGCGGCCCATCGCCGTCGCCCGCCGCGTGGAGCTCGCCGGCGCCGCCACCGCGGCCTCCCGCGCCCTCGCCGCCATGCGCCGTCGCCGGAGTCGCCAGTGCCCAGATCTAGGGTTGACTCGCCCCCTCAAATTTCTTCCAAGTCCTCATGATTTCATATTATCATCGCATATTCATCGTGCCTTAACTTTGAATCCGTAGCTCTGCTTCGCGCGTGTAATATGTCAAATTGTTCGTATCATAGAGTACATCATTTCATTCCATTTCATCATTTTCATTTGAGGTCATCTTGATGCCCGTGATTCTGTTAGAAGAGGGCTATGTGATGTTAGTTTCTGTTTCTTATCTGAACATGCACTTTTGTTATTTTTGCCATGATTGATGTGTACCTCCTATGAAGTTGAGTCCTACATGAGTTTTGTAATATGCCATGTTACCTTTCCATAGAATTATGCCATGTATTTTTGTGATATTTGTGGTGACTAGAACAAGCATGCAAACTAGGGCACTTGATGTTGCTGATTTCAGAGACTTAGTAATCTTTGTGTCCCTGCCTGCTGTTATTTTTATGCCATGTGTTCATGTTGTTTCCGAGAGATCCATGCATATTTTGAGCATGATCAGTAAGAGTGTTTTGAGCATATGGATTTGCTCTATCCATACATGCCTCTGTTTGTATTTATGGTGTGCCATAGCTTGAGTCAATCGAGATCTACTTTTGCTATAAAATGTTGCTGGCAGATTGTTTACATGTTATTCGATTTTGCCAAGCTTGGTGTAGTTGATCCTTGCATGATATGATGTTATTCTTGCCATGTATAGTTCCTATGTTATGTCTTATTGATGTATGTATGCTTAGTTTATCATTAAATGCTCTGTAGTGAGTGCATCGAGCTCGTAAACATGCCTACTTGTTATCTGTTTTTGACATGTCCAGTTTTCTGCCAAGTCTGAAACCTGTAACGAAACTTGCTTAATTGACATGGGTGTAATCATATTTTCTGATCCTTTTTGGATTATGGTAAGTAAGGGACTTTTGTCAAGTGCTTTGATTAGATTCATACCATGCCTTACTTTGCTATGTCCTGTTCCTGTAGCATGTTGTTTCATTGCTCTAAACATGTCATCCTGATGTTAATTTCTGGCATGTTGATATTTTCACTAAGTCTGTGAACCTGTTATCTTTTGCACTTTTGCCATGCTTGTTTGGTCCTGTTGTGGTGTGATTTATCTGTAGCTCAGTGTTCATATTTTGTCAAGCATCTTGAGTAGATTACTGTCATATTTTGTTTGGTCCTGTTGTTCCTTGTTGGAACATGTTTACTTGTTGGGATATCACAATACCTCTTATTTAATTAATGCATCTATATACTTGGTAAAGGGTGGAAGGCTCGGCCTTATGCCTGGTGTTTTGTTCCACTCTTGCCACCCTAGTTTCCGTCATACCGGTGTTATGTTCCCGGATTTTGCGTTCCTTACACGGTTGGGTGATTTATGGGACCCCCTTGACAGTTCGCTTTGAATAAGACTCTTCCGGCAAGGCCCAACTTTGGTTTTACCATTTGCCTACCACCTACCACTTTTCCCTTGGGTTTTCGCGAGCCCAAGGGTCATCTTTATTTAGCCCCCCCGGACCAGTGCTTCTCTAAGTGCTGGCCCGAAACGAGCAGACTGCGGGCCCCCCTCGGGGAAACTCGAGGCTTGGTTTTACTCGTAGGATGTCTCATCCGGATGTGCCCTGAGATCGAGATATGTGCAGCTCCTATCAGGATTTGTCGGCACAATCGGGCGGCTTTGCTGGACTTGTTTTATTGCTGTCGAAATGTCATGTAGTCCGGGATTCCGAGATTGATCGGGTCTTCCCGGTAGAAGGAATATCCTTCGTTGACCGTGAGAGCTTATAATGGGCTAAGTTGGGACACCCCTGCAGGGTATTATATTTCGAAAGCCGTGCCCGCGGTTATGAGGCAGATGGGAATTTGTTGATGTCCGGTTGTAGAAAACCCGAAGTTGACCTTAACTAAAACACATCAACCGCGTGTGTAACCGTGATGGTCTCTTCTCGGCGGGGTCCGGGAAGTGAACACGGGGGTTGGAGTTATGTTTGACGCATGTTGTTCTAGGATCACTTCTTGATCACTTCTAGTTTCTCGACCGTGCTTTGCTTCTCTTCTCGCTCTCTTTTGCGTTGTAGCCACCATATATGCTAGTCGCTTGCTACAGCTCCACCTCACTATCCTTTCCTACCTATAAGCTTAAATAGTCTTGATCTCGCGGGTGTGAGATTGCTGAGTCCCCGTGACTCACATACTCTACCACAACAGTTGCAGGTACCAACGATGCCAGTGCAGATGACGCGTCCGAGCTCACTTGGGAGTTCGACGAGGAACGTGGTCGTTACTATGTTTCTTTTCCAGATGATCAGTAGTGGAGCCCAGTTGGGGTGATCCGGGGATCTATGTAGCATTTGGGGTAGTCTTCTTTCATTTTGGTACCGTAGTCGGACCTTGAGTGTAATTTGTATGATGAATGTTAACTTATGTATTGTGTGAAGTGGCGACTGTAAGCCAACTATGTATCTCTTTCCCTTTATGTATTACATGGGTTGTGTGAAGATTACCTCACTTGCGACATTGCTTTCAATGCGGTTATGCCTCTAAGTCGGTCCTCGACACGTGGGAGCTATAGCCGCATCGAGGGCGTTACAGATACCAACTTGTAACGCCCCGGACACACCCGCCGGTGGTCGTTACTCCTGGCGGGATCTAGACTGGCCCCACAGATCAATACTTGTCTTTTCTGCACACTTTGTCCTCACTCGTGCGCACCCGGGAGCAACTTCCCGGTCGGTCACCCATCCTGACACTACTCCAAGCTGACCACGCTTAACTTTGGAGTTCTGTCCGAATGGGCTCCCGGAAAAGAAGGAATTCCTTATTGATATGAGTAGTCTCTCGTCCCTAATAAGCCAGGCTATCACACCATAGACCTGGTTCTAATTTTTATTATCTCTTGTATTTTCTATACTGCCATGATTAATGAATAGATTGAAAACTTCTCTTGCAAAAGAAACTATGACATGCTTTTAATATTATGTATACTGATTCTCTCAAAAACATCCTCACACAAAATACTCTAAAAAACAATTTATGTATAGTAATTATAATTAGACTAGAAAATATAATTAGATAAATCTTGTGCAAAGGTGGAAATTGTTTTTACTAAGATATCATTGAAAATATATTGCGTTACATATTAAGCCGTAAACTATAGAAAATGACACAGAATGTTTAAATTTACCTTTGAGAATATATTTCATTCATCCAAAACCACTATTTTCGTAGAACTAGTAAACTCATTTTTCTACTCTCATTGAGGTAAATCAAGAAAGTACCAACATGAGCAGAGGTCCTAACCCTAACCATTATGTGGAGTCTCCTCCTCTGCGCAGTTGTCTCGGTCCCCTCCTTTCTCATGTTCGATGATCTCAGTTTTTTCTTTTTTTTTCTTTTATCTAGCAGATAGTTGTTTTGCTTAGATTTTTGTTCCTAGTTTAGCGAATTTGGTTTTCTAGTAGCGTTGGCTAAGTGGTGGCAACAATGATGTGTTGCTTCTTCGGCCTCTCCATACCATGAAGATGTTTGATTTGATGCAAAGGGCATGAGAGGGTATGTGTTGCAGATCTGTTGTGATATGTTGTGTCTCTTTAGATATTGACACTTGGTGTGTCACTTAAGGGAACAGTTGGGTAGGTCTTCTTTCTATGATTTCAACCGTCTTCTATTTGTGCTATTGCATGGTCTGGCTTCTTCAACCTTTTGTATTTTGTGGTAAATCATTGTAAGCCTTTGTTGTTTGGGGTGATGTCTCAACCAATGTTTTTTTTGTGATTTCTAAATCTCGTTTCTAGAGGTGAGTGACTATTGTGGTCTCCAACGGCAGATAAGGCAAGGGCAATTGTAGTGTCTTTTTCATTTGTTGTTGGTTTAATGAAATTGTCGGTCGACGACATAAAATCGAAGAAAGAAGGAGATCAGTTTTTCGCTATAATTTTATATATCCGATCATTTTATGTCGTGTTGTTTTTTTCATTGCATGCTAATGATTTCCTTGATAATTATCAAATATAATTATCTTTTGGGTGTCTTTTATTATGAAATAACAAAGTACCAATATACATAAGTATGTATACATTTCCTTCTATTAGGCTACTTACACCCCTCGGCCGGCTTCATCAAACCCACACAATTTTCATTATTGGTCCTCATCTGGACTGACCAAAAATAGACCAATAGCAAAACAAAAATGGGATATGCATCTTACAATCAATCTTACAACAAATATTACAAAACCATATGAATTTACTCAATAAGACAAAAGATCCACCACAAGAAACTGATACGTCTGCTCATATATGGACCTATGGTCCAATTACCGGAGCATCTAGGGAGATATTGCTAAATAGCTACTATTATAAACCCAAAATCAAGAGGTGGACTACTCATGCCACATCAGGGAGCAACATAATGATGATGGCAACGAAAAATTGTAGTGCCCAAGAAGCAATATGATCTCTGTTGTGGCAGCGGTGAAATGTTATGGATAATAGGGTAGATGTAGTTTAAATAGATGTGAGTTGTGGCCGAAAGACATCAGAGGCGGAGCTACATGAAGCCCATGCACCCTAGACATTCACCCCCCATGTGCCCCCTTGTGTGACTTTGTAAATAATTGTGAAAAAAAATCTCCTATACTCTATGATTGTTTTGGAGAAAGTTCTTGAAAGCATAAACATCACAATATCCTTTTGAAGAATGTTAGTATGTTAGTCTTCTAAATCAGAAATAATTTGTTAAAACAAGAAAAATATATGATTAAACTTGGAAACAAAATACAAGTTTGAGTTTATCATAGTTCTGATTTTTTTGCTAATTAGTTTTTCTCCATGGATTCCTCAAATCCATTAATATTGCCATATGGTTGTTGTTTGTCTATCACAAATTATTTTGATTGGACTGAGTCCCAAAATAGTTCTCTGAGTAGTTGTATTTTCATTCATATCCCTCACCTCATCCCCTTAAGAGTCACTTGAAGCATTTCAGTCCCCTCTCCCCTCTTCCTTGGCAATGCCTTCGGCTAGAGGAGTCGAGGCGGCCAGTCATTATATTGAGGTCTAGGTATAGGTCTAGTCTAGAGCAATTGGCGTCCTGTCATATGTTGGGGATGACCATCAGTGCCTACGAGCAACATCAATTTTTGGTGGGGGTGTTGCTTCCTCTTGGCATCCATGACAGCCGACGAAGCCAGAAGGAAGATCAAATGTTCAGTCCTTCAAAGGAGGGGAGTGGATAGGTGTTCTGCTCTCTCGGATATGGCACTACTGAGAATGTGGAAACTGGCCTGGATGTTCTTCAGTCAACCTTATATTGCTACATCAGCCTCGGCCGCTAGAGGAGAAGATCAAATAAG
Source organism: Aegilops umbellulata (assembly GCA_032464435.1). NCBI lineage: Eukaryota > Viridiplantae > Streptophyta > Magnoliopsida > Poales > Poaceae > Aegilops > Aegilops umbellulata. The sequence goes on along the minus strand of CP136059.1, from coordinate 224,953,110 downwards.
CAAGTGGTGCAGACGAGCCTTCTTGAAACTCCATGATGAGGCCCTATATCCTTTGCCCTATGATGGCAAAGATTCTACTGAAGATGGTGGCAAGAGCAAATTCGTGAGGTCGTTGGACGCAATATGACAACATTGCAATATAGGCTTTACCTCTAGGGTCTTCTTCGCAAAAGGAAGGACGTGTATGTAATTTTGATTTCTCCTAGGAGCCTTTCTGTAGTGTTGTATCACATGTCTAAACCTTTTTGGTCCTTGAATGTTGTTCGGTTTGGGCATTGCGGAGACTATATTATTTCATCTTTGCCCTTTCTTGGTATTTTGAGTGAAGAAAAACACTTATTTCTGTCTACTTCACTTAATGTTGAAGGGCTAAATATTACGATCGCCATGTCATCAGTACTGTGTCACTGCTTTGATGTTAGAATTGGAAAATTGTTCTCGATATTATTTTCTCCGTCCAAATTATTTTATCCCTCCTCGTATTTTATGTCAAATTTTGACCCTAAATTTGACAAGCAAATATAAATGACATGCAAAAAAAATTATATTTTTAGACATGTATTTTAAAAAGTTCTCAATTTTATGAAAATGACATTCTACTCCTAGGTACAAATGCACCCCATGGGTGAATAGTAAATTCCAAAAAAAAAGGAAAAACAAAGTTTAAATTCCATTTTTTGTAGACAAACATTCATGAGTGTTCTTCCTGCGAATAAATTTCCCTGAAGAGATCACATTTGTGATTTAGGTAAGAAAACAGGTAGCCAGAAATGCTTAAAAATGATCTTTTTTAGAGTATCGATTTTTTTTGTTTTGAGCACATCAAATGATATTTCTTCATGAAATTTTGTAGGAGAAACATGAAACATATTTTTTTTGAAAAGGGGGTTCACCCCGGCCTCTGCATCAGAACAATGCATATGGCCCTCTTATTAAAACAAATAAATAGGTTCCAACAAGGTCTTAAAAGTCTCGAACTGTAAAAAAAGGCTCACACAGAGCCAAAAAGGCTAGAACGACAAACTAGCCAAAAAAGGAACGCCACAACCGGCTGGCTAAAGACAGATAGGTAAACTAATTGCCTATCGTATTACATGACCGTCATCCAAACCGGTTGAAGATATCCCGAGCTACCATCTCCCAACGGATAGATCTAGTAACCAAATGCTCCCTGGCCTCCATCAGAGTGAGTAGCGACCACGAACGGATCAATGTCGTGGCCCGGAAGATAACCTGCAAAAAATGAATGCATGATGTTCTGTTAAAAACCAAATCATTTCTGCAATTTCAAATAGTCCACAGCAACGCGCATACTCCCACATGAATATGTCTCGCTAAGTCGGGCTCAATCCCATTAAGACACACCCCAAATAACGTGTTAACTGTATGCGGTGGCGTAATATTGAAGGCAATGTGGACTGTCCGCCAAAGAACTTTGGCTAGCGGGCAATCAAGAAAAAGGTGCTTAATCGTCTCATCCCGATCACAGAAACTACACCTAGTAGATCCTGTCCAATTACGCTTAGTCAGGTTGTCCTTGGTTAATATAACTTGTTTATGGACAAACCACATAAACACTTTTATTTTCAAAGGTACTTTGACAGCCCAAACGTGCTTAGAGGTAGGAATGAAGCTCGAGTTGATAACATCAATATACATTGATTTAACTATGAATACTCCAGACCTAGTAAGCTTCCAGCGTAATTCATTGGGTTGTTGGGAAAGCTGAACCTCCATCAGTCTCCTAACTAGATGGAGCCATTATTCCCAATGATTGCCCGCTAGCGACCGTCTAAATTGAATATTAAGGGGGATAGGTTGAAATATCGTTGCAACGAACACCTCACGACGTTGAACAATCCGATATAAAGACGGGTATTGTATGGCCAAGGGTGTCTCTCCGAGCCAAGTATCCTCCTAGAAACGTGTACTAGCACCGTTGCCAATAATAAACTTTGTCCTATTAAACAAGGATTGTTTGACTTTCATCAGTCCTCTCCAGAAAGGCAAATCGGTCGGCCTAACTGTCACCTGGGACAAAGTTTTGGTCTGAAGGTACTTGCTACGAAGTATTTGCGCCCACGTGGCCTCAGTTTCATGGGCTAACTTCCACAGCCACTTACTAAGAAGGCATCTGTTCTTAACTTCGAGATTCTCGATACCGAGACCCCTTGGTCTTTCGGTCTACAGATGACATCCCGTTTAGCTAGCCGATATTTTCTTTTTAGTTCATCACCCTGCCAAAAGAAACGCGAGCGATAAAAGTCCAGTCTTTTCCTGACTCTACCTGGGACTTCAAAGAACGATAAGAGAAACATAGGCATACTCGTGAGCACCAAATTAATCAAAATCAATCGGCCTCTGTATGACATGAGCTTGCCCTTCCAGCAACTCAGTTTCTTTTCAAATCGGTCTTCGATGCTTTTCCATTCTCTGTTCGTTAGCTTACGGTGGTGAATTGGTATGCCTAGGTAAGAAGAAGGTAAAGCCCCCAAATCACACCCAAACAATTGCCTATAAGCCTCTTGGTCATCATTGGCTCTACTAAAGCAAAACAACTCACTCTTGTCAAAGTTAATCTTGAGCCCGGTCAATTGTTCGAAAAGGCATAACACCAGCTTCATATTTCTCGCCTTGGCCAAATCATGCTCCATAAAGATGATTGTATCATCAGCGTACTGAAGGATGGACACACCTCCATCAACAAGATGAGGTACCAAGCCACCTACTTGACCATTCTCCTTAGCCCTTCCTATCATAATTGTTGGGGAACGTAGTAATTTCAAAAAATTTCCTACGCACACACAAGATCATGGTGATGCATAGAAACGAGAGGGGAGAGTGTTGTCTACGTACCCTCGTAGACCGACAGCGGAAGCGTTATGACAACGCGGTTGATGTAGTCGTACGTCTTCATGGCCCGACCGATCAAGCACTGAAACTACGACACCTCCGAGTTTTAGCACACGTTCAGCTCGATGACGATCCCCGGACTCCGATCCAGCAAAGTGTCGGGGATGAGTTCCGTCAGCACGACGGCATGGTGACGATGTTGATGTTCTACCGTCGCAGGGCTTCGCCTAAGCACCGCTACAATATTATCGAGGATTATCGTGGAGGGGGGCACCGCACACGGCTAAGAGAACGATCACGAAGATCAACTTGTGTGTCTAGAGGTGCCCCCTACCCCCGTATATAAAGGAGCAAGGGGGGAGGCCGGCCGGCCCTTGTGGGCGCGCCAATGAGGAGGAGTCCTCCTCCTAGTAGGAGTAGGATGACTCCCCTCTTTCCTACTCCTACTAGGGGAAAGGAAGGGGGAGAGGGAGAAGGAAAGGGGGGGCGCCGCCCCCCTCTCCTAGTCCATTTGGACCAAAGGGGGAGGGGGCGCGTGGCCCACCGTGTCCGCCCCTCTCTCTCTCCACTAGGGCCCATAAGGCCCATTACTTCTTCGGGGGGGGGGGTCCGGTAACCCTCCGGCACTCCGGTTTTCTTCGAAATCACCCAGAACACTTCCGATGTCCGAATATAGCCGTCCAATATATCAATCTTTATGTCTCGACCATTTCGAGACTCCTCGTCATGTCCGTGATCACATCCGGGACTCCAAACAACCTTCGGTACATTAAAACATATAAACTCATAATGAAACTGTCATCGTAACGTTAAGCGTGCGGACCCTACGGGTTCGAGAACAATGTAGACATGACCGAGACACGTCTTCGGTCAATAACCAATAGCAGAACCTGGATGCTCATATTGGCTCCCACATATTCTATGAAGATCTTTATCGGTCAGACCGCATAACAACATACGTTGTTCCCTTTGTCATCGGTATGTTACTTGCCCAAGATTCGATCGTCGGTATCTCAATACCTAGTTCAATCTCGTTACCGGCAAGTCTCTTTACTCGTTCTATAATACATCATCCCGCAACTACCTCATTAGTTGCAATGCTTGCAAGGCTTTAAGTGATGTGCATTACCGAGAGGGCCCAGAGATACCTCTCCGACGTTCGGAGTGACAAATCCTAATCTCGAACTACGCCAACCCAATAAGTACCTTCGGAGACACCTGTAGAGCACCTTTATAATCACCCAGTTACGTTGTGATGTTTGGTAGCACACAAAGTGTTCCTCCGGTAAACGGGAGTTGCATAATCTCATAGTCATAGGAACATGTATAAGTCATGAAGAAAGCAATAGCAACATACTAAACGATCGAGTGTTAAGCTAACTGAATGGGTCATGTCAATCACATCATTCTCCTAATGATGTGATCCCGTTAATAAAATGACAACTCATGTCTATGGCTAGGAAACTTAACCATCTTTGATTAACGAGCTAGTCAAGTAGAGGCATACTAGTGACACTCTGTTTGTCTATGTATTCACACATGTATTATGTTTCCGGTTAATACAATTCTAGCATGAATAATAAACATTTATCATGATATAAGGAAATAAATAATAACTTTATTATTGCCTCTAGGGCATATTTCCTTCAGTCTCCCACTTGCACTAGAGTCAATAATCTAGATTACACAGTAATGATTCTAACACCCATGGAGCCTTGGTGCTGATCATGTTTTTCTCATGGAAGAGGCTTAGTCAACGGGTCTGCAACATTCAGATCTGTATGTATCTTGCAAATTTCTATGTCTCCAACCTGGACTAGATCCCAGATGGAATTGAAGCGTCTCTTGACGTGCTTGGTTCTCTTGTGAAATCTGGATTCCTTCTCTAAGGCAATTGCTCCAGTATTGTCACAAAAGATTTTCATTGGACCCGATGCACTAGGTATGACACATAGATCGGATATGAACTCCTTCATCCAGACTCCTTCATTTGTTGCTTCCGAAGCATCTATGTACTCCGCTTCACACGTAGATCCCGCCACAACGCTTTGTTTAGAACTGCACCAACTGACAACTCCACCGTTTAATGTAAACACGTATCCGGTTTGCGATTTAGAATCGTACGGATCAGTGTCAAAGCTTGCATCAACGTAACCATTTACGATGAGCTCTTTTTCACCTCCATAAATGAGAAACATATCCTTAGTCCTTTTCAGGTATTTCAGGATGTTCTTGACCGCTGTCCAGTGATCCACTCCTGGATTACTTTGGTACCTCCCTGCTAGACTTATATCAAGGCACACATCAAGTTTGGTACACAACATTGCATACATGATAGAGCCTATGGCTGAAGCATAGGGAACATCTTTCATTTTCTCTCTATCTTCTGCAGTGGTCGGGCATTGAGTCTTACTCAACTTCACAACTTGTAACACAGGTAAGAACCCTTTCTTTGCTTGATCCATTTTGAACTTCTTCAAAACTTTGTCAAGGTATGTGCTTTGTGAAAGTCCAATTAAGCGTCTTGATCTATCTCTATAGATCTTAATGCCCAATATGTAAGCAGCTTCACTGAGGTCTTTCATTGAAAAACTCTTATTCAAGTATCCCCTTATGCTATCCAGAAATTCTATATCATTTCCAATCAGTAATATGTCATCCACATATAATATCAGAAATGCTACAGAGCTCCCACTCACTTTCTTGTAAATACAGGCTTCTCCAAAAGTCTGTATAAAACCAAATGCTTTGATCACACTATCAAAACGTTTATTCCAACTCTGAGAGGCTTGCACCAGTCCATAAATGGATCGCTGGAGCTTGCACACTTTGTTAGCTCCCTTTGGATCGATAAAACCTTCTGGTTGCATCATATACAACTCTTCTTCCAGAAAACCATTCAGGAATGCAGTTTTGACATCCATTTGCCAAATTTCATAATCATAAAATGCGGCAATTGCTAACATGATTCAGACAGACTTAAGCATCGCTATGGGTGAGAAGGTCTCATCGTAGTCAATCCCTTGAACTTGTCGAAAACCTTTCGCAACAAGTCGAGCTTTGTAGACAGTAACATTACCGCCAGCGTCAGTCTTCTTCTTGAAGATCCATTTATTCTCAATTGCTTGCCGATCATCGGGCAAGTCAACCAAAGTCCATACTTTGTTCTCATATCTGGATCCCATCTCAGATTTCATGGCTTCAAGCCATTTTGCGGAATCCGGGCTCACCATCGCTTCTTCATAGTTCGTAGGTTCATCATGATCTAGTAGCATGACTTCCAGAATAGGATTACCGTACCACTCTGGTGCAGATCTTACTCTGTTTGATCTACGAAGTTCAGTAGCAACTTGATCTGAAGTTCTATGATCATCATCATTGACTTCCTCTCTAATTGGTTTAGGTGTCACAGAAATCGGTTTCTGTGATGTACCATTTTCCAATAAGGGAGCAGGTACAGTTACCTCATCAAGTTCTACTTTCCTCCCACTCACTTCTTTCGAGAGAAACTCCTTCTCTAGAAAGGATCCATTCTTAGCAACAAATGTCTTTGTAAGTGCATCTAGTGCCCCTTAGTGATTTTGGTGTATTGAAGACTTATAGGTTAAGGATCTAACGTGTTTATGAGTGTACACAGGTCTATAAGTCTATGAGGAGTTTGATATTTACAGAGAAAGTCGACCCCTAAAAATGAAGTTCTTCAACTGAAGACTTTGATATTCTGAAGAATTTCTGAAGACTTTGAAAGTGAAGAAATTGGTGTGACCTTGAAGACTTGGTTATCATTTGAGGAACATGAAGCGTGAAGACTTTTGTTTTCGTAGTTTCATTTTCTCTTTCTTGAGTCATAGGAAACACCGTACTGTTAAAGGGGGTCGAGCAAATACTAAGGAGAAAATTTCCACTTGATGCTCAACTCAAATCCTACACCTACCAATCCCTTCGAGTGAAGCCATTGGAAATCTCATACAGTTCAGTCAATTTCTTCAGTGACAGAGACGCAGTTCTTCTGGTCACTGAGGACTTTGCTCTGACTGAGGAGTTAGGAATTCGCCAGTGTGAATTGCCTACACAGTGAGGAACATGATAGCCCTGAGGAATTTGTACCTCAAATTTCCGACCGTTGTTGTGCTACGCGCCAGCTGTCCCAAAATATCTTATCCATCCAACGGTCATATCATTGAAGGGCATTTATGTCTTATCATGTCGGGCTGCTCCCTAGGCTATAAATAGCCGCCCCCTAAAACCATTAGCTGGTTGGCTGCTCCGCGAGAACTTGACACTTGTCATTTGAGAGCAACCCATCCTCCGAGGACTTTGAGCGAAAATCATCAAGTGAGGAAAATCCAAACCCAAACCCAAAACACCTACAAATCCAAAGTCATTGAGCATCACTGAAGAGATTGATCCTGCGTGGATCCGACGCTTTTTACCTTTGAAGACTGTGCTTCTTCCAGACGGTTAGGCGTCATGGTCTAGAGCATCCAAGAGGAATTGTGGATCGCCGAGTGACCGAGTTTGTGAAGGTTTGGAAGTCACCTAAAGACTTACCATGAGTGATTGGGCGAGGACTGTGTGTCCTTAGCTCAAGGAGAATACGTTGAGGACTGTGTGTCCGGGACTGGGTGTCCTCGAGTTTAAATACTCAGCCGCTCCAACCAGACGTACAACTGAGACAGCAGTTGGAACTGGTCTACCAAATCATTGTCTTCACCAAGCCAATTGGTTCTATTTCCTCAACACTTTCATTTCCTCATTACTGTGTTGCATGTTTGTTCATATCTGTGTTTGAAGACTTTGACTGAAGACTTTCTCAATTTCCTCAGTTCAATTTCTTCAGTCTGTTTGTCTTCATCTTGTGCTATCCTGTGTTTACGCTTTCTGTACTCTGTGTTTGTCTTCATTTCTTCATGATGACCATGCATGTATTCTGTTATGTTTACTTCTGAGTACTTATTCCGCTGCTAGTGGTTCTTCGCTAAGGAATTTCCTCACTAGCAAATTCCTTAGTGAAGAATTTCATAAAAATCGCCTATTCACCCCCCTCTAGTCGATATAACACACTTTCAATTGGTATCAAAGCAAGGTACTCCCTTGTTCTGTGTGATTTTGGTTTAACCACCTGGAGTTTTAGTTATGTCGACCGCAGGTATGATCAAGGTCTCTGCTGGGTGTCCTACCTTTGATGGGACGGACTACCCCTACTGGAAGAACAAGATGTGCATGCATCTTGAGGCAATTGATAACGATCTCTGGTACGTTGTGGAAAATGGTGTTCCCTCCGTCTCACCCTCATTGAACGCTACCGATGTGAAGAGATTCAAGCAACTCGATACCCAAGCGAAGAATATCATATGTGTCCATCTGAGTAAAGGACAGTATGGTAGAGTGAGTGCTTTGGAAACTGCTAAGCTTATCTGGGATAGGCTGTCCAAGGTGAATGAAGGAGTTTCAACTCAGCGTGACTCTCGAGTTGATGTACTTCGCAATCTCTTCAACCGCTTCAAAAGACTCGACAATGAAAATGTTTAGCAAACTTTCGATCACCTCACTGACATCTCAAATGAGCTTCAAGCACTTGGTGCCACTGACATCACCGACCATGAGGTGGTGAAGAAATTGCCGAGATCGCTTGATTCCTCATTTGATACTCTGGCACTAATGATACAAGAGTGTGATGATTACAAGTCACTTGACCCCGCTGATATCCTCGAGAGGCTAAACACTCATGTGTTCTAGCTTGCTGAAAAGAGAGATCTCTATGGTTCGAGCTATGGCAGATCACGTGCACTGAAGGCCAAGGCAGTATCAGAATCCGAAGATGAAGACTCTGGTAGCAGCCTTGGTGACCCCGAAGAACTGAGTCATGATCTAGCACTGCTGGTGAAGAAATTCCATAAGTTCTCAAGACGTGGTCGCTTTGGAAAACCCTCCAGGATCAATGATTCCTCATTCAGTGACTACAAGAAGAGGCTTTGTCACAAGTGCAAGAAACCAGGACATTACATTCAAGATTGTCCTCAGTGGGAAAAGGAATCAAAGAAGAAGAAATATAAGGATTACAGTTCTGATGATGCGAAGAAAAAGAAGAGGTCCTCAAAATCTTCATCATCAATATCCTCAAAGTCTTCATCTCACAAGAAGAGCAGCTCCAAGAAGGCTCGGGCATTCATTGGCAAGGAAATGGACTCTGAAGGTGAATCTGAGGAACAAGAAGAAGAGGAGGCTTCTGAGGACTTTGAGTCTGGTGTGGCAAGCCTAGCCCTCGCTACTACATTCGTCAGCAAGTCTATCTTCAACTCTGAAGAAAATGACCTCACCAACAAGGCTGATGAAGGCAACGATGACTATGCTCCCACCTATTGCTTCATGGCAAAGGGTGCCAAGGTACACAACACGGCTACACAGAACTTGCTAAGATTGATGTGAAACAACAAAAGGCTTTTGAAAAGGTTCAAAACCTGCTAGATAAAAGTGATGATATGTTGGGTGAAGAAATGGATCACACTAAAGCCTTTACTGAAAATCTTCAGAGACTTCAGCCCAGGTTTGATAACCTTCAAGGTCATCATAACACTCTCTTAGCTGATCATGAGAAGCTTTCTTATGAATTTCTTCAAAGAAAGCAAGATCTTGAGGAGCTAAGAGTGAGTTATGAAGATCTTCAGAAGGAGCGCGATTCATTGCTTGCTCAACAAATCAGCGCTGCTCAGGAAAAATTTATTCCTCCATGTCTAAAATGCATTGAACGAGAATCTGCTAATTGTTCACCTGAATGTTCAAATGCTTCTAATGCTACAAATTCTTCACCTGTCTCTGCTATCACTAATTCCTCATCTGAGGACATTGCTAGTATCACTGACGATGCAGGGCTGAAGGAATTGTACATGACAGGTATGTACAAAAGCCTCAAAGGGCATCAGACTCTTTGTGATGTGCTTAAAAAGCAGATCCTCCACAGGAACCCTAGGAAAGAGGGTATTGCCTTTGAGAGGAAACTCAATGTTGATGGTACATATTGGAAGCCTGAGCAAGACCCCAAAACCTCATGGGTTGCTGCAAAGGGACCTCCAGTTGATCCATCTAATTTATCTGGTTATACATGTGAATCTTCTCATTCTTCTGATGAGTCATTTGACTCCAACTATAAACTGTTCAAAAATCAGAATGGTGAAGTATTTGCTAGATATGTTGGCACTAACTGCAGGAATGGTTCCCCTATGAAGAAGATCTGGGTTCCCAAAAAGTGCCTTGAAAGTCTTCAGGTGAATGTCCTCATGACACCACCAGTGAAGAATAGGAACCCCAGATCAAATTCTTCATATGGACCAAAGTCTTCATATGGATCCAAGTCCTCATACGGACCAAATTCCTCAAGGGGATCAAATTCCTCACATGGATCAAAGTCCTCATATGAACATCATCGTGCTAACAACTCTGTTTCGCAAGGAAGAGCCCAGGGCTATGAATATGAGCATTATTCTTCAAATTATTATGTTCATAAGTCCTCGAAGAATTTCTCTGCTTATTCATATGCTTACCCTAACCCCTCTTATGTGAAACGTAATGGTTTGGTCGCTATGCCACCATTCTCATATGGAGCTCGCAGAGTGATGAACTCTTTGCCACCCCTTCAGATGTGGGTGGTGAAGAAAAAGAACTAATCTCTTATGCAGGGTCAGGTCTCTAGACGTACTGTAACGTCTGAAGAATTTGCTGGGGACCTAACAAAGTGCCTGAAAGGACGCAGGCTAACCATGATGAAATGAACTTTCATTTCACACGTCCTCCCTCTGCTTTATTTGTCCTACTGCTTGATGAAATTGATCTGATGAAGTGTGATATCATATTCTTCACTGCTGAAGTATATGAGTTCGTAAGTTGCACTAATTCATCTGCAGGATGATCAACCCAAAGCCACTGAGTGGGTACTTGATAGTGGATGTACAAATCACATGACTGGTGACAGGAATCTGTTGATGGATGCTCCCTTATCGTCATCACATCTGAAGCATATCATCTTCGCTGATAAAAGCAAAAGCCAGGTATTGGGTCTAGGTAAAGTTGCTATCACAAAGGATCAACACATGGACAAAGTCATGCTTGTTGAGTCCTTAGGATACAACCTTATGTCTGTCTCAATGCTTTGTGATCTTGATATGGTTGTTGTCTTTGGCAAGTATCGTTGTGTTGTGATTATGGAAGCTGACAATTCCAAAGTCTTCGAAGGCTTTAGGAGAGGAGACTTGTATATTGTTGATTTCTCTGCAGATTCACAACCAGCCGTGTGCCTACTTGCAAAAGCTTCAGAAGGATGGCTATGGCATCGACGACTTGGTCATGCAGGCATGAGGAATTTGCACACGCTTGCGAAGAAGAAACATCTTATTGTATAACGCCCTTGATGCGGCTATATCTCCCATGTGTCGAGGCACGACTTAGAGGCATAACCGCATTGAAAGCAATGTCGCAAGTGAGGTAATCTTCACACAACCCATGTAATACATAAGGGAAAAGGATACATAGTTGGCTTACAGTCGCCACTTCACACAATACATAAATAAACATCCATCATTCAAATTACACTCAAGGTCCGGCTATGGTACCAAAATGAAAGAAGACTACCCCAAATGCTACACAGATCCCCGGATCACCCCAACTGGGCTCCACAACTGATCATCTGGAAAAGAAACATAGTAACGGCCACGTTCCTCATCGAACTCCCACGTGAGCTCGGTTGCATCAACTGCACTGGCATCGTTGGAACCTGCAACTGTTGTGGTAGAATCTGTGAGTCACGGGGACTCAGCAATCTCACACCCGCGAGATCAAGACTATTTAAGCTTATAGGTAGGAAAGGATTGTGAGGTGGAGCTGCAGCAAGCGACTAGCATATATGGTGGCTACAACGCAAAAGAGAGCGAGAAGAGAAGCAAAGCACGGTCGTGAAGCTAGAAGTGATCAAGAAGTGATCCTAGAACAACCTACGTCAAACATAACTCCAACACCGTGTTCACTTCCCGGACCCTGCCGAGAAGAGACCATCACGGTTACACACGCGGTTGATGTGTTTTAGTTAAGGTCAACTTCGGGTTTTCTACAACCGGACATCAACAAATTCCCATCTGCCTCATAACCGCGGGCACGGCTTTCGAAAGATAATACCCTGCAGGGGTGTCCCAACTTAGCCCATTATAAGCTCTCACGGTCAATGAAGGATATTCCTTCTACCGGGAAGACCCGATCAGTCTCGGAATCCCGGACTACAAGACATCTCGGCAGTAATAAAACAAGTCCAGCAAAGCCGCCCAATTGTGCCGACAAATCCTGATAGGAGCTGCACATATCTCGGTCTCAGGGCACATCCGGATGAGACTAGCTACGAGTAAAACCAGGCCTCGAGTTTCCACGAGGGGGCCCCGCAGGCAGCTCAGTTCGGGCCAGCACTTAGAGAAGCACTGGTCCGGGGGGGCTAAAATAAAGATGACCCTCGGGCTCGCAAAAACCCGGGGGAAAAGAAGTAGGTGGTAGGCAAATGGTAAAACCAATGTTGGGCCTTGCTGGAAGAGTCTTATTCAAAGCGAACTGTCAAGGGGGTCCCATAAATCACCCAACCGTGTAAGGAACGCAAAATCCGGGAACATAACACCGGTATGGCGGAAACTAGGGCGGCAAGAGTGGAACAAAACACCAGGCATAAGGCCGAGCCTTCCACCCTTTACCAAGTATATAGATGCATTAATTAAATAAGAGGTATTGTGATATCCTAACAAGTAAACATGTTCCAACAAGGAACAACAAGTCCATGTTCCAACAAGGAACAAACTTCATCTTCACCTGCAACTAGCAACGCTATAAGAGGGGCTGAGCAAAGCGGTAACATAGCCAATCGACGGTTTGCTAGGACATGGGTGGTTAGAGGCTGACATGGCAATATGGGTGGCATGATATAGCAGATAGGTATCGCAGCATAGGCATAGCAAAAGAGCGAGCATCTAGCAAGCAAAGATAGAAGTGATTTCGAGGGTATGGTCATCTTGCCTGCAAGGTTCTCAGAGTAGTCGAGAGCTTTGTCCTCGAAAGCGTTCTCAACAGGTTCCTCGTTCACGTACTCATCTCCCGGCTCTACCCACAACAAGAACACAAGCAAAGGGGACAAACATCAATCACGATGCTATGCGCAAGCAACATGATGCAGAACATGGCATGATATGCGAGTTGCGATATGCAATGCATATGCGTGCTTCGGAAGGAAAAGATGAACAAGGCATAATCTTGACAAACCAGGTATGCCACTGGATAGGTGAGGTGATTTCAGTTGAAATCGATATAAAGATCACCGGAATCGGATGCACGATTTGCAAATGACAAGCAAAACAAGAATGACAAGAATCTGCCATTAATAGCATGATGCTATTTAGCAAGCAACAAGAAATTAAACTATTGCACCCAAACATTTCAACAAAGTATATGACAGTAATCTACTCAAGATGCTTGACAAAAGATGAACACTGAGCTACGGCTAAATCACACCACAACAGGTTCAAACAAGCATGGCAAAAGTGCAAAAGATAACAGCTATACATGGCAAGAACAACATCATAGCATGCAAGGATCAACTACACCAAGCTTGGCAAAATCGAATAACATGTAAACAATCTGCCAGCAACATTTTATAGCAAAAGTAGAGCTTGATTGACTCAAGCTATGGCACTCCATAAATACAAACAAAGGCATTGATGGATAGATCAAAACCATATGCTCAAAACACTCTTACTGATCATGCTCAAAAGAGGCATAGATCTCTCTGAAACAACATGAACACATGGCATAAAAATAACAGCAGGCAGGGACTTGAAATCAGCAACATTAAGTACCCTAGTTTGCATGCTTGTGCTAGTCACCACAAAGACCACAAAAATACATGGCATAATTCTCTGGAAATATAACATGGCATATTACAAAACTCATGTAGGACTCAACCTAATAGGGTGCACACATCAATCATGGCAAAAATGACAAAAGTGCATGTTCTGATAAGAATCAGAAACTAACATCACATAGCCCTCTTCCAACAGCATTTCGGGCATCAAGATGAGCTCAAATGAAAATGATGCAATGGAACGAAATGAGTTACTCTCCGAGACAAACAATTTGACATATTATACGCACGAAGCCGAGCAATATACAACAAGTTATGATGCGATGAATATGCAACAAATTAGCAAATATCTCGGGACTTAGACAAATTCGAGGGGGGAAAAGTCAACCCGCGCGACGGGATCTAGATCGGATCTGGCGGCTCGCCGGAGCTCGGGGCGTGCGGCGGCCGGAGGCGGGGCGCGCGGCGGCCGGAGGCGGGACCGGCGACGGGGACGAGGGCGGAGCCGGCGCCGGGCGGCGGCGGAGCCGGCGAGGCCGCGGGGAGGCGCGGCCGGCGGGGAGCCGCGGGCGCGGCGCGGGAGCGGGCGCGGCCGGGCGAGCCGCGGCGGGCGGCGGCGTGCGGATGGGCCGGGCGGGCCCCGCCTGGGCCCGGCGGGCCGGCGGGCGCGGGAGGAGAGAGAGAGCGGCGCGGGCGAGGTGGCGGCGGGGGATTGGCTGTGGGCGGCGGCGCGATGACGTGGCGCGCTGGGATTGGTCGGGGTGAGGTGGAAGTTGGACGTGTCTGGCCCGGTGCGGACGCGTCCGGTGGCGCGAGGAGGAAGACACTAGGGTTAGGGGGAATTCATCCGCGAATTGGATGGGGGAGGCACATATTTATAGGTAGAGGGGGCTAGGAAGCTCCAAATGGAGTGCGGTTTTCGGCCACGCGATCGTGATCGAACGGCGGTGGACATGGGAGTGACTTAGATGGGTTATAGGACTGTTTTGGAGGGGTTTTGGGCTGCAACACACACGAGGCCTTCACGGTTACCCGGTTAACCGTTGGAGTATCAAACGACCTCCGGTTGACCCGAAACTTGACAGACGGTCTACCGGTGCTATACCAAGGCCGCTTGACAAACCTCGGTCCATTCCGAGAATGTTTAATACCCGCACACGGGAAAAGGTAAAAGGGGACGCCGGGGAACATAGGAGCGCCGGATTGCAAAACGGACAACGGGGAAAATGCTCGGATTCATGAGACGAACACGTTGTTGGAAATATGCCCTAGAGGCAATAATAAAAGCATTATTATTATATTTCCTTATTCATGATAATTGTCTTTATTCGTGCTATAATTGTGTTAACCGGAAATCGTAATACATGTGTGAATAACAGACAACAACATGTCCCTAGTGAGCCTCTAGTTGACTAGCTCGTTGATCGACAGATAGTCATGGTTTCCTGACTATGGACATTGGATGTCATCGATAACGGGATCACATCATTAGGAGAATGATGTGATGGACAAGACCCAATCCTAAACATAGCATAAGATCGCATAGTTCGTTTGCTAGAGTTTTCCAATGTCAAGTATACTTTCCTTAGACCATGAGATCGTGTAACTCCCGGATACCGTAGGAGTGCTTTGGGTGTGCCAAACGTCACAACGTAACTGGGTGACTATAAAGGTATACTACGGGTATCTCTGAAAGTATCTGTTGGGTTGACATGGATCGAGACTGGGATTTGTCACTCCGCTTGACGGAGAGGTATCACCGGGCCCTCTCGGTAATGCATCATCACAATGAGCTCAATGTGACCAAAGTGTTTGATCACGGGATCATGCATTACGGTAACGAGAAAAGTGACTTGCCGGTAACGAGATTGAACGAGGTATTGGTATACCGACGATCGAATCTCGGGCAAGTAAAATACCGATTGACAAAGGGAATCGTATACGGGATTAATTGAATCCTTGACATCGTGGTTCATCCGATGAGATCATCGTGGAGCATGTGGGAGCCAACATGGGTATCCAGATCCCGCTGTTGGTTATTGCCCGAGAGCCGTCTCGGTCATGTCTGCATGTCTCCCGAACCCGTAGGGTCTACACACTTAAGGTTCGGTGACGCTAGGGTTGTGAAGATATGTATATGCAGTAACCCGAATGTTGTTCGGAGTCCCGGATGAGATCCCGGACGTCACGAGGAGTTCCGGAATGGTCCGGAGGTAAAGAATTATATATAGGAAGTGCTATTTTGTCCATCGGGACAAGTTTCGGTGTTATCGGTATTGTACCGGGACCACCGGAGGGGTCCCGGGGGTCCACCGGGGGGGTCCACCTGCCCCGGGGGGCCACATGGGCTATAGGGGGTGCGCCCTGGCCTACATGGGCCAAGGGCACCAGCCCCAAGGGCCCATGCGCCAAGAAGACTTGGAGAGGGAAGAGTCCAAAGAGGGGAAGGCACCTCCGAGGTGCCTTGGGGAGGATGGACTCCTCCCCCCTTTGGCCGCACCCCTTCCTTGGAGGAAGGGGCAAGGCTGCGCCCTCCCCCCTCTCATGTGCCTATATAAAGGGGGGCAGGGGAGGGGGGCAGCGCACCATATGCCCTGGCTCCTCCCTCCTCCCTGCAACACCTCCTCCTCCTCCCGTAGTTGCTTAGCGAAGCCCTGCCGGAGTTCTGCTGCATCCACCACCACACCGTCGTGCTGGATATTCCTCAACCTCTCCTCCCCCCTTGCTGGATCAAGAAGGAGGAGACGTCTCCCGTCCCGTACGTGTGTTGAACGCGGAGGTGCCGTCCGTTCGGTGCTAGATCATCGGTGAATTGGATCACGGCAAGTACGACTACCTCATCCACGTTCACTCGAACGCTTCCGTTGCGATCTACAAAGTGGTATGTAGATGCTATCTAATCTGAATACTCGTTGCTAGATGAACTCATAGATGGATCTTGGTGAAACCGTAGGAAAATTTTTAATTTTCTGCAACGTTCCCCAACAGTGGCATCATGAGCTAGGTCTATGTGTAGTTCTTCTTGCGCGAGTAGAACACAATTTGTTGTGGGCGTAGATGTTGTCAACTTTTCTTGCCGCTACTAGTCTTATCTTGCTTCAGCGGTATTGTGGGATGAAGCGGCCCGGACCAACCTTACACGTACGCTTACGTGAGACCGGTTCCACCGAATAACATGCACTAGTTGCATAAGGTGGCTGGCGGGTGTCTGTCTCTCCTACTTTAGTTGGAGCGGATTCGATGAAAAGGGTCCTTATGAAGGGTAAATAGAAGTTGACAAATCACGTTGTGGTTTTACGTAGGTAAGAAAACGTTCTTGCTAGAACCCTAATTCAGCCACGTAAAACTTGCAACAACAATTAGAGGACGTCTAACTTGTTTTTGCAGCAAGTGCTTGGTGATATGATATGGCCAAAGTTGTGATGAATGATGAATGATCTATATGTGATGTATGAGATGTTCATGCTATTGTAATAGGAATCACGACTTGCATGTCGATGAGTATGACAACCGGCAGGAGCCATAGGAGTTGTCTTTATTTTTCGTATGACCTGCGTGTCATTGAGAATCGCCATGTAAATTACTTTACTTTATTGCTAAACGCGTTAGCCATAGTAGTAGAAGTAATAGTTGACGAGCAACTTCATGGAGACACGATGATGAAGATCATGATGATGAAGATCATGGTGTCAAGCCGGTGACTAGATGATCATGGAGCCCCAAGATGGAGATCGAAGGAGCTATGTGATATTGGCCATATCATGTCACGTTTATTATTTGATTGCATGTGATGTTTATCATGTTTTTGCATCTTGTTTACTTAGGACGACGGTAGTAAATAAGATGATCACTCATAATAATTTCAAGAAAGTGTTCTCCCTAACTGTGCACCGTTGCTAAGGTTCGTCGTTCCGAAGCACCACGTGATGATCGGGTGTGATAGGTCCTTACATTCGCATACAACGGGTGTAAGACAGATTTACACACGCAAAACACTTAGGTTGACTTGACGAGCCTAGCATGTACAGACATGGCCTCGGAACACAGAAGACCGAAAGGTCGAGCATGAGTCGTATAGAAGATATGATCAACATGAAGATGTTCACCGATGTTGGCTAGTCCGTCTCACGTGATGATCGGACACGGCCTAGTTGACTCGGATCATGTAATACTTAGATGACTAGAAGAGGGATGTCTATCTAAGTGGGAGTTCATTAAATAATTTGATTAAATGAACTTTATTATCATGAACTTAGTCTAAAAATTTTACAATATGTCTTGTAGATCAAATGGCCAACGTAGTCCTCAACTTCAACGCGTTCCTAGAGAAAACCAAGCTGAAAGACGATGGTAGCAACTATACGGACTGGGTCCGGAACCTGAGGATCATCCTCATAGCTGCCAAGAAAGATTATGTCCTAAGAGCACCGCTGGGTGACGCACCTATTCTCCCTGCAGAACAAGACGTTATGAACGCTTGGCAGTCACGCTGCGATGATTACTCCCTCGTTCAGTGCGGCATGCTTTACAGCTTAGAGCCGGGGCTCCAAAAACGTTTTGAGAGACATGGAGCATATGAGATGTTCGAAGAGCTGAAAATGGTTTTCCAAGCTCATGCCCGGGTCGAGAGATATGAAGTCTCCGATAAATTCTTTAGCTGTAAGATGGAGGAAAATGGCTCTGTCAGTGAGCACATACTCAAAATGTCTGGGTTGCACAACCGCTTGACTCAACTGGAAGTTAATCTCCCGGATGAAGCGGTCATTGACAGAATCCTCCAGTCGCTTCCACCTAGCTACAAGAGCTTTGTGATGAACTACAATATGCAGGGGATGGTAAAGACCATTCCTGAAGTATATGCTATGCTGAAATCAGCAGAGGTAGAAATCAAGAAGGAGCATCAAGTGTTGATGGTGAATAAAACCACTAAGTTCAAGAAGGGAAAGGGTAAAAAGAACTTCAAGAAGGACGGCAAGGAAGTTGCCGCGCCCGGTAAGCAAGTTGCCGGGAAGAAGCCAAAGAATGGACCCAAGCCCGAAACTGAGTGCTTTTATTGCAAGGGAAGTGGTCACTGGAAGCGGAACTGCCCCAAATACTTAGCGGACAAGAAGGCCGGCAAAACCAAAGGTATATGTGATATACATGTAATTGATGTGTACCTTACCAGTACTCGTAGTAGCTCTTGGGTATTTGATACCGGTGCAGTTGCTCACATTTGTAACTCAAAGCAGGAGCTGCGGAATAAACGGAGACTGGCGAAGGACGAGGTGACGATGCGCGTCGGGAATGGTTCCAAGGTCGATGTGATCGCCGTCGGCACGCTGCCTCTACATTTACCTACGGGATTAGTTTTAAACCTCAATAATTGTTATTTAGTGCCAAGTTTGAGCATGAACATTGTATCTGGATCTCGCTTAATTCGAGATGGCTACTCATTTAAATCCGAGAATAATGGTTGTTCTATTTATATGAGAGATATGTTTTATGGTCATGCTCCGATGGTTAATGGTTTATTCTTGATGAATCTCGTACGTGATGATACACATATTCATAGTGTGAGTACCAAAAGAATTAAAGTTGATAACAATAGTCCCACATATTTGTGGCACTGCCGCCTTGGTCACATAGGTGTCAAACGCATGAAGAAGCTCCATACAGATGGACTTTTAGAGTCTCTTGATTATGAATCATTTGACACGTGCGAACCATGCCTCATGGGTAAAATGACCAAGACTCCGTTCTCAGGAACAATGGAGCGAGCAACCAACTTATTGGAAATCATACATACCGATGTGTGTGGTCCAATGAGTGTTGAGGCTCGCGGTGGCTATCGTTATGTTCTCACCCTCACTGATGACTTGAGTAGATATGGGTATATCTACTTGATGAAACACAAGTCTGAGACCTTCGAAAAGTTCAAGGAATTTCAGAGTGAGGTTGAAAATCAACGTGATAGAAAGATCAAGTTTCTACGATCAGATCGTGGAGGAGAATACCTGAGTCACGAATTTGGCACACACTTAAGAAAATGTGGAATAGTTTCACAACTCACGCCGCCTGGAACACCTCAGCGTAATGGTGTGTCCGAACGTCGTAATCGCACTCTATTAGATATGGTGTGATCTATGATGTCTCTTACCGACTTACCGCTATCTTTTTGGGGCTATGCTTTAGAGACTGCCGCATTCACTTTAAATAGGGCTCCATCGAAATCCGTTGAGACGACACCGTATGAATTATGGTTTGGGAAGAAACCTAAGCTGTCGTTTCTAAAAGTTTGGGGATGCGATGCTTATGTGAAGAAACTTCAACCTGAAAAGCTCGAACCCAAGTCGGAAAAATGCGTCTTCATAGGATACCCTAAAGATACTGTTGGGTATACCTTCTACCTCAGATCCGAAGGCAAGATCTTTGTTGCCAAGAATGGATCCTTTCTAGAAAAAGAGTTTCTCTCGAAAGAAGTAAGTGGGAGGAAAGTAGAACTTGATGAAGTGTTACCTCTTGAACCGGAAAATGGCGAAACTCAAGAAAACGTTTCTGAGGAGCCTGCACCGACTAGAGAGGAAATTAATGATGATGATCAAGATACTTCTGATCAAGCTCCTACTGAAATTCGAAGGTCCACAAGGACACGTTCCGCACCAGAGTGGTACGGTAACCCTGTCTTGGAAATCATGTTGTTAGACAACGGTGAACCTTCGAACTATGAGGAAGCAATGGCGGGCCCGGATTCCGACAAATGGCTGGAAGCCATGAAATCCGAGATAGGATCCATGTATGAAAACGAAGTATGGACTTTGACTGACTTGCCCGTTGAACGGCGAGCCATAGAAAATAAATGGATCTTTAAGAAGAAGACAGACGCGGATGGTAATGTGACCATCTATAAAGCTCGGCTTGTCGCTAAGGGTTATCGACAAGTTCAAGGGGTTGACTACGATGAGACTTTCTCACCGGTAGCGAAGCTGAAGTCCGTCCGAATCATGTTAGCAATTGCCGCATACTATGATTATGAGATATGGCAAATGGACGTCAAAACGGCATTCCTTAATGGTTTCCTTAAGGAAGAATTGTATATGATGCAGACGGAAGGTTTTGTCGATCCTAAGAATGCTGACAAGGTGTGCAGGCTCCAACGCTCGATTTATGGGCTGGTGCAAGCGTCTCGGAGTTGGAACATTCGCTTTGATGAGATGATCAAAGCGTTTGGGTTTACACAGACTTATGGAGAAGCCTGTGTTTACAAGAAAGTGAGTGGGAGCTCTGTAGCATTTCTCATATTATATGTAGACGACATACTTTTGATGGGAAATGATATAGAACTCTTGGACAGCATTAAGGCCTACTTGAATAAAAGTTTTTCAATGAAGGACCTTGGAGAAGCTGCTTATATAGTAGGCATCAAGATCTATAGAGATAGATCGAGACGCCTCATAGGTCTTTCACAAAGCACATACCTTGATAAAATATTGAAGAAGTTCAATATGGATCAATCTAAGAAAGGGTTCTTACCTGTATTACAAGGTGTGAAATTGAGCTCAGCTCAATGTCCGACCACGGCAGAAGAAATAGAAGAGATGAGCATCATCCCCTATGCCTCAGCCATAGGTTCTATTATGTATGCCATGCTGTGTACCAGACCTGATGTAAACCTTGCCGTAAGTTTGGTAGGAAGGTACCAAAGTAATCCCGGCAAGGAACACTGGACAGCGGTCAAGAATATCCTGAAGTACCTGAAAAGGACCAAGGAAATGTTTCTCGTTTATGGAGGTGACGAAGAGCTCGTCGTAAAAGGTTACGTCGACGCTAGCTTCGACACAGATCTGGATGACTCTAAGTCACAAACCGGATACGTGTATATTTTGAATGGTGGGGCAGTAAGCTGGTGCAGTTGCAAGCAGAGCGTCGTGGCGGGATCTACATGTGAAGCGGAGTACATGGCAGCCTCGGAGGCAGCACATGAAGCAATTTGGGTGAAGGAGTTCATCACCGACCTCGGAGTCATACCCAATGCGTCGGGGCTAATCAAGCTCTTCTGTGACAACACTGGAGCTATTGCACTTGCAAAGGAGCCCAGGTTTCACAAGAAGACTAGGCACATCAAGCGTCGCTTCAACTCCATTCGTGAAAATGTTCAAGATGGAGACATAGAAATTTGTAAAGTGCACACGGATCTGAATGTCGCAGATCCGTTGACTAAACCTCTCCCTAAGGCAAAACATGATCAGCACCAGAACTCTATGGGTGTTCGATTCATCACAATGTAACTAGATTATTGACTCTAGTGCAAGTGGGAGACTGTTGGAAATATGCCCTAGAGGCAATAATAAAAGCATTATTATTATATTTCCTTATTCATGATAATTGTATTTATTCGTGCTATAATTGTGTTAACCGGAAATCGTAATACATGTGTGAATAACAGACAACAACATGTCCCTAGTGAGCCTCTAGTTGACTAGCTCGTTGATCGACAGATAGTCATGGTTTCCTGACTATGGACATTGGATGTCATCGATAACGGGATCACATCATTAGGAGAATGATGTGATGGACAAGACCCAATCCTAAACATAGCATAAGATCGCATAGTTCGTTTGCTAGAGTTTTCCAATGTCAAGTATCCTTTCCTTAGACCATGAGATCGTGTAACTCCCGGATACCGTAGGAGTGCTTTGGGTGTGCCAAACATCACAACGTAACTGGGTGACTATAAAGGTATACTACGGGTATCTCTGAAAGTATCTGTTGGGTTGACATGGATCGAGACTGGGATTTGTCACTCCGCTTGACGGAGAGGTATCACCGGGCCCTCTCGGTAATGCATCATCACAATGAGCTCAATGTGACCAAAGTGTTTGATCACGGGATCATGCATTACGGTAACGAGAAAAGTGACTTGCCGGTAACGAGATTGAACGAGGTATTGGTATACCGACGATCGAATCTCGGGCAAGTAAAATACCGATTGACAAAGGGAATCATATACGGGATTAATTGAATCCTTGACATCGTGGTTCATCCGATGAGATCATCGTGGAGCATGTGGGAGCCAACATGGGTATCCAGATCCCGCTGTTGGTTATTGCCCGAGAGCCGTCTCGGTCATGTCTGCATGTCTCCCGAACCCGTAGGGTCTACACACTTAAGGTTCGGTGACGCTAGGGTTGTGAAGATATGTATATGCAGTAACCCGAATGTTGTTCGGAGTCCCGGATGAGATCCCGGACGTCACAAGGAGTTCCGGAATGGTCCGGAGGTAAATAATTATATATAGGAAGTGCTATTTTGTCCATCGGGACAAGTTTCGGTGTTATCGGTATTGTACCGGGACCACCGGAGGGGTCCCGGGGGTCCACCGGGGGGGTCCACCTGCCCCGGGGGGCCACATGGGCTATAGGGGGTGCGCCCTGGCCTACATGGGCCAAGGGCACCAGCCCCAAGGGCCCATGCGCCAAGAAGACTTGGAGAGGGAAGAGTCCAAAGAGGGGAAGGCACCTCCGAGGTGCCTTGGGGAGGATGGACTCCTCCCCCCTTTGGCCGCACCCCTTCCTTGGAGGAAGGGGCAAGGCTGCGCCCTCCCCCCTCTCATGTGCCTATATAAAGGGGGGCAGGGGAGGGGGGCAGCGCACCATATGCCCTGGCTCCTCCCTCCTCCCTGCAACACCTCCTCCTCCTCTCGTAGTTGCTTAGCGAAGCCCTGCCGGAGTTCTGCTGCATCCACCACCACACCGTCGTGCTGGATCTTCCTCAACCTCTCCTCCCCCCTTGCTGGATCAAGGAGGAGACGTCTCCCGTCCCGTACGTGTGTTGAACGCGGAGGTGCCGTCCGTTCGGTACTAGATCATCGGTGAATTGGATCACGGCAAGTACGACTACCTCATCCACGTTCACTCGAACGCTTCCGTTGCGATCTACAAAGTGGTATGTAGATGCTATCTAATCTGAATACTCGTTGCTAGATGAACTCATAAATGGATCTTGGTGAAACCGTAGGAAAAATTTTAATTTTCTGCAACGTTCCCCAACACACGTATGCAAATGCGATGCACATGACGACATGATATGAAATGCATGACATGAACAAAATGCAAAACGAAGGGAAACCCAACCATGGAGGGAATATCATATCACATAGCCGAAAATGGCAAGAGTTGGAGTTACAATTATGGCAAGTTACATCCGGGGTGTTACATATTGGCATTGAGAATGTCAAATTCCTCAAGGATCACTTATGTAGTGCCTGTGAAGCTGGAAAGATGACCAAGGCCAAGCATCCAGCAAAGACCATCATGACCACTACTAGACCATTCGAATTGCTTCACATGGATCTCTTTGGTCCTAGTCACTATTCTTCTGTTTCAAATGAAGCATCTCAAGATGGCTTTGTTATTGTTGATGATTACTCTCGTTACATATGGGTACACCTTGTCTCTTACAAACATGAAGTGCAGGAAGTCTTCAAACGATTTTCCTCGAGGGCTTCAACCAACTTTGGTGTGAAGATCAAGCACATCAGAAGTGACAATGGCACTGAGTTCAAGAATTCAGGTCTCAATGAATATCTTGATGAACTTGGTATTACTCACGAGTTATCTGCTCCTTATACTCCTCAACAGAATGGCGTCGTGGAGCACAAGAACATGACTCTTGCTGAGATGGCTCGCACTATGCTCGATGAGTACAAAACCCCTCGTCGTTTCTGGGTTGATGCAATTGATACTGCGTGCCATATCATCAACAGAGTATATCTTCACAAATTCTTCAAGAAGACTGCCTATGAACTCCTCACTGAGAAGAAACCAAATGTGAGTTATTTCAAAGTCTTCGGTGCTAAATGCTGGATTAGAGATCCTCATCACAACTCTAAATTTGCACCGAAAGCACATGAAGGTTTTATGCTTGGTTACGGAAAGGACTCGCACACCTACAGAGTCTTCAACAATGTTCTTCACAAGATTGTTGAAACTGTAGATGTGCGGTTCAATGAAACTAATGGCTCGCAAAGAGAGCACCTACCTTCTGTGTTAGATGAACCAACACCCGAGGATTCTATCAAACACAAGGCTACTGAAGATGTCATTCCTATTGAAGAATCTGCTGAAGAATTCATTGCAGAACGTGAAGAACGTCGAGCTGATGCACCTGAAGAAAATGCTGAGGAAATTGATGCTGAAGAAAATGCTGATCAAATTCCTCAACGACAACCAACCTCATCCTCGCGTTGCAAAAGAAGTGCAAGTGGAGAAGATCATCGATGACATTAGAGCACCAGGTCCTCTCACACGCTCAAAAGCTTCACACTTATCTAACTTTTGTGGGCACTTTGCTTTTGTCTCTATCCCAGACCCCACTAAGGTAGATGAAGCATTTCTGGAGCCTGAATGGATTCAGTCCATGCAAGAAGAATTACATCAGTTCAAGCTCAAAAACGTCTGGGAACTAGTCAATCGTCCCGATCCTCGCAAGCATAACATCATTGGCACAAAGTGGATCTACCGCAACAAGCAAGATGAAAATGGTGTTGTGGTGAGGAATAAGGCACGACTAGTAGCTCAAGGCTACACACAGGTTGAAGGAGTTGATTTCGATGAAACTTTTGCACCTGTTGCTAGACTTGAGGCTATTCGCATATTGCTTGCTTATGCTAACCATCATGATATCATCTTATATCTAATGGATGTGAAAAGTGCATTCCTCAATGGTAAGCTTGAGGAAGAAGTATATGTTGCTCAACCCCCAGGTTTTGAAGATCCAAAGAATCCTGACAAAGTCTTCAGACTCAATAAGGCCCTCTATGGCCTCAAGCAAGCCCCACGGGCGTGGTATGATACTCTGAAGGAATTCTTCATGAAGAAAGGCTTCACACCCGGTTCACTCGATCCTACTCTCTTTACCAAATCTTATGATGGTGAACTGTTTATGTGCCAAATATATGTTGATGATATCATCTTTGGTTGTACTGACCAACGTTATAGTGATGAATTTGCCTATATGATGAGTGAAGAATATCAAATGTCTATGATGGGAGAGTTGAAATTCTTCTTAGGTCTTCAAATTCACCAACAGCGCAATGGCATATTCATATATCAGGAGAAACACCTCAAGGACGTCCTGAAGAAATTCGGCATGCAAGATTGCAAAGGCATCAAAATTCCTATGCCCACAAATGGTCATCTATGCACTTATGAAAATGGTATTGACTTCGATCATAAGGTATACTGCTCCATGATTGGCTCTTTATTATACTTATGTGCATCTAGGCCAGATATAATGCTTAGTGTTTGCATGTGTGCCCGATTTCAAGCTGCACAGAAGGAATCACACCATAAGGCTGTGAAGCATATTCTTCGATATCTAGCTCACACACCAACACTAGGATTATGGTATCCCAAGGGCTCGGATTTTGATCTCATTGGATATTCTGACTCTGACTATGCTGGTGACCGTGTGGACCGCAAGTCAACATCTGGTACTTGTCATTTCCACGGATGATCCTTGGTCTGTTGGTCCTCGAAGAAACAGAACTGCGTATCACTGTCTACTGCTGAAGCTGAGTACATTGCTGCTGGTTCTTGCTGTGCTCAACTGCTATGGATGAAGCAAACACTCAAGGACTATGGCGTCAACGTGAAGAATGTGCCTCTCCTCTGTGACAATGAGAGTGCCATGAAGATTGCTCACAATCCAGTTCAGCGCTCGAAGACAAAGCACATTCAGATTCGTCATCATTTTCTTCATGACCATGTGTTGAAGGGCGACATTTCTATTGAGCATGTGAAGACTGAAGAACAGCTAGCCGATATCTTCACTAAGCCCTTGGATGAGAAGAGATTTAGCAAGTTGCGGTGTGAGCTAAATATCTTAGAGTCTTCGAATGTACTCTGAAAAGGCACTCATCCTAACACTTATGCAAAATTGATGACTTAGATGTGCAACACATGAAGAAACGTTTTTCTTCAATCAATGAAGAATAACACTCTAAGTGTGAAGAAATTAATGAAGAATTTGATTCTCAGAACCCTACGACAATTGTACGCGGTGTCTGAAATCATCATTTTTATACGGTGGGTCACGCCACCACAAAAGTTGAAAATCTTCAATTTGAGTTTTTCCTCAGTTTTGAAATTCCTCAGTTGTTCAAATCCTTCAACTTGCAAAATCTTTACTTGTGCCATCGTTTTTCTTCATTGGCTATATATATATATGAGTTTATGTCCTCTACAGCATTCACTTATAGCTATTTCTTCAAGTTGATTTTTCTGCTAAGTGAATGTGATCGGACCCTTCCCCTCTATGCTATACTCAATCCAATCTATTCACAAAATTCTTCATGTGCGTTCTATTTGAAACTCGTTCAAAATCTTCACTGTGTCCTTGTCAGCTGAAGAAATTGCGAACGGAACGTTAAAACTAATCTTATCCAAATTTTCGGTTTTGCCGCTCAAACCGTTCCGCATCCCACGATGCATTATTCTATTCACCCACGATCTTACACGATCTCCACTACACAGTACGTGGGTGAAACATGTCGTGAGAAGGAGAATGGTCAGGGGCACGTTCGTCCAAAATCTTCGGGCGAACAGTTTTTCACTGCCTCTATAAATACCCCTCGCCCCTTCCTCACTTCTTTCACTCCGCTCGACCTCTCTCTCCCGCTCGAGCTCTTCAAACCCTAGCGCCGCCGCTACTCCATCGTCGTCGGTGAGGAAGAGCTTCACTGCCTCGACTTCGTCGCCGTCGTACTCGCGCCGACCGCGGAAATCTTCACCTCCGCCGCCGCCGTAGACGTCTTCCTCCGCCAAGTTAGGGTGTGGAAGATCTACATCGACGAACTTCACTGTTTTCACCTCTCTGTTCGTCGTGTTCTTTATTCAGGGTAATTAAAAGTTACTTTTACTGCCCTCTTTGATTTGAAATTTTTCTACAAAATCTTCAAAGGTGTTTTATTCTTCAAATCCTCACACACAAAACACCTCACATGTCATCTGTTCTTGATTCATTTCCCTAAGCATCATTTTCTTCAAGATTCCTCAATTGTGTGGATCTTCGATCTATACAACTCTGGAACCTAAGATATAGCTCGCTTAGTGAAATTCTTCAAGACGCATCTGGTCAAATTCCTCAAACTTGTTCTTTTTGAAAAACCCTCTGAGAACGCATATGACCTCTCCAAATTCATCGCAACTATACTTTGTTCACAGGTACACATGTCCGCTGCTGAATCATTAGGTTCTCATCAACTTAACTCGTTTGCAGCGTTCCTCGAAGAAAAACTACATACTTCTTCAGAGAATTCGATTGTTCAAATTCCTCAACTGAAGAAAATGGCTGAAGGTAAAAGGCCACAGAAAGGAGGAAAGAAGCCTGAGGCCATGACTGCCTTTGAAATCCCTGAGGATATATATAAAGATTACTACACGCCTGATGAAGCCAAGTTTGGCAAAGAAGATAAAAATCAGCGCAAGGTGTGCATTCAGAGGATAGAACGGAGATGGGCACATGAATGGAGGGAGTACAGATACGTCACCCCAAAGTACATGAAGAAATTCGCACTGAATCCTCCATGCCCAAGAGCCCCATTGGCACCTGGCCAAGTGGCTGATCCCACTAGCGTCAAACACGGTGAGGAATTTCCTGAAGAATGGGCCAAGCGCCAAGCCAAATTGGCAAGACAAGCCAGAGAAGCAGTGAGGAAATTCAATGAAGATTCTGCTGCTGCTGCTGTCACTAAGGCCTCTGTCAAGCCGAGGAAATCAATGGCAAAGAAGCCTGCTCATAAGCCAAGTGCTTCACCAACAATGCCCTCACGGCCAAGTTCCTCAGCTACGCCCTCACGGCCAGAAACTTCAAAATCTTTAAGACAAATTCCTCAAGCTGCCCCTGCTCCTCCGAAATCCTCAGCACCTTCACCAAATTCCTCAGCTGTTCCAACAAAGTCCTCAGCACCTGTGCATCTGGCCTCGTGCCAAAGGACTGTAGGCATCTCTATTGCCTCTGGTGTCTCAGCAAGTTCCTTAGCTGCGCCAAATTCTTCAACTGGCCCAACTCTGCTGAAGACTAAAGCAACTGCTGGACGAGGTACTCGCCCAAGTCCGAAGAAGAAACAGGTCGCCTTCCAAGAGCCACCTGAGGATGATGAGGCTGATGATGATGAACTTGCAGAAATCATCAGAGACCGACAAGTTAGGGCCGCAAGAGCCAAAGGCACACCTGTGCCACTGCTACTGGATCCAAGGGCGATCCTCGATTACATTGATCTCTGGCATAAGGATCCCAACACACCTATGCCTGATTTCAAGTTGACACCTGGCCAAAGTCACATGCTGACTCACTTTATCCAAGAGGAGAAGTGGAAATATGATAGGGCCAGAGAGATCAAGAAATCGCAGTACAGAAAAGAGAAACTGTTGAAGAAAAATGTTGTCAAGATGACAACTGAAGAACTTGTCAAGATGTAGGCTGAAATAAAATCCCTCAGTGACAAATTTGACTCCTACTATGCTGATTGGAAGGGAGCCAAAGTCAAGTTTGTGAGACTGACTGAAAATTTCACCAAAGTTGCAGCTCCAACGCAACAAGAAGTTCCTCAAGCTGAAGCTTCAGCTCAGCCAACTGAAGAACATGCCAGCACCGCTGATGATTTTCAGGTTGCTGAAGAAAATGCTAGTTCTAGGGCTGATGACTCCATTCCAGCCTGAAAGTGCAACTATCCCTAGGTGGTTTGGTAATTCATAACAACATATAGCTCATTGAGCTAATGCTATTCCAAGATGATTATTTCAGGAAAGCTCAATGATTGGCATGGCATGGATGGTGAAAGTGGAACCCTCAAAATGCTAAGGACAAAGGATTGGCTCAAGCTCAAAAGCTCAAGACTCTTCATTTTACATTTTAGTGATCCAAGATCACATTGAGTCCATAGGAAAAGCCAATACTATCAAGGAGGGATGAGGTGTTGCTTAATGAGCCCTTTGCTTCATGTGCTTAATGATATGCTCCAAAATCCTCAGCTACTTTCTCATATCCACTCTTGACCTAAACCCAAAGCCAAACTCGATCCTACCGATTCTTCCTATCCGGCGCCACCGAGTTTCACATGTCATAAGCCACTGCCAAACCCTAGCAAATCGCTTCTACCGATAGGGATCTCGGTCTCACCGAGATGGGATTGCAATTTCTCTGTTTCCTTTTCGTAACTTTTCGGTCTCACCGAAAGAGCGGATCGGTCCCACCGAGATTGCAATGCAAACTCTCTGTTTCCTTTTTGTAACTTTTCGGTCTCACCGAAAGAGCAAATCGGTCCCACCGAGTTTGCCTGACCAACTCTCTGGTTAGCTTATTACCAAATCGGTCTCACCGAGTTTGTGTAATCGGTCTCATCGAGATTACGTTATGCCCTAACCCTAACCATATCGTTCCTACCGAGTTGCATGTCAGTCCCACCGAAAATCTCTAACGGTCACTAGGTTTACTATTTCGGTCCGACCGAGTTTGTTGATTCGGTCCCACCGAGATTGGTAAATTGTGTGTAACGGTTGGATTTTGTGTGGAGGCTATATATACCCCTCCACCTCCTCTTCACTCGTGGAGAGAGCCAACAGAACACATCTACACTTCCAACTCATATGTTCTAAGAGAGAACCACCTACCCTTGTGTTGAGGCCAAGATATTCCATTCCTACCATATGAATCTTGATCTCTAGCCTTCCCCAAGTTGTTTTCCACTCAAATCTTCTTTCCACCAAATCCAAATCCTATGAGAGAGAGTTGAGTGTTGGGGAGACTATCATTTGAAGCACAAGAGCGAGTTCATCAACAACACACCATTTGTTACTTCTTGGAGAGTGGTGTCTCCTAGATTGGCTAGGTGTCACTTGGGAGCCTCCGACAAGATTGTGGAGTTGAACCAAGGAGTTTGTAAGGGCAAGGAGATCGCCTACTTCGTGAAGATCTACCGCTAGTGAGGCAAGTCCTTCGTGGGCGATGGCCATGATGGGATAGACAAGGTTGCTTCTTCGTGGACCCTTCGTGGGTGGAGCCCTCCGTGGACTCGCGCAACCGTTACCCTCCGTGGGTTGAAGCCTCCATCAACGTGGATGTAGGATAGCACCACCTATCCGAACCACGACAAAAACATCCTTGTCTCCAATTGCGTTTGAATTCTCCCAACCCTTCCCTTTACATTCTTGCAATTTGCATGCTTTACTTTCCGCTGCCTATATACTCTTTGCATGCTTGCTTGAATTGTGTGATGATTGCTTGACTTGTCCTAAAGTAGCTAAAATCTGCCAAGAACTAAAATTGGGAAAAGGTTAAGTTTTTATTTAGTCAAGTAGTCTAATCACCCCCCTCTAGACATACTTTCGATCCTACAATTGGTATCAGAGCTTTGGTCTCCATTTGCTTTGATTTCCATAGCTTTTGGTGGTCATAGCCTTGGTTTCACAACCTAGGAGAGTATGGCGTCTAGCGAGGGAAATTATCACCGTAGAGGTCCTTACTTTGATGGTACTAATTTTGCTAGTTGGAAGCATAAAATGAAAATGCATATTCTCGGACATATCCCCGCCGTTTGGGCTATTGTGTGTATTGGTTTGCAAGGTGACTTCTTCGATGGGAAAGAACCAAACCGTGAAGCTACCGCGGATGAGTTGAAGATGCTGCAATACAATGCTCAAGCTTGTGATATTCTCTTCAACGGATTGTGCCCGAAGAATTCAACAAAATCAGCCGTCTTGAGAATGCAAAGGAAATTTGGGATAGTTTGATTGATATGCACGAAGGTACCGACTCCGTCAAGGAATCCAAATTGGATGTGCTTCAAAGTCAACTTGACAAGTTCAAAATGAAGGATGGTGAAGATGTCGCTGAAATGTACTCTAGGCTTGCTCTCATCACAAACGAGATTGCTGGCTTAGGGAGTGAAGAGATGACCGATAGATTCATCATCAAGAAGATCCTAAGAGCCTTGGATGGAAAATATGATACCGTGTGCACATTGATCCAAATGATGCCCAATTACAAAGATCTCAAGCCAACGGAGGTCATTGGAAGAATTGTTGCTCATGAGATGTCACTCAAGGATAAAGAGGAACTTCACAACAAATCAAGTGGTGCCTACAAAGCCTCATGTGAAGCCCCCACATCATCAAGTGAGAAAGAAAACTTCAATGAAGAATTGGGCTTAATGGTGAAAAACTTCAACAAGTTCTACAAGAGTAGAAACAAATATAGAAGCTCCAAGTCAAGGTCCTACAATGACAAAAGATCTTCTAGTCGAGAGCGAAACTGCTACAATTGTGGGAGACCCGGACACTATTCCAATGAGTGTACGGCTCCCTACAAGAGAAGAGAAGATTCTCCAAAAAGAAGAAGCAAAAGAGAAGAATCACCGTCAAGAGAGAGAAGGAGTAGAGATGATCGTTATGAACGAAGATACTCACGGAGAAACAAGGATTCGGAAAGAAAGGAAAAATCATCAAGGAGCTACACAAAACGAAGACATCAAGCTCATGTTGGTGAATGGGTATCCAGCTCCGACTCCGACAACCACTCCGAGAGAAGTTATCACTCCGATTTCGAATATACTCAAGATGAAGGTGTTGCCGGTCTAGCACTTGTGTCAACCAACTCCTACGACATACTTGACTCACCAAATGAAGGAATTGGAAGATGCTTCATGGCCAAAGGTCCTAAGGTAACACACCCCGAGTATGTTGATTTTAATAGTGATGAAGATGACTTGTTAGGTGATGATGATTTACTTGTTGACAACTCTAGTGATGAATACTATGATGAAACGTCAATAAATCATGCTAATCAAGATAAAACGAATGACAATGATAAGGAGAAAATTGAGGCTCTAACTAAAGAACTAAACACTCTTAAGTTAGCTCATGAAACTATCTTCGAAGATCATCGAGAACTTTTAAGAGCTCATGAGAAGTTACGCTTTGAAAAGCTCAATCTTGAGCAAGAGCATGAGTTTTTAAAGGCAATCAATGATGATCTCCACAAGAAAAGTTCTTCTTACATTGCCAAGCGTTTACTCTTATCCACTTACATGCCTCAAGTCAAGTCTAGTAACAAGAACAAGAAAGATTCTTCCTCTAGTAGTAACAATGATCATGTTAAATCCAATATTGTTGCTTCTAGTAGTTCTCTTGATTCCACTAATGACTCTCTTAGCCAAGTTACACTTGAGCAAGAAAATAGCTTATTGAAGGGAATTATAGAGAAAGGAGTGTACAAAAGTCTTGCCGGGAGTAAGAAATTCAAAGAAACTGTGCGCAAGCAAGGAAGGCACCGGAAGAATCAAGGTGTTGGTTTTGAACAAAAGTTCAATGCAAATGGAGTTGAGTGGGAGGAAGATCAATACCCCAATACAAAGTTTGTTCCACAACAAGAGAAGTATGATCCTACTTCTTTCAAGGGGACACAAACTCAAGATGATCTTCCACCACAAGACTACAAGCAAAAAGGCAAGGACAAGCTTCAAGAGGAAATTGATGCATTTGAAGAAGCTCCTAAGACCTTAGTCAAGTGGATTCCTAAGACTACTTCAAGTTCCACTTCATCAAGTACGACTACAACTCCAAGGATTCCCATCAAGATGGTGTGGATCCAAAATAAGAAGAACTAGAAAGTTCTTGAGGGTGACTCCGCCAACATACTTCACTCTTATCATTTTGGCAAGAACAAGTGCAATCAACTTCCACATCCTGCACTAGTTCAAGGAGTCACAAACCCTCTTGTTGGTAAGTCAAGGGACAAGGTAACCTAAAAGCTTTCATGGACATCATCTTGTGTGTGCATCACCTATGTCTATGGATATCCTTGTTTGTTCCTTGTGGGACTAACCCATGTAGGTATTGAAAGTGCAATTCACTCAAATGGATAGCTCCAAGTGATCTACATCAACATTGAGCATCCGCATCTTCAACATCTACATGAAGTCATCATCGACAAAACCCAAGGTTAGTTCATCCCTCTTAGGGGGGATATCACATCTAGGGGGAGCTTTACTCTAAGACTTGAGCTAAAGCAACTCTAATGATGTGAACACAACAATGCTTTATGTAAAAGTGGTAACCCCACTTGAGCTTAAACGATGAGTATGACCTATGATCAAGTGTTCTCATTTGACTCCTAAGTCAATATACTCATATATAGATGACCTAGTCATCGCCAATTGCTTGATACATGCTAGAATTGGTTGTGCATGCCTTGTCACATATTTCAATTGCCATTTTATTGTGTGAGCATGTTGGTTTCATATTTTACTCATTCGAGTACATCCACTTGTTGTTTTGATTGTTTGTTTTTGTTTTCTCTTGCCAAGTGGATGGACAAGAATGCCTAAGAACCTTCTCTAGCTATCTATGCTTTTCTCGTCTCAAACTCTATTCATGCTACATCACAAAATTTGATCAAGTCAGATTCGAACCACTCTGTGTGAGGAGCACTCGGAGTCCCCGATTCGTCATAGACTTAAACTTCCAAAACTTCTTTGTGATTCTCGGTCTGACCGATACCCTACTTTCGGTCCTACCGAGATCATTGAGTTGATCTATGTTTTCGATCTCGGTGCAACCGATTTGAACCATTCGGCCACACCGAGTTGCAATAACTGTATACAGTTTTGCATCTCGGTGCCACCGAGTTGTTCCACTCGGTCACACCGACAGGGTCGGGCTATATATAGACACGGGCAAAAATTTGGAAATTTCTCCGAACCCTTTCGCCCGCACGATAGCTCGCTCTGCCAACGTGGTCTCCGGATCGTCTCCTCGCCTCCAGTCGCTGGTCTCCGTCGCTGTCAACGGGATTCAACCCCGCCGTTGCCGCCGTAGCGAGTCTCCGCCGAACTAGGGTATGGAATCGATCTTTGTGCTATTCCCCAATCTGATTCCTAGCACATTGTGATCGTATTGATTCTAGCCATGTTTGAAACACTCCTATCCAATCAATGCATTCGTAGAATAGGTTTGATTCGAAATTTTTAGGGTTAGGTTTCCGCCGAAACCATCTCGGACCCACCGAGTTGAAAAACTCGGTCCCACCGATTTGGCTCATGCCATTGCACAAGTGAGACTCGGTCTGACCGAGAATTTCTAATCGGTGTGACCGATTTTGGAACTTTGTGAAACCCTAGCAGTCTCGGTGCCACCGAACTGTGACTCGGTCTGACCGAGTTCACTAGTTTAGGTTCCAAAAACTGCTTCGGTATCACTGAGTTTAAAAATCGGTAGATCCGAAATGATTTCTATGGGAAACTAAAACTAAGATTTTGAATCATTCTTTTGCAAAAATCTCTGCATTTTGTGATGCTCATCCACTCTACCTCATCTATAAACTATTCACAGGGTCAGCAGTCAACTTGTTCATCATGTCAGATCAGAGTGACAGCCAGAATGTGTCAGAACAGCAAGTGCACATGAGTGAGGGCACTAGTCCCTCTAGTTCTTCAGATGAAGGCAGCAGGAGCACCCCTAGTAACTTGCCAAAAGCTGCCACCAGACAAAGGAAGAAAATAACCTCAGAATCAGAGGATGAGGACTATGTGGCAGAAGAGGAAGCCACTTCCAAGAGAGTCGTGCTCAAGAAGGAGTATGGCTCAGCTGCAGCCATCAAGCCAGGGATGAAAATCAAAAGGTCAGCAGGTAGGCAACCTATGCCAAAGGCCAGGGCCTCAACTCAGATTCCTGAAAAGCCTGCACCCAAAGGGCCAGTTGCTGCTGAAGGAAAGAAGGAAAGAAAAAGGGGCAGATGGTGCAAGAAAGTTGATCCAATGGCTGAATTTGAACAACATTCTTCTGAAGAAGAAGAGGAAGAAGAGGTTGCTGCACCAGCACCTAAGATGCCAAAGCTGATGGGTGATGCTATCAAATCAGGGGCTACTGCATCCAAGCCCAAGGAAGCACCCAAGGCCAAGACAGCTCCAAAGAGGAACACAAGGTGCATACCAGCTGCTGAGAAGAACAAGGCCCCAGTGCCTGACACTGCTGAAGAAGAAGAAGGACAAGTACTCAGAAAGTTGAAGCCCAAGATCCCAGACCACAATGATGCTCATCCTGTGGCTGAGGACATGAAGATCAGAAGAGACTCAGGGCTGAGAAAGTGGAGAGCAGAAGACCCATATGCTACCAGAAGAAGAACTGCTATTAACTACAGGTTCCACACAAAGGAACAACAGGACTTCTATGAGACTGTGTTGCTTGATAAGAAGCCCATTGTTTGTGACATGAGATGGGTTGATTGGGAGTACATCAAGGACAATGAAGAGCACTATCCTGGAGTGCAAGACAGCTTCAAGGCTTGTGGAGTAGCTGACTTTGTTGGGCAGAAGCTCACAAAGTGGAATGAAGAGCTGATCATGCAGTTCTACTCCACAGCACACTTCTATCCAGATGGAAGGATTGTGTGGATGTCAGAAGGTACGAGGTACCAATCAACAGTTGCTGAGTGGGCACAGCTCATCAATGCCCCAGAGGAGCATGAGGATGACCTAGATATATATGCCAAGAAGAAGATGGACCACAACTCTATGTCAAACATGTACAAGGAGATCCCAAACAAGGCACTTGATACTTTCAAGTTTGGATCAGTACATTATCTTCTGTCAGGGTTGCCAACCATAAATTGGATTCTGAGGCACACTCTATTGCCCAAGTCTGGTGATCACAAGATGATCAGAGGCCATGCAATCAACTTGCTTCATATCTTTGATGTGCCACAAAAATTCAAAGTCATGAGCCTCATGGTAGAAACAATCAAGAGGACTGCAGCAGATCAGAAGAGGAGCTGTGGATATGCCCCTCAGATCCAAGAGTTGATAAACTCCAAGGTGGGCAAAGGCATATACTTATTGGACAAGGAACATTTGCCTATTCATCCAGACTTTGAGGATAATCAAGTTGTGATGAACAAGGATGAACCATCTTCAGCTCATGCTCAAGCACAAAAGGAGAAGGCAAGGAAGGAGAAAGCTGCCAAGATGCCAACTCAAGAGGAGGCATCTGAGTATTTCTTGAAAACCAAGCAAGAGCAGCTTAGTTACTTGATTGCATCCACACTGAGGATTGAGAAAGGACTGGCCACCCTAACTCAGAATCAGGAGAGCTTAGAGAGAATCGTAGAACAAAAGTTCTATGACTTGGATGTCAAAGTAACAGAGATTCAGTCTGCAGTGGAGCAACTTCAAGATGACATGCAGGAGAGGAAAGGGAAGACTACCACTGATGCATTTGCCAGAGTGCCACGAGCTCAGAGGTCGTCTGCAGTGCCAGTTCCTGACACCAGAGCCACCACCTCAGCTCCAGCCACAGCACCAGCCCAACCAGCTCCAGCATCTACTTCAGCTCCAGCTCCAACCACGTCTACAGAAGCCTTCGTCCTTGGAGTGATCCAGACTCCACCACCACAGAAGATCAAGCCTAAGAGTCGATCTAGCACTATGCATTTTCTAGGAACTTTTTGGTAACTTGTTGCCAAAGGGGGAGAAAAATGTATAGATCATAGGCTTCGAGAGAGAGTGTTGCTTTTATTCTCTCTTGCTTTATTTGGTGGTTTTTCAAACTTTGTTTGCTTTTGGTTGAGATACTATGATATGCTTGTGAGACATTGATGATCATGTGTTTGATCATAAGCTACACTTATGCATGCTTGATATATCTTATCTATCTTATGTGATCATTCACTTTTCTTGGTGATGAGTGCATGTATTTCATTCTTATCATTTTGAGCACTCCACCAAGATGTATGTGACATGGAAGAGTAACCCATGATTCTAACTCTTTGTGCATTTGCAGTCCAAAGCAAATTTTAAATATGCACAAATTTAGGGGGAGCTCTTACTTATCACATACTTCTCAAAGCGACGATATATATCATTCTTATTATCATTTGTCGAAGCTTTGATCTATATGTTGTCATCAATTACCAAAAAGGGGGAGATTGAAAGTGCAACCATCCCTAGGTGGTTTTGGTAATTCATAACAACATATAGCTCACTGAGCTAATGCTATTCCAAGATGATTATTTCAGGAAAGCTCAATGATTGGCATGGCACGGATGGTGAAAGTGGAACCCTCAAAATGCTAAGGACAAAGGATTGGCTCAAGCTCAAAAGCTCAAGACTCTTCATTTTACATTTTAGTGATCCAAGATCACATTGAGTCCATAGGAAAAGCCAATACTATCAAGGAGGGATGAGGTGTTGCTTAATGAGCCCTTTGCTTCATGTGCTTAATGATATGCTCCAAAATCCTCAGCTACTTTCTCATATCCACTCTTGACCTAAACCCAAAGCCAAACTCGGTCCTACCGATTCTTCCTATCCGGCGCCACCGAGTTTCACATGTCATAAGCCACTGCCAAACCCTAGCAAATCGGTTCTACCGATAGGGATCTCGGTCTCACCGAGATGGGATTGCAATTTCTCTGTTTCCTTTTCGTAACTTTTTGGTCTCATCGAAAGAGCGGAACGGTCCCACCGAGATTGCAATGCAAACTCTCTATTTCCTTTTTGTAACTTTTTGGTCTCACCGAAAGAGCAAATCGGTCCCACCGAGTTTGCCTGACCAACTCTCTGGTTAGCTTATTACCAAATCGGTCTCACCGAGTTTGTGTAATCGGTCTCACCGAGATTACGTTATTCCCTAACCCTAACCATATCGTTCCTACCGAGTTGCATGTCAGTCCCACCAAAAATCTCTAACGGTCACTAGGTTTACTATTTCGGTCCGACCGAGTTTGTTGATTCGGTCCCACCGAGATTGGTAAATTGTGTGTAACGGTTGGATTTGTGTAGAGGCTATATATACCCCTCCACCTCCTCTTCACTCGTGGAGAGAGCCATCAGAACACATCTACACTTCCAACTCATATGTTCTGAGAGAGAACCACCTACCCTTGTGTTGATGCCAAGATATTCCATTCCTACCATATGAATCTTGATCTCTAGCCTTCCCCAAGTTGCTTTCCACTCAAATCTTCTTTCCACCAAATCCAAATCCTGTGAGAGAGAGTTGAGTGTTGGGGAGACTATCATTTGAAGCACAAGAGCAAGGAGTTCATCATCAACACACCATTTGTTACTTCTTGG
Source organism: Aegilops umbellulata (assembly GCA_032464435.1). Classification (NCBI taxonomy): domain Eukaryota; kingdom Viridiplantae; phylum Streptophyta; class Magnoliopsida; order Poales; family Poaceae; genus Aegilops; species Aegilops umbellulata. Next base: position 224,914,267 of record CP136059.1, on the reverse strand, counting down.
AGAGTGGTGTCTCCTAGATTGGCTAGGTGTCACTTGGGAGCCTCCGACAAGATTGTGGAGTTGAACCAAGGAGTTTGTAAGGGCAAGGAGATCGCCTACTTCGTGAAGATCTACCGCTAGTGAGGCAAGTCCTTCGTGGGTGATGGCCATGATGGGATAGACAAGGTTGCTTCTTCGTGGACCCTTCGTGGGTGGAGCCCTCCGTGGACTCGCGCAACCGTTACCCTCCGTGGGTTGAAGTCTCCATCAACGTGGATGTAGGATAGCACCACCTATCCGAACCACGACAAAAACATCCTTGTCTCCAATTGCGTTTGAATTCTCCCAACCCTTCCCTTTACATTCTTGCAAGTTGCATGCTTTACTTTCCGCTGCCTATATACTCTTTGCATGCTTGCTTGAATTGTGTGATGATTGCTTGACTTGTCCTAAAGTAGCTAAAATCTGCCAAGAACTAAAATTGGGAAAAGGTTAAGTTTTTATTTAGTGAAGTAGTCTAATCAACCCCCCTCTAGACATACTTTCGATCCTACACAGCCGCTGAAGAAATTGCCAGGGCATCCACTAGTGGTGCGCCTGAAGAAACTGAAAAAGTCAGGGCAACTGCATCAGTTGCGCCTGAGGAAATTCAACCAGATTCCTCAGCTCCACCTGCGCCTACACCAACTCCTGTCCTTCCATCTGCATCAGATGTGAAGAAAACCAAGGTTGCAGAGCGAGGTGCAGTGAAGAAAAGGAAAGCATCAAAAGCTTCAGAATCTTCAGCTCCAAAGAAGATGAAGCCGATGACCAGCTCGTTTGACAATCCTACTGATGCTGTTCCGATCTCAACCATGCCATCAAAGGACCTTGTTCCTTTTGATGAAGAATATGTGATCCCAAGCAGATCTGATGAAGAAACTCAATCTGCTGCTTCGTCAGAGCAGATTGATGAAGAAATTGAAGTGGATGCAATCCCTTCAACCCTAGTGGTTTCATCACCAATGCCTCAGTTTACTGCTGAAGAGGTTGGTGTTGAAGAAATTGATGATGAAGATGTGGACATTGGAAGCACAACTCCAATGATGAATGACGACTTTTGGGAAAGTCAGCATCCCAATTCTCCACTCTTCACCCCACTGCAGCAAATCCCTCACTCTCCTGCACCAACAGTTCAATTGGGCTATGAAGAAACTCATCCCACTACATCTGTGCATGAAGAAATTCTAGCCACTAGTGCTGAAGAAACTCCTGCTGCTGCTGAAAATGTGACTGCACCTGAGGAGGAACCAGAAATTCCTCAGCCTGAAGAACCTGAGATCGCGATTCCTGAGGTAGTGATGCAACTCACTAACACTCCTCTGCCAAAGCCAAAGGAACCGTTCTCAAGGAAACAAAAGTTCAAGGCTGAAGACTTCTTTGGCGAGCATGTATTCTTCACAGATTACAACCCTTATGACTCTGCTCGCATAAGGAAGAGGCGTTTCTGGACAGCTAGTCAAGCCAACTTCTATTCCTCAGTGCTGTTCAACAAAGACAAAGTCTTCGACCATGCATATATTCCTCACGTGGATATGGAGTCTCTGTCGTGCTTCACGCCAGTCCTCGGTGTTCTTCACGACGCTGGGCTACTCAATTTCTGCACTGACATCTGTGATTGGAATGAAGAACTCATTCTTCAGTTCTACGCAATGCTGCACATCACCGGCAACTCTGAAGATGTGAATTCATGGGTTCTGGACTGGATGACTGACAACACACATTACAAGGCACCAGCGTCTGAATTGCTTCGTGCCCTTCCTCTAAGTCCTCCCCTTGAAGATGCACGTTGTGTTTACAACGAACCTGAGCTTTCAAATCACTATATGCAAGTGCTGATGAAGCCTTTGAAGCCAGGGCAGGCCCCTTGAACCAAATTCCTCGTCAAGGAATTGTTGTATGTGCCTCGAACTGTCTATTGCATTCTGACGAAGACAATGAGTCCTATTAAAGGCCACGACTCTAATGATGAAGAAGTCGTTGGCATCATGAAGAATATGCTTTTCAACATCTGTCATGGCGTTCCCGTCAACTTCCATGATTTCTTCATGAGGACTCTGGCCAATATTGCCATGTCACCGTTTAAGCTGAAGCCTTATGCGCCATGGATTATGAGATTCATCAGGACAAGGTCTTCACTCAATTACAAAGCTGACACTTTGAACCACTGCAGCTACTTGCCTCCTATTGAAGTCCTCAAAAGGACATTTTCCTCAGCTGATGAAAAGGGCAAGGCAACTGCTGTGATAGATGAAGGCATTCGTCCATTGGATGGTCAATTTCGCAAGGCTGCATCCTACTCCACCAATGATGACTCTGCCACACATGACTCTGCCGCCAACAATGCCAAGCCAAATCCTCAAGCCACAGCACCCAGGGTGATGACTGATCGTGAGTTACTCCTCAGTCTTCATCAGAAGGTTGATCGCAATCACAAATGGGTCAAGCGTCAGTTTGGTTCAATTCTTCACAACATGACTGCAACACATAATGCAGTGAAGAAAAACCACTACTACCTTCATGAAACCCTCAACCGCACCTGGGTTGTTCTGTCTCAAGTTTACATCGCTGATGATTTGAAGCAAATGGGTCTCAAAGAAGAATTTGACTGGTCTGCACCTCCTCCAAAGAAATACAAGAAGGTCAAGGTTCCTTCTTTGGTGGCCAGCTCATATTCTTCATCGCGTGAGACTGATGAAAATGAAGACTTGGACGACACTGCGGCAGGACCTACTTCAACAACCGACCCCAACAACGTTGGCGCTCCTTCATCATCATGATTATCCTCAAGAGTGTTAGTCCTCAGTTTCGATCCTTTTGGTCATTTGATGACAAAGGGGGAGAAATTTGAGTTAGTCTTCAAGCGGATCTATTATATCGTTTTTTTTGCTAAGTTACAACTCTCGTTCTTCTGAAACTTTATTGGATCGAGTTGTAATTTTAAACCCGATGGTGCTCTGATACTTTTGTTGCACTGTGCTCTGATACTTTTGATGCACTATTCGACATGCTTATTCCTAGTTAATGTTATTGCACGCATGCTGAATTACATCAGGCACCATATTTCATCATGCATTTCAAATTCTTCATATTATATATCAAATGTGTGTATGAATTACAAGATATAGGGGGAGATCTCCATGATTCAACTCTTCAAGTGTGCATTGCTTCAAAAGCAAATTCCTCACTCTACACATCTTCAGGGGGAGTTCTTCTATATCTTATAATCAAATTCCTCAATATCAGTATTTACACTTCATATATTTATACCCGTTGAAAACTTAACCTATATTGTCATCAATCACCAAAAAGGGGGAGATTGTAAGTGCATCTAGTGCCCCTTAGTGATTTTGGTGTATTGAAGACTTATAGGTTAAGGATCTAACGTGTTTATGAGTGTACACAGGTCTATAAGTCTATGAGGAGTTTGATATTTACAGAGAAAGTCGACCCCTAAAAATGAAGTTCTTCAACTGAAGACTTTGATATTCTGAAGAATTTCTGAAGACTTTCTGAAGACTTTGAAAGTGAAGAAATTGGTGTGACCTTGAAGACTTGGTTATCATTTGAGGAACATGAAGCGTGAAGACTTTTGTTTTCGTAGTTTCATTTTCTCTTTCTTGAGTCATAGGAAACACCGTACTGTTAAAGGGGGTCGAGGAAATACTAAGGAGAAAATTTCCACTTGATGCTCAACTCAAATCCTACACCTACCAATCCCTTCGAGTGAAGCCATTGGAAATCTCATACAGTTCAGTCAATTTCTTCAGTGACAGAGACGCAGTTCTTCTGGTCACTGAGGACTATGCTCTGACTGAGGAGTTAGGAATTCGCCAGTGCGAATTGCCTACACAGTGAGGAACATGATAGCCCTGAGGAATTTGTACCTCAAATTTCCGACCGTTGTTGTGCTACGCGCCAGCTGTCCCAAAATATCTTATCCATCCAACGGTCATATCATTGAAGGGCATTTATGTCTTATCATGTCGGGCTGCTCCCTAGGCTATAAATAGCCGCCCCCTACAACCACTAGCTGGTTGGCTGCTCCGTGAGAACTTGACACTTGTCATTTGAGAGCAACCCATCCTCCGAGGACTTTGAGCAAAAATCATCAAGTGAGGAAAATCCAAACCCAAACCCAAAACACCTACAAACCCGAAGTGATCGAGCATCACTGAAGAGATTGATCCTGCGTGGATCCGACGCTTGTTACCTTTGAAGACTGTGCTTCTTCCAGACGGTTAGGCGTCATGGTCTAGAGCATCCAAGAGGAATTGTGGATCGCCGAGTGACCGAGTTTGTGAAGGTTTGGAAGTCACCTGAAGACTTACCACGAGTGATTGGGCGAGGACTGTGTGTCCTTAGCTCAAGGAGAATACGGTGAGGACTGTGTGTCCGGGACTGGGTGTCCTCGAGTTTAAATACTCAGCCGCTCCAACCAGACGTACAACTGAGACAACAGTTGGAACTGGTCTACCAAATCATTGTCTTCACCAAGCCAACTGGTTCTATTTCCTCAACACTTTCATTTCCTCATTATTGTGTTGCATGTTTGTTCATATCTGTGTTTGAAGACTTTGACTGAAGACTTTCTCAATTTCCTCAGTTCAATTTCTTCAGTTTGTTTGTCTTCATCTTGTGCTATCCTGTGTTTACGCTTTCTGTACTCTGTGTTTGTCTTCATTTCTTCATGATGACCATGCATGTATTCTGTTATGTTTACTTCTGAGCACTTATTCCGCTGCTAGTAGTTCTTCGCTAAGGAGTTTCCTCACTAGCAAATTCCTCAGTGAAGAATTTCATAAAAATCGCCTATTCACCCCCCCTCTAGTCGATATAACGCACTTTCAGTCTTGCCTTCGGATCTGTGATAGAAGGTGTACCCAACAGTCTCCTTTGGGTATCCTATGAAGACACATTTCTCCGATTTGGGTTCTAGCTTATCAGGTTGAAGCTTTTTCACATAAGCATCGCAGCCCCAAACTTTAAGAAACGACAACTTTGGTTTCTTTCCAAACCATAGTTCATAAGGCGTCGTCTCAACGGATTTTGATGGTGCCCTATTTAACGTGAATGCGGCCGTCTCTGAAGCATAACCCCAAAACGATAGCGGTAAATCTGTAAGAGACATCATAGATCGCACCATATCAAGTAAAGTACGATTACGACGTTCGGACACACCATTACGCTGTGGTGTTCCGGGTGGCGTGAGCTGCGAAACTATTCCGCATTGTTTCAAATGTAGACCAAACTCGTAACTCAAATATTCTCCTCCACGATCAGATCGTAGAAACTTTATTTTCTTGTTACGGTGATTTTCAACTTCACTCTGAAATTCTTTGAACTTTTCAAACGTTTCAGACTTATGCTTCATTAAGTAGATATACCCATATCTGCTTAAATCATCTGTGAAGGTGAGAAAATAACGATATCCGCCACGAGCCTCAACATTCATCGGACCACATACATCTGTATGTATAATTTCCAACAAATCTGTTGCTCTCTCCATAGTACCGGAGAACGGTGTTTTAGTCATCTTGCCCATGAGGCACGGTTTGCAAGTACCAAGTGATTCATAATCAAGTGGTTCCAAAAGTCCATTAGTATGGAGTTTCTTCATGTGTTTTACACCGATATGACCTAAACGGCAGTGCCACAAATAAGTTGCACTATCATTGTCAACTCTGCATCTTTTGGCTTCAACATTATGAATATGTGTATCACTACTATCAAGATTCATCAAAAATAGACCACTCTTCAAGGGTGCATGACCATAAAAGATATTACTCATATAAATAGAACAACCATTATTCTCTGATTTAAATGAATAACCGTTTCGCATCAAACAAGATCCAGATATAATGTTCATGCTCAACGCTGGCACCATATAACAATTATTTAGGTCTAATACTAATCCCGAAGGTAGATGTAGAGGTAGCGTGCCGACCGTGATCACATCGACTTTGCAACCATTTCCCACGCGCATCGTCACCTCGTCCTTTGCCAGTGTTCGCTTAATCCGTAGTCCCTGTTTCGAGTTGCAAATATTAGCAACAGAACCAGTATCAAATACCTAGGTGCTACTGCGAGCTCTAGTAAGGTACACATCAATAACATGTATATCACATATACCTTTGTTCACCTTGCCATCCTTCTTATCCGCCAAATACTTGGGGCAGTTCCGCTTCCAGTGACCAGTCTGCTTGCAGTAGAAGCACTCAGTTTCAGGCTTAGGTCCAGACTAGGGTTTCTTCTCCTGAGCAGCAACTTGCTTGCTGTTCTTATTGAAGTTCCCCTTCCTCTTCCCTTTGCCCTTTTTCTTGAAACTAGTGGTCTTGTTGACCATCAACACTTGATGCTCCTTCTTGATTTCTACCTCCGCAGCCTTTAGCATTGCGAAGAGCTCGGGAATTGTCTTATCCATCCCTTGCATTTTATAGTTCATCACGAAGCTCTTGTAGCTAGGTGGAAGTGATTGGAGAATTCTGTCAATGACGGTATCATCCGGAAGATTAACTCCCAGTTGAATCAAGTGATTACAATACCCAGACATCTTGAGTATATGCTCACTGACAGAACTATTCTCCTCCATCTTGCGGCTATAGAACTTATTAGAGACTTCATATCTTTATGTCTCGACCATTTCGAGACTCCTCGTCATGTCCATGATCACATCCAGGACTCCGAACAACCTTCGGTACATCAAAACATATAAACTCATAATGAAACTGTCATCGTAACGTTAAGCGTGTGGACCCTACGGGTTCGAGAACAATGTAGACATGACCGAGACACGTCTCCGGTCAATAACCAATAGCGGAACCGGGATGCTCATATTGGCTCCCACATATTCTACGAAGATCTTTATCGGCCAGACCGCATAACAACATACGTTGTTCCCTTTGTCATCGGTATGTTACTTGCCCGAGATTCGATCGTCGGTATCTCAATACCTAGTTCAATCTCGTTAATGGCAAGTCTCTTTACTTGTTCTGTAATACATCATCCCGCAACTAACTCATTAGTTGCAATGCTTGCAAGGCTTTAAGTGATGTGCATTACCGAGAGGGCCCAGAGATACCTCTCCGACATTCGGAGTGACAAATCCTAATCTCAAAATACGCCAACCCAACAAGTACCTTCGGAGACACCTGTAGAGCACCTTTATAATCACCCAGTTACGTTGTGACGTTTGGTAGCACACAAAGTGTTCCTCCGGTAAACGGGAGTTGCATAATCTCATAGTAATAGGAACATGTATAAGTCATGAAGAAAGCAATAGCAACATACTAAACGATCGAGTGCTAAGCTAACTGAATGGGTCATGTCAATCACATCATTCTCCTAATGATGTGATCCCGTTAATCAAATGACAACTCATGTCTATGGCTAGGAAACTTAACCATCTTTGATTAACGAGCTAGTCAAGTAGAGGCATACTAGTGACACTCTGTTTGTCTATGTATTCACACATGTATTATGTTTCCGGTTAATACAATTCTAGCATGAATAATAAACATTTATCATGATATAAGGAAATAAATAATAACTTTATTATTGCCTCTAGGGCATATTTCCTTCAATAATTGCTAACATGTCAACCACAATGTTAAACAGGATAGGGGACATCGGATCTCCTTGTCTTAGGCCTTTATGTGTCTGGAAGTAGTGACCAATGCCGTCATTCACCTTAATTCCAACACTTCCTTTTTGCGTAAACGATTCAACCTGGCGGCGCCAGGCTTCATCGAACCCTTTCATACGCAATGCCTGCTGGAGAAATGGCCATTTGACTTTATCATACGCTTTCTCGAAATACACCTTAAAAATAACTCCATCTAATTTTTTAGAATGGATTTCATGGAGCGTTTCATGAAGGACAACCACCCCTTCAAGGATGTTTCTATCCGGCATGAAAGCAGTTTGGGACTGTTGCACCACAGAATGCGCAATCTGTGTGAGCCTATTAGTCCCGACCTTGGTGAAAATTTTGAAACTAACATTGAGAAGGCAGATCGGCCTGAACTGCTCAATTCTCACAACATCCGTTTTCTTAGGAAGCAATGTGATTGTTCCAAAATTCAAGTGAAATAAATGAAGTTGTCCAGAGAACAGATCATGAAACATAGGAAACAAATCCCCCTTAATAATGTGCCAGCACTTTTTGTAGAACTCAACCGGGAACCCATTCGGTCTGGGAGCCTTGTTGTTCTTCATCTATTCAATAGCCTCAAACACCTCCTTCTCAGAGAACGGGGCAACCAAAATATCATTATCAGTAGCCGAAAGTTGAGGCACATCCTCAATCCTAGACTCATCGAGGGACACACAACTATCCTCCGGAGGTCCAAATAACTTCTTGTAATACTCGGTTATATAAGTTTTTAGGTTGTCCTGTCCTAAAATAGTTCCTTCATCTTGCTCAAGCTGAAAGATTCTCTTCTTTCTATGCTTACCATTAGCAATTAGGTGAAAGAATTGAGTATTTGCGTCCCCCTGGACAACTTTGCAGACCTTAGCCCGCAATGCCCACTTCAATTCTTCTTCGCGGAGAAGTTCTTTCAACCTCTTCTCCGCCTCGATTTTAACCTGATGCTCTGCTGGCTGCAACACCGTGGATTCAGCCTTTAAGTCAAGGGTCTGAATCAGAGAAAGGATCTTGTCCTTTTCAATCTTATACACTCCACTAAGATGCTTAGCCCACCCCCGTAAGAAACTTCTCAAATACCTAATCTTATTCTGCCAACGCTCGACCGAAGTCCTCCCTCCTGCACCCTTAGCCCATTCCCTGGCAATCAGGTCCAAGAAACCTTCGCGTTCAAACCAGGCCATCTTGAAAGAAAAGGTATTTTTGTTTCCAACGTGGCTCGGCTCCCCTGAGTCGACGAACAAGGGAGTGTGATCGGAAATTCCATGAGAGAGGGCTTGTACCGTTACAAGAGGGTACTTCTGTTCCCACTCAACGCTCACGAGAACTCGATCACGCTTTTCATATGTCGGATTTGGCATAGCATTAGCCCAGGTGAACTTTCTACCAGAAAGCTCGATCTCCCTCAGATCCAAGCTTTCAATAATAGTATTGAACATAAACGACCACCTGCCGTCAAAATTATCATTATTCTTCTCCTCTCTCCTCCTAATGATATTGAAGTCACCTCCAACTAAAATTGGAAGCTGCTCAGACCCACAGATTCGAACAAGGTCCGCCAAAAACTCCGGTTTAAGCTCGGGCTGTGCGGCACCGTATACCGCCACCAAAGCCCAGTTGAAACCATCGGCTTTAGACCTGACTCGAAACTTAACCGTGAAGTCTCCCATCACTACACTTCGGACTTCTAACGAATCGCATCTCACACCAAGCAAGATCCCACCCGATCTTCCTCTTGGAGGAAGGCAATGCCAGTCGAACTCAACACCTCCCACCAGAGAGGCAAGAAACTGAGGCGCAAAGTTTTCACGACCAGTTTCCGAAAGAGCAACAAAATCTAACCGATGCTCCAAGGATGCCTCAGCAAGGAAACTTCTTTTAGCCAAGTCCTTCAGACCTCTGCTATTCCAAAAGATTCCTTTCATACTTCATCATGAAATTTTTTTGGTAGTCCGAATCCTAGCACTCCTACGAACCGCAGAATCGGGATAAATCTTCCGTTTCCACTTACGCCTAGGTTTACTAGGTTCTTCCACCCGGTCCTCATAACCGGGCTCAGAGGCACTATCTACGGCATTGTTAAGAGGAACATCATCCTCCTCACACTCATGGTCGGATGGTGCTAGATCCGCACACATATTATCAAGCACTCGGACCCCCAACGCCTCAATCTCATCATCATTCATGGGTTTTACCGCAGCCAGATTACGAATAGTCTCTAATGCCCGTTCCGCCTTCAAATCTAAAAGATCATTAACCGACTTGGAAATTTCACTATCATTAGCCCCTAGCGAAACTCCTATTCGGTTTGCATTATTTATAATTTCCTCATTGGAAAAATGCAATAAAGAATTGGAAATATTGACGGACATACTGTCGGTGTACTAAAATAGGGGTACCTTAGTACCCCGAACTTGTGCACGGGCAGTCGTAGCACCCCGCGGCAAGGCCCGCCAGGCGATCGCCAAGACCCTCAATGGTCCCCTCTTGGGCCATTCAAGAACAAAGTATTTGAGCCAAGGCCCCGGCAAGAGGAGCTTGCCGGGAAGGTCACCCGAAGAGAGCAAGGCCCTGACAAGAGGAGCTTGCCGGGACTACCGCTCGAAGCACAAGACCCCGGCAAGAGGAGCTTGCCGGGAAGGCCATCCACGGCACGACAAGGACCCCACCACGGCGCGCCCCGCGCCCCGGCAAGGCCCGGTGAGCAACAAGCTCCCGGGCGCGACAAGACATCCACCGTGGCAAGGCGCTTGCCGCGGCAAGTTACCACCTCGTGCCTGCGCTCCAGCTCATCCACCAACGTGTCGCTCTGGGGGGCGTCCCAGGCACACGTGGCAGGAGGCTGTGCAGCCAGGGGCATGCGGTGGCGAAGCGAAGCTGACAGAGTAGCCATCGTGGCAAACGGTGGCGCTCCTGACGGTCCACTTCCCTGCTCCGTCTAGGCGACGCAGACGTGCATTTAATGCCCTTGTCCCCCACCGTCAGAGTTAGGTATGATAGCACTGTACAGCCACTGTGCAGGCAGCTGTACCCACTACAGCATTCTACCATTTTTGCCCCCACCTACGCTGCCACCTGTGGGTAACCCCTTGAGCATATAAAAGGAGGCCCCATGCGCACGTAGGAGGGGAGACCCATCGTCACGCCCGACCTCGCCAGCGGCTCGCGTGTACTGTAGCACCGCGCGCTCCCGAGCAAGAACACAATACAATCCACCAAGCAGCAGTAGGGTTTTACGCATCTTTGCGGCCCGAAGCTGGGTAAAATCCCTCGTGTGCACCGCCTCGATCTGCTCTTTGTGCAACCTCCGCCCCCCGCCGAACCAGTAAGGGGCTCGGTCCCCATAGGTGTTCGAGGAAGCCGATTCCCCCCGACACATACCAGTAGTAATCTTAGCCTCACGAAGCTTGGCCGCCCTCATAGCGCACCTCAGCTGCATGTCATCAACCTCCGGGTTGTCCTGGAGCCGAGAACTCATCCGAAGCCCCGCTGAGACCGGATCGGGGATCCCTCCAAACGAAATCACCTCCTCCCGTGTAAAGCCTCATGCTGAAGAGTCAGCCAAACATACCAGATGAGGTGACGGAGGGCTCACATGCCCCACAGACAGGCCGCCGGGGGAGCGAAGCCCGGGCGCCGCCGGCCCAGACTCTCCTCCCGCCCGGACTGTGTGACCTGATATCGTCGATGGTCTGACTGGCGAAGGAGGAGGAGGAGTGGAGGCCACCTGCCCCAGACCCATCCCCAGCCGCACCGGAGAGGCGACCACAGTAGCCGCCACCGTAGGAGAAAGGGCCGGGTCCGCCTGACCCATGTGGCCTCCCCCACGGCCGACCATCGTTGGCGTCACCGGTGTCTCCGACGCCAGGCTAAATAAGGAGAGGCCGAGGCCACCTGCCCCGGACTCCCCTCCCCAGGCCGAACCTCCGAGTCTGACATCGTTTCCTGGCTCAAGACCACTGGGGTGGTGGGGGAAAGCGGAACCACCTGAGGCTCCACCTCCCTAACCCCTCCCAAGGTCGTCACCGAGAGCGTCCCCAACAAGCCATCCACCACAGGACCAGCCACAACATCAAGCTCCAACGGCGAAAGCATACACTCAAAGCTATCATCAGAATCCACCCTGTCACTCCAAAGCCTGGGAGGAGCCGATGCTGGCTCAAAGGACCCAAACCGCAACGTACTCATCGGTATCGACGGAGCCGGGGCTGGCTCTACTCCGGAACCATCCCCAGGCAACTGAGCAACCGGACCCAAACCATTGGTCCTCTCATGTCCCGCCTCATCAGTCGGGTCCCCACGAGCACCGGCATCACCATCCCCCTCGTGCATATCCATATTAGTCGCAGTAACCGCATCGGCAAACAACTCAGAATCCTCAAACTCAATCTCAAGCGGAAACACCTCTCCCCGATAAAACCAGTTGACCACATCCAGGACGAATTCGATGTCCATAACACCCACTAAGAGCCGGGCCACCCCATGGGCGCGGGTGAATGCCATATCCACTTCCTCAGTCTTTCCAACCATCATACCCTGACTAGCCACAACTCGAGCATCTGTTAAAGACTCAGATGGGCCCCCTGAAAACCGCAGCCACACCTGAGTGAGCGGTTTTCCCTTAGGCTCCACCTTCTTCCACTCGTGAAATTCCAGAATGCATTTAGTACCAGGGACCTTGCACAACCCAAAACTCCGCAGCTTCTGCAAATCGTCCACCGTTGGGAAATAACCCTAAACACATTGTCCTCAATCTGGACGAGCTCCCACTGAAAATCACCTGGAGCCAGTTCCTGAAGTCGCTGCACAATTTGAGCCTCAGACACCACTTCGCGGGTAGATTTCACAATTCCAGTAGTCAAGCTCTGAGTCTCAACCGAAATCTCTCTCGCCGCCGGAGACTCAAAGAACGTGAGCTCAGCATAATATACTCCATACATCGTCAGAGCAGGAGCCTGATCACGCAGAACCGGGCAGTCGCCCATAGCATGAGCAGTCTTACCACACGAGCTACAAAGTTCCGCCATGCACTCAGCAATAAAGTGACCCTTCTCGCCACATCGATAACAAAGCATCTTTTCCTTCTTACGCGCCCACTTGGACGCCCTCTCAGACTCAGCCATGTCCCCTGCCTCAGCAGCAACACCAGTCGCAGGAACCTCCACGTTGGCCAAAGCCGTCACTACCTCCATCGCCTGGCTAGGCAACTCGGTCGACCGCACGGGATCGGCTGCCATATTCGAAGCCTGATGGTCAACCACGACCGGTGGTGGAGGAGGTCTGCGGTACCGACCACGTCCACCGCCACGGCCACCACGATGCCCACGGTAGCCATCTCTCTGCCGGTTGTTCGGGCCAGTAGCACCCTCGACAAAACCACCCGCCGGACCAAGGAATGGTCTCTCATCAGAACCATCACTCTGCCATGCATAGCCGCGTCCACCTCCCGTAGACGACGAACCACGGTGCTGGCCATCCCCGTAAGCATCAACACAATGAAATGGTCAACAAGTTGCAACATTGATAAAATCAATCAAATGACCAACACATAGAGCAACAAGCCACAAAACTTACGAGCTCAAGGAATGACACACCACTTGCCTGTCGGTTTTGCACTTGTTGTACGAGCTGCAAAACTTGTTTACGTCCTCTTGAATGGCATATCATTAATTGATGGGCCAGTGGCTTTGGATTGCAATCACAGATCACTTCCCCACGGTAAGGATCGTATCACCCTTTCTCACGAAATCAACCATGCGCACTTTGCCAAAACATCATGCCCTTTTGCTCCATGCCACAACACAGATCCACACTAGTGGTCAACTCATCCTCCTTGTTCGAGTTGGCGATTATCTCACAGTCTGGCTACTTGGTGTGCACCTATTAGGTGTCTGCCGGATAGGTGTCCGGCAAGGAGTCATCCACTTGTCTATCTTTGTATCCTCCTTTGTCGTGGATAGTGTTCATCATGCCTCGTCATTTGCCAACGTAGCACTTAGTTGAGGAATTTGGGCAAACAATAGCCAGGCACCAAGAAACGAGAACTATATAGCGGGAATCAACGACCAATCAAGTGTCGGCTACTCCGTGAAGAGATAATAGTTGCTAAGGTCGACGGTGAACGACACTCGATGCCTGGAGGTGAAAGAGGTTGCAGACTGCTGCGACGATTGCTGCGTGCCGAGCGTACAAAGGTGTTGGGCGGCTTAGTAGTAGGACGGTTTTAGCTGGACGGGTCAAGGCTGCGATTGACCGGGCAACATCGGCCCAGTGGTGCACTTTGGGTGACGAGTTAAAGGCGCAAACAAACACTACCTTCACCATGACGCGGCGGGCCTTGGTGTTGCGTGGACGCGACCTTGCAAGCTACCTCCGCATGTTCCGAGTCCTATGGGATGACGAACATTGTCTTTGGCTCCTCCGACTATCACGGCGATGGACGTCAAAATGACTGGGGGATTTGGGTGAAGCCAACAGGAGTGGTGGGCTTTCGTGTAGGAGAAGTAGTAGAATTGTGAGAATGCGCGGGCTTCGGCTCGATTTTGAGTGGGTCCGGGATGTCAATATCTAACATGGCAGACGTCTGGACTCCCTTAGGGCATCTCCAGCCGCGCCCCCAACAGGCCCCCCAGGCCACTTTTTCGGTGTCGGCGCCGAAAAAACGGCCTAGTCGCGCCCCCAGGATGCCGAAAATCGCCGGTCCGGACCTTTTTTCCGCCCGGCGGTCACAGGCCGAACCCGGCGCGCTGGGGAGCAGTTGGGGGCTCCGGCGCTAGGGAAAAGCACGCCTGGCCCACACCGACAGGGGAAAAGTCAAGGTTTTCTTCCCCCGACTCGCCTCGCACCCCCCGCGCCCTCGGCCACCACTAGATATATCCCGGCGACGGCCGCCACCCTACTCCGCTAGATAGCCATTCCCCGCCGGAGAATAGCTACGCTTCGCCGCGGCAGCCCCTCCCACAGCAGCTGGGCGTTTCCGGCCGCCGTTTCTGGCCGCGGAGGCGCGGTTTAACGGCGGGTACACGCCCACCGAGCGCAAGGTGTTCGGCGTTTTGCCTGTCTTGGCGATGGACTCGGATGACGAGGAAGAGCTCGCCACGCTGCTGGAGGAGGAAGCCGCGCCCGACGTCCAGGAAGAAGAGCATCTCATGGTGCTCGCCGCCCTCGCCCAGCTGCTGGCGAGCAATGAAAAGCCGCGGCGAGGTGGCTCGGCGCCGGGGCGGGTGAAAGCAAAGAACCGGCATCGTCTCCAAGGCTACTGCATGCTCTACTCCGACTACTTCGCCGATGCTCCACTTCATGGCGAGAAAACATTTCGGCGCCGTGTTATCGGATGAGCCGAAAGCTCTTCCTCAGGATTGTGAATTCCATCCGGGAGTTCGACAACTACTTCAAGTGCAAGATGGATTGCACTGGCGCTCTTGGATTCACCTCCATCCATAAGTGCACGACAGCGATGAGGATGCTTGCATATGGAGCTCCCAGTGATTCACTCGACGACTATGGGCGCATGGCCGAGTCCACCAGCATAGAGTGTTTTTACAAGTTCTGTCGGGCAGTGGTGTCAGTGTTTGGGCCACAATACTTGAGAACACCCAATGCGGAAGACACCGCTCGGATCCTAGCCCAGAATGCAGCAAGAGGATTTTCTGGGATGCTTGGAAGCATCGACTGCATGCATTGGAAATGGAAGAATTGCCCATTTGGTTGGCAGGGGATGTACAAAGGCGCCAAAGGCGGTTGCAGTGTGGTGCTTGAGGCGGTAGCCACACAGGACCTCTGGATTTGGCACTCCTTCTTTGGTATGCCAGGAACTCATAATGACATCAACGTGCTGCAGTGCTCTCCTATTTTTGCCAAGCTCGTTGAGGACCATTCTCCTCGGGTGAACTTCGAGATCAATGGGCACCAATACAACAAGGGGTACTATCTAGCTGACGGCATCTATCCGAGATGGTCGACATTTGTGAAGACGATCTCAAACCCTGTGGCAGGAGGCAAGAACGCCTGGTTTGCGAAGCTTCAGGAGGCTTGCAGGAAGGATGTCGAGCGGGCATTTGGTGTGCTCCAATCTCGATTTGCTGTTGTTCGGTACCCCGCTCAGACCTGGTCCAAAGATCAAATGTGGGAGATTATGACTTGCTGTATCATCTTGCACAACATGATCATCGAGAGCGAGCAAGAAGACCCAGTGTTTGACACTGAACCATACTACAGGCAGGGTCCTCTAGCCGAAGTTGATCACCAGCTACCGGCAACTTGGACTGCCTATCTCAGTATGCGTCAGGAGATCCGAGACCCACAGGTGCATCATCAACTGCAGAAAGATCTGATTGAGCACCTATGGAGGCTCAAGGAGGACGCCGTGTGATGAAATACGAGTTTTTATTTGTTGAACTATATAATTTGTATTGAACTATTTGTTGTTGTACTATTTTGTTGAAGTATTTGATTTTTCTGTGATGAAATATGTGATAAGAAATAATTGTGTTAGATAATTGAACGCCGAGACACGGCGAAACCACGCCGAATATGGGCCTATTCTCGCCCATATGGGCCCTTTATTCGCCAAAATTGGGCTGCAAAGTGGGCCAATTTCGGCGCCTGGGGGCGAGCTGGGGGCGACGACTGGGCGCAAAACCGCCCCCAACGTCGATTGTATCGCCGGCTCGCCCCCAGGGGGCGATTTTTATGCGTCCTTGGGGGGCCAACGGCTGAAGATGCCCTTACACCTTCCCTTAGTATGATACCGGTTTCTCAAATTTCGAATATTCATTTTAGACGAGCCGAATTGAATGGGCTAAAAGCATCCTATCTAAATATTTTTGGTCGATTTGATGATCCGCGTTGGAGCTGCCTTATCTCCTCAACTTCAACAATATTGCCAACCTTCTAGAAACCATTATTAAGCCAAACAACATATGAGCGTTGCTGCCCATGTGCCACTGCTTGACCACCCTTCAGTCCTTCACTGTAGCAGTACCTTGCTCATTCACTCACCACCAGCTATTAGCTCTGGCTAACCCCCCAAATTCGTTAACCCCGAAAGCAATTCTTCAATCAGTGCCTGCTCCCACCCAATCCAGCTCGTACTGAACTGAGCAGAGGCAGCTCATTCAGTTTAATGCCAATCCGAGCAAAAGGTTGGGCAGTTTTTACCGAGTTCGGCCATTCCAGTTTCATGTATTCTTGAAGTCAAACTTAGCAGCTCCATTTCCAGATTCTGGGTTCGGCCCTTCACGTGCTGCCTCCTTCGATCCGGCGCCGACCGCGCCCACCTCCTCCTCCCTCGATCCGCATTAACTACTCCCTCTTCCGGTGCCGCCTCCTCCCCCTTGTCAATGCGGTGGAGGCGTCGGAGCTAGCTGCACATCGCGGCAGGCGAGCACAAGGAAGAGTGGTGGAGGCTGATGGCGGAGGAGGGGAGGTCTCTGGCGGAGACGCCGACGTGGTCGGTTGCCACGGTCACCACGCTCATGGTCGCCGCATGCTTCCTCATCGAGCGCTCGCTCTCACGCCTCGCCAAGGTAACCTTCGTCCGGCAGCCTGCTTAGCTGGTGGAAGCTACCATGTAGCTGATCTTCTCATTGGTTGATGCGCAGTGGCTGCGGAAGACGAAGCGGAAGGCCATGCTCGCCGCACTCGAGAAGATCCGCGAAGGTGGCACCCCACGATAGAAACTCTGAAAGTTGCCGTCTCCCTGAGTTTGACTATCTTTAAGCTGTTAATCTTAAGTTCTTAACGCTGTTTTTACTGTTTATTAGGAGTTTAGGACCACCACTACATTTAGCGTGGTTTACAAATGACCATGTTCACTCCAAGGTCGTCACGATTTGTAGTTCCATCACTTTTACTTACCAAGTGTCGAGGTCTTCTATTGGTCTGTCTGTATCTGTTTTGGGATGGTATCCAATCCACCATTCTTTTATCTTTCAGTAGTGTCAAATCTCAGTTTTTGTTCTTTATCTTGGAGTGCTCTCCATTATTTTTGGTACAAAGGGACTTCTCTTTTTCCACTGTTGTTCTTGCTTGGAAGGTGTTTGGATTTTTGCCTCAAAGAGGGAACCATGTCTCACTTGCAGAACTGATGCTGCTCGGCGTGATATCACTGCTGCTGAGCCAGACGGCCAGGTGGATATCGGAAATCTGCGTGCCATCGACACTCTTCACCAGCAAATTCTATATGTGCACAGAGGAGGATTTCGCCGATCTGGACCAACACGGGGACGGCTCCACTAACGATACCCACATTGCTAGAATCCTAGTTGGCGGCCAGTCGATGCATGTTTGCGATGAGGTAAATGTCATAATCGACTGGCTCCCATCAAACCTTTTGTTTCATATGAGATAAATCATCTTGTTGTCGCTTTCTCTGCTTTCAGGGTCATGAACCTTTTGTTTCATATGAGGGTCTTGAGCAGCTGCATCGTTTTCTGTTTATTCTTGGTTTTACTCATGTGCTTTACAGTTTCGTGACAGTGGTTCTGTCGATGATTAAGGTACATCTTCCTTATTTGTTATTGATCTGAGTATCTGATCTAGCAACATGGTCTCTAAGTGTCTAATGTGTTTTTTTTGTGATTGTTACAGATATATAGCTGGAGGAAGTGGGAAACTCAAGCATGTACACTCTCAAGGGAGCAGTTGCAACGTAAGGTCAAGTGAAATTGGATGCTCGTTAGGTCATGTAGTAGTACGAGTCATACATTCACTTAATAATGATGTTTTGTTCTACCTGAGAAGTTTTTCCCTCTTAGCTAGGAGAAAGGTTATGCGAAGGCAATCTACCTTTGTTTTTCATCATGCATCTCACCCATGGAGCAAAAGTAAAATACTTCTTTGGATGGTAAGTTCGCTGCATTGCTTCAAGAACAGTGTTGTGGTTGCACTGATTCTTATTGCATATTTTCCTTGTGAGTCTCTTAGTTAGTAATGACTTAATGGTTATAACTTTCATGTTTTATTTGTCCAGTTAATTTTCTTTTTCATATTTACTTATATATATATTGAACAAACTCCAATAATATTATTGGACTATAAGTGCAAATGAATCACATCTGTGCTATTGCAGCTATTTAAATAGACAATATACCATATGTACCCAACTACACCTGCTCTCTGTGACGACTTTTCGATTTTCTCAACCCGCAAAAGCTTTGCGTCACATACCTTGTTGGTACATGATGTCTTTTGTGATCGGAAATATATTTTTTGACATTTCTAATATGCTCTAGTAACCAAATGTTGCAGTTGTGCTTTGTGCGCCAATTTAAGGGTTCTATTAAAAAATCAGATTACATGGCATTAAGGTTGGGCTTTATCACAGTAAGTGCTCTTCATCGCTCTATTTGATCTCGTCTACTAGAATCTTGGTGATAAGTCATTTCTTCAATGCATTTTTATTGCTTATCAATTTTCTTTATATCAGTATCATAAGTTGCCGCATTCATACGACTTCCACAAATACATGGTACGGAGCATGGAAGATGATTACAATGGAAGTGTTGGTATCAGGTAAAACAGAACATGCACTGCTTAATCCTGAGTCCTGACAATGAGATTATTTGTTTTTCTTTGATGATATAAGCGGTTACACATCAAGATCGAACAAACTTATCTGATGAAGAAATCCTAGCATTTATCCTTATTTGGATTTTGATTATAATATGATACTCCTACTTGCTTGTGGTTTGCGTAGGATTTATAAATATATTATGCTCTCTCTTGTGTGTGCTAACATTCCATTTGCTGTACAGTTGGCCACTTTGGGCTTATGCAATAATATGCATCTTTGTCAATGTTCATGGTATTACCTCCTTATTACTTTCTCACACAAACATAGAGATCTGGTTGTCCATTTTAGTCCTCATTAGGTTTGCCACGTTTCACTAATTGCAGGTCTTAATATATATTTCTGGCTATCATTTGCCCCTGTCATTGTAAGTATCACCCCAACTCAAAGAAATAAGTATCACCCATATTTCTGAACCAACGCGCTAGTCGCAGTTAATTGTTTTTCCCTTTCTTATCTGAAAATGGTATTTATGTCCTGGCCTAATTACGCATCTTCAAAATGTTCAAAGATTGTCCTGCTTGTGGGCACTGAGCTGCAGCATGTTGTCGCTCAGTTGGCACTGGAGGTTGTTGAGGCAACAGCCACAAATGTTGGAACACAACTGAAACTGCGGGATGATCTCTTCTGGTTTGGAAAACCTCGGGTTCTGTGGTGGCTTATACAGTTCATCTCGTTCCAGGTAATGTCTCTGACTCTCTTACTATGTAGATGATGTTGTGTTGTGATGCTTTGAACATCTTCAACATCCTAACATCTACCCTTGTTTCCAGAATGCCTTTGAGATGGCGACATTCTTATGGTCTCTGGTGAGAATCACCTTAATATGTGATTAGTTATATGTTGTGTTGGATTAACATGCTTTAGTGTAGGAGATGCAAAGAAGATGCTGGTTCATGACATCTTTTTTATTCTGTGGCATGGCTTAAGCTATTAGTGCTAAATGCATGGTGGTTGCAAAACTTTCTAGGCCAGCATCACCTATCATGACTCGTCACTTTATATATGACAAATCCAATGGATATAATGGATTTATTTATAGCTTCTTTTGGTTGTTTACTACTTTGCATTCATCTTGTGCAGTGGGAACTGAGTGCAAATTCTTGCTTCATGAAGAACCAGTACATGGTTGTTATTCGCTTGGCTTCTGGGTAAGTTGCGTACCATGAATACGTTGTGAGTTATAAGTGATGTTGGCATCTCAATCTGTTCATTTGACATGTTATTTGAGAAACCTGCAACATATCAATTTTTACATCAGTGTGTCTATGACAATTTACTTTAAGAATCACATGTATTTACAGAAACTGTATTGTGAAGATATAATTATATGCATGAACTGCATTAAGTTAGATTTTTGGTAGTAGACTAGTGAAAATTCCCACCATCATATGTACTAAACACTTTAAGAAGTGCATTCGCTCGGACTCTGGACTCATACAGCTGTTTTTCATCCCTTTTGAGCACTGCAGGCTGCTTGTTCAAATTTGGTGCAGCTACAGTACACTGCCTCTTAACGTGATTATCTCCCAGGTATTTCTTGAATGATAAAACCTAAAAACCAAGAGAGCCACTTAGTGAACTCTCCACTTATTTCACCAGAATTATTTACTGTCAACCTACTGTACTGATGAATACTTTTCTCGGTAGGCCATATTTTTTTCCTTCATTGATTATGAAGCTTTTTTAGTATATCCTCTTTATGCAGTTTGTACTAGCAGACAAGGTAGGAAGGTAATATGTCGCGGCTGGTCTCCTTTTCACATATCTTGTTTCTTTGCTGAAATTTGCAGATGGGTTCCAAGTTCAAGAAGTCACTGGTCTCCGAGAGTGTGAGGGACTCCCTCCACAACTGGTGCAAGAGGATCAAAGACAGGAGGCACAATCCGCTCTTCATGCGGAACGGGACACTCACGTCGAGGTCGGTCTGCTCCCTCGACACGACCATCTACGAGACTGACCACGAGACTAACACGGTGTGCACGCTGTCGAGGACTGTGTCAGCGTCCTCCCTGGACGAGGCACTGACTGTGGTCACTGTTGATGACGACGAGGAGATCTCTCACATCGAGCAAGATATTCGACACCCTTAGTTACTGAGGTTAGCCATGTTCTTCGCCGGGCTACATATGTGCAGCTAAAACTCTGCTGAACTTGAAAAACAGTGCCCATCCCTGCCTAAGCTTTGTAGTACCTGCAGAAAAGGACCTACGGATTACACAGTATATAAGTGTGTGACTGTCTAGTGATTGCTCCTCATGGATCATGGCCACTCTGTGCAAAGTAATCTTGTGTCAATAGGACGCCTCCAGTTCAAGATGATACTATCATCTTTGTATTGACTTATAACATTGCACTAAATCATCAGAATTCACAACTACACATAATGGATCGTTTTCGGCAATGACAGTTTTTTTTGCATCATTACCTTGCTGAAGGCATTGCTTGTACTTTATCTTCAGGGTAAAAAACCCAGGATTTTACTTTTAATGGTTGGATCCTGTCATCCGGTGATGGCGGCGGTTGGGCGTAGTTCGCTTCCTGAAGGCGTTGCTACTGAATAACCTTTCTCGTTTTCTTTGTAGTTCGTTGGTCGCTGTTTTGATCGCTTTATAGTTTCTTTTTCCTTCACCTAGGCAGAGTTTCGGTCTTATATAACTTTGCTCTTTGTCAGTGTGATTCTTTGTGTGTGCGCGTTGTTGGCGCTTTGGAGTTTTCTTTTTCTTTTTCTTCCGCCTAGGCAGGGTTTTGGTCTTGTATGACTTTGCTCTTTACTGATGTGATTCTTTGTGTGTTGATGTTGGTTGTATGCATCAAGGCGAGCTGTATGCTCATTATGTTTGTGTCCCCTTGATGATTCATTTTGAGTCAATAAAATTCTTGAAAAACTAAGTGTTTTCGGTTGTATTTAGCTAGCATATCAATGTTTTTTTTTGCGGGGTGCTAGCATATCAATGTTGCTGATATTTATGCCCGAGTTTATGTTTTGTATGGACGATGTTATTCTTTGTTTTATTACGAACGAGAGCATAAGCACTTGTTCACTTTTTATGGGAAGCCATTCGTCACGCTTTATTCATTAATCATCAAGGTTACATCGTTCATAAGAAGACATTAGGGCATGTTTGGTTGACAAGGATTTGAAAGGGATTGGCAGGGATTGAGGGGGAATAAATCTCCTACAAATCAAAATCCCCTCCGATCCTTCCTAATGATGTAACCAAACAAGGCCTTAGGAGGAAGCTAGTGGTTCCCCGAGCCAAGTACATGATTTAGAAAGAAAAGGCGTTGATCTAGCTACCTCATGAATAACCTTGTTAGCTTACTTTGGGCAATGCTCAAAGACCACTTCATCGAAAACACTTGCTCTCATCGACAATCATGAAATATTGAAGAACTTGTTGTCGAAAATCCACCTTCACATATAGCAGTGATTACCTGCTCGTAATCAGACTGTAGAATGATTCTAAAGTGCCCCATTTCCCCCTAGAAGATGAACAGAGGTGGTGGCGGCTCCATGTTGCAAAACAATCCGATAAATTCCGCATAGGGCTTTCAGGCCGGGTGATAAATATAGGCCAAAAAGCGTGTCAGAGGCGGTGCCTGTGGGGCCCCATGTGCCATCCACATGCATCCAGGGGTGGCGGCATGGGTCCGCTGGCACCCCCTTCTGCCTTCATGGCTGTTTTCTCCCGAAAGAATTTTCTATATTTTTTTTATATTTTCTGGGCACCTTTTATGCACAGAAAATAACACCATTGCAAATTTTGCTGAAAACAACATTAGTCTGGATTAGGTTTTATTCAGATTATGCAAGTTAGAGGATGAAAACACATGGCAAAAGTGTTCAGATAAAACTTATCACATTGCATGTGTTTGTTTGTGTGTGTGTGTGGGGGGGGGGGTATGATGATGATTTGTGTATCAACTGCAGTGTTGGGCTCCCAAGTGCAGGAGTTTGTAGGTATGTAGTAAGCTTAAATCGAGGTATCAATCCTTTGAGACATGTGAACCCTGTAATAGTGGCAATGTCTGCAACACAAACAAAACTTCACTTGTGTTCTCAACAATTCTAACAATGGTGTCTATCTTACTAGTTGCACAAGACAATTAAAAGATACAACGGTAGATAATTTTTTTGTATTTTATAATAAAACAAAACTAAAAATGGAAGTGCATGTAAAAGTTGTTGGAAGGTGATTCTTATGCTAAAAATTGATGGTCCCTCCCTTCCTCGATGGTGGTCGCATCTGAATAGATCGGCGAACATCTAGGTCATATCTATCTTGTTGACACTGGTCGATGGCTCATACTGGCGAGGTTGTGGGATTCAGCCGAACAATGTGGGCTTTGATGGATCTCACTCTGGAAAGTTTTTCTCCGACGGTGCGATGCTATCTATGGACGGTGACTTGACGCTGAGAGTATTGTGGTGTTGCGACGATGGTAGGATTTCTAGCCCAGAGCATGTAGTAGTTGAGATCGTGCCAAAGTGGTAGGGACATCTCATGATTTACTTCAATTTTGTGGTGCTTCTCGAGTACTCGGGCTTGAGCTTCGGGGGTGAAAATCCTAGGTCTAACCTGAGTTGGTTATACCTAATAATGGCGGTGTTTTTGTGTCGTGACCATGTTGAAGGCATTGCTCGAACTTATTCTTCGGGGTGAAAACTTAGAATCTAACCTTTGGTGGTTGTATCCGATGATAAAGACACTTGAGTGTCGCTCCTTTCCTGAAGGTGTTACTATTGAAAAACCTCGTTGTCCATGTGGTGTCAAGAGATGACTGATGCGGATATGATCACTTCTGTAGTTTTTCGATCGTTGTTTTGATCGCTTCAATCTTTCGCTACGTCACAACTTTTTTTTCACAACTTTGCTATTTGCCCACGTGTTTAGTTGTGTGCGCGCGTTGGTGTTGGTTTTGTGCATTCTATCTATGCAAAGTCTGGATGTGTGCTCGTTATGTTTATATACACTTGGTGCTTTATTTTAAGTTAATAAAATATGCTTTGTCAAAAATGTTTCATGGCCTATTTTATTTTGTTTTAGATTAATTTGACATGAGTTTGATATTGTTTATTTTGGATTAACTGCACTGAACATGCTAAAATATGTTTCTATATGAAGAATTCTAAATTTTTAGGCACCAGTTTTAGAGCACAATTTTTTCTGGTACCCACAAGTCTTTATCTCTTCACCTAAA
The DNA here is from genome assembly GCA_032464435.1 of Aegilops umbellulata. Classification (NCBI taxonomy): domain Eukaryota; kingdom Viridiplantae; phylum Streptophyta; class Magnoliopsida; order Poales; family Poaceae; genus Aegilops; species Aegilops umbellulata. The sequence goes on along the minus strand of CP136059.1, from coordinate 224,889,824 downwards.
ACCATTAGGGCACCATTTTTTTAAAAAAATGGTCGGATTCCTGCATTCATTGAGAAGAAAAGAGTTGCCCGGTTAATTAGAAAAAACTGAGCGAAAACTAGATTGCCAGTTAATTATGGGGAGCTAAACGAAAACCATCACAACCGCTGAGCGGAGCACATAAGATACCCACGCACACCACTCCAACGGAAGCCTCGTCGAGACATCACGTAGAAGTCAAACCTTTATAAACTTTGATCAAGTTTGTGGAGAAAAACATTTACATCTAGAAAGCTAAACAAATGTCATTAGATCCATCATAAGATGTAGCTTCATATTTTATATTTTCGGGATTGTAGATATAAATAGTTTTTTCTATACACTTGGTCAAAAAATGTAAGATTTTACTTTGTAAAAACAAATGCACACAACATTATGAAATAGAAGGAGTACTATAAACTTTGGTAAAAGAAACCTTCTTTTTCTGAGGGTTGTAAGAAGGAAACTTTCGAGAGAGAAGAACATGCAGAGCACACGGGTCTTCGCCGAGCCACAAACGCAGCTTTGGCTTCTCCGTTCCGACTCCCCCCGTAGTCCAGCCAACAACCGCCTCGCGCACGTAAGAGCACGAATCCCCCTTTGCTGCTCCAGAGGAGATGCAGACGGCGACGGCGACGGCGGCGGCGGCGGCGCCCTGGGTGCCGACCCCTTCCCCGTCCACATCCTCCTCCGCGGCCCCCTTCAAGGCTAGGGTTTGCGCTTGTCTTTATCCTTTCCCTCGGAGGCGTTTTCCTGGCTCTGTCGAGCTGACGGGTTCTTGATTTGGCGCGCAGGTGGGGATTGCGTTGCCCTGTCGGACGGGTGTCCGGACCTCCTCTGCACCGAGGCTCGTTGCTACCCCCGCTCGCCGGCGGCGGCGGCAAGGTGAGTCGATTTGTTGGTTTGTTCATTCATGACCGGGTTCTACCAGGCTTGTGCTGTCTTCCCTTGTCTACGATTTTGGATTGGTAGAGAGATATCTCGAGCATAAAAACAGAATAATCATTGAGAGACGTAGCGTGGAGTTTTGATGGTGTAAATCTGGACAACTCTCAAACAAGAATTTGGCCCCAACTTGTGCTGCTATGAATCTCATCTTTTATTGTGAAGTCGGGCCATTCTTCCTCCATATTGGATTGTTTGCTGTGTTCTCCAGCTAGGACTAGCTCGTGCAAGCCGACCCTTTGATTCTAGCAGGTGTTCAAATAGTGCAACAGGTCAATGACTTGTAGATGCAAACCCTCCGTATTATGTGTTGTATGTACTACTCATGTTTCGTGCTGATAGTGCAAACCCTCTAGTAATTATGCATCAGTTGAAGTGAATGATAGTGCAACTCGCATTTAATCCCTAACAGAATAGCTTGTTACTGTATGGCCTTTAGAGTGCGATGATCTGGCTTATAAACGTTTCATATCAATTTAAAGCAAGGTCAGCCATTCTTTTAAAACAAGGTTAACCATTCCTGAGTTGATACCAAGCCGGAGCAGATCCTAGCTTTGTTGAACTGCTAAAACATCTTATATTTTGGTACAGAGGTAGTATTGGATTAGGTACTGAAGCATACTTGTGTATGGCTTGCTTGTATTACTGTAAATGCAAGGGATTATGGTGTCATAGTGTGGAACTAACGGTGTATCCTTCTCTGGCAGTGGTTCAGGCTATTGCCAACCCAGATCCAGCGGTTGAGCTGCCATTGACTGCTGAAAATGTTGAGTTGGTGTTGGATGAAGTGCGACCTTACCTTATGGCTGATGGAGGTAATGTCGTGCTGCATGAGATTGACGGAAATGTGGTGCGATTGAAGCTGCAAGGAGCATGTGGATCATGCCCAGCTTCAGTAACAACAATGAAGATGGGTATTGAGCGACGTTTGATGGAGAAAATACCTGAGATCGTTGCAGTTGAACCTATTGCTGATGAGGAGACTGGTCTTGAATTGAACGAAGAGAACATAGAAAAGGTAACCGGATTTTATGTTATTTAAGCAAATTTACTGATTACTTGATGCTTGTAGCATTTTGAAGAATGGAGATAAAAAAATTCATGTTTTAGGTTGATTTGATTGACAACTTTGTCTAGTTTCAGGCTTAGTTTTTTTTTCAAAAGTAGTTTTGAATCATGTAAATATGCTTTAACAATTGAAGTTTTGACACATGGTATATTTTTATCCCTTGATCATAAAATGTTAGAACTTTTGGACATTGGATGGTCTCGTAGTATTACTTTGACAACCACCAAGTCCTACTCCCTCCGTCCCATAATATAAGACGTCATTACATCCAGTATACTCACATATTTGATGTAATAATGTCTTATATTATGGGACGGAGGGAGTATTATATAAAGGGTGTTATTTTTTTCATTTGGGTGGCCATGACGATTCGACACATTGATCATCAACTGTTTGACTGCACATGTTTTATTATGATTTACAAAATTAGGAGGAAGTATTCATATGTGAGTTCCTTATCAATTTTATGATGTGCTGATTTGGTTGTTAATGCTTCAAATTGTTGTGAAAATGTTCTGTGTATCAAGCATATCTCTTGTCTATGTTTTTAACCTTCTACGTAGCTTCTATTGATCCAAATAGTTGTGCCTCACAGGCTGAAGCAGTGAAATATTTTGACCTATGCCATTTTCCTTTTTGCTATGAACAGTAAAATATAGGCTCCCTTCATAAATTATCTTCATAAAGAACAGTAAAATAATTCTGACCTAATCAGGTAGGACTGTTTGGAGTGACCAGCTGCTGACTTGATTTCATTAACAATCAGGTCCTTGACGAGATCAGGCCATACCTTTCCGGCACAGGGGGTGGTGAGCTTGAGTTTGTTTCGATCGAGGAACCTATCGTGAAGGTCAGGCTCACAGGCCCAGCTGCTGGCGTGATGACTGTCCGAGTGGCCCTCACTCAGAAGCTCCGAGAAAAGATCCCGAAAATCGCAGCTGTCCAGCTATTGTCGTAAACCTTGAAGCACATTTAGAAGCCAAGCCCCTGTTATGTGAACGTGCCGCTACTGTAATTCTCAGGAATTCGTGATAACTGTATGTGTAGCCTCCCACAGCTGCTTAAACTCTCAATGGCGACGGCCAATAGAAGTATCTAAAAGGCTTTCATTTGCTGGATTCACAGCAGTTCTGGTTCCTACCTTGTACAGTGTTTGCTTCTGCAAATGAGAGTACTGCTGATCTTGCCATATTTTTGGAACACGTAAAATAATTTGGGATCAAGGTTTATCCTTGTGGTTTTGTTGGCCTGGTGTCAAACCCTGTGTCCTTTTTTTTGCGTAGTAATACGTGTCTCATCTTAATAACATAAAGATTTAATTACAAGCCACGTAAACATCGATATTACAAGACTGAAAAGATAGAATAATCCTATGCAAAAAGCCAGCGCCTGGCCTTCTCCACTACGAAAAAGGAGACAGATCACCTCTTCATCCGAACTCGACGCGGCTCCATCGCTGATCAGCCGCTTTATAGACCTCCAAAGTATTTTGCCTGTGTCCTTGTGTAGCTAATACATGCGCATATGTGTACAGCTCTAGTAGTATTTAACCTAAAAGGGCACTCGAGTCAGCACATAGTTTCTGCTTGGTTATCAGAACTTTGAACAGCCGTGCATGGAATACGATACCATGTTGCTACATAGTACGTGACAGGCAGAAAGAACCATGGACTAGTTAAAACATGCAGAAAGAACCATGGACTAGTTAAAACGGAAAAAGAACATGGACAGGGATTCAGTCCAAGAAACAGGTGGTAGATACAGCACACCCGGGGGGGGGGGGTGACACCAGCATCGCCACACAAGAACCATGGACCTAGTTTTCCAGTGTCTTCTCACGAAAGGGAAAGGAGAGAACAATAAAAAACCCGCGAGAGGGAGAGGTTTGGAGGAGACGCGTGACAGGAAAGTACTAATAAATAGGTTCGAGTGGCAAGTACATCACAGCAGCGCCCGTGGCCTAATGGATAAGGCGTTTGACTTCTAATCAAGCGATTGTGGGTTCGAGTCCCACCGGGCGTGCTTATTTTTTCTATGCACGCTGTTATGCTTTCTATTAGAATAGAACTATTTCTTTTTTGTTTTCATTTTATGTTCTTCATTTCGAAAATGATAGCAAATTTATATTAGATTAGAACCATTTCTTTTTCTTTTTCATTTTTTGTTCTTCATTTTGAAAAGGAAAAAAAATAGTTTTGTGGGTAAAATAAAAATAAAAAAACATAGAAGAAACTATGGCCAGATACCTAATGATATTCACAGATCCACTCAAGATACTTTCTAATAAAAAACACCAGAAGACACAACCATACATGATCTTGTACGTTTTGTTTGTATTTCTTTCAACTGTTCCTTCAAACCCTAGGAAAGTTGATCTCTCGGTGCACCGCACCATTGCCTTCTCTTTTCAAGTAGGTAGCCGCCCCATCCTCATCCACTGGCTCCCCCAGTGTGAGAATGTGTGAAGGCCCTGGTATGCCGCATGGGGTAGGTTTTCGATAAATGTTACTTTTTACCCTTTTGATGGTGGTGGCGGCGACACTAAGTAAAGTATTCTCAAACAATGTGCTGATGGTGGCGACGATGAAGCCGGTCCGACGAATAAGTACCTTCAAGTCTCTCCACTTCGATGGAGTCATCGACGGCGACATCGATAGCTCGACGGTGTATTTCCTTGCTGATCATTCTGGGTTGTGAGGTTATGATCTGCAGGGTTTCTTGGCTCATGAAACAACTTCCTTTTTTCGCGAGAAGTATAATATCTAATATAAAACATCTTAAACATTATAAAAATTACACAGAATTTCCGAGACCACCGAACGAGCCGCCGGTGCGCTGTTATCGCCGCTCCTCTACTAAAGCCGGCTTTACCTTGTCGATGGCAGTTGAGAAGTCTTCACACGGCTTCCTTTTATCCCGCAGCCCCGCCTCCGTCATGTTGGTGTGACCTCTAGCGCTGACATGATGCATGCGAGAAACAATGGAGTCTTGGCTCTTGGATCTGCAACTCTTGCAGCAGTGAGGGCGTCTTCTTCAAGATGTTGGTTCGGCAGCCCCGTGTCCTTCATGACTTCTTGTCTGCGATCAACAACTACAAGATGTCGGCTACAATAGAGTGGTATAGGGCGGCGCGCCATCAACCCGTTTGGAATCATGAAAATGGCCAATACTTAGAAATTTTGATGTACTCGCTCTGTAAACAAAGATAAGATGTTTTAGTCTTTTAGATCACTATAAGGAGTACATTTTTTTTGAGGGAGCTTCTTTGTTTTGTTTTTGGGGCATTTGGTTATTAGATCCGCGTTGTTTTCGCAAAATAAACAAATAAATAATCAGAGTGTATAGGACCGCATCAAGATGCGTGCGAAAATTAGCCTGCTCAGGTTGCAGGAAAAGATAGCACGGTCGACGATCCTCCGCCGCAATCCTTCTAATCTGCTGCTGGAGAGGAGAGGCCAACGTAGCTTAGTGTCGAAACATACCGACTAGCGAAGGAGGTGGTGGCTGGCGGCGGCAGCAACGGCGATGGGGATCTGGGGCTGGCCGTGGGGGCGGCGTGGGCTCTCGGGCTTCGGATCCGCGTCCACCGCTGAGGACATCGCCGCCGGCATCGACGCCAGCCATCTCACAGCCATCGTCACAGGTGCGTGCTTCTGCTGCAGCATTTTTTTAGAACTCTGCTTGTTCCTTGTGTGCTACTGCTAGTAGTGGATGGATGCAGAGTCTCATCGCTTGCTGACAGTGTGCTGATTAATTAACAAATTAGTGATTAAAAAGCACAAAATATCATTAATGGGATTATTTGCATTTGGAATCTGTAATTATCGGAGCTATTTGTACTATTATTTTGATAAATGTACAATCTCTGCAACGTGAGTAAATAGTAAGGGAATTGTTCAGTTATCATGATTAAAGGACAATTTCAAGCACATTTATGCTCATTCAGAGTACAGTACATGAGTACAATACATGAGGTAGACAGATGATTCTGCACTATTGATTGTCATATGCAGGAGCAACAAATGGCATTGGCAAGGAGACGGCCAGAGTTCTTGCACTGAGGGGAGCAAACGTGATCATACCAGCAAGGACGCTCGAGAGTGGGATGAAGGTGAAAGAGAGCCTCGCTGAAGAGGTCCCGAGCTCGAAGCTACATGTCATGGAGATGGATCTGAGCTCCCTCGACTCTGTTCGCAGCTTCGCGGGCTCCTTCAACTCCTCCCATAAGCATCTGAACGTCCTCATGTATGTCATTGTAATTAGGCATCATCAAATATTCAAAAGAGGCACAAAGTTTGGTTGGTACTAGTAAACACACTGACTGGGTTATTTATTCTGGCCTTCTCTGAAGAAACAATGCAGGGATAATGGCCTGCCCTTTCCAGCTATCCAAAGATGGCATTGAGCTACAATTCGCAACGAATCATCTTGGTATGTATTGTGCAGTTACATTCCTTTATGTTATAAATAAGAGTTGTACAAGTTCGTCACTAGTGTCAAGACCGTCGTGGTAGATGCTTTTGATCGTACACTGTTACCCATCAACAGTCATTCATGTAAACATCAGAATATCTGCTATTGCTGATGCTGCGTTTATATGAGATGTTCAGTAGTTCAGGCCTATTCAAACACCTTTTGAATTTTCACCTTGCGAGCAGGCCATTTCTTGCTGACAAATCTTCTACTTGACAAGATGAAATCAACTGCCAAGGAGACCGGTGTGCAGGGCAGGATCGTAAACCTAGCTTCAACAGCTCATAGAAGGAGTGATGGCAAAGGCTTTGATCTGAACAAGCTGAACAACGAGTCCAAGTCAGCAATATGCTATTCTTTACTGATTTTGTTTGCATGAATTCAACATAAGATCTGGCTGAAGTTCCTTCTAACGTATTGAAAAATTTACAGGTACAATGCATTTAGTGCATACTCACACTCCAAATTAGCAAATATTCTCCATGCAAATGAGCTATCCAGGCGTTTTCAGGTCTGCGATCTCTTACATGTTACATCCCTATTATTCATCATGAGCCTAGAACAAAGCATCAGCTGAAGCCTGACAATGATTTTGAGTAGTCTAAGGCTCTAAGCGATGCACTTGCAAAATAATGTTGTTATTTTGTTCTGAGCTGATGAAACAACATGATGCACAGTAAGGTAATACACATTGTGTCAGGCCTTATAAAGGACTAAAGGTTGTTTGGTGAAAATCCAGGAAGAAGGATGTGATCTGACTGCAAATTCGCTGCACCCTGGAATCATCGGAACCAACATCGTTCGCTACATCACGACAAACAGTAATATCACTGGAAACATAACACATTGATTCCAAAGGAAACTGTTCTGCCCAATACACTTAAGCAGTACCCCAAGCCTTAAACTGAATGTTCTGCAGGTGTACTGGCCTCGATTTTCTCACTGGTCAAGCCTTTCGTGAAGGATATACCCCAGGTAATCGAAACATGGCCGTCAGTGTCAATCTCTCACAAGAAGACCAAGCATATCTCTCATTCCAAAATACATGGCCATCAGTATCAATGTCTCCCAAGAAGATATTTTTCTATGAAAGCTAAAATGATAACAAGATTTTAGCCTGACAAAACTAATTTGTTATTCAGGGAGCTGCAACTACCTGTTATGTGGCATTGCATCCTGATACCAAGGGTGTGTCCGGCAAATACTTCGCCGGTTGCAACGAGGCGACGCCGACGTCCGTCGCAAGAGATGCAGAGCTGGCCAAGAGGCTGTGGGCGTTTAGTGACGAACTTGTAGAAAATAGATCAAAATGATGTTATGCGGTGTGCTGTGATTGTGTGCAGTGGCGACGCGTAACTCCGCCACTGATTGTTTGTACATATGCATGTACTGATCGAAGATGGTATGTCTACCTACTGTAAACTTCCAAAACATAAATCCGTAAATACGGAAAAGCTTTGCCTATCTTTTCATCGATAGGAGAGCGTAGATACAGGGTACAGAAGCAACTCGCAAGCATGTACACATGGCTGGCCTGAGCGAGTTGCCAGTGTGCATGTAGTCTAGGGGCTGCGCTACCCCAATACACGATGGCCTACGTCTCCCGGAGAAGGATTGCTAGTAAACCTTTGTCACCGGCGTGTGCGCACAAGCAACCTTAATTAAGGCCAATTTTACCGCGCGACCTCAAACGGACGTTCGTTTTGTCCGAATTCTGTCCGTTTGGGTAGGGCAATGAGGTTGTGTCTGGAAGTATCCTGAGATGCGATGGCCGTGCGTCCAGCACGTGGCCGCATCCGTTTGCTCCATCCTGTTCGTCAGGGTCAAAAATGCCCTTATTTTCATCAAAACTAGTTTGCACGTCCAAATATTTGTCTGAAAAATTAAATAATTTTACAACCCAATTGAAATTGTCTCTAATAAAATAGTTTTACAACTTTGATATCATAAGATCGTTCGTGGATTTTAATGTAAAAACACCTGCGCAGAGCTTGGAGAGCAGAGCACTCGGGTGCGATGGGTTGATTGATTCCATAGTAGGTTTCTGAGTTCATCAGGTGTGCTCGTGCCTGAAATGCTTTTCACAAGAAGCTAGTCAGAAAAATGGGCACACAGCTACGCGATTCTAACTGCTCTTGGTTTTGTAACTCACTGCTCTTGGTTTTCTACGTGGGAGTTGGTCCGGATAACACCAAATCGAAATTGTCTTGACTGAATATAAAATGAACCAATACATCTATTGGTCGCCAATGTGATCCCACACGTGCTCAACCAAGTCAGTTTGAAGATTCAAATGAGTGAGCCAATCACGCATCTCACAGTGGAATTGGACAAACTGTTCAAATGTGGCCGGGTCTTGGTCCAGGGGCTCAATATTTCCACCTTGATAATGAAATCCTTGGTCGAAGATACTATCATCACGCTCATCGTCGACGATCATGTTGTCCGGCAATGACGGCGACGACCAAACCTCCTCCGATCGACGGCCAAAACTATGGTGAAAGCGCGGGCGTGGTGGCGGCCATGTCGGGACGTGGTTTGGTATGGACGGCCGGCGGCTGCGCGGTGAGGAGGCGGCCAGAGAATAGCGGTGGCGCCGGCAGCGGGGCGGGGCGGGGAGAGGGGTGTAGGCGTTGGAAGCGAAGGGACTGCTAGTGTCCCCGACAGGCGGGTCACGGGAGGACAAGGGCGTGCGGCGAGCCCGTCCGCGCGATGTCCGTTTCACCCCAAACTCGGCGCAAGTTTGGGTCTGGGATGGGTCGAAAACGGACGGAATCCGGACATTTGTCGTTTGAGGCCGCGCGTTGGGCTGCGCTATTCGTCCGTCCTACCCCAAACGGACGCACGCGGATAAGATGGGGTCGCGCGGTGGAGTTGGCCTAAATGGAGTGCACCGTGTGCGCGACAGAGGGTCGCGCCCTGTTGAAGTCGTTCCGTTGTTTCCAGATTGTCCAGACGATGAGGGCAAAAACGACAAATTTGATCTGTGGACAAAAAAAAAATCACAAAGTGAACTGTCTTTGAAAAAAATTCACTTCACTGACCCTTTTGTGTAGCGCCCGACACCTAAGCACCACACTACACTGTGTAGCGCCTGACTGGCCGGCGCTATACATCTGGCTAGCGTCACACTTCAAACTGTTTAAAAATTGACAACTCAGTATGCAATGCTTAAGAGATAGGCGCAGTACTATTTGCATTATCCCACCACGCTTTGGTTTTCTGTACCGTGGCAGAGACAGGCCTGCCGTTGCTATGGGACGCTCATCAGCAGCGTACCTTGGCTTTTGTCATTGATTGTATATGCATGCTCTACTGCTAGCTGCTATAGTTTTTTTTTTAAACCTGGACCGTAGAACAATCGTTTTACGGTATTTTCATTAATAATAAATATATACAGCAAAAAGTTACAAAAAGTATATCATTCAATGCCCTCTCTCGAAACATTATTGAAACTAGTAGAATGCCCGTGCGTTGCTACGGGCTACGATGCATGAAGAAATCAAACAAATGGTTAAGCTTCTTTTGAAGGTCAAAACTCATTTCTCCCTCATACGTACATTTCTCGCTCAGATGTCCGCACGTGTTCGAATGTCCGGACATCAAATGGGCGCCCGTCGCGGTGATTGCCTTCTCGCCGTTGGTGCCGACCGCTCGAGGTCGCCACCACCACTCACCACTCGTAGTCTCCGTCAGCTCCCCGTCGCCTCTTGCGCAACGTGCGCGCGCTGGTCGACGACTGCCCCTCCCGCTCACTGTCCTTGGACTGGTCAAATAAGGCGTGCCTAGAGCTAATGGCAAAGTGCAGTTATGCAGGAGATCCTTATACAGTAGCTAATTATTCAAAGCTTCAATCAGGCATTTGATCTTTCAGCAATTTTTGTGCTCTAATCTCTAGTTGTGGATATGCTCTGTTGCTACGATGAGAGTAGGATCCATGTATATCAGTGAAAACTTGTTGTAATTCCATACGAATGAAATGTTGTGATTTGAAATCATTTTCTTCTATCATTTCATACAAATCAGCTGGTTAATCTTAGAAAAAGATCAACCGCATGTACAGCCGTCCGATACAGCCGTGCGTGACCCTTTGATTATCTCCATCTTCCCATCCTACTCATGCAAGAGGCAACACCCCGTACCCTTCCTCTCACATCACACACTCTTCTGCACTTTGCAGTCACAACTAATTTTGGATATATTAACAATGCAAACTTGATAAATGAGTACAATAGGTTTATAGGGAGGGTAACTAACAAAAACAATTGTACTATACACTACAAAAATATTTGTTCTCATGAAGAAAAACGTCGGTTCCGTTAATTAACAAATGAGGAAAATAGTTCATTCATACATCAAAAGCAATGCAATTGAAATTGAAGCACAAAGCACTACCAAACACTCATAAGAGGCAATTACTTTGCAAATAACTGTCAGTGTTCCCAGTTCAGTTAAAAGAGCATAAGATCTTACTCAAAAAAACCTTTTGATTCAGAAGCTCATAGACTATTTGTTGTTCTACATTTACTAAAATAAAGAGAATTAATTAGCTAATGATAATTATGCAAACAAAAGAGCTAGCCTATTACCTGGGTGCTCCTTGGAGAACATGACAGAATAGCTCGGACATCCTTATATGCTCCTCACATATGGGTTGGATATGGGGGATTTGTGGACTGACTGGACATGCCCAGACAAAGTAGGGATTGTGATTGGCTGGCCTTTTTTCTTCTCTTTTCTGTCCAGGACAATGAACGGACTCTCAAATGGGATGTTTGAGGGGTCCGATTGTAGATGCTCTTAATTTCCGAAATAGAAAACAAATATAAGTTTCAGTGGCAAATGAATATTTTTCTACAGTTGGTATATATAACTATACTATTGTGTATAAAGAGAACGGCTAGGTAACATGCCATATATTATTAGTCTAATGTGTGATGGCTGCTCAACCTATTTTCTGGTATCCGATATTGCAAATCATTTGGACATCCAAAGGAGAAAGATTCAACATCATATGTATTCAAATTAACAATCAAAGATTATATGTGGTATTTAGGATGTGGGTCAAGAACTTTACGTGCAACCTGAGATCAAAACTTATCAACAGAGATAAAAAAACACCAATAGAGATTGCCATTTTTGGGAGGTTAGTTCCATCAAGCTTAGGGCATCTCCAGCCGCGCCCCCAACAGGCCCTTCCCAGGCGTTTTGCCGCGCCGGCACAAAAAAACGCCCAATCGCGTCCCCAGAAGCCCGTTTTTTCGCCGGCTCGCGCCAAAACTGGTGCCGGCGGACCCAGGCCGAACCCGGCGCCCTGGGGGGCGCTTGGGGAGCCGGCACAAGCGAAAAAGGCACGTGGGTCCGCCCTGACGGTGACCCGAGGGCCTTTTCCTGCCGTTTCTTGACGCTTTTCCCTCGCATCTCTCCCGCTCGCTCGCCTTCCTCCCGCCATTCCCTCACTTTCTCCCGCCAAACCCTCTCTCGCTCGCCTTCCAGTCGCCGCCATGCCGCCGAAGAAGTATGCCATGCCGCGCGCGGCGGCAACCACGACTGGCACCGTGGCCTAGCCGAAGCAGAGGAAACCGAGGGCGCCGCCATTGAAGCCACCGGGCATGTCGAACGCCGAGTGAAGGGTGGAAGTTCAGCGACGCGACGCAGTCACCGCCGACCGGCGGAACAGGGCCATCGCCAAGAAGGCCCGCGACAACGCGGCGCGCGCGGCGGCGTCCTCCTCATCGCTCGACCATGCGGGGATGATGAATCCACCCGTCGTCAGCCACGCCCAGTACGCGCCCTGGGGACAGCAAGGCGTCGGATCTCCATGGAGATCGTCGTCGCCCGGCTACGCCGACGGCGACGCGCACGGTGGGTTCAACCCAAACGTGACCTTCCCCCATGGCCACCCCGCGACGCGCACGCCCTCGCCCGCCTTCGTCGGCGTGCAGTACCCTCCGTACAACTACTCGCCGCCCGCCTACGCGTCCACACCGACGCCCCATCTCCCCCGTGGACCGCTGCCCTTCTCGCACCTCGGCGACACCGACGACACAGGAGCCGACATGGACGACATCATCGCGACAGGATCGACCGCGGCCGCCGCGTCTCCCGGGTTCGCCACCCGGATCTCAGCGGCAACATGGAGGCCGAGCTCGGCTACGTCTACGGCTCCTGTTCCGACGAAGGGGCGTTAGAAGAAGAAGCGGGCGGCTAGGCCAGGTGAACCGCGCATCAAGTGGACGTCCAAGGAGGAGGAATGCCTCGCCGAAGCATGGAAAGTCGTCTGCCTCGACCCGACCACCGGCACGAACCAAAGCTCCGAGACGTACTGGTACCGCATCAAGGCCGAGTTCGACGAGCGAAAGCTCGTCGACCCCTACTTCAAAGGCATCTACATGCAGCGCGGCTCCAAGGCGATGGCGAACCATTGGGGGCGTATCCAGTTGGCGCGCAACAAATAGCATGAAATCGTCGAGGAGGTCGCGGCTCGCCAGAAGAGCGGCGCCAGCGTCGAGGATCAGGTACGCACGCCGTTCGCCCGCATCTCTTCGTCGTCTACGCCCGCCGCCCGCCAACTGTTTGTTCCTTCGCGCAGTTGTTGTGCATGTTCACCATGTATCGGCGCGACAACCTCGACGCCGACTTCAAGCACCTCCACGTCTACAAGCGCATTGACAAGTGCAAGAAGTGGGCGGAAGTCCGACGTACCCTCGACAAGGCCAAGGAGACATACAAGCCGGACGCGACGACTCCGGTCGCGTCAGAGGGGCGGCCGGACGGCCACAAATTGGCAAAGAAGGGGAAAAACACCGACGCGGCAACCGCGCGAGTGCAGGAGTCCATCGAGCATTGCCTCGCCAACGCCCAGGCCCGGGCCGTCCTACGTGAAGAGAAGACCGAGGCGCGGTGGTCGTCGCTGATGACGAACAGCGCCATCAAGCTCGACCTGCTCCGGACCAACGTCGACCTGCTCCGGACGAACGTCGCCGCGAAGAAGAGGAACACCGACATGGCTTTTCCGATGGGTGGGGCGGACATGCTCCAGAGCAACGACGAGCAGCTCAGGGCGTGGTACATGGCGGAGCGCGGCCTCATCCTGAACCAGATGCAGACGGCAACGCCGATGACGCCGACGACGCCAGCTCCCGCGCCCACGACCACACGGACGCCAAGCCCGAACGACGCCTCTACATCGCCGCCCAGTAGTACCAAAGCCGCGCCGACACAGCCCAGCACCGAAGCAGCTCCGACATCGCCGAGCCCGCGCACGCTGACTCCGCCAACGCCTGGAGCCGACCCCGCCGAGTGAATCGTTGCGCACGCGAACTTGCGGCGTGCGGCGCTCTATTTTTTGTAATGCCAGACTACGTCCGATCGCCGGATTTGTGGCGTCTTTCGTGAGCGGGAACGGCCTAGTTCAAATTTCCCGCATCCTGGGGCCGGCGCTTGGGGGCGTGTGACGCCCCTGATTCAATCGTACACTAATCATGCACGCAAATGTGTACGATCAAGATCAGGGACTCACGGGAAGATATCACAACACAACTCTACAAATAAAATAAGTCATACAAGCATCATAATACAAGCCAGGGGCCTCGAGGGCTCGAATACAAGTGCTCGATCATATACGAGTCAGCGGAAGCAACAATATCTGAGTACAGACATAAGTTAAACAAGTTTGCCTTAAGAAGGCTAGCACAAACAGGGATACAGATCGAACGAGGCGCAGGCCTCCTGCCTGGGATCCTCCTAACTACTCCTGGTCGTCGTCAGCGGGCTGCACGTAGTAGTAGGCACCTTCAGGGTAGTAGGAGTCGTCGTCGACAGTGGCGTCTGGATTCGGGGCTCCATCGTCTGGTTGCAGCAATCGGGTAGAGAGATGGGGACAAGGGGAAGCAAGGCAACCGTGAGTACTCATCCAAAGTACTCGCAAGCAAGGAGCTACACTACATATGCACGGATATATGTGTAAAGGGCCATATCAGTGGACTGAACTACAGAATGCCAGAATAAGAGGGGGATAGCTAATCCTGTCGAGGACTACGCTTCTGGCAGCCTCCGTCTTGCAGCATATAGAAGAGAGTAGACTGAAGTCCTCCAAGTAGCATCGCATAGCATAATCCTACCCGGCGATCCCCCTCCTCGATGCCCTGTTAGAGAGCGACCACCGGGTTGTATCTGGCACTTGGAAGGGTGTGTTTTATTAAGTATCCGGTTCTAGTTGTCATAAGGTCAAGGTACAACTCCAAGTCGTCCTGTTACCGAAGATCACGGCTATTCGAATAGATTAACTTCCCTGCAGGGGTGCACCACATAACCCAACACGCTTGATCCCATTTGGCCGGACACACTTTCCTGGGTCATGCCCGGCCTCGGAAGATCAACACGTCGCAGCCCCACCTAGGCACAACAGAGAGGTCAGCACGCCGGTCTAAACCTAAGCGCACAGGGGTTTGGGCCCATCGCCCATAGCACACCTGCACGTTGCGAACGCGGCCGGTGAGCAGACATAGCAACCTCCAGTACAACGGAAGTCACGTTACGCGGTCCAACCCGGCGCGCGCCGCTCGGTCGCTGACGTCACGAAGGCTTCGGCTGATACCACGACGCCGAGTGCCCATATCTTTCCCACGTAGTTGGTTAGTGCGTATAGGCCAGTAGCCAGACTCAGATCAAATACCAAGATCTCGTTAAGCGTGTTAAGTATCTGCGAACGCCGAACAGGGCCAGGCCCACCTCTCACCCAGGTAGTCTCAACCTGCCCTGGCGCTCCGCCACAAAGATCCACACAGAGGGCCGTTGGGACAAAGGTCCTTTCAGCCGCCAATCCCTGAATCACTCGCGGGTACTCCTCAAGCCGACCCGACTTTAGTCACCACATGTATCATGTATAAAGTATAGTATATACCCGTGATCACTTCCCGAGTGATCACGACCCGATAGTATAGCACAACAGACGGACAAGAATGTAGGGCCACTGATGAAAAACTAGCATCCTATACTAAGCATGTAGGATTGCAGATAAAGCTAACAACAGTAGTAGCAAGGACAGGCTATGCATCAGGATAGCACAAACGAAAAGCAGTAACATGCTACACTACTCTAATGCAAGCAGTATAGAAGAGAATATGCGATATCTGGTGATCAAGGGGGGGCTTGCCTGGTTGCTCTGGCAAGAGAGAGGGGTCGTCAACTCCGTAGTCGTACTGGGTAGCAGCGGCGTCGGTCTCGGTGTCTAGCGAGAGAAGAGGGGGAAGAAACAATAAATATTTAAGCAAACATATGCATAGCGATGCATGACATGACAAGTACCAGTGCTAGGGGTGCCCTAACGCGGTAAGAGGTGATACCGGGGAAAGGGGGAAACATCCGGGAAAGTATCCCCGGTGTTTCGCGTTTTCGGGCAGAGGTGCCGGAGGTGAAATGTTTCATGTTTGATATGCTAGGGACGTGTGGCAGACAAACGGACCGCGTATTCGGATCCGTCTTGTCGTTCTGAGCAACTTTCATGTACAAAGTATTTTCATACGAGTTACAGATTATTTTATATTAATTTTCAAAGTTTCTAAATGATTTTTTGAAATGTATTAAATAAATGGTTAAATGATAGAAATACTCTGGTTACACAGGCTGTGCTAGCCAGGGCGTATGATAATGGGGCCAGAGGGGTCCAGTCAGCAGCATAGTCAGCAGTTGACCAGTCAAAGTTGACTGGTCAACGGGGTCAAAACAGGCCCACATGTCATGGACTAGTTTAATTAAGCAGGATTAGTTAGACTAAATATGTTCATTAGGCTCATTAAGATTAATTAATTAAGTTACTTAAGCGTTTAACTAATTAATTAATTATTTTTATTAATATTTTTTCATTTCCTTTTCTTTTCTTTATCTAAACAGGGGCCGCGTGGGGCCCCCTGGCAGTGTCACAGGGGCCAGCGGGGCGGGCTACTGGGTGCGGGCGCCCGCCCGAACATGCACGGGCGTGAGGGCGCGCCATGGCCGGGCCGGGGCTGCGCCGGCGACGGCGGCGGTCGGGACATGTGAGGGTGGCCGGCGAAGGGGAGGTGGCCAACGCGGATGGGAATGGCGCGGGCGCTGCGCGTGCGCAGGCGAAGCGGGCGGCGCATGGACGCATGCGGCCTTGCTCGCGGAAGCAGCAGAAGCACGGGCAGCTGAAGCAAAACAGGGGCGCGGCCAACAGCAGCAGCATGCGGGCGCGGTCATGGTCGGGGCATGGGCGTGCACCAACAGGGCAGGCACGGCGCAAGGCAGCAGGTAGCGGCGGCGGGCGGTTGCAGTAGCAGAAGGAGCAGTAGGCGGGAGCAGTTAGCTGGGCAATCAGCCAGCTTAGAACAAGTCAAACAGAGCAACCCGCACGTACAAGCTAGCAAGCAAGCTAGCTAGGAGGTTAATCGATTAACCGTAGCCACAACGTATAATACCCGCTCTCGCCGGAACTAGCTCTAGTTGATTTCGATCAACTCCACTGAGCAGAACAAGACATCGTGGTTTATTCCAACAAGCAGCAGTGTGCGGCTGCAGTAGAGGCACAGCGGTGCGCGGGCGGCAGCGGCGACGAGCAAGCGCTAGCGAGTGCACGGCCAGGAACTGCAGCAGCAGCATGCGAGTGTGCGTGCAGACGTGGAGCTCGAGCGACCATGGCGGACGGGGCTCGGTCTACGGCGAGGAAAGGCCAGTGGTCGAAAACGACCAAAACAGAAGAGGGGGAAACACGGGGGTGCTCACTTGGATGCTTGTAGGGGCCTCGTAGAAGTCGAGGAAGGCCGTGGTTGATCGGATCGACGGCGAACCGTGGCCGATCCAGTCGGGGACGGTGGACGAACGCGACGTCTCGGCGATGATCCGCGGCAAATGGCTAGATGTCGACGATGTAGAAGATGCCTAGGATGCTCCTGGACAAGTGGAGGCGGCGAGGGGCGACCATTGGACACGGGAACGACGGCGGTGCATCGGGCGCGGCGGCGAGATCGATCTAGAGTGTGAGAGAGAGGAACAGCGGCGCGAGGGGGAAAGTGGTGGGAGCTAGGGTTCGTCGGGGGTCGCGGGGAGGCTCTTATCCAAGGGGGGAACCGCGGGATGGACGACGCGTGTGCATCAGCGACTTGAACGAGCGCTCTGCCTCCAGCGCGATGGGGATGAACAGGAGGTTGAAGGAGACTAGAGGTGGGCTGGGCTAGCTACTGCCCCTTTGGGCTTTAAGTGCACAATATTTAGGTTTGCCCCTATTTGTTTATTTTTCTGCTTCTATTTTTTCTATGATTTATTTTATTCACCATAGTTTTGCACTTACTTAAAATACCAATTGAATTTTATTCATCGTGAAACTTGTCACTTAATTACTTCACAATATTTTGGAATGACATACAAAGTTTGACGTCAATTGGAATTGTATAAATATTTGCTTATTTTGAAAAGGCCATTGTATTTGTCGTTGGACCACTTTATAAATTCCTAGGATTTAATTGGTGGGTCAAATAATGTTGGGTTCAACATGACAAATGATCAGGGGAAATATTGAACAATGTGAAAATTTTAGTTTTAAAGTTTGAAGACTTTTATCGTTTGACTTTATTTTAAATTTGAATTTGAATCGTTTTTTGAACCATCGCGAGATCAACAACAGTAACCGTGGTGATGTGGCATCATTAACATGGCATTACTGTAGCTTAAATAACCGGGCGTCATAGGGCGTGACTGGGAGCTAGGTCGCCCCCAGGGGCCGAACTAGCGTCGGCACGCCACCAGGCTGCTCTATTTAGGCGCCCTGGGGGCCGAACGGCTGGAGATGCCCTTAATACGATATCATGCAGAATTTTGCAAAAGCTTTCTATTATTATAACAACATGTTAATCGAACATAATTTGGCAAAACCAATTCTGTGTATGAACATCAATAATAGACCATACTCGTAGTGAGTATGCATTAACCAAAGCATACACTACCGAAATCAGGGCCGTCGGCATAGCCCTGACTGGCCGTCGGGACAGGCCTATGCCGATGGCCCCCGTCGGCATAGGGCCGTCGGCAACATATCCGTCGGCGTAGCCTGGGAGGCCGTCGGCAACATATCCGTCGGCGTAGCCTGGGAGGCCGTCGGCATAGGTCCTATCCCGACGGTGTCCGTACATCTATGCCGACGGCCCTGGCCGTCGACAACGTTACCTCCTAACGGCGGCCGCCGTCAAGTCCTGACCAACGCCTGCTCGCCACGTGAAACTATGCCGACGGCTAGGCCGTCGGCATGGACGTGCCATGTGGCGAGCAAGCGTCACCCCTGGGGCAGGTCTATGTCGACGGCCTAGCCGTCGGCATAGGTTCAAACTAAGCCGACGACCAGGCCGTCGGCATAGACCTGCCACATGGCAGCAACTGGGCTCTCCTGGGGCAGGGCTATGCCGACGGCCTGGCCGTCGGCATAGGCTTGCCACGTGTCAGCCACTGGGAGCTCATGCCAGCTCTATGCCGACGGCTAGTTTCTGCCTGTTTTTTTTTCTTTTTTCTGTTTTATTTCAGCTCAATTCATTTGAATATATACAGCATATAAGTCCTATGAGACTGACCTACAATCAAGAAGAGAAAATAGATATTATCCAACATCAGAGACCATCCCCACCACATCGATTAGACTTATGGCCGTGTACTGATTGCCCACCACATCGATCAGACTTATGGCCGTGTACTGATTGCCCAGGAGAGCTATGAATCCAATATCCATGTATCAAAAACGAAAATAAACAAGCTGAAACAAAAGCCTCCCTATCACCACCACTTGTATCACTGATCATTATATCTCCATGCTCATTGGTCGCTTGTAATTCAGCATACATAAACAAGAGCAGTACAACTAAAGAAAATAGTTTTTTTATTCCCAATATACATTCATACCGCTCTCAGCTAATGCGTAATTTACCCGATAATATATCATTTCTGTCTACATCATAGTGGAAACAAGCAGACAAAAGTTCGGGATAACAAATCAATTTTTGGCACAAAAAATAGCAATTCTACTTGTATGCAAGCACTTGAATCAAGTTGTATCACCGTGTGAATGCATTGATATGTAGAACATCGAGCAGCAAAAATAAATAATTGAGATGCAAGCTGGGAGGAGAGGGAGAGCTTTTTTACTCTTACGAGCTCCGTGGAGAGTTCATCAGCTGATTGTACTATGTGCCCACGGCTTCAATGTCTCTCCTGGTCCATCCATCATTGGGGCTGGTACTACCGGTCGGTGCCGCTCGCCATCACTGCAGCAATAATATCCTCGTGGAAGAGGCATGCAATAGCACCAGTCCTCCCGTCGTGGTGGAGACCAGAGCCACGACGCGCTGCTCCTACGAGTGGCCCTCAGCCCGGCTCTCTGCAGCACAGCCGCATCACATGGCGGAGGAGGCCCCGAGCACCTGCCGCTGTCGGCGACCTCAACAACGTCGATGCGGCTCGACGCCTGGCCTGCACGCGCAAGCGGCAGCCTCGGCACGCTCACCGTCCATGACGACGGCGACCCGTGACGCCCGCACCCGCACGTTGCCCCCGACGAGACGGCGACCTTGGCTGCACCGACCCACTGGAGGAACAGCTAGCGCATAGTGCGCGCGGTGGCCCCCGACCCCGATACCTCTGCTCCCGGCTGAGACGTGCCCGGCGCACGCGGCGGCCAGCGGTCTGCGTCGCTCCCCGGCACACGGGCGCGAGGGAGCGAGGCGGCCAGGTCCGACTGGCAGAGCCCCGTGGCGTGTGGCATGGCGGCGATGGGCAGCGGCGCCATGGTCATGTGTGAAATGTTGGAAATATGCCCTAGAGGCAATAATAAAAGCATTATTATTATATTTCCTTATTCATGATAATTGTCTTTATTCATGCTATAATTGTGTTATCCGGAAATCGTAATACATGTGTGAATAACAGACAACAAACATGTCCCTAGTGAGCCTCTAGTTGACTAGCTTGTTGATCGACAGATAGTCATGGTTTCCTGACTATGGACATTAGATGTCATCGATAACGGGATCACATCATTAGGAGAATGATGTGATGGACAAGACCCAATTCTAAACATAGCATAAGATCGCATAGTTCGTTTGCTAGAGTTTTCCAATGTCAAGTATCCTTTCCTTAGACCATGAGATCGTGTAACTCCCGGATACCGTAGGAGTGCTTTGGGTATGCCAAACGTCACAACGTAACTGGGTGACTATAAAGGTATACTACGGGTATCTCTGAAAGTGTCTGTTGGGTTGACATGGATCGAGACTGGGATTTGTCACTCCGCTTGACGGAGAGGTATCACCGGGCCCTCTCGGTAATGCATCATCACAATGAGCTCAATGTGATCAAAGTGTTTGATCACGGGATCATGCATTACGGTAACGAGAAAAGTGACTTGCCGGTAACGAGATTGAACGAGGTATTGGTATACCGACGATCGAATCTCGGGCAAGTAAAATACCGATTGACAAAGGGAATCGTATACGGGATTAATTGAATCCTTGACATCGTGGTTCATCCGATGAGATCATCGTGGAGCATGTGGGAGCCAACATGGGTATCCAGATCCCGCTGTTGGTTATTGCCCGAGAGCCGTCTCGGTCATGTCTGCATGTCTCCCGAACCCGTAGGGTCTACACACTTAAGGTTCGGTGACGCTAGGGTTGTGAAGATATGTATATGCAGTAACCCAAATGTTGTTCGGAGTCCCGGATGAGATCCCGGACGTCACGAGGAGTTCCGGAATGGTCCGGAGGTAAAGAATTATATATAGGAAGTGCTATTTTGGCCATCGGGACAAGTTTCGGTGTTATCGGTATTGTACCGGGACCACCGGAGGGGTCCCGGGGTCCACCAGGTGGGGCCACCTGCCTTGGGGGGCCACATGGGCCTTAGGGGGTGCGCCTTGGCCCACTTGGGCCAAGGGGAACCAGCCCCAAGGGCCCATGCGCCAAGGAAACTTGGAGGAGGGAGAGTCCAAAGGGGGGAAGGCACCTCCGAGGTGCCTTGGGGAGGATGGACTCCTCCCCCCTCTTGGCCGCACCCCTTCCTTGGAGGAAGGGGCAAGGCTGCGCCCTCCCCCCTCTAATGCACCTATATAAAGGGGGGCAGGGGAGGGGGGCAGCGCACCAATTGCCCTGGCGCCCCCTCCTCCCTGCAACACCTCCTCCTCCTCCCGTAGTTGCTTAGCGAAGCCCTGCCGGAGTTCTGCTGCATCCACCACCACACCGTCGTGCTGGATCTTCCTCAACCTCTCCTTCCCCCTTGCTGGATCAAGAAGGAGGAGACGTCTCCCGTCCCGTACGTGTGTTGAACGCGGAGGTGCCGTCCGTTCGGTACTAGATCATCGGTGAATTGGATCACGGCAAGTACGACTACCTCATCCACGTTCACTCGAACGCTTCCGTTGCGATCTACAAAGTGGTATGTAGATGCTATCTAATCTGAATACTCGTTGCTAGATGAACTCATAGATGGATCTTGGTGAAACCGTAGGAAAAATTTTAATTTTCTGCAACGTTCCCCAACATGAAAGGGGTGGAAGCTGCTAGGAATTTCCTATTCGTGGAAAGAGAGCCATGACAAGTGAATACGTGGTGATTTGCGATGTAGGAGTATTAGGAAAGTTCTGATTCCATCATGATGCAGGAGTATTAGTGAATTGGATTTTTTTCCTTAAAGTCAGTTATTTGTTTCCTTAAAATTTGTAATTTGTTTCCTCTAGCAAATTGCATTGATGAGATGGATCGCTTGATTTGGATAAGTTAGGAAAGTTAGGGTCTGTCTCTTTTTTACAATAGGAAAGTGTTTGTTTACAAGGAAATAGTGGAGAAAAAGTAAACCGGTCGGATGGTGGGAAGTGAGACGAAAAAAACCATACAAAAGAAAACCAGTCGAAAGTTGAGGGACTATTCAACCAACTCATCCATTAGGAGTAGAGATCTATGAGAACTGATCAATCCAGCTGCTAATTCGTTCTGCTTGTATAGCCTTAGCGCGTAGGCAAACCATCTGTAGACTGTCTTTGAGGTAGAATTTCCATGTGTTGATGTGTGGAGGTGCATGCCTAAAAACCTTATCATTCCTCACCATCCAGGTACTCCAGCATCCCAAGATAACAATATCCAGTGCAAAATCTTTGGGTAGTCTTAACATGGTAAACTGAACTTCATCAAAAGTTGAAATCCCTCTATTCCTGGTTGGCAGTAAGTTGTGCCAACAGCTCAGGGAGAAAGGACAGTTCCAAAAGAGGTTAATGAGAGTTTCCTCAGTACCATCAGCACACATAGCACAAGTATAATCTGGAAGAAACATATTCCCGCGCTTAAGCAGATCCCTTGTGCCAACTCTGTCATGGAGTAGGAGCCAGAAGAAAATTTTGTGTCTGAGCCGACAAGAGGTTTTCCAAATCAGCTTGAAGGTGTCATGAGCCTCATTCTTATCGCAGATAAGTTTGTACATTCTCATCGAGGAGTATTGGTGGCTAGGCCAGGGATAACACCATGTATCTTGTTCCATAGATTGTGTGTAGCTTTGCATGTGGGTCTGAATGTGGTTGAATTGGTTGAAAGCTTGGAGTGATAACGGTCGATGGAAGAGGTGGCTGAGGTCTTGCTGGTCAGACACCTCTTTCAGGGTTAGCTTTGAGTTGATCACAAATGAGAACAGCTCAGGAAACTGAATTTGTAAAGGTTGGCCAAGCCAATTATCAAACCAGAATAGAGTAGTTTCTCCATGACCAGGTTTACAGATAGCATGCTGTTTGAATGATTGCAGTGTTTTCAAGATGTTCTTCCACCAGAAGGAGCCCACCAATCTGTCCCCAGGAAGGGAATCCTGATAATAGGTCTCCCAGATGATTTTGACCCAGGGAGTATTATCCTTATTGAAGAATTTGTGCAGGTATTTCATGAGAAGCACTTGATTGTGAAGTTGAACATCTAGGACTCCCAAACCCCCTTGAGCTTTAGGTTTGCAGACTTGTTCCCAAGAGATCAGAACCATGCCCCTCTCTTGTGTGCCATACTTACGCCAGAAGCAATTCATAAGATAAGTGTTGATTTTCTTAATCACTGTCTTGGGAATCCATAGGGTACACATGAAAAATATGGGCATGCTTGTGAAGGCTGATTTAATGAGTGTAAGTTTGTCTCCAGTGGATAAGAGGGTGGAACAGCTGAGCAATCGATTCTCAATTATCTTCAACAGGGGCAAACACTCTTCAACTTTAGGTTTGTTGAGGCAAAGAGGCAGACCCAGATACTTGTGTGGCAGTGTACCAATGCTGCAACCTAAGAGCTGAGATAGAGCATGCATCTTGTCCATGGGGGTGTTTATTGCAATGAGTGTGGATTTGGAGTAGTTGACCTTGAGTCTAGTGAAAGAGGCATAATGAAGCAGTAGGTTCTTAATGTGTTCAAGTTGTTGAATATCTGCATGGGCCACCAGAATGGTATCATCAGCATACTGAATGATAGGGAAATCTGGACATGACTGGTGGGTCAGAGGTGACTGGATCAAGTTGTTAAGCATAGCCTCATTCATCATGGTTTGTAACAAATCAGCTGCAATCACAAAAATAAGAGGTGAAAGTGGATCCCCTTGTCTAACTCCTTTCTTGCAAAGGAATTGTTTGCCTGGTACCCCATTCAATAAGACAGAAGAAAATCCAGTCCCATAAATCATCTTGATCCATTGTATCCATCTGGGTCCAAATCCTTTGGCTTTCATAATTTGAAAGATAGTCTCATGGTTCAACATGTCAAAAGCCTTCTCAAAATCCAATTTCAATAGCACTAACTCTTTCCTGCTTTGGAAACATTGGTGGATGTATTCATATGACCAAGCAAGGCAGTCCTGGATGCATCTGTTGTTTAGGAATCCATATTGATTGGTGTGCACCATCCTAAGGATCACTTTTTGGAGTCTGTTAGCCAGCAGCTTGGTGATAATTTTAAGGGTGCAATTGAGAAGAGAGATAGGCCTGAACTCAGCTGGACTTGTAGCAGCATCTGTTTTGGGGATCAATGTAATGAAGGAATAATTGATGCTCTAAATATTGACAGTCCCAGCATGGAAATCATTGATAAGTTGATAGAAGTCAGGGGCCAGAATATCCCAACAGTGTTTGAGAAATGCTGCATTAAATCCATCAGGACCAGGGGATTTATCAGATGGCATTTGACTAATGACTTTGTCAATTTCTTCCTTGGAGAAAGGAACTTCCAAGTCTGAAAGATCATCAAGTGGGTGAAGGAGAGAATCCAATAACAATGGGTTTTCAGAGGGCAGACAGGTGCTATAGTATGCTAGCCGGCTAGGCTGGATGAGGTTTACTTTATCTATTTCTTGTTCCTCCACTAGATGTCTTCTCCCCTCCCACGTACCGCGCTACAACATCTTTCTTGGATTTCATCAACTCTTGGATGTTTCTGCCCTCTCTTTACCACTACTCGGGTTTGCTACGTAATCTGATTCTAATTCATCTATCTACATTACACACTCTGCATACATGCAAGTAGTGCAGCGCTTATGGTCTAGGCGCTACACTATACACTGTAGCGCCTAACACTTAGAGGTTGCACACTGACTTAGTAATTTCTAGGTATTCCGGAGTGCGACACTGATCAGATGTGTAGCGACTGTCGGTCAGGTGCCATACAGTGTAGTGTGGCGCCTAACTGTCAGGCGCTACACAAAAGGGTCGGCGGAGTGAATTTTTTTTAAAGACATATTACTTTGTGAATTCATTTTGTCCACAGGTTAAATTTGTCATTTTTGCCGACGGTGAGAATGGTGAGGGAGGCAATGCCCTGGAGAAAGCAGCTGGTCGAGGTGGAGATGGTAGAGCTGAGCCATGCCATAAAGTCATGGCCGTGGGATCACTAGTAGAGGACCGGCCATTAGTCCCGATTCGTAAGGGCCTTTAGTCCCGATTCACCAATCGGGACTAATAAATCAGGACTAAAGGATAAAGGCCCCTATCCTTTAGTCCCGGTTGGCCACAAGTCGGGACTAAATTCCTTCCATGTGGCCGGCAGCGCGCCGGGCACTGGGGACCTTTAGTCCCACACCAACCGGGACTAGAGGTTTAGAGGTTTAGGGTTTTAGGGTTTTATAGGGCTTATGGTTTATTTTCTGTTTTCCATTTAATTCCTTTTCATTTCAAACATATTTTACGCTCCGGCAGTCATCAAGTGCCATTGCAGAGCACGAGCAGAGCATCACACATGAAGGATGACAACACAATGCATGCAAGTGCCACAGAGCTGACTTCCGTTTGCAGCCGTTGCCCTTTCTTTATCCAAGCGGCGGGACATACAGTTTGGTACACACACACACACGCACACACACACACACACATATAATTTCTCCTACAATTTGCAGATTACATGCAGGCAATTAGGTGAAATGGTATTCTCCTTTGGGATCTATGACCTGATGAAACAAAAATCCCGCCATTTTCTCTTGGAGTGCTCGTAATCATGTGAATTTGATATGTGTTTGATATTTTGATAGTATGTATGTTGTTATTCCCTTAGTGGTGTCATGTGAACGTCGACTACATGACACTTCACCATATTTGGGCCTAAGGGAATGCATTGTGGAGTAGCAATTAGATGATGGGTTGCGAGAGTGACAGAAGCTTAAACACTAGTTTATGCTCTATTCCATAAGGGACCGATTGGATCCAAAAGTTTAATGCTATGGTTAGAATTTATTCTTAATACTTTTCCCGTAGTTGCGGATGCTTGCGGGAGGGTTAATCATGGGTAGGAGGTTTGTTCAAGTAAGAACAACACCTAAGCACCGGTCCACCCACATACCAAATTATCAAAGTAGCGAACACGAATTAAACCAACATGATGAAAGTGACTAGATGAAATTCCTGTGTACCCTCAAGAACGATTTGCTTATCATAAGAGACCGTTTTGGCCTGTCATTTGCCTCAAAAGGATTGGGCTACCTTGCTGAACTTTTGTTACTACTATTGTTACTTTCTCGTTACAAATTATATTGCTATCAAACTACTCCACTACTTACAGTTTCAGCACTTGCAGACATTACCTTACTGAAAACTACTTGTCATTTCCTTCGGCTCCTCGTTGGGTTTGACACTCTTACTTATCAAAAAGAGCTACAATTGATCCCCTATACTTGTGGGTCATCACTCTCCGTGTGCACCGGTATGTCGTCAATAAAGACAAGCACACTATGCCGTAATAGCGGGCCTAGCACTGTGTGTACCACTGTCTGGAATGTGCCTGGGGCGAATGTCAATCCATTCGACATCACACGAAACTGGAAATGACCGAGATGAGTACGGCAAGCTATCTTCTCTTTATATTCTTCTAAGAGCCTGATCTGGTGGTATCCCGCCTTGAGGTCAAGCTTAGAAAACCAATTTGAGCCTGCAAGTTCATCCAAGAGTTCGTCGATGATGGGTAGCGCACAAACACCCTTGAGTGTAATTGCATTGAGGTGGCGAAAATCCACACAAAAGCACCACACTGGTCTTTCTTTTTAACAAAAGCACCGGGGATGAGTAGCGGCTCACACTTGGAACAATGAGACCTTGCTGCAACATCTCTCTGACATGTGCTTCGATCTCATTCTTCTGCTCGGGGGTGTATCTATACAGCCGAATATTCACTAGCTTGGCTCCCTCCAACAATGGAATTCTGTGATCCCAGCTGCGGTGCTTGGGTAGCATCTTGGGACCAGCAAACACAAGTTGGAAATCTTCGAGCAATGCAGTTATCTGCGGAGGTTCTAGCTGATTTGATGATGGTGTGTTTATGCTGCACAAGAAGACCACATGAGACACAACATGCTGCTCTTCCGAACTCTAGTAATTGTTGTGCTGGAATCTGTGTCACTGGTGAGCTCCTGGGATGAAACCCTGTTAACTGAACCCACTCGACCTGGTGATGGAACTGTAGTGTCTTGTGTTCCCAATCCACCCACATTGGTCCACATTGTTGCAACCAGTCCATCCCTACCACCATATCATAGAATCCCAAAGATAAAACCCTCAAATTTGACTCAAATGTAAGGCCCTGAGTCGTCCCTGAGCACGAGGGAATGATTCTGGTGCATTTCAGCACTCCCCCATCAACAATCTTAACAGATGTCGCACGCACTGGCTGCACTTGTGCGTGGAGCTATGCCGCAACACTTTCGCTGACAAAACTATGTGAACTCCGTGAATCGACAAGAATCAATATCTCTTTGCCTGCAATCTTCCCCACTAGCCAAACTGTGTGCGGAGTGGTTTGCCTCGTGGTGGCGAGCTTGGAGATTGGCACAAAAAATTCCCCTCGTGCTCATCTTCTTGTTGTTGCAGAGATTGATCCCCGGCTTGTAGGTGCTCGTGCAGCTCCTCCACAACGTGTAGCTACATTGTCGTGGCGCATTGGTGCCCTTGCCCCCACCTTTCACCGCATTACTTCTCCAACGTATCTATAATTTTTGATTGTTCCATGCTATTATATTATCTGTTTTGGATGTTTAATGGGCTTTATTATACTCTTTTATATTATTTTTGGGACTAACCTGTTAACCGAAGACCCAGTGCAATTTCCTGTTTTTTTTGCCTATTTCAGTGTTTCGCAGAAAAGGAATATCAAACGGAATCCAAACGGAATGAAGCCTTCACGAGGATCTTTTTTGGAACAAACGCAATCCAGGAGACTTGGAGTGGAGGTCAAGAAAGCCACGAGGCGACCACGAGGCAGGAGGGCGCGCCCCAGGGGGTGGGCGCGCCCCCACCCTCGTGGGCCCCTTGTAGCTCCACCGACCTACTTCTTTCGCCTATATATACTATTATACCCTAAAACCTTCGGGGAGAGCCACGAAAAACCTTTTCCACCACCGCAACCTTCTGTACCCGTGAGATCCCATCTTGGGGCCTTTTCCGGCGCTCCACCGGAGGGGGATTCGATCACGGAGGGCTTCTACATCAACACCATAGCCTCTCCGATGATGTGTGAGTAGTTTACCATAGACCTTCGGGTCCATAGTTATTAGCTAGATGACTTCTTATATCTCTTTGGATCTCAATACAAAGTTCTCACTACTGCAGGATGCTGCTAACGCGACGCTACGATTAGAGACCCTTTGAAAAACTGTGTGCGGTGCAGTAATCGCAAACGGTGGTGTATGAAAACCGTCAAAAAAGGCGCAAAACGTTTGCGATGGAGGATGCATCAAACACGTTTCAGATTTTAGTTGCATGTGCGATTTAGGCCACACGGTTAACCCGTTTGAACTGTTTGCGATGAGGCAGAATAACAGAAACGGGCAGCCATATCAATGTGTGTGCGATATACGGCATACAGTTCGCTCCGATGAACCCTTTGCTATTAGGGAGTGCAACATAAACGGTTAGCCACATCAAGGTGTGTGTGATATAGGGCATACGGTTCACTCAGATGAACTATTTTCGATTAGCAAACGCAACAGAAATGGTTCAACTTAACAAGATGTGTGTGATACGTGGCAAACAGCTGACACGGATGAACTGCTTGCGATGAGAATTTACAACACAGACGGTTAATACAGTTAGTTCGTGTGCGATTCTGTGTGTACAAAAAACTTTGAAAAATGCAAACTAGTTGCTTGCAGTGGCTAGGAGTATCGCACACAATGCGTCTGCGAGTACTCGTGTGCGATGATTAGTAAGTTACACATGCATTTCCTTATGTTAACACTTGTGTGATAAATAACACGTGGCACCGGCTACGGTATTCGGGTTGTGTGTGTGCTCCACTTAGTCTTCCCATGCTCCAGCGAATGCTTCCCGCGCTCCACATGGGTTAATTGTAAAATCCACGCCTATTCCCTAGCCGGTTTCCCGCCACCAGCTAACGGCTTGCTGCATATAACCCAGGCGGCAACGCACCACCGCGACACTCTGCGAAGATCTAGTCCTCACCCATCTACAATTAGTTATTCCAAGCATGCTAGGCAACAACCAAAGCTTCGATGTCGATGCCTACCTGCGTTACATCTTCGGCGAGGAGAACGAGCTGGAGAAGGCCGGGGAGCAAGAGCTTCATCGGCCGGTGCAGGCACCATGGCCCATCGGCGTCACAGTCCTTGGGAGCACAATCGACATATTGCAGAGGAGGTGTGTGCTACCTCTTGAGCATGCATTGGTTTTCCCTTGAAGAGGGAAGGGTGATGAAGTAAAGTAGCATAAGTATTTCCCTCAGTTTTTGAGAACCAAGGTATCAATCCAGTAGGGGACTACACGCAAGTCCCTCGTACCTGCACAAACAAATAAGAACCTTGCAACCAACGCAATAAAGGGGTTGTCAATCCCTTCACAGCCACTTGCAAAAGTGAGATCTGATAGAGATAATAAGATAAATATTTTTGGTGTTTTTGTTGTATAGATTGAAAAGTAAAGATTGCAAAATAAACAGCAACAGAAATAGCTAGTTGATGAAAGATTAATATGATGGAAAATAGACCCGGGGGCCATAGGTTTAGCTAGTGGCTTCTCTCAAGATAGCATAAGTATTACGGTGGGTGAACAAATTACTGCCGAGCAATTGATAGAAAAACGCATAGTTATGAGAATATTTAGGCATGATCATGTATATAGGCATCACGTCCATGACAAGTAGACCGAAACGATTCTGCATCTACTACTACTACTCCACACATCGACCGCTATCCAGCACACATCTAGAGTATTAAGTTCATAAGAACAGAGTAACGCAGTAGGCAAGATGACATGATGTAGAGGGATAAACTCAAGCAATATGATATAAACCCCATCTTTTTACCTCGATGGCAATAATACAATACGTGCCTTGCTGCCCTTGCCGTCACTAGGAAAGGACACCGCAAGATTGAACCCAAAGCTAAGCACTTCTCCCATTGCAAGAAAGATCAATCTAGTAGGCCAAACCAAACTGATAATTCTAAGATACTTGCAAAGATATTTAAATCATGCATAAAAGAATTCAGAGGAGAATCAAATATTGTTCATAGATAATCTTGATCATAAACCCACAATTCATCGGATCTCGACAAACACACCGCAAAAAGAGTTACATCAAATAGATCTCCAAGAAGATCGAGGAGAACTTTGTATTGAGATCCAAAGAGAGAGAATAAGCCATCTAGCTAATAACTATGGACCCGAAGGTCTGTGGTAAACTACTCACGCATCATCAAAGAGGCCATGGTGTTGATGTAGAAGCCCTCCGTGATTGATTCCCCCTCCGGCAAAGTGCCGGAAAAGGCCCCAAGATGGGATCACACGGGTATAGAAGGTTGCGGCGGTGGAAATAGGGTTTCGTGGTGCTCTCGGATGTTTTCAGGGTATGTGAGTATATATAGGCGAAAGAAGTAGGTCAGTGGAGACATGAGGGGCCCACGAGGGTGGGGGCGGGCCTCCCTACCTCGTGGCCGCTTCGTTGCTTCCTTGATGTCCAACTCCAAGTCTCCTGGATTGCGTTTGTTCCAAAAATGATCCTCGCCAAGGTTTCATTCCGTTTGGATTCCGTTTGATATTCCTTTTCTGTGAAACACTGAAATAGGCAAAAAATAGCAATTTGCACTAGGCTTCCGGTTAATAGGTTAGTCCCAAAAATAATATACAAGTGCATAATAAAGCCCATTAAACATCCAAAACAGATAATATAATAGCATGGAACAATAAAAAATTATAGATACATTGGAGACGTATCAAGCATCCCCAAGCTTAATTCCTGCTTGTCCTCGAGTAGGTAAATGATAAAAATAGAATTTTTGATGTGGAATGCTACCTAACATAATTTTAAATGTAATCTCTTTATTGTGGTATGAATGTTCAGATCCGAAAGATTCAAGATAAAAGTTCAATATTGACATAAAAACAGTAATACTTTAAGCATATATACTAGCCAAGAAATTATGTCTTATCAAAATAACATAGCCAAAGAAAGCTCATCCCTACAAAATCATATAGTTTGGCCATGCTTCATTTTCGTCACACAAAATGCTCCCATTATGCATAGCCCCAATGACAAGCCGAGCAATTGGTTCATACTTTTTAACGCGCTTCAGCCTTTTCAACCCTTACACAATACATGAGCGCAAGCCAGATGTCAATGCGAGGAGTAGGGATTGCCATGCAACGGATGCACTAGAGCTATAAGTGTATGAAAGCTCAAACTGAAAACTAAGTGGGTGTGCATCCAACTTGCTTGCTCACGAAGACCTAGGGCATTTGAGGAAGCCCATCGTTGGAATATACAATCCAAGTTCTATAATGAAAAATTCCCACTAGTATATGAAAGTGACAACACAAGAGACTCTCTATCATGAAGATCATGGTGCTATTTTGAAGCACAAGTGTGGAAAAAGGATAGTAACATTGTCCCTTCTCCCTTTTTCTCTCAAATTTTTTTGTTTGGGCTTATTTGGCCACTTTTTTTATTTGGGCTTCTTTGGCCTATTTTATTTATTTCCTCACATGGGACAATGCTCTAATAATGATGATCATCACACTTTTATTTACTCATAACTCAATATTACAACTCGATACTAGAACAAAAATATGACTCTATGTGAATGCCTCCGGCGGTGTACCGGGATATGCGATGAATCAAGAGCGACATGTATGAAATGATTATGAAAGTGGCTTTGCCACAAATACACTGTCAACTACATGATCATGCAAAGCAATATGACAATGATGGAGCGTCTCATAATAAACTGAACGGTGGAAAGTTGCATGGCAATATATCTCGGAATGGCTATGGAAATGCCATAATAGGTAGGTATGGTGGCTGTTTTGAGGCTTATGTGTGATAGAGCGTATCGTATCACGGGGTTTGGATGCACCGGCGAAGTTTGCACCAACTCCCGAGGTGAGAAAGGGCAATGCAGTGTACTATAGAGGCTAGCAAATTGCAGAAAGGTAAGAGTGTGTATGATCCATGGACTAACATTAATAACTCATATACTTATTGCAAAAGTCTATTAGCCCTCAAACCAAAGTACTACTATGCATGCCCCTATAGAGATAGATTGGTAGGAAAAGACCATCGCTCGTCCCCGACCGCCACTCATAAGGAATGCACTCAAAAGAACACCCCATGCTTCAAATTTGTCACACAACGTTTACCATACGTGCATGCTACGGGACTTGCCAACTTTAACACAAGTATTTCTCAATTTCACAATTACCCAACTGGCATGACTCTAACATTACCACCTTTACATCTCAAAACAACTATCAAGTATCATAGTATTCAATGCACTCTATATGAAATTTTTTATCATACCCATCTTGAATGCCTATCATATTAGGACTAATTTTAAAAGCAAATTACTATGCTGTTCTAAGAGAATCTCAAAATAATATAACTGAAGCATGAGAGATCAATAATTTCTATAAAATAAAACCACCACCGTGCCCGAAAAATATAAGTGAAGCACTAGAGCAAAATTATCTAGCTCAAAAGATATAAGTGAAGCACATAGAGTATTCTAATAAACTCCGATTCATGTGTATCCCTCTCAAAAGGTGTGTACAGCAAGGATGATTGTGGTAAACTAAAAAGCAAAGACTCAAGTCATACAAGACGCTCCAAGAAAAACACATATCATGTGGTGAATAAAAATATAGCCTCAAGTAAAGTCACCGATAGACGAAGACGAAAGAGGGGATGCCTTCCGGGCATCCCCAAGCTTAGGCTTTTGGTTGTACTTGAATTTATCTTGGGGCGCCTTGGGCATCCCCAAGCTTAGGCTCTTGCCACTCCTTATTCCATAATCCATCAAATCTTTACCCAAAAACTTGAAAACTTCACAACAAAAAACTCAACAGAAAAATCTCATGAGCTCCGTTAGTATAAGAAAACAAATCACCACCTTAAGGTACTGTAATGAACTCATTATTTATTTACATTGGTGTTAAACCTACTGTATTCCAAATTCTCTATGGTTCATACCCCCCGATACTAGCCATAGATTCATCAAAATAAGCAAACAACACACGAAAAATAGAATCTGTCAAAAACAGAACAGTCTGTAGCAATCTGTATCAAACGTATACTTCTGTAACTCCAAAAATTCTGAAATAAATTGTTTGACATGAGGAATTTGTCTATTAATCATCTTCAAAAAGTATCAACCTAAAAGACTCTCCAGTAAAAAATTGTAGCTAATCTCGTGAGCTCTAAAGTTTCTGTTTTTTACAGCAAGATCATAAAGACTTCACCCAAGTCTTCCCAAAGGTTCTACTTGGCACAAACACTAATTAAAACATAAAACCACATCTAAACAGAGGCTAGATGTATTATTTATTACTCCCTCCGTTCCTTGATATAAGGTGTATAGATTTTTGAGAAAATCCCCGAAATATAAGGTGTATTGTGTTGCACTACTTGTTTGGATAATTTTTCAAGGATTTGATTACATTTCCTTATACTAGGAAAGCTCCTCTATTTTTTCATGCCAATTAGTCAGGTGTAATCTCGCCCAAAACTTGTGAAATTTTCTCTCCACGTGCATTCTTTAATTTCCGTGCTAAAAACTATACACCCTATATTTAGGAACGGAGGGAGTACTAAACAGAAACAAAAAGCAAGAAACAAAAAATCGAATTGGGTTGTCTCCCAACAAGCGCTATCGTTTAACGCCCCTAGCTAGGCATAAAAACAAGAATAGATCTAGGTATTATCATCTTTGGTATGCAATCCATAAGTGGCTCTCATAATAGATTCATAAGGTAATTTAATTTTCTTCATAGGAAAGTGTTCCATGCCTTTCTTTAATGGAAATTGGAATCAAATATTTCCTTCTTTCATATCAATAATTGCACCAGTCGTTCTAAGGAAAGGCCTACCACGAATATTAGGAGATGAAGGATTGCAATCTATATCAAGAGCAATGAAATCTACGGGCTCATAATTCCTATTTGCAACACTAAGAACATCATTAATCCTTCCCACAGGTTTCTTAATGGTGGAATCTGCAAGATGCAAATTTAGAGAACAATCATCAAATTCATAGAAACCTAACACATCACACAAAGTTTTTGGAATCATGGGAACACTAGCACCCAAATCACACAAAGCATAGCATTCATGATCTTTAATCTTAATTTTAATAGTAGGTTCCCACCGATCATAAAGTTTTCTAGGGATAGAAACTTCTAATTCGAGTTTGTCTTCATATGATTGCGTTAAAGCATCAACGATATGTTTAGTAAAAGCTTTATTTTGATCATAAGCATGAGGAGAATTTAACACGGATTGCAACAAGGAAATACAATCTATTAAAGAAAAATTATCATAATTAAATTCCTTGAAATCCAAAATAGTGGGTTCATTGCTACCTAAAGTTTTGACCTCTTCAATCCCACTTTTACCAATTTTTACATCAAGATCTAAAAACTCCGAATCATTGGGACACCTTTTAACTAAAGTTGACTCATCTCCAGTCCCATCTTTATCAAGATTCATATTGGAAAACAAAGATTTAATATGGGACACATCAATAACTTTTAGATCTTCATCATTATTATCATGAAAACTAGAAGAACACGCTTTTACAAAGCAATCTTTTTTAGCACACATCCTAGTGGTTCTTTCTTTGCACTCGTCAATGGAAGTTCTCATTGCTTTGAGAGACTCATTGATATCATGCTTAGGTGGATAGATCTATGTTTCAAAGAATCAACATCAAGAGAAATTCTATCCACGTTCCTAGCCAACTCATCAATCTTAGGTAATTTTTCTTCAAGCAAAGCATTGAAATTGTTTTGCGAAATCATAAATTCTTTAACACTACTCTCAAAATTAGAGGGAATATTATTAAAATTTCCATAAGAGTTGTTGTAGGAATTACCATAATTATTAGAGGAATTACTAGGGAACGTCCTAGAATTAAAGTTTCCTCTATACGCGTTATTACCAAAATTGTTCCTACCAACAAAATTCACATCCATAGATTCATTATTATTCTCAATTAAAGTAGAAAAATGCATATCATTAGGATGAGAAGAAACACTCTTATTAGCAAACAATTTCATAAGTTCATCCATCTTTCCACTCAAAACATTAATCCCTTCGATCGCATTAACCTTTTTTACTAGTAGATCTTTCGGTGTGCCATTGAGAATAATTAACCACAATATTATCTAGGAGTTTAGTAGCTTCTCCTAAAGTGATTTCCATAAAAGTACCTCCCGCGGCCGAATCTAAGAGATTTCTAGAAGCAAAATTCAAACCAGCATAAATTTTTTGTATAATCATCCATAAATTCAAACCATGTGTAGGGCAATTACGTATCATTAATTTCATCCTCTCCCAAGCTTGTGCAACATGCTCATGATCAAGTTGCTTTAAATTCATAATATCGTTTGCAAGAGAGATGATCTTAGCGGAAAATACTTAGAGATCAAAGCATCTTTGCACTTATTCCATGAATCAATATTATTTTTAGGCAAAGAGGAAAACCAAGTTTTAGCACGATCTCTAAGTGAAAACTGAAATAGCTTCAATTTAACAATACCATTATCCACATCTTTCTTCTTTTGCATATCACACAAATCAACTAAGTTGTTCAGATGGGTAGCGGCATCTTCACTAGGAAGGACGGAAAATCGATCTTTCATGACAAGATTCAACAAGGCAACATTAATTTCACAAGATTTAGCCTCGGTAATAGGAGCAATCGGAGTGCTAATAAAATCATTGTTGTTGGTATTGGAAAAGTCACACAATTTAGTATTGTCTTGAGCCATCGTGACAAGCAATCAAACCAACACACAAGCTAACAAGAAGCAAGCGAAAAGAGACAAACGAAAAAGGGCGAATAAAACGACAAAGGTGAAGTGGGGGAGAGGAAAACGAGAGGCAAATGGCAAATAATGTAATGCGAGGGATAAGAGTTTGTGATGGGTACTTGGTATGTGTTGACTTGTGCGTAGATCTCCCCGGCAACGGCGCCAAAAATCCTTCTTGCTACCTCTTGAGCATGCGTTGGTTTTCCCTTGAAGAGGAAAGGGTGATGCAGCAAAGTAGCGTAAGTATTTCCCTCAGTTTTTGAGAACCAAGGTATCAATACAGTAGGAGACTACACGCAAGTCGCTCGTACCTGCACAAACAAATAAGAACCTTGCAACCAACGTGATAAAGGGGTTGTCAATCCCTTCACGGCCAATTGCAAAAGTGAGATCTGATAGAGATAATAAGATAAATATTTTTGGTATTTTTGTTGTATAGATTGAGAAGTAAAGATTGCAAAATAAACGGCAACATAAATAGCTAGTTGATGAAAGATTAATATGATGTAAAATAGACCCGGGGGCCATAGGTTTCACTAGTGGCTTCTCTCAAGATAACATAAGTATTACGGTGGGTGAACAAATTACTGCCGAGCAACTAATAGAAAAGCGCATAGTTATGAGAATATCTAGGCATGATCATGTATATAGGCATCACGTCCGTGACAAGTAGACCAAAACGATTCTGCATCAACTACTATTACTCCACACATCAACCGCTACCCAACATGCATCTAGAGTATTAAGTTCATAAGAACATAGTAACGCATTAGGAAAGATGAGATGATGTAGAGGGATAAACTCAAGCAATATGATATAAACCCCATCTTTTTATCCACGATGGCAACAATACAATACGTGCCTTGCTGCCCCTGGTGTCACTGGGAAAG
This sequence comes from Aegilops umbellulata, assembly GCA_032464435.1. NCBI lineage: Eukaryota > Viridiplantae > Streptophyta > Magnoliopsida > Poales > Poaceae > Aegilops > Aegilops umbellulata. Next base: position 224,852,629 of record CP136059.1, on the reverse strand, counting down.
GACACCGCAAGATTGAACCCAAAGCTAAGCACTTCTCCCATTGCAAGAAAGATCAATCTAGTAGGCCAAACCAAACTGATAATTCTAAGAGACTTGCAAAGATATTTAAATCATGCATAAAAGAATTCAGAGGATTATCAAATATTGTTCATAGATAATCTTGATCATAAACCCACAATTGATCGGATCTCGACAAACACACCGCAAAAAGAGTTACATCAAATAGATCTCCAAGAAGATCGAGGAGAACTTTGTAATGAGATCCAAAGAGAGAGAAGAAGCCATCTAGCTAATAACTATGGACCCGAAGATCTGTGGTAAACTACTCACGCATCATCGGAGAGGCCATGGTGTTGATCTAGAAGCCCTCTGTGATCGATTCCCCCTCCGGCAGAGTACCGGAAAAGGCCCCAAGATGGGATCTCACGGGTACAGAAGGTTGCGGCGGTGGAAATAGAGTTTCATGGTGCTCTCAGATGTTTTCAGGGTATATGAGTGTATATAGGCGAAAGAAGTAGGTCGGTGGAGCCACGAGGGGTCCACGAGAGTGGGGGGCGTGCCTCCCTACCTCTGGGCCACCTCGTTCCTTCCTGGACGTCCACACCAAGTCTCCTGGATTGCGTTTGTTCCAAAAACGATCCTCATGAAGGTTTCATTCCGTTTGGATTCCGTTTGATATTCCTTTTCTGCAAAACACTGAAATAGGCAAAATAATAGCAATTTGCCCTGGGCTTCCGGTCAATAGGTTAGTCCCAAAAATAATATAAAAGTGCATAATAAAGCCCATTAAACATCCAAAACAGATAATATAATAGCATGGAAAAATCAAAAATATAGATACGCTGCAAACGTATCAGTGTGATGACCAGATTGCCATCCATCATGCAAAAGATCCAGAGCTGCTCGGCGGCATGATCGAGGACCCACCTGAAGAACCGCCGTCACCAGTGCTCATCGAGAGCCTGATGCCCCGCAAGGAATGGGCACATGACCTCCGCGATTCAGTCAAGACAAAGGCTGCCTGCGGCTTCATCATTGCCCGCGGCGGCCGTGTCAACCTTGATCCCGATCATGTGGTGGCCAGGCTTGAGCGCATCCTTGGCGGAGGTGACATCCCCGACGAAGCAGAACATCGCCAACATGATATCTTGAGGATGCAGGTGGTCGATGAAATTTGCTACCAGGCCAGAGTCATGGAAATGGAGCGATTCCGTGGAGTTGTCATGCACGCGATTGTACGCTGTCAAGCTCTGTTGGAAGAGGCCCAACTGTCCCAAGAGCCTCCCATCAGCACCAGCAGCTCCGTAGGTGGTGGCGGGTTGGGACACTCGGAGTGAACGGCCGCAAGGGTGCTATGCTGATCATGGAGTCCGAGAAGACCATCGTCGGAAGGCCGCCAGCTCAACCTTTTAGCTTATATTTTATTATAATTGTATGCATATGTAGGTCGTGAGTATTCTGGGCCTTGCCGCATTTGGCATTTTAAATTATCCTGAATATGTAAGACAATTATTAAGAATTATTAACAGTTGCCATTGTAACTTTGCCTCAATGGCGAGCAGAGCGCGCGCAGGATGCCGGAGTAGAGCGCGCCGCAGCCGCCTCAATGGCGAGCAACCACGTGGTCAACCTTCTGCCATCAATAAATTTTGACCTTGTTTCTCGTCACATTGCTGATTACAATGCAATAAGTAATTGCAAATCTGTTCACACCTCTCAAACTAATATGTGTTCACACTTAGCACCGGGCTATAAAAACTACCCACTCGAAAATTACTTCATAGTTCCTCTCCTCATCACCCACAAAACTGGTTTTCTCTGTCAAGTCGTTTCGCCATGAATGGTAGGAGGAGTTTAGGGTGGACATATAACCAGGCAGCAAAGACCAAGTCCGCAGAAGCACTAGAGAGGTCCCACCGCGAAGCCGCAGCCGCAATAGAGATGTCCGGGCGTGCCACGGAGCCCTCGAACGAGCTCTCACGGGTGTCGGTGTCAAAACTGGCGGATCTCGGGTAGGGGGTCCCGAACTGTGCGTCTAAGGCGGATGGTAACAGGAGGCAGGGGACACAATGTTTACCCATGTTCGGGCCCTCTCGATGGAGGTAATATCCTACTTCCTACTTGATTGATCTTGATGATACGAGTATTACAAGAGTTGATCTACCAGGAGATCGTAGATGCTAAACCCTAGAAGCTAGCCTATGACTATGATTGTTGTTGTCCTACGGACTAAACCCTTTGCTTTATATAGACACCGTAGGGGGCTAGGGTTACACAGAGTCAGTTACAAGGGAGGAGATTTAGAGATCCAAATTGCCAAGCTTGCCTTCCATGCCAAGGAGAGTCCCATCCGGACACGGGACGGAGTCTTCAATCTTGTATCTTCATAGTCCAACAGTCCGACCAAAGCATATAGTCCGGCTGTACGAGGACCCCCTAATCCAGGACTCCCTCAGTAGCCCCTGAACCGGGCTTCAATGACGATGAGTCCGGCGTGCAGATTGTCTTCGGCATTGCAAGGCGGGTTCTTCCTCCGAATACTCCATAGAAGATTTCGAACACAAGGATAGTGTCCGGCTCTGCAAAACAAATTCCACATACCACCGTAGAGAGTACAATATCCCACAAATCTAATCTGCTGACACATTTTGTAGCGTGATATCACGCCATGGCCCGGTCATTATTCGAACCATTTTTCTCAACCAGCTACTGCACACATTGCGAGGCGGTTTTCTTGGCACGTCTTGTCGAAGCAGAGATCGTGTCCCCTTATCACGGGATTCTCATCAATACGGGTGTGGGTAACCCAACCACGCCATCAATCACGGTGCTTGGGGAATAGGCGAGTTTACCAGGCAAGTGGGGAGGCGCAGAATCCCTGCTGCCTTTATAAGGGGATAAGGACTCCCTTTCGCACCCACGCTTTCTTCTTCCCGATCCATTCCCCTTCGCTCGAGCTCCAGTGCCCGAGCGTTCATCTTCTCCGCCCACAAAGGCCTTCAGAAAATGTCCGGATCCGGAGCAGGAGGCAAGTGGATGGCCTCTACTGTCCGGGAGAAGGATATCAAAAAGCTTCGGGAGGCCGGGTATCTGGCCAAGAAAATCAGCCACCGTCTCCCGACGGGGGACAGATCGACCCTACTCTGGAACCCCACGAGAGGGTTGTATTTCTCCCTCATTTTGTCCGCGGGCTAGGGTTTCCCCTCCACCCGTTCGTGCGCGACATCATGTAATAATACGGGACCGATTTTCATGATCTATCCCTCAATTCCTTCCTCAACATTTCGACATTCATTTTCGTGTGCGAGGCTTTTCTCCGCAACTTGCCACACTTCGGCCTATGGCTGAAGATCTTTAATGTGAAACCCAAGGTGGTGAGTAGCGAGCACGCCGAGTGCGGGGGTGCTATGGTGAGCAAGATGCCCAACGTCACATGGCCAACATGTACCTTTAATGATTCCGTCAAAGAGTGCAACAGCAGTGGTTTTACATCACTGAGCCGTGCGGCGCGGGATGGGCCGCTGCTCCCAAGTTCCGATCCGGAGCCCCACTGCGGCTTACGTCCTGGCTTAAGAAGGGCCTGAACTGGTCTTTGTTCGACGAACTGTCGGTGCTCCAGACGCGCGTTAAGGATATGGAGGACAAGAACATCGAACTTGTCAATGTAGTCCAGGTGATGTTAGTTCGTCGGATCCTGCCTTGTCAACACCGGACTTGCAATCTATGGAATTCGATCCGGCCAAGCACCAGACCCTGCGAGAGCTCTTTGGCTCCTCGCACAAAGATATCTAGAAGGTGCTTTTCAAGTCCGACAAATCATGGCCGGACTCGGCCGAGGACCGTGGGTACCAATTGTCCCGCCCTGCAAGCTCGGTAAGTTATATACGTTTTATGCGCATAACCCAAGGGAAATGTTTAGTGTGTTTTCCTCAACTCCCCTAGGGTTGGACGAAGAAGGCGGAGCGGATCCACTGTCCGGCCCCGCTGCCCGAAGGACCGGCCGACCCACTTCTCACGAAGATGCTGGTCCCGGCGCCGTAAAAGGTGCCGAAGAAGAAGGCCGAGAAGGAGGCCAAAAAGACCCGTGGTGGCCTTCGTCACCGCGGCACTTCAGACACAATATCCGAAGGTTCCAACGCCCGTTCTGCCTCCGAAGAGGACGATAAGGAGGAAGATGAATCCCCAGCGGGGGGAAGAAAGAAGAGGGAGGCCTCCATACACTTGGAGGCCGAGTCACCTAAAAGGGGAAAAACTCCTCTTCTAGAAGGGTCCACTGCCGCCGCCGACAATAGCCCGGCGTAGGATCCCAGGGCCCAGCCCCTGGTGAACTCGTGAGTATAAAATCCGAACACATTTATGCGTCCAGTCTCATCATGGCGTAATATTTTGACCCGAGCCCTATTTTTTGTAGTCCGGCGAGGTCCCGCACCGAACAATCCTCATCAAAGGATTTGCTGAGCTCGGATGCTATGGAGAGCGGGACGCCCCCGAAGGCCCCTTCCCTGAAACATGTGGATAACACCGAGGCTTCGTCCCAGAAGGACCCCGACCAAGGAGGGGAGGAAGAGATCGTGAAAGTGGCACCTGGAGGTCGAACTTCAGGGGCCGGAGATATGGGGGAGAAGATTCCCATGGGAGTCGTTGGCGGGGGCCATCTTGAATTCGGCTCCCAGCCGGACGCAATTTCGGAGACCAATACGGCTCCAGAATCAAGCAGGCGGCCTCCCTCGGCTAGAGGGGGCGTGCCTGTTCCACCGGCAATCTCTGTCCATCCAGAGGTGTTGGAGGCTTTGTTGGCGGCGCTGAAGAGCGCCTCCATCATCGATGAACACCGTGCCCTTATGGGTGCGGTGATTGAGAAGATTCAGTCTGTTGAGAGTGGGCTGAATGAGGCCTGCATCAGCCTTATAAGAGGTTTTGAGGTATGTTTTATGAGGTTTCGTAGAATGTCATAGTATAGATAGTAGCCCCTGATACACTGTTAGGTGAAAGAAAGAACCAGACAAAGGATCAAATTTTATGTTTGCAGGAACACTCATTTGGTGACATCTATCTCTCTTTTATAAGTAGGCGTCTGCAGCGGCTGCTGCATCTCATACTGCAGAGGTCTCCGAACTGAATCAAAGTCTGGAGCAGACCAAAGAAGAACTTGGCTAGTTGAAAAGGCAGTTGGAAGATAAGCAAGGTATGTGCAAGCCTTGTTCGCGTTTAGTGCGAACGAATTTCCAGTATGATAAAATATGTTCCATGATTTTCTCTAGGGACGACGATCGAAGTCGAGGCTCTTAAGAAGGTTGTGGCCGAGGCCGAGGAAAAGGCAGCCGTAGAGCACGCTCTTTGTGAGAAGCACGAGGCCAGGGTTATTGAAGCTGAGTAGAAACTTCAAGAGGCTGTTAAGAAATGCGAGACCTTGGAGCAGAGTTTAACGGAGATAGAATCGGAAATCACCAGGGCTCATCAGGCCGCACGCAATGCCCAGGGGGAAACCCAAGGCGCCCTGCAGGAGATCCAAGAGGCGAGGAAGATCACGACGGGTAAGGCTCTTTTCCATGTAAATCAAGTATTTAGGAGGAAATCATATTTCTAATTTTGAGTTCGGATTTCTCCAGGGGTGTTTGCAGAACTGACCTTCAGCATATCGGATGCCGCCCAATTCTACCGAGCTGAAGAAAGGAACACTGCGGACAAGCTCTTCTGGTCACAGTATCTGGCACCGAATCATCTGGCGCCTTTTGCCGATCAACTGAAATAGCTGATCGAACTGCATAAGGCGGCTGAACTAGCCATGAAGGATTCAGTTATCCGGCTATGGCCTGCCGAGCCGATTCCAAGCAGCTACTTCAGGCTCATGAAGCGGCTTGTAAGTGTCTGGCCTCGACTTGACGTCATCAAGCGGTCGGTCTGTATAGAGGGTGCGCAAATGGCCTTCGCCCGCGCAAAGGTGCATTGGGGGAAGATGGATGCTGAAAAGCTGATGACCGAAGGACCGCCAGAGGGGAAGGAGCACTGCAAGCCCGAATTATATTATGAAGGTGTCCTGAAAGGATCCTACCTTGCGGCGGATCTGTGCACCAAGGACGTTATATTTCCATGAATGCAAATCATGTTGTCCTTTGTAATGTTTGAACAAGGTCATTATTTATTGCATGTGTATAAAAGTTTATCCTCCTGTGCGGCCATTTTATATATTAATCCTGAGAGTTGGCCAGTCGTCGGCTTCTGCCCCCACGTAAGAAGTACGGGGGTGTTCAGGATAAACCTGATCACTCTTTATCCCAATTTTGGGTCCTTCGAAGGAGGTGTTCAGCACAACGAACCAGGCAATCGGACTATAGGGCTTTATCACTCTCACTTAGCCATAGGAGCCTTAGGAAAGGAAGGTAGGCGCAGCCCCTGGTGTTCGGAAGACCACACGAGGGGCTTTATAAGCATCTGATCGGAAGAAAAACCGATCCATCTCATGCTGCATTGGTTATGTCATTATGCGGGAGAAATCCTTAAAGATTTTACAACCTCTCGAACAGCTGACTAGCTCTCGCCGTATCATGACAGTTAGTTTTCGGCTTTCTCTACTAAGGTGCTCGTCCGGAAGAACTGGGACACAATCGCAATAGTTCTCCCTGTGCTGCCTTAGCCGATATAGCGGAATGTAAGGTAGCAAAACATGGGAGCCGGGCAAACCCAACATTTGACCCAAGACATGATTCAAAGTTGATGCATATAATGCTATAAGTTCAGGGTGCCGAACCTCCATGAAGATGTTCAGACTTTATTGCCGTCTTGCGGGTAGAACGAAGCCCCTGGCATATTTAAGGCCTATCATGGCGTACGGATGCCACTTGACAAAAGAATTTAAATAAGGAATAACAACAGATAAGCCACATATAAATCCACATGTTGTATTTGAATGGTACGTCGATGCGTATGAGTACAAGTAATGTGACAAAAAAGAGATATGACTGTGGAACCTGCTGAGACCAGGGGGGAAGAAGCTGCATGCGAATCCATAGTATAGTCGGATGGTCATTGCGGGGAATATCTAAGGATTCCCTTGCGCGTTCGAGCTGCTGCCATATCATCAGTCCTGGTCGGCGCAAAGGTAAACCTGCAAAGGAAATGTAAGAAATGTTTGTGTGCCGGAGAGCGGTTGAGCCGCGGTACGCGACCTGCCCTGGCCTTCACCGGAGTGTTTAATTAAGCTCTTGACGAGCCGGGCTATCCTACCGTGAAGTAGTTCGAAGTCCTTTGGCGGTGTCCGGAAGCCGGGCCGTCGACTCGAGGTTCGGTTGGAAGGTGCCACTTGTAGCTTCTGCTATTAAAGCAGCGGTATACTTTTTGGTGCCGAGGGAAAGTTCGGCCTTGCCATTAACCGTGATGACTCCGTGCGAACCGGGCATCTTGAGCTTGCGGTAGGCGTAATGTGGCACCACGTTGAATCGAGCGAACGCGGTTCATCCGAGCAGTGCTTGATAATCACTGCAGAAGGGGACGATGTCGAAGATTAACTCTTCAGCTCAGTAATTGTCTGGTGATCCGAAGACTACCTCAAGGGTGATGGAGCCTGTACAGCGGGCCTCCACACCTGGTATAATACCTCTGAAGGTTGCTTTAGTGGGCTTGATCACCGAATGATCGTTTCCCATCTTGTGCACTGTGTCCTGGTAGAGCAGGTTTAGACTGCTGCGTCCGTCCATAAGGACTCGTGTGAGGTGGAACCCGTCAATTATTGGGTCGAGGACTAGTGCGGCTGGATTGCCCTGATTGGTGTTAACCGGATGGTCTGTGTGGTTGAAGGTGATCGACCCTAGTTTATATTATGGGATGACTGGTTCCGTTAAGTCGACATCCCTAAGGGTGCGTATCCGGTCCGGGTTGGGGGTGTAGTTGCCGTTTACCATGTTCACCGTATGGATTTGCGGGGGAAATTTCTTTTGCCCTCCTGTGCTCGGTGGTCTGGGATCCTCGTCGCTTTGAGACCCATTATCTTTGTTTTTGGCACCTGACCTGCCGGCTTGTTTGAAGACCCAACACTCTCTGTTCGTATGATTGGCTAGTGTTCCTGGGTGCCGTGGATTTGGCATTGGCGGTCGAGTATGCGGTCCAGACTGGCCAGACCCGAATTGTCATTTTTTAGTGGCCCATTCTGTTGACTGGACTTAGAGCCACGAAATCCGGCATTGACTGCCGTATCTTCGGTGTTTTCACCATTTTTGCGGCGCTTGTGTTTTTTGCGTCGGGGTTTGCCGTTGCTATCTCTGGCCTCTGATGTGCCAGGGTTGATTGCTGTGTTGTTGCTACGGGCCAACCAGCTATCTTCGCCCGTGCAAAAGCGGGTCATGAGTGTCATGAGGGCTGCCATGGATTTTGGCTTCTCTTGGCCGAGATGTCGGGCGAGCCACTCGTCATGGATGTTATGTTTAAAGGCCGCTAGGGCTTCGGCATCCGGACAGTCGACAATTTGGTTCTTTTTAGTTATGAACCGAGTCCAGAATTTCCTGGCTGGCTCTCCGGGCTGTTGTGTTATGTGACTTAAATCGTCAGCATCCGGTGGCCGCACATAAGTGCCCTGGAAGTTGTCCAGGAATGCGTCTGCCAATTTCTGCCAACTTCCGATGGAGTTTGCTGGCAAGCTATTCAGCCAATGCCGAGCTGCTCATTTGAGTTTTAGCGGGAGATACTTGATGGCATGTAGATCATCCCCGCGGGCCATGTGAATGTGGAGGAAGAAATCCTCTATCCATACCGCGGGGTCTGTAGTGCCATCATATGATTCAATGTTTACGGGTTTAAACCCTTATGGGAATTCATGATCCATTACTTCATCAATGAAGCATAGGGGGTGTGCGGCGCCTCTGTGCCGGGCTATGTCGCAACGCAGTTCATACGAGTCTTGTCTGCCGTGTTCGGCCTGACCGGATTTGCTTATAGTATATCCGGTGTGGTGGTTTTCGCCACGCGTTGAGGCGCATCCGCGTGATCCGTAGATCGATCTTGCATGTCCTGCTTTGTTTTCCAATACGTCTCGCAGGTCCTGCGTGTTACCCCGGGCCTTGGTATTTTTGTTTGACTGGCGGCTGGGTGCGGACTGGACTTCGGCCTGATATGCCGCTTTGTCTCGGCCACGAGGTGTCCGGTCAGCCGCATCATATGCTGTAAACGTAGGCTTTAATGCTTCCTCCTTGAGTTGGGGTAGAAACCTGCGCTTTGGGTAACTTCCGTTTGGGCGTCCGAGTTCGTATTCCTCGGCCGTCAAGACCTCAGTCCATCTATTTGATTTTTTCTTCAGGCTATTTGCTGTGGCTATAAGCCGGCGCTTGAAGCTCCTGCTCGACGGGATCCTCAGGCACGGTAAATTCTTCATCGCCGAGGCTCGCCTCGTCTTCGGAGAGAGGCATGTAATTTTCATCCTCTGATTCTCCGTCTGCTGCCTGTTCCTTAGGGCTAGCTTGCCCATCCTCCCGCTCGAGGCCTGGCTGGAGGGGGTTGTCTTTGTCTTTAGCACTATCCACACCGTTATTGTTTCTTGGGCCGGTATCGCTGCTTTTGCTATGGCGGGGCTTAGAGCGGCGCCGATGACGCCGGTGCTTAGATTCCTTCTCGAGGGGATTATCCTCCGTTGCCTTATTTCCATCGCTTTCTTTGGGGGTGTTCACCATGTATATATCATATGATGTGGTGGCAGTCCAGCGCCCTGTGGGCGGTGGTTCCTGTTCTTCTCCTACACCGTCGTCCATACTGTTGATGTCTTCGGAGCTGAAATCAAGCATGTCGGTTAAGTCGTCGATAGTGGCTATTAAGTGGGTGGTGGGTGGGGAACAAATTCTTCGTCATCCTCTTCCCACTCAAGCCGGACACAGTTCGGCCAAGGGCCTCCTAACAAGGAGAGAGACCTTAATGAATTTAGCACGTCGCCCAGGGGTGAGTGCTGAAAGATATCCGCGGAGGAAAACTCCATGATCGGTGCCCAATCAGATTCAATAGGCACTGACGCAGGCGGTTCGGGGCCCGCGGCCGGGGACGAATCCAAGGGTTCGGCAACACAGGTCTCGTAGGAGGTGAAGTCACTATTCGGTTCTATCGCCACTTAGTGTGCGGCCTCCGTGGCGGGGTCCATCCACCCGTCCTCGGACGGCGCAATCTGCTCCGGATTGAGGGCCGGAGTAGCCATGGGTGTGATCTCCCGAACACCGTCCGACGGCAGAGCTAGGTCATGCTCGTCGTGACTGTGCGGCACACCTGGCATGGGCTCGAATCCGTTAAAGATCAAGTCTCCGCGGATGTCGGCAGTATAGTTTAAGCTTCCAAACCTGACCTGACGGCCAGGGGCGTAGCTTTCGATCTGCAGACGGCCAAGCGAGTTGGCCCGCAGTGCGAAGCCGCCGAATACGAAGATCTGTCCGGGGAGAAAAACCTCACCATGGATCACATCGTTATCGATGATCGAAGGAGCCATCAAGCCTTATGGTGACGACACAGTGGAACTCTCAATGAAAGCACCAATGTCGGTGTCAAAATCGACGAATCTCGGGCAGGGGGTCCTGAACTGTGCGTCTAAGGCGGAAGGTAACAGGAGGCGGGGGACACAATGTTTACCCAGGTTCGGGCCCTCTCGATGGAGGTAATACCCTACTTCCTGCTTGATTGATCTTGATGATATGAGTATTACAAGAGTTGATCTACCACGAGATTGTAGAGGCTAAACCCTAGAAGCTAGCCTATGATTATGATTTTTGTTGGCCTTCGGACTAAACCCTCTGGTTTATATAGACACGGAGGGGGCTAGGGTTACACAGAGTCGGTTACAAGGGAGGAGATCTACAGATCCGAATTGCCAAGCTTGCCTTCCACGCCAAGGAGAGTCCCATCCGGACACGGGACGGAGTCTTCAATCTTGTATCTTCATAGTCCAACAGTCCGGCCAAAGCATATAGTCCGGCTGTCCGAGGACCCCCTAATCCAGGACTCCCTCAACGGGCACGCGAGGGCTCTCACAAGCACATTCGTGGCGGCGGCCATCGTGACGAGCCGGCGTTCCTGAAGTCCTTCGCCGGCGATGACGACATTCTCGCTGGCATCTCTACACAGTAGGAGTTGGTCGACGGCTTGACGAAGCTGCTCAAGATCAGCGATGCCTCGGTTGACAAGGCGACCGGCCTCGTCGAGCAACTCATGGATGACAACGCGAAGCTCCTCAAGTTGGTCACCGAGAAGGAGGAGGAGGCCGCCGGATGGAAGATGCTGCATGAGCAGAGCAGTGCCTCGGAGATGACGCTGAAAGCGGTCGTCGAGGAACTGATGGGTGGCTTGAGGAAGCTCCGGATCGAGCGCGAGCAGGAGGTGGAGGAATCTGTGGCTGCTTTCAAGCAAAGTCGTGAGGAATTGAAGAAGGAGCTGGAGGATTTCGCCGCCCGACGATCCATCGACGAGTAGAGACAGTAGCGACCCAGACCGTTGTCTGCAATTTCCTTCTTCTCTTGCCCCCGTGTCTTCCGGGTTTCGCCGCATGTGGCATTTTGAATTATCCGGAATATGTAAGACAATTATTATGTGCGCCATTGTAAATTTGTCATCGTATTACCCGTTGCCACTTTATTTGTGGTTGTATTATCCGTTGCCCTATGTGGCAATTTAAATTAGTGCGGAATACTAGTTGAAAACACGAACAAAACAAATGCTGCCATGGGATCACAAGCAAACACCCTCCGTCCAGGTGCTTTAACTAACCCATTAATGGATAAGTTGTGAGGGAGGCGGGCGGCGGATGGTGCATGGTGGTCAAAGAGCTCGCTTCCCGGTGAACATGGGCGGCCTTGCTGCTCGCACGTGTCCCGTCGAGCCAGCGAGGTGGACAGGATGCACACGTCCCATCGAGCCTACGTGGCGGACCGCTCGCACGCGTCCTGTCGAAGCTGCACGGCGGACTTCTCGTGCTCGTCCCGTCTAATCAAACAGCTGCACACACGCCACCGAGTATGGTTAAATTTTGACACGGTAAATATACTACAACCATTTGCGATATTAACGTGTCAGTTTTTTTTCAAAAAGGACTTCGTTGGCTACTAATGTGTGCGCCTCTTCTCAAACTGGATGATTTTTCTTACCACGACATATATGTGCCATGTCATGAAACCATGCCAAGTTTCATGTTTATTGGGTGACCTTTTTATTTACTAGGATTTAAAAACTGAGATTCTCATTGTTTCAGGACGACGACAAGTTTGTAATTCATTCTCATTCCTTAAACGAGACCTAAACATGCACCCAATGACACACGTACGATTTCCCGCCCATTTTGCCTCACTGGAGCATGTGGTTGTAGTTCAAATTTGAATTATTGACTACATTAAATGCATAGAAAACTAAGTAATTAGTAATATATGTACAATGGCCAAACGAACCCTGAACAGTTTCAAATTTCAGCCCAACACTCCTGTTATTCTATGTTGCATATAGAAAACAAAGTTCAAGGCGAGAAGAGGCATCAATAATCGTTTCGCCCACAAGAGGGGCATGTTTCCCTGCCGGAACCACGAGGGTTGCGACAGGCTCCGGTTTGTAAAAGGCTTGTAATATAGCGTCGACCAAATTGGACAATTATATATACCATGTAGTGACACCATACCAAGTTTCATGATTTCCTGGTGAGTTTTGGATTTACAAACATTTAAAAACCGAGATTCGCAATGTTTGTGGCCAGGCCAGGACGGCGAGACGGTTGAATTCGTTCCCATTCGTTCCATGGGACCTAAACATGCACCCCAAGGAAACATGTACATTTTTTCTAGCCATTTTGGTGCACTTGAGCATGTATTTGTAGTTCGGATTTGAATGATGGACATTAAATGCCTAGAAAACTCAATTAATGAATAAAAAAGGTCAAATGAACCCTGAATAGTTTCAAAGTTCAGCCCGAATCTCCAGTTGTTCCGTGTCACGTGTAGAAGAAAATACGAGGCTAGAAGAGGGAGTGATTATCGTTTGGCCCACAAGGGGACACGTTTCCCATCGAAACCACGAGGGTTCTTGCGACAGGCTCCGGTTTGTAAGAGGTTTGTAATAAAGCTTGGCCCAAATTGGCAATGTTTTTACCACGACATATATGTGCCATGGCATGACACCTTGCCACCTTTGATGACTTTCTGGTTAGTTTACGATTTATGGGGACTTAAAAACCGAGATTCAGAATGTTTGAGGAAGAGCCAAGACAACGGTACGGTTGTAATTCGTTCCCATTCCTGGCATGAGACCTAAACATGCACCCAAGGACACATGTATAATTTTTCTAGCCATTCTGGTGAACTGGAGCATGTATTTGTAGTTCAGATTTGAATTATGGACATTAAATGCCTAGGAAACCTAATTAGTGTATAAAAAGGCCAAACGAACCCTGAATAAGTTTAAATTTCAGCACGGATATCCCGCGGTTCCATGTTGCCCGTGGAAGAAATACAAGGTGAAAAGAGGCAGTGATTATGTTTCACCCACAAGGGGAACACGTTTCCCTATCAGAACCACGAGGCTTCTTTGAGAGAAGCTCCAGTTTTTGTAAGAGGTTTGTAATAAAGCTTGGCCCAAATTGGACAATGTTTTTACCACGACATATATGTGCCATGACGTGACACCATTCCACCTTTGATGACTTTCTAGTGAGTTTAGGATTTATGGGGACTTCAAAACCGAGATTCGAAATGTTTGAGTACGAGCCATGACACTAGTACGGTTGTAATTCGTTCCCATTCCTGGCATGGGACCTAAACATGCACCCAAGGACACATGTATAATTTTTCTAGCCATTTTGGTGAACTGGAGAATGTAATTGTAGTTCAGATTTGAATTATGGACATTAGATGCCTAGGAAACTCAATTAGTGTATAAAAAGGCCAAACGAACCCCGAATAAGTTTAAATTTTAGCACGGATATCATGTCGTTCCATGTTGCCTGTAGAAGAAAATACAAGGTGAAAAGAGGCAGTGATTACATTTCGTCCACAAGGGGGACACATTTCCCTATCGGAACCACGAGGCTTCTTTGAGAGAAGCTCCGGTTTGTAAGAGGCTTGTAATAAAACTTGCGCCACAATGGACGAAAAAATTTCCTCGACATATAAGTGTGATGCCGTGACACCATGGCAGGTTTCACGATTTTCAGCTTAGTTTTGGATTTACGGGGATTTAAAAACCGATATTCTTCTCACGAAATGTTTTCAAATAGCACACGGTTCACTCACGAAAGCCGATATTCAATGAAAACTTTGTGGAAACCATATTTTAAAGTTTCATAAAAATCTGAAAAAAGTGGGATGTTAAGAAGGTGATGTTTTATTGCGACAGAAAATTTCAAGTTGAAAAACATTACGAGATGTGAGCTATGAAAAAGACAAATTCTGCCCTGAATAGTGACATTACTATTCGGCACTATTCAACACTGATTTTGTCTTTTTCATAGCTCACATCTCTTAATGTGTTTCAACTTGAAATTTTGTGTGCCAATAAAACATCATCGTCTTAACATCCCACATTTTTTTGAATTTTTTTGAAACTTCAAAACATCTTTTTCTCATGGTTTTCACCGGTTTCCGCCGAATGTTGGTTTCCGTATGATATCCCCTCGCTGCGCGTGCGATCTGAGTCCTGCGTTCTGACTGGCCAGAACCCAAACCCCACGGATCGTACGTGTGCACCGTTGGATGCTCCCAGATCGAACGACAACCATGAGCCCTTTCGACACCACATGCAGTACATGGGTAAGCACTGTGCACATGCATCGTGTAGCTCACGCTTCCTTCTCTACTAGGTTTTCACTCAAAACAGGCTACCGTTTCTCGCCACTCCTCTCATCGGTTTCCCGCCTCTTCTCCCAGATATGCATGATGTAGATGTTTGTTTAATTCTTATAGTTCATCTGATCCAAAATCAATTAGTTTTCTAAAAAAAACTATTTTAAGATTTATGGAATTGTGCATTGTAAAGGTAAAAACAAATAGTGACAATTCATTTAGAAAAAAAGGTTTGGGCAACTAAGATATGGAAGATTCCAGAGAACAAAGGAGAAGTGCTTGTGCATTATGATTAAGTTCAACCATGGAGTCTTCTAGATTGTACATGTGGCAGAATCTGGTGGAATGTAGATGATATCCAACGGCCGGTAGTGCTCGGATTTGCCATCTCTGTACCATCGGATTGGCTTCATCCAACGAGCAACTTTCATAGTTATTCGCACACTATATATGTGTATAGATGTATAGGTATATATAGATGTGTCCCATGCTAGACAAAATAAAGTTTCAGCGCATGCGTGGGACGACCCCCCCGCTGCCGCCTCGAAGTTGGGAAACTGACATCATAGGTATTGAACCAGGCTTGGAGTCGGGTATGGTGTTTGGTTTGTAATGTACTTGGTGTGGCCCATCGAAGTTGTGCATTTGGGATTTAAACACATCATACACCATCGTACCCATACATATTTTCGGGCCGCATGCAGTGTATATGGGGTCTTCTGATCGACCACGTCTCCCTTGTGCGGTTTTTGTGACGACACGGATATATGTGGGCTTCCCGAGTGTATATATATATCATCCCTTTGACCGATAATGAGGGGTATGTGTTTTCCATGAATGGATTCATCCTAGTTCATGTTAGGCCCGGTCACCGTCAAATGTCGGTCAACCAAAACTCGAGCTCATGCGTTGTCAGGATTCCCTCCCAGATGCTTGGATTGCTGGGTTCGACCTACATCAAACCCTGCGTACGTATCTCGTTGTTAACTACCTTGCCTTCATGCTTGTTGTCTGTATCGAGAGGTAGGCACCACATCTAAATTGTACATTATTCTATATTGAAAACACACATCACCCCTTCCCAACATACATCATTTTGGGCCGCATGCAAGAGGTGCTAGTTTTGTGGTCCCTCTCGTGCAATGTTTATGATGGTTCAATCTATTGGCCCAAGCGGTTTATCGACAACAACTATCGTTTGACTAAACGAAAGATTCACTGGTCTGTCTTATGGTAGGTCATGTCGACATGCATGTATGACCAAAGTATCGATCATTACATGCATCCGCCCCGCTGACACGAAGTGGGAGGTGGTGGGCCAAGCATCCTAGCTAGGTACGACATTATGCCATTATATATATATCCTAGCTAGGTGGTTGTTAGGGTGCTTTCGGGTTTGCGAGGCAGGTGCCACCAAAGTTATGCATTGTGTATTTAAAGTTTTAAACATCCCCAATATTCGTACATATATTTGGCCACTTCCAGGTGGTTCTTGACTTCTGGCCCCTCTCATCGATCTTCAATGACGTGCCCAACCGTGGGCCTGCGGGGTCAAAGTTGTGCATTGGAATTTTGAACATCACACACCACCCTTTTCACTCATATATATTTGGGCCACATGCTGGTGTGGCTGTCTTTTGACCCTCCCTAACGTTATATTTTGCTGCAAAGACTCTGATGATCCTCAATGGACATAGGGTATAATATCTAAACCGTGTGCGATACAAGTGCGATGTGAATCACCACGACCACGCAAGCACGAGCAAATTAAGGTGGAGGTACTGGCTCAACCGTGTGAGATGCAAGTGCACTGAAATCACCACGACCGTGCAAGCGCGAGCAAAGGGTGGAGGTACTGGCTTAACCGTGTGCGATCCAAGTGCGCTGTAAAACCACCACCTGTGGAAGCTAAAGGCGGGTAAGTTTATTTGGAAATTAGGAAAAATCGAGTGCTATAGACCAACTAGCTAGAAATATAAAAAACAAACTACCCGCCATGAGCGTTGCAAAAATCAGCGGATCCGCGCCACTTTTCCTTATTATCATACACACATATTGTTATTGGACCGTGCGCGCTCTTGGGAACTCCCGCCCCGCATCAATTCCTTTACCCAAATTTTAGTAGCTGCCGTACTTCAACCGTCGCCCACACTCCTCCAACACCGATGTAACGCCCGGATAATTAAGCTACAGTAAAACTTCGCAAATGATGCCACGTCATCCCTTTTACTGTTGGTATTCGCGTGTTAGTTCAAAACACTCTAAATTCAAATTTAAATTTAGCAAACAGTCAAAGTTATCAAAACATTAAAACAAAAATTTTCGGTGTGTGACAAATATTGCTATGGTAATTATAGTGAAGAAAACATAATTTTACAAAGTGCCTAAGTGCTATAAACTAAATAAAACATAAAAGAGAAATAAATAAAAGAAAAGAAAAACTACTAAAAAAACAAAAGAAAGAAAAAAGGGCTCCCTGGCCAACTGGGCCAAATGGCCCAGCTGGCCACCAGGCCGGCCCAACCATCTGGCCTATATGGCCCTTCCTTCCCCGTGACCTAAACAACCCACCGACACTTCCCCCACTCCCCACGTCTCTCCCCTCCCCCTCCCGATCCAATCTGGATCGGGGCCAAACCCCCCGACGCACCCCGCCGCCCCGGTAGCTGGATCCTCGCCGCCCGGAGCTCGACGCGCCTCCGCCATCGACGGACTGCCTCCTCTTCGTCACCGTCGTCCCCGACGTCCTCCTCGACCCCTACAGCCCCCGGTGAGGCCCCGGGCCTCCCCCCTCTCCATTCCCCCGTTCCGCTCGCCGTCAACCGCGCCGTCCGCGCCCGCACGCCGCTACGCCCATCTGCGGCCCCTCGCGCCACCTGCGCGCGCGCCGCCCTGCTCACCCGCTCTGCCGCGTCGCTGGCCCTGCGCCTGCTCGAGCCGCCCGTCGACGCGCGGGCTCACCACCGCAGTCGCCGCTGCGCTCCGAGTCCTCCTTGCCTCGCCCCCGCTTCTTCTCCCTCCGCCCCTCCCTGCCTCGCCTTGGCGCTCGCCCCGGCACCGCTCTGTTAGCCCCGCGCCAGCCGCGCCCCACATCGCCACCACCGAGCTGCGGCCGCGGCCACTGCCGCCGGCGCCAGAGCCCCGCGCCCGCCGCCCTGCCGCCCGCTCGCCGTGCCGGCCTCGTCCTGCACGGCTGCCCCGCTCTAGTGCTCGTCCCCTCGCCCTTCCCCCTCCGGCCGCCTTGGCCCGCAGCTGCCTGGCCGCACGCGCCGCCGCTCACTGCGACCGGCCTCCGGCCTCGTGCTGCCCGGCCCCGGTCTCCGGCATCGCTGCCGCCGTCGCTCGGGTCTGCCCCGGCGGCGCCCAGCGCCCCTCGGGCACACGCCCGTTCGGGCGACAACCATCGCCCCAGCGCCCCAAACCCGTTAAGGCCCCCTGTGCCTATGACAAGGGGGCCCCACGACCAACACGGTTTAAAATAATAATAATAATATAAAATAATAATAATAAATAAACTAATTAATAATAATAATAAATAATAAAGGCTTTAATTAATTAACTAACTAATTACTTAATTAACTTAATTAATTCTGTTTAGAATAACCTAAACACTAATTAACTTAATTAATTGTTAGTTATCTAAACAGAGTATGACAAGTGGGGCCGACACGTCAGTTTGACCAGTCAACCCCCTGTTGACTGCTGATGTCATGATGACGTTAGCATGCACTATTCTGGATAATGTTGATTTAAAATAATTAAATAAATTCTAGAATTGATTAAATCTTTTAAAATTAATATAAAATAAACCGTACCTCGGATGAAAATACTTTGTATATGAAAGTTGCTCAGAATTTCGAGAAGAATCCGAATATGCAGATCGTTCGTCCACCACACGTCCCTAGCATACGGAACCTGCAACTTTCCCCCTCCGTTTCATCCGCCCGAAAACGCGAAACACCGGGAATACTTTCCCGGATGTTTCCCCCTTCGCCGGTATCACCTATTACCGCGATTGGGCACCCCTAGCATCACGCTTTGTCATGTCATGCATCTTCATGCTTTTGTTTGCATTGTATTGATTGTTTCTTTCCCCCTCTTCTCTCGCTAGACACTGAGACCGACGCCGCTGCTACCCAGTACGACTACGGTGTTGACGACCCCTCTCTCTTGCCAGAGCAACCAGGCAAGCCCCCCATTGATCACCAGATATCACCTATTCTTCTCTATACTGCTTGCATTAGAGTAGTGTAGCATGTTACTGCTTTCTGTTTATCCTATCCTGATGCATAGCCTATCCTTGCTACTACTGTTGTTACCTTTACCTGCAATCCTACATGCTTAGTATAGGATGCTAGTTTTCCATCAGTGGCCCTACACTCTTGTCCGTCTGCTGTGCTATACTATTGGGCCGTGATCACTTGGGAGGTGATCACGGGTGTATACTATATACCTTATACACGATACATGTGGTGACTAAAGTCGGGTCGGCTCAAGGAGTACCCGCGATTGATCCACGGATTGGGGGCTGAAAGGACCTTTGTCCCGACGGCCCTCTGGGTGGATCTTTGTGGCGGAGCGACAGGGCAGGTTGAGACTACCAGGTGAGAGGTGGGCCTGGCCCTGCCGGCATTCGCGGTTGCTTCAAAATAACACGCTTAATGAGATCTTGGTATTTGATCTGAGTCTGGCCACTGGCCTATACGCACTAACCAACTACGTGGGAACAGTTATGAGCACTCGATGTCGTGGTATCAGCCGAAGCCTTCATGACATCAGCGACTGAGCGGCGCGCGCCGGGTTGGACCGCGTAACGTGACTTCCTTTGTAATGGAGGTTGCTAGGTCTGCTCGCCGGCCGCGTTCGCAATGTGCAGGTGTGCAATGTGCGATGGGCCAGTACCCCTCCGCACATGGAATTTAGACCGGCGTGCTGACCTCTCTGTTGTGCCTAGGTGGGGCTGCGATGTGTTGATCTTCCGAGGCCGGACATGACCCAGGAAAGTGTGTCTGACCAAATGGGATCGAGCATGTTGGGAAATGTGGTGCACCCCTGCAGGGAAGTTTATCTATTCAAATAGCCGTGTCCCTCGGTAAAAGGACGACCCGGAGTTGCACCTTGACCTTATGACAACTAGAACCGGATACTTAATAAAACACACCCTTCCAAGTGCCAGATACAACCCGGTGATCGCTTTCTAACAGGGCGACGAGGAGGGGATCACCGGGTAGGATTATGCTATGCGATGCTACTTGGTGAACTTACCATCTACTCTCTTCTACATGCTACAAGATGGAGGTGGCCTGAAGCGTAGTCTACAACAGGATTAGCTATCCCCCTCTTATTCTGGCATTCTGCAGTTTAGTCCACCGATATGGCCCTTTACACATATACCCATGCATATGTACTGTAGCTCCTTGCTTGCGAGTACTTTGGATGAGTACTCACGGTTGCTTTTCTCCCTCTTTTCCCCTTTCCCTTCTACCTAGTTGTTGCAACCAGATGCCGGAGCCCAGGAGCTAGACGCCACCGTCGACGATGACCCCTACTACACCGGAGGTGCCTACTACTTCGTGCAGCCCGCTGACAACGACCAGGAGTAGTTAGGAGGATCCCAGGCAGGAGGCCTGCGCCTCTTTCGATCTGTATCCCAGTTTTGTGCTAGCCATCTTATGGCACCTTGTTTAACTTATGTCTATACTCAGATATTGTTGCTTCCGCTGACTCGTCTATGATCGAGCACTTGTATTCGAGCCCTCGAGGCCCCTAGCTTGTATTATGATGCTTGTATGACTTATTTAATTTTTAGAGTGTGTTGTGATATCTTACCGTGAGTCCCCGATCTTGATCGTACACGTTTGCGTGCATGATTAGTGTATGATTGAATCGGGGGCGTCACAACCGACCTTATAGTAAAATTTTAGTAGCAGAGGCATTTGAACCGTCGCCCTCCCTCGTCTACCATCATCTCCACCCACCATTACTAAAATTTTCAGTAGCCGTGGCGTATCCTCAAACACCAACCCCCTCCACAGTCCCCCACCCACTCCCTTCCCCCTTTGAACCCTAGCTCACGGCCGCCGCCGGCGCCGCCGCCAACCCTGCCGGTCTGCTCGTTCCTCCTAGCTTAGATAATAAAGTTCAGGTTCTCCAGCGATTCCCATACCGTCGCCCCACCTCCCTGAGCTTTTTAGATGAGGCCTGCGGTATCCCTCCCCGCCAGCTCCACAACCCCTGCTCCAGAATCTCGCAGCCTAAGCTCGACCATGTATCCTGGGGAGCCCGACGAGCGTTCGGCCAAGAAGAGGTTTATCATGGCCTCTCCAGCGGACGTTGGTGAGGTGGCCGCCGTTCACCCCGACATGTCGATCCCAGAGCAACACATCGCCGCGGAAGCCGGAGAAGACGTTGACTACATTGCCATGCCGAAGGCTTCATCTCAGCGGGCTAGCGTATTACTGTATCTCGGGAAAGCTGGCTACGACATCAAGCTCGTCCACACCGACGGCTTCACGCGGGCCATGTCACAGGTTAAGTGGTCCATCCCCAACCCCTCTGGTTCAACCGCCGTCGATCTCTTTGATGGCCCTGCCGCTGATCTCCTCTGCCAAGCGGTCAAGGATTTGCGTGCTTTATACGCCATCGAGCCTGTTTTGTCACTTCTGAAGGACACGTTCTACGGCGGTGGCTTGGGATCCTCAATTGCCAAGTCAGATCTCATCGACCACGACCACGACCATGAGGAGGGCACCCACAAAGATTCTTCCAAGGTAAAACAACCCATCTGTGACATCAGAGAGCGCACCATGGGTCTGTGCTCTTCAACTTGAAGGATCCCGTCCATGAAATGTGAGGCAACATTCTATCAGCAAATATTACCTTTTCTAGCTTGCCAACCCGTATGCTTTGTTGTAGTAGCATTTGCCGTGCGGTGCTTTAACTGTGCCGTGTTTAATTATTTCAGTTATGCAAAAATGTATTGTTCAATAGGTCTATGTGATGTTTATGAATTGTCCACTTTAGTTTCATGAATGGCTATATTTGGTTGTTTATAGTGAGTAGATGCCTTGTTTATCTGTATTTGGTTGTTAGGTTGGTTGAAGTGAGCATTTTTTCAGTTATCGAGCAGATGCTTGTTTATCCGTATTTGGTTCTTAGTTTGGTTGAAGTGAGTATTTGTCCAGTTATCAAGTAGATGCCTTGTTTATCTGTATTTGGTTGATAGGTTGCTTTTTTTAGCATTTGTCCAGTTATCAAGCAGATGCCTTGTTTATCTGTATTTGGTTGTTAGGTTGCTTTTTTAGCATTTCTCAAGTTATCAAGCAGATGCCTTGTTTATCGTTATCTGCTTGTTAGGTTGGTTGAAGTGAGCATTTATCCAGTTTTCAAGCATATGCCCTGTTTATCAGTATTTCTTTCTTAGGTTGGTTGTAGTGAGACTGTCCAGTTTTCAATGGCTATATTTGGTTGTTATACTGGTCATTTATGCCTTGTTTATTTCAGTCATTCACAATGAGTGGTTCATTATGTGCAAGTCGGAACTGTGCCGCTCGACTACATCAATATACCAGTTTGAACTGCTATATTTGGTTCCAGTTATTCCTGGTGTAGTTAACACATGCCCTTTATTTTGAGTTTTACACATTTATCCAGTGTGATGTTTAAGCATTACCTACGTTCTATTCATTTTCAACAATACCAGTTTGAATTGCAATATTTGATGGCTGTTAAGCCTGCTGTCGGTAATATTGCCTTCCATTTTATATCTGCTTTAACAGCATGCTGAAACCAACACATTCAAGCTATCATTCGGAGATGATGTTGTTTACCTTTGCTATATATATTTGTTTGATGTTAATGTTGCTGTACTTATCATGCCTTTCCACTACTTATGCAGGACAACAACGGGAGTGGCCACCATTTTCCGCCGAGGTTAGCTTCATCCCTCGGCTTGTACTCCCCCGTCGTTCCATAATGTAGTGCATATAGATCCAGGCCTGGAAAGTAGTTAGCTTCTAACATTGACTTGTTGCTTGTAGGTACATATGCCCTTAGCAAGGATCCATGCATCGACCCTTTTTGCGTATGGGGCAATGAGATATTGATGAACAAGCATCAAGTGAGGAAACTGATAAGGATTATTAGCAAAAAGATATGAATGGTGGCAAGCAAGTTATTTGTTTATGTTCTATCCAACACAAAAGTGAGCTGTAGGATGGTAACTACAAACTCTGCAGCCTTCTCTTTTTACTGCCCATAATGTCTGAATCTTATTCGTTCCCAGTGGTTCCCGAAACAGTTCACTCAAGATTAACTCGCAAAGTACATGATTGGTGGACATGCAATGAAGGTTAAAGTATTTCATCTAGACTACAATAAGCTTCGAGAGTCCTAATGAAGACAGTGAAGGATGGACGGACAACCATCACAAGGGGTTGGCCTAGAGTCGTGCGCGCCTTACGCATGGAGGAGGGCACAATGTGGGCATTCTGCTTTACCTTCTCCAGCAACCAGAATGTCTTTCGCCTCTCTCTTTACAGTCTTTAGCACGATTGTGGTTCATCATTCTTTACTTGGTGCTTCTGTAGTTCTTCAGTATATGTACTTGTGCATTGAATTATGGATTCGTGGTCGAACCTATATTTGTAATAAACATGGTTGGATATGAAATAAGTGATTGCCTACTTTCAAATTCATAACATGTGATTTTTAAATTAGGGATTAATTGGATTAATTATGGATTAAATAGGGATGACACTGCACATGGTTTGTGAAAGCGAAACGTCTACGATATACGTGGAGATCAGAAACATTTCTAGAATCCACTACATGTGCGATCAATCTCCACTACACACACGACTCTCTCTTGAAAACTGTTTGCGTTAGGCCACCTTGCGCAAATGTTTATCACATAAAAAGTGTGCGTGATGGACAGCCATTGCCACACAGTATCTTTCTACGCACCGTGTGTGATGCATTCAATAACGCAAACGATAAAATTATTAATATCATGTGCAATGGCAACGCTATCACAAACGATTTAACGGGAAAAATTGTGTGTGATGTACCTGTGAACGAAAACGTTTTCCTTGGAGCGACTATGTGGGATGTACATACGAACGGAAACATTTAGCAGGGACTGACTATGTGGGATGTACTTGCGACCGGAAACAATTTTGCAGTATAATTGTCTTTTTTAGCTCTACTGTACGTATATCCGTATTTGAGCGCTCGCCGGTCGCACACAACCTCATTTTGCCGAACGCGTGTGCCAGGAGGGCATATCCCCGACAGTTTCTGGGTCGTGTGGGAAGGACCCCCCTATCGCCCACACTCACTTGGCGACAGTTCCAGATGTCGTCGCGGAAAGGGGTTTTAAACCGTTTGTTTAGGACCGACGCGCACCTGTGTCTCCTCGATCTTCTTGGAGATCTATTCGATGTAATACTTTTTGCGGTGTGTTTGCCGAGATCCGATGAATTGTGGGTTTATGATAAAGATTATCTATGAACAATATTTGATTCTTCTCTGAATTCTTTTATGCATGATTTAAATATCTTTGCAAGTCTCTTCGAATTATCGGTTTAGTTTGGCCTACTAGATTGATCTTTCTTGCAATGGAAGAAGTGCTTAGCTTTGGGTTCAATCTTGCGGTGCTCGATCCCAGTGACAGAAAGGGAAACGACACGTATTGTATTGTTGCCATCGAGGATAAAAAGATGGGGTTTATATCATATTGCTTGAGTTTATCCCTCTACATCATGTCATCTTGCCTAATGCGTTACTTTGTTCTTATGAACTTAATACTCTAGATGCATGCTGGATAGCGGTCGATGTGTGGAGTAATAGTAGTAGACGCAGAATCGTTTCGGTCTACTTTTCACGGACGTGATGCCTATGTTCATGACCATTCCTAGATATTCTCATAACTATGCGCTTTTCTATCAATTGCTAGGCAGTAATTTGTTCACCCACCGTAATATATATGCTATCTTGAGAGAAGCCACTAGTGAAACCTAGGCCCCCCGGGTCTACTTTACATCATATAAGTTTCCGATCTATAATTCTAGTTTACTATTTATTTTGCAATCTTTACTTTTCAATCTATACAACAAAAATACCAAAAATATTTATCTTATTATCTTTTATCAGATCTTACTTTTGCAAGTGGCTGTGAAGGGATTGACAACCCCTTTATCGCGTTGGTTGCAAGGTTCTTGATTGTTTGTGCAGGTACTAGGCAATTTGTGTGTAGCCTCCTACTAGATTGATACCTTGGTTCTCAAAAACTGAGGAAATACTTACGCTACTTTGCTGCATCACCCTTTCCTCTTCAAGGGAAAACCAACGCATGCTCAAGTGGTAGCAAGAAGGATTTCTGGCGGCGTTGCCGGGGAGCTTTACGCCAAGTCAAGTCAAGATTTGATCTCCCGCCAACGTCCGGATTTCTGGCGCCGGTGCCGGGGAGATCTACACCAAGTCAAGACACACCAAGTATCCATCACAAACTCTTATCCCTTGCATTACATTATTTTCCATTTGCCTATCATTTTCCTGTCCACCACTTCACCCTTGCCGTTTTATTCGCCCTCCTTCCGTTCGATCTTGTGTTGCCATGTGCATTATTTTTGCTTGCATCTTCGCTTGCTAAAAGTTTATGGATCCTCATCCCCTTGCTAATCTTTTTAAAAGATCCAATTATGATGGACATATTTCTAGTGATTTGAGTGCACTAGATTATCTTTATGAGGTTTTGCTTGAAATTCGTGAATCTGAAAATGGTGATGAACAAATTTATGAAGAGATTCACGATAGCTCCTTGAATAAAAAGCATGATTGCAATGATTTTACTATAAATTTTCTTGATGTCAATTCTGCTAATAATATGCAAAATCCTAAGCTTGGGGATGCTAGTTTTGCTATGTCTACTACTTGTTGCAATGATCATGATTGGGGTGATTCTTCTTATGATCTCGAAAATTTATTTAAGCCCCATGATGAATATGAGATTGATAATAGTGTTCGAAATAATATTGAAAGTGGGTTTGGAAGAGTGTCAACTTTAGATCCCACATATTTGGAGAATGTTCAATCTTATGGTATTTTTGATAAAAGTGGCTTGGAGAGGTCATGACTTTAGTTAATGATAATCCCACTATTTTGGAAGAGACTTCAACCGACGAAGGGTAACGATTGCGCGAGTCCACGGAGGGCTCCACCCACGAAGGGTCCACGAAGAAGCAACCTTGTCTATCCCACCATGGCCATCGCCCACGAAGGACTTGCCTCACTAGCGGTAGATCTTCACGAAGTAGGCGATCTCCTTGCCCTTACAAACTCCTTGGTTCAACTCCACAATCTTGTCGGAGGCTCCCAAGTGACACCTAGCCAATCTAGGACACACCACTCTCCAAGAAGTAACAAATGGTGTGTTGATGATGAACTCCTTGCTCTTGTGCTTCAAATGATAGTCTCCCCAACACTCAACTCTCTCTGACAGGATTTGGATTTGGTAGAAAGAAGATTTGAGTGGAAAGCAACTTGGGGAAGGCTAGAGATCAAGATTCATATGGTAGGAATGGAATATCTTGGTCTCAACACATGAGTAGGTGGTTCTCTCTCAGAACATATGAGTTGGAAGTGTAGATGTGTTCTGATGGCTCTCTTCACGAGTGAAGAGGAGGTGGAGGGGTATTTATAGCCTCCACACGAAATCCAACCGTTACACACAATTTACCAATCTCGGTGGGACCGAATCAACAAACTCGGTCGGACCGAAATAGTAAACCTAGTGACCATTAGAGATTTTCGGTGGGACTGACATGCAACTCGGTAGGACCGATACGGTTAGGGTTAGGGCATAACGTAATCTCGGTGAGACCGATTACACAAACTCGGTGAGACCGATTTGGTAATTAGCTAACCAGAGAGTTGGTCAGGCAAACTCGGTGGGACCGATTACTAAACTCGGTTGGACCGATTTTGGTAATAAGTTAACCAGAGAGTTTGCATTGTAATCTCGGTAGTACCGATTGCACAAACTCGGTGAGACCGATTTTCGTAATGGACATACACAGTGAGATTACAATCCCATCTCGGTGAGACCGAGATCCCTGTCGGTAAAACCGATTTGCTAGGGTTTGGCAGTGGCTATGACATGTGAAACTCGGTGGCGCCGGATAGAAGGAATCGGTAGGTCCGAGTTTGACTTTGGGTTTAGGTCTTATGTGGAAGTGGGAAAGTAGCTGAGGGTTTTTGGAGCATATCATTAAGCACATGAAGCAAGAGGCTCATTAAGCAACACCTCATCCCTCCTTGATAGTATTGGCTTTTCCTATAGACTCAATGTGATCTTGGATCACTGAAAATATAAAATGAAGAGTCTTGAGCTTGAAGCTTTAGCCAATCCTTTGTCCTTAGCATCTTGAAGGAGTTCCGACAACCTTTAGTCCATGCCACTCCATTGTTGAACTTATCTGAAACATGCTAGATAGAAACGTTAGTCCAACAAGAGATATGTTGACATTAATTACCAAAACCACCTGGGGAGCACTTGTGCTTTCAATCTCCCCCTTTTTGGTAATTGATGGCAACATACATTAAAGCTTTAGATAAAAATACAAAGAATAGCAAGTAAAGCTTTGGTAGGACATGTGACAAACATAGGCTCCCCCTACATGTATGCAATCATGTGAATATAAAATATAGAAGCATGTGAGAGCACAATCATGACAGAGTAGGCAATGTGTTACATATATCTTGGCCATATGCATCAGAGCAGAAGATTATTAAAGAAATACCTTCATGCTTATGAGTCCTTCTTGCAAACAGTATGTACATAAGCAAGAATTCCTCATACTCATGATTTTGATGCATATACTTACCTTGTAGTTTTGAGTTGGCTTAGGGTGGAATGAACCTTCACAAACAAGGTTAGATAACACAGGAAAATCCACTATCCAGAGCAAACAAAAGAAACCACAAGAATACCAAGACTGGGATGACATGTAGAGAGTGAGTACAAGGTACCACATTTGATTAGACATGTCCCCAAGAGTAAAGATATGCAATGAATTTGAATGATTTCTTTCCCTTAGATGTCTTGCTCCCCCTAAATCTGACATGGGATATTGGGAGAAGATAGGGAACAAAAAATCAGAGCTGAAAGATATGAATGAATAGAACTTAATGCAAATAAGCACATATGAACATGTATTTCCCCCAAAAAGACATGTGGCATCTTTCCTCTTGAACATCAAGCATCTGGGATCCTTGAGTATTCTCTCCCCCTGGAGATCTCTTTCTCCCCCTTAATACTTGGGATCCTTGAGTATTCTCTCCCCCTTAATATTTTCTCCTTTGTAGGTGATAAGCTTTGATGTGATCTCTCTCCTCCTTTGACATCAATTTCCAAGAAGGTTTTTCTGGAATCCGTCGAATGGGTTTGGTCCTTGAGACTCAGCACAAAGCAGTGGATAAAACTGTTATGCTTGTAGAGGACAAGATTCATTGAGTGGAGCTGGATCAGAAGAAATATAGAACAAGTGGCAAACTGTTTTTCCTGTTGTGAAGTCAGTGTCACCGAGTTGGCATGTTTTGGTGGTACCGAAAGGATTCGGTTGGACCGAAAACAATAACTCGGTGAGGCCGAGTGTCGGTGTCAAAACCGGCGGATCTCGGGTAGGGGGTCCCGATCTGTGAGTCAAGGTCGGATGGTAACAGGAGACAAGGGACACTTTATTTTACCCAGGTTCGGGCCCTCTCGATGGAGGTAAAACCATACTCCTGCTAGATTAATATTGATGATATGGGTAGTACAAGAGTAGATCTACCACGAGATCAAGGAGGCTAAACCCTAGAAGCTAGCCTATGGGTATGATGATGGTTATGATGTGTTCGTCCTACGGACTACAACCCTCCGGTTTATATAGGCACCGGATAGGGTTAGGATTACACAGAGTCGGTTACATTGGTAGGAGATCTTGAATATCCGCACGCCTAGCTTGCCTTCCACGCCAAGGAAAGAACCTTCCGGACACGGGACGAAGTCTTCAATCTTGTATCTTCATAGTCCTGGAGTCCGGCTGAAGATATAGTTCGGCTATCCGAACACCCCCTAATCCAGGACTCCCTCAGTAGCCCCTGAACCAGGCTTCAATGACGACGAGTCCGGCGCGCAAATTGTCTTCGACATTGCAAGGCGGGTTCCTCCTCCAAATTCTTCAAGAAGATAATAAACACCAAAAAATAGTGTCCGGCTCTGCAAAACAAGTTTCCACGTATTGCCATATAGAGAATAATACAAACACAAATCAAATCTGCTGACGTATTCCGCAGTGCGTCATAACACTGCGACCAAGCCTTCTGTGTGGATTATTTTTTGTTGTTCCACCGCAGCACGTTCAACGAGGCGGTTTCCTTGGCACGTCTTGTCGAAGCAGAGATCGTGTGCCCCCTTTAATGGGATTCTCATTAATACGGACGTGGGTAACCCAACCGTGCCCGTTAAGCACGTCCTGCCTTGATTAAAGGCTAGTCCAAGACGGTTACGGGGAGGGCTCTTGATATTCTGCCTCTTATAAAGAGACCGAGACCTTGCTCCCCTCTTGTGTTCTCAAAACAAGCTCGCCCATAGCCTCGAGTTCCAACACCCCAGGCTTTTAGATTCTAGGCGCACCGGACCATCGACAATGTCCGGCTCCGGCCTTCAAGGCCAATGGATGCCCTCCTCCGTTACGGAGGAGGACGTATCAAGGTTGAGGGAGGCTAGGTTCCTGACCAGCGAGATCCCGCACAGGTTGCCTGCTCAAGGACAAGCGATCCCAAGCCCTCAGCCTGGTGAGAGCGTAGTATTCATCTCCCACTTCCTTCGGGGATTAGGCTTCCCAACGGATCCTTCCGTAAGGGGGTTGATGTTTTATTATGGGCTGGAATTCCATGACCTAGCTCCGGAGTCCATCCTCCATATCTCCTCCTTCATTGTTGTGTGTGAAGCGTTTCTCCATATCACTCCTCACTTCAGATTATGGCTCAAGACCTTCAAGGTAGAACCGAAGATAATCGAGGGGCGTCACGTAGAGTGCGGAGGTGCTGTTATAAAAAGGAATACCGATGCTCCATGGCCCGAGGGCACTTTTCACGAGGAGCTCGGCTTATGGCAACAGGAGTGGTTCTACATCACCTCTCCTCGGGGCACCACTTGGGTAGCACCTCCCGCCTTTCGCTCGGGCCCCCACCACGTTTAACATCGTGGATCAACACAGGGTTAGATCGGGGCTTGCCCAAAGACGTTCCTCTGTTGCAGGGCCGCATAAAGGATCTCCTAAAAGGAGACCTCAACCTGGTCAAGGTGACACAAGTTATGCTGATTCGCCGGACACTGCCCGGCCAACGTCGCCCCCTCCGCTTGTGGGAGTTCAACCCAGAGGGGCCGCGAGTTCTCCGAAATTTCATGGGCGTGACGCCTACGGAGATGTATAGACTGTTCTTCGGACCACAAGGAGTGAGTCCGGATTTGACCGAGGATGCTGGTTTAAGCCGCAACCGCCCGGATACAGAAGTAGGTGACCTTGCGCCCGGACCTTCTATCCGTACAATTGACTTATTTTTTAATAGTACTTCTCGTTTTTACGTAGGAGTGGATAGCGAAGGCGAAGCTGGTCCGGTGTCCGGCTCCCCTTCCTGAGACCAGGCTAGATCCTGTGCTAGTCAGGATGTTGGAGGTGGCGCCTCTGGAGGAAAATGAAGGGGCAGACAAGGAAACCGTGGCCTCTTCGAAAGGGGCCATCCCAAAGGGGGGAATCGACAACTCCTCTCCAAAGGTGAAGAAAAGGGCCGCCTCTGACGACCCGGGAGCCGTAGCTCCAAAGCGAGGGAAAGAATCCGCGTTAGAGGACCCGACGCCGGGGAGCCCCTCGGCCGAACTAAATCCTCAAAAGGAGCAGCCCTCCAACGAGCCGTAAGTATAAAGAGAGTCATTCTTTTAAGAGATATCCTTAATTTATATCTGAGAAGTTTTAACCGAAACCTTACCTTGTAGTTCGGACCTCGACCCTTCTCGGCAGAGCTCGTCATTGGGGGATCTTCTTCCGGAGATGATGGAGAGCGGAACGCCTCCTCCTTCATCGCCTAGCAAGGCGGGCGACGCCGAAGTGTCGTCGCAGAGGATTTCTCCGAATCTGCCAGAGGCAGAAGGTGATCATGCGGCCCCCCGGGATTCTCCGTGTCCGGCCTCCGAAGAAGGCCATGCTACGAGTCCGGCACCATCTGGTGTTCGGTCGGAGGAGCTGAAGGTTCTGCTGGGCCGAGCCTCTGTTTCAGAGGAGCATCGTGTGTTGATGCACACGGTGATTGAAAAGATTTCATCCGCGGAAAGCGGACTGAACGAGGCCGTCAAGAGTTTACTGGCGGGCCTTGAGGTACGTTTTGAATAACGAACATTAGTGGTAATTGCGCATAATAACATGCGCCCTGTATAGATAGTAGCCCCTGAGACTCTGTGTGCCGCAAAGATTAGCGGCGCGCAGAGGATCTTAATCCCAGGTCCTTTAAGTGGCACCTTTGTATGTAGGTGGCAGGTTGTCCGGAGTCGAGCCGGACTCGAGATTTTTGCCGAAATGAAACGGCAACTCGATGAGGCAGAAGCCGACATCATGCTTGTTAACAAGCGGCTTGATGATGCTCAAGGTATTGAGTTTATTTGGCGATTGTTAGTAAGAGGAGCTTTATGTCAATATCTTACCTTGTGTATGCTTGATGCAGATGGTGCGGCGGCCGTAGAAGGACTTAGGGCCGAGCTCGCCAAAACAAAGGAACAAGCCAGAAAAAGCGATGCGGCTGCCGGAAGAGCCCGTGAAGAGCTAAAAGCCGAACAGGCTTCCCATTGCCGAAGCAAGGAGGAGATGGCTGATATAGCCGTGAAGTTGAAAAGTGCTACTGACCGTTGCAAACTTCTTGAAGAGGAAGGTCGAGCCCGGCAGACGGATTTAGAGAAGGCCGTCGCCGACGCCAAGGACGCCCGCTCTGGTATGAGAGCGTCAAGGGAAGAGCTGCGTCAAGCCGGACTAATTGCGGATGGAAAGCCCTTCCTGCTGCGGAGAAAATCCTGTGATCCGAAGTTCGCCCTGTTGGACCGAGCGTGGAGCGTGGAGGACACCTATCTGGATTTGTCGGCTAGTGCCGCTGATGCGACCAGGTACTTTCAAGATAAGAAAGATCATGAAGTGGAAAGCTCTTCTGGTCGCAGTTCACTAATCCAGAGCGTCCACTATCAGTGGATGATCGCCTGGCCCAATGGGCCGAGCTGAATAGGTTGTCCGGACTCGCCATGAAGTATGCCATGGACCACCTGTGTCCGGGGAGATCGAAGCCGAGAAGCTATTTCAGTTTGGTGCAGCAATTTCTTGACGTGGTGCCTCGGATTGAAGCTCTAAAGAGGTCCGCTTGCACAGAGGGCGCGTGGCTGGCTCTTGCCCGTGTCAAGACATACTGGGCAGATATGGAGCCCACCGTTGTTGCGTCCCGTGATTCGGATAAAAGCCGAATTCCTTCCGAGCACTATTTTGAGGAAGTCCTCGCGGGCGCTCGTATAATAGAGACGCAGTGTTCGAAAGATGCTGTTTTATGACAGCATATGTAATCGTAGATCAACATTTTTATAAATTGTAATGGCGTAATTTAGACTTGTGCCTTCAAGTATTAATAACACCTCCTGTGCGGCCGTTTTAATATATAAATTCTGAAAGATTGCAGTCGTTGGCTTCAGCCCCCACGCACATAGTGCGGGGGTGCGCGCGGAGAACGCATTTTCACACTTAACCCAATGTCTTGGTCCTACAAAGGGGGTGATAGCGCCGCGGGCTAGGCAACCGGACTATAATGCTTTAACACTTTCACTTAGCCATAGGAGCTTGACAGTGGAACTCTTTAGGTAGCCCTTTAATGGCGACTGCGTTTACCCGAATTCGGGACGCATATGTGCCTGACCGGGAAGCGGCCCTTCGTCAAAACGGAGGAATTCGATAAATTCCTATAAGTCATCGAGTGGCGACCAGTCTCGCGCTACATCATGACAGTCGTTTTTCGGCTTTCTCTACTGCGGTGCTCACCCGGCCGAACCGGGGCACAATCGCAGTAGTTCTCCTGGTGCAACCTTAGCCGACAGAACGGAACGTAAGGTGGCCGAACTCAGGAGCCGGGCAACCCAACATGTGACCAAAATCATGACTCGGAGCTGATGCATATAGTGCCAAAACTCGCGACGCCGAACACTCCCTAAGGTGTTCGGTCTTTGTGGGTGCGTGTGAAACGACACCCTTGAAAAAGAAAAAAAAAGCCCCTTGTGTCCAGGTACGAGCAAGAATTCTGGCGTGGCCACATGCCAAAACGCCAGTCTCCTCCATGGTTATAGTGAGGTAAACCAGGGGATGTATAACAGCAAGAGACAGTAAAAAAGGTTTACGCAGGGCCTTAATCCAAGAAGAATCCTTTGGGGCGGGTCCCTACTGCACGTCTGCGCCTGTGTCTCCGCTGTGCCGTGTCCTGGACGGGCGCCGTACGACGTTCATCTGTAAAAGGGAAGAACTAAATTGACAAATGGGCCGTGCAGATCAAAAAGAATAATAAATAAAATGTGAAGTGAGAAATAGATACGGTCGAGTTTTATTGTCTCTGCGTACAGCCCCTGGTGAGGCGTACCAAGCCTATAACGAAAATGGGCTTGTGCCGAACTCATTGAGTCCGGGTCCGCGGCCTTTTTTGACTTGCATCGAAAAAGTCTTTTGGCTGGCGAGGCCATTTTGTTGGGCGGCCGTTTAAGCGGCCGCACAATCCTCCTTTTGGAGGAGATGTAGTTTAGTATGCTCCCTTTAAAGAGATGATGCCTCGAGGACCGGGCATCTTTAGCGTGAGGGATGCATAATGCGGTATTGCGTTAAAGCGAGCGAAAGCTCCGCGTCCCATTAGTGCTTGATAGCGACTTGAAAACGGGACTATGTGGAAAATAAGCTTTTCGCGACGAAAGTTATTGGCAGAGCCAAATATGACCACAAGCCGGAGAAAACCCATACAGTGGGTGTCCGGGCCTGGTGCTACTCCTTGAAAGGAGGTTTTACTGTGACGGATTCGTGCTGGGTTTATGCCCATGCGGTGAATTGTATCCTAATATATCAGATTTAGTCCACTGCCACCGTCCATAAGGACGTTGGTAAACTGGAATCCGTCTATTATTGGATTAAGCATCAGGGCAGTCGGGCCTGCGTGTTTGATATTGCGAGAATAATCTAGCTGATAAAAAATGATTGGCTTTAGTGACCAGTGGCCAGACTCCTGAGGGATAGGCTTGAATGTGCGGACCTTTATGGGTGCCTCATGCCTTGTTATGTGAAGTGAGTTCACTGTTTTGACTTCTTGCGGGAAGTTCTTTTGCTTCCTGGTGTTCTGCTTTTGGGGTTCGTCCTCTTCCTCACTTGGTGTGTCGAGCCCCTTGTGTTCGGTGTTAAGCCTTCCGGATTGTTTGAAAACCCAACAGTCTCTGTGGGTATGATTAGCAGGCTTTCCAGGAGTACTGTGTATCTAACATATCCTGTCCATGATTCTCTTTAGACTGGACGGATCTTCCCTATTATCCTGAGGGGGTGATTTTGTCTGATTTTGCTGTGAGCCTTTGAATCCGGCATTGACTGTCGTGCTCTTCGGACTTTTTCTTTTGATTCAGCGAAGGTCCTTGTTTCGCCGTGGTTTCCCGTTTCCATCCCTGATTTCTGATGTACTTGGGTCGCTGGGGCTGCATCGTGCCAACCATCTGTCCTCTCCTGCGCAAAAGCGGGTCATGAGGCTTGTGAGTGCGGCCATTGTTCTTGGCTTTTCCTGGCCGAGGTGTCTGGCGAGCCATTCGTCTCGGACATTGTGCCTAAAAGCCGCTAGGGCTTCGGCGTCTGGAAAATCCACTATTTGATTCTTTTTAGTGAGGAATCTGTTCCAGAACTGCCGAGCTGATTCTCCGGATTGCTGAGTTATGTGACTGAGGTCGTCTGCGTCCGGGGGACGGACGTAGGTCCCTTGAAAATTTGCTCGGAAAGCGTCCTCGAGCTCTTCCCAACTTCCAATTGTGTTTTCGGGAAGGCTTTTAAGCCAGTGCCGGGCTGGCCCTTTAAGCTTAAGGGGTAAATATTTTATGGCGTGGAGATCATCTCCTCTAGCCATATGTATGTGGAGGATATAATCCTCGATCCAGACTCCCGGGTCTGTTGTTCCATCGTACGCCTCTATGTTAACGGGTTTAAGTCCCTCTGGGAATTCATATTCCAGGACCTCATCGGTGAAACATAGAGGGTGTGCGGCACCCCTATATTTGGGTGTGCCGGATTCTGATGGTGGATTTTTTGCATTGCTTGCGAGAGCTTGCTTTCTTGGCCCGTAAATGGACCTGGCTGGGCCATGATGCGAGTCTTTGATTGTGTCACATGCCGCATTGAGTGCGGCGCCGTTTGCCGTATTGTAGTGGCCGAGAGGTCGTTTATTCTACCGTGTAGCCTTTTTTGTTTTTCGAGTTTGGGGGCTCTAGGGCCTCCTGGTCGAATTCGGGCAGTAGCTTTCTCTTCGGATAGCTTTTAGTGCGGCGGCTGCCGCCGTATTTGTCTGCGGTCTTGATTACTTTGCTCCATCTTGTTTTGAGTGCATCTTCCGCCGTCTTTAGCTTTTGCTTTTGCTTCTTCAGGCTTCGTGCTGTGGCGACGAGCCTTTCTTGGAGATTCTTCTGCTCCATGATTTTATCCGGCGTGGTATCGTCCGGAGTTCTATTATGACCGGGGGAGGACTGTTCGTCCTCTCTGCCCGTGTTACCCTGTTCGGACGGCTGTTCTGGGATGCGTTCGTCATCTGCCGGCTCGTCCTGCTCTATGGCTGGGTCTTGATCGAGGCGGGGCTTCGCTCGGCGTTTACGTCGCCGCTTTGAGTGCTTTTCGGAGGGTTTACCCTTCTTTTCGCCCCCTTCTTCCTCATTGTGAGTTTTTTCAGGTGTATCCACCATGAATACGTCATTAAGTGGGCTGGAGGTCCAGTTCCCTATGGGCGCTGGTTCCCGTTCGTCTCCGTCTTCGTCGTCCATACCGTCGAAGTCTTCGGAGCCGAAGTCGAGCATGTCGGTTAAATCGTCGACAGTGGCTATTAAGTGGGTGGTGGGTGGGATTTGAATTTCTTTGTCGTCTGAATCCCAACCTCGCAGGCCATAGTTCGGCCCGAGCTCTCCTGACAAAGAGAGAGACTTGAGAGAATTCAGAATATCACCAAAAGGTGAATACTGAAAGATGTCCGCGGCGGTGAACTCCAGTACAGGCGCCCAATCTGATTCGATCGGCGGGGGTACGGACGACCCGAAGTTCGGAGAAGAGTCCGGCTCCTTGGAGTCACAGGCCATGCGGAGCGCGGGGCTTGCGTTCGGCTCAATGGCCTTTAAGATCGCAGCCCCCGAGGTGACGTCCAACCGTTCATCTTCAAAGAACGCAGCGGGCTCCGAATCGAGGATCGGGGCCGGAGCGTATGCGGCCTCCAGGACACTGTTCGGAGGCAGAGCTATATCATGCCCCTCGAGATAGTGCGGCGCGCTTGGCTGTGGCTCGAATCCGTCGAAGATCAAGTCTCCGCGGATATCTGCCGTGTAGTTTAGGCTTCCAAACCTAACTTGTTGGCCAGGGGCGTAGCTCTCGATCTGCTCCAGATGACCAAGCGAGTTGGCCTGCAGAGCGAAGCCGCTGAAGACGAAGATCTGTCCGGGGAGAAGAGTCTCACCCTGGACCTCATCGTTGTTGATGATCAAAGGAGCCATTGGGCCTAAAGGCGACGACACAGAGGAACTCTCAATGAAAGCACGAATGTCGGTGTCAAAACCGGCGGATCTCGGGTAGGGGGTCCCGATCTGTGCGTCAAGGTCGGATGGTAACAGGAGACAAGGGACACTTTATTTTACCCAGGTTCGGGCCCTCTCAATGGAGGTAAAACCCTACTCCTGCTAGATTAATATTGATGATATGGGTAGTACAAGAGTAGATCTACCACGAGATCAAGGAGGCTAAACCCTAGAAGCTAGCCTATGGGTATGATGATGGTTATGATGTGTTCGTCCTACGGACTACAACCCTCCGGTTTATATAGGCACCGGATAGGGTTAGGGTTACACAGAGTCGGTTACATTGGTAGGAAATCTTGAATATCCGCACGCCTAGCTTGCCTTCCACGCCAAGGAAAGAACCTTCCGGACATGGGACGAAGTCTTCAATCTTGTATCTTCATAGTCCTGGAGTCCGGCTGAAGATATAGTTCGGCTATCCGAACACCCCCTAATCCAGGACTCCCTCACCGAGTTCATCACAGAGAAAAACATTTGTCACCTCAGCTCACTAGTCAAATAAGATCTTCACAAAGATTTGCAATGAATTAACTGAAAGATTTGCAAGGAATTGGATGCAGAAAATGCAGAACAAAGAAAAACAGAAAAGAATGAATGTTCTAGATGAAAAAGAGGGAAACAAATATGCAAGAGACAAATGCAATAACACAGAAAAGAACACAAGAGAACTTCATCTAGAGTTGGGCGGTGACATAGTCACCTATGTTAGAGTATATTGACTTAGGAGTCAAGTGAGAACACTTGATCATAGGTCATACTCATCGTTTAAGCTCTAAATAGGGTTACCATTTTTCGTTTAAGCATCTTGATGTATTCTCATCTTGTTGAGTTGCTTTGACTCATGACTTGGAGTAAAGCTTCTCTAAGATGGAATATCATACCTTGGGTGGTGGTGTGGGTCTTGCTCATGTAGTGGAACTTGTGTGGGTGCTCAAGGTTGATGTAGCTCATCAAGAGTTGGGAGCACCACTTGGATTTTGAGTTCATCTACCTACATGGGTTAGTTCTTGCAAGGAAAAGCACTTGCATATCCAAAAATGACAATCATGAAGCTCAACATAGAATTTGTCAAAGGATATGTTCGAATGGTTTCGTGCTTCCTTGTCGTCAACCACCGTTGTGTAGAGACTTGGTGATGTGAGTAAGTTGCAATCTCATAGAATTAGATTCAACCAAGTGCCTACATGGGTTAGATAACATGCAACGTACAAAATATATCCAAGACACAAGATAGTCATCATAAGAGATATATTATGGATTAGTCATAAGCTCATGTGTATCCAATGGAGTTTCTACTCCAAATTTGAAGCATCAATAATGTTCAATTCTCCTGTCAACCTGCAAAACACTTTCTCATCAAGTGGTTTAGTGAATATATCCGCTAATTGCTTATCGGTGCGAACATGCTTAAGATCAATGTCACCCTTAGCAACATGGTCTCGAATGAAATGATGACAAACTTCAATATGCTTAGTTCGAGAATGTTGTACAGGATTATGACCAATTTTAATAGCACTTTCATTGTCACAAAGCAATGGAACATGTTTCACATAGACCCCATAATCTTTAAGAGTTTGGGTCATCCAAAGTAATTGAGCACAACATGAACCAGCGACAATGTATTCCGCTTCAGCGGTGGATAAGGATACCGAGTTTTGTTTCTTGGAAGACCAAGACACAAGAGATCTACCAAGAAATTGACAAGTACCCGAAGTGGACTTTCTATCAACCTTGTCTCCGGCATAATCCGAGTCGGAATAGCCAACAAGATCGAAAGAGGACCTCTTAGGATACCAAATGCCAAAATTTGGTGTATGAATTAGGTATCTCACTATCCTTTTCACCGCTTTAAGATGACATTCTTTAGGAGCAGCTTGATATCGTGCACACATGCACACACTTAGCATAATGTCGGGACGTGAAGCACATAGGTATAACAATGAACCAATCATAGAGCGATAAAACTTTTGATCAACCGGTTCACCATCTTTGGTCAAATCAAGATGTCCACTAGTAGGCATGGGTGTAGGCATACCTTTGCATTCTTGCATATTGAACTTCTTGAATAAGTCTTTGGTGTACTTCGTTTGAGAGACAAATGTACCTTCCTTAGTTTGCTTGATTTGCAAAGCGAGGAAGAATTTGAGTTCACTCATCATGGACATCTCAAATTTCTCCGACATAAGCTTTCCAAACTTTTCACTAAAAAGAGGGTTAGTTGATCCAAATATGATATCATCAACATAAATTTGGCATAGAAATAGTTCTCCATTAACCCTTTTAGGAAAAAGTGTGGAATCAATTTTTCCAATTTCAAAACCACTTGCAATAAGGAACTTGGTCAAGCATTTATACCATGCTCTAGGAGCTTGTTTAAGACCATAAAGGGCTTTGTGAAGTTTGTAAACATGATTTGGTTTCTTAGGATTGACAAATCCGGGAGGTTGTTTGACATAAACTTCCTCCTCTGTTTCACCATTTAGAAAAGCACTTTTAATGTCCATTTGGCACAAGGTGATATTATGGTGATTAGCATAGGCAAGTAAGATGCGAATGGACTCAAGTCTAGCAACGGGAGCATATGTCTCACCATAGTCCATACCTTCGACTTGTGTGTACCCTTGGGCGACGAGCCATGCCTTGTTGCGAACCACTTGTCCATATTCATCTTGCTTGTTGCGAAACACCCATTTGGTACCAATGATGTTGTGGTTGTTGTCGGGCTTCTCAACCAATGTCCAAACTTGGTTTCTCTCAAAGTTGTGTAGCTCTTCATGCATATCGTTTATCCAGTCCGGGTCTTCCAATGCTTCTTCAAGCTTCATAGGTTCAATGCTAGAGATGAATGAATAGTTTTCACAAAAATTAGCTAAACGAGTTTTTGAGCGAGTAATTCTCCCAGTTTGAATATCATTGTAGATTTGCTCGACGGGATGATCTTTGGCAATTCTTGCTCGAACTCGTGAAAGCTTTTGCTTGGGTCTTCGTTGAACATCTTCTTCATCTTGTTCTTCTACTTAGTCTTCTTCATTGTTGACGTTGTCGTTCTCTTGTCGTGGTGGAGAAGGAGGTTGTTGATGTTCGTCTTGATGCATTTCCTCGTTTTCTTCATCTTGGTGTGTCCCACTTGTGGATGCCTCCGTGTCGATTCTTGGTTCACCTTGTCGTGAAGTAGAGGCTTCCACATGGACGGATGAAGTACTTTCCTTCACCTCCGTTGGACGAACTTTGCCAGTGGACACGTCTTGGATTGCTTCTGAAGGGTCTTTGTCTCCTACATCAATTGGCAATTGCTCTACTTGCGAGCCGTTAGATTCATCAAACTTCACATCTACCGTCTCTTCAACCTTTCGGGTGAAATTGTTATAGACACGGTAAGTGTGAGAGTTTGAGCCATAACCCAGTAGGAAACCTTCATGAGATTTAGGAGCAAACTTTGAACGACGATGCATATCAAGAATGTAGCACTTTGAGCCGAATACTCGAAAGTATCCAACTTGGGGTTTGTTACCGGTGAGGAGCTCGTATGCTGTCTTGCCGAGTAGCTTGTGAAGATACAAGCGATTTGTTGCATGACAAGCTGTCTCAACCGCTTCTGCCCAAAAGTGCTTCGACGTCTTGTACTCATCAAGCATCGTTCTTGCCATTTCGATGAGCGTTCGGTTCTTCCTCTCAACAGCTCCATTTTGTTGAGGTGTGTACGTAGCCGAGAACTCGTGTGAAATCCCTTCTTCGTCAAGAAAGGTGTCCACATTTGCGTTCTTGAACTCCGTTCTGTTGTCACTCCGAACCTTCTTGATCTTCACATCAAACTGATTTTGGGCCTTCCTAGCGAAGTTTTTGAAGATCTTTTGAACCTGCGATTTATCATCAAGAAAGAACACCCACGTAAATCTTGAAAAATCATCGACTATAACTAGACCAAAAGAATTTCCACCGAGACTCTTGTAGGCATTGGGACCAAAAAGATCCATATGAAGTAGCTCGAGTGGCCTCCTTGTGGTCATGATGTTCTTCACGGGATGCCTTCCTCCAACCTGTTTACCTGCTTGACAAGCACTGCAAAGTCTATCCTTATCAAATATGACATCGTTAACTCCAAGGATATGATTTCCTTTAATAAGCTTGTCAAGGTTTCTCATGCCAACATGACCTAGTCATCTATGCCACAACCAACCTTTTGAGGATTTAGCGATAAAGCAAGTTTTAGGTTGTGCCTTTTTAGAGAAATCGACAACGAAAAGGTCACCTCTACGTATACAGGTAAAAACCATTTTATGATTGTCTCGATGAAACACTTGGCAATCTACCTCAGTAAATAGGACATTCAAACCGAAATCAGCAAGTCTAGATACTGAAAGTAAGTTGTAGCCAAGAGATCCAACGAGCATGACATTTTGAATGGAGCTATCGTGTGAGATGGCCACCTTACCAAGGCCAACCACCTTACCCTTTGAATTATCACCAAAAGTGACATATTTTCGAGGGCCGTCATTTTCAGCAAGCTCACGGAACATCTCTTCGTCTCCGGTCATATGATCAGTACATCCACTGTCGAGAACCCATTCCTTTCCTCCTGACACATATCCCCGAAGATTATCCATAAGACCAAAGTGTCTCATTGCATCATCAAGATCGAAGTCACTATCATCATTCTCATCGTAGTATCCATGTTCAACATGATCTTGTGACTCATCATTTCCTAGAGAGAGTGATTCATTAGATAAATGATCATCAAAGTGGTCACTTTTATGAATTCTTATAGCTTTGGATATAATATCACTAATGATTCCGGCATTTCCTTTAGCATGCATGAGATTAGTAAGCTCAAATAGACAATCACCAAAACTAGGTTCACTAGAGTTCATTTTACTCAAGGCAATAGATTTATGGAGAATTTCATCCAAATTTTTCAAGGAATAATCGGGGAATCGTTCCTCAAGAAATTTCCATATAGTATAGGCACAATTAAGAGTAGGTAAACTAGCAATCAAGTTTTTGGGCAATCCTCTAATGATGAGCTCAACAGTTCTAAGATTGCGAATCATGTCAACGTCTTCATCTAGGGTAGGATGCAAAGAATCAATATTAGGTGCACAAGGGCTAGCAATGTACTTGTTCAAATGATATTGATTGAAAATTACAAGCATCTCATTTTTCCACTCATGAAAATACTCTCCATCAAGAATAGGCACTCTATGTCTAAGACTCCCTAAAGTAGACACATCCATATTCCTCCAATGGTGATTAAACCAAGGCAATGGAGACCAATGCTCTGATACCACTTGTAGGATCTAGATGTAGGTGTGTCTAGAGGGGGTGATTAGACACTTAGTGTTAAAGTTGCAATTTTTAAACTTTTTCGGTTTGAGTGGAGTTTTAGGCACAATTTCAACATACACAATACATATCAAGCAAGCATGCAAAGAGTATATGAGCAGCGGAATGTAAAGCAAGCAACTTGCAAGAATGTAAAGGGAAGGGTTTGGAGAATTCAAACGCAATTTGAGACAAGGATGTTTTTCCCGTGGTTCGGATAGGTGGTGCTATCCTACATCCACGTTGATGGACACTTCAACCCACGAAGGGTAACAGTTGCGCGAGTCCACGGAGGGCTCCACCCACGAAGGGTCCACGAAGAAGCAACCTTGTCTATCCCACCATGGCCATCGCCCACGAAGGACTTGCCTCACTAGCGGTAGATCTTCACGAAGTAGGCGATCTCCTTGCCCTTACAAACTCCTTGGTTCAACTCCACAATCTTGTCGGAGGCTCCCAAGTGACACCTAGCCAATCTAGGACACACCACTCTCCAAGAAGTAACAAATGGTGTGTTGATGATGAACTCCTTGCTCTTGTGCTTCAAATGATAGTCTCCCCAACACTCAACTCTCTCACACAGGATTTGGATTTGGTAGAAAGAAGATTTGAGTGGAAAGCAACTTGGGGAAGGCTAGAGATCAAGATTCATATGGTAGGAATGGAATATCTTGGTCTCAACACATGAGTAGGTGGTTCTCTCTCAGAACATATGAGTTGGAAGTGTAGATGTGTTCTGATGGCTCTCTTCATGAGTGAAGAGGAGGTGGAGGGGTATTTATAGCCTCCACACGAAATCCAACCGTTACACACAATTTACCAATCTCGGTGGGACCGAATCAACAAACTCGGTCGGACCGAAATAGTAAACCTAGTGACCGTTAGAGATTTTCGATGGGACTGACATGCAACTCGGTAGGACCGATACGGTTAGGGTTAGGGCATAACGTAATCTCGGTGAGACCGATTACACAAACTCGGTGAGACCGATTTGGTAATTAGCTAACCAGAGAGTTGGTCAGGCAAACTCGGTGGGACCGATTACTAAACTCGGTTGGACCGATTTTGGTAATAAGTTAACCAGAGAGTTTGCATTGTAATCTCGGTAGTACCGATTGCACAAACTCGGTGAGACCGATTTTGGTAATGGACATACACAGTGAGATTACAATCCCATCTCGGTGAGACCGAGATCCCTGTTGGTAAAACCGATTTGCTAGGGTTTGGCAGTGGCTATGACATGTGAAACTCGGTGGCGCCGGATAGAAGGAATCGCTAGGTCCGAGTTTGACTTTGGGTTTAGGTCTTATGTGGAAGTGGGAAAGTAGCCGAGGGTTTTTGGAGCATATCATTAAGCACATGAAGCAAGAGGCTCATTAAGCAACACCTCATCCCTCCTTGATAGTATTGGCTTTTCCTATAGACTCGATGTGATCTTGGATCACTGAAAATATAAAATGAAGAGTCTTGAGCTTGAAGCTTTAGCCAATCCTTTGTCCTTAGCATCTTGAAGGAGTTCCCACAACTTTTAGTCCATGCCACTCCATTGTTGAACTTATCTGAAACATGCTAGATAGAAACGTTAGTCCAACAAGAGATATGTTGACATTAATTACCAAAACCACCTGGGGATCACTTGTGCTTTCATCTTCCATAACCCTCACACACACACGCTAGCCTGGCTTAAGTACAGCGATGTCTTCGGTCTTCTGGGCTCGCCTCCGCTTCTAGTGCGCCTAGTTGTTGTCTTGTGGGCCTGATTAGTGTTGGGCCTTCTGGGCTGTCATCGGGGTACTTACAATCTCCCCCTTTTTGGTAATTGATGAAAACATACATCAAAGCTTTAAGTAAATGATATGACGAGTAGTAAGCAGAGCTTTGGAGGAACATGTAACATGCATAAGCCCCCCTACATGTATGCAATCATG
The DNA here is from genome assembly GCA_032464435.1 of Aegilops umbellulata. Classification (NCBI taxonomy): domain Eukaryota; kingdom Viridiplantae; phylum Streptophyta; class Magnoliopsida; order Poales; family Poaceae; genus Aegilops; species Aegilops umbellulata. Next base: position 224,808,701 of record CP136059.1, on the reverse strand, counting down.
TGAAGATAAGATAGAAGAACATGTGAATGCATTGCATGACAGAGTAAGTAATGAGTTACATGTATCTTGGCTATATGCATCAGAGCAAACAATATGGTTGAAGGATACCTTCATTTTTACGAACCCCTCTTGCAAACAATATGTGCAGAAGCAAGGGATCATCATGCACATGAGTGTGATGCATATACTTACCTTGTGGTTCTTGAGCTGACTTTTGAAGGAGTAAAGTTCAGAAAACAGGGTTAGATAACACAAGAACACTCCAAACAAAATAATTTCAAGATCCACAAGATTACCAACACTAGGATGACATGTAATAGGTGAGTACTACAAAGAGAGTACTTCCTTTAGATATAGACATGTCCCCAAATATTAAAAGATTTCCAATAAGTTCCAAGGATTTTTCTCCCCTTAAGCGTAGACTCTTTCTCCCCCTGAATCTAATGTTGGATAATGGGAGAAGGTAGGGTGAGATAAAATCAGAGCAACGATAAATCAATTAATAAAGAGCGAAAAAGAATCAATTATACTAACATGTATTTCCCCTCTTAAAGACATGTGACTTCTCTCCTCTTGCTAACATGCATCTTTAGAAAAGCTTAGACATGCTCTGTTTATCCTGATAAGTTTGATTTGATAAGCTTTGATGTGCTCTCTCTCCCCCTTTGACATCAATTTCCAAGAAGGGCACTTCAGTAACATGAGTCAGGTGGATGTGGTCCTTGAGAGGCACTACAAAGCAGCATGTAGCTTAAGATGCTGATAGAGGAAAATAATCATTGAGTGGAGCTGAAGAAAATAGGCAATATAAAATGGCAAAATATTTTCTCAGAAGTGTAATTGGTGACGCCGATCTATTTCAATCGGTGACTCCGAGATAGCATAGCCATTGAAGGTGCTCATCGGTGAGACTGAGTTAGTCCGTGTCGGTTGTACCGATGAACTGTGTACAAGGAAACCTTGTGTTTCGGTCTAGCCGATAGGCTTAGATTGGTGAGACTGAGTTCAACGTAGACGAAAATTTTGTTAACTCATCTCACTTGGCAAATGAAATTTCACAAAGATTTTCAAGGAATTTTCATAAGGATTTGCAGTGAATTAACTTTAGATAAAGAGACAAATGAAAGAGAAAAACAAAAGAGATCTAGATGAAATTTTGTTTTTTTGTTTTTAAGATTAGAAGGGAAACACACTAATAAGAAAACATCCAATGCAGATACAAAATACAAAAGAACACTAGAGAACTTCATCTAGAGATGGTCGGCGATAAAGTCACCTATGTTAGAGTATATTGATTTAGGAGTCAAGTGAGATCTCTTGATCGTAGGTCATACTCATCGTTTAAGCTCAATGGGGTTGCCATTTTTCATTCAAGCATTTTGATGTATTCACATCTTGTTGAGTTTCCTTAGCTCATGATTTGGAGTAAATCTTCTCTAAGATGGAATGACATACCTTGGGTTGTGGTGTTGATCTTTATCATGTAGTTGAACTTGTGTTGGATGCTCAAGGTTGATGTGGTCCATCGAGAGTTGTAAGCATCCTTTAGAGTTGAAGTTCATCTTCCTACATGGGTTAGTCTTGCAAGGAATAGCACTTGTGTATCCAAATCAACAATTATGAAGTTTGACATATTGAAATAGTCAAAGGATATGTTGAGTGAGTTCATGCTTCCTTGATTTCAACAACAAAACCATAGATACTTGGTGATGTAGAAATTGCCCCAGATGTGAGTGACTTGCAATCTCCTAGATAGAGGCCCATCCAAGTATCTACATGGGTTAGATAACATGCAAGGGTGCAAATATATATCCAAGACAAATGATTATCATCATAAGAGAAATATCAAGGATTAGTCACAAAGGCTCATGCCTTGCATGTATCCAAATGGAATTTCTGTTCCAAGTTTGAGTCATCAATGATATTCAATCCACCTCTCAAATGACAAATTACCTTTTTATCAAGTGGTTTAGTGAATATATTCACCAATTTGCTTATCGGTATGAACATGCTTAAGATTCATGTCTCCTTTAGCTACATGATCATGAATGAAATCATGACGAACTTCAATATGCTTAGTTCGAGAATGTTGCACGGGATTGTGAGAAATCTTAATAGAACTCTCATTTTCACAAAGCAATGGAACATGTTTCACATGTATCCCATAATCTTTAAGAGTTTGGGTCATCCAAAGTAATTGAGCACAACATGATCCGGTGGCAATGTATTCCGCTTCAGCGGTGGATAAGGATACTGAGTTTTGTTTCTTGGAGGACCAAGAGACAAGGGACTTCCTATCAACCTTGTCACCGGCATAGTCCGAGTCGGAATAGCAAACAAGATCAAAAGATGAGCTCTAAGGATACCAAATGCCAAAGTTTGGTGTATGAATTAAATATCTCACTATCCTTTTTCAGGGATTTAAGATGACACTCTTTAGGAGCCGCTTGATATCGTGCACACATGCACACACTTAGCATACTATTGGGTCGGGAGGCACATAGATATAACAATGGACCAATCATAGAACAGTAAGCCTTTTGGTCAACCGGATTGCCATCCTTAGTGAAGTCAATATTTCCACTAGTAGGTATGGGTGTTTTCATAACTTTGCTTTCTTGCATGTTGAACTTCTTGAAAATATCTTTGGTATAATTTGTTTGTGAGACAATGGTACCTTCCTTAGTTTGCTTGATTTGCAACCCAAGGAAAAATTTGAGTTCACTCATCATAGACAGCTCAAACTTCTCCGACATTACCCTTCCAAACTTTTCACTAAAATGGGGTTTTTAGAACCAAATATGACATCATCCACATAAATTGGGCACACAAATAATTCACCATTAACCCTTTTAGTAAAAATTGTGGAATCAATTTTCCCAATTTCAAAGCCTTTTTCAATAAGAAACTTAGTCAAGCATTTATACCAAGCTCTAGGAGCTTGTTTAAGACCATAATGAGCTTTGTGAAGTTTGTAGACATGATTAGGGTTCTTGGGATTAAAAAAGCTGGGAGGTTGTTTAAAATAAACTTCCTCCTCAATTTCACCATTTAGAAAAGCACTTTTAATGTCCATTTGGTATAAAGTGATATCATGGTAATTGGCATAAGCAAGTAAAATGCGAGTGGACTCAAGTGTAGCAACGGGGACATATGTATCACCATAGTCCATACCTTCGACTTGAGTGTAGCCTTGAACAACGAGACAAGCCTTGTTGCGTACAACTTTTCCATCTTCATCTTGCTTATTCCGAAACACCCACTTGGTTCCAATGACATTATGATCATTGCTGGGCTTTTCAACCAATGTCCACACTTGATTCCTCTCGAAGTTGTGTAGCTCTTCGTGCATAGCATTTATCCAATCCGGATCCTCAAGGGATTCTTCTACCTTCATAGGTTCAACACTGGAAATGAATGAGTAGTGTTCACAAAAATTAGCCAAACGAGTTTCGGAGCGAGTGATTCTCCCGGTTTGAATGTCATCGAAGATTTGTTCGACGGGATGATCTCTCGAGACTCTTGCTCTAACTCGTGAGAGATTTTTCTTGGGTTGGGGTGGAACATCCTCATCATCATCTTCTTCTTCATTGTTGATGGTGTTGTCGTTCGCTTGTGGAGGTGGAGAAGGAGGTCGAGGTGGTTCATCTTGTTGTACTTCCTCATTTCCTTCGTCTTGACGTGTTCCATTTGTGGATGCCTCCAAATCAACTTGTGTTCACCTTGATGTGAAGTTGAGGCTTCCTCTTGAATGGATGATGTACTCTCCTTGGATTGCTTTCAATGGATATTTGTCTCCTACATCAATTGACAACTGCTCTACTTGCAAGTCGTTAGATTCATCAAACTTCACATCTACCGTCTCTTCAACCTTTCAGGTGAAATTGTTGTAGACATGGTAAGTGTGAGAGTTTGAACCGTAACTGAGTAGGAAACCTTCATGATATTTAGGAGAAAATTTTGAGCGACGATGCTTATCAAGAATGTAGTACTTTGAGCCAAATACTCGAAAGTAGCCAACTTGGGGTTTGTTGCCGGTGAGTAGCTCATACGCCGTTTTGCTGAGAAGCTTGTGAAGATATAGTCGATTCGTAGCATGACAAGCTATCTCGACCGCTTTTGCCCAAAAGTGTCTTGGCGTATTTTATTCATCAAGCATCGTTCTCGCCATCCTGATAAGTGTCCGGTTCTTCCTCTCAACAACTTGATACGTCTCCAACGTATCAATAATTTTTGATTGTTCCATGTTGTTATATTATCATTCTTGGATGTTTTATAATCATTTTATAGTCGTTTTATATCATTTTTTGGTACTAACCTATTGACATAGTGCCAAGTGCTAGTTGCTGTTTTGTGCATGTTTTTTACATCGCAGGAAAATCAATATCAAACGGAGTCCAAGCGCAGCGAAACTTTTTGGAGAATTTTTATGGACCAGAACAACCAAGATAGGCCAGAGCAGCACCTGGGGGGCCCCGAGGGGGCACAACCCACCAGGGCACGCCCAGGTGGGTTGTGCCCACCTCGGTGGCCTCCCGCACCCCCTCTTCACCCTACAAATTCACAAATACTCCAAAACCCTTCGGGGTAGCTCTAGACAGGAAGTTCCGCTGCTGCAAGCCTCTGTAGCCACCGAAAACCCATCGGGAGCCCGTTCCGACGGGGGAGATCATCACCGGTGGCCATCTTCATCATCCCGGTGGCCACCATGATGAGAAGGGAGTAGTCCACCCTCGGGGCTGAGGGTTTGTACCAGTAGCTATGTGTTTAATCTCTCTCTCTCTCTCGTGATCTTGAGATGTCACAATCTTGATATATCATGGGCTTTGTTAACATAGATGGATCATATGATGTTTCTCCCCTATCTAATCTTGTTGTGATGAATTGAATCTTTACCCTTTGAAGTTTTGTCTTGTCGGATTAAATGTTCAGATCTGACAACACATGATGTATGTCTTGCGGTATGAATACTTGAGGTGACAATGGGGCATCATATTGATTCACTTGATGTATGTTATGGCACTCAACTTGCGGATTCCCGAGGTGACATTGGGGTAATCTATGCATAGGGGTTGATGGACGTTTTTATTATATTTTCTCTGATAGAAACTTTGGGGTCTCCTTGTAGCTCTTTGAGTGGATTGAATATTATGATCATGAAGTTGTTTGATGCATATCGTATAATTAACTCATGGATACTCGTGGTGACATTGGATTTCTAGGTGACATTAGAGTTGGTTGATGTGTGTCATATGGTGTTATTTTAGTATGAATTCTTGATTAGATCGATCAGAAAGAATATCATGTGTTACTTTAGTACGAACTCTAGGATGGATTGAACGGAAAGAATAGCCTTCAGGTGGCTTCATACCCTACAAACAATTTCTATCTTTAGTTCTCTGCTAATAGGAACTCAGGATTGATTCTTTATTGCACTTTGATGGATAATCATATGATCCAACTATGTTAGCATTGTTGGGAGATTGCACTAGCGAAAGTACGGACCCTAGGCCTTGTTTTCAAGCATTGCAATTCCATTTTTGCTCCCTTTTGTTACTTGATACCCTGTTGTTTTTTATTGTTCGCAATACAAAAACTCATATCTACTATCCATATTACACTTTTATCACCATCTCTTCGTCGAACTAGTGCACCTATACAATTTGCCATTGTATTTGGTGTGTTGGGGACACAAGAGACTTTTTGTTATTTGGTTGCAGGGTTGTTTGAGAGAGACAGTCTTCATCCTACACCTCCCACAGACTGATAAACCTTAGGTCATCCACTTGAGGGAAAATTGCTACTGTCCTACAAAACTCTGCGCTTGGAGGCCCAACATGAGTCTACAAGAATAAAGTTGTGTAGTAGACGTCAAGCTTTTTTCAAGCGCCGTTCCCGGGGAGGTGAGTGCATGAAGGTATATCTTTAAATCTTGCAATCGAATATTTTAGTTTCTTGTTTTTATCACTAGTTTGGTTTATAAAAGAAAATTACATAAAAAATGGAATTGAGGTTGCATCATATTATTGGTCATCTTTATAATATCTTTCTTCAAAATTATGGATCAAAACATTGTGCTCAATTGTTAGAAGAAGAAGTCAACAAAATGTTTGGCACAAAATGTTTGGATGATGAGAATGATTGCAATGTTGTTAGTATGAGCTCTTTGAATATCCATGATGCTAATGATATGCAAAGCCATAAGCTTGGGTATGCTATGTTTGATGAAGATGATATTTTTGTCCCCCAAGTTTTGATGAGAAAAATTATTATGATGAAAGCATGCCTCCAATTTATGATGATTATAATGATGAAAGTGGATTTGGAGAGGTCATGACTTTATTTAATGATGATTCCACTATGTTGGAAGAGGTTTCAATTGTTTATGAAAACAAAGTTCCTATCTATGATGATTATGGTGATGACATGTATGCTATAAAGAATAATGACAACCATGAAACTTGTCATCTTGATTTTAATTTTCAATCACATGATAGTTATTTTGTCGAGTTTGCTCCCACTACTATGCATGAGAATAAATTTGCTTATGTGGAGAGTAACAAAATTTCTATGCTTATGTATCATGAAAAGAATGCTCTATGTGATGGCTATATTGTTGAATTCATTCATGATGCTACGGAAAATTATTAGGAGGGAGGAACTTATGCTTGTAGGAATTGCAATAATATCAAGTTTAGGTCATCCACTTGAGGGAAAATTGCTACTGTCCTTCAAAACTCTGCGTTTGGAGGCCAAACACGAGTCTACAAGAATAAAGTTGCATAGTAGACATCACAACTCCATTTTGTTGAGGCGTGTACGTAGCCGAGAACTCATGTGAAATCCCTTCTTCATCAAGAAAGGTATCCACATTGGCGTTTTTGAACTCTGTTCTGTTATCACTTCGAACCTTCTTGATCTTCACTTCAAATCCGTTCCGTTATCACTTCGAACCTTCTTGATCTTCACTTCAAATTGGTTTTGGGCCTTGAGGGAGTCCTGGATTAGGGGGTGTTCGGATAGCCGGACTATACCTTCGGCCGGACTCCTGGACTATGAAGATACAAGATTCAAGACTTCGTCCCGTGTCCGGAAGGGACTTTCCTTGGCGTGGAAGGCAAGCTTAGCAATACGGATATGTAGATCTCCTACCATTGTAACCGACTCTGCGTAACCCTAGCCCTCTCCGGTGTCTATATAAACCGGAGGGTTTAGTCCGTAGGACAACAACAAGAACAAACGATCATACCATAGGCTAGCTTCTAGGGTTTAGCCTCCTTGATCTCGTGGTAGATCTACTCTTGTACTACCCATATCATCAATATTAATCAAGCAGGAGTCGGGTTTTACCTCCATCGAGAGGGCCCGAACCTGGGTAAAAACATCGTGTCCCTTGTCTCCTATTACCATCCGCCTAGACGCATAATCCGGGACCCCCTACCCGAGATCCGCCGGTTTTGACACCGACATTGGTGCTTTCATTGAGAGTTCCTCTGTGTCATCACTTTTAGGCCCGATGGCTTCTCCGATCATCAGCAGCGATGCGGTCCAGCATGAGACTTTTCTCCCCAGACAGATCTTCGTATTCGGCGGCTTAGCACTACGGGCCAATTTGCTTGGCCATCTAGAGCAGATTGAAAGCTACGCCCCTGGCCATCAGGTCAGATTTGGAAGTCTGAACTACACGGCTGACATCCGTGGGGACTTGATCTTCGACGGATTCGAGCCACAGCCGAGCGCGCCGCACTGTCAAGAAGGGCATGATTTAGCTCTACCGCCGAACAGTGTCCTGGAGGCCGCGCCCGCGTCAGCTCCGACCCTTAGTTCGGAGCCGATTGTGCCGATCGAGGACGGGTGGTTGGACGCCGCCTCGGAGGCTGAAATCTCTACGGCGATCGAGCCGAACACCAGCTTTGTCCCTTGCGAAGCCCGTGACTCCAAGGTGCTGGACTCCTCTCCGGACTCCGAGCCCCCTGCGCCCCTGCCGATCGAATCCGATTGGGCGCCGATCATGGAGTTCACTGCCGTGGACATCTTTCAACACTCGCCCTTCGGCGGTATTCTGAATTCACTAAAGTCTCTCTCTTTATCAGGAGAGCCCTGGCCGGACTACGGTCAGCAAGGTTGGGATGTGGATGATGAAGAAATTCAAAACCCACCCACCACCCACTTTGTAGCCACTGTCGATGATTTAACCGACATGCTCGACTATGACTCCGAAGACATCGATGGTATGGACGCCGATGCAGGAGATGATCAGGAACCAGCGCCTATAGGGCACTGAAAAGCCACCTCGTCATATGACATATACATGGTGGACACCCCAAAAGAGGGCGATGGCGATGGAACAACAGAGGATGACCCCTCCAAGAAACAGCCTAAGCGCCGGCGTCAGCGGCGCCGCTCTAAATCCCGCCAAAGCAAAAATGGTGATTCCGGCATGGGAGATAATAACTGTCCAGACAGTGCCGAAGAAACCCCCTCCAGCAAAACTCAGCACAAGAGGATGGAGAAGCCAGCCCTCATGAGAGAGCGGCAGACAGAGAGGTCGAGGACGATAACTACATGCCTCCCTCCGAAGACGAGGCAAGCCTCGATGACAACGAATTTGTCGTGCCTGAGGACCCTGTCAAACAAGAGCGCTTCAAACGCAGGCTTATAGCCACGACGAGCAGCCTCAAGAAAAAACAACTACAACTTAGAGCTGATCAAGACTTGCTAGCCGACAAGTGGAAAAAAGTACTTGCAACCGAACAGTATGAACTCGAACGCCCCTCCAAGAGCTACCCAAAGCGCAAGTTGCTACCCCGATCAGAGGAAGAAGCACCTACATCACCAGCGCATGATGCGGCCGACCGGCCACCGCGTGGCCGTGACAGAGAGGCCTCTCGGCACTCCACTCAAACTGCACCCCGGCACCGCTTTAAAAATACCAAGGCACGGGGAAATGCGCCAGACCTGCGAGATATACTGGAGGACAAGGCAAAGCAAACAAGGTCGATCTACGGATCGCGTGGGCGCCCCACGACACGCGGCGGTAATCGTCACGCTGGATATAGTAAATCCGGCCGGGCCGAACACAGTGGACAAAGCTCGTTTGAGCTACGTCGGGATATAGCCCAATACAGAGGTGCCGCACACCCACTATGCTTCACAGATGAAGTAATGGATCATCAAATCCCAGAGGGTTTCAAACCCGTAAATATCGAATCATACGATGGCACAACAGATCCTGCGGTATGGATCGAGGATTATCTCCTCCATATCCATATGGCCCGCGGTGATGACTTACACGCCATCAAATACCTCCCACTCAAGCTTAAAGGACCAGCTCGGCATCGGCTTAACAGCTTGCCAGCAGAATCAATTGGTTGTTGGGAGGACCTGGAAGCCGCATTCCTCGACAATTTCTAGGGCACTTATGTGCGACCACCAGACGCCGATGACCTAAGTCACATAATTCAGCGGCCAGAGGAATCGGCCAGGCAATTCTGGACACGGTTCCTAACCATGAAAAATCAAATCGTCGACTGTCCGAACGCAGAGGCCCTAGCGGCCTTCAAGCATAATATCCGCGACGAGTGGCTTGCCCGGCACCTTGGACATGAAAAGCTGAAATCTATAGCAGCCCTCACGACACTCATGACCCTCTTTTGTGCGGGAGAAGACAGCTGGCTGGCTCGTAGCAATAACATAACCAAGAGCCCTGGTAATTCGGATACCAAGGACAACAGTGCCAGGTTGCGTCGCAACAAGCACAAGCGCTGCATTAACGGACAATGCTGAGGATGCGACAGTTAATGACGGATTCAGAGGCTCTAAACCCGGTCAGCGGAAAAAGCCATTCAAGAGAAATAGTCCGGGCCCGTCCAGTTTGGACCGAATACTCGACCACTCGTGCCAGATACATGGCACCCCCGAAAAGCCAGCCAATCACACCAACAGGGATTGTTGGGTGTTCAAGCAGGCCGGCAAGATAAATGCCAAAAACAGAGACCAGGGGCTACATAGCGACGATGAGGAGGATCCCCGGCCACCGAACAGTAGTGGACAGAAGGGATTTCCCCCACAAGTGCGGACGGTGAACATGATATACACAACCCACATCCCCAAGAGGGAGCGGAAGCGTGCGTTAAGGGACATATACGCGATGGAGCCAGTCGCCCCGAAGTTCAACCCATGGTCCTCCTGCCCGATCACTTATTGACCGAAGGGACCACCCCACTAGCAACCGTCACGGCAGATTCGCTACATTGGTTCTAGACCCAATTGTTGACGGATTTCACCTCACTAGAGTCCTCATGGACGGCGGCAGCAGCCTGAACCTGCTTTATCAGGACACAGTGCGGAAAATGGGCATCGATCCTTCGAGGATTATACCCACTAAAACAACCTTTAAAGGCGTCATACCAGGTGTAGAGGCCAACTGTACAGGCTCAGTCACACTTGAAGTGGTCTTCGGATCTCCGGATAATTTCTGAAGCGAGGACTTAGTCTTCGACATAGTCCCGTTCCGCAGTGGCTATCACGCACTGCTCGGGCGAACCGCATTTGCCAAGTTCAATGCGGTACCGCATTACGCATACCTCAAGCTCAAGATGCCAGGCCCTCGAGGAGTCATTACGGTCAATGGAAACACCAAACACTCTCTCCGTACGGAGGAGCATACGACGACTCTCGCAGCGGAAGTACAAAGCAGCCTCTCAAGGCAATTCTCCAGTCCGGCCATTAAACGTCCGGACACCGTCAAGCGCGCCCGGAGTAACCTACAGCAAGACCGCCTGGCACGTTTTGAGCAGGCGTAGCAATGCGGCCCCAACCCCAGCCCTCGTGAAATGGCGAAACCAGTGCTGCGCGTACATAACTACGCTCTGGAAATACCATGGGCATAGGGGGAGGGGCACCATCACGGCACGCCCAAAACACGGCTTAAACCGCACTAGGGGCTGCCGATTTTTCACTTTTATCTTATTTTCAGGACTCCATTCTTTGGAAGGCCTAACCGGCAGTACAATTTCCGCACAAACGATGCAAGAACCAGGGAAGCAGAAAGCCACGCCACACTATGGAACTCTCAGGTGGTCTCTATAACGAGCAGTATACCTGTTTTACATATCATTCCGCAGCCCGCCCCTGGAACGGACATGTTAAATAGTCCCACCTTTTTCTTATCGCACTATTTGTATCATTCTGCTTTGGTCGCAGCTTTTTCAAATAAACAATGCATAGCTTTTGTCTATTATTGTATTACTCTTTTTTAAGAATATATGTTCATTAATGACATGTTGCACCCGTACGCTTTGGTACGTCCAATACGCCAGGGGCTTAAGTACCCCACAACACGGTGTGAGAAGTCCGAACACTTTCACAAGTGCGGCACCCCGAATTTATAGCATTATATGCATCGGCTCCAAATCATGTCTTGGGTCAAATGTTGGGTTTGCCCGGCTCCTATGTTTTGGTACCTTACGTTCTGTTGTATCGGCTAAGGTAGTGCTAGGAGTACTACTGCGATTGTGCCCCAGTTGAGCTGGGCTAAGCACCTCAGTAGAGAAAGCTAAAACTGATCGTCATGATGAGGCGAGAGCTGGTCATTGTTCGAGAGGTTTTCGAGTCCCTAAAGACTTATGCCACTTAGAGCGAGGAGTCGGCTTTGTCCGGCCTAGGCGTGGATAGCACCCCGAACTCGGTCTTCCGAACACTAGGGGCTTCGCTGAAATTTAAAATTATAGAATTCTATGGCTAAGTGAGAGTGTTCAAGCATTATAGTCCGATTGCCTTGTTCGTTGTGTTGAGAGCCTCCCTCGAAGGACCCAAGAATGGGAAAAAGAGCGCTCAAATTTATGCCGAACACCCCAGCACTCGTGGCATGGGGGCAGAAGCCGACAACTCGCCATCTCTCAAAATTTGATAAACGGCCGCACAGAAGGTAATATTTTAAATTCAAAAAGCATTGCTTAGCGCACATGAACAAGTTTTCAGCGCACATGACAAAATAAACAAGTTTTACTCAAAAATTACATCTTTCGAGCATTCTTCTGCCATAAGGCGGGCGCCCTTCAGAACGCCCTCATAGTACATCTCGGGGTGGCGATGCTCCTTGCCCGGCGGTGGCCCTTCCTTCACAAGCTTGTCCGCATCCAGTTTGCCCCAGTGCACCTTAGCACGGGCGAGCGCCCTACGGGCACCTTCGATGCAAACGGAGCGCTTGATGACTTCGAGCCTTGGACAGGCCTCCACCAGCCACCGCACCAGCCCGAAGTAGCTCCCAGGCAGAGCCTCTCCAGGCCACAGCCGAACTATGAGGCCCTTCATGGCCTGTTCGGACACCTTGTGGAGCTCGACCAGTTGCTTCAGCTGGTCGCGCAAGGGCACATGGAGTCCGGCCTCAGCATACTGAGACCAGAACACCTACTCTGTCGAGCTGCCCTCCTCAGCTCGGTAGAATGCGGCGGCATCGGACACGCTGCAGGGCAAATCTGCGAACGCTCCTGGAGAGCTCCGGATTCGGGTAAGTAACAAGTAATTCACTTTCATATGCTTGCTTTGCATAAAGAAAGCCTTACCCAGCTGCTATTTGTTTCATCGCCTCAACCTCCTGAAGGGCCTTCTGGGCTTCGGCCTTGGCAGACTTGGCATTCTCAATGGCCGCCGTGAGCTCGGACTCTCGCGTCTTTGAGTCAAGCTCCAAACTCTCATGTTTTTTCATGAGAGCCTGGAGCTCTTGCCGCACCTCGCCAACCTGCGCCTCATATTTCTCCCGCTCGGTGCGCTCCGTGGCTGTCGGTGTACTAAAGTAGGGGTACCTTAGTACCCCAGACTTGTGCACGGGCAGTCGTAGCACCCTGCGGCAAGGCCCGCCCCGGAAGCGCCAAGAGAAGATCAAGCATTCAAGACAAGGCCCCCGGCAAGAGGAGCTTGCCGGGCCAAGAAGGCAAGACCCCGGCAAGAGGAGCTTGCCGGGACGACTGGGCCCATGTAAGGCCATCCAGGAACAAAGTATACGAGACAGAAGATCGAGCCCCCGACAAGAGGAGCTTGTCGGGAAGGCCGAACCCAGGCACCACAAGAGAAGCCCGCCGTGGCGCGCCAAGCGCCCCGGCAAGGCCTGATAGCTGGCGCGCTATCAGGCACAGGAAGACGACCCCCGCGGCAAGCCACTTGCCGCGGCAAGATCGCCACCTCAAGACTGCGCTCCAGCTCGCCCGCCACGCGTCGCTCCGGGGCTTCCCCCGAGGGCACGTGGCGAGGCACCGCGCAGCCTGGGGCATGCGGTGGCATGCAGCCGCCATCGTGGCGAACGGTGGCGCACCTAACGGTCCGCCTCGGTGCTGTCCGGGCGACCGTGACGGGCATTTAATGCCCTTGTCCCCTACCGTCAGAAGTAGGTATGATAACACTGTGCCGCACTGTAGCACCACCGTTCCCACACTATTACAGCTACCACCCCTTTTACGCTTTTACCCCTTTCTCTTACGTTGACACCTGTCGGTGACCCCTTTGCGCTATAAAAGGAGGCCCGTGTGCAACGTAGAGGGGGTTCCGGGGTTCGGTTCGGAGATTCGGCATCCAGACAGCCATACGCTCGGTGCAGCTAGCTCCCCAAGCTCCCGAGCTCCCCAGTTCAATACAACCAAGCAGGAGTAGGGTTTTACGCGTCCATCGCGGCCCGAACCTGGGTAAACCGCTCGTGTGCCCGCCTCGATCTGCTCTCTGTGCTCCCTCCGCCCCCCTCGCCGGACAACGAAAGGGGCTCCGGCCCCATAGGTGCTCGCGGGGGGACGCCCGTCCGCCCCGACATCTCTGGCGCGCCAGGTAGGGGATGCGTCGAGGTTGTGCGGATCAGATCCTGCGTTCGCGCGAGCGCGCTCTTCGCCAGCTTCTCCGAACTCGCTAGCTTCATCAACACCATGGCCCCGAAGAAGAAGGCTTCGGAGGCCGCGGGCCCGTCCGCGTCACTCCCACCGCTGCCGGAGCCAACGGTGGGCGGGGGAGACGCCGTCGGAGTGGTGGCCACCGGCGAGAACACTCGCGGTGCCACCAAATCCAAGAACAGGGCGGACGACCGAGCCTCGGCCTCCGAGGACGCGCCGCATCCGTCCCTTCAAACGACGACCCAGCAGCGCCATGCCACGGGAGGTGGCATCCGCTTGCTGGAACAAGGGCAAACAGGAGGTTCGCGGGACGCCGCGGGCCCCCGTCCGGACACGGGCAAGGCAAGGGCGCCGGGGAGGGACCCCGCTCTTTCTAACATTGTTAGGAGTCCGAGCGCATCCCGCTCCTCGCGCCACTCGCCCCCGCTCCCCTCCACTCCGGCAGAAGCGCTCGCGAGAGCGCAACTGCTCCTCGACTACCCTCCAGCGGCTGGCAAGGCCGAAAGCTGGAGGGCCACCATTCAGAGCCTGATCGCCTTCGCCAACAACGACACGCCGCAGCGGCCGGCGACCTCACGGCCCCGGCAGGTCGAGAAGACGAAGGCCGACGGCGACAAGACCGCTGGAGGTGCGACCACCATGCACTCCCCGGCGCAGAAGCAGAAGACGCCGCCCCGCTGGAACAACGCCGACGACGGCTCCACAGCGTCGTCGGACCCGCGGACTCGCCGGGACCAGCGCCAAGTCCTCGACGAGCGGCAGCAAGAAGACGCTCGAACAAGGATTGAGCGCCGCCGAGAAACTCGGCGGCAATCAGACCAGCAGGCTGGGAACGCTGTCGACGCGTACGCGCCCGGTGAACCAGGTGACTTACCGTACGCGGCAGGTTGCCCTGCGTTCACCCGCGAGCTGCGACGCGTCCGGTGGCCCAGCACGAAGAACTTCAAGCCCGACGTACCGGAGAAGTACGACGGCAGGACGCACCCCTCGGAGTTTCTCAGCATCTACACAATCGCTGTACAAGCTGCCGGAGGGCGCGACGAGAGGATATTGGCGAACTACTTCCCGCTCGTGCTTAAGCCGAACGTTCGTTCGTGGCTTATGCACTTGCCGGAAGGCTCCATCTCTTCCTGGGCGGATCTTTGCCATCAGTTTGTTGGCGCCTTCACAGGCGGCCACAAACCTCACGGCCAGGATAGCGACCTCCACATCCTAGCCCAGAAGGAAGGAGAACCCCTGCGCAAGTACATCCAGCGCTTCAGCCGCGTGCATCGCAACATCCCCGACGTTCACCCTGCCGCGGTTATCAGCGCGTTCCACCAGAACGTGCGCAACCGCCGCATGCGTGAAGAGATGGCCATGACCAAGATCCGGGACGTCAGCGAGCTATATGCCTTGGCCGACAAGTGCGCGCGCGCGGAGGAGGGGAGGAAACTCCCCGGGGAGGATGCTGGCGCAGGAGAAAGCGACAGTGACGACACCGCCCCGGCGAAGAGGAGCCAGCGGCGGAATAATAGGAGGAAGAACAGGAAAGAGGTGCTTGCCGTCGAGGGGTCCGGCAAGGAGGCTCCCGCCAAGCGAACGCAGGCTGGCGGCTCCGGCAAGGAGCCTGCCCCCGTGGCGGCAGCCGACAAGCAGGACGGCTCCGACAAGCAATACTGCAAGATCCACCGCACCAAGGGCCACGATCTCTCCAACTGCAAAAGCGTCGAGTACCTCGTCGTGCAGCAGAAGGCTGAGTACGAGAGGCGCGACAAGGGGAAGGCCCAGGGTGGGGGTGGCGAACCAAGCAAGAAGCGGCCGCCCGTCGGCCGGGGAGGACGCCGCGGCAAGGCCAAGCAGCGGCAAGGCGATCGGCCTCCCCGAGGCCGCGACGAGGATGAAGAAGACGACGACGAAGACGTGGAAGACGGAGATAACAGCGAGCAGGAGTTCCAGAAGGCCACGGAGGTCCTTTGCGTTGACGGTGGCGCCTCTCTGCACACCTCCCACCGCCAGCTTAAGCGGTGGGCGCGAGAGGTGAACGCAGCAGAGCCGCCCGTGGAGTCGCGCAGGCTCCTCAAATGGTCCAGCACGCCCATCATTTTCGATCTTGAGGATCACCCTGACCGCACAACCGCGGTCGGGTGCTTGCCGATGCTGGTCTCACCCACCATCCGCAACCTCAAGGTCACCAAAATGTTGGTAGACGGCGGGGCCGGGCTGAACTTGATCTCCTCCGCTGTGATCAAGAAACTCCAGATCCCCGACGGCGAGCTCGAGGAGACCGGGTCCTTCCAAGGAATCAACCCGGGGAGGAGCAAGCCCAAGGGGAAGATTACTCTGCCGGTGACCTTTGGCGGCGAGCTTAACTTCAGGACTGAACGTATCACGTTCGACGTCGCCGATATCCCGTTACCATACAATGGGATCCTCGGCCGTCCCGCTCTCGCCAAGTTCATGGCGGCTTCCCACCACGCCTACAACGTACTCAAGATGCCGGGGCCGATAAGCGTCATCACTGTCCATGGCGACAAAAAGGATGCGCTTATCTGCGCCGACAAGATCTACCGGGATGTAGCAGCCGCGGCAGAGAAGGATACGCTCGCCGCTGAAGCCCCCGGGAGGAAGAAGGCAAAGTCCAAGCCCGGTAAGTGCTCTGGAGCCCACTCCGGCAACCGCACCTCTTCGGAGTGCTGCGCCGCCGTCGAGGACGTTCCATCGAGCTCCGCCGGCAAGTACAGGAAGGGAATGACCGCTCCTCCGGCAACCAAGAAGGTGTCCGCCAAGGAGGACGGCACTGGCGGTACCTTCACCATCAGTGCCACGCTTGACAGCAAATAGGAAAGCGCGCTCGTCGCCTTCCTGCGGGCGAATGACGACGTGTTTGCATGGCAACCGTCCGACATCCCCGGTGTTCCCAGGAGGGTGATTGAGCACAAGCTCGCTGTCTGTCCTCACGCGCGACCCGTCAAGCAGAAAGTGAGAAAGCAAGCCGTGGAGCACCAAGAATTCATCAGCGAAGAGATCAAGAAGTTAGAGGCAGCAGGCCTAGTGAGAGGTGTGATCCATCCAACGTGGCTGGCCAATCCGGTCGTCGTGCGCAAAGCCAATGGGAAGTGGAGACTGTGCATAGACTTCACCGACGTGAATAAAGCATGTCCCAAAGATCCATTTCCCTTGCCGCGCATCGACCAGATTGTTGACTCCACTGCCGGATGTGAGCTACTCTCTTTTCTTGATGCATATTCAGGCTATCACCAAGTCTTTATGGCCAAGGAAGATGAAGAGAAGACCGCATTTATCACTCCGTGCGGCACCTATTGCTTCATACGCATGCCGTTTGGACTGAAGAATGCGGGATCAACGTTTGCAAGGGTAGTACACTCTGCTTTCGAGCCGCAGATCCATAGGAACGTGGAGGCCTACATGGATGACATCGTGGTGAAGAGCAGGAGCAAGGAAACCCTGGTCCAAGATCTGGAAGAGACATTTCAGAACTTGCGCAAGATACAGCTCAAGCTGAACCCCGAGAAGTGCGTTTTCGGAGTCCCCTCCGGCAAGCTTCTCGGGTTCTTTGTGTCACAGAGGGGGATTGAAGCTAATCCCGACAAGATCAAAGCCATCGAGCAGATCGAAGCCCCAGAGCGCGTCAAGGACGTCAGAAAGCTTGCCGGTTGTGTGGCCGCCCCCAGTCGGTTCATTTCAAGGTCTGCAGAACGCGCCCTGCCCTTCTTTAAAATCTTGAAGAAGGCAGGCCCCATGCAGTGGACTCCAGAAGCGGAGGCAGCGCTGCAAGATTTGAAAAGGTACCTATCCTCCCCTCCAATACTTGTCGCACCTAGACCACAGGAAAAGTTGTTGCTATACCTAGCGGCAACCAACCAGGTGGTTAGTGCTGCGTTAGTGGCGGAGAGGGAGGCCGACGAGGAGCCTATACCACCTACAAGCGAGTCCAGCGACGAGCCGGGGGGCTGCTCCAGCAAGCTCTGGCCCCGACAAAGGCCACCCAGCACAGGAACAGGATGGAGCGCGGAAGAAGATGGTGCAGCGCCCGGTGTATTTTGTAAGTTCCCTCTTGCAGGGGGCTAGATCAAGATACTCCGGGGTGCAGAAATTGCTTTTCGGCCTCCTCATGGCCTCGAGAAAGCTGCGCCATTACTTTCAAGCGCATGAGATAACAGTAGTCACTCGCTTTCCGCTGAAGAGGATATTGCACAATCCAGAGGCAACAGGCAGGATCGTCGAGTGGGCACTGGAGCTGTCAAGCTTTGGGCTCGAGTTTGAAAGTACTTCAACCATACAGAGCCGGGCTTTGGCAGAATTCATAGCTGAGTGGACCCCGACGCCAGATGGAGAAGGCCAAGAAACAAGCGCGCCCGTACAAGGAGCAACAATCGAGTGGGTAATGTACTTCGATGGTGCCTTTTCGCTGCAAGGCGCCGGTGCTGGCGTGGTACTCATCGCGCCCACCGGAGAGCACCTCAAGTATGTTATCCAGATGCACTTCCCAAGAGAGCAAGCTACCAACAATACTGCTGAGTATGAAGGCTTGCTCGCCGGCCTCAGGATTGCGGCCGAACTTGGGATCAGAAAGCTGATCGTGCGGGGAGATTCTCAACTGGTGGTCCGGCAAGTCAACAAGAGCTACCAGAGCCCTCTGATGGAAGCTTACGTCGATGAAGTGAGGAAGCTGGAAGAACACTTTGAAGGGCTGCAAATGGAGCACGTCGCGAGAGCTTAGAATGAGATAGCGGACGGCCTTTCGAAGTGTGCTTCGCTGAAGTTACCTGTGGAACCAGGGACCTTCTTGCTCAAGCTTACTCAACCATCCGTTACACCATCAGTTGGGCAGTCCAAGAAAAGGAAGTTGGTCTCCGGCGACTACTCGCAGGCGGACCTCCCTGAGACCGCCGCCAAGGTCCCCAAGATCAACAACCTGAACGCCGAGGGACAGCCCGCTCCTGCGGATCCCAGGATCCGTCCAGTCGAAGCCGGTGTCCCCGGTAAGCCTCGCTCCAGCGAGCTGATCAGCGGCCTGAACGCCGAGGGACAGCCCGCTCCTGCGGATCCGAGGGTCCGTCCAGTCGAAGCAGGTGTCCCCGATGAGCCTTGCTCCGGCGAGCGGGTCAACAATCCGAACGCTGAGGAACAGTCCGCTCCTGCGGGTCCGAGGGTCCGTCCAGTAGAAGCAGAGGTTCCCGACAAGCTTTGCCCCGGCAAGCTTGCCGGGGGATCACCGGCTCCGGCTAAACCAGAGGTTCTTGCCGTAGAAGCCGGGGTCCCCGCAGCGGCCTTCATGCCTTTAGTCCTTGCCGTCGAGCCCCGGGCTCCGGCATGGGCGCGGTAGATCGTCCGTTTTCTGCAAACTGGAGAACTTCCCGACGACCCAGAAGAGGTGGAGAAGATCACCAGGCAGTCAAGTATGTACCAGTTCGTGGACAACGAGCTGTACAGAAGGAGACTCAACGGTGTCAGATTGAAGTGTATCTCCAGGGAAGACGGACAGAAGCTGTTGGCAGAGATACACGGAGGCATATGCGGCCATCACATTGGCGCAAGAGCACTTGTCGGGAAAGCCTTCCGGCAAGGGTTCTTCTGGCGAGAAGCCCTCCAAGATGCAACTGCACTAGTAACCAAGTGTGAAGCGTGCCAGTTCCATGCAAAACAGATTCATCAGCCAGCTCAAGCTCTCCAAACAATCCCTTTGTCCTGGCCCTTCTCGGTCTGGGGGCTCGATATCCTCGGCCCTTTTCCCCGAGCCGTCGGGGGCTTCGAGTACTTGTACGTTGCAATCGACAAGTTCACGAAGTGGCCAGAAGTGGAGCCAGTGAGGAAGGTGACCGCGCAGTCAGCAGTCAAGTTCTTCCGGTCGATCGTCTGCCGTTTCGGAATCCCCAACAGAGTCATCACCGACAACGGGACACAATTTACAAGTCGCGCCTTCATGCAATACGCCCAGGATCTCGGCACCAAGGTCTGTTTCGCTTCGGTTGCTCACCCCAGGAGCAACGGTCAAGCAGAAAGGGCCAACGCTGAAGTGCTGCGCGGACTCAAGACCAGGACCTTCGACAGGCTGCACAAGTGCGGAAGAAATTGGATTGAGGAGCTGCCGGCGGCTCTTTGGTCGATCAGGACGACACCAAGTCGAGCCACCGGACAGACACCTTTCGCTCTAGTCTATGGAGCGGAAGCAGTTATCCCCAGGGAACTCGTATACGGATCTCCTCGGGTGCTCGCTTATGATGAGCTCGAGCAAGAGCGGCTGCGCCAAGATGACGCGCTGCTCCTTGAGGAAGGACGTCTCCAGGCTGCGGTACGAGCCGCTCGATACCAGCAAGCCTTGCGTCGCTACCATAGCCGCAAGGTCAAGGCCAGGAGTCTCGAAGAAGGCGACCTTGTTCTTCGGCGCACTCAGTCGGCCAAGAATTCCAACAAGTTGACGCCAAAGTGGGAAGGACCTTATCGGGTGAGGCAAGTCACGAGGCCTGGCGCTATCCGCCTCGAGACCGAAGAAGGCGTACCAGTGAGCAACTCCTGGAACATAGAGCATCTTCGCAAGTTTCACCCGTAAGGCGCGGTTGCCGTGACCCGCTCCGGCAACCATCGGTTTGTACAGGCCTTGCCGCTGCTGCATGTAACCCCTTGTACAAAGCCAGGCGAAGCCCCTGGCACCAGATAAAGTTGCCCTGTTAGGCGACCTTGTTCTTAGGCACGTTCAGTCGGCCAAGAATTATAACAAGTTGACGCCGAAGCAGGAAGGCCCTTGTCGGGTGGAACGAGTCGCGAGGCCCGGCGCTGTCCGCCTCAAGACCGAAGAGGGCCTACCAGTGAGCAACTCCTGGGAATATAGAGCATCTTCGCAAGTTCCGCCCGCTAGGCGCGGTTGCCGTGATCCGCTCCGGCAACCATCGGTTTGTACAGGCCTTGCCGCTGCTGCATGTAACCCCTTGTACAAAGCCAGGCGAAGCCCCTGGCACCAGATAAAGTTGCCCTGTTAGGCGACCTTGTTCTTAGGCACGTTCAGTCGGCCAAGAATTCCAACAAGTCGACGCCGAAGCAGGAAGGCCCTTATCGGGTGAGACAAGTCGCGAGGCCCGGCGCTGTCCGCCTCAAGACCGAAGAGGGCCTACCAGTGAGCAACTCCTGGGAACATAGAGCATCTTCGCAAGTTTCGCCCATAAGGCGCGGTTGCCGTGATCCGCTCCGGCAACCACCGGTTTGTGCAGGCCTTGCCGATGTTGCATTTAAGCCCTCGTACAAAGCCAGGCGAAGCCCCTGGCCGAAGATAAAGAAGCGCTGGCACCCTAGATTTTAGCATGCATGCTGAGTCAGAGTCTCGTCCTTGGTTAGGGTTGTCAGTTCCTAACTGTCGCTAACCCCTAACTTAGAGGTCGAGTCCGCGTCTTTTTCCCGTCCTTTCCCTTTGGCTCGCAGGAATTGAATGTCCTTGCCGGGCCGCTCAAGGACAAGGAAGAGGAGAAGGGCGAGCCAACACCTACGCCCCGGCGAGCCAGAGTCGCCGGGGGCTGCAACCTCAGATAAGTTTTTGCATCCCTCATCATGCATTCTCTTATGGACTGAGGGATTTGAGAGCCTCCCTTCCTCCTGGAAAGCTACCGTGCTCTCTTAGCGGCAAGCCCCAGAGCGCGTTCCTGGGGCCCGTTTCGATAGCAGCCGCGGCAGCAAGAAGGAGGGAAGCGAGGGGCCGAAACCCGCCTGCTCCCCGCCTCCGCCAAGGGCGTGAGAAAGGTCGAGCAGTGCGGGGGGGGGGGGCGGCTGGGCCTGTTGCCGGGCGAGAACTGTCTATCTTAACGATGTGAAGGATTCGTTCCTTACCGCAGTTTCCACCCGCGAGACAAATGATCCGGCAAACATCCCCTTTTCATTAAAAACATTCCACTCAGGTACAGTTCAGAGAGAATGAAAAACATGAAAAGAGGGATTACAAGGCTTAAACGCAACTAAGGCCCGAAGGCTTACAAGCTGAAAAGAGATAAGGTGCCCGTAATCCCTTTCTTGTCTCTCTCCTCAGGAGGTAGGGCAAGTAGGCGAAGAGGGCGAAAGGGGCGCCTAGATGAGCTACGGGTGGCAGAAGACACCAAGAGAAGATCCGGGGGCCCCGCCCGGGGGTCTCCGGAGGCTGAAGAAGACGGAGGCGCCGGAGGCAGAGCTGGAAGATGAGGCAGCGGCCTTGCCGCCAGCCTCTTCCTCTTCCGCAGCCTCGCCACTCCGGCCGCCCGAGGAGATCAAGCCCCCGGCAAGAGGAGCTTGCCGGGCCGAAGAGAAGACCCCGGCGGTCGTCACCGAGAGCAAGGGTGATGGCGGCGTCTGGGGGCGCATCTGGAACACGAGGCACCGGAGCGTCAGCCAGCTGCCGAAGTCGGCCCGTACTCCGACTTCGCGGCCTTCGACGTCCGCCCTCTATCCTCCTCAGCAGCCCCCCCCTACGCCAGTCGCCCAAGGAGACGACCCCGGGGAGTTCACGGAGCCCGGCGCGGTCGATGGGGCCGCCGGCGCCACCCGGAGCTGCGACCGACGCCTAGTCGTACCCGTCATCCCGGCGGCTGCCCCCCTCGTCGTCGCTGTCGCTCCCCTCCTCGTCACTCTCGCTCGAGGAGGAGCCTTCGCTGTCGGAGGAGCTATCTTCGCAGCACCGGGCCCGGATACCGAAGCCCCAGAAGGCCTTGACGGAGAGGAGGTCCTCCCCCACTAGCTTAAAGTGGAGGGTGAACCCCTCCGTCAAGCTGTGTATCCGGGCGAACGTCTTCCACCCGCGGCCCAGACACACCACGCCGGGGGCTCGGGACTCGACGTGGACTCGCGTCCCGCTGATCCCGCAGCCCCTCATGCGCAGATTTAGCGTCTCGGGCTGCTCCACCTCCAACACGTTCGCGAATGGAGCGGGGAGCCGGAGGTGGCGACGAGGCGCCCGGCGCAGCCTGATAATGAACTCACAGGGGTCGTCCCCGAGATGGACCGCGGGAAGGAACGGAGCCGCTGGCGGGGGCGAGGGCGGCGCACCGATCCGTCCGCCCCGAGCGCCTCGGCCCCGTCCACGGCCTCGTCCGCGACCTCGCCCTCTCCCTCTTCCCCCGACGATCGGCTCCGCCGCCGCGGGCGCAAGGGGAGGAGGGGCGCGCCGCCGAGCAGACACCCTCGCGGCAACCGAAGAAGAACCAGGGTTCCCCCCCTCCATCGCGGACGGGGGAAGGAAACCAGAAGCAGAAGGAGGAAGGAGATGGAGTGCGTATTTCCGTCGCCCCCTCTCGCTCCTTATAAAGGAGCGGAGTGGGACCGCGGCCGCCCCGCTCCTCCAATAGAAGCGGAGGAAGGGCAGGCGACTGGGGCCGACCCACTGCATCGGCCCGCGCCGGCCCGACTCCCTGCCTCCGCCGCCGCGACTCCGAGCGCATGAGGACCGCGTGGTGGGCGCGCAGAACCGAGGCGACGGGTGGGACGACCTCTCCCCATCCCGTGACTATGGGGAACGGACGCCTCGAAAGCCGCGCCCCGCCCCCGTTCATTTATTGAGCCGCGCCTCCGCACCTCCCTCCACTTAAAGAGGGAACGGGCGTTTTCGCCCCCACGACGCCGCGGTAAGCGCGCGCCGCCTGGGGAAGGCGCGGCGGATGCGGAGTTAAGGAGCAGCGCGACCAAGGCCATGCGTGCCCGTGCACCGTTAGGGCCTGGCCCAACAACGCTCGGCACCATGTGTGGCCCAGGCCCGGGGGCTCCTGTCGGTGTACTAAAGTAGGGGTACCTTAGTACCCCAGACTTGTGCACGGGCAGTCGTAGCACCCTGCGGCAAGGCCCGCCCCGGAAGCGCCAAGAGAAGATCAAGCATTCAAGACAAGGCCCCCGGCAAGAGGAGCTTGCCGGGCCAAGAAGGCAAGACCCCGGCAAGAGGAGCTTGCCGGGACGACTGGGCCCATGTAAGGCCATCCAGGAACAAAGTATACGAGACAGAAGATCGAGCCCCCGACAAGAGGAGCTTGTCGGGAAGGCCGAACCCAGGCACCACAAGAGAAGCCCGCCGTGGCGCGCCAAGCGCCCCGGCAAGGCCTGATAGCTGGCGCGCTATCAGGCACAGGAAGACGACCCCCGCGGCAAGCCACTTGCCGCGGCAAGATCGCCACCTCAAGACTGCGCTCCAGCTCGCCCGCCACGCGTCGCTCCGGGGCTTCCCCCGAGGGCACGTGGCGAGGCACCGCGCAGCCTGGGGCATGCGGTGGCATGCAGCCGCCATCGTGGCGAACGGTGGCGCACCTAACGGTCCGCCTCGGTGCTGTCCGGGCGACCGTGACGGGCATTTAATGCCCTTGTCCCCTACCGTCAGAAGTAGGTATGATAACACTGTGCCGCACTGTAGCACCACCGTTCCCACACTATTACAGCTACCACCCCTTTTACGCTTTTACCCCTTTCTCTTACGTTGACACCTGTCGGTGACCCCTTTGCGCTATAAAAGGAGGCCCGTGTGCAACGTAGAGGGGGTTCCGGGGTTCGGTTCGGGGATTCGGCATCCAGACAGCCATACGCTCGGTGCAGCTAGCTCCCCAAGCTCCCGAGCTCCCCAGTTCAATACAACCAAGCAGGAGTAGGGTATTACGCGTCCATCGCGGCCCGAACCTGGGTAAACCGCTCGTGTGCCCGCCTCGATCTGCTCTCTGTGCTCCCTCCTCCCCCCTCGTCGGACAACGAAAGGGGCTCCGGCCCCATAGGTGCTCGCGCGGGGACGCCCGTCCGCCCCGACAGTGGCCGCCCTCTTCTCGGCCTCGGACAGCGCTTGCTTAAGGGTCGCCACCTCCGTTGTGGCCCCTACAATAGCCACGTTAATCCTATCACTTTTTTCAATTACACCTTTTATATATACTTAAATAAGGTATTTCTTACCTTCCTTGTCCTCGAGCTGCTTCTTGGCAAGCCCGAGCTCCTGCTCGGACGAGATTCTGCTTCAGCGTGTCCACCTCCGCAGTCAGTGCGGCGGACGCCAGCAGCGAAGCCTGCATACGCATATTCACTTAATTATGTTAGACTCCTGCGAATATTATTAGATCCTCTATTCGGCTTTTCTTTCCGAACGCCGAACAGAGCATCAGGGGCTACTGTCTATGCGGTAATATTTTTAATATCCTTTACTTACCTCAAAGCCTGTTAGAAGGCTGGCACAGGCTTCAGTCAGTCCGCTCTTGGCGGACTGAACCTTCTGGATCATCGTACTCATCACAGCATGGTGCTCCTCATCAATGGAGGCGCCGTTAAGCACCTCCAGCAGATTGTCCAGCGCCTCTGATTGGAAGGGGCCCACCGGCTCAGTAGGCTTGCTCCTCTTGGAAGGAGGTCGCCTACCGGATTCCGGAACCTTTAAAGGTTCCGGAGCGGTGTCCGGCCTAGGACCGGACTTGGAGCCCTTAGGGGTTCTATCCCCTTGGCGCCGGGAGTCCAGAAGGTCGCCTTGAGGCGCCTCCAGGACCACCTCCTCCTGGCTTGGAACCTCCCGGGATGCCACCTTGGCGTCATCCGTAGGGCGGGGGGAGGTAGCCGTCGGAAGAGAGTTTACATCAGACGAGTCCAGGGAACCGCTCGACGACACGTCGAGCCGGTCTTTGGGTGGACTGCATAATCATATTCGACGTAAGGAAAAGCCGTGCAGTGAAGGAATACTATGACTTACTCTGGTATCTAGATACTTACGATTTCGCCAGGGGCTTGGCCCTGTGTGGCCACTCCTCTTCGCCGTCATCGGCGTTGGTGGAATAGTCCGGAAGAAGGGTTTTCCCCTTCTTGGACCCTCCGGCCTCCCCAGTTGGGGCGGCCTTCCTTTTCTTTCCTTCCCTCGCTGGAGGGGGAGAGGTCTCTTCTTCCTCCTCCTCGTCTTCACAGGAGGATTGCGTCTCAGAGTCGTTGGACGACGAATCCGACACCACCACACGCCGGGCACTCTTTCGAGTCCTCGTGGCCTTCTTCATGGCCTTCTTCTCCGGCACCACATAGGGTGCCAGAACCAGCAGCTTCGCCAAGCGAGCATCTGCTGGGCCTCCGGGCAAAGGAGCCGAACAGTTGATCTGTCCGGACTTCGCTTGCCAATCCTGTCAAAGGTAAGGGAGCTTAGATCCCGCATAGAGTCAAACTATGAAAAACTAATACCCTGTAAAGGTAAAAATAGCTTACCGCACTTGAATAGCACCTTCCAGGCATCTTCGTACGTCATGTCGAAGAGCCTGCTTAGAGTTTGGTGCTGCGCCGGGTCGAACTCCCACAGGTTGAAAGCCCGTTGTTGACACGGGAGCATCCGGCGGATGAGCATAACCTGGACTACGTTGACAAGTTTGAGCTTCTTGTTACCAGGGTTTAGATGCATGTTTGCAGTCCGGTCACCTCTCCTTTGTTGCCCCACGACAAGCCTGTCTCTTTCCAGGACGTGAGCCGCGTAGGGGGTCCGGATCGGAACTCGGGGGCTGCGACCCATTCAGGGTCACGCGGCTCGGTGATGTAGAACCACCCCGATTGCCACCCCTTCAGGGTCTCCACGAAGGAGCCCTCGAGCCATAGGACGTTGGGCATCTTGCCCACCATGGAGCCTCCGCACTCCGCCTGGTTGCCGCGCACCACCTTTGGCTTGACATTGAAAGTCTTGAGCCATAGGCCGAAATGGGGGCGGATGCAGAGGAAAGCCTCGCACACGACGATAAACGCCGAGATGTTGAGGACGAAGTTCGGGGCCATATCATGGAAATCTAGGCCATAGTAGAACATGAGCCCTCGGACAAATGGGTGGAGAGGGAAGCCCAGTCCATGGAGGAAATGGGGGAGGAACACCACCCCCTCATGGGGCCTAGGGGTGGGGACGAGTTGCCCCTCTTCGGGAAGCTGGTGCGCGATGTCGTCAGACAAGTATCCGGCCTTCCTCAACTTTTTGATGTGTGCCTCCGTAACGGAGGAGACCATCCACTTGCCTCCCGCTCCGGACATGGCTGGAGTAGGTTGAGGTGGGGAGTGTGGACTCGGGCGCTGGAGCTCGAGTGTGCGGAAATGGATAGGCTAAGGAGGAAGAAGGCGTGGATGAGAAGGATGGATCCTTATCTCCTTATATAGGCGGACGCAACTACGTGTCCCCACCAGCCTGGTAAAACTCGCTTATCTCCCAAGCGCCATAATCAATGGCGTGGTTGGGTTACCCACGCCCGTATTGATGAGAATCCCGGAATAAGGGGACACGATCTCTGCTTTGACAAGACGTGCCAAGGAAACCGCCTCGCATAACAAGCTGAGGTGGGATAATAAAACGATTCGAATAAAGGCTTGACCGTGGTGTGATGTCATGCTACCGAATACGTCAGCAGATTAGATTGGTGTAAATGTTATTCTCTCTATGGCAATGTGGAAACTTATTTTGCAGAGCCGGACACTATCCTTGTGTTCAAAATCTTCTATGAAGTACTTGGAGGAGGAACCCGCCTTGCAATGTCGAAGGCAATATGCGCGCCGGACTCGTCGTCATTGAAGCCTGGTTCAGGGGCTACTGAGGGAGTCCTGGATTAGGAGGTGTGCGGATAGCCGGACTATACCTTCGGCCGGACTCCTGGACTATGAAGATACAAGATTGAAGACTTCGTCCCGTGTCCGAAAGGGACTTTCCTTGGCGTGGAAGGCAAGCTTGGCAATACGGATATGTAGATCTCCTACCATTGTAACCGACTCTGCGTAACCCTAGCCCTCTCCGGTGTCTATATAAATCGAAGGGTTTAGTCCATAGGACAACAACAAGAACAAATAATCATACCATAGGCTAGCTTCTAGGGTTTAGCCTCCTTGATCTCGTGGTAGATCTACTCTTGTACTACCCATATCATCAATATTAATCAAGCAGGAGTAGGGTTTTACCTCCATCGAGAGGGCCTGAACCTGGGTAAAAACATCGTGTCCCTTGTCTCCTGTTACCATCCGCCTAGACGCACAATCCGGGACCCCCTACCCGAGATCCGCCGGTTTTGACACCGACATTGGTGCTTTCATTGAGAGTTCCTCTGTGTCATCACTTTTAGGCCCGATGGCTTCTCCGATCATCAGCAGCGATGCGGTCCAGCGTGAGACTTTTCTCCCCAGACAGATCTTCGTATTCGGCGGCTTAGCACTACGGGCCAATTTGCTTGGCCATCTAGAGCAGATTGAAAGCTACGCCCCTGGCCATCAGGTCAGATTTGGAAGTCTGAACTACACGGCTGACATCCGTGGGGACTTGATCTTCGATGGATTCGAGCCACAGCCGAGCGCGCCGCACTGTCAAGAAGGGCATGATTTAGCTCTGCCGCCGAACAGTGTCCTGGAGGCCGCGCCCGCGTCAGCTCCGACCCTTAGTTCGGAGCCGATTGTGCCGATCGAGGACGGGTGGTTGGACGCCGCCTCGGAGGCTGAAATCTCTACGGCGATCGAGCCGCACACCAGCTTTGTCCCTTGCGAAGCCCGTGACTCCAAGGTGCCGGACTCCTCTCCGGACTCCGAGCCCCCTGCGCCCCTGCCGATCGAATCCGATTGGGCGCCGATCATGGAGTTCACCGCCGTGGACATCTTTCAACACTCGCCCTTCGGCGGTATTCTGAATTCACTAAAGTCTCTCTCTTTATCAGGAGAGCCCTGGCCGGACTACGGTCAGCAAGGTTGGGATGTGGATGATGAAGAAATTCAAAACCCACCCACCACCCACTTTGTAGCCACTGTCGATGATTTAACCGACATGCTCGACTACGACTCCGAAGACATCGATGGTATGGACGCCGATGCAGGAGACGATCAGGAACCAGCGCCTATAGGGCACTGGAAAGCCACCTCGTCATATGACATATACATGGTGGACACCCCAAAAGAGGGCGATGGCGATGGAACAACAGAGGATGACCCCTCCAAGAAACAGCCTAAGCGCCGGCGTCAGCGGCGCCGCTCTAAATCCCGCCAAAGCAAAAATGGTGATTCCGGCATGGGAGATAATAACTATCCAGACAGTGCCGAAGAAACCCCCTCCAGCAAAACTCGGCACAAGAGGATGGAGAAGCCAGCCCTCATGAGAGAGCGGCAGACAGAGAGGTCGAGGACGATAATTACATGCCTCCCTCCAAAGACGAGGCAAACCTCGATGACAACGAATTTGTCGTGCCTGAGGACCCTGTCAAACAAGAGCGCTTCAAACGCAGGCTTATAGCCACGACGAGCAGCCTCAAGAAAAAACAACTACAACTTAGAGCTGATCAAGACTTGCTAGAAGACAAGTGGACAAAAGTACTTGCAACCGAACAGTATGAACTCGAACGCCCCTCCAAGAGCTACCCAAAGCGCAAGTTGCTACCCCGATCAGAGGAAGAAGCACCTACATCACCAGCGCATGATGCGGCCGACCGGCCACCGCGTGGCCGTGACAGAGAGGCCTCTCGGCCCTCCACTCAAACTGCACCCCGGCACCGCTTTGAAAATACCAAGGCATGGGGAAATGCGCCAGACCTGCGAGATATATTGGAGGACAAGGCAAAGCAAACAAGGTCGATCTACGGATCGCGTGGGCGCCCCACGACACGTGGCGGTAATCGTCACGCTGGATACAGTAAATCCGGCCGGGCCGAACACAGTAGACAAAGCTCGTTTGAGCTACGTCGGGATATAGCCCAATACAGGGGTGCCGCACACCCACTATGCTTCACAGATGAAGTAATGGATCATCAAATCCCAGAGGGTTTCAAACCCGTAAATATCGAATCATACGATGGCACAACAGATCCTGCGGTATGGATCGAGGATTATCTCCTCCATATCCATATGGCCCGCGGTGATGACTTACACGCCATCAAATACCTCCCACTCAAGCTTAAAGGACTAGCTCGGCATCGGCTTAACAGCTTGCCAGCAGAATCAATTGGTTGCTGGGAGGACCTGGAAGCCGCATTCCTCGACAATTTCTAGGGCACTTATGTGCGACCACCAGACGCCGATGACCTAAGTCACATAATTCAGCGGCCAGAGGAATCGGCCAGGCAATTCTGGACACGGTTCCTAACCATGAAAAATCAAATCGTCGACTGTCCGAACGCAGAGGCCCTAGCGGCCTTCAAGCATAATATCCGCGACGAGTGGCTTGCCCGGCACCTTGGACATGAAAAGCTGAAATCTATAGCAGCCCTCACGACACTCATGACCCGCTTTTGTGCGGGAGAAGACAGCTGGCTGGCTCGTAGCAATAACATAACCAAGAGCCCTGGTAATTCGGATACCAAGGACAACAGTGCCAGGTTGCGTCGCAACAAGCACAAGCGCTGCATTAACGGACAATGCTGAGGATGCGACAGTTAATGACGGATTCAGAGGCTCTAAACCCGGTCAGCGGAAAAAGCCATTCAAGAGAAATAGTCCGGGCCCGTCCAGTTTGGACCGAATACTCGACCACTCGTGCCAGATACATGGCACCCCCGAAAAGCCAGCCAATCACACCAACAGGGATTGTTGGGTGTTCAAGCAGGCCGGCAAGATAAATGCCAAAAACAGAGACCAGGGGCTACATAGCGACGATGAGGAGGATCCCCAGCCACCGAACAGTAGTGGACAGAAGGGATTTCCCCCACAAGTGCGGACGGTGAACATGATATACACAACCCACATCCCCAAGAGGGAGCGGAAGCGTGCGTTAAGGGACATATACGCGATGGAGCCAGTCGCCCCGAAGTTCAACCCATGGTCCTCCTGCCCGATCACTTATTGACCGAAGGGACCACCCCACTAGCAACCGTCACGGCAGATTCGCTACATTGGTTCCAGACCCAATTGTTTACGGATTTCACCTCACTAGAGTCCTCATGGACGGCGGCAGCAGCCTGAACCTGCTTTATCAGGACACAGTGCGGAAAATGGGCATCGATCCTTCGAGGATTATACCCACTAAAACAACCTTTAAAGGCGTCATACCAGGTGTAGAGGCCAACTGTACAGGCTCAGTCACACTTGAAGTGGTCTTCGGATCTCCGGATAATTTCCGAAGCGAGGAGTTAGTCTTCGACATAGTCCCGTTCCGCAGTGGCTATCACGCACTGCTCGGGCGAACCGCATTTGCCAAGTTCAATGCGGTACCGCATTACGCATACCTCAAGCTCAAGATGCCAGGCCCTCGAGGAGTCATTACGGTCAATGGAAACACCAAACACTCTCTCCGTACGGAGGAGCATACGACGACTCTCGCAGCGGAAGTACAAAGCAGCCTCTCAAGGCAATTCTCCAGTCCGGCCATTAAACGTCCGGACACCGTCAAGCGCGCCCGGAGTAACCTACAGCAAGACCGCCTGGCACGTTTTGAGCAGGCGTAGCAATGCGGCCCCAACCCCAGCCCTCGTGAAATGGCGAAACCAGTGCTGCGCGTACATAACTACTCTCTGGAAATACCATGGGCATAGGGGGAGGGGCACCATCACGGCACGCCCAAAACACGGCTTAAACCGCACTAGGGGCTGCCGATTTTTCACTTTTATCTTATTTTCAGGACTCCATTCTTTGGAAGGCCTAACCGGCAGTACAATTTCCGCACAAACGATGCAAGAACCAGGGAAGCAGAAAGCCACGCCACACTATGGAACTCTCAGGTGGTCTCTATAACGAGCAGTATACCTGTTTTACATATCATTCCGCAGCCCGCCCCTGGAACGGACATGTTAAATAGTCCCACCTTTTTCTTATCGCACTATTTGTATCATTCTGCTTTGGTCGCAGCTTTTTCAAATAAACAATGCATAGCTTTTGTCTATTATTGTATTACTCTTTTTTAAGAATATATGTTCATTAATGACATGTTGCACCCGTACGCTTTGGTACGTCCAATACGCCAGGGGCTTAAGTACCCCACAACACGGTGTGAGAAGTCCGAACACTTTCACAAGTGCGGCACCCCGAATTTATAGCATTATATGCATCGGCTCCAAATCATGTCTTGGGTCAAATGTTGGGTTTGCCCGGCTCCTATGTTTTGGTACCTTACGTTCCGTTGTATCGGCTAAGGTAGTGCTAGGAGTACTACTGCGATTGTGCCCCAGTTGAGCTGGGCTAAGCACCTCAGTAGAGAAAGCTAAAACTGATCGTCATGATGAGGCGAGAGCTGGTCATTGTTCGAGAGGTTTTCGAGTCCCTAAAGACTTATGCCACTTAGAGCGAGGAGTCGGCTTTGTCCGGCCTAGGCGTGGATAGCACCCCGAACTCGGTCTTCCGAACACTAGGGGCTTCGCTGAAATTTAAAATTATAGAATTCTATGGCTAAGTGAGAGTGTTCAAGCATTATAGTCCGATTGCCTTGTTCGTTGTGTTGAGAGCCTCCCTCGAAGGACCCAAGAATGGGAAAAAGAGCGCTCAAGTTTATGCCGAACACCCCAGCACTCGTGGCATGGGGGCAGAAGACGACAACTCGCCATCTCTCAAAATTTGATAAACGGCCGCACAGAAGGTAATATTTTAAATTCAAAAAGCATTGCTTAGCGCACATGAACAAGTTTTCAGCGCACATGACAAAATAAACAAGTTTTACTCAAAAATTACATCTTTCGAGCATTCTTCTGCCATAAGGCGGGCGCCCTTCAGAACGCCCTCATAGTACATCTCGGGGTGGCGATGCTCCTTGCCCGGCGGTGGCCCTTCCTTCACAAGCTTGTCCGCATCCAGTTTGCCCCAGTGCACCTTAGCACGGGCGAGCGCCCTACGGGCACCTTCGATGCAAACGGAGCGCTTGATGACTTCGAGCCTTGGACAGGCCTCCACCAGCCGCCGCACCAGCCCGAAGTAGCTCCCAGGCAGAGCCTCTCCAGGCCACAACCGAACTATGAGGCCCTTCATGGCCTGTTCGGACACCTTGTGGAGCTCGACCAGTTGCTTCAGCTGGTCGCTCAAGGGCACATGGAGTCCGGCCTCAGCATACTGAGACCAGAACACCTTCTCTGTCGAGCTGCCCTCCTCAGCTCGGTAGAATGCGGCGGCATCGGACACGCTGCAGGGCAAATCTGCGAACGCTCCTGGAGAGCTCCGGATTCGGGTAAGTAACAAGTAATTCACTTTCATATGCTTGCTTTGCATAAAGAAAGCCTTACCCAGCTGCTATTTGTTTCATCGCCTCAACCTCCTGAAGGGCCTTCTGGGCTTCGGCCTTGGCAGACTTGGCATTCTCAATGGCCGCCGTGAGCTCGGACTCTCGCGTCTTTGAGTCAAGCTCCAAACTCTCATGTTTTTTCATGAGAGCCTGGAGCTCTTGCCGCACCTCGCCAACCTGCGCCTCATATTTCTCCCGCTCGGTGCGCTCCGTGGCCGCCCTCTTCTCGGCCTCGGACAGCGCTTGCTTAAGGGTCGCCACCTCCGTTGTGGCCCCTACAATAGCCACGTTAATCCTATCACTTTTTTCAATTACACCTTTTATATATACTTAAATAAGGTATTTCTTACCTTCCTTGTCCTCGAGCTGCTTCTTGGCAAGCCCGAGCTCCTGCTCGGACGAGATTCTGCTTCAGCGTGTCCACCTCCGCAGTCAGTGCGGCGGACGCCAGCAGCGAAGCCTGCATACGCATATTGACTTAATTATGTTAGACTCCTGCGAATATTATTAGATCCTCTATTCGGCTTTTCTTTCCGAACGCCGAACAGAGCATCAGGGGCTACTGTCTATGCGGTAATATTTTTAATATCCTTTACTTACCTCAAAGCCTGTTAGAAGGCTGGCACAGGCTTCAGTCAGTCCGCTCTTGGCGGACTGAACCTTCTGGATCATCGTACTCATCACAGCATGGTGCTCCTCATCAATGGAGGCGCCGTTAAGCACCTCCAGCAGATTGTCCAGCGCCTCCGATTGGAAGGGGCCCACCGGCTCAGTAGGCTTGCTCCTCTTGGAAGGAGGTCGCCTACCGGATTCCGGAACCTTTAAAGGTTCCGGAGCGGTGTCCGGCCTAGGACCGGACTTGGAGCCCTTAGGGGTTCTATCCCCTTGGCGCCGGGAGTCCAGAAGGTCGCCTTGAGGCGCCTCCAGGACCACCTCCTCCTGGCTTGGAACCTCCCGGGATGCCACCTTGGCGTCATCCGTAGGGCGGGGGAAGGTAGCCGTCGGAAGAGAGTTTACATCAGACGAGTCCAGGGAACCGCTCGACGACACGTCGAGCCAGTCTTTGGGTGGACTGCATAATCATATTCGACGTAAGGAAAAGCCGTGCAGTGAAGGAATACTATGACTTACTCTGGTATCTGGATACTTACGATTTCGCCAGGGGCTAGGCCGTGTGTGGCCACTCCTCTTCGCCGTCATCGGCGTTGGTGGAGTAGTCCGGAAGAAGGGTTTTCCCCTTCTTGGACCCTCCGGCCTCCCCAGTTGGGGCGGCCTTCCTTTTCTTTCCTTCCCTCGCTGGAGGGGGAGAGGTCTCTTCTTCCTCCTCCTCGTCTTCACAGGAGGATTGCGTCTCAGAGTCGTTGGACGACGAATCCGACACCACCACACGCCGGGCACTCTTTCGAGTCCTCGTGGCCTTCTTCATGGCCTTCTTCTCCGGCACCACATAGGGTGCCAGAACCAGCAGCTTCGCCAAGCGAGCATCTGCTGGGCCTTCGAGCAAAGGAGCCGGACAGTTGATCTGTCTGGACTTCGCTTGCCAATCCTGTCAAAGGTAAGGGAGCTTAGATCCCGCATAGAGTCAAACTATGAAAAACTAATACCCTGTAAAGGTAAAAATAGCTTACCGCACTTGAATAGCACCTTCCAGGCATCTTCGTACGTCATGTTGAAGAGCCTGCTTAGATTTGGTGCTGCGCCGGGTCGAACTCCCACAGGTTGAAAGCCCGTTGTTGACACGGGAGCATCCGGCGGATGAGCATAACCTGGACTACGTTGACAAGTTTGAGCTTCTTGTTACCAGGGTTTAGATGCATGTTTGCAGTCCGGTCACCTCTCCTTTGTTGCCCCACGACAAGCCTGTCTCTTTCCAGGACGTGAGCCGCGTAGGGGGTCCGGATCGGAACTCGGGGGCTGCGACCCATTCAGGGTCACGCGGCTCGGTGATGTAGAACCACCCCGATTGCCACCCCTTCAGGGTCTCCACGAAGGAGCCCTCGAGCCATAGGACGTTGGGCATCTTGCCCACCATGGAGCCTCCGCACTCCGCCTGGTTGCCGCGCACCACCTTTGGCTTGACATTGAAAGTCTTGAGCCATAGGCCGAAATGGGGGCGAATGCAGAGGAAAGCCTCGCACACGACGATAAACGCCGAGATGTTGAGGACGAAGTTCGGGGCCATATCATGGAAATCTAGGCCATAGTAGAACATGAGCCCCCGGACAAATGGGTGGAGAGGGAAGCCCAGTCCACGGAGGAAATGGGGGAGGAACACCACCCCCTCATGGGGCCTAGGGGTGGGGACGAGTTGCCCCTCTTCGGGAAGCTGGTGCGCGATGTCGTCAGACAAGTATCCGGCCTTCCTCAACTTTTTGATGTGTCCCTCCGTAACGGAGGAGACCATCCACTTGCCTCCCGCTCCGGACATGGCTAGAGTAGGTTGAGGTGGGGAGTGTGGACTTGGGCGCTGGAGCTCGAGTGTGCGGAAATGGATAGGCTAAGGAGGAAGAAGGCGTGGATGAGAAGGATGGATCCTTATCTCCTTATATAGGCGGACGCAACTACGTGTCCCCACCAGCCTGGTAAAACTCGCTTATCTCCCAAGCGCCGTAATCAATGGCGTGGTTGGGTTACCCACGCCCGTATTGATGAGAATCCTGGAATAAGGGGACACGATCTCTGCTTTGACAAGACGTGCCAAGGAAACCGCTTCGCATAACACGCTGAGGTGGGATAATAAAACGATTCGAATAAAGGCTTGACCGTGGTGTGATGTCATGCTACCGAATACGTCAGCAGATTAGATTGGTGTAAATGTTATTCTCTCTATGGCAATGTGGAAACTTATTTTGCAGAGCCGGACACTATCCTTGTGTTCAAAATATTCTATGAAGTACTTGGAGGAGGAACCCGCCTTGCAATGTCGAAGGCAATCTGCGCGCCGGACTCGTCGTCATTGAAGCCTGGTTCAGGGGCTACTGAGGGAGTCCTGGATTAGGGGGTGTGCGGATAGCCGGACTATACCTTCGGCCGGACTCCTGGACTATGAAGATACAAGATTGAAGACTTCGTCCCGTGTCCGAAATTTCTAGGCAATCCTATAATGATAAGATGAATAGTCCTAAGCTTGCGAACCATGTCAAGATACTCATCGGGGACACATAAGGGCTAAGAATATACTTGTTCAAATTATATTCATTGAAAATCTCAAGCATCTCATTTTTTTGTGAACAATAAAACTCCCCATCAAGAATAGGCACTCTACGTCTAATACTCCCGAAAGTAGACTCATCCATCTTCCTCCAATGGTGATTAAAACAAAGCAATGGAGACCAATGCTCTGATACCAATTTAAAGGATCGAGAAGAGGAGTCTAGAGGGGGGTGATTAGATCGTTAACAAGCAAAAGGGGCCGTTTTTAATTTCTTCAAGTTAAGGTTGAGGTTAGCACATGTTAAAGAACACACAATACATTTCAAGCAAGCATGACAAGGGTATATTCAACAGAAAGAGTAAAGCATGCAAGTTTCAAGAAAGTAAGGGGATGGGATTGGAGTGTGCAAACGCAATGGAGACACGGAGAATTTTTGGCGTGGTTCTGATAGGTGGTGCTATCGTACTTCACCGTTGATGGAGACTTCAACTCACGAAGGGTAACGGCTGCGCGAGTCCATGGAGGGCTCCACCCATGAAGGGTCCATGAAGAACAACCTTGTCTATCCCACCATGGCCATCGTCCACGAAGGACTTGCCTCACTCGGGTAGATCTTCATGAAGTAGGTGATCTCCTTGCCCTTACAAACTTCTTTGGTTCAACTCCACATCATGACGGAGGCTCCCAAGTGACACATAACCAATCTACAAGGCACCACTCTCCAAAAGGTAATAGATGGTGTGTTGATGATGAACTCCTTGCTCTTGTGCTTCAAATGATAGTCTCCCCAACACTCAACTCTCTCTCTCTCTCTCTCAGATTTGGCTATGGTGGAAGAGCGATTTGAGTGGAAAGCAACTTGGGGAAGGCTAGAAATCAAGGTTCAAATGGTAGGAGTGTAATATCTTGATCTCAACACATGAGTAGGTGGTTCTCTCTCAGAAAATGAATGGTGGAAGTGTAGGCACGTTCTGATGGCTCTCTCACAAATGGAGATGCGGCTGGAGGGGTGATATGTCTCCAACGTATCTATATTTTTTTATTGTTCCATGTTGTTATATTATAATTCTTGGATGTGTTACAATCATTTTATAGCAACTTTATATCATTTTTTGGGACTAACCTATTGACATAGTGCCCAATGCCAGTTGCTGTTTTTTGCTTGTTTTTTACTTCGCAGAATGTCAGTACCAAACAGAGTCCAAACGCAGGGAAACTTTTTGGAGATTGTTTTGGACCATAAGACACCTTAGGGATCAAGAAAGCACCTGGGAGGAGGCTCGTGGGGACCACAACCCACCAGGGCACGCCCAGGAGCCCAGGCACGCCCTGATGGGTTGTGGGGCCCATGGAGGTCTCCTCCAGCGCCTCTTCGCTCTACAAATCCTCCAAAATTCCAGAAACCCTCGGGGAGTAGAAGAAACACAATTCCAGCCGCCGCAAGTTCCAGAACCACGAGATCCAATCTACACTATCACGTAGGGGTTCATCATCCTCATGGTGCTTCTCCGATGATGCGTGAGTAGACCACCATAGACCTATAGATCCGTAGGTAGTAGCTAGATGGCTTCATCTATCTCTTTTGATTCTCAATACAATGGTCATTTGGAGATCTATTTGATGTAATGACGTTTTGCGGTGTGTTTGTTGGGATCCCATGAAGATCGAGTTTATGATCAGCTTCTATCCATGAATATTATTTATATCCTCGTATTTCGCCTTCGAATCTTTGGTTTAGTTAGGCCAACTAGATCGATTTTTCTTGCCATGGGAAGAGGTGCTTTGTGATGGGTTCGATCTTGCGATGTTCTTTCCCAATGATAGAGGGGGCAGGAAGACACGCATGCATCGTTGCTATTAAGGATAACAAGATGGGGGCTATTCCGACATAAATATATATTGTCTACATCATGTCCCGTTCTTATTGCATTACTCCGTTTCCCCATGAAATTAATACACTAGATGCATGCTGGTTAGCGGTTGATGTGTGGAGTAATAGTAGTAGATGCAGAATCGTTTCGGTCTACTAATCTTGGTTGTGATGCCTATATAATGATCATTGCCTTGGATATCGTGATGATTATTTGATCTTCTATCAATTGCCCAACGGTAATTTTTTTACCCACCGTGTACAATTTCTTTGAGAAAAGCCACTAGAGAAATATACGACCCCCGGGTCTATTTTCCCATCATATTCTTACATATCTACATCGCTATTTGCCTTTTCCTTTATTTGCATCTTTTATTTTCAGATCTATATTATCAAAAACCCAAAAATACCTCGTTGAATTTTACTTCCCACTATTCTATTTGCATCTACCAATCTATCTATTTACCAATCTTTTACCCGAGAGGGATTGACAACCCCTCTTATGCGTCGTGTTACAAGTATTTGTTCTTTGTGTGCAGGTACCGTTTACATAGCCTGGCTTGGTCCTCCTACTGAATTGATACCTTGGTTTCATAACTGAGGGAAATACCTACCGTTGCTGTGCTGCATCATCCCTTACTCTTTGGGGGAAATACCGACGCAATTTCTAGCGACATCAAAAGGAACTTCTGGCGCCGTTGCCTGGGTGGTTCAAGTCAAGGGAGTCTCTCGTGCCAATCTCTGGCGCCTAGGAGACATCATCTATCAGGTTCCTAATAACAAATCTCATCTCCTTGCAATTTACATTATTTTCCATTTGCCTCTCATTTTCATCTCCCCCACTTCAGAAAAAAATGCCTTTTTTCGCCCTCTTTTTCGTTCACCATTTTCTCGTGAGATCTATCTTTTTGTTTGCAATCTTGTTTGCATAGTCACGATGACTCAAGAGAAAACCAAGTTGTGTGATTTTTCCAATACCAATAAAAATTATTTTATTAGCACTCCGATTGCTCCTCACGCCACTACTGCGGAATCTTGTGATAATAATGTCGCTTTGTTGAATCTTGTGATGAAAGATCAATTTCCGGTACTCCTAATGAGGATGTTGCATCCCATCTAAACACATTTGTAGAATAGTGTGACATGCAAAATAAAAAAGACATGGACAATGATATTGTGAAGTTGAAATTATTTCCTTTCTCTTTGAGGGATCGTGCAAAAATTTGGTTTTCATCTTTGCCTCATAATAGTATTGATTCTTGGGATAAGTGCAAGGATGCTTTTATTACTAAGTATTTTCCGCCCGCAAAAGTTATTTCCCTTAGAACTCAAATCATCAATTTTATGCAACTTGAGCATGAACATGTTGCACAATCTTGGAAAGAATGAAATTGATGCTAAGAAGTTATCCTACTCATGGTCTAAATATTTGGATGATTATACAAAAAATGCGGGATTGAATTTTGTCTCTAGAAGTCTTTTAGATTCCGCCACGGGTGGTACTTTTATGGAAATTACTTTGGGTGAAGCCCCTAAATTGCTAGATAATATCATGGAAAATTATTCACAATGGCATACCGAAAGAGCACCTACTAGTAAAAAAGTTAATTCGATTGAATAAATTAGTACTTTGAGTGAAAAAGTTGATGCTCTTATGAAATTGGTTGCTAGTAGAAATGATCCTATTGATCTTAATGATGTGCCTTTGTCTACTTTGATTAAGCAAAATAGTGATCCCGTAGATGTGAATTTTGTCTCACGAAACAATTTTAATAACAGTGCTTATAGAGCCTAAGGTTGGGGATGCTCCATGGCACCCCAGGTTAACATTCAGAGAGAACCAAGCAACTAAGCTTGGGGGTGCCCCAGAAGGTATCCCCTCTTTCTTCTAATGACCATCGGTAATTTTAAGTTGGAGCTATACTTCTATTCGTCACATATCATGAGTTTTGCTTGGAGTGTCTTGTATTATATGAGTCTTTGCTTGTTTTGCTTTTTAGTTTCTCGCTAGTATCCTTGCTAGACACACCTATTTGAGAGAGCCAAAATTATTCTATGATTTGTTAGAATTGCTCTATATGCTTCACTTAAATTTTTTGAGCTATGGAATTGCTCTGGTGCTTCACTTATATCTTTTTGAGCACAGTGTGCTATAATATTTTTGAAGAAATATAATCTTAAGCTTCACTTAGATCTATTTTAGAGTTAGTAAATTTTTTAAGAAATTCTCTCATGCTTGACTTATATTATTTTGAGAGATGAAAAAATGTATGCTCATGTTCATCACTTAAATTTATTTGAGCTTGTCAAAAGCAATGGCAATATATGAAACTAGTCTCAAAGTGATAGATATTCAACATATATTAAAAGCTTTCATGAAGATCATTGGACAAAATAAACTTGATTCCTTGTAATAATTTTGAGATATGATGATAGTAATATGTGGGTCATGTTGGTGAATGGTGAGTAATCATGCTTTAGTAAGAATATTGGTGTTAAGATTTGTGATTCCCTATGCAAGCACGAAAGTCAATAATTATGCAATAAAATTACATCCTACTTTTGGTGCATTACTTGGTGTTAGTTATGCTTAATGCCCGTTTATGTAAATTTTCGTTTCTTGGTTGGTTGCTTCTCAATCTTTTTGCTAGCCTCCACTTGTACTAAGTAGAAATACTACTTGTGCATCCAAAATCCATAAATCGAGTTTTGCCATATGAGTCCACCATACCTACCTATATGTGGTATTGCCGTGCCGTTCTAAGCAAATTCGTATGTGCCAACTCTAATTTTCAAAATGAATGTCCTTTTTGTGTGCCCATACCGCTCATGAAGCAGCAGGGGGTGGCCAATATTTTCCATGCTAGATGTGTTATTCTCAAGATGAGTGTTTATTCCCTTGTCATTGCCTGAGAGTACGGCGGTAATAGGGATGCCAAGTCCCGAAATGAAAAAGAAATTTACTTTGGTATGGAAGGCACCCGTGGATACGGCTAGCCATTGATTGTGAAAGAATGGTGGAAAAAGGAATAAACTTTATTTTATGTTTCGGAACCGCCTATGATATTTCTAGCATGGAAAGTGTTGGGAACTAGTCAATCGTTTTCGTTGATGGGAAAAGCATGCCTCTCAAAATACTTTTATCTCTCGATTTAAGATTTGAGATCTGGCACCTCTATTTACTTTATGCAATTTTTAATTTTATATGACTCTCCATCTTCTCTTATAAAGCATCAACTAAGGGGCACTATGATCATACTTGTGCATCAGTTGTAGATAATATTCGAGTGTGTTTCATGAATGGATTAATGATTGAGCATGATATGCTAGGGATAACTTTCTTTAGTGTTTATATTTTAAAAGACATGGTTGCTTGTTGATATGCTTCAGTATTGAAGTTTTCATGTCAAAACTAGACTATTGCTTTGAACCATATAAAAGTCCAAATGTCCGTGCTACAAAAGAAAAGAATATGTGATGAACATGTTACTCAACATTCCACATCAAAAATTCTGTTTTTATCATTTACCTACTCGAGGACGAGCAGGAATTAAGCTTAGGGATGCTGATACGTCTCCAATGTATCTATATTTTTTTTATTGTTCCATGCTGTTATATTATCATTCTTGGATGTTTTACAATCATTTTATAGCAACTTTATATCATTTTGGGACTAACCTATTTACATAGTGCCCAGTGACAGTTGCTCTATTTTTGCTTGTTTTTTTACTTCACAGAATATCAGTACCAAACGGAGTCCAAATGCAGCAAAACTTTTTGGAGATTTGTTTGGACCAGAAGACACCTTGGGGACCAAGAAAGCACCTGGGGGGAGGCCCGTGGGGACCACAACCCACCAGGGCGCGCCCTAATGGGTTGTGGGGCCCACCGAAGTCTCCTGCATCGCCTCTTCGCTCTATAAATCCTCAGAAACTCCATAAACCCTAGCGGAGTAGACGAAACACAATTCCAGCCGCCGCAAGTTCCAGAACCACGAGATCCAATCTACACCATC
Source organism: Aegilops umbellulata (assembly GCA_032464435.1). Taxonomy (NCBI): domain Eukaryota; kingdom Viridiplantae; phylum Streptophyta; class Magnoliopsida; order Poales; family Poaceae; genus Aegilops; species Aegilops umbellulata. The sequence goes on along the minus strand of CP136059.1, from coordinate 224,766,707 downwards.
ACACAGGGGTTCATCATCCTCATTGGTGCCTCTTGGATAATGCGTGAGTAGCCTACCATAGATCTACAGGTCCGCGGGTAGTAGCTAGATGGCTTCCTCTCTCTCTCTTTTGATTCTCAATACAATGGTATTTTGGAGATCTATTTGATGTAATGACGTTTTGCGGTGTGTTTGTTGGGATCCCATGAAGATCGAGTTTATGATCAGCTTCTATCCATGAATATTATTTATATCCTCGTATTTCGCCTTCGAATCTTTGGTTTAGTTAGGCCAACTAGATCGATTTTTCTTGCCATGGGAAGAGGTGCTTTGTGATGGGTTCGATCTTGCGATGTTCTTTCCCAATGATAGAGGGGGCAGGAAGACACGCATGCATCGTTGCTATTAAGGATAACAAGATGGGGGCTATTCCGACATAAATATATATTGTCTACATCATGTCCCGTTCTTATTGCATTACTCCGTTTCCCCATGAAATTAATACACTAGATGCATGCTGGTTAGCGGTTGATGTGTGGAGTAATAGTAGTAGATGCAGAATCGTTTCGGTCTACTAATCTTGGTTGTGATGCCTATATAATGATCATTGCCTTGGATATCGTGATGATTATTTGATCTTCTATCAATTGCCCAACGGTAATTTTTTTACCCACCGTGTACAATTTCTTTGAGAAAAGCCACTAGAGAAATATACGACCCCCGGGTCTATTTTCCCATCATATTCTTACATATCTACATCGCTATTTGCCTTTTCCTTTATTTGCATCTTTTATTTTCAGATCTATATTATCAAAAACCCAAAAATACCTCGTTGAATTTTACTTCCCACTATTCTATTTGCATCTACCAATCTATCTATTTACCAATCTTTTACCCGAGAGGGATTGACAACCCCTCTTATGCGTCGTGTTACAAGTATTTGTTCTTTGTGTGCAGGTACCGTTTACATAGCCTGGCTTGGTCCTCCTACTGAATTGATACCTTGGTTTCATAACTGAGGGAAATACCTACCGTTGCTGTGCTGCATCATCCCTTACTCTTTGGGGGAAATACCGACGCAATTTCTAGCGACATCAAAAGGAACTTCTGGCGCCGTTGCCTGGGTGGTTCAAGTCAAGGGAGTCTCTCGTGCCAATCTCTGGCGCCTAGGAGACATCATCTATCAGGTTCCTAATAACAAATCTCATCTCCTTGCAATTTACATTATTTTCCATTTGCCTCTCATTTTCATCTCCCCCACTTCAGAAAAAAATGCCTTTTTTCGCCCTCTTTTTCGTTCACCATTTTCTCGTGAGATCTATCTTTTTGTTTGCAATCTTGTTTGCATAGTCACGATGACTCAAGAGAAAACCAAGTTGTGTGATTTTTCCAATACCAATAAAAATTATTTTATTAGCACTCCGATTGCTCCTCACGCCACTACTGCGGAATCTTGTGATAATAATGTCGCTTTGTTGAATCTTGTGATGAAAGATCAATTTCCGGTACTCCTAATGAGGATGTTGCATCCCATCTAAACACATTTGTAGAATAGTGTGACATGCAAAATAAAAAAGACATGGACAATGATATTGTGAAGTTGAAATTATTTCCTTTCTCTTTGAGGGATCGTGCAAAAATTTGGTTTTCATCTTTGCCTCATAATAGTATTGATTCTTGGGATAAGTGCAAGGATGCTTTTATTACTAAGTATTTTCCGCCCGCAAAAGTTATTTCCCTTAGAACTCAAATCATCAATTTTATGCAACTTGAGCATGAACATGTTGCACAATCTTGGAAAGAATGAAATTGATGCTAAGAAGTTATCCTACTCATGGTCTAAATATTTGGATGATTATACAAAAAATGCGGGATTGAATTTTGTCTCTAGAAGTCTTTTAGATTCCGCCACGGGTGGTACTTTTATGGAAATTACTTTGGGTGAAGCCCCTAAATTGCTAGATAATATCATGGAAAATTATTCACAATGGCATACCGAAAGAGCACCTACTAGTAAAAAAGTTAATTCGATTGAATAAATTAGTACTTTGAGTGAAAAAGTTGATGCTCTTATGAAATTGGTTGCTAGTAGAAATGATCCTATTGATCTTAATGATGTGCCTTTGTCTACTTTGATTAAGCAAAATAGTGATCCCGTAGATGTGAATTTTGTCTCACGAAACAATTTTAATAACAGTGCTTATAGAGCCTAAGGTTGGGGATGCTCCATGGCACCCCAGGTTAACATTCAGAGAGAACCAAGCAACTAAGCTTGGGGGTGCCCCAGAAGGTATCCCCTCTTTCTTCTAATGACCATCGGTAATTTTAAGTTGGAGCTATACTTCTATTCGTCACATATCATGAGTTTTGCTTGGAGTGTCTTGTATTATATGAGTCTTTGCTTGTTTTGCTTTTTAGTTTCTCGCTAGTATCCTTGCTAGACACACCTATTTGAGAGAGCCAAAATTATTCTATGATTTGTTAGAATTGCTCTATATGCTTCACTTAAATTTTTTGAGCTATGGAATTGCTCTGGTGCTTCACTTATATCTTTTTGAGCACAGTGTGCTATAATATTTTTGAAGAAATATAATCTTAAGCTTCACTTAGATCTATTTTAGAGTTAGTAAATTTTTTAAGAAATTCTCTCATGCTTGACTTATATTATTTTGAGAGATGAAAAAATGTATGCTCATGTTCATCACTTAAATTTATTTGAGCTTGTCAAAAGCAATGGCAATATATGAAACTAGTCTCAAAGTGATAGATATTCAACATATATTAAAAGCTTTCATGAAGATCATTGGACAAAATAAACTTGATTCCTTGTAATAATTTTGAGATATGATGATAGTAATATGTGGGTCATGTTGGTGAATGGTGAGTAATCATGCTTTAGTAAGAATATTGGTGTTAAGATTTGTGATTCCCTATGCAAGCACGAAAGTCAATAATTATGCAATAAAATTACATCCTACTTTTGGTGCATTACTTGGTGTTAGTTATGCTTAATGCCCGTTTATGTAAATTTTCGTTTCTTGGTTGGTTGCTTCTCAATCTTTTTGCTAGCCTCCACTTGTACTAAGTAGAAATACTACTTGTGCATCCAAAATCCATAAATCGAGTTTTGCCATATGAGTCCACCATACCTACCTATATGTGGTATTGCCGTGCCGTTCTAAGCAAATTCGTATGTGCCAACTCTAATTTTCAAAATGAATGTCCTTTTTGTGTGCCCATACCGCTCATGAAGCAGCAGGGGGTGGCCAATATTTTCCATGCTAGATGTGTTATTCTCAAGATGAGTGTTTATTCCCTTGTCATTGCCTGAGAGTACGGCGGTAATAGGGATGCCAAGTCCCGAAATGAAAAAGAAATTTACTTTGGTATGGAAGGCACCCGTGGATACGGCTAGCCATTGATTGTGAAAGAATGGTGGAAAAAGGAATAAACTTTATTTTATGTTTCGGAACCGCCTATGATATTTCTAGCATGGAAAGTGTTGGGAACTAGTCAATCGTTTTCGTTGATGGGAAAAGCATGCCTCTCAAAATACTTTTATCTCTCGATTTAAGATTTGAGATCTGGCACCTCTATTTACTTTATGCAATTTTTAATTTTATATGACTCTCCATCTTCTCTTATAAAGCATCAACTAAGGGGCACTATGATCATACTTGTGCATCAGTTGTAGATAATATTCGAGTGTGTTTCATGAATGGATTAATGATTGAGCATGATATGCTAGGGATAACTTTCTTTAGTGTTTATATTTTAAAAGACATGGTTGCTTGTTGATATGCTTCAGTATTGAAGTTTTCATGTCAAAACTAGACTATTGCTTTGAACCATATAAAAGTCCAAATGTCCGTGCTACAAAAGAAAAGAATATGTGATGAACATGTTACTCAACATTCCACATCAAAAATTCTGTTTTTATCATTTACCTACTCGAGGACGAGCAGGAATTAAGCTTAGGGATGCTGATACGTCTCCAATGTATCTATATTTTTTTTATTGTTCCATGCTGTTATATTATCATTCTTGGATGTTTTACAATCATTTTATAGCAACTTTATATCATTTTGGGACTAACCTATTTACATAGTGCCCAGTGACAGTTGCTCTATTTTTGCTTGTTTTTTTACTTCACAGAATATCAGTACCAAACGGAGTCCAAATGCAGCAAAACTTTTTGGAGATTTGTTTGGACCAGAAGACACCTTGGGGACCAAGAAAGCACCTGGGGGGAGGCCCGTGGGGACCACAACCCACCAGGGCGCGCCCTAATGGGTTGTGGGGCCCACCGAAGTCTCCTGCATCGCCTCTTCGCTCTATAAATCCTCAGAAACTCCATAAACCCTAGCGGAGTAGACGAAACACAATTCCAGCCGCCGCAAGTTCCAGAACCACGAGATCCAATCTACACCATCACACAGGGGTTCATCATCCTCATTGGTGCCTCTTGGATAATGCGTGAGTAGCCTACCATAGATCTACAGGTCCGCGGGTAGTAGCTAGATGGCTTCCTCTCTCTCTCTTTTGATTCTCAATACAATGGTATTTTGGAGATCTATTTGATGTAATGACGTTTTGCGGTGTGTTTGTTGGGATCCCATGAAGATCGAGTTTATGATCAGCTTCTATCCATGAATATTATTTATATCCTCGTATTTCGCCTTCGAATCTTTGGTTTAGTTAGGCCAACTAGATCGATTTTTCTTGCCATGGGAAGAGGTGCTTTGTGATGGGTTCGATCTTGCGATGTTCTTTCCCAATGATAGAGGGGGCAGGAAGACACGCATGCATCGTTGCTATTAAGGATAACAAGATGGGGGCTATTCCGACATAAATATATATTGTCTACATCATGTCCCGTTCTTATTGCATTACTCCGTTTCCCCATGAAATTAATACACTAGATGCATGCTGGTTAGCGGTTGATGTGTGGAGTAATAGTAGTAGATGCAGAATCGTTTCGGTCTACTAATCTTGGTTGTGATGCCTATATAATGATCATTGCCTTGGATATCGTGATGATTATTTGATCTTCTATCAATTGCCCAACGGTAATTTTTTTACCCACCGTGTACAATTTCTTTGAGAAAAGCCACTAGAGAAATATACGACCCCCGGGTCTATTTTCCCATCATATTCTTACATATCTACATCGCTATTTGCCTTTTCCTTTATTTGCATCTTTTATTTTCAGATCTATATTATCAAAAACCCAAAAATACCTCGTTGAATTTTACTTCCCACTATTCTATTTGCATCTACCAATCTATCTATTTACCAATCTTTTACCCGAGAGGGATTGACAACCCCTCTTATGCGTCGTGTTACAAGTATTTGTTCTTTGTGTGCAGGTACTGTTTACATAGCCTGGCTTGGTCCTCCTACTGAATTGATACCTTGGTTTCATAACTGAGGGAAATACCTACCATTGCTGTGCTGCATCATCCCTTACTCTTTGGGGGAAATACCGACGCAATTTCTAGCGACATCAAAAGGAACTTCTGGCGCCGTTGCCGGGGTGGTTCAAGTCAAGGGAGTCTCTCGTGCCAATCTCTGGCGCCTAGGAGACATCATCTATCAGGTTCCTAATAACAAATCTCATCACCTTGCAATTTACATTATTTTCCATTTGCCTCTCATTTTCATCTCCCCCACTTCACAAAAAAATGCCTTTTTTCGCCCTCTTTTTCGTTCACCATTTTCTCGTGAGATCTATCTTTTTGTTTGCAATCTTGTTTGCATAGTCACGATGAATCAAGAGAAAACCAAGTTGTGTGATTTTTCCAATACCAATAAAAATTATTTTATTAGCACTCCGATTGCTCCTCACGCCACTACTGCGGAATCTTGTGATAATAATGTCGCTTTGTTGAATCTTGTGATGAAAGATCAATTTCCGGTACTCCTAATGAGGATGTCGCGTGCCATCTAAACACATTTTTAGAATAGTGTGACATGCAAAAGAAAAAAGACATGGACAATGATACTGTGAAGTTGAAATTATTTCCTTTCTCTTTGAGGGATCGTGCAAAAATTTGGTTTTCATCTTTGCCTCATAATAGTATTGATTCTTGGGATAAGTGCAAGGATGTTTTTATTACTAAGTATTTTCCGCCCACAAAAGTTATTTCCCTTAGAACTCAAATCATCAATTTTAAGCAACTTGAGCATGAACATGTTGCACAATCTTGGGAAAGAATGAAATTGATGCTAAGAAGTTATCCTACTCATGGTCTAAATCTTTGGATGATTATACAAAAAATGCGGGATTGAATTTTGTCTCTAGAAATCTTTTAGATTCCGCCACGGGTGGTACTTTTATGGAAATTACTTTGGGTGAAGCCCCTAAATTGCTAGATAATATCATGGAAAATTATTCACAATGGCATACCGAAAGAGCACCTACTAGTAAAAAAGTTAATTCGATTGAATAAATTAGTACTTTGAGTGAAAAAGTTGATGCTCTTATGAAATTGGTTGCTAGTAGAAATGATCCTATTGATCTTAATGATGTGCCTTTGTCTACTTTGATTAAGCAAAATAGTGATCCCGTAGATGTGAATTTTGTCTCGCGAAACAATTTTAATAACAATGCTTATAGAGCCTAAGGTTGGGGATGCTCCATGGCACCCCAGGTTAACATTCAGAGAGAACCAAGCAACTAAGCTTGGGGGTGCCCCAGAAGGTATCCCCTCTTTCTTCTAATGACCATCGGTAATTTTTACTTGGAGCTATACTTCTATTCGTCACATATCATGAGTTTTGCTTGGAGTGTCTTGTATTATATGAGTCTTTGCTTGTTTTGCTTTTTAGTTTCTCGCTAGTATCCTTGCTAGACACACCTATTTGAGAGAGCCAAAATTATTCTATGATTTGTTAGAATTGCTCTATATGCTTCACTTAAATTTTTTGAGCTATGGAATTGCTCTGGTGCTTCACTTATATCTTTTTGAGCACAGTGTGCTATAATATTTTTGAAGAAATATAATCTTAAGCTTCACTTAGATCTATTTTAGAGTTAGTAAATTTTTTAAGAAATTCTCTCATGCTTGACTTATATTATTTTGAGAGATGAAAAATTGTATGCTCATGTTCATCACTTAAATTTATTTGAGCTTGTCAAAAGCAATGGCAATATATGAAACTAGTCTCAAAGTGATAGATATTCAAGATATATTAAAAGCTTTCATGAAGATCATTGGACAAAATAAACTTGATTCCTTGTAATAATTTTGAGATATGATGATAGTAATATGTGGGTCATGTTGGTGAATGGTGAGTTGTCGGTGTACAAAAGTAGGGGTACCTTAATACCCCGAACTTGTGCACGGGCAGTAGTAGCCTCCCGCGGCAAGGCCTGCCAGGGGAGCGACAAGAGTCTCCACGGCCCGCTCCGGGCCGGACGAAGGCCAAGTGATCGAGCCTAGAAGACCAAGCCCCGGCAAGAGGAGCTTGCCGGGTCGAGAAGGCAAGGTCCGGCAAGAGGAGCTTGCCGGGCCAAGGCTACAAGGCCCCGGCAAGAGGAGCTTGCCGGGACGACTAAGCCGAAGCACCAAGGCCCCGGCGGGAGGAGCTCGCCGGGACGGCCAAGCCAAGGCGCCCCAAGAGAAGCCCGCCGCGGCGCGCCGCGCGCCCCGGCAAGGCTTGGCGAGCGGCAAGCTCCCAGGTGCGGCAAGGCACCTGCCGGGGCAAACCACCATATCAGGCCCGCGCTCCAGCTCACCTGCCCACGCGTCGCTCTGGGGCTTCCCCGAAAGGCATGTGGCGGGACGCCGTGCAGCCTGAGACGCGCGGTGGCATGCGACGTTGGCAGAGTCGCCCCCGTGGCGAGCGGAGGCGCTCCTAACGGTCCGCCTCGGCACTGTTCAGGCGATCCAGACGGGCATTTAATGCCCTTGTCCCCCGCCGTCAGAGTTAGGTGCGATAGCACTGTGCGGCCACTATTCACACAATTCCTTGCCATTTTTACCCTCACCTGCGTCGCTCCCTGTGGGAAACCCCTTGGCATATAAAAGGAGGCCCATGCGCACGTAGGGGGGGAAGAGACCGATCGGACCCAAGAGGCCCTCGCCTGCGTCCAGCTCCAGCTTACTGTAGCTTCTTGCGCTCCAGAGCAAGAACCCTAATCAACCAGACATGCAGCAGTAGGGTTTTACGCATCCATGCGGCCCGAAGCTGGGTAAAATCGTTGTGCGTGTGTGTCGCCTCGATCTGCTCTTTGTGCATCCTCTCCCCTGCCGAACCGACAAGGGGCTCCGTCCCCATAGGTGCTCGTGGAGGCCGATATCCCCCGACATCTTTGGCGCGCCAGGTAGGGGGGCGTCGAGGTTGTGTGAATCAGATCCGGCGTCCGCGCGAGCCAGACTCTCATCGTTTGCGCCAGCATGGCGCCGAAGAAGAAAGCTCCGGAGGTGATCGGCCCGTCAGCGTCGAACCCACCGCCCATGGAGCAGACGGGTGGTGGGGAGGACGCCGGCGGAGGAACGGGCACCGTCGAACCAGTTCTTGGTCCCGCGGCGTCCGAGCTCGCCCCGCGCCCCGCTCAGGAGGCGCAAAACCAGCAGCGTCATGGTACCCATGGTACCATACGCTCGCTGGACCCGGGCCACGCTGGTGGATACCAGGGCGCTCAGGACCGGCATGCGATCCAGCGTGCCGGGACGAGCGTCGCGCGGCTGCCTGGACCGGGTGCTGCTCCTTCTAACGTGGTTAGGAGTTCGAGCACATCCCGCTCCTCGCGCTGCTCGCCACCTCTGCCCGCCACCCCAGCGGAAGCTCTCGCACGAGCCCAGCTGCTCCTAGACTACCCTCCAACAGCGGACAAGCTCGACGGCTGGAGGGCAACCATCCAGAGCCTCATCGGTTTCGCCAACGGTGACACTCCGCGATAGCACAGCGCGTCGCAGCCGCGGCCAGTCTCCCAGGCGAGAACCGATGGCGCCAAGAACAGCGGGGGCGCGACCACCGTGCACTCCTCGCCCCAGAGGCCACGGTCGCCGACTCGCCGGGTTCACCTCGACGACGACTCCACCGCGTCGTCGAACCCGCGAACTCGCCGCGACCAACGCCAAGTCCTTCACGAACGAAGGGAAGAAGACGCTCGAACCCGCATCGAGCGCAGAAGAGAGGCGCGGCGTCAATCAGACCAGCGCGTTGGGCCCACTGGAGACATGCACGCGCCGGGGGAACCAGGCGAACTGCCGTATTCGGTGGGTTGCCCTGCGTTCACCCGCGAGCTGCGGCAAGTCCAGTGGCCCAGCACAAAGAACTTCAAGCCCGACGTGCCCGAGAAGTACGACGGCAAGTCGCATCCGTCTGAGTTCCTCAGCATCTACACCATTGCGGTGCAGGCTGCTGGGGGACGGGACGATAAGATCCTTGCCAACTACTTCCCGCTGGTACTCAAGCCCAATGTTAGATCCTGGCTCATGCACTTGCCGGACGGCTCCATCTCCTCCTGGCCAGATCTATGCCATCAGTTCGTGGGCGCCTTCACGGGCGGCCACAAACCCCATGGCCAGGCGAGCGACCTCCATCTGCTTGTTCAGAAGGAGGGGGAGCCTTTGCGCAAGTTCATCCAGAGGTTCAGCCGTGTGCACTACAACATCCCAGATGTCCACCCCGCCGCAGTGATCAGCGCGTTCCACCAGAACGTGCGTAACCGCAGCCTCCAAGGTGCTGGCGTGCTGCTCATCGCGCCCACCGGAGAGCACCTCAAGATCACGGCGGAACTTGGGATCAAGAAGCTCATTGTCAGGGGTGACTCGCAGCTCGTCGTCCGCCAAGTGAACAAGGATTACCAGTGCCCGTTGATGGAAGCTTACGTTGATGGAGTGAGGAAGCTGGAAGAGCGCTTTGACGGCCTGCAAATGGAATACGTTCCAAGAGCAGAGAACGACATCGCCGACGGCCTATCAAAATGCGCCGCACTAAAGCTACCTGTGGAACCAGGGACCTTTGTGCTCAAGCTGACTCAGCCATCCGTGACGCCATCGACTGGGCCAAGCAAGAAGAGAAGACCGGTCTCTGACGGCTCTCTCCCGGCAGAGCTTCCCGAAGCCGCCGCCAAGGGAGTCCCCGAGATCGACGCCAAGAGTGCTGAGGAGCTGCCTACTCCGGCAAGCCCCAGGGTTTGCCCCGACGAAGCAGGCGCTTCCGGCAAGCCACGCCTCGGCAAGCTTGCCGAGGAACGTCAAGCTCCGGCTGAGCCCCGAGTCCTCGCCGTAGAAGCTGATGTTCCCGCAGCCGCCGACATGCCTTTGGTCCTCGTCGTCGAGCCCCAGGCTCCGACGTGGGCACAGCAGATCGTCCGTTTCCTCCAGACAGGAGAGCTTCCCGAAGAACAAGAAGAAGCTGAAAGAGTAGCCCGGCAGTCCAGTATGTACCAGTTCGTCGACAGCGCACTGTACAGAAGAGGACGCAATGGGGTGAGATTGAAGTGCATCCACCGGGAAGACGGACAGAAGCTGTTGGCGGAGATACACGAAGGCATATGTGGGCACCACATTGGCGCCAGAGCACTTGCCGGAAAGGCGTTCCGGCAGGGCTTCTTCTGGCCCACAGCCCTCCAGGATGCAACTGCACAAGTAACCAAGTGTGAAGCGTGCCAGTTCTATTCCAAGAAGATACATCAGCCAGCTCAAGCTCTCCAGACGATCCCTTTATCCTGGCCCTTCTCGGTCTGGGGGCTCGATATCCTCGGCCCTTTCCCCCGATCCGTCGGGGGCTTTGAGTACTTGTTCGTTGCCATCGACAAGTTCACAAAGTGGCCAGAAGTGGAACCAGTGAGGAAGGTGACCGCCCAGTCCGCGATCAAATTCTTCAGGTCGATTGTTTGCCGCTTCGGGATCCCCAACAGGATCATCACCGACAATGGTACGCAGTTCACAAGCCACGCCTTCATGCAGTACACCCAAGATCTCGGCACCAAGGTCTGCTTCGCTTCTGTTGCTCATCCCCAGAGCAACGGTCAAGCGGAAAGGGCCAACGCCGAGGTACTGCGCGGGCTCAAGACCAGAAGTTTTGACAAGCTTCTCAAGCGCGGACGGAACTGGATCGAGGAGCTGCCGGCGGTTCTTTGGTCGGTCAGAACGACGCCAAATCGAGCCACCGGCCAGACACCATTTGCTCTAGTCTATGGAGCAGAAGCAGTTACCCCCACGGAACTCGTATACGGGTCACCTCGAGTGCTCGCTTATGATGAGCTTGAGCAAGAGCGGTCGCGTGAAGATGACGCACTGCTCCTCGAGGAAGATCGTCTCCAGGCCGCTGTGCGATCCGCTCGCTACCAGCAAGCTCTGCGTCGCTATCATAGCCGCAAAGTTAAGGCCAGGAGCCTCGAGGAAGGCGACCTTGTTCTTCGGCGCGTTCAGTCGGCCAAGATACACAACAAGTTGACGCCGAAGTGGGAAGGCCCTTACCGGGTGAAACGAGTCACGAGGCCCGGCGCCGTCCGCCTCGAGACCGAAGATGGTACTCCGGTGAGCAATTCCTGGAACATTGAGCATCTTCGCAAGTTTTACCCGTAAGGCGCGGTTGTCGGACCCCGTCCGGCAACCAACTCTTTGTACAAAAGTCTTGCCGCAGACGCATGTAATCCTTTGTACAAAGCCAGGCGCAGACCCTGGCCGCAATTACGCGCTGGGCCCCCCCAAGTTTTAGCATGCATGCTGAGTCGAGTCTCGTCCTTGGTTAGGGTCGATAGTGCCTAACAGTCGCTAACCCCTAACTTGGAGGTCGAGTCCGCGTCTTTTTCCCGTCCTTTCCCTTTGGCTCGCGGGAACCGCCTACCCTTGCCGAGCCGCTCAAGGACGAAGAAGGGGAGAAGGACGAGCCAGCACCCGCCTCCCGACAAGCCAGAGTTGCCGGGGGCTGCAACCTCAGATAAGTCTTTACATCCCTTATCATGCATTCTCTCGTGAGTTGCGGAATGTGAAAACCTTGCCTCCTCCTAAAAAGCTGTCGTGCTCTCTTAAAGCGGCAAACCCCGGAGCGCGTTCCCGGGGCCCGTTTCGGATAGTAGCCGCGGCGGCAAGGGGAGGAAACGAGGGGCCAGAACCCGCCTTCTCCCTGCCTCCGCCTAGAGCGGGAGGAGGGCCAAGAGGCGCGGGGGACGGCAGGGTCTGTTGCCGGGCGGGGAAGTGTCTATCTTAACGGTGCAAAGGGTCCGCCCCTTGCTGCGGGATGTACCCGCGAGACAAATGATCCGGCAAACAACCCCTTTTCATTAAAAACATTCCACTCAGGTACAGTTCAGAGAGAATGAAAAACATGAAAGATAGGATTACAAGATTTTAATGCAACTAAGGCCCGAGGGCTTACAAGATAAAAAGAGATAAGGTGCCCATAATCCCTTTCTTGTCTCTCTCCTCAGGAGGTACGGCAAGGAGGCGAGAAGGGCAAAAGGGGCGCCTAGACGAGCTACGGGTGGCAGAAGACGCCAAGACAGCGTCCGGGGCCCCACCCCGGAGCTCCGGAGGCCGGAAGAAGACGGCGGCGCCGGAAGCGGAGCTCGAGAAGGAGGCGGCGGGACGTCGACACGCTGTCGAGGGCATCTAGCCCTCGTACTCCGAGTTGACGGCCTTGCCGCCAGCCTCTTCCGCAGCCTCGCCACCCCAGCCGCCCGAGAAGACGAAGCCCCGGCAAGAGGAGCTTGCCGGGCCGGAGAGAAGACCCCGGTGGTCGTCGCCGCGAGCAGGGGTGGTGACGGCGTCTGGGGCGAGGTTGGAAGACGAGGCAGCGGCCTTGCCGCCCGTCCTCTTCCTCTTCCGCATCCTCCCTACGCCAGCCGCCCAAGGAGACGGCCCCGGGCAGTTCACGGCGCCAGAGACGCGGACGATGGGGGCCGCCGGTGCCACACGGAGCTGCGACTAGCGCCTAGTCGTGCCCGTCACCTCGGCGACCGCCCGCCCTCATCGTCGCTGTCGCTCCCCTCCTCGTCACTCTCGCTCGAGGAGGAGCCTTCGCTGTCGGAGGAGCTATCCACGCAGCACCGGGCCCGGGTGCCGAGGTCCCCGAAGACCTTGACGGAGAGCAGATCGCCATCCATCAGCTTGAAATGGAGGGTGAACCCCGCCGTCAAGCTATGGATCCGGGCGAACGACTTCCACCCTCGGCCCAGGCACATCACGCCGGGGGCTCGGGATTCGACGTGGACTCGCGTACCACTGATCCCGCAGCCCCTCATGCGCAGCCTCAGCGTCTCATGTTGTTCCGCCTCCAAGACGTCCGCAAAGGGGGCCGGGAGGCAGAGGCGACGGCGAGGCGCCCGGCGCAGCCTGATGATGAACTCGCAGGGGTCGTCCCCGAGATGAACCGCCGGGGGAAACGGGGCCGCCGGTGGAGGCGAAGCCGGCGCGCCGCCCTGCCCGCCTCGAGCGCCTCGGCCCCGTCCACGGCCTCGTCCACGACCTCGCCCCCTCCCCCTTCCCCTTACGGTTGGCTCCGCCGCCGCGGGTGCAAGGGGAGGAGGGGCACGCTGCCTGGCGGCAACCCTTGCCGCCACCGAAGAAGGACCAGGGTTCCCTTCCTCCATGACAGCTGGGGAGAGGGGACCAGGGATCTAAGAGAAGGAAGGAGGAAGGAGTGCGGACCCTCGTCGTCCCCTTCCGCTCCTTATAAAGGGGCGGAGTGGGGGCTCGGCCACCCCGCCCAACCAATCGAAGCAGAGGAAGGGCAGGCGATGGGGCCGACCCTCTACTTCGACCCGCGTCGGCCCGGCTTCCTGCCTCCACCGCCGCGACCCCAAGCGCATGGGGGACGTGTGGCAGACGAGCAGGGCCGAGGCGACTGATGAGGCGACCTCTCTCTCCCCCACTTGAAAGTGGGGGCGGACGTTTCGCTTCCCCAAATAAAGGAGATCGTGTCCGACGTGATGCATGCCTGCGGGCCTCAAGCCCCGCGCACGCCACCCACGTCACGCACGCCTCGCACGCCTTGCCCCACCCCACGACGCCGCGATAAGCGCGCGCCACTTGGGGAGGGCGCGACGAGCGCGGAGTTAAGGAGCAGCGCAACCCAGGCCACGCGTGCCCATGCACTGTTAGGGCCTGGCCCAACAACGCTCGGCACCGTGTATGGCCCAGACCCGGGGGCTCCTGTCGGTGTACTAAAGTAGGGGTACCTTAATACCCCGAACTTGTGCACGGGCAGTAGTAGCCTCCCGCGGCAAGGCCTGCCAGGGGAGCGACAAGAGTCTCCACGGCCCGCTCCGGGCCGGACGAAGGCCAAGTGATCGAGCCTAGAAGACCAAGCCCCGGCAAGAGGAGCTTGCCGGGTCGAGAAGGCAAGGTCCGGCAAGAGGAGCTTGCCGGGCCAAGGCTACAAGGCCCCGGCAAGAGGAGCTTGCCGGGACGACTAAGCCGAAGCACCAAGGCCCCGGCGGGAGGAGCTCGCCGGGACGGCCAAGCCAAGGCGCCCCAAGAGAAGCCCGCCGCGGCGCGCCGCGCGCCCCGGCAAGGCTTGGCGAGCGGCAAGCTCCCAGGTGCGGCAAGGCACCTGCCGGGGCAAACCACCATATCAGGCCCGCGCTCCAGCTCACCTGCCCACGCGTCGCTCTGGGGCTTCCCCGAAAGGCATGTGGCGGGACGCCGTGCAGCCTGAGACGCGCGGTGGCATGCGACGTTGGCAGAGTCGCCCCCGTGGCGAGCGGAGGCGCTCCTAACGGTCCGCCTCGGCACTGTTCAGGCGATCCAGACGGGCATTTAATGCCCTTGTCCCCCGCCGTCAGAGTTAGGTGCGATAGCACTGTGCGGCCACTATTCACACAATTCCTTGCCATTTTTACCCTCACCTGCGTCGCTCCCTGTGGGAAACCCCTTGGCATATAAAAGGAGGCCCATGCGCACGTAGGGGGGGAAGAGACCGATCGGACCCAAGAGGCCCTCGCCTGCGTCCAGCTCCAGCTTACTGTAGCTTCTTGCGCTCCAGAGCAAGAACCCTAATCAACCAGACATGCAGCAGTAGGGTTTTACGCATCCATGCGGCCCGAAGCTGGGTAAAATCGTTGTGCGTGTGTGTCGCCTCGATCTGCTCTTTGTGCATCCTCTCCCCTGCCGAACCGACAAGGGGCTCCGTCCCCATAGGTGCTCGTGGAGGCCGATATCCCCCGACATGAGTAATCATGCTTTAGTAAGAATATTGGTGTTAAGGTTTGTGATTCCCTATGCAAGCACAAAAGTCAATAATTATGCAATAAAATTACATCCTACTTTTGGTGCATTACTTGGTGTTAGTTATGCTTAATGCCCGTTTATGTAAATTTTCGTTTCTTGGTTGGTTGCTTCTCAATCTTTTTGCTAGCCTCCACTTGTACTAAGTAGAAATACTACTTGTGCATCCAAAATCCATAAATCGAGTTTTGCCATATGAGTCCACCATACCTACCTATATGTGGTATTGCCATGCCGTTCTAAGCAAATTCGTATGTGCCCACTCTAATTTTCAAAATGAATGTCCTTTTTGTGTGCCCATACCGCTCATGAAGCGGCAGGGGGTGGCCAATATTTTCCATGCTAGATGTGTTATTCTCAAGATGAGTGTTTATTCCCTTGTCATTGCCTGAGAGTACGGCGGTAATAGGGATGCCAAGTCCCGAAATGAAAAAGAAATTTACTTTGGTATGGAAGGCACCCGTGGATACGGCTAGCCATTGATTGTGAAAGAATGGTGGAAAAAGGAATAAACTTTATTTTATGTTTTGGAACCGCCTATGATATTTCTAGCATGGAAAGTGTTGGGAACTAGTCAGTCGTTTTCGTTGATGGGAAAAGCATGCCTCTCAAAATACTTTTATCTCTCGATTTAAGATTTGAGATCTGGCACCTCTATTTACTTTATGCAATTTTTAATTTTATATGACTCTCCATCTTCTCTTATAAAGCATCAACTAAGGGGCACTATGATCATACTTGTGCATCAGTTGTAGATAATATTCGAGTGTGTTTCATGAATGGATCAATGATTGAGCATGATATGCTAGGGATAACTTTCTTTAGTGTTTATATTTTAAAAGACATGGTTGCTTGTTGATATGCTTCAGTATTGAAGTTTTCATGTCAAAACTAGACTATTGCTTTGAACCATATAAAAGTCCAAATGTCCGTGCTACAAAAGAAAAGAATATGTGATGAACATGTTACTCAACATTCCACATCAAAAATTCTGTTTTTATCATTTACCTACTCGAGGACGAGCATGAATTAAGCTTAGGGATGCTGATACGTCTCCAATGTATCTATAATTTTTTTATTGTTCCATGCTGTTATATTATCATTCTTGGATGTTTTACAATCATTTTATAGCAACTTTATATCATTTTGGGACTAACCTATTGACATAGTGCCCAGTGACAGTTGCTCTGTTTTTGCTTGTTTTTTACTTCACAGAATATCAGTACCAAACGGAGTCCAAATGCAGCAAAACTTTTTGGAGATTTTTTTGGACCAGAAGACACCTTGGGGACCAAGAAAGCACCTGGGGGGAGGCCCGTGGGGACCACAACCCACCAGGGCGCGCCCTAATGGGTTGTGGGGCCCACCGAGGTCTCCTGCATCGCCTCTTCGCTCTATAAATCCTCAGAAACTCCATAAACCCTAGCGGAGTAGACGAAACACAATTCCAGCCGCCGCAAGTTCCAGAACCATGAGATCCAATCTACACCATCACACAGGGGTTCATCATCCTCATTGGTGCCTCTTGGATAATGCGTGAGTAGCCTACCATAGATCTACAGGTCCGCAGGTAGTAGCTAGATGGCTTCCTCTCTCTCTCTTTTGATTCTCAATACAATGGTATTTTGGAGATCTATTTGATGTAATGACTTTTTGCGTTGTGTTTGTTGGGATCCAATGAAGATCGATTTTATGATCAGTTTCTATCCTTGAATATTATTTGAGTCTTCTTTCGATCTCTTATATGCATGATTACTTATAGCCTCGTATTTCTTCTTTGAATCTTTGGTTTAGTTAGGCCAACTAGATCGGTTTTTCTTGCAATGGGAAGAGGTGCTTTGTGATGGGTTCGATCTTGCGATGTTCTTTCCCAGTGACAGAAGGGGCAGCAAGACACACATGTATCGTTGCTATTAAGGATAACAAGATGGGGGCTATTCCTACATGAATAGATCTTGTCTACATCATGTCACCATTCTTATTGCATTACTCCGTTTCCCCATGAACTTAATATACTAGATGCATGCTAGATTGCGGTTGATGTGTGGAGTAATAGTAGTAGATGCAGAATCGTTTCGGTCTACTAATCTTGGACGTGATGCTGATATAATGATCACTGCCTTGGATATCTCCATGATTATTTGATGTTCTATCAATTGCCCAACAGTAAATTTTTTACCCACCGTGTGCTATTTCTTTGAGAGAATCCACTAGTGAAATCTACGGCCCATGGGTCTATTTTCCCATCATATACTTTCAGATCTACATCGTATTTGCCTTTTTCTTTATTTGCATCTTTTATTTTCAGATCTATATTATCAAAAACCCAAAAATATCTCACTGAATTTTATTTGTCATTTTTCTATTTGCATCTACCAATCTATCTATTATTCTATTTACCAATCTTTTACCTTAGAGAGATTGACAACCCCTCTTACGCGTTGGGTTGCAAGTATTTGTTCTTTGTGTGCAGGTACCATTTACGTAGCCTAGCTTGGTCCTCCTACTGAATTGATACCTTGGTTTCACAACTAATGGAAATACCTACCGTAGCTATGCTGCATCATCCCTTCCTCTTTGGGGAAATACCGACGCAGTTTCTAGCGACATCAAGGGGTATATATCCTCCACACAAAATCCAACCGTTACAGACATTTGACTCATCTCGGTGGGACCAAATGGTTAAACTAAGTGGCACTGATCAATTCAAAAATGTGTGTGATGCCCGGGTAATTAAGCTACAGTGAACCTCTGCTAATGATGCCACATCACCTCGGGAATTGTTGCTAATCCCGCGTTAGTTCGAAGCCGATTCAAATTCAAATTCAAAATCAAGCAAACAATAAAAGGTTTCAAATATTAAACCTAAAATGTTCGGAGTGAACCAAATATTGCATAGGTAATTATGGTGGAGAAACCACACCTTTATAGAAATACTTAAATACTATAAAATGAATAAAACGGTAGCAAAAACTATTATTTAAATACTGTTAAATATTAAATAATTACAAAAATATTTTAGCTTGGGTAGCAAGTTAATGTGGGAGTGGCATATTTGGTAACATCAAATTAGGTGCCATTTTGGTATTTTGCTAAAACAAATATAAAAGAAAAAACTAAAACGAAAAAAGGAATAGAAGGACCTCCCTGGCCAACTGGGCCAACAGGCCCAGCCGGCCACCCATCCGACCCAGCCGGCCCATCCCGGATGTATAAAACCCACACACCAGAAACCCTAGCCCGATACCTTCCCCACTCTCCCCTCTCGGTCCACTCCCCCCTTCGTGACCTCCTCTGCCCCCTCCCCGATCTGGATCGGGGGAAACCGTGCCCCAACCCCGTTGCCGCGACCCTTCGCCGTCACCGTTGCCAACCGCCGTCACAAGGAGAACCACCCCGCCGTCGTCGTTCGCTGGGGCAACCCCCACCGGAGCTCTTCTGCCTCAACCCCTCGCCGGATTTGCGCCCACCCGTCAACCTCCTCCTCACCGGACTTCTCGCGTCACCGACCTCCTCCCCGAAGGTCTTCGTCGAGCTCGCTGCCATTCCCCTACGGCCCCGCCATGAGCACCTCCCTCTCCTCGCACTCCACTTCCCCGTGTCGTTGTCGTCGTGCCCACTGTCCCGCACCTGCGCACCCCCGCGCTCGCCTCTGGCCTCGACGGCCCCCGGCTGCTGCTCTCTGCTTCCCATTCCTCTGCTCTGCACGCCGCTCGCCCGCGCGTGCGCGGCCTTGCCGGTCCGCCCGTTCCTTGTTCGCTCCCGTACCCACGCTCTGCCGCTCCTCGGTCGTGACCTATAGTGCGCACACGTCTGCACTCCCTGGTGCCACCCGTAGCCGCTCCTGGACGCCACCGGAGTTTGCCGCTGATGCTTGATGTGTTGCTGCTACCTGCATGATGCCGTGCTAACTTCTTCTACATCGCTGCTGCTACCTGCTTGTCTCGCTGCTGCTGCGTGCTACACGCACCGCAGCCTCCCACTGCCTTCGATTGCTGCCGCCGTGTCCTCTAGCGCAGCCGCTGCTGCTTGCTGTTTCCTTCGACTGCGGCTGCCTGCTGCCATCTGCGTACAGCTGCGCCTCCCTGGCCTCCCCGCGCACGCCTGCTGCAGCTGCTTTGGCCATGCCCACCGGTGGCCGCGCCGTTGGTCTCGCCCTTGGCCAGCGCCCCGGCTCGCCCCAGTCGGGCGCCCACACGCCCTGCGCCTGTAAAACGTGCGCCCGTTAAGGCCCCCTGGTCCTATGACAAAGGGGCCCCACCCCCAAACGTTAAAAAGGGATATAAAAAGAATTAAAAATAAATAAATAAAAATAGTAATTAATTAATTAACTTAATTAATTAGGTTTAATTAAACCAATTATAATCTATTACCCTAATAACCTAGTTAGACTAAATTAACTAGTTAGTTAATGTAACAGTCAATGACAGGGGGCCCCACCCCCTGTTGACCAGTCAAACGTTGACTGGTCAACTGGGACTCCCTGGCCCACCTGTCAGCCTCCGGTACACTTGTGTGTACGCAGAGCTGGGTGCACCTAGCATTTAGCTATTTAATTTCGAATTAATAATGATTCGAGAATATTACTAAACTTTGAAAAATCATAATAAATAAACCGTAGCTCGGATGAAAAAAATATTGTACATGAAAATTGCTCAGAACGACGAGACGAATCCGAATATGCAGTCTGTCCGTCCGCCACACGTCCATAGCATAGCGAACCTGCAACCTTTCCCCTCCGTTTCATCTGTCTGAAAACGCGAAACACCGGGAATACATTCCCGGATGTTTCCCCCTTTACCGGTATCACCTAGTACAGCGTTAGGTCACCTCTAGCACCGCGTATTCCCAAGTTATGCTTTGTGATGCTTTGATTGCTCTGTTATTTATTGTGTTCCCCCTCCGTTACTTGTTTCCAGTAGACCGCGAGACCGCTGCCGGTACCCCTTGATGACCCACAAGTATAGGGGATCTATCATAGTCCTTTTGATAAGTAAGAGTGTTAAACCTAACGAGGAGTAGAAGGAAATGATAAGCAGTTTTCAGCAAGGTATTCTCTGCAAGCACTAAAATTATTGGTATCAGATAGTTTTGTGATAAGGTAAATTTGTAACGGGTAGCAAGTAACAAAAGTAAATAAAGTGCAACAAGGTGGTCCAATCCTTTTTGTAGCAAAGGACAAGCCTGGACAAACTCTTATATAGAGAAAAGCGCTCCCGAGGACACATGGGAATTATCTTCAAGCTAGTTTTCCTCACGCTCATATGATTCACGTTCGTTACTTTGATAATTTGGTATGTGGGTGGACCGGTGCTTGGGTGATGCCCTTACTTGGACAAGCGTCCCACTTATGATTAACCCCTATTGCAAGCATCCACAACTACAAAAGAAGTATTAAGGTAAACCTAACCATAGCATGAAACATATGGATCCAAATCAGCCCCATACAAAGCAACTCATAAACTAGGGTTTAAGCTTCTGTCACTCTAGCAACCCATCATATACTTATTACTTCCCAATTCCTTCCTCTGGGCCCAATCAATGGTGAAGTGTCATGTAGTCGACGTTCACATGATACTACTAGAGGAAAGACAACATACATCTCATCAAAATATCGAACGAATACCAAATTCACATGACTACTTATAGCAAGACTTCTCCCATGTCCTCAGGAACAAACGTAACTATTCACAACTCATATTCATGTTCATAATCAGAGGGGTATTAATATGCATAATGGATCTGAACGTATGATCTTCCACCAAATAAACCAACTAGCATCAACTACAAGGAGTAATCAACACTACTAGCAACCCACAGGTACCAATCTGAGGCTTTGGGACAAAGATTGGATATAAGAGATGAACTAGGGTTTTAGAGGAGATGGTGCTGGTGAAGATGTTGATGAAGATTGACCCCCTCCCGATGAGAGGATTGTTGGTGATGACGATGGCGATGATTTCCCCCTCCAAGAGGGAAGTTTCTCCGGCAGAACAGCTCTACCGGAGCCTAAGATTGGTTCCGCCAAGGTTCCGCCTCGCGGCGGCGGAGTTTCTTCCCGAAAGCTTGCTTATGATTTTTTCTCGGACGAAAGACTTCATATAGCAGAAGATGGGCACTGGAGGCCTGCTAGGGGGCCCACGAGGCAGGGGGCGCCCAGGGAGTAGGGCGCGCCTCCTACCCTCGTGGCCAGGGTGTGGCCCCCCTCTGGTATTTTCTCTGCTCAGTAGTTTTTATTAATTCCAAAAGTGACTTCCGTGAAGTTTCAGGACTTTTGGAGCTATGCAGAATAGGTCTCTAATGTTTGCTCCTTTTCCAGCCCAGAATTCTAGCTGCCGGCATTCTCCCTCTTCATGTAAACCTTGTAAAATAAGAGAGAATAGGCATAAGTATTGCGACATAACGTGTAATAACAGCCCATAATGCAATAAATATCAATATAAAAGCATGATGTAAAATGGACGTATCAACTCCCCCAAGCTTAGACCTCGCTTGTCCTCAAGTGGAAGCCGATAACGATAAATATGTCCACATGTTTAGAGATAGAGGCGTCGATAAAATAAAATACATACATGAGGGCATCACAATCATTCTTATAACAGCAATATATATATATATATATATATATATATATATATATATATATATATATTGTCATATGATTTCTTATGCTCAGGTGATAATCTATTCACAATGTTAAGTATGAATCAGAAACTTCATTGAGAACCAACAAACTATAATCTCAATCATTGAAGCAATTGCAATTTATCATAACATTGGAAAGATTCAATATAAGAGCTTTTCAGCAAGTCCGCATACTCAACTATCTTATAGTCTTTCACAATTGCTAACAATCACGCAATACTTATGGTTATGGAGTTTTAATCGGACACCTAGAAAGATAGGGGCTTATAGTGTTGCCTCCCAACCTTTTACCTCAAGGGTAATGTCAACAATAATAGTTCATGCTAACTTACATCCAATTGCATATATATCAGGATCTTTCCAACACAATGTGCTTGCCAAAGGATAAAATATAAAAATGATAGGTGAAGATCACCATGACTCTTGCATAAGGTAAACGACAAAAAGTAAAAGATAGGCCTTTCGCAGAGGGAAGCAGAGGTTGCCATGTGCTTTTAAGGTTGGATGCACGAAATCTTAATGCAAAAGAACGTCACTTTATATTGCCACTTGTGATATGAACCTTTATTATGCAGTCCGTCGCTTCTATTGCTTCCATATCACAAGATTGTATAAAGTTTATTTTCTCCACAATAATAAGTCATACATATTTAGAGAGCAATTTTTATTGCATGCAACGATGACAACTTACTTGAAGGATCTTACTCAATCCATAGGTAGATATGGTGGACTCTCATGGCAAAACTGGGTTTAAGGATATTCAGAAGCACAAGTAGTATATCTACTTGGTGCAAAGAATTTGGCTAGCATGAGAGAGAAAGGCAAGCTCAACATGTTGGATGATCCATGACAATATACTTTATTTCGGATATAAGAAAACATAACCCATTACGTTGTCTTCCTTGTCCAACATCAACTCTTTAGCATGTCATACTTTAATGAGTGCTCACAATCATAAAAGATGTCCAAGATAGTATATTTATATGTGAAAGCCTCTCTTTCTGTATTACTTCCTATTAATTGCAATGATGACCAAAACTAAATTTGTCAACTCTCAACAACTTTTAATCATCATACTCTTTATATGTGAAGTCATTACTCTCCATAATATCAATATGATCTCTTTATTACTTTTCATTCTTTCTTTTTCTTTTTATTCCCTCAAGATCATAGCAAGAAAATCAAGCCCTTGACTCAACACTAATCTTTATTATATATAGCTCACGAACTCTATTACATAGAGGGATCATAAAGCAAAACTCAAAACTAAATCATACAAGAACTTAATTCTACTAGATCAAGATATTACCAAAAGGATCAAACTAAGAAAAACGGTAAATATAGGAGTGTGATGGTGATATGATACCGGGGCACCTCCCCCAAGCTTGGCAGTTGCCAAGGGGAGTGCCCATACCCATGTGAGTATATCTCTTTTGCTGGTGAAGGAGTTGTTGATGATGTAGGCTTGTCATCCCTCTTCCAAGGCATAGGCTCCCCATCATAGAAGGATGATCGAGTCTCCGGGATCCTTAAATCTGCAGCCAAACTCATCCTCTTGAATCTATATTCAAACTCACAGTTTTGGTTTTGCAGGTCATAGATTTGGGCTTGGAGGTGCTCGATTTTCTCATGAAGCTTGAAGATGGCCTCCCCAATGTCCTTGGTATCCAGCTTGTGGTTGTTGGTGAACTCCATGATCATTATGTGATTGGAGTCAAGTCCGCGCTCCACCATCTCCTGACACTTGAAAACTTGTTGCTCCATTGCCTCGAGCCTTGTCTCCATGCTTCCGGTCCTCCTTGGTCCCTCAACATCGCGGATGTGCAGCACCCCCTCATGCATCTCAATGGTTTGAGGGTGTTGCAGCACCTCCACAAGGTAGGGGTTGATGACCTTCTCGAAGAACTTGTCCTTGGGGGCACTTGGAGACGTCATGGTGATCTAGATCTATTAGAAAAACAACTCGAAATAAGAGCAGAGGATAATTGCGTGATACGGTGGTCAAAACCTTCGGGAGATTATATAATGAATTTTTACCGACCGAAAGAAGTATCGTGCAAGAAAACAGAGTCCGGAGGCCACACGAGGTGCCCACGAGGCAGGGGGCGCGCCCAGGGGGTAGGCGCGCCTCCCACCCTCGTGTCATTCCCGGACAGCTTCTTATCTTCCTATTTTCTTAAATATTCCAAAACGGAGAAAAATTGCCATTAGAACTGTTTTGGAGTCGGTTTACTTACCGTACTACGTACCTATTCCTTTTCGGAGTCTGAAGCGTTCTGGAAAGTGTCCCTTATGTATTCCTCCGGGGTTACAGTTTCAATAACATTAGTTTTATAGGATTACCTGAGATATAATGCTTGATTCTTTGACCGTTCACCACCTTCGGATTTGTGCCTTCGAAGTTATTGGTTTTTATGGCACCGGAACAATAGACTTCCTCGATAACGTAAGGACCTCCCCATTTAGAGAGAAGTTTTCCTGCAAAAAGTCTTAAACGAGAGTTGAATAGCAACGCATAATCACCTACATTAAACTCAAGCTTTTGTATCCTTTTGTCATGCCATCATTTAACTTTTTCTTTAAACAATTTGGCATTCTCATAAGCTTGGGTTCTCCATTCATCGAGGGAGCTAATGTCAAATAACCTCTTCTCACCGGCAAGTTTGAAATCATAGTTGAGATCTTTAATGGCCCAATATGCCTTATGTTCTAATTCAAGAGGTAAGTGACATGCTTTTCCATAAACCATTTTATATGGAGACATACCCATAGGATTTTTATATGCAGTTCTATAGGCCCATAATGCATCATCAAGTTTCTTGGACCAATTCTTTCTAGATCTATTAACAGGCTTTTGCAAAATTAATTTGAGCTCTCTATTAATCAATTCTACTTGACCACTAGACTGCGGGTGATACGGAGATGCAATTCTATGATTAACATCATACTTAGCAAGCATTTTACGGAAGGCACCATGAATAAAATGTGAACCACCATCAGTCATTAAACATCTAGGGATTCCAAACCTCAAAAAATAACTTATTTAAGCATCTTAATAGAGGTGTTATGATCAACACTACTAGTTGGAATAGCTTCTACCCACTTAGTAACGTAATCAACAACAACTAAAATATGTTTATACCCATTAGAGGAAGGAAACGGTCCCATATAATCAGAGCCCCAAACATCGAATCATTCAATAACAAGTGAATAATTCATAGGCATTTCTTGACGTCTACTAATGTTACCAATACTTTGGCATTCATCACAAGATAAGACAAACTTACAGGCATCCTTGAAGAGAGTAGGCCAATAAAAAAACGGATTACAATACCTTGTGCGCAGTTCTATCTCTAGCATGGTGTCCTCCATAAGCTTCGGAGTGACACTTGCGCAAGATCTGTTCCTGTTCATGCTCAGGTATACAACATCTAATGACACCATCTACTCCTTTATAAAGGTGTGGGTCATCCCAGAAGTAATGCCTCAAATCATAGAAAAACTTTTTCTTTTGATGGTATGTGAAACTAGGTGGTGTAAATTTAGCAACAATGTAATTAGCATAATCAGCATACCATGCAGCAGTACGAGAAGCATTTATGACAGCTAATTGTTCATCAGGAAAGCTATCATCAATAGGTAGTGGGTCATCAAGAACATTCTCTAACCTAGACAAGTTGTCTGCAACGGGGTTCTCAGCTCCCTTTCTATCAATAATATGAAAATCAAATTCTTGTAGTAGGAGAACCAATCTAATAAGTCTAGGTTTAGCATCTTTCTTTTCCAGAAGATATTTAATAACAACATGATTAGTGTGAATAGTTACTTTAGAATCAACAATATTGATAACCCACAAGTATAGTAGATCGCAACAATTTTCGAGGGTAGAATATTCAACCCAAATATATTGATTCAACACAAGGGGAGCCAAAGAATATTCTCAAGTATTAGCAACTGAGTTGTCAATTGATGACCCACAAGTATAGGGGATCTATCGTAGTCCATTCGATAAGTAAGAGTGTCAAACCCAACGAGGAGCAGAAGGAAATGATAAGCGGTTTTCAGCAAGGTATTCTCTGCAAGTACTGAAATAAGTGGTAACAAAAGTAAATAAAGTGCAGCAAGGTGGCCCAATCTTTTTTGTAACAAAGGACAAGCTGGAACAAACTCTTATATAAGGAAAAGCGCTCCCGAGGACACATGGGAATATCGTCAAGCTAGTTTTCATCACGTTCATATGATTCGCGTTCAGTACTTTGATAATTTGATATGTGGGTGGACCGGTGCTTGGGTGCTGTTCTTACTTGAACAAGCATCCCACTTATGATTAACCTCTATTTCAAGCATCCGCAACTACAACAAAAGTATTAAGGTAAACCTAACCATAGCATGAAACATGTGGATCCAAATCAGCCCCTTACGAAGCAACGCATAAACTAGGGTTTAAGCTTTTGTCACACTAGCAACCCATCATCTACTTATTACTTCCCAATGCCTACCTCTAGGCCCAAATAATGGTGAAGTGTTATGTAGTCGACGTTCACATAACACCACTAGAGGCTAGATAACATACATCTTATCAAAATATCTAACGAATACCAAATTCACATGACTACTAATAGCAAGACTTCACCCTTGTCCTCAGGAACAAACGTAACTACTCACAAAGCATATCATGTTCATAATCAGAGGGGTAATAATATGCATAAAGGATCTGAACATATGATCTTCCACCAAATAAACCAACTAGCATCAACTACAAGGAGTAATCAACACTATTAGCAACCTACTAGCACCAATCGCGGACTTGGAGACAAGAACTGGATACAAGAGATGAACTAGGGTTTGGAGATGAGATGGTGCTGGTGAAGATGTTGATGGAGATTGCCCTCTCTCGATGAAAGGAGCGCTGGTGATGAAGACGGCGATGATTTCCCCCTCCCGAAGGGAAGTATCCCCGGCAGAACAGCTCTGCCGGAGCTCTAGATTGGTTCCGCCAAGGTTCCGCCTCGTGGCGGTGGAGTTTCGTCCCAAAAGGTTGCTTCCTATTTTTTTTCTTGACGAAAGACTTCATATAGGAGAAGATGGGCGTCGGAGAGCCACCAGGGGGCCCACGAGGTAGGGGGGCGCGCCCCCCACCCTCGTGGCAGGGTGTGGGCCCCCTCGCCTTCATCTTTGGCGAGGATTTTTCTTTATTTATTTTAAGATATTCCGTGGAGTTTCAGGACTTTTGGAGTTGCGCAGAATAGGTCTCTAATATTTGCTCCTTTTCCAGCCCAGAATTGCAGCTGCCGGCATTCTCCCTCTTCATGTAAATCTTGTAAAATACTCCCTCCGTTCCAGAATATAAGCTGTATTGGTTTCCGTGCAAGTCAACCATGTGAATGTTTGACCAAGATTATAGAATAAAATAACAATATCTGCAATGCCTAGTAGATAAAATATGAAACTACTTTTCATGATGAATCAAACGATATAAACTACGTATTGTGAATGTTGATATATTTTTCTAGAAACTTGGTCAAACTTGCACTCGTTTGACTTTTCAAAAAACAAATACACCTTATATAAAGTAACGGAGGGAGTAAGAGAGAATAGTCATAAGTATTGTGACATAACGTGAAATAACAGCCCATAATGCAATAAATATCGATATAAAAGCATGATGCAAAATGGACGTATCAACTCCCCCAAGCTTAGACCTCGCTTGTCCTCAAGCGAAAAGCCGATAACAATAAATATGTCCTCATGTTTAGAGGTAGAGGCGTCGAAAAAATAAAATACGGACATGAAGGCATCATGATTGTTCTCATAACAACAACATATATAGATTTTGTCATATGTTTACTTATGTTCAAGTAATGATCTTTTCATAATGCAAAAGTATGAATCAGAAACTTTATTGAGAACCAACAAACTATAACCTCAGTCATTGAAGCAATTGCAATTTATCATAACAACGAAAAGAGTCTATGTCAGAGGTAAAAATCAAGTCCACATACTCAACTATCATCTAGTCCTTCATAATTGCTAACACTCACGCAATACTTGTGGTTATGGAGTTTTAATCGGACACAGAGAAAGATAGGGGCTTATAGTTTTGCCCCACAACCTTTTACCTCAAGGGTAATGTCAACAATAATAACTCATGCTCCCCTACATCCAGTTATATATATATACATATATATATATATATGTATGTATGTATGTATATATATATATATCATGTTCTTTCCAACATGCTGGGCTTGCCAAAGGATAAAATGAAAAAGGAAAGGTGAAGATCACCGTGAATCTTGCATAAGGCAGAAGATAATAATAAAAGATATGCCCTTCGCAAAGGGAAGCAGAGGTTGCCATGCGCTTTTATGGTTGGATGCACAAAATCTCAATGCGGAAGAATGTCACTTTATATTGCCCCTTGTGATATGGACCTTTATTATGCAGTCCGTCGCTTTTATTAATTCCATATCAGAAGATCGTATAAAGCTTATTTCTCGCACACCAATCAATCATACATATTTAGAGCAATTTTTATTGCTTTGCACCGATGACAACTTACTTGAAGGATCTTACTCAATCCATAGGTAGATATGGTGGACTCTCATGGCAAACTGGTTTAAGGGTATTTGGAAGCACAAGTAGTATCTCTACTTTGTGCTGAGAATTTGGCTAGCATGAGGGGGAAAGGCAAGCTCAACATGTTAGAGGATCCATGGCAACATACTTTATCTCAAATATAAGAAAGGCATAACTCATCACGTTGTCTTCCTTGTCCAACATCAACTCTTTAGCATGTCATATTTTAATGAGTGCTCCCAATCATAAAAGATGTCAATGATAATATATCTATATGTGAAACCTCTCTTTCCTTATTACTTACTATTAATTGCAACGATGACCAAAGCTATGTCTGCCAACTCCCAACAACTTTTAATCATCATACTCTTTTTATTGTGAAGCCATTACTCTCAATAAGATCAATATGAACTCTTTGTTTCTTTTTATTCTTTTTCTTTTATTTATTCACTCAAGATCATAGCAAATTAATCAAGCCCTTGACTCAACACTAATCTTTATTATATATAGCTCACGGACTCGATTACATAGAGAGATCACAAAGCAAAACTCAAAACTAGATCATGCCATCAACTTTATTCTACTAGATCAAGATACTACTAATAGGATCGAACTAAGAAAAACGGTAAAGATAGGAGATGTGTTTGTGATACGATACCGGGGCACCTCCCCCAAGCTTGGCAGTTGCCAAGGGGAGTGCCCATACCCATGTGATTATGTCTCCTTCTTTGTTGTTGGTGCAATATTCTTTGCGATGATTCCTCTCAGGATACGGTTCTCCTCCTCGAGCTTATTGACTTGCTACTTGAGGTCCATTATTTCCTTACGAAGCTTTCCTGTGATGGCTAAAGCTCCTTGCACCCAAGGATGTTGCATAGCTGCGGGAGAACAAGTGACACTCCTCTTCATATTTTCATAAGAAAGAAATCTAACATTGGAAGGGACAACCGAGTTTGGAATAGCTGAGCTCTGTAGTTGCCCCATCGTGAACCCAAGTCGGAAGCGAGAGGTGACTTCTTGATCCTCCATGGCATCTACCCTCATCAAGTCAGCCTCCATCTCTTCCTCCGTTGCTGGCCCAAAGTGGACAGCGTCGTTGTTTGCCATTGGTTCCGGTGCCGGATTAGATACCCGACTCTCCCCGACTGACTCTTGAGAAGACATCTTGCAAGAATAGAGGAGATTTGCATGATATGGGAGTCAAAACATTTGGGAGAATATATATAGTGAATTTTTACCGACCAAAATACGTATCGTGCAAGAAAACAGAGTCCGGAGGGCACACGAGGTGCTCACGAGGTAGGAGGCGCGCCCTGTAGGGGGGGGGGCGCCCACCACCCTCGTGGGGCCCTTGTGTCCTTCCCGGACTGCCACTTATTTTTCTATTTTTCTAAATATTCCAAAACGGAGAAATATTGCCTTAAAAATTGTTTTGGAGTCGGTTTACTTACCGTACCACATACCTATTCCTTTTCGGAGTCTGAAACGTTCTGGAAAGTGTCTCTTATATATTCCTCCGGGATTACGGTTTCAATAATATTGGTTTCAACATTTATGGGATTACCTGATATATAATGTTTGATTCTTTTACCGTTTACCACCTTCGGATTTGTGCCTTCGAAGTTGTTGATTTTTATGGCACCGGAACGATAGACTTCCTCGGTAATATGGAAGTAACGGCAATGATAGCAAAAGTAATATTTTTGGGTTTTGTAGTGATTGTAACAGTAGCAACGGGAAAGTAAATAAGCGGAGAACAATATGTGAAAAGCTCGTAGGCATTGGATCGGTGATGGAGAATTATGCCGGATGCGGTTCATCATGTAACAGTCATAACATAGGGTGACACAGAACTAGCTCCAATTCATCAATGTAATGTAGGCATGTATTCCAAATATAGTCATACATGCTTATGGAAAAGAACTTGCATGACATCTTTTGTCCTACCCTCCGTGGTAGCGGGGTCCTAATGGAAACTAAGGGATATTAAGGCCTCCTTTTAATAGAGTACCGGAACAAAGCATTAACACATAGTGGATACATGAACTCCTCAAACTATGGTCATCACCGGGAGTGGTCCCGATTATTGTCACTTCGGGGTTGCCGGATCATAACACATAGTAGGTGGCTATAGACTTGCAAGATAGGACCAAGAACTCACGTATATTCATGAAAACATAATAGGTTCAGATCTGAAATCATGGCACTCGGGCCCTAGTGACAAGCATTAAGCATAGAAAAGTCATAGCAACATCAATCTCAGAACATAGTGGATACTAGGGATCAACACTAGTAGGGAAAACCTTATACACAGAACTTTAGTAGTAGCGAGGGTCAAAAAAGCACGCTGGTGCTAAGTAGAAGTAGCGCGCCTGTGCAAACCGCGCTGCAGATAAAGTTCTAGCAGTAGCGCGTCTTGCTCTAACCACGTTACTACTAAAATTTCCACGGTTTAGCCGAAAGGCTACACATAGTAGTAGCGACCTATAGCGAACCGCGCTACCGCTACTTTCTTTGTAGCAGCGCGTTTTAGTCTAAACTCGCTACTGCTAAAGGATACAAAATTAAATGGAAAGCAAATAGAAAGGTAATTGAAAATGAAAGAAATAGAATAAGGTGAAAGGAAAAAAATAAAATGTGAAGAAACTAAATGAAAAAGAGGAAAAAAGAGAAAGGAGTAGCAGTAGCGTGTATCCCTGAACGCGCTGTAGCTAACGTAGCAGTAGCACCCTTTCTGGAACACGCTACTGCTACTTCTGACTTAACCACGGGGTTCGTCCTTCCCCCACGGCCACTTCCCCCAAATCCAACTTTCCACTCTCGCCGCCGCCGTCGCCCGTCAACCGCCCCGCGCTCTCCCCACACCCTCTACGCCGCCCCCGACCCCAGATTCAACGCCGCCCCGCCCCCGACCTCAACGCCGCCCCGGACGCCGCCCCCGACCCCGACCTCGACGCCGCCATCTGCCACGTGCCCGAGCCCCGACCCCGACCTCGACGCCGCCTGCCCCTCCCTTGTCGCAGGCACCCGAGGTGAGCACACCTGCTCCTCCCTCTCCCCTACCTCTGCCTAGGGTTTCTTTATATTTTAGTTGCATCAAATTAGTTAGGGTTCATGTAAGGGTGGAAACGAATCGGATGCGGATGCGGCCTCAAATGAGTTAGGGTTCATGTAAGGGTGGAAACGAATCAAATTTCTAAGATGAATCATAAAACGAGTAAAATTTGACCACTTATTTCACTTTATAGTTGGATAATTGGAATATCTGCTACAACTTTCCACCCCTATAGGTTCATGAAATTAGATGGTAATTAGGGTAGTAGTTCCTAGGTACTAATTAGTTAGTAAGAACTAGGTACTAATTAGGTACTAGAATATTTTTATTTATAGTAAGTTTATTTTTAGTAAGAACTAGTTGAATTTTTATTTATAGAACTAGTTAGTAAGAACTTGTTGCTATTTTTTAGTTAAAGCATTTTTTCTCGCATCGACGTGGACGATGCCTATCCCGCATCCTCGTTGTCGAGTCGGCGGAGGACGACACCTGCTTGACTAGATGGGCCATGTCCGGGACTGGGCTCCGCCGGGGTGGTACTGGGAGGTGCTACCTCCCGGGGGGCGCAGGTTGGTGACGAGCCAGCCTGTCGTTGACCCAAACCTTCTTTGGTGGCGGTCGCGTGGGCCAGTGACGGTCCAGAGGCTCGAGGACTCCGCGGAGGTGGTGCGTCACCGTGTCAGTGAGGAGGACGCGCACGTCCGTCGCTACTTGTTTGCGTTGGACCACAGGTTCTCCAATACCTGGTAGGTTCTCCAGGGATCTCGCTGGAGCTATGATCCCGTGATGGTTCCTTCTCCGTGGGTGTCCACCGCCCGCACCTATACCCGTTGTGTGCTAGGGTTTTAGTTGTATTAGTGATGTTATATGTATGACACTATTTGGGATGTATTAGTGATAATATTCGACGATGTACGGACGCATGAGATGATTTACTTTTGCTTATTGAATGCATGTTAATTTGAGTCCTATAAGATATTTTGAAATGTATATCTTGTGTTGCTCAATATCCAAGTGGCCGGTCATGTTTGCAGGTTACACCTCCGAGTGGCCTATGTTTTGCCGGAGTGTTGATTCGTTTCCGTTCGGGCAAATTCAGGCACTCAATATGTCCTATTTTAGGAAAGGTCATGCCGGATTTTTCCGTGAATTTTGGCATGACTTGTGCCAGAATATGTAGGAAATATCGAGTGCCTCGGATTTGTGTGTTGAGTATCCTGGTAGTTGTCTTCGATCAATTTTCAATTAATGTTTTAACTATGAACATAGGAAATGTCTGACGACGAAAAGGATTTCGGTATTTGCAAATACTGCGAAGACGAGCGCGGCCTGTGCGACGGAATCTTCCTAGATGATGATAGGCGCTTCAGCATCAAGCTGGACGAGAACTTCGAAGTGGATACAGTAAGTCAGAACGATAAGTCTTTTTTCGTAATTAAGCATGACATCTGCTTCATTTGCTTCAACTTATATTTTTTTTTACTATTCTACTAGCGTATCCCCTGCCATGCAAGAGTTTTCGTATTGGATAAGATAGGTTTCAGTCATACTATGGAGGTAAAGAAAGTTTACTTGAAGACCAAGCATGGTTATATTTTCCACGCAAAATTATACAATTCAGACGACTACACCTATTTTGGATGCAAAACATGGCGAGCACTATGCAAGACTTATGCATTTGAGCTTGATATGGTTATCACCTTTGATATTCGTCCGGAAGATGATATTGAAGGTAATACCGACATCCGGGTCGATGTGCAGACACCTCCAGTTATACCATTATGTAAGTTTCTCAACCATATTTATGTCTTTTATATTGTTTATTCAAAAACAGTTGACAACTAATTTGTATTGTCAGCTTATTTCGGTGCAAGCAAACATGTCCAACGCTTGGTAGACAGGACCTACTACTGTCCCGGGGCTGAACAAACCTGCAGGAGCTAAGTCATTATGTTTCATGGCTTGAGGATCTTGATACTGTCAAGACAAATTTTCTTCCTGCACTTAGAAATGTTAGTACTGAAAACGTGCGACCAATAGTGTTCGTAATGAACTATGGTCACATCTATTTAGGAAGGATGGTAAGATTTTTACTATTTGTCCTCAGTGCATCTTTTCCATACATAATTTGTGAAGCTAAACTTCATTGCTAAGTATGTTACCATACGATGTTCTTCAACAGGGACTCCCGATGAATGTTGTGCCTTATGGGATCGAGACTAAAGGTACCATGAGTATTATTAGCTTACGGCCAAGATATCCTACATGTTAATTTAGTGCATTCAAGATCAGCGATGGATGCTTAATAGTGCAAGACTGGACCAAACATGTGATGGGGGAGCGTAGAGAAGTACTAGGGGACAGCAAACAGATGCGCTACCCACAATTAGGAGACAGGCTCATCTGCATGCTCCAACTTGATCAAGGAGGAGAGCTACACATGTTTTATGTTATTTTACCTAAGAGAGAGCAGCAGGAGTGATTAGCTAGCTAGAAATGAGTTTGAGGATGATGATGTGATACACTATTACTATGATGATAAAATAGCTAGTGTTGGTGGTAATGACTATGATGATTATTATTAGCTAGTGTTGGTGGTGATTAACTAGCTAGAATTAGTTTGAAGATGATGATGTGTGCTACACTATGACTATGATGATTAAATAGCTAATGTTGGTGGTAATGACTATGATGATGATTAAATAGCTTGTGTTGGCGGATTAGATTCAAGTGGAGGCAACATGTGGTGCACATCGAAGGTACTACTAGTCCAAACTAGATCAAGTTTGGATTAGTAGTATAGGTTTGACATGCACCGCATATTGCCTCCACTTGAACCTAATCCACCTTCATTTGACACATTGTTATGGACATAATGATGTAAACCTCATAACTGGTATTGTACCAATATTTGTACGATGGCGCATAAATACACTAAAAATAAAAAAAATAAAAAAAGAATACTAGTAGCGATGGACAGAAAACGCGCTGCCAGTAGTTACATTAGCAGTAGCGTGGGAGTGAACAAACGCTGTTGCTATTTGTCCTAGCAGTAGCGCATGCTGGCACGCGTTTCTGCTAAGCAATAGCTGTAGCGCCTTATTAGTAGCGCGCCTACCCGCGCTACTAGTGAGCACAAAACCAGCACTACTGCTAGGGTTTTCCCTAGTAGTGCAAACCCTAACAAAACTAACTCGATTACATGATAGATCGCATCCAACCCATCACCGTCCAGCAAGCCTACGATGGAATTACTCACGCACGGCGGTGAGCATCATGAAATTGGTGATGGAGGATGGTTGATGATGACAACGGCGATAGATTCCCCTCTCCAGTGCCCCGAACAGACTCCAGATCAGCCCTCCCGAGAGGTTTTAGGGCTTGGCGGCGGCTCCGTATCGTAAAACGCGATGAATCCTTCTCTCTAATTTTTTTCTCCCCAAAAGTGAATATATAGAGTTGGAGTTGAGGTCGGTGGAGCGTCAGGGGGCCCACGAGGTAGGGGTGTGCCCAGGGGGGCAGGCGCGCCCCCACCCTCATGGACATGGTGTGGGCCCCCTGACGTGGATTTTTCTTCAAGTATTTTTTATATTTTCTGGAAAGATGTTTCGTGAAGTTTCAGGTCGTTCCAAGAACTTTTGTTTCTGCACATAAATAACACCATGGAAAGTCTGCTGAAAACAGTGTCAGTCCGGGTTAGTTCCATTCAAATCATGCAAGTTAGAGTCCAAAACAAGGGCAAAAGTGTTTGTAAAAGTAGATACGACGGAGACGTATCAACTCCCCCAAGCTTAAACCTTTGCTTGTCCTCAAGGAATTCAGTTGATAAACTAAAAGTGATAAAGAAAAACTTTTACAAACTCTGTTTGCTCTTGTTGTTGTAAATATGTAAAGCCAGCATTCAAGTTTTCAGCAAAGATTATGACTAACCATATTCACAATAACACTTAGGTCTCATGTTTACTCATGTCAATAGCATAATCAACTAGCGAGCAATAATAATAAATCTCGGATGACAACACTTCCTCAAAACAATCATGATATGATATAACAAGATGGTATCTCTCTAGCCCTTTCTGAGACCGCAAAACATAAATGCAGAGCACCTTTAAAGATCAAGGACTGACTAGACATTGTAATTCATGGTAAAAGAGATCCAAGCATAGTCATACCCAATATAAATTAATAGTAATGGATGCAAATGACAGCTGCACTCTCCAGCTAGTGCTTTTTAATAAGAGGGTGATGACTCAACATAAAAGTAAATAGATAAGCCCTTCACAGAGGGAAGCAGAGATTTCTAAAGGTGCCCGAGCTCGATTTTGAAAGCAGAGATAAATAATATTTTGAGCGGCATACTTTCATTGTCAACATAACAACGAAGAGATGGCGATATCTTCCATGCTACACACATTATAGGCGGTTCCCAAACATAATGGTGAAGTTTATACTCCCCCTCCACCAACAAGCATCAATCCATGACTTGCTCGAAACGACGAGTGCCTCCAACTAGCAACAGCCCTGGGGGAGTTTTGTTTGCAATTAATTTGATTTAGTTTGCATAAAGCATGGGATTGGGCATCCCGATGACCAGCCATTTTCTCGTGAGTGAGGAGCGGAGTCCACTCCTCTTGAGAATAAGCCGCCTAGCATGGAAGATATGAACAGCCCTAGTTGATACATGAGCTATTCGAGCATACAAAACATAATTACACTTGAAGGTTTAGAGTTTGTTACATACAAATTTACTTGGAACGGCAGGTAGATACCGCATATAGGAAGGTATGGTGGACTCATATGGAATAACTTTGGGGTTTAAGGGATTGGATGCACAAGCAGTATTCCTGCTTAGTACAAGTGAAGGCTAGCAAAAGACTGGGAAGCGGCCAACTAGAGAGCGACAACAGTCATGAACATGCATTAAAATTAATAGACATTGAGTACAAGCATGAGTAGGATATAATCCACCATGAACATAAATATCGTGAAGGCTATGTTGATTTGTTTCAACTACATGTGTGAACATGTGCCAAGTCAAGTCACTTAAATCATTCAAAGGAGGATACCACCCCACTATACCACATCACAACCATTTTAATAGCATGTTGGCACGCAAGGTAAACCATTATAACTCATAGCTGAAGCATGGCACGAGCAACTATGATCTCTAATTGTCATTGCAAACATGTTTATTCATAATAGGCTGAATCAGGAACGATGAACTAATCATATTTACAAAAACAAGAGAGGTCGAGTTCATACCGGCTTTTCTCATCTCAGTTAGTCCATCATATATCGTCATAATTGCCTTTCACTTGCACGACCGAACGATGTGAATAATAATAAGAGTGCACGTGCATTGGTCTAAGCTAGAATCTGCGAGCATTCAATAAACAGGAGAAGACAAGGCAATATGGGCTCTTGGTAAAATTAACAATAATGCATATAAGAGCCACTTCAACAATTTAATCATGGTCTTCTCCCATCGACCCCCAAAGAAAAGAAAAGAAATAAAACTATTTACACGGGAAAGCTCCCAATAAGCAAAAGAAGAGCAAAAAATATTTTTTCGGTTTTCTTTTTAATTATTACTACTACAACAAGAAATGTAAACTAGCTAGAAGTTATTACTAATTTTTTTTGGGTTTTCTTAAGGTTTATCAAACACACAAGAAGAAAGCAAGAAAAAATAAAATAAACAAGCATGAATATTACAGTGAAAAAGTATGAGCACCAACATCTAGCAATGAGTGTGTAAACATAAATGTAATGTCGGTGGGAAATACATACTCCCCAAGCTTAGGCTTTTGGCCTAAGTTGGTCTATGGCCACGGCTGGCCTGGCGGATATCCATAGTAATAGTTGGGGTCGTACTGAGATGCGACGGCTATCGCATCCTTTGCTGCAGCGTGGTGGCGAGCTGCCTCCGCCCTCCTCTCGTACTCGTCTGCCTCCTCTCTGGTAATAACATATCTTCCTTTTGCCTGATAATCAAAGAAGGCAGGAGCAGGGAGAGTAATATGGATAGCATCCCGTCTGTCAAAGATTAGTCGATACTGGAGAGGTGATTCATTCCTCTCGACAAACTGGTGGTGAACCATAGCATTAAAGTCTAGGTAAGCAGGAGGCAATTCAATATCATCATCATGTATGGTTACACCAAGAAAATCAGCTAAGCGGGTTGCATAAATCCCTCCAAAGAAATCTCCATTAAATCTATTATGATGCAATCTACGTGCAACAATGGCTCCCAAATTATAAGGTTTGTCTCCTAACACAACATTCCTAAGAATACTGAGGTCAGGGACACACATATGACATGCTTCATCTTTACCATTTATGCACCTATCTATGAAGAGAGCAAAATAATGTATAGCAGGAAAATGAATGCTCCCTATGGTAGCTTGTGCTATATCTCTAGATTCCCCCACAGTTATACTAGCAAGAAAATTTCTAAATTCAGATTTGCGGGGTTCACTAGCACTACCCCATTGTGGAAGTTTGCAAGCAGTAGTAAAATCCCCTAAGTCCATGGTATAAGATTTTTCATAAATATCAAATAGGACAGTTGGAGAATTGCGTGAAGATGAAAATTCAAACCTCCTCACAAATGAACTAGTGAGATAGTGGTACTTGCGGCATTTTTCTGCCTCGAATCTCACAAGATCAGCATTACGAAAATATGCGTTAAATTCTTCCTTGATTCTCGCTCGATCCATAAAGTTTTCTGAAGGCCATTCACAAGGCCGCACTGGAGCGTCCCTTAGTGGCTCCTCGTCAGCATCACGCATTGCAAGCCTGGGTCCTTGCTTCCTTGAAGAACCACCTTGGTACATTTTCCTAAGCATAATTCTTCCTCTGAAAAATTTCTGAAACTTTTAGTAACTTCAAATAAAAGTGAACCAAACTCAACAAAATTGATAGCAACTACTCCTACAAGTGCCTAGAGCATATATCATGCATTAGACTACTTGGAACCATATAAATTTGACATGCAAGCTCAAGAACATAGTCACCTAGGCAGCACAAATTTGCAATGAATAAAGCACTAAAACAAAAACTAATTGGACCAATGGAGGAGTCACGTACCAAGGAACAATCCCCCCAATCAGTTTTGTGAGAGGTGCTTTGAGCAAGGAGATCAAAAATCGCAGCAAAGTGAGCTAGAACTCGTGCTTGAGCTGGATAATGGTGTTTGTGGGAGGAAGAAGGAATGTGTGGGTGCAGGAATAAGTGGAGGGGGCCACCGTGGGCCCATGAGGCAGGGGGCGCGCCCTCCACCCTCGTGGCCAGGTGGTTGATCCCCCTGCTGTGTTCTCAGTTCCAGATATTCTCAAATATTCTAGAAAAAAAATCATATTTCATTTTCAAGGCATTTGGAGAACTTTTATTTTTGGGGTATTTTCATATTGCACAGATAAATCAGAAAACAGACAGGAAAATACTATTTTTACTTTATTTCAACTAAATAACAGAAAATAGAGAGGGGGTACAGAAGGTTGTGCCTCCTAGTTTCATCTATCTCATGCTCATCAAAAGGAATCCACTAACAAGGTTGATCAAGTCTTGTTAACAAACTCTTTCCGAATAGCATGGAACCGGAGAAATTTCGAATAACACTATGTTACCTCAGCGGGGATATGCACATCCCCAATAATAAGAATATCATATTTCTTCTTGACAGTAGGAAGAGGAAATTCAAAACCTCCAATAATAATCTATGGAATTTTTCCAATAGAATTGATACTGTGGACTTGAGGTTGTTTCCTTGGAAAGTGTACCGTATGCTCATTACCATTAACATGAAAAGTGACATTGCCTTTGTCGCAGTCAATAACAACCCCTGTAGTATTCAAAAAATGTCTTCCAAGAATAATAGACATACTATCGTCCTCGGGAATATCAAGAATAACAAAGTCCGTTAAAATAGTAACGTTTGCAACCACAACAGGCACATCTTCACAAATAGCGACAGGTACAGCAGTTGATTTATCAGCCATTTGCAAAGATATTCCAGTAGGTGTCAACTTATTCAAATCAAGTCTACGATATAAAGAGAGAGGCATAACACTGACACCAGCTCCAAGATCACATTAAGCAGTTTTAACATAGTTTCTTTTAATGGAGCATGGTATAGTGGGTACTCCTGGATCTCCAAGTTTCTTTTGTATTCCACCCTTAAAAGTATAATTAGCAAGCATGGTGGAAATTTCAGCTTCCGGTATCTTTCTTTTATTTGTAACAATATCTTTCATATACTTAGCATAAGGATTCATTTTGAGCATATCAATTAATCACATATGTAGAAAGATAGGTCTAATCATTTCAACAAAGCGCTCAAAATCCTCATCATCCTTTTTCTTGGATGTTTTGGGAGGAAAAGGCATGGGTTTCTGAACCCATGGTTCTCTTTCTTTACCGTGTTTCCTAGCAACAAAGTCTCGCTTATCATAACGTTGATTCTTTGATTGTGGGTTATCAAGATCAACAGCAGGTTCAATTTCTACATCATTATCATTACTAGGTTGAGCATCATCATGAACATCATCATTAACATTTTCGTTAGGTTCATGTTCATTAACAGATTGTGTTTCAGCATCAGCAATAGAGATATCATTTGGATTCTCAGGTGGTTCAGCAATAGGTTCACTAGAAGCATGCAAAGTCCTATCATTTTTCTTTTTCTTCTTTTTAGAAGGACTAGGTGCATCAATATTATTTCTCTGACAATCTTGTTCAATTCTCTTAGGGTGGCCTTCAGGATACAAAGGTTCCTGAGTCATTCTACCAGTTATAGTAGCCACTCTAACATCATAATCATTTTTCTTACTATTCAATTCATTGAGCAAATCATTCTGAGCCTTAAGTACTTGTTCTACTTGAGTTGTAACCATAGAAGCATGTTTCCTAATAAGTTTAAGTTCACCTTTAACATCAGCCATGTAATTACCCAAGTGTTCGAGCATATTTGAATTGTATTTCAATTGTCTACCAAAATAAGCATTAAAGTTTTCTTGTTTGACAATAAAATTATCAAACTCTTCTAAGCATTGTCTAGCAGACTTATAGTGAGGAATATCACCTTCATCAAATCTATAGAGAGAATTTACCTTTACTACCTGTGTCGGGTTATAAAGACCATGACTTTCTTCAATAGGTGATGAATTAATACCATATGTTTCTTCAACAGGCGGTAAATTAAGACCATGTATTTCTTCAATAGGAGGTAAATTCATAACATCTTCAGCTTTTATACCTTTTTCTTTCATGTATTTCTTTGCCTCTTGCATATCTTCAGGACTGAGAAATAGAACACCTCTTTTCTTCGGAGTTGGTTTAGGAATAGGCTCAGGAATTGGTTCAGGAGCTGGCTCAGGAAGCGTCCAATTATTTTCATTTGTCAACATATTATTCAATAGAATTTCAGCTTCATCCGATGTTCTTTCCTTGAAAACAGAACCAGCACAACTATCCAGGTAATCTCTGGAAGCATCGGTTAGTCCATTATAAAAGATATCAAGTATTTAATTTTTCTTAAGAGGATGATCAGGAAAAGCATTAAGTAACTTTAGAAGCCTCCCCAAGCTTGTGGGAGACTCTCTTCTTCAATTTGCACAAAATTATATGTATCCCTTAAAGCAGCTTGTTTCTTATGAGCAGGGGAATATTTAGCAGAGAAGTAATAAATCATATCCTAGGGACTACGCACACAACCGGGATCAAGAGAATTAAACCATATCTTAGCATCACCCTTTAATGAGAACGGAGATATTTTAAGGATATAAAGGTAGTGAGATTTCTCATCATTAGTGAACAGGGTGGCTATATCATTTAATTTAGTAAGATGTGCCACAACAGTTTCAGATTCATAGCCATGAAAAGGATCATATTCAACCAAAGTAATTATATCAGGATCAACAGAGAATTCATAATCCTTATCAGTAACACAGATAGGTGAAGTAGCAAAAGCAGGACCAGGTTTCATTCTAGCATTAAGGGATTGCTGCTTCCATTTAGCTAATAACCTCTTGAGCTCATATCTATCTTTGCAAGCTAAAATAGCTAAAGCAGCTTCTTTTTCCAAAACATAGTCCTCAGGCACAACAAGTGATTCATAATTATTAGGGGGAGAGTCTTCATCACCACTTTCTTCAATATTATCAATAATTTCATTCTCTCTAGCCCTAGGAAGTTGTTCATCAAGAAATTCACCAAGTGGCACAGTAGTATCAAGCATAGAGGTAGTTTCATCATAAGTATCATGCATAGCAGAAGTGGCATCATCAATAACATGCGACATATCAGAACGAATAGCAGAAGCAGGTTTAGGTATCGCAAGCTTACTCAAAACCGAAGGTGAATCAAGTGCAGAGCTAGATGGCAGTTCCTTACCTCCCCTCGTAGTTGAGGGATAAATTGTTGTCCTAGCGTATTCTTCATAGTGACCGCCAGATATAAATCCCAAGTGACTCAAAGAATAGAGCTATGCTCCCCGGCAACGGCGCCAGAAAATAGTCTTGATAACCCACAAGTATAGGTGATCGCAACAGTTTTCGAGGGTAGAGTATTCAACCCAAATTTATTGATTCGACACAAGGGCAGCCAAAGAATATTCTCAAGTATTAGTAGCTGAGTTGACAATTCAACCACACCTGGATAACTTAGTATCTGCAGCAAAGTGTTTAGTAGCAAAGTAATATGGAAGTAACGATAACGATAGCAAAAGTAATATTTGTGGGTTTTGTAGTGATTGTAACAATAACATCGGAAAAGTAAATAAGCGAAGAACAGTATGTGAAAAGCTCGTAGGCATTAGATCGGTGATGGAGAATTATGCCGGATGCGGTTCATCATGTAACAGTCATAACATAGGGTGACACAGAACTACCTCCAATTCATCAATGTAATGTAGGCATGTATTCTGAATATAGTCATGCGTGCTTATGGAAAAGAACTTGCATGCCATCTTTTGTCCTACCCTCCCGTGGCAGCAGGGTCCTAATGGAAACTAAGGGATATTAAGGCCTCCTTTTAATAGAGTACCGGAATAAAGCATTAACACATAGTGAATACATGAACTCCTCAAACTATGGTCATCACCGGGAGTGGTCCCGATTATTGTCACTTCAGGGTTGTCGGGTCATAACACATAGTAGGTGACTATAGACTTGCAAGATAGGATCAAGAACTCACATATATTCATGAAAACATAATAGGTTCAGATCTGAAATGATGGATACTAGGGATCAAACCCTAACAAAACTAACTCGATTACATGATAGATCTCATCCAACCCAACACCGTCCAGCAAGCCTATGATGGAATTACTCATGCACGGCGGTGAGCATCATGAAATTGGTGATGGAGGATGGTTGATGATGACAACGACGATGGATTCCCCTCTCCGGAGCCCCGAACAGACTCCAGATCAGCCCTCCCGAGAGGTTTTAGGGCTTGGCGGCGGCTCCATATCGTAAAACGCGATGAATCCTTCTCTCTGATTTTTTTCTCCCCGAAAGTGAATATATAGAGTTGGAGTTGAGGTCGGTGGAGCGTCAGGGGGCCCACGAGGTAGGGGGCGCGCCCCCCACCCTCGTGGACAGGGTGTGGGCCCCCTGACATGGATTTTTCTTCCAGTATATTTTATATTTTCCAAAAAGATGTTTCGTGAAGTTTCAGGTCATTCCGAGAACTTTTGTTTCTGCACATAAATAACACTATGGAAAGTCTGCTGAAAACGGCGTCAGTCCGGGTTAGTTCCATTCAAATCATGCAAGTTAGAGTCCAAAACAAGGGCAAAAGTGTTTGGAAAAGTAGATACGATGGAGACGTATCAAATATAAGGTCTGAACTTATCACAAGCAAATACAACTGCTAAGAATTCCTTTTCAGTAGTAACATAATTTCTCTAGGCATTGTCTAGAGTTTTACTAGCGTATTGAATGACATTTAA
Source organism: Aegilops umbellulata (assembly GCA_032464435.1). Lineage (NCBI taxonomy): Eukaryota > Viridiplantae > Streptophyta > Magnoliopsida > Poales > Poaceae > Aegilops > Aegilops umbellulata. Next base: position 224,723,308 of record CP136059.1, on the reverse strand, counting down.
TTTCTTATCAACTCTTTGTCCTAGAATAGCACCTACAGCATAATCACTAGCATCACACATAATTTCAAAGGGCAAATTCCAATCAGGTGGCTGAACAATAGGTGCAGAAATTAATGCTTTATTAAGTATTTCAAATGCTTCTACACAATCATCATCAAAGACAAAAGGGACATCTTTTTGAGTAGATTAGTTAGAGGCCGAGAAATTTTGGAGAAGTCCTTAATGAACCTCCTATAAAAACCGGCATGACCAAGGAAACTTCTTATACCTTTGATGTCCTTGGGACACGACATCTTTTCAATAGCATCAACTTTAGCTTTATCAACTTCAATACCTCTTTTAGAAATTTTATGCCCCAAGACAATGCCTTCATTAACCATAAAGTGGCATTTCTCCCAGCTTAAGACAAGGTTAGTTTCTTCACATCTCTGCAAAACTCGATCAAGGTTGCTCAAGCAATCATCAAAAGAGGATCAATAAACGGAGAAATCATCGATGAAAACCTCACAAATCTTTTCACAAAAGTCAGAGAATATGGCCATCATGCATCTTTGAAAGGTAGCAGGTGCATTACATAAACCAAAAGGCATGCGTCTATAAGCAAAGGTACTGAAAGGGCAAGTAAAAGTGGTCTTCTCTTGATCATCAGCTGACACAGGTATTTGAGAGAAACCAGAGTAACCATCTAGAAAGCAAAAATGTGTGCGTTTGGATAATCTTTCTAGAATTTGGTCAATGAACGGCAAGGGGTAATGATCATTTTTAGTAGCTTTATTTAATGTGCAGAAATCAGTTACCATCCTATAACCTATAATAATTCGTTGTGGAATCAATTCATCTTTATCATTAGGAACGACAGTAATACCTCCCTTCTTAGGGACACAATGGCCATGACTTACCCACTGACTATTAGCAACGGGATAAATTATACCTGCTTCAAGGAGCTTTAATATCTCCTTTCTTACCATTTCTTTCATCTTAGGATTTAGCCATCGTTGGTGATCAATAACTGGTTTGGCGTCTTTCTCCAAATTTATTTTGTGTTGACATAGAGTGGGACTAATGCCCTTAAGATCATCAAGAGTATATCCAATAGCAGCACGGTGCTTCTTCAGAGTTTTCAATAATTTCTCTTCTTCATGCTCTGAAAGGTTAGCATTAATAATAATAGGATATATCTTCTTTTCATCAAGATAAGCATATTTCACAGTATCAGGTAATGGTTTAAGCTCAAACACGGGATCACCCTTGGGTGGAGGAGGATCCCCTAGGATTTTAACAGGCAAGTTGTGTTTTAGAATAGGTCCCTGATTAAAGAATACTTCACCTATTTCTCTTCTTTCATTCATAAACATATCATTTTCATGGTCGAGCAAATATTGTTCTAAAGGATCATTAGGAGGCACGAAAATAGAAGCAAGACCAATAACTTCATCTTTAGTAGGCAATTCCTCATCACGGGGCTGTCTACGAAATTTAGCAAAATTAAATTCATGAGACATATCACCCAAACCAATAGTAACCACATCCTTTTCACAGTCTATCTTAGCATTAGCAGTGTTCAAGAAGGGTCTACCAAATATAATGGGACAAAAGCTATCTTGTGGGGAACCAAGAACAAGAAAATCAGCAGGATATTTAACCTTCCCACACAAGACTTCAACATCTCTAACAATCCAAATAGGTGAAATAGTATCTCTATTAGCGAGTTCAATTGTAACATATATATCTTCTATCTCATGAGGTGCAATATCATGCATAATTTCTGCGTATAAAGACTGAGGTATTGCACTAGCACTAGCACCCATATTACACAAGCCATAATAACAATGTCTCCTATTTTAACAGAAATAAAAGGCATGCCTACAATAGGTCTATGTTTATCTTTAGCACTAGGTTCAGCGATTCTAGCAGTTTCCTCACAGAAATAAATAGCATGCCCATCAATATTATCAGCCAAGAGATCTTTAACCATAGCAATATTAGGTTCAACTTTAACTTGCTCAGGGGGTTTGTGTGTCCTAATATTACTTTTGTTGACTACAGTTGAAGCATTAGCATGATCCTTTATTCTAATAGGGAAAGGTGGCTTCTCAACATAAGCAGTAGGAACAATAGGATCATTATAAGTGATAGTCTTTTCTTCAACTTTAATAGGTGCAACTACTTTTACTTCAATGGGAAGATTATATTTCAACCACTTCTCCTTAGGGAAATCAACATGAGTAGCAAAGGATTCACAGAAAGAAGCTACTATCTCAGAGTCAAGTCCATACACTACAAAAAAAAGACACATCCATGACATTTTGTGCCGAACGGATTTTTTTCCTGTCATACATATGACACTTCTATGACGATAATTGTGACAAAACCCGGTATCATCATAGATGTGGTGGGCTCCTACTTCTAAGACAAAAAATCATGACCGAAAATGGGCTTTTTGTCCTAGGCGGGCCGGAGACGCAGCTGCATGACATTCTTTGGGCCGTCCATGACGGAACAAACCGTGGTAGAAGCGAGGGGGAGGAAAATTTCGGGGAGTTCCCGGTTACGGTGGGAGGTCGGGGGCCGAGCGATGCGCGTTTCTCTCGTACACGTACGCGCGTGTGTGCGAGGCGTTGGCTCTTACTGAACCCGAGCGAGGCGTTGGGCTCTAACTGAACCCGAGCGATTGCACTGCAGGCTACGCGTTACTGAACCCGAGCGATCAATTGATGGCTGTTAACTGAACCCGATCGAGGATTCCTTCGCTACTGCTGCTAACTGAAGCCGATCGATGGGATGAACAGTGAGTGTTGCAGAGGGGTTTGGATGAACAGTGAGCGGTGGCGTTGCCTCTGGATGAACAGGACCCCATGGTGTGGTGGAGGGCTGGATGAACAGTAGACGATGGAGGGGTGCCCGTGGAGGGGTAGTTGAATAGGACCGCGTGGTGTGGAGGGCTGGATGAACAGTAGACGGCGGAGGGGTGCCCGTGGAGGGGTGGTTGAATAGGACCCCGTGGTGTGGAGGGCTGGATGAATAGTAGACGGTGCAGGGGTGGTTGAACAGTAGCCGGTGGAGTAGAGCGCGGTGGAGGCTGGATGAACAGGAGCCCATGGAGGCTGGTGGAGGTCGACGGTAGCCCGTGGAGGCTGGAGGAGGCCGACGGTGGAGATGAACAGTATCCCGTGGAGTCCCGTTTTACGGTATGCCACACCCCTCCCCATGAACATGACCGTTGTTTCGACCGTAGCACTCCAACACAAGTCCGTTTCCTCTGTTTTGCGGTACGCCACACCCCTCCCGATCAACAGGACCCCCGTTTCGACCGTAGGAGGTCCGTTTCCTCCGTTTTGTGGTACGCCAGACCCCTCTCGATGAACAGGATCCTGTTTCAACCGTAGGAGGTCTGTTTCCTCCGTTCTGCGGTACGCCAGGCCTCGTTTCCATCGCCTCTTCCGTCCAAGCCCTCCCAATGAACACGACCACGCATTCCATTCCGACCCAGCCGGTTGGCTCCCACGAGTTCCGTTGCCTCCCGATGAACACGAGCATTCCGTTGCCTCCCCATGAACACGACGCATTCCGTTGCCTTCCCATGAACACGAGGCATTCCGTTGCCTCCCCATGAACACAACGACGACACCGTTTCTCCGTTCTGACCCAGCCATGTACACGAGTTATGGCCGTACGTATGCACGAGTAGGCGTTCGAGACCCCGCCCGTATGTACACATGCGTGGCCGTGTTTTCTTTCTTGCACCCTGGCCGTTGTACGTACGTGTACATGCTACGTGCGTGCCTCTACTACGACACATGCGCGCCTCTACATCGACCAGTATATATGTACATATGTACATACACGTTCTCGACCAGAATGACAACGCTACGTGCGTGCGAAGATGTAGCTGGTGGGTCCCAGCAGTCAGGGGGGCGAATCTTTTTTTGCCCGGACGCACTTCCTTGCATGCGAAGATGTAGCTGGTGGGTCCCAACAGTCAGGGGGGCGAATCGTTTTTTTTCTGCTCGGACGCACTTCCTTGCATGCGAAGATGTAGCTGGTGGGTTCCAGCAGTCAGGGGGAAATGTTTTTTTCACGAAATACAGTGGCCCGTCTAATGGGTCCCAACTGTCAGGTGGAGAAATCATTATTTTCCGCGTAATAAGGAGGCACTTCGTTGCTGCGGCCGTGGACCCAGCTGTCAGCGTCTCCACGCACAGTACTCTTCCGATGGAAGTCGGTCGTTGACCACATTGACCACGCCGCGCCGAGGGCACCACGGCGGTGGACGACGGCGAGGCCTAGGAAGGGGACGACGGGGAGCCGGGGAAGACGCGGCAGCGGAAGCCCGCACGGCGAGGGGTACGAGGGTTCACTGGTTTGGCTACGGTGTGAGGCTGCCATCACCACAGGGCATGGCCAGCGGTGGGAATAGTAGGGGGCGGTGAGGCCTCCGCGGCAGCACGGCCGGCCATGGGAGGCAGGAGCATGCGGCACGACCGGCGCTGCTTTGGGCGGCTGGAGCAAGAGGACCAGAGGTTGAAGAAGCACTACAGCCATTGGATGGACATCGTACAATCACTGGAGCCAGAATCGTTCATATTGACTAAGTTGACAAAGCCCTCCGTCCCCGTCAACTTAGTTGGCCCACAAGTCATCCTCCCACAATGGTAGGTCCCCGCTAGCAGGGGGTATTAATTTTTTTGTGTTTAATAAGGAGGCACTTCCTTGTGTGCGAAGATATAGCTGGTGTGTCTGACATGTCAGCAGGGGAACGTTTTTTTCGCGAAATACAGAGGCCCTTCCGGTGGGTCCCAACTGTCAGGTGGAGGAATCATTATTTTGCGTGTACAGTCCACGGCCGATGGATGTCGTTCGTTGACCACGTTGACCAGGCCGCGCCGAGAGCACCATGGCGGTGGATGATTGCGAGGCATAGGAAGGGAATGACACGGAGCCGGGGAAGACTCGGCAATGGTTGCCCACGCGGTGGGGAGTACGAGGGTTTACTGGTCCGGATGTTGTCGCCGAAAAATAACAGGAGGTGTGGGTGAGTAGAGGAATGGCCTGCCCAGCAATGAAGTAGGGTGGGGCGGCACGGCCTGTGCGGCAGCACAGCCGGCCACAGGAGGCGGGAGCAGGCAGTCCGACCGGTGCTGGTTTGGCCGGCTGGAGCAAGAAAATCAGATATTGAAGAAGCAGCACGGCCGTCGGATTAACATCCAACGGTCACTACTGCTAGAATCGTTTGTGGACTAAGTTGACAAAGCCAAAGTACACGTCAACCTAGTAGACCCACAAGTCAGCCTCCAAATCTGTCCCAAACAGCATACAACCCAAAATTTCTAGCCAGATTCAAATTAATTTTAAATCTAAATATACCTTAATTTAAATTCAATGAAATTTTACCCGCACAAAAACAATGAAATTTAAAATATCAAAATCCGAAAGAAAACAGTATTTTGGAACTAATTGCTTGTTTGCTGTATTTTTTCATTTTACAGCCCATTTATTATTACTTATAGCCCATTTCTTATTACTTATAGCCCATTTTCTGGGCAAAATGCATCCCTCCTCGTCTTGAAATATTTCTGGCCCAGTAGGGCGTAGAAAAGCAAGTAGGCCTACGTTGGTTATTCTGCAAAAAACAAAATAGTTGGCTAGCCATTTTCAGAAAGGAAAAAAACAAACTGGGCTGGTCATGTGCTAAACATATGAAATAAAAGCCTGGGCTAGACGGGCCACGGGTCCCGCACAACCCAGTTGATACCCTTCTCCGTCCTGAAAAAACAAAATTACTGCGCGCGCTGCTGGGTCCCTACTGTCATCCTCACCATGTACAATCATCTCCTTATTCCTCTCAGTTTTTGACCATGTTAACAACACCGGAGGGCGGCGCCGCAGTGAGCGAACCAAGGCGAAGGACGATGGTGAGGCCTCGGACGGGAACGAACAGGAGCCGGGGAAGATCACAGCCAGCCGTGGGAGGCGGGAGCAGGCGGTCCCGCCGGCGCTGGTTTGGCTTGGGCGGCTCGAGGAAGAAGAGACCGAAGAAACACGACAGACGTTGAATGTCAATCCAACGGTCAAGGTTGGCACAATCATTTGTTGACTAAGCGGACACCAAGTAGCATACTTTTTTATATATAGGAAGAAAACTGCGAGGAAAATGCGTTCATCTGCCGTCCTCCTTACAGGGAACGTTCGCCACATAACTGACTAGCACCCTTGGTTTTCAACCGAGAGGTCTTGGGTTTGAGTCCTAGGAACTCTCAATTTTGTCCTCCTTCCTTCCTCGCAAAAAAGGGAAAGAAAATCAAAGACATGGGAAGGCATGCAGAACAAGCTAGTGTACCAGTAGCTGTAGCTGGTTCGAATCCAAACCTAGATTATGACTATATATGGTGCTATGCTACTCTGCAAGTAATGAAACTGACATATCCAACGTTCGCTTCTCCTCTTCTCTACTTACTCTGCCTAGCATCAGAAGCTCTGGCCGCAACAACCATGTCCGCTGGCTGCTCGTCCACCTGCTCTTTAGCAGGCAACAACCAGATATGCGCCAAGTCGCCACCCGTACCATCGCCTGTGGGTCTCATCACACCCCCGCCGGCACGCGCACCGCAGCCGATTGCTCATCGCAACCCACTGCCGTTGGTGTGGTGCCACTGCTGCAAATCACGCAGAGTCATCTGTCACGTCTCAACCACAATCCGCAACCCTGGCCGAGTCTTCAACAAATGCCCGAATCATGGGGTAATAATATGTTTAAGTGTTGTTCTGCTGCTTTCAGTTGCTGATTTTTTTAATAGTTTGGTTGATGACCTTCCAATTTGATTCGTGAAGAAAAGGGAAGATTCATGTGATTTGTCTTTCTGGGAAGTTGCTGATGTGGGGGAATGCAAATATGCTGATTATTTGGTTAGCCGAGGAATCCCAATACCAGCAGGTTGGGGTGTTGGACAAGTAACTGAAGGAACGACAGAAGAGGAAGATGCAGAGCAGAAGGTTAAAGATGCAGTTCCTCTGATCATGGCCAAGCAACAGCTGCTGAACGGCCTTGACAGCAATGAGGAGATGAAAGAGCTTGTGAAGATAATGGGCAAAATCAATGTGATCTGTAGGATGATTATCTCTTTATTTGCAGCGTATGTAGCTGTAAGTGCATCTAGTGCCACCCCTAGTTGGTTTTGGAGTATTGACGACAAAGTTGGTTGAGGGACTAATGTGTTTGTGAGAATTGCAGGATAACACAGGTAGTAGTGCCTCATTGATTCGGTTTACCTACCGTAGATGACCCCTAAAAATGTATGAAGACATTGACGAAAATGGTGGTATGTGAAGATATTCATATTGAAGACTATGACATGAGAAGACATTGAGTGAAGACTATGGAGCGCGAAGACTTAGTCGTTTCGTTGCTTCCTTTTCTTCTTTGTTGAGTCATAGGAACCACCGTACTGTTAAGTGGGGTCCAAGTGAACAAAGTCAGAGTGACTGAAGTGATGCTCAACCAAAATCCTATGTCTTCGAGCGAAGACAATGAGGGCAAATCTTATCCAGAGCTGGATGAGTCAGCTTTGCTTGTAGCCCAAGTAAAGTTGCCGTGTGTGTTTGAAATCTGACCGTTGGAACACGTGTCAGTTCCTTAGTGACCCAGGGTCATTTTGGACATATCAGGTCAGGTTGCCTAGTGGCTATAAATAGCCCACCCCCTACACCATAAATTGGTGGCTGCTCAGAGTTATTACACGGCTTTTGTCGTTTGAGAGCAACCCACCTCGAAGCCTTTGAGAGAGAGAGAAATCCTTGCGAGGACAAAGCCCAAACACCCAGAGCCAAAGAGTGTTAGGCATCACTGAAGTCTTTCTGTCTGTGTGACCTGAAGACTTATTACACTTGAGGACTGTGAATCCTCCAGCCAGTTAGGCATCGCGTTCTGAGCATCCAAGAGTCATTGTGGATCACCAGTGAACAAAGTCTGTGAAGGTTTGGAAGTCTACCTTGAAGACTTACCAGAGTGATTGGGCGAGGACTGTGTGTCCTTAGATCAAGGGGAATAAGGTGAAGACGAGGTCTTCTGAGTTGAATCTCAGCCTCCCTAACCAGACGTACAGTTCTCACAGCAACTGGAACTGGTCCAACAAATCCCGTGTCCTCGTCAAGTGACTGGTTCTATCCTCTCCCTCTCTTTACTTAGAGTTTGTCTCTGTGAAGTCATTGCCTGTTTGATTTACCTATTTGTCTTCACTGTTTGACATCTATTGTTGTTTGGCTTCATACCATCTTCCATCCTGATCCTTACTACCCAGCCGCCATTTGTCTTAGTACTCTCATTGCATACTTAACTATGGTTTGCTTAGCGTAGTATATCTTCCGCTGCATTTCAATAGGTTCATTTCTATAGTTTGTCTTCGAAACTTCCATGTTTTGAAGACTTTCATAAAAATCGCCTATTCACCCCCCTCTAGTCGATAACTAGCACTTTCAGTAGCACTCGTGATGTATTTAGTGGCTACGACATGAGCACTTTGCCGAAACTAGTAATGAATGAAACCTGTGTAGCAGGCTAGGCATAGTGTTGTGAACATCTAATGATTTCTATCAACGGAAATCAGGGGGTATCCCCTTTTGCTCATAAAAATAAATAAATAGCAGAGGCCTTGTCGGGTCAGCTTTGTTCTCATTCGAAGACGTCGAGCAAATTGCAGTCCAACAGCAAACTATGTCATCAAATTCAAGTTTCACAGCCAAATATGAGTACAACTAAACAACAATGTCATCATGTTTTAGTTGTCGTACAATCACCAAACACAAATCAGCATACATAACAAGTGATATTCTCACAGCAAAATACTAAACAACATGTTCATCAGGTTTCAGTTGTCATAGCAAACACAATTTCACATAGTAGATAAAAAACGCCTTCTGACAGGCAAATACGACAAAAGCAATGTAATCATCATCCACAGCAGCAGCGTCAACATTTTCACCATGTGTATCAGTCTGAATCGTAATTCCCCACGGTGTCATCTTCTTCTTCGTCCTCAATGTCCTCGAACATTGGCTTCTTCTTGATCAACTCTTGTATGTCCACAGCACGACAGGCAATCTTTTCGCCGGCGTCATTAACGTGATGGTTCTCAAAGATATTAGGAACATCTGTGTTATCTTGTACATCAGGAGCAGTGTAAGCATCATCTTGTTGTGCAACTTCATTAAACGAATTCCTCTGCTCAAACCTTTGCAATACTCTCCAGTCATCGCTACGTGCAAATGTGTCTTCCAGGAAAAATATCTGTGTTGCTTGATTTGCCAAAATAAAAGGCTCGTTGGTCTGGTACGCCGCCTTGACATTGATGGATTTGAAATAACCATCAGCTCTGGGTTTTGCGATCCTGGAAAACAGGTCATACCAACGACAGTACAACAGAACCACACACCGATGATCCTCGAAACTGGAGATATACTGCAATTGAACAATGTCTGTTATGTTAGCACACATTTCAGTTGTCTCTTTGTCATATGTATTCGTGCTCATGATGGCACTGTTTTGTGTCTTCCTGCCTTCGTCTCGTGCAAGGGTGTTGTAGCGCACATCTCCAACAACGCAAGATTCATAATGTCTTACCCGAGTATCGGGACCCATTGCTAGTGAGTAAAGGGCATCATGAACTGCCTGCCCATCCTCCCGCATCTTCTTAACCTATGGTTAGAAAATAGACAAGCTGATCATCTTATGTACTCAATATATTAAAAAAACTGAGAGTGCACTTCAAAAGCTTACATGGTTCTTGAACCATTTCGCAAATCCTACCTTAACCAGTTTGTCAATGTTTCGTGGATTTTGCAGCAGTAACTCCTCTTTGTAGATGCTGTACAACATAGTGATCGCGTCAAACATCTAAATATATAAGAATGTGCTGCAAGTTTAGTAGATTACGATGTATAAGCTGCAATACCGCACTTACTTGATATAAGGTAGTATCTCAGGACAGCTATTCAACACATACCAAACCATTTTGTCCAAATCTTTAGGTTTGTCCTCTTGTTGACTCTTCCCTGTAACTCAAACAGAATAATCGAAAACATTGAGCTCGAGATTGTCTTCACCCACCTCTTTGCTAAGCTGATCAGCTGTTTCAATGTATTTTGAGCAGAATGTCAACGCTTCTGTAGTAATGTAGGCCTCTGCAATAGAACCCTCGGGTCTAGTTCTATTCCTAACATAGCCCTTGAAAGTGCCTAGCCGCCTTTCAATAGGGTACATCTAGCCATACTGTACTGGACCTCTAAGTAGGGCCTCATCAGGTAGATGAACAACCAAATGCACCATCACATCAAAGAAGGCTGGAGGATATATCTTCTCAAGGTCGCATAGGATAGTTGGTATCTTGTCTCTAAGACGCTCCAAAGCATCTATCCTGATATTCCTACTGCAGAGTTCCCTGAAAAGTTGTCCCAACTCTGCAACTGCTCTGTATAAGTCAGGGCCGCCCAATCCTCTAAGGATAACAGGTAAAACCCTTTGAAGTAGGACGTGGCAGTCATGAGTTTTCAACCCTTGTACCTTGTTTCCATCTGCACTGACTCTCCTTTTAGGGTTGGAAGCAAATCCATGTGGGAATCTCACACGTGACAGGACCTCACAGAATTATTTTCTTTTTACCTTGTCCAAGACGTACATAGCTAGTGCCATATCCCGTGGTTTACATTCATCTTGCACATGAAGATCCTTTCTGATACCCAGGTGTGTCAAATCAATCCTAGATTTTAAGGTATCTTTCGTCTTGCCTTCAATATTAACAAGTGTGCCGATAATGTTGTCACATATATTTTTCTCGATGTGCATCACATCAGGATTATGCCGCAGATCCAAATCTTTCCAATACTCCAAGTCCCACAAAGTGGACTTGCGGGTAAACAATAATCTCTCTTCTACCCTGCCACGCTTCCTTTTCCCGCTACCATTACCAGGATGGTTTCCTGGTGTAATATGCCTGACCTTCTCTAATTCTACTTGCAACTCATTGGCGGTGAGCCTCTTTGGCGCATCACGGTTTTCATGCTTTGCATTGAACACATGTATTCGGTATTTTCTAGGATGCGGCTTGTCCTTGGCAAGGAAACGGTGGTGTCCAATGTAATAGATCTTGCTAAGTATTGCGTATGACAGCGGATTCCTGTCACAGCGAACACATGCATTGTAACCATGTGTCGTTCGCCCTGACATAGTGCCCAAAGCCGGATAATCATGGATACACCAAATTATAACAGCACATATAAAGAAATCAGCTGGTGGGCTGCTATATAGGTCTCGAGTGAGAACACCCTTCCATAGCTGTTGAAGCTCCTCCACAAGAGGCTCCATGAACAAATCAAAATCCTTTCCAGGACTTTTTGGACCTGGGATGAGCAAGGCCATCATGTAGTTTGATTCTTTGGTGCAAACATTTGGAGGCATGTTGTAAGGGATAACAAGCACTGGCCACATGCTATATGTGGCGCTCTGGTGGCCAAATGGGTTAAATCTATCTGAAGCTAAGCCAAGTCTAATGTTTCTCGGGTCAGCAGCAAACTCTTTGTGTTTATCATTAAAGCTTTTCCACTCAGTACCATGAGATGGATGGCTCATTACATTCTGATCTCTGTACTCCTGGTTCCTAGAATACCACAATACATCCTCTCTTGTTTCAACATCATTAAACAACCTTTGCAATCTTGGTGTAATTGGAAAATGTCTCAGAACATTATGAGGAATCCTCTTCACAGCATCGCCATCTTTCCATCTTGATGATTCGCATTTCGGGCATTCACTTAACTTGGCATAATCCTTTTGGAACATAACACAATTATTCTTACAAACATGGATCATATCATATCCAATTTCAACTGCACGAAGGAAATTCTTCATTTTAATGTAGGTGTGTGGCAGCTCAGACGCATCTGGGAAAGATTCGCGGAAAGCAGCCAACATCGCATCGAATGATTTGTTGGTCATCCGCTCATATGTCTTCACCTGAAGAAAGGTGACCATAGCTGAGAATATTGACAGCTTATTTCTCGGGGTGACAGCAACATTGCATTGTTCCAACATGCGGGCCCATCGTTTTTCTTCTGCAGGTGAAAGTTCACGGAATGCACGAGCATTTCGTAGCATTGTTTCAATGTTGGTCAAACTCACTAGCTCCGCCACCACCACCTCCTCCTCCTCTTCCACTTGACCATCAGGAAGATCAAGATGGTGATCTGCTGCTTCCACGTAGTTAATAACATTGACGTTCACAGCTTCACCATGATGAACCCACCTAGTATATGTGACCGACATCCCATACAAGTGTAGATGATTTTGCACAGTTGACTGGGGTCTTGTAAGTGAATTCATACAACTGCTACACGGGCAGAGCACATCTTATTTCGGACCACCGTACTCAGCTCTGATAAAGTTCATGAAGTTTTCAACCCCCTCGACATATGCAGCGGCTTCGAGCAGAAGTTATCCAAGTCCTGTCCGTCTGTTAGACATACAAATTAGTTCTTCTACTAGATATTACAGGAAAAATATATATGCTTTTTTATGAAGTCCAGAAACCTAGGTCGATGTCTAAAGCTATGGCAAGATATTTGGACGAGCAGATCTAAGTAACGAAATATATGTAAAGCTAATTCAGCAAACAGATTTGAGTGCCAAATTATGGCAGACTGTTTCAGCAGTCAATGAGGCCGAGCACACAGCCATCAAACTATCGAAGGCCATCGCTGCAACAAAGATCGAGTATAAAACGGTGTAGAGCTATTTCACCTAACAGATTGGCTACTAGACCATGGCAATCTATGTCACAATAAATATATGGCAGGATATTTTAGCAACTAATCGGCCTTGGCATGCCATCTCAGCTAAGCAGATTGAGTGCAGAACAGGGCAAGGAAGCTTCTTAAGCAGAGCATATTGACAGTAAACTACTTAGGCAAACAGTGAGATTAACAGCGTCTATCAGCTAACATTCAGTGCTACACCGACATGAACGGGGCCTCACTCTAGAATGCGCGTACCGTGGGAGAAGCTGACCGTCGTGCGTCTCCACACAAACGTCGCCAGCGGTGGCGGCGCTGACCGCCGTGCGCTTCCACAAGAACGTAGCCAGAGGTGGCGGCACGGCTAGAGGACGGCAGTCTATGAGAGCGTACTGTGGGAGCGAGAGGATCGCCGAACCGCGGCGCCGACGTATCGGCGCGGCGGGGAGGGCGGCTTTGGCGGAGCGAATGGAGTGGAGGGGGACAGGGGGGAGGGGGGTTTGGGGAATATTATTGGCTAGTTGGCCGAAGGGTGGTTGAATCGGATTTGGGGCGAATTTTTGGGTGTGGGGGGGGGGGGGGGAGGATTTTCGCGCGGTGGGCGGGGGGAGTTTGGCGCATGGTCGGTTTCTCCAAGTGCAGTCCCACGTGTCAGTGAAGAGGCAAGCCAAAGCGCATTCCGTTTGCGTGAGCCGTGTGCAGGACCGAACGTGTGTGGGTGCAATGCGACCACGACAGGAGTGCTGTGAGTGTACCGCCTTTTTTCCTTTTAAACTAGGTGCTTCGCCCCCTCAAAAAAATTGTTGCTTCACGCGATCCATCGATACTACTACTAGTAATCCGATAATCCTGACTAAAACGGCGCGGCCGGGTCTTTTCCCGCGCAATATGCTGGGAGGTTGGCTTAGTGGGTTTTTTTAGGACGAGTAATGCTACACCTACGTAATCCCAGTTACGTAATTAAGTAATGTGAAACGTGTGAGCTGTTCATTGTAGATTGGGGGGAGGGAGGGGCCCGCCACCATGAAAATCAGGGGAGGAGAGAGAGAGGCAATTTACGTTAACCCTTTCGTAGGTTCTCGTAGAAGTAGAAAGATGTGAAATGCGTGAATGTGTAGTGGACATACTATTGGATTGCCTCAGATAATTTGTGTATGTACAGACCATATGTGTTTATTTTACTTCGCATGTTAGATTTGTCTCGGTTCAATAAAAAGCAGAGTTGGTGATGATGGTGTGCCTGTCATCCTGCAATATAGGCCTTCCGATCTATATCTTACGGATAGGAAGGAAACTATGACAATTTACCCGCACTCCTCTCCACATTTACAGATAAGGCTTTCCCTCGTTCATCCTTTTCCCCCACAAGATCTTGATCTTCCGTGCAATGCACGGGCATCTTGCTAGTACTCCTAGAATATGTATATTATTGTGAAAGTTCATATACACCGGCCGAGATTAATGCAAACATGGCAGATTTTCATTACATTTCGAACTTTTATAGGACAGAAAAATAAAAGAAACCCGACCCTAAACCTATTCTATGGCGGCGACCGACATCCTCCATCTGTGATCTCTATGTACGGGGGCGGGGTTCAAGACCCGTGAAGTGAAGGTGCAGTCTCCAGCGAGGAAGAGTAGAACACGGGATACGGACCGGCCAGTTGGCACACCATGCCCTGCCGCCTCCCATGCCCTACTCATCCTCGGAGGAGTCCCCGACCTCCGCGATGCTGGACGTTGGACGGCGGCAAGTAGGACGCGTGGCTGACGGTGCTCCCGTCGTCGGCCGCTAGCGTGGCCACCGCTTGTGCGGTCGCGTCCGCGTCCAGCTACGCTGCTATTGCGTCGCGAGAGGCGACTTGAGCGAGGGCGGCGACCTCGAGCTTCATCCCCGAAGACAAGCTCTCCTGCAGAGTGTTCGCACTTGCGGTCATGGCGGATGTGGTGCCAGGTAGGAGGACGATGCGCTATGGTGTGGAGGTTAGCTGGGCGTTGCCGCTTTAAGTAGCGCATTCCGGTGAGGCCAAGCGTCCGGGTGCGTCATTAAGTCGCTGGAGTTGGTTCCTCTGGCACCGAGCCTCTTAACGACGACATATGAACGGACGACATGAATGCGGGCAGCTGGCGCCGGCTGGGAACACACCGCGCGACGGCGCGAGGGATGAGGGTTTTGGTGTGCCAGGGTAGTCAGCTGCGGTCGTGGCAACGTTGGAGATGCCCTTTGCTCACATGCGATCCCCGCATGTCATTGAAAAAGCATGACGACCCGGCATGGTCTCAGGTCCAGAGGATGCAGTTGGCCGTGCTACACCACTCCGTGGACGTGTCACGGCACCCCATGCATCCTCGATGAGCCGGGTATTGGGGTGTGTTTGGATTGTGGCCAAAGTGCACCTTACAAAAATTTTGGTCATGACCCAAGATTGGTCTTTGTTTGGATGGTTGCCATTTTTTGGCATGCCAATGAACTCTAGCCAACTCTAGTTCATTTTTCTTGCCAATGTCAGCCAAATCATGGGCAACCAATACCTCAACCAAAATTTTGGCTACCCAATGCTTTGATGGGGCAACCTTGGGCACAAACCAAATATACCGTTGGTCGTGCCACAGCACTAACGCCACCCTCGGCACACTGAAACCGACCTTGTCTAGCGACGATATGAGCGTGTCGCTCACCGCGGTCGCCGTGTCCAGAGGCGGTGCTGGAGCTGCACCCCATTGTTGGCCCCAATGACCCACATGAATGGTTGTTAGTGGCGAGGAGGTCGTGGGCCAGCTCCTTCATTGGACTAGTCAGCGCTACCTCGTCTCGACGGGTGTGCCCCACATGTCGGTTTCTGAAAGTGCTAGTTATCGACTAGAGGAGGGTGAATAGGCGATTTTTATGAAAGTCTTCAAAACATGGAAGTTTCGAAGACAAACTATAGAAATGAACCTATTGAAATGCAGCGGAAGATATACTATGCTAAGCAAACCATAGTTAAGTATGCAATTAGAGTACTAAGACAAATGGCTGCTGGGTAGTAAGGATCAAGATGGAAGATGGTATGAAGCCAAACAACAATAGATGTCAAACAGTGAAGACAAATAGGTAAATCAAACAGGCAATGACTTCACAGAGACAAACTCTAAGTAAAGAGAGGGAGAGGATAGAACCAGTCACTTGATGAGGACACGGGATTTGTTGGACCAGTTCTAGTTGATGTGACAATTGTACGTCTGGTTAGGAAGGCTGAGATTCAACTCAGAAGACCTCGTCTTCACCTTATTCCCCTTGAGCTAAGGACACACAGTCCTCGCCCAATCACTCTGGTAAGTCTTCAAGGTAGACTTCCAAACCTTCATAGGCTTCGTTCACCGGCGATCCACAATGACTCTTGGATGCTCAGAACGCGACGCCTAACCGGCTGGAGGATCACAGTCCTCAAGTGTAATAAGTCTTCAGTTCACACAGACAGAAAGACTTCAGTGATGCCTAACACTCTTTGGCTCTAGGTGTTTGGGCTTTGTCCTCGCAAGGATTT
The DNA here is from genome assembly GCA_032464435.1 of Aegilops umbellulata. Taxonomy (NCBI): domain Eukaryota; kingdom Viridiplantae; phylum Streptophyta; class Magnoliopsida; order Poales; family Poaceae; genus Aegilops; species Aegilops umbellulata. Next base: position 224,707,004 of record CP136059.1, on the reverse strand, counting down.
CTCTCTCTCAAAGGCTTCGAGGTGGGTTGCTCTCAAACAACAAAAGCCGTGTACTAACTCTGAGCAGCCACCAATTTATGGTGTAGGGGGTGGGCTATTTATAGCCACTAGGCAACCCGACCTGATATGTCCGAAATGGCCCTGGGTCACTAAGGAACTGACACGTGTTCCAACGGTCAGATTTCAAACACACACGGCAACTTTACTTGGGCTACAAGCAAAGCTGACTCATCCAGCTCTGGATAAGATTTGCTCTCATTGTCTTCGCTCAAATACATAGGATTTTGGTTGAGCATCACTTCAGTCACTCTGACTTTGTTCACTTGGACCCCACTTAACAGTACGGTGGTTCCTATGACTCAACAAAGAAGAAAAGGAAACAACGAAACAACTAAGTCTTCGCGCTCCATAGTCTTCAATCAATGTCTTCTCATGTCATAGTCTTCAATATGAATATCTTCACATACCACCATTGTCGTCAATGTCTTCATACATTTTTAGGGGTCATGTCCGATAGGTAAACCGAATCAATGAGGGACTACTTCCTGTGTTATCCTGCAATTCTCACAAACACATTAGTCCCTCAACCAACTTTGTCGTCAATACTCCAAAACCAACTAGGGGTGGCACTAGATGCACTTACAATCTCCCCTTTTTTGGTGATTGATGACAAACTGGTTGAAGTTTTCAACGGGGAAAAAGTATGTGAAATTCTAAAGGATATGGTATTGTATTCATATGTGGCAAAGGCTCCCCCTGAAGATGTGCACATATGTAATTTGCTTTTGGAATGCAAATGCACATGGCAGGTTGTACTTGTGGAGATCCCTTCAACTTATGACGACAATTCATCATGCATGATAAGATATAATGAAGATAATGAAATGCATAATGAAAAAATGGACGTCTGCAAGATGACCTAAGTGCGGAAGTTATCATCGCACATGCGGAATTTATCATCGCATCATAGAATAGCAAATAAGTAGCAGACGACCATCAAGTTTAAGTGTTACAACTCAAAGAACCAAATGTATCAGAAACGAGAGTTGTAAACACTAGGCAAAGTATAAAGCAACCGCCCATATAGACCCGCTTGAAGACTATCAAACTCATATGCTTCTCCCCCTTTTGTCAGTAATGACCAAAAAGGTTTGAAGACATAGAGTATCTACTCGTTCCCATGAGGAGTAGGTGAAGCAGCAGGGTCATCGGTGTTGGTTGGCGGTGCAGACGAACTTGGTGCAGTGTTGATGCGTGCAGAAGTAGGGGGTGGTGAAGTAGCATCGTCTTCATCATTGATCACTTTGGCATTCACAGTTGCCGCGGAAGAAGAATAGTCAGAGTCTTCAAGGGATGGAGTTCGACGTAGGACAGCATTCCGTGGGGGAGTGGAGTCAAACTTGAATTTTTCAATGAAGCCATTGTCTTGAAGATCTGCTTCAGCACTGAGCAGGGTCAAACTCTTCCATGATCGCACACAAGTTTCATGAGCGGCAAAGGCATTTTTGGTGGCAAGGTTGCGAATTCTGTTGATGTCCACCAAGAGGCTTTGCATTTGGCGCTTCAGCCAGTCATGATGCTTATCTTGTTTTTGATGAAGGGCAACCAGAAGCCCTCGGTCATTGAGAACGCGAGAGCGCTTCTTAGGCCTTTGGGCAATTGTGCTCTCAGTAGCTTCAGTTTGCGCACGGTGAGGCAAACGAGTAATCCCAGCCAATGGATAGACGCGAGCGACAGCTTGAACTCCTTCAATGTTGTGCGTGAAGCTTTGATGGTCAACATTCTGAAGACACAGGGCTCCTTGGTAGGCTCTGGGTATATGGCTTCAACAGACATATCAACTTCTAGCAAAAAGTTGATATGATTGCGTGCAGAGGGTTGATAGTTGAAGACAGAGTGGAGCTTGATCAGACGCATGATCCAGGGAGCATAGAACTTCAGACCAAATATGTCAGATCCTGATGCAGCAAGTTGGCGGATAAAGAAGTCTTGGGCATTGAAGCTTTTGCCATGAAGAATATAAAAGACAAAAGTCTTCATTGCGCCTTCCAGCTTGGCATGTGGAGAATGTCCTTTGATGGGCCAGAGAGTTCGCCTGATAATGTGATAGATGGTGCGGGGCAGATACTCAAGGTCTTCAACAAAGAACTCCTTGGGGTATTCAGCATCTGGAGGCAAAGGCTTCATCATGCTAAGCATCTGACTCATATTGGGCTCAGGCTTGTGGAAGATGCTCTCCATAGCATCATTGTGAAGCTGACAACCAGGTTCATAGAGATCACCTGGAGTGGGTAGGCCAGTAAGCTCAATGACATCAAAGGCTTTGGCTTCATGATGAACATTGCCTGTCATCCACTCAAGGACCCAAGTCTTCGGATCCCTGTTGTAGCCACGAATATGCAGAGTGGCATAGAATTGGAGCAGTAATTCTTCATTCCAGTGCTCCTTATCTGTGATGAACTGCAGCAAGCCACACTCTCGGAAGCAATCCAGAGCTTCTTCCAAACAGGGCAGACCAGTTATGGCTTCAGTATCAAGACGCATATGTGGGAAAATGCGACCTTGATTGTACAGAATGCATGAGTAATAACTTCGCTGCTGATAACTCCAGAACCGATCAGAAGATATTCTTGCCTTAGAGTAGGGGTTCTTGGCGCTATCAAAGAAGGTGCTGTGTGCCTTGAAGCCATTGAGATTAAAAGATCCGGGAGCTGATGCAGTACCTAGAAACCTAGGCAACCTTGGCATTGGCTTCTGAACCCGAGGCCTGTGCTCCACGTGGTAGTCAAACTGAGGACCAGTAGCAGGCGGAGGAGTCAGAACGGGCCATTTGACAGTGATAAGCTGGCCATAGTTGAATGCTTGCTCGATAGTGTGTGGCCTTGGTGGTGGAACAAGAGCAGTGGCATCAATAGTGGCGTCAGGCTGCACAACAGAGGCTTCAGGTGCAGATGCATCAGTGGCTTCATTAACTTCTTGCACATTGGTTGGTGCAGGCTCCACATTTGCTTCAGCCATGACTACGTCATTGGCTTCATTGGAGTTGGTGGTGGCAGCCTCAAGATTCTCAACCTCCACTTGATGAGCCGGAGGGTCGGGCACTGGCACGTTCACTTCAGGAACAGCTTTTGCAGTAATGAGGGGAGTAGGGACACGTTCTTCTTCTTGTTTGTCATCGTCTGATGCATTCGGATTGTCTTCAGCACCTTTGGCTTCAGACTTGGACACATTCACAGTCGGAGTGGCTTATGGAAACACTTGACATGCAACAGATTGGTGAGGCACTTCTCCTTCTGGAATGCTCGAAAGAGGAACTTGAGGCCTTGGTCCTTTGCGAAGCCTGCGGAACGCTGGTGACGCCTTTGGAGATGGAGTTGGCTGGGCCTCAAGGTCATCTTCTTCTTCTTGCACAGGTGGGGTGACTTGTTGTTGTTGGGGGGTACTTGGAGTGTCTTGTTGTTGTGGGTGATCAGCCCACGAAGCATCCTGAGCAATTGGCGTCAGAGGACGACCAATGCTGATGAGTTCGCTGTTCGTGAGAACAGGCGATGATACCAAGTTGTGTTCGATCTGAGGAAGAACTTCATCATCTTCAACATTGTCATGGCGACCAATGTCTTCAGCAGCGGTGGGATCAACTGCTGGAATGTCTTCAGCTTCATGAGCCTCTGTGGAAGCAGGCTCATGAACTATCATCCGTCGTTCTTGGTGTTCAGATGCAGGGCGAACCATTGAGATAGGTTCAACAACTAAGGGCTCTGTGGGAGCAGCCCGACCCTTCTTGGTTCTGCGCTTCTTCTTGGAGGGAGCTGCATCAGAAGCATCAGGATTTTTTCCTTTTTCTGGCTTCAGCCTCGGCAGCCCTTGTCTTCTTCAGTTCTGAAGCTGTTGACTTGACTTTTGGCTTCGAGCCAGTCATGCTGCTCGGGAAGACTATGCGTGGCTCTTCCTACCTTGGAGGTGCAGATTGGTCAGTTGATGGCTTCTTCTTCTTTGCAGCCATTCTTGGGTCGATACCAGGACGACCAAGAGCCTTGCGCTTCTCAGCCTCATTATAGGCTTGCACGCACTTATCAGCCAGATTCTTCATGCGCTCGCGAGAACCTCTAGCTTCTTCGTGTTTCTTGAGAAAGTCTTCCTTGAGCTCGTGCATCATAACCTTGAAGTTTTTGACATCTTGCATGCTGAGCTTTGCCACATGCTTCTTGAACTGAGCTTTCTCATAGTCGATCTTGTGCTTCAGTTCAACGATGCGCTGAGCAAGAGCTAGCTCAGAAGCAATGGCGCCATTAAAGGAGACGCTGAGGCCAATGGGAAGTTGCAGATCTTCAAAGCTGAGATTTGGGGTGTCAAACTACTCATCAATGAAGTTATGGATAATTGCCACATCAAAGAGAGGCAAATCATTGAAGATTTTTGCTTCTTCCTTGCTCTTGATCAGTTGCTCATGAGCGTCATCTGCAAGATCTTCATCACTGGACAGATCAATGTGCTCTTCTCGTAGAATGGCAGCAAGAGTTAATGTCTGATCAGTATTCTTGACGATTTTCTTTTTCTTCTCCGTCTTCTTGGAGATACGAGAGAGATCTTCATACTGCACACTGTCTTCAGGAGGTGCAGTGGCTAGTGGCTTCGCATGTGACGCTTTAGGAGGAGTAGCTGACCTTGAAGCTTTAGTCTTCTTCTGCTTCTGTGGTTTTGGAGTAGGAGCAGGGGCTTCATCCGTGTCAGCATCATCATCAGAGTGATCTACTTTGGCACCTTGAACAGAGATGTGGGTGATGAGGCCATCAAGGTTGTAGAAGGGTCCGATAATATTGGGTTCTGCATCGCGTGTGCCATCAGCACGGGGAGCAGGAGGACCAGGATTGAAGTCTAACCCCAAAGAGTCTTTGTTCTTCTTTGCTGAGGCTTTTGCAAACTGATAGTTGCGCTTGAAGAGATTATCGTCACGACACCAGAGAAGTGATGATGGGTCGGCATCAGCTGGTTGTGGCCCATGGACCATACAAGGATAGAAGCCTTGCTCAATGGCTCCTGCTCTGGACCTGGGTGGAATATTTCTGCTCAATATATCTCCCCATGGTCGCTTGATGGCATTTTTCTCTGCATATTCTTGGGTTACGAACCTGTACTTATACCACTGTTCGGCCCAATATCTTCGAATCCATTGGATTCGGGTCTTGCGCTGATTATAATCCTCTTCTGGATCTGTCTTGTAAAGCTCTGAGAGGTCATCAGGCAGATCTCTTGACGTTCCTCCACGATGCTGTCTGCCACCCTTCCTTACTGTTTTTTCTGCAGCCATGAACTTCAAACTGAATGGCTTCAACACGTTCAAAGGCTTCAAAGGCTTTCGCTTGCTGGACAAACAAGAACTGGCTTCAGGAGAGTTAGAGTGATGCTGTAAGAATTCTGCAAACGAATGCAGACTACGAGAACCAAGGGATTCTCCCACGGACATGTACCTGTGATAGCATTAGAGATGCGAGGGAAGGGGAAGAGGTCATATGCATTCTCAGAAGATTTGAAGATAAATCAGTTTGAAGAGATTGACCTCATGATGCGAAGACATTCACTTATATGTTGAGAGTTGGTTCCAGATTTGTACGAATCCGCGAATAAGTACAAGTGAGGAATCTAACTAGATATGAAGCTTAAGTGAATATACTAGGTAGTATGAGATGCAGACATGATGGATCTAACATTGTATAGGCAGAAACCTATTTTGGCAAACAGGATGAATCGTTGAGGATCAAAAAGACGGTAAAAATAGAGTTGTATTTACCACGCGAAGAACTGCTAGATGGGAAGAGTAGGAGACCGAGCAGTTCAATCCACCGTGCCCTAACTTGGCGACGGAGGACACCTACGGCGGCGGCGGAGAGGACGATGTCCGCGGCCGGCGTGAGGACGGCGTCGGAGAAGTCGCGGCAGCTAAGCGCTTCGTCGCCGGCGTCGTCGAGAGCTAGCGGTGGCGCTAGGGTTTTGATGAGGTGGAGAGGTGGAAGAATTTTTTCTTGACCGCAGGGGACATGTATTTATAAGTAAGTGTGCGGCACATCGCAATTACGCAGGTGCCCCTGGCGGTTCACATCTGAGGGGCACGTGGCAAACATGCAACATACTCAGAGTTGTCCCACGTTCCCACGCCCGCCAGGTTTGTCGGATGGTCGTTCTGTCTTCTCCGGATTTCAGGCAATAATAATAGAGCATTTAAAACAGAATTAATGTTTGTCTCTGTATCTTCTGCTGACAAGGACGCAGAGAAGACATTCGACAGTTTCAATAGAATGCATATGATTTGGACAGATAGAATTTGAGACAGATAGCATAGAGAGATTTGGGTCCGATCACATTCACTTAGTTCAAAAGATTCAACTAGAAAGCCATAGCTATAAATGAATGCTGTAGAGGACAGAACACTAGTATATATATCAGAAAGTAATCAAATCAACATAGTGAAGATAACCATGAAGATAAATTGAGATTGAAGACAAGCCAAATGCGAAGACATTTCAAATGTAACGCCATGAGTGAAACACTTCAAACAGAAAATTTTGGTGGTGGCGTTACCCACCGTATAGGAAGTATTAGACCCAGACACGGCGCACAATTATCGTGGCGCTCCGAAGTCAAATTCCACGTTAATGTATTCACACTCAGAATGTAAGTCTTCATTGATTGAAGATATACTTTACTTCGTGTGTTGCACATCTAAGTCATCAACATGCATAAGTGTTAGGATGTGTGCCTGATCACAGGACATTTGAGGATTCCAAGATATTTAGCTCACACCGTAACTTGCAAATCCTTTTCTCATCCAAGGGCTTTGTGAAGATATCTGCCAATTGCTCTTCAGTGTTGACGTGAATGATAACAATATCTTTCTTCATAACATGGTCTCTAAGGAAGTGATGACGAATTTCAATGTGCTTTGTCTTCGAGTGCTAAACTGGGTTGTTGGCAATCTTGATGGCAATTTCGTTGTCGCAGAAGAGAGGTACTTGTTTGAGATTGATACCATAGTCCTTGAGAGTTTGCTTCATCCATTGAAGCTGAGCGCAGCAAGATCCAGCAGCAATGTATTCAGATTCAGCAGTTGAGAGTGATACACAGTTCTGCTTCTTTGAAGACCAACAGACAAGTGATCGTCCCAAAAAATGACATGTGCCTGATGTAGACTTGTGATCCACCTTGTCACCAGCATAATCAGCATCCGAGAATCCAACCAGATCAAACTCTGAGCCCTTTGGATACCATAATCCTAGTGTTAGGGTGTAAGCCAAATATCGAAGAATTCGCTTCACAGCTAAGTGATGCGATTCCTTTGGTGCCGCTTGGAATCGAGCACACATGCAAACACTAAGCATAATATCTGGCCTAGATGCACATAGGTAAAGTAAAGAACCAATCATGGAGCGGCATACCTTTTGATCGAACTCTTTACCATTGTCGTCGGGACCCAGATGGTGTTTGGCTGGCATTGGCGTCGTGTAACCTTTGCAATCTTGCATTCCAAACTTCTTCAGGCAATCTTTGAGGTATTTCTCTTGAGATGTGAAGATGTCGTTCCTTTGCTGACGAATTTGAAGACAAAGGAAGAACTTCCTCTCTCCCATCATGGACATCTGATATTGCTCTTGCATCATGTACCCAAACTCATCACTATACTTCTGGTTGGTGCAGCCGAAGATAATATCATCCACATAGATTTGACACACAAACAGTTCACCATCATATGTCTTCGTGAAGAGTGTGGGATCGAGGGATCCAGGTTTGAAGCCTTTGCTCTTCAGGAAGTCTTTGATCGTATCATACCAAGCGCGAGGAGCTTGTTTGAAGCCATATAATGCTTTGTTTAGCTTGTACACCATATCAGGATGTTTTGGATCTTCGAAGCCAGGTGGTTGAGCGACATATACTTCTTCTTCAATCTTTCCGTTGAGAAATGCACTTTTCATATCCATTTGATATAGCAAGATGTTGTGGTGGTTGGCATAGGCTAGCAGTATGCGAATAGCTTCAAGCCTAGCCACTGGTGCAAATGTTTCATCGAAGTCAATCCCTTCAACTTGAGTACATCCTTGAGCGACGAGACGTGCTTTGTTTCTGACGACTTGACCATGCTCATCTTGCTTGTTTCTATATATCCATTTTGTGCCTATAATGTTATGCTTTCGAGGGTCAGGACGCTTGACAAGTTCCCAAACATTGTTCAGCTTGAACTGTTGAAGCTCTTCTTGCAACTTTCTTGGATTCTGATATTGACACAAAAGAAAAGTGCCCACAGAAATTTGCTAACTGTGTTGCTCTTGAGCGAGTAAGTGGACCAGGTGCATTGATGCTATCAATTATCTTCTCAATCTGTACTTCATTTGCAACACGAGGATGAACTGGACGAAGATTTTGCTCTTGCTGATCATTATCAATATTGGAAGGATTGTCTTCAGGCTGAGCATTGTCTTCAGGTTGCTTAGGTGCAGAAATGATAAGTTCCTCTTCAGGCTGTGCTTCAGAAGGCATGATTTCACCAGTTCCCTTTAGCTTGATAGATTCACTAGGTGAAGCTTCGTCTAGTGTACTTGGCAGGAACTCTCTTTGTGAACCATTGGTTTCATCAAACCGCACGTCCACAGTTTCAACGATTTTGTAGAGATAGAGGTTGAAGACTCTGCAAGAGTGCGAGTCCTTTCTGTAACCGAGCATGAAGCCTTCGTGAGCTTTAGGTGCAAATTTTGACTTGTGATGGGGATCCTTGATCCAGCACCTAGCTCCAAATACTCTGAAGTAACTGACATTTGGCTTCTTGCCAGTGAGGAGCTCATAGGATGTTTTATTCAGAAGCTTATGGATGTAAACACGGTTGATGACATGACATGCTGTATCAATAGCTTCAGGCCAGAACTTTCTTGGTGTCTTGTATTTGTCGAGCATTGTTCGAGCCATCTCAATGAGAGTTCTGTTCTTGCGCTCTACGATGCCATTTTGCTGAGGTGTGTATGGAGCAGAGAACTCATGAGTGATTCCCATTGTATCCAGATACAGATCAAGTCCGGTGTTCTTGAATTCAGTGCCGTTGTCACTTCTGATATGCTTGATCTTGACGCCATAATTGTTCATGGCTCGGTTGGTGAAGCGTCTGAAGACATCTTGCACTTCAGTCTTGAAGAGAATTATGTGCACCCACGTATATCTTGAATAATCATCAACAATGATGAAGCCATAGAGACAAGCAGTTGTTGTGAGGGTAGAGTAGTGCGTAGGGCCAAATAAGTCCATGTGTAGCAGCTCGAAGGGTTGAGATGTCGTCATGATTGTCTATGAGGGATGGTTGGACCTTGTCATCTTTCCAGCTTCGCAGGCACCGCACAAGTGATCCTTCTTGAACTTGACATCCTCGATGCCTATGACATGCTTCTTCTTGGCGAGAGTGTGTAAGTTCCTCATGCGAGCATGCCCCAGCCTCCGATGCCATAGCCAGCACTCCGAAGCTTTTGTGAGAAGACATACGGCAAGCTGTGGTCCTGCTGAGAAATCTACCATGTACAAATCATCTTTCTGGTACCCTTCAAAGACTAGAGATTTGTCAGATTCCATAAGTACAAGGCAACGATATTTTCCAAATACCACAATCATGTTCAAGTCACAAAGCATTGAGACAAACATTAAGTTGAAGCCAAGGGATTCAACAAGCATCACTTTATCCATGTGTTGATCCCTTGAGATTGCAACTCTACCTAGACCCAATACCTTGCTTTTACCAGTGTCAGCAAATGTGATGTGACTCTTATCAGATGGACGTAAAGTTGAGTCCATGAGAAGACTTCGATCACCAGTCATATGATTAGTGCATCCGTTGTCCATAATCCATTCTGAAGCACGAGGTGTCATACCCTACAGTACAGTTAGGGGGATAGGCTTCACCAAGAGCATTGTGAAGCATAGACATTTGACGAGCAAGAGGATTATTGAAGCTCAGATCAAGACTAGGACTGATAGGATGAATGGCAAACGATTCAGGAACAAAATACATAGTAAGACCATTTGGGCATTTGATCTTGCGCCCTACAAGATGTTTTAGGTCCCCAGCATAACATCAGACGCCATTGGTTTTCGACTGGAGACCCTTCCTTGCAAGAGACAGTTAATTCTTCTTAACCACCCACATCTTCAGGGGTGGCTTAGAAGCTATGAGTCTAAGTGCAGCATCTGAGAATTTGGGTTTTGGATACCTAGAAAAAAGCCTTGCAGGAGATGAATGATACTCATATGAATAAGCAGAAAAATTCTTAGTTCTATGAACACAGCGGTTTGAAGACACACGCTCAGATTCATAAGTCTGAGTATGGTTTCCCTGCAAAACATTGGCGTTAGGGTGACTCAGGTGAGTCCTCTGTCTGTATGAAGCCTTTGGACCATATGAAGCCTTAGGTCTGGGGTTTGTCTTCTTCCCAGGTGGTGTCATGATGACATTCACTGGAAGATTCTCAAGACAGCTTTTGGGAACCCAGATCTTCTTCATAGGTGTCCCATTCTTGCAGTTAGTACCAATATATATGGCAAACACTTCACCATTCTGATTCTTGAACAGTTTATAGTTTGTGTCAAAGGATTCATCAATGATAATAGGGTTAGCATAGGTAAAGCCAGATAAGGTAGATGGATCCACTAAAGGTCCCTTTGCAGCAACCCATGTGGTTTTGGGATACTGCTCAGGCTTCCAGTAGGAACCATCAACATTCATTTTCCTCTCGAACCCAACACCCTCTTTCCTAGGGTTTCAGTTCAGAATCTGCTTTTTGAGGACATCACAAAGTGTCTGATGCCCTTTCAGACTTTTATACATCCCTGTTTCAAGCAATGTCTTCAACCTAGCATTTTCATCAGCAATGGTAGTGGTATCCTCTGCAGAGGGGTTAGTTACCACATTAGTAGTTGAAGACAATGCAACAGTAGCAGCAGTGGAGCATTCAGCAACAGAGGTAGCGTTATCACGCTCAAGACATTTTAGACATGGTGGTTCGAATCCATCCTGAGCGGGACTGATCTGTTGAGCGTGAAGTGACTCATTCTCTTTTTGAAGATCTTCATGAGACGCTCTCAATTTCTTAAGCTCTTGCTTCCTTTGAAGATAATCATAGGAGAGCTTTTCATGAGTGGTTGAGAGCGTTTCATGATGGCTTTCAAGTTCTTGGTACTTAGCATGAAGATTTTTTATGTCTTCAACTAAGGACTGTGAACGAGTCATTTCCGCGTCCAACAGGTCATCGCATTTGTCTAATAGTTTTTGAGTATATTCCATAGCCTTTTGTTGTTCAGTAGCAATTTTAGCAAGTGTTTTGTAGTTGGGTGTGGATTCACAATTAGAGTCATCTTCACTAGATGTTTGAAAGTAAGCATCGCGTGATTTTACCTTGGCACCACATGCCATGAAGTAGTACGTGGCAGTAGGCTCGTCCTTGTCATCAGCTTCAGTGTTGGTGTGGAAGTCATTGTCTTCAGTGTTGAACATGGACTTGGCAACATAGGCTGTGGCTAGAGACAGACTTGCGACGCCAGGGTCGGACTCCACCTCCGCCTCCTCAGAAGCAGACTCCTCCTCTGAATCCATCTCCTTGCCAACAAAAGCACGAGCCTTGCCAGATGAGCTCTTCTTATGAGATGAAGACTTGGATGAGGACTTGGAAGAAGACTTTGAAGATCTCTTCTTCTTCTTGTCATCAGAATCATATTCATTGCTCTTCTTCTTCTTCTTCTCGTTGTTCCACAGTGGACACTCAGAGATATAGTGTCCAGGTTTCTTGCACTTGTGACATGTTCTCTTGTTGTAGTCGTGAGTGGAAGCTTCATCATTTCTTGAGCTGGATCGTGAAGACTTTCTGTAGCCCTTCTTCTTAGTGAACTTCTGGAACTTCTTCACAAGCATAGCAAGTTCCTTTCCAATGTCTTCAGGATCATCAGAACTGCAGTCAGATTCTTCTTCAGATGAGGAAACAGCTTTTGACTTCAAAGCGTGAGTTCTGCCATAGTTGGGACCATAGATATCTCTTTTCTCAGACAGCTGGAACTCATGTGTGTTGAGCCTCTCAAGTATATCAGACGGTTCGAGTGTCTTGAAGTCAGGACGTTCTTGCATCATGAGGGCAAGGGTGTCAAAGGAGCTGTCAAGTGATCTCAGTAGTGTCTTGACGATTTCATGCTTTGTAATCTCAGTGGCGCTGAGAGCACGAAGCTCATTTGTGATGTCAGTGAGGCGATCAAACGTGAGCTGGACATTTTCATTGTCATTTCTCTTGAAGCGATTGAAGAGGTTGCGAAGAACATTGATCCTTTGATCTCTCTGGGTTGAGACGCCTTCATTGACCTTAGATAGCCAGTCCCAGACTAGCTTCGACGTTTCCAGAGCACTCACGCGGCCATACTGTCCTTTGGTCAGATGACCACAGATGATGTTCTTGGCAGTAGAGTCCAGTTGAATGAACTTCTTAACATCAGCAGGGGTGACACCTTCACCAGTCTTGGGAACGCCATTCTTGACGACATACCAGAGGTCGACATCAATGGCTTCAAGATGCATGCGCATCTTATTCTTCCAGTAGGGATATTCAGTTCCATCGAACATAGGGCAAGCAGCGGAGACTTTGATTATCCCTACAGTCGACATAGCTAAAACTCCAGGTGGTTAAACCGAATCACATAGAACAAGGGAGTACCTTGCTCTGATACCAATTGAAAGTTCTAATTATCGACTAGAGGGGGGGTGAATAGGCGATTTTAATGAAAGTCTTCAAAACATGGAAGTTTCGAAGATAAACTATAGAAATGAACCTATTGAAATGCAGCGAAAGATATACTACGCTAAGCAAACCATAGTTAAGTATGCAATGAGAGTACTAAGACAAATGGCTGCTGGGTAGTAAGGATCAGGATGGAAGATGGTATGAAGCCAAACAACAATAGATGTCAAACAGTGAAGACAAATAGGTAAATCAAACAGGCAATGACTTCACAGAGACAAACTCTAAGTAAAGAGAGGGATAGGATAGAACCAGTCACTTTATGAGGACACGGGATTTGTTGGACCAGTTCCAGTTGCTGTGACAACTGTACGTCTGGTTAGGGAGGCTGAGATTCAACTCAGAAGACCTCGTCTTCACCTTATTCCCCTTGAGCTAAGGACACACAGTCCTCGCCCAATCACTCTGGTAAGTCTTCAAGGTAGACTTCCAAACCTTCACAGACTTCGTTCACCGGCGATCCATAATGACTCTTGGATGCTCAGAACGCGACGCCTAACCGGCTGGAGGATTCACAGTCCTCAAGTGTAATAAGTCTTCAGGTCACACAGACAGAAAGACTTCAGTGATGCCTAACACTCTTTGGCTCTGAGTGTTTGGGCTTTGTCCTCGCAAGGATTTCTCTCTCTTAAAGGCTTCGAGGTGGGTTGCTCTCAAACGACAAAAGTCGTGTACTAACTCTGAGCAGCCACCAATTTATGGTGTAGGATGTGGGCTATTTATAGCCACTAGGCAACCCGACCTGATATGTCCGAAATGACCCTGGGTCACTAAGGAACTGACACGTGTTCCAACGGTCAGATTTCAAACACACACGGCAACTTTACTTGGGCTACAAGCACAGTTGACTCATCCAGCTCTGGATAAGATTTGCTCTCATTGTCTTCGCTCGAAGACATAGGATTTTGGTTGAGCATCACTTCAGCCACTCTGACTTTGTTCACTTGGACCCCACTTAACAGTATGGTGGTTCCTATGACTCAACAAAGAATAAAAGCAAACAACAAAACAACTAAGTCTTTGCGCTCCATAGTCTTCAATCAATGTCTTCTCATGTCATAGTCTTCAATATGAATATCTTCACATACCACCATTGTCGTCAGTGTCTTCATATATTTTTAGGGGTCATGTCCGGTAGGTAAACCGAATCAATGAGGGATTACTACCTGTGTTATCCTGCAATTCTCACAAACACATTAGTCCCTCAACCAACTTTGTCGTCAATACTGCAAAACCAACTAGGGGTGGCACCAGATGCACTTACAGTTTGCCTGTTTTCCTGGCCATATTCGTGCGTCAGTGCTCCACGTTGCGCATTAGGCCTTTCACTATGTAGGCCAAGCAAGACAACTTATTGTTTATTTGAGCTGTTCAAGTATAATCATGTGGCGTTTGCTTATTTCTCATTCCTCTCCAACCCTATTCTCCATCGATCATGTCGCCCTCCAGTCGAGTCCATCCTCCAGCATGCCTCATTTGAACATTCCGCCGAGTATCATTCGCATGTACCCACCCTAGTCCTCTTTCAATAGATCTCCGGACCCCGAGATGAAATCGAGAGGGAACGAGTGGGGGCACGTGATACCTAAGGCGGATTCAAAATTTTGAACCGGTGATCATAGCATCCACAAATCATATATAAAGGGTATTCCATGTTCGTTTCGTTTTTGAACGTACAATATACTCCCTCCTATGCTTTCTAGTTTACATATAAGTTTTATGTGTAGTCAAAGTATCTCTACTTTGATCAAAAAGGTATCAACATTCAACAATGCCCAATCAATATTGTTAGATTCGTACATACTCCTAGATTTGTACTCGAGATGGTTTCCAATTTGACTATTGACAAGATTAATAGTACATGAGATGTATAATGTGAAAATTATATCATTGGAAACTCCTTTCACATACGAATTTGACCGTATGCTTTGTGTAAGTTGCATGTCATATATTATTACTCTAACATTTGTGTAAGTTGCATGTCATATATTATTACTCTAACATTTGGTCAAAGTAGTATAGTGGAAGTGGATCCTCTGACTTAGGTATTCCTGCCTTACTCTCCCTTTCGGTCACTTACTGGCGGACCCCATGCTTGCTAGGCCCCGCGTGTCAGTTATTCAATGGGTTCGGCCACGTCAGGGGATCCTCATCCGTAGTATACTCCCTCTGTTTTTATTTACTCTGCATAAAACAGAGGGAGTGGTGGTACAATAAATGACGCGGGCGGGGGAGGGGGAGGGACGTCGGTTTGCTCTCAACTGCGGTCCCACAAGCGAGCGAAAATGCAAGATGAAGCGCGTTCCATTCGGTGAGCGACGTGGAGGGTCCAGCGTGCCGGGCTGCAACGCGAACACAACAAGAGCGATGTACAGTCAAAACCGATTGACCGGTCGTCACCGGAACCACTATTCACACCAGAACCTTCATTGCTCGGCCTACGCCAGCCACTTCCCTAAAACCACACCAAATCTCCAGCCCATTCCCCCACCTTTCGATCCCCTAGCCCGCATCTAGCATCCCCTAGTTCGCCAGAAAGCCATGGTGCACCGCAAGATCACTTACTACAAGATGCTGACGCCGGAGCGCCGCGTAGAAATCGTGGCGGCGGTCGGCGCCAGAGACCTCCCTTCCCAAGCTCGCTTTGCGGCGGGCCAATCCCCGAGTTCTCTGGAGCCAAGCTACAAGGAGGAGGAAGCCGATCCAATGTTCATGGCGGAGGTCGCGGCGCAGAAGGCCCCCGATGGGTATGAGACGATGGACGTCGACTTCGGTCGGCATCCGAGTCCCCCATGGTGCAGGCGGACCAGCGGTTCAACATGGCGATACTAAAGGGGGACTGGGAGGCAGAGGCTCAACTCGACGTGGAGCGCGCGCATGCCGCTGCCATCGAGGCTCTCCTGCAGGCGGAACTGGATGTCGTGGATGTGAACCGGGCACACGCATCCCAAAGACGACGAGGCCGTCTCTTTCCGCGAGCAGTGATAGTTTTCTTTATATTGTTGTTTTTATGGATCTTTTGCTGTGTAAAAACATATATTTGTTATGCAAGTCGCCTGACTTGGGTCAGTCTACCATTTCAGGCGGTTGGATGAATATCCTACGTCTCCTAACCCTTCTTTCTTTCTTCCTCACCTCTTCTTCTTCCCCAATAGACCACCGCACGGGCCGTATGGATACTCCCCAACATGTGGTTGGATAAACATACTCTATGAACGAAAATTATGTGTCAGCCATAGGATGGCTGAGTTTGGTTTGCTCACATGCGACAACACGTGTCAGTGAGGGTGCGTGCCCTTGGTTGGGTTTGCGGCGTGCAGGAGCGACTGCGTGAGGGTGCGGTGCGACCGCAGCGTGCAGTTGCGACCGTGTGAGGGTGCGGTGCGACCGCGGCAGCCGTGCGCAAGTGTACCTCATTCTCATTTTGAAAACTTTAGGCAAGCTTGGCAAAAATGGGTGGCGAAGTTTGGCAATGCAAGGCCTAGACCCAAACAGGATAAGTACGTACGTACTAGGAGTACTAGTGTTAAAAAAGAAAGGCGGGGTTTTCCTTCACGGGATTTAATCAATACAAATCCTCGTTTCACGTGTCAATTAATGCGTATTTTTTTCTCCAAAGACCAAAGAGCTAACCATCTCACTTCTCATCGCTTGATTAATGCAGCGCCATGCAAACCAACCTTCTCACTTCCGCATGCATGCAGGGGATATTAATGTCCTTGGTTGCTAACCCCATCAATTTTACCTCGATTAGTGTTAGTGGCCCTTTGCAAATTGTAATTTTGATATATTTGACTTCCTTCCCCATTGTGGTGACGTCGACGATATCTTTTTTTGGTGGTTTGGCCAAGTGCGTTCCACGGAGAACACCATTGAGGGAGACCACGGTAAGTCGTTCGCGAGTGCCGCCTACAAGCCGAGACAACCACCTTATTTGCATCCAGGAAGTCCTTTACTAGTACTACTAGGAGTACTAGTGCAGTGAGATGGTTCCTCGAAGAAGATGACGGAGAAGCGGAGTCAGCGAAGAGTGAAATGATGGTTGCTTCGTTCGTGCTTTTGTGATTTGATGCCTCACTGCTTTGTGACTTGTGATAGAAGGGACAGGGGAGTAGACTCTGTGCTCTATATTGTACTACATGCGTCCAAGCATGGGAGAAAGAGGAGAGACGTTGCATTTTTCTATTCCTTCAATCAATCAATCAGGGAGCTTCGGTTCCATCTTTTTGGCTTTGGCAATACCGTCCACAATGGTTCCCACGATGCCAAAAGCTATTTTCACATTTGGCTACACATTGTGGATTCCCTTAACCGTACCACTTGGTTTTGCTCCTGTGTGCTATCTATACAAATCTCAATTATATTGATCTAAAAATTATAGAATCAAGATTAGTAAAAAGGGGTGATTTTGCCGCGCGGATGGCGGGGGAGGTTTCTTATTTGAGCAATGCTACATCCACGTAATGGTTTACGTAAAGTTACGAACTGATGTGACGTGGGACTATTTGATTGGATTAAAGGAGAGGATTAGGCCCACCCCACCTGAAAATCAGGGGGGCATATATAGATTAGATGGAAAGTATACGTAGCAGCTATGTAGCCCTTTGTAAGTCTAGGATTAGGCTTCTTATTTTCGGAGGACGTTGTCCTGGCGGTTTGCTAACATGCGGTCCCACGTGTCAGTGCTTTACCAGGCCGATCCACGTCCCACATGAGGCAGAACAACGGCAGAAGCAACACATGGTTAAGTTGAAGAAGATGAGGGAGAAGCGGATTCAGCAACGAGTGAAATGATGGTTGCTTCATCCCTCCAACTTAACTGCGGGAAAGGTGCAGCTTTGTGATTTGACGCCTCATTGCTCATTACTACGCCGACGCCATGACTGGGGTGCTTCATCCCGGCTGCTCTGCACTGTATTCTGGTATGGCACGTGGACCCTGTAGCTTGATGTCCCACATGTCAGCGAAAGGGACTAGAAGATTTATGAAAGCGAGCGCTCCACTCTTACGACGGAGGAGTAGACGACACGACGGCCCAGTGAACTATCACTTGTACTGTATAGTACTATAGTTTTGTTGTTTCGCATGATCCATCGATACAAACCCGATTAAACAGGAAAGGGCAGGATTTTTCCCGCACGGTAGATGATACTGGCCATACATTTCAAAGGCAATTTTAATGTATGCAAACTGAATAATTATAGGTAACAATATGATATCTAGTAAAACTAAAAACACATATGATTTATTGTGTTAGAGTGTAGTAGTAGTGTTGTATTGCATAGTTGTTAGATGTAACATGCGAGAACGTGTAGAGATGTAGTTTTGGAGGGCCTATAGAGAGAAAAGCGTAATACGGTCACTGAACTTCAGAATAAGCTGATTACGGTCAGTATATACGTTTTGCGGTGATTATACGGTCACTTGCTCACAGTTCAGCATCGGATTGCACTCTGTTGACCGGCCAAATAGTCTGTGTGGCGCCATGTTGACTAGTTAAATTGACCACGTTCCTTGTGGGTCCCACCTGTCAGTTCGCATAGGCAAAAGGTCAGATAAACATAAATTTACGCAGGCGCGACAAGGCTCCAACCCGTGCACGGGAATCACCTGGTTGTGTATGTGTTTGTCAGGGCCTGATGTGTGCGCATGCACGTGTAGGTTGAGCACTTGAGCGTGAGAGTGTGTGTTGGTCGTGTGGTGTACTGGTGTGTGCATGCATGCGTGCGTGTGTGCGTGTCAGTGTTTTGTGCATGCGTGTGAGTGTTCCGTGCGTGGTTGCGTGTGTACGTGTGAGTGTTGCATGCGTGCGTGGGTGGGTGCATGTGTTTGTGTGAGTGTTGCGTGGATGCAGTTTGTGTGCATGCGTGCGTGTGTGTATAATCACCACACCAGCTCCTGTGTGTTAAAACAAACGGCTCAGCATACCAATACAAGGCCACCTTATCCGCTGTGCCCGCGGTCATGACTTCGAACCACCGTCCAAATATTTTTTTGTCGTTTGTTTTCATTCTTACTAGCTAGATGCCTGTGCGTTGCACGTAACATCAAGATGCATTTGTATGACTTTTTTATCTTGTGAGAGAAAAGGATGAACGAGGGAAGTCCTTATTTGCAAATGTAGAGAGGTGTGTGGGTACCTTTTTGCAAAATTGCCATAGTTTCTTTCCTATTCGTCAGATATAAATCGGACGGCCTATATTGCAGGATGGCAGGCACACCATCATCACCAACTCTGTTTTTTATAAGAGTGTATTTTATGTATTTTATAAGAGTGTAGATGTAGAGTAGATACAAGTCGACAGGTGGGCACGATGGTAGTGAGATAATGTGATCCAACACTAGAGGTGCCACGTGGAGCGTTTAACTGGTCAACTAGTCATGTCATGAGCAAATACAGAGTTGTACGGTGAGCCCGTGACTGTATAATAACCACTAAACGTATATGGTGACCGTAATGAATGGATTCTGAAGTCCAATGTACGTATCGTGCTTTCGCTTCAAATACAATGATCGTCATTGCATATATCGTGAGAGAAAGATGAAACATGCGTGAATTTTCTGGGGGCTTACTTTTAGAGGACCTGCAGATAGTTTTGTGTGCATACGTGAAAGGGGCATACAGGGGGGTATGCGATGGAGAGAGAGATGCTCTTCGTTTCTCTTTATTATGACTAACTTTGTATATAGTATAAAAATATACAAATTCACAGTGCGGAATAAATATCATTGTGGGCACCATGCAATGCAAATTAGCGTTCGTACTTCTCCATATAACTTTGTAATGTTGTATATATGTAGAAACTCTAAAATAAGTTTTTGGCCACACTTTATTCAAAAGGAATGTTGTATGCGAAATAAACATGAAGAGAGGGCTTTTTAGATCAATGGGGTACGTGATGTAACATGTGTGAATGTGTAGTTGATGCATTTGGCGGGGCCTAGAGAGGTATGTGTGTGTATTACGTATTCGAGAGAGGCATGGATAGACGGGCCGACGGGGGGTGTGGGAGAGATAGCATGAGAAATGAGAGTGGTCTAGAGAGAGAGAGACGAATATGATGTCACGATAAGAGGTTCCATTCCCTTGAGTGTGTATATGCAAGGGGGGAGGGAATAGAGGCACCAAGAGAAATTTTCTGTGTGTGTGGTGTTTGTGTTGGTATGTGTGGTGTGAGAATATAATGAGACGTGGGGGCAGAGGGTGTGTCACCACGTGAGGTCCGGTGGGTCAGGTGAGGACCTTCGTTCGGTTCCGTCCTGCGCCACATTAGTCGTCGCGTGACGCATTTAGGAAGACCCACGGATGACTAGTCGTACAAGAAAAAGATAGCAGAATTGTGAAGGACTCTGTGTCCACTGAAAAAGCAGGCTAGGATTTGTGACCCTAGGTTCTCGGACTAAGGTAACCCCTTTATCTCTGATATTACTATTCATCCAACCTAACTTTAAGGGGCATCCTACAGAATGCTCTACTAGAATCATACACGTCGATTAGGAAGAGAGGTGTGAGACAATGCATGAGAGACAGGCGTAAAGATAATGTGCGTACATGAGACACGTAGGCAGGTCCATGTATATAGAAAGGGTCTATGAGGATTGTGCGTGTGTATGTTTGCGAGAGAAAGAGTGCTTGTGATAAAGGTTAGTGAAAACAGTTGTAAATGGTTACGAGAGGGAGGGAGGGTTATATCTAGAGCATGTGTGCGAGAAAGACACCTCGGGAGAGAGTGTGTGAGCATGTGTGAGAGACCACCGATGGAGAGTGAAACTACACGTAAAAGACTGCTCTACACATTGATTAAAGATATAAATTATATCCAAATATTAGGATGGGATCATGATATTTGCAATTCGCGTAAGGAGCGGTCATTGATCCATCAGACATCTAGATTATATCGAATTTGAGCATGACTATGTTATTATTCGACACAATTGATCCACATAGTTAGTATTTTGAACTCCAGACAATGCATCGCTTTAGCAATCGAATATCAACGTGAGTATAGTTCATGTTGTGTGTGTAAAGCACATTATACATACGAAAGTTACACAATGGACATTATAAATAGCTACCTATGAACTAGCATACATTTGAATTCAACTTAAGGTGGTTTAAAAAAATCAAATTCAACATGAAGTCCATTCAATTATTTGAATTTGATATCATGGCATTTGTAAACCATACCTAAATTATGGGGGCACCAATCTTTGCTCTGATTTTGTACATAATAGCATATCTAGTCGTGTACAAAATAGATTCAAAATTAGCTCCTCCATTCCAAAATAATCGTAGTTATAGGATTTTCAAGTGTCAAAATTTCGAAAAGAAGCGGATAATTTAATGAGGTTTTCAAACATACAAGGTCAAATATAACGTTGTCTATTTAGGTCAATCCTCATAGTTCAAGAGTACTCTAAACGTGAATGCTTGTGTTTCAAAATTTCTAACGAAGCACCAAAAGAGCCTCTGCTCGCCCGAAACCGCGTGAGACCAATGTTTGGTAGTACAAGGAAATTACTTTTCTAATAAGTCCGACCCGTAAAACCTACCGGCCCGACGTCCAAAGGTCTAAACCGGGGTAGGTTTGTAGCTTCATATAGATCTCACGCAACCGCATCCGAAAAACATTCATACACAATGGCCGCCTAAGCACACATGCGTGCGGCCGAAATCGCTCCCTCCCACTATTTGGGACACCCGGGATTACCATCCTACCCCCAACCCGTAGTAGGTCCGAAATTTAAGAGGGGGGCAAAGTTTGTACTTTCCCTAAATTTCAAATAAGCGTGTCCCATATTCTGTTCAAAAAAGCAAAAAACAAGCGTGTCCCAGACCGAAACATGGTTCCCCCACCCGTACGATTCCCCATTCGTACTCCGTGGGCACCAAAACTACATCTCCACCAACCGCGAAACCCTGGCGTCCTCCGTCCGCCACCGCATCCCACCCATCAACCGCCGCCCTCCTCCATCACGCCGGAGCCTATACCCCGACGTCGTCGTCCACCGCAACCTTAACCGCAACACCCTCCATGGCTAGTAGTTGAAGCCGAGGCCGAGCCGTCCGTACCCGAGCCAGTTCAACCACGCCGTCCTGCGCCTCACCGTTGCCGCTCCAACTTCGCCACCCTCCACCGCACCGGAGCTGTTCCTACTACGTCGTCCTTCGCCACCTTGGATCTGCTTCCCCTTCGCCAACATACGGCCATGGCAACACAATCAGCAATTTGGCCATGGGTTCCGCCAAGCCTGCACCCTCCAGAACATCGGTTTCCTCGGTAAAAAGAAGAAAATCGGAGCGACATGTGGAGGTGACCACACCGGCAACCGAAAAAGGTACTCCTCTTCCCTTATTCGTGCAAATCTTACGTCTTTGCTTGCACGGTATTCATCCCACAGAAGACACTAGTTGACCGCTTCCTCTTGATACTAGATGTTCCTAGTAACTGATGATGCACAAGGTTTCTCCTCATATACTATTTCACCTTAGCTAGTGGTCCGTCGCCCCCTGAATTTCAATTTCTGGCCAGTTGATTCCCAATTAACAGAAGCATTCCCCGGCGTAACAGGCGCTAGTACGCCTATTACGCCGGGGAAGCAGCGCCTTGGTGTTTGTCTTAGGGGCGTGTGCGGCCTAGAGCTACTGGCGCCTGATCTGGAGGTCGACCGGGATTAAAGGGATGGCCTGGGGGCACTGCCAAGCACGACGGTGGTGTGAGGTCGATGGGAGGGTGGGGCGGCGGAGGCAGGGGTCTGGGCCGGTGGTCGCTGGCGGTTCGAGAAAGATCGTCAACAGTGACTCGCGGGAGGTAGACGAAGGACATCTGCTCGTTCCTCATAGATCGGACGGTTCATTAAAAAAATCAACTGACCTATTTATTTTTAGTCGACTATTATCTTAGATATGACCACATGTGGTGGCGTGCTAGAGGGGTACCTGCATTTCCTGTGCTCATATATTACAAAATCATATGGAGTAGAATCTAATTTTGTTTGCCATACAATGTTGTAGAGCTATCATATGTCTCCTGTCATTTATTTTTCGGCCACATGCTATTTATCTACTTTTACAGTGCACTAGTTCTGCACACACTTCACCCTTACTCTCACTATTGTGTTTTTATGCAAGGGTATTTCAGACTCTGCTGCCATGAGAGAAGCCAAAAAGAAAAGAGAGAAGTGTCAGCAGATAAAGGGTGCAGTGTCATCAGATGGAGACAGTAAACGTAGCTCTGGAGTTGATGACCTCGCTCGCAATGAACCACCATCCCAGATGCTTGCTTTAACTTCGCAGTGTCATATGTGGTTGCATGTTCCATATGGTTTCTAGCTTGTATTCGAAAGGCCGAAGTCGGTAAGATAAGGAAAGATATTTTTTTACATGAACCACCATCCCGTGAGCACCAGAAGACAAATAGCTAGTCAGGGCACTGGCTGAGCCAGTGACAAGCCTAGGCATCACCTGGAAGCCAACTAAAAAGCTGTGATGGTGGCGAAGCAGCCCGCCTCCCACCAGGCTCTCAGGTCCTAGATGATCATGCTCACCACTCTATCCGGATGTCTAGCTTGTATTGCTTCCAATTTGGTTAAATTGCATCTGCTTAGCTTACACATTATACCTTTGAATATGACATGCCTTTCTGTTTTTGGTACATACTAGTACATCTGTGTATTAACCATGTTCTTACATCAAACTAATGGTCTTGTGTATCCCTGATCAATCACTTATGACGAGGCAGGCAGGCAAGGGGACTACTCCTCATTTAAAGAATGCATCGTCAGCCTCCCAACATGATTCTTAAGAAACAGAAATGCTAGATGAAGATAGTGAACGTAGCTCTATAGTTGATTACAGCATTTCCCCTACACTAGCATCGCATGTGCTTGCTCTAACTTGGCAGCATGATATGTGGTTGCATGTTGCATATGGTGTCTAGATTGTAATTCTTCCAATCTGGTTAAACTGCATGTGCTAGTCTGCTTAGCTTATACATTATACCTGTTAATGTGACATGCCTTCCTGTATTTAGTACATAGTACATCTGTCTATTAAGCATGTCCTTACATAAAACTATTGTTTTTTATCCCGCATCAATCAACATGACGAGACACCTTTAGTATATGCAGTGCGATATTAGTTGCATCTTTCATATGATTTATAGCATGTGCTTCTTCTAATTTGTTGAAATTCCATTTATGATGGGACGCTTTTAACTTGATAGAGTCATATTGGTTGCATCTTTCATGTGGTGTCTAGCTTGCATTGCTTCTTATTTGCTAAAATGGTTTCTGCTTAGTTTACACAAACAGTTGTGAACATGCCATGCCGTCCTGTTTTTCGTACATATTCCATCCTGGTATCATGTGTTTGCCTTACATCAAAGTAGTGATTGTCAGTATCATGCATGAATGAGTTCTGAAGAGAGAATTTTATTGCTGTTTCTTGTCGGTTTTACTTGATAATTCAAAATCAATAAAGCGGAAGGAAGTTAGCAAGGCAGCGGATAAAGGTGCTCCTTCCGAACGGAGGGCCTCTACAGTTTCTACTCCTCCACACCCCAAGATGATTTCCAAGACAACACATGCATAGACACTCAACAAAGCTGTGTTTATGATGAGCACGTCTCCCTAGTGCAGCATCACCGGTGCTCCCTCTAACTTGGCACTGTTATATGTGGTTGCATGTTATGTGTGATGTCTAGCTTGTATTGCTTCTAATTTTGTTGAATTCCATCTGCTTACTTTACACATTATACTTGAATAAGAGGTTCCTGTTTCTAGAACATACAATATCTGTCTATCACACCATGTTCTTACATCAAATTACTACTGTTGTGTAACCTGCAACAATCACTTATCATAAGACACGTTTGACTTTGGAGTGTGATATAGGTTACATCTCACATTCTTTTCTAGCTTGTACTACTAATTTGCTGAAATGGCACTTATGACGAGACAGTTTTAACTTGGTAGAGTGATATTCGCTGCATCATTC
This sequence comes from Aegilops umbellulata, assembly GCA_032464435.1. Lineage (NCBI taxonomy): Eukaryota > Viridiplantae > Streptophyta > Magnoliopsida > Poales > Poaceae > Aegilops > Aegilops umbellulata. The sequence continues at coordinate 224,682,206 of CP136059.1, read as the reverse complement.
ATATGGTGTCTAGCTTTCATTGCTTCTAATTTGTCGAAATGCCTTCACCTTAGTTTACACATCATAAGCTGTGAATATGCAATGCTGTGAATATGCAATGGCACTAATGATGAGAGACCTCTAACATGGTAGTGTGATGTTGTTTGCATCTTGCATATGATTTATTTCTTGTACTGCTTCATATTTGTTTAAACGCCATTTATGATGAGACAATGTTATCTTGACAGAGTGATATTTGTAGCATCTTTCATATGGTGTCTACCTTCCATTGCATTGCTTCTAATTTGGTGAAATGTCTTCTTCTTAGTTTACACATCATAGTTCTGATTATCTCTTCCGTCATGTTTTTCATACATATTACATCCTCCTATCATGTGGTTGTCTAACATCAAAGTTCAGTTCATCTGCATCACGCATCAATTTGTTCTGAAGAACTAAATTTGTTATTCGTTTTTCTTGTCGGCTTGACTTAACATGGCACAAAGAAAGAGGAAGAAACACAGAATGGCAAGGAATGAGAAGCAGATGAATCCTGTAGATTCTGCTGGTACTAATGGTGCAATAGAAGGTCAAAGTCCAGCGAAAAATTCTACAAACACGGCATCCCATGCTACACAAGTTGCAAAAAACACCAAACAAAAACAAATAGCTGCCACCAAACAAGCAGAGACAACCTAGTTCTTGCAACACCAACCACAGTACTACTAGCTGCACGACTTACTCGTGCATCAACTGAGCTAGCAGCACGTTCCCAAGCTCCCTTGCCACCTGACACTACTTCCCAAGCACTCTTGACACAAGACGAGTTGGCAATATCAGATGAACCTTATGAGCTTCAACAGCAAGAAGGTAGTTTCTGGAGTCAAGTTACAGTTGCATGCTTCTTTATATGTAGTCTCACAGTTTGATGTACACTGACACTTCCTACGTTCGTTGTTGGCCTAGCACCTAGGCGCAAGAGGAAACAAACATCAGGGATAATGCTCGATAGATTAACTAAATCTAGAGGAGGAAGAATGGAGATCCGTTTTGAGGCAGGTTTAAAAAGGCCACGTGATGCTACAGAGTCAGCCAAGTTAGTATCAGAGGCAGCAGTTGCCGTTAGGTGTCATGTACGTATCCTCCCAACATGGATTCAGTACAGGAATGACAAAGACGAAACCCAGTTCAACACCTTCCTCGACCATTTATCTGTAAGTATGGTTATGTATGGAAACTAGTAATATCGTCTTGCTCTGTCCCATACTTTCTAGGTTGCTGATAATGAGACTTCCATATTTTTCAACAGATGAGGTTCAAGTTGGATAGCCAAGATGATGCAACTAGACAAGCTTGCACCCATGTTTTCAAGGCTAATAGTGAACTTTCCCAAACATCTCCAGTGGGAAATATATCGGATGAAGACTGGAGGGGCCTTGTTAAACACTGGTCTGATCCGAAGTATCAGGTACATTATATATATGTGATCATATCACATGTTGAAGTCCTATTTACGCATGTGCCACACAAATCTATCTTCTTGTAGGTGAAATGTTCAAAGAACAAGGCCAACCATATGAAAGTGAAATTCCAACAGACGACAGGATCTCGTAGCTATGTTGCACACTGCAAGGCTCTTGTAATTAGTTGTTGTTTCACTCTTTTCGTTGTACCATATTATCAGATCTATATTGACTTGTTTGAAATGCAGAGGAAAGCCCGCAAGGACCAAAATGTACCTGAACCAAATGCTGTGGAAATCTTCAAGGACTGTCACACCAGCAAGAAGAAGGGCATGACTACACCAGTCAAAACCGTTGTTGTAACTCCTTAATCCTCATGCCTTTTAACTACTACTTACTCTGACTTGTGCCTTGAACTGCATGGTTTGCAGCCAATGTCTATTACTCTTTTCAATTTTATACACAATTGTCTTAGTGTATCATTGCACCTTACAAGGTTTAAAAGAGAGGAGTGATGTTCCTTTGATCTTGACCCGTAATCTAGTTCCATGCTGGACTTGCCCACACAACGTTACAATTGCCTGTTTGTCTGTTCTCACTTGTTTTGTGATATGAATAATGTAATACTATGCTTACCGTATTATAAACTTCGTCTCTTTATCCTTAGCCCTCAATACAATGTGAAGAAATATACAATACGTTAGTGATGGTACATGGTCATATGTTTGGAACCTGGTTTTATTATGTACTTTGCAATAAAATACAACTAATATTTTACATGGGTTCACCAGAATAAGTTCTGTATATAGACCAAAGCTATTTTGTTTGGTTTTGCTGCCTCCTTAATATCTTCTGTTCTGGTACTACTAATGTAAAACCTCAACTTTTCAGTGAGCTATGGAAAAAATGGTGGAACCGCCACCTTATGAAGGTGGCGAGGCAACTGTAACCGCAATGTCACCTCTTGTTGCAGTGGGTCAGTACCTGTCCACTAACAGTGCCAAAAGCACGTTCCTGTGTGATACGTCTCCAACGTATCTATAATTTTTTATTGCTCCATGCTACTTTATCTACTGTTTTAGGCAATATTGGGCTTTATTATCCACTTTTATATTACTTTTGGGACTAACCTATTAACCGGAGGCCCAGCCCAGATTTGCTGTTTTATGCATATTTCAGTGTTTCGAAGAAAAGGAATATCAAACAGAGTCGAAACGGAACGAAATCAACTGGAGAAGTTATTTTTGGAAGGAAAGCCACCGGATAGACTTGGACTCTACGTCAGAAGATACGGGAGCTGGCCACAAGGGTGGGGGGCGCGCCCACCCCCCTAGGGCGCGCCCCCTGCCTCGTGGGCCCCCCGAAGCTCCACCGACGTACCCCCTGCACCCATATATACCTACGTATCGTAAAACTTCCAGAACAAAGATTAGATCTAGAGTTCCGCCACCGCAAGCCTCTGTAGCCACCAAAAGTCTATCAGGACACTGTTCCGGCACCCTGCCGGAGGGGGGAACACTCACCGGTGGCCATCTTCATCATCCCGGCGCTCTCCATGACGAAGAGGGAGTAGTTCACCCTCGGGGCTGAGGGTATGTACCAGTAGCTATGTGTTTGATCTCTCTCTCTCGTGTTCTTGATTTGGCACGATCTTGATGTATCGCGAGCTTTGCTATTATAGTTGGATCTTATGTTTCTTCTCCCCCTCTTCTCTCTTGTAATGGATTGAGTTTTCCCTTTGAAGTATTCTTATCGGATTGAGTCTTTAAAGACTTGAGAACACTTGATGTATGTCTTGCCGTGCTTATCTGTGGTGACAATGGGATATCACGTGCCACTTGATGTATGTTTTGGTGATCAACTTGCGGGTTTGATAACCCACAAGTATAGGGGATCGCAACAGTTTTCGAGGGTAGAGTATTCAACCCAAGTTTGTTGATTCGACACAAGGGGAGCCAAAGAATATTCTCAAGTATTAGCAGCTGAGTTGTCAATTCAACCACACCTGGAAACTTAATATCTGCAGCAAAGTGTTTAGTAGCAAAGTAATATGATAGTGGTGGTAACGGTAACAAAAGTAAAGACAGCAAAAGTAATGTTTTTGGTATTTTTGTAGTGATTGTAACAGTAGCAACGGAAAAGTAAATAAGCGTAAACCAGTATATGGAAAACTCGTAGGCACCGGATCAATGATGGATAATTATGCCGGATGTGGTTCATCATGTAACAGTCATAACATAGGGTGACACAGAACTAGCTCCAGTTCATCAATATAATGTAGGCATGTATTCCGTAAATAGTCACGTGCTTATGGAAAAGAACTTGCATGACATCTTTTGTCCTACCCTCCCGTGGCAGCGGGGTCCTATTGGAAACTAAGGGATATTAAGGCCTCCTTTTAATAGAGAACCGGAACAAAGCATAAACACATAGTGAATACATGAACTCCTCAAACTATGGTCATCACTGGGAGTGGTCCCGATTATTGTCACTTCGGGGTTGCCGGATCATAACACATAGTAGGTGACGATAGACTTGCAAGATAGGATCTAGAACTCACATATATTCATGAAAATATAATAGGTTCAGATCTGAAATCATGGCACTCGGGCCCTAGTGACAAGCATTAAGCATAGCAAAGTCATAGCAACATCAATCTCAGAACATAGTGGATACTAGGGATCAAACCCTAACAAAACTAACTCGATTACATGATAAATCTCATCCAACCCATCACCGTCCAGCAAGCCTACGATGCAATTACTCACGCACGGCGGTGAGCATCATGAAATTGGTGATGGAGGATGGTTGATGATGACGACGGTGACGAATCCCCCTCTCCGGAGCCCCGAACGGACTCCAGATCAGCCCTCCCGAGAGAGATTAGGGTTTGGCGGCGGCTCTGTATCGTAAAATGCGATGAAACTTTCTCTCTGATTTTTTTCTCCCTGAAAGCCAATATATGGAGTTGGAGTTGGCGTCGGAGGGCATCCAAGGGGCCCACGAGGTAGGGGGGCGCGCCCAGGGGGGAGGGGCGCGCCACCCACCCTCGTGGACAGGGTGCGGGCCCCATGGTCTTCATCTTTGGCGAGGATTTTTTATTATTTATTCTAAGATATTCCGTGGAGTTTCAGGTCATTCCAAGAACTTTTGTTTTCTGCACATAAAACAACACCATGGCAATTCTGCTGAAAACAGCGTCAGTCCGGGTTAGTTCCATTCAAATCATACAAGTTAGAGTCCAAAACAAGGGCAAAAGTGTTTGGAAAAGTAGATACGACGGAGACGTATCAGGGTTCTGCCCATGAACCTATGCATAGGGGTTGGCACACGTTTTCGTCGTGATTCTTCGGTAGAAACTTTTGGGCACTCTTTGAGGCTCTATGTGTTGGTTTGAGTAGATGAATTGAGATTGTGTGATGCATATCGTATAGTCATACCCACGGATACTTGAGGTGACAATGGAGTATCTAGGTGACATTAGGGTTTTGGTTGATTTGTGTCTTAAGGTGTTATTCTAGTATGAACTCTAGGGCTGTTTGTGACACTTATAGGAATAGCCCAATGGATTGATTGGAAAGAATAACTTTGAGGTGGTTTCGTACCCTACCATAATCTCTTCGTTTGTTCGCCGCTATTAGTGACTTTGGAGTGACTCTTTGTTGCATGTTGAGGGATAGTTATATGATCCAACTATGTTATTGTTGTTGAGAGGACTTGCACTAGTGAAAGTATGAACCCTAGGCCTTGTTTCCTACCATTGCAATACCGTTTACGCTCACTTTTACCGCTTGTTACCTTGCTGTTTTTATATTTCCAGTTTACAAAAACCTATATCTACCGTCCATATTGCACTTGTATCACCATCTCTTCGCCGAACTAGTGCACCTATACGATTTACCGTTGTATTGGGTGTGTTGGGGACACAAGAGACTCTTTGTTATTTGGTTGCAGGGTTGCTCGAGAGAGACCATCTTCATCCTACGCCTCCTACGGATTGATAAACCTTAGGTCATCCACTTGAGGGAAATTTGCTACTGTCCTACAAACATGTGCACTTGCAGGCCCAACAATGTCTACAAGAAGAAGGTTGTGTAGTAGACATCACTGTGTAATACTGGGTTGGTTGTTAAGGCAATATCGTCCAAACTGCCTCATGATCAAGATATGCAAGCTCAAAGCAATGTTGTATCTGCGCTCCAGACATAAGTCTATTCCCTAACAGAGACCCTTTGTGAAACAAGGGGAAACATTGCTCAATGTCGTCAAGATATGCATGGTTTTGAAACCAGACTATCAGACATTTGCTATGTTGTTCAGGAGCCTAGGGGAAATGAAGGCAAGGGTTATGGTGCTCCATCGGATAATACAGCATGAAAACGTAACAGTCAGGTCAAATGAACTGAGCTTCTGAACTTCTGGTGGTGCATTTATCTGCTAGACTGTTAAGTTTTATGCCAACCTTCCTTTTTCTATATAGTTGTAATTTTTTTTGGTGCGATACAAAATTTATTGTTAACGTGCAGCCACCGGCTGAAGAAAACAGCAAGCCATTTTTGTATAGTGTAGGGTGTTCCCTATATTTGCACTGGTGGCGATCTTTGATGCTGAGTGGATGTAATCTGTGCAATCGCCTTAATAGCCTAGCGTTAGTTTCGACCTTATTTATTTCCTAGTCTTCTTTTTCCCTTATGGGACATATACGGGCTGTAGGATCCATGGGTCTCCTACGGGCCGTCGATAAATGGGCCTGTAATTGGTGGGCCTCGGGCCATCGGATAAATGGGTCTACATGGGCCGTAATCGGGCGTAATTGGTATCGGCCCAGCACGGTAACAGGCCATAGGACAGCAAAGGCTTAATTCTTTCACAGGCATAACGGGTCGTTAATGGGCCAGAATATAGGACGGGCTAGAAACGGCGCAATGGGTTAACAGGCCAAAAACGGGCCGACTCTTGCCATGGGCCAAATTTGGCCCATTAGGGGAACATGCCAGTAATGAGCCGACTCTTGCCATGAGCCGAATTTGGCCCATTAGGGGAACATGCTAGTAACAGGCTGGAAGTAATCGAGGGCCAAAAAGGAGCCCAATAACATATGGGTCGTCAATAGGCCGAAAGCTAACACGGGCTGGAAACGGCCCATGAAAATCATGGGCCGTTAACAGGTATAAAGAAAATTACTGTTCATTATGGGCTAGAGTCACCGTGGGCCTGTAAAGGGCCGAAAGATATGAAGGCCTCATATGGGCCGAAAGACGTGGTGGGCCATACATGGGCCGAAAGTGAAATGGGCTGGCTAAATGGGCCAATGGTGGGCCGTGGCACGTGTCGACATATCAATGGTGAAGTGTCATGTAGTTGACGTTCACATGACACTACTAGAGGAAAGACAACATACATCTCATCAAAATATCGAACGAATACCAAATTCACATGACTACTTATAGCAAGACTTCTCCCATGTCCTCAGGAACAAACGTAACTACTCACAAATCATATTCATGTTCATAATCAGAGGGGTATTAATATGCATAATGGATCTGAACATATGATCTTCCACCAAATAAACCAACTAGCATCAACTACAAGGAGTAATCAACACTACTAGCAACCCACGGGTACCAATCTGAGGCTTTGGGACAAAGATTGGATACAAGAGATGAACTAGGGTTTTAGAGGAGATGGTGCTGGTGAAGATGTGGATGAAGATTTACCCCCTCCTGATGAGAGGATCGTTGGTGATGACGATGGCAATGATTTCCCCCTCCCGGAGGGAAGTTTCCCCGGCAAAGCAGCTCTGCCGGAGCTCTAGATTGGTTCCGCCTCGTGGCGGCGGAGTTTCTTCCTGAAAGCTTGCTTATGATTTTTTTCTCGGACGAAAGACTTCATATAGCAAAAGATGGGCACCGGAGGCCTGCCAGGGGGCGCCCAGGGGGTAGGGCATTCCTACCACCCTCGTGGCCAGGGTGTGGCCTCCCTCTGGTATTTTCTCTGCTCAGTATTTTTTATTAATTCCAAAAATGACATCCGTGAAGTTTCAGGACTTTTGGAGCTGTGCAGAATAGGTCTCTAATATTTGCTCCTTTTCCAGCCCAGAATCCCACCTGCTGGCATTCTCCCTCTTCATGTAAACCTTGTAAAATAAGAGAGAATAGGCATAAGTATTGCGACATAACGTGTAATAACAGCCCATAATGCAATAAATATCGATATAAAAGCATGATGCAAAATGGACGTATCAACTCCCCCAATCTTAGACCTCGCTTGTCCTCAAGCGGAAGCCAATAACGATAAATATGTCCACATGTTTAGAGATAGAGGTTTCGATAAAATAAAATACGTACATGAGGGCATCACGATCATTCTTATAACAGCAACACATAAATATATTGCCATATGATTTCTTATGCTCAAGTGATAATCTATTCACAATGTTAAGTATGAATTAGAAACTTCATTGAGAACCAACAAATTATAATCTCAATCGTTGAAGCAATTGCAATTTATCGTAACATCGGAAAGAGTCAATATAAGAGCTTTTCAGCAAGCCCACATACTCTACTATCTTATAGTCTTTCACAATTGCTAACACTCATGCAATATTTATGGTTATGGAGTTTTAATCGGACACCGAGAAAGATAGGGGCTTATAGTGTTGCCTCCCAACCTTTTACCTCAAGGGTAATGTCAACAATAATAGTTCATGCTAAATTACATCCAATTGGATATATATATATATATATATATATATATATATATATATATATCAGGATATTTCCAACACAATGTGATTTCCAAAGGATAAAATATAAAAATGAGAGGTGAAGATCACCATGACTCTTGCATAAGGTAAAAGATAAAAAGTAAAAGATAGGCCCTTCGCAGAGGGAAGCAGAGGTTGCCATGTGCTTTTAAGGTTGGATGCACAAAATCTTAATGCAAAAGAACGTCACTTTATATTGCCACTTGTGATATGAACCTTTATTATGCAGTCCGTCGCTTTTATTGCTTCCATATCACAAGATCGTATACATTTTATTTTCTCCACATTAATAAGTCATACATATTTAGAGAGCAATTTTTATTGCATGCAATGATGACAACTTACTTGAAGGATCTTACTCAATACATAGGTAGATATGGTGGACTCTCATGGCAAAACTAGGTTTAAGGATATTCGGAAGCACAAGTAGTATCTCTGCTTGGTGCAAAGGATTTGGCTAGCATGGGAGAGAAAGGTAAGCTCAACATGTTGGATGATCCATGAAAATATACTTTATTTCGGATATAAGAAAACATAACCCATTATGTTGTCTTCCTTGTCCAACATCAAATCTTTAGCATGTCATACTTTAATGAGTGCTCACAATCATAAAAGATGTCCAAGATAGTATATTTATATGTGAAAGCCTCTCTTTCTGTATTACTTCCTAGTAATTGCAACGATGACCAAAACTAAATTTGTCAACTCTCAACAACTTTTAATCATCATACTCTTTATATGTGAAGTCATTACTCTCCATAAGATCAGCATGATCTCTTTATTTCTTTTCATTCTTTATTTTTCTTTTTATTCCCTCAAGAGCATAGCAAGAAAATCAAGCCCTTGACTCAACACTAATCTTTATTATATATAGCTCACGGGCTCGATTACATAGAGGGATCATAAAGCAAAACTCAAAACTAAATCATACTAAAACTTTAATCTACTAGATCAAGATATTGCCAAAAGGATTGAACTAAGAAAAACGGTAAAGATAGGAGTGTGATGGTGATACGATACCGGGGCACCTCCCCCAAGTTTGGCAGTTGCCAAGGGGAGTGCCCATACCCATGTGATTATATCTCTTTTGCTAGTGAAGGAGTTGTTGATGATGTAGGCTCGCCGTCCCTCTTCCAAGGCATAGGATCCCCATCATAGAAGGATGATCGAGTCTCCGGGATCCTCAAATCTGCAGCCAAACTCATCCTCTTGAATCTATACTCATACTCACAGTTTTGGTTTTGCTGGTCATATATTTGGGCTTGGAGGTGCTCGATTTTCTCATGAAGCTTGAAGATGGCCTCCCCAATGTCCTTGGTGTCCAGCTTGTGGTTGTTGGTGAACTCCGTGATCATTATGTGATTGGAGTCAAGTCCGCGCTCCACCATCTCCTGACACTTGAAAACCTGTTGCTCCATTGCCTCGAGCCTTGTCTCCCCGCTTCCGGTCCTCCTTGGTCCCTCAACATCGCAGATGTGCAGCACCCCCTCATGCATCTCAATGGTTTGAGGGTGTTGCAGCACCTCCGCAAGGTAAGGGTTGATGACCTTCTCGAAGAACTTGTCCTTGGGGGCACTTGGAGACGTTATGGTGATCTAGATCTATAAACCTTGTAAAATAAGAGAGAATAGGCATAAGTATTGTGACATAACGTGTAATAACAACCCATAATGCAATAAGTATCGATATAAAAGCATGATGCAAAATGGACGTATCACCCCTCTGATCAACTACATCGACGACGTACCCTTCTCTTGCCAGAGCAACCAGGCAAGCTCGCCCCCTCTTGATCACCAGATATCGCCTATTCCTTGTCTCTATTGCTTGCATTAGAGAAATGTAGAATGTTGCTGCTTCCGGTTAATCCTATTCTGCTGCATAGCCTGACATTGTTGCTACAGTTGTACCCTTACCTGCAATCCTAAATGCTTAGTATAGGATGCTAGTATTCCATCAGTGGCTCTACATTCTTGTCCGTATGCCATGCTATTCTATCGGGCCATGATCACTCGGGAGGTGATCACGGGTATATACATACTACCCTATTATACATGATACATGTGGTGCCTAAAGTCGGGTCGTCTTGTAGAGTACCCACAAGTGATTCCGATGTGGGGGCTGAAAGGACAGGTGGTTCCATCCCGGTAGTGGTGGGCCTGGGTTCCTGACGGCCCCCGACTGTTACATTGTGGCGGAGCGACAGGGCAGGTTGAGACCACCTAGGGGAGAGGTGGGCCTGGCCCTGGTCGGCGTCCGCGGATACTTCAATTAACACGCTTAACGAGATCTTGGTATTTGATCTGAGTCTGGCCACTGGCCTATATGCACTAACCAACTACGCGGGAACAGTTATGGGCACTCGACGTCGTGGTATCAGCTGAAGCCTTCTTGATGTCAGCGATGGAGCGGCGCGCGCCAGGTTGGACTGGAATGCCTGCTCTTGTATAAGGGAGGCTAGGTCTGCTCACGGGCCGTGTCCGCAACGTGCCGGTGTGCAATGGGCGATGGCCCCAAACCCCTGTGCGCATAGGATTTAGACTGGCGTACTGACCTCTATGTTGTGCTTAGGTAGGGCTGCGACGTGTTGATCTTCCGAGGCCGGGCATGACCCGGAAAAGTGTGTCCGGCCAAAGGGGATCGAGCATGTTGGGTAATGTGGTGCACCCCTGCAGGGAAGTTTATCTATTCGAACAGCCGTGTCCCTCGGTAAAAGGACGACCCGGAGTTGTACCTTGACCTTATGACAACTAGAACTGGATACTTAACAAAACACACCCTTCCAAGTGCCAGATATAACCCGGTGATCGCTCTCACACAGGGCGACAAGGGGAGGATCGCCGGGTAAGATTATGCTATGCGATGATACTCGGTGAACTTACCATCTACTCTCTTCTACATGCTGCAAGATGGAGGCTGCCAGAAGGGTAGTCTTCGATAGGACTAGCTATCCCCCTCTTATTCTGGCATTCTGCAGTTCAGTCCATCGATATTGCCCCTTTACACAGATACCCATGTATATGTAGCATAGATCCTTGCTTGCGAGTACTTTGGATGAGTACTCACGGTTGCTTTTCTCCCTCTTTTCCCCTTTCCTTTCTTCTTGGTTGTCGCAACCAGATGCTGGAGCCTAGGAGCCAGACGCCACCGTCGATGATGACTCCTACTACACTGGAGGTGCCTACTACTACGTGCAGGCCGCTGACGACGACCAGGAGTAGTTTAGGAGGATCCCAGGTAGGAAGCTTGCGCCTCTTTCGATCTGTATCCCAGTTTGTGCTAGCCATCTTATTGCACCTTGTTTAACTTATGTCTGTACTCAGATATTGTTGCTTCCGCTGACTCGTCTATGATCGAGCACTTGTATTCGAGCCCTCGAGGCCCATGGCTTGTATTATGATGCTTGTATGACTTATTTTATTTTTAAAGTTGTGTTGTGACATCTTGCCATGAGTCCCTGATCTTGATCGTACACGTTTGCATGTATGATTAGTGTATTATTGAATCAGGGGCATCAAAAGCTTTTATCAGAGCCGACTTCCTGTAGGAATCCCCCTTCCAAACTCCTTGGCCGAAGTTGAGTCTAGTCAGTGAAAACTGTTTTACTAACATGGTTGTGTGGGCCCACATCTCCACTGGGTGGTATTAGGATCTTTTACTCCTCGATCTTTACTCTAGGACTCTGTTCTCTCTTCTATTCGGGTTAAATGATTTTTGCTAACGCCGACTCTAGGTTCTCGTAACAACTTCCTCCCGGAGAGCCCCTTACTCGAGATGATTACTTGGTGCACCAGAAGCTTTTGAAGATACTCTTCGATATTATCTCGATACTCTGTGCCCACCGCTTTTGCTATTCCCGACCATCGATAAACCCTTATGGATAACTACTTACACTTGTCATTCATACCTTCATTCCCAGTTGCCCTTGTTATTACTTGATCCCCTGAAAAATTCTTCGAAATTCCGAGAATCCTTTGTGCCCACCTCTTTGCAGCTCTTTTCCACATTAATACCCATACGGCTAATTCCTCGCACATACCAAGTATCCACTCATCACCAGTTGTTCATGTGTTTCAAAAAGGTCTTCGAAATACTATTCAAACTTCCGGAAATCCTCAACAGCGTATTGCTCTTGAAATTCTTACTTGCTTGCATTATGGTTAATCCCATAAGTATAGTAATCTTACTGGCATGCTTTGTCACTATCATTTTGGGTCAGTTGATTCAATATGTTGCGAATGCTCGCAATGTTCAATCAGAACCTAGAATTCAACCTTCCGGTTTGGGTGTCATTTTAAAAACAAAAGATGGTTCTTGACCAATCAAATTGCCATCGATTGTACTCCTAAGCCTACTCAACTTATCCAACTTTAATCAGAGCGTTTGGTTCTGATCCCTTGATTTGGAAATCATAATTATTTTGCAATTGAGCTTTGAATTATTTAGTTGTTTCTATAATCCTATTTCCTTGCAATCTCTCTTCATCTGGTTGAGTACCGATGCTCACATCAGATCCCTTGAGGACCACCAGATTCTTTGTTGGATTTTATCCTCAATGTCCTTCATATTCAATCACTTCGGAAGTTCTTTCCCTGATACAAAATGACATTGGTAAATCCTATTCTCGGATTTGGACAGCCATGCTCTGCTTTCGAGGTAGTGATAATTACTCTCGAAGCTTGTGGTATATGTTTGTAAGATGCCCCGATGGGTTGAACCTACGCATTCCTTAATCTGTGTGAACCCGAAAGTTTACCAAGGGTCATACTCCTCTGGTAATTCACCAGGTAGATCTTCACACTCAAATCATTTTTAGTAGAGAAGTAAATGAAAGGTTATGCATTGAAGAAGTGGGATTCAACCTTAAACTTTACGTTCATGCCCATGGACACGATGTAGATCTTATCATGGAAGCTTCTTTAAAATTAATTGTCCCCTTGGTATAAGTTCATCTTATATCTGAGATTTGGTCTTTTGCAATCATGGTTTCGACCATATTGTCCTTCTTTTATCCCATTTCTCGACGAGTTAAAATACTTATCTTCTCAGATCACTACGCCTGCCCAACCTCTGTTTTGATCTACCTTCGAGTATTACCCCCTGGTATCTCGAGGATATCACCCCATTGAACTACATGTTGTGAATTTATGATAAAGTAGTTGCTTTCCCCATCATAGTCACTCCACGGGTTCTGAGTTGTCGTCAACCGGGAACACCGATTAGTGAATCGAATCAACACTGTCATTCAATTCTCCTAGTACTTTGTTGTTGAGATGTTTAATACTCCATCACGTCACTCCTAGCCTGATCGGTTACTTCATGATCGTGCTAATTTTAACTATGCTACCTGGTCCTTCTTCCCGGAGCACAAATTTCGACGGTGAGCTAATCCTACGTCGATCTTCCTCGCCTTATGGTTTCACCTCAAACAGCAAACTTGATTTCAGGTTTGTGTCGTACGCATGGTTCTAATAACATTTCGCTTCATCATTCCTTAAATTTGATGTCATCACAGATCGATTACATCTTCATGAAATCTCTCGACAAATGTGTCGTGATCATCATCGGCATTCTGATCTCTTCTAGGATATCAATTGAATTCATGATGAGAAATACCATCCTTGCCCTTGATGATTTGTGTTATCGTCGACCACTTTATTGCCTTCCGTTCAACACAAACTTGCTCGTGTTTTGTGTTGTACCTTGAGATCCTTGCTATCCAACATTTGTTCTTCTTTACCTTGGAGTATTACCATCTTTTACGTCAAGAATGTCGTGAGAATTTCACCACCTCTTAAGAATTCTTGATATAGTAATACTTCTCGCCATCTCCGTTCATATCTTGGTCCCTGTGTTGTTTCTTACCGGGATACTAGCCATTTAACTACGATGTGTGAATTCAAAACTTCTAGCATCCCTATTGCTTTGAAGTTAATGGTCCATAATTCATTCTTAGACCATTTGTTATCGAATCACCATTCTAACATTGATCATGCTACCTAAGCCATATTTAGGGTGCACCTATCAACCAATGTTTAATCAGGTATGTTTACCTCGAGCATACCTCATTATATCATTTGATCTGACAAATGTTATCTCCTTGTTCACATAATTGTGGAAATCCAACCTTTGGAATTCTCGATGAATTGTCGATGAGTCCATCAGCCACCTCCTTGTCCTCTCCTTGGTTTACTGATGAACTCTTGTTTCAGAACTCACTTCCATAGTTCATTTCCCAAGAATCTTGCAATGACATCTCATCAATTTTTGTTGCACCTTTTCTTCTCACGCATCCCGAGTCTAAGATATCATGACACCAATCAGATCTGAATCTCGGTCAGATAGGATGGTTGGAACATATGTCCAAGAGTTATAACGTTGGTCTGTATACGACCTGGTAAGGTGATGTCATACCTAGCACACCTGGCCGGAGGATCTATTGTTATACTTTTCTTTTTCATAAGGTTAGCCATTCCTCCATGAGGAAATTGTAAGACTTATTCTATGAGTTGTTCTTGATGGATCCTTTGTGTATCCAAAGTATGACCTTTGCTTGAAGACCATGTCAATGCTATCTCGAAGCATGTATGTGGTACTCCTATCATCAATAAGAAAACTTGAAGCACAATGCTAAATTTTCTTAATCAAATTATCCAAACATCGTTGTACGGGTAATGTCATGAAATTTCTCTCCCCTCTCCTAATGGGTTCTCTACAATTATATCATGTCATGGGTATCATTCTTTGCTTGTCCTTGGGAAGGATATACCCCTGAATTATGTGTTTAAAAACATTTTTCCTTTCCATTGTTATGTTTAATCTGATAATCACATTTTCCTTTCCATTGTTTTTTAACCTTCTTGAGGTTTATATGATCTAAGCAGTAACAAGTCACTGCTTTTGTAAGCACCTCGGTGTACAACTCTGTTAGTAAGACCCTGTTACTTTTGTTGATGACATTCCGGTAACCACCGATGGACGAGAACCTTGCCTATTGGTCCGGCTCGTTCAACGAGCAGGAAATGGTTCTCTTCGTCCCTTGCCCTTGGTACCGATGTTGTTGCCGACATAACTGATAGACTATCCTCTGACATGCTTTGCTTACATGATCGTGCAAGATGTCACCGCCCTTCCTACTTTTAACCCACATGGTGGGCCCATAACCCACAGTTCCACAGGATCGAAACCTGACTCTCATGTACACCCCTGTTGCCAAAGTTATTCCTCGCGCTTGACTTTGTATGTTATTCACGGGGTCACTTTCCTAGTAATCTATTCTAGTATCATACACAATACTTATTCCCATTGCTCTGAACCCCTTTCACACTTTGTTCAGGCATCGAACGATTGCCTACTGATACCTCTTGAGCACTGCGTTGGATTTCCCCGAAGAGGAGAGCATAATGCATCAAAGTAGCGTAAGTATTTCCCTCAGTTTTTGAGAACCAAGGTATCAATGCAGTAGGAGGCCACGCTCAAGTCCCTCGTACCTACACAAAAACAATAGCTCCACGCAACCAACGGGATTAGGGGTTGTCAATCCCTTCACGGTTACTTACGGGGGTGAGATCTGATAGACATGATAGATAATATTTTTGGTATTTTTGGTATAGAGATGCAAAGTGAAAAGTAAAAAGGCAAAGTAAAAAAGCAAGCAAGCTTAAAGTGATGGAGATTAATATGAGGAAAATAGACCTGGGGGCCATAGGTTTCACTAGTGGCTTCTCTCAAGAGCATAAGTATTCTACGGTGGGTGAACAAATTACTGTTGAGCAATTGACAGAATTGAGCATAGTTATGAGAATATCTAGGTATGATCATGTATATAGGCATCACGTCCGAGACAAGTAGACCGACTCCTGCCTGCATCTACTACTATTACTCCACTCATCAACCGCTATCCAGCATGCATCTACAGTATTAAGTTAAAAACAGAGTAACGCCTTAAGCAAGATGACATGATGTAGAGGGATAGTTTCATGCAATATGATAAAAACCCCATCTTGTTATCCTCGATGGCAACAATACAATACGTGCCTTGCTGCCCCTTCTGTCACTAGGAAAGGACACCGCAAGATTGAACCCAGAGCTAAGCACTTCTCCCATGGCAAGAAAGACCAATCTAGTAGGCCAAACCAAATTGAATATTCGATGAGACTTGCAAACATAACCAATCATACATAAAAGAATTCAGAGAAGACTCAAATATTATTCATAGATAGACTTGATCATAAACCCACAATTCATCGATCTCAAAGAACACACCGCAAAAAGAAGATTACATCGAATAGATCTCCACAAGAGAGGGGGAGAACATTGTATTGATATCCAAAAAGAGAGAAGAAGCCATCCAGCTAATAACTATGGACCCGTAGGTCTGAGGTGAACTACTCACACTTCATCGGAGGGGCTAGGATGATGTAGAAGCCCTCCATGATGAAGGCCCTCTCCGGCGGAGCTCCGGAACAGGCCCCAAGATGGGATCTCGTGGGTACAGAAGGTTGCGGCGGTGGAATTAGGTTTTTGGCTCCGTATCTGATCGTTCGGGGGTATGTAGGTATATGTAGGAGGAAGAAGTACGTCAGTGGAGCAACAGGGGGCCCACGAGGCAGGGGGCACGCCCTAGGGGGTGGGCGTGCCCCCCACCCTCTTGACCGCCTCTTTTGTTCCTTGGAGTAGGGTCCAAGTCTCCTGGATCACGTTCGGTGAGAAGATCACGTTCCCGAAGGTTTCATTCCGTTTGGACTCCGTGTGATATTCTGTTTCTCCGAAACACTGAAATAGGAAAAAAAAACAGCAATTCTGGGCTGGGCCTCTGGTTAATAGGTTAGTCCCAAAAATATTATAAAAGTAGAAAATAAAGCCCATTATAGTCCAAAATAGTAGATAATATAGCATGGAGCAATCAAAAATTATAGATACGTTGGAGACGTATCAGGCATCCCCAAGCTTAATTCCTATTCGTCCTCGACTAGGTAAATGATAAAAAGAGAATTTTTGATGTGGAGTGCTACTTGGCATAATTTCAATGTAAATCTTCTTAATTGTGGTATGAATATTCAGATTCGAAAGATTCAAGACAAAAGTTCATATTGACATAAAAATAATAATATTTCAAGCATACTAATAAAGCAATCATGTCCTCTCAAAATAACATGGCCAAAGAAAGTTATCCCTACAAAATCATATAGTCTGGCTATGCTCTATCTTCACCACACAAAGTACTTAAATCATGCACAACCCCGATGACAAGCCAAGCAATTGTTTCATACTTTAACATTTTCAAAACTTTTTCAATCTTCACGCAATACATGAGCGTGAGCCATGGATATAGCACTATATGTGGAATAGAATGGTGCTTGTGGAGAAGACAAAAAGAGGGGAATATAGTCTCACATCAACTAGGCGTATCAACGGGCTATGGAGATGCCCATCAATAGATATCAATGCGAGTGAGTAGGGATTGCCATGCAACAGATGCACTAGAGCTATAAGTATATGAAAGCTCAACAAAAGAAACTAAGTGGCTGTGCATCCAACTCGCTTGCTCACGAAGACCTAGGGCATTTTGAGGAAGCCCATCATTGGAATATACAAGCCAAGTTCTATAATGAAAATTTTCCACTAGTAAATGAAAGTGATATCATAGGAGACTCTCTATCATGAAGATCTTGGTGCTACTTTGAAGCACAAGTGTGGTAAAAGGATAGTAACATTGTCCCTTCTCTCTTTTTCTCTCATTTTTCTATTTGGGCCCCCCTTTTTTTGGCCTCTTTTTTTTGTCCGGAGTCTCATCCCGACCTGTGGGGGAATAATAGTCTCCATCATCCTTTCCTCACTTGGGACAATGCTCTAAAAATGATGATCATCACACTTTTATTTTTCTTACAACTCAACAATTACAACTCGAAACTTAGAACAAAATATGACTCTATGTGAATGCCTCCAGTGGTGTACCGGGATATGCAATGATTCAAGAGTGACATGTATGAAAGAATTATGAACGGTGGCTTTGCCACGAATATGATGTCAACTACATGATCATGCTAGCAATATGACAATGATGGAGCGTGTCATAATAAATAGAACGGTGGAAAGTTGCATGGCAATATATCTCGGAATGGCTATGAAAATGCCATAATAGGCAGGTATGGTGGCTGTTTTGAGAAAGGTATATGGTGGGTGTATGATACCGGCGAAAGGTGCGCGGTATTAGAGAGGCTAGCAATGGTGGAAGGAAGGGAAAAGTGTGTATAATCCATGGACTCAACATTATTCATAAAGAACTCATATACTTATTGCAAAAATCTAGAAGTTATCAAAGAAAAGTGAAGCACATAGAGCAAAACTATAAAGCTTAAAAGATATAAGTGAAGCACATAGAGCAAAACTATAAAGCTCAAAAGATATAAGTGAAGCACATAGAGTATTCTATCAAATTTCAATTCATGTATGGCTCTCTCAAAAGGTGTGTACAGCAAGGATGATTGTGGCACACTAACAAACAAAGACACAAATAATACAAGACGCTCCAAGCAAAACACATATCATGTGGTGAATAAAAATATAGCTCCAAGTAAAATTATCGATGGAAGTAGACGAAAGAGGGGATGCCTTCCGGGGCATCCCCAAGCTTTGACTTTTTGGTGTCCTTGGATTATCTTGGGGGTGCCATGTGCATCCCCAAGCTCACGCTCTTGCCACTCCTTGTTCCATAATCCGTCAAAAGAATTTACCCAAAATTTGAAAACTTCACAACACAAAACTCAACAGAAATCTCGTGAGCTCCGTTAGCGAAAGAAAATAAAAGACCACTTCAAGGTACTGCAATGAACTCATTCTTTATTTATATTAGTGTTAAACCTACTGTATTCCAACTTCTCTATGGATTATAAACTATTTTACTAGCCATAGATTCATCAAAATAAGCAAACAACACACGAAAAACAGAATCTGTCAAAAACAGAACAGTCTGTAGTAATCTGTAACTAACGGAAACTTCTGGAACTCCAAAACATCTATAAAAATTGGACGACCTAGACAATTTGTTTATTGATTAGTAGAAATTGGAATCAGTATTTTATCACGTTCTGGTGATTTTTAACAATCATTTTCGTGAACAGAAAGATTCTGGAAATTACAGCAAGATCAAATAATTATCATCCAAGAAGATCCTATAGGTCTAACTTGGCACAAACACTAATTAAAACACAAAACCAAATCTAAACAGAAGGTAGATGGATTATTTATTCATAAACAGAAGCAAAAAACAAAAAAAACAAAAAAAAAGTTGGGTTGCCTCCCAACAAGCGCTATCCTTTAACGCCCTAGCTAGGCATAAGATTTCAATGATGCTCACGTGAAAGACAAGAATTGAAGCATACAGAGAGCATCATAAAACAAGTGAAAAACACATCTAAGTCTAACATAATTCCTATGCATAGGCATCTTATAGGAAAACAAATTATCAATACAATGAAAAACTAGCATATGCAAGGAAGCGGAAAGAAACAATAGCAATCTCAACATAACGAGAGGTAATTTGGTAACATGAAAATTTCTACAACCTCATTTTCCTCTCTTATAATAATTACATGTAGGATCATAAGAAAATTCAACAATATATCTGTCACAAAACATATTCTTAACACGATCCACATGCATGCAAAGTTGACAATCTTCCAAAATAGTGGGATTAACATTAACTAAAGTCATGACCTCTCCAAACCCACTTTTATCAAAAATTTCATAAGATTGAATATTCTCCAAATATGTGGGATCTAAAGTTGACACTCTTCCAAACCCACTTTCAATATTATTGCAAACAATATTATCAATCTCATATTCATCATGGGGATTAAATAAATTTTCAAGATCATAAGAATCACCCCAATCATGATCATTGAACAAGTAGTAGACATAGCAAAACTAGCATCCCCAAGCTTAGGGTTTTGCATATTATTAGCACAATTGACATCAAGAGAATTTATAGTAAAATCATTGAAATCATGCTTTTCATTGAGGGAGATATCAAGCATGGGTGCAATAGCAACGATCTCATTTTTAACATAAGGAGCTATAGCAAATTCATCTTCATAAATATTGGCATCATGGCCACAAGAATAGCAAGCATCATGTTCACCAAGGGATATCTCAACCAAATCATCGGAATCATCATTATCTATAGATTCATGCATGTCATTATTTGCTTCCAAAGCAACGGTCATTCTTTCAATAAATTCTTGGACATAGACATTATGAGCAAGGTTTTCATTGCAATATTTAAGTATGACAGAATTTTCAGATTTGTTGAGAATAAAATCATACTTTTCAATCAAAGAAGAAACTTCATGAGCACCCTTAAAAACAACAAATTCTTCAATTTGTTCAATATCATAGTAACTATAAACACCCCTTGCATAAGAAGATAAGATTTCATTATCATTGAACTCACATAGGTAGGGAAGGTGTTTTTTAGAGTTCTTAGAGCAACAAGTAAAATCACACATTTCACAAAGATTCCAAGCATAGCATCGCAAACTATTTATATGATACCATAAGAGTCTCCCTTTTTCAGACAAACGATGATGCACAAAATGAGCATGCTCATCTAAAGATTTCCCATCAACTAGGCTAGTTGGGGTTTCAGCACGAGCGCATAAGGATCGAAGATGATCCAAGTAGAACACTTTAAGTGGATCCATGTCAATAGATTTTTAGCAAGCAAAGATACAAGCAAATAGAAGGTACGTGGAAACAGAAACAAAGACACATACGGGAAGAAGGCGAATAGAAAAGAGAGGCGAATAAAATGGCAAGGGTGAAGTGGGGGAGAGGAAAACGAGAGGCAAATGGCAACTAATGTAATGCGGGAGATAGGGATTGTGATGGGTACTTGGTATGTTGGCTTTTGCGTAGACTCCCCGGCAACGGCGCCAGAAATGGCTCGCTGTCGGGATTCCAAATCTTGACTTGACCTTGCGAAAGCCTCCCCGGCAACGGCGCCAGAAATTCTTCTTGCTACCTCTTGACCACTGCGTTGGATTTCCCCGAAGAGGAGAGGATGATGCAGGAAAGTAGCGTAAGTATTTCCCTCAGTTTTTGAGAACCAAGGTATCAATCCAGTAGGAGGCCACGTTCGAGTCCCTCGTACCTACACAAAACAATAGCTCCACGCAACCAACTCGATTAGGGGTTGTCAATCCCTTCACGATTACTTATGGGGGTGAGATTTGATAGAGATGATAGATAATATTTTTGGTATTTTTGGTATAGAGATGCAAAGTGAAAAGTAAAAAGGCAAAGTAAAAAGCAAGCAAGATTAAAGTGATGGAGATTAATATGAGGAAAATAGACCCGGGGGCCATAGGTTTCACTAGTGGCTTCTCTCAAGAGCATAAGTATTCTACGGTGGGTGAACAAATTACTATTGAGCAATTGATAGAATTGAGCATAGTTATGAGAATATCTAGTTATGATCATGTATATACGAATCATGTCCGAGACAAGTAGACCGACTCCTGCCTGCATCTACTACTATTACTCCACTCATCGACCACTATCCAGCATGCATTTAGAGTATTAAGTTAAAAACATAGTAACGCCTTAAGCTAGATGACATGATGTAGAGGAATTGTTTCATGCAATATGATAAAAACCCCATCTTGTTATCCTCGATGGAAACAATACAATACGTGCCTTGCTGCCCCTTCTGTCACTGGGAAAGGACACCGCAAGATTGAACCCAAACCTAAGCACTTCTCCCATGGCAAGAAAGACCAATCTAGTAGGCCAAACCAAATTGATAATTCGAAGAGACTTGCAAAGATAACCAATCATACATAAAAGAATTCAGAGAAGATTCAAATATTATTCATAGATAGACTTGATCATAAACCCACAATTCATCAGTCTCAACAAACACACCGCAAAAAGAAGATTACATCGAATAGATCTCCACAAGAGAGGGGGAGAACAATGTATTGAGATCCAAAAAGAGAGAACAAGCCATCTAGCTAATAATTATGGACCCGTAGGTCTGAGGTGAACTACTCACACTTCATCGGAGGGGCTAGGATGATGTAGAAGCCCTCCGTGATGACGGTCCTCTCCGGCGGAGCACCGGAACAGGCCCCAAGATAGGATCTCGTGGGTACAGAAGGTTGCGGCGGTGGAACTAGGTTTTTTGCTCCGTATCTGATCGTTCGGGGGTACGTACGTATATGTTGGAGGAAGAAGTACGTCGGTGGAGCAACAGGGGCCCACGAGGCAGGGGGCGCATCCTAGGGGGTGGGATCGCCGTAGAGGGGTGTGCGCCCCCCCCACCCTCGTGACCGCCTCTTTTGTTCCTTGGAGTAGGGTCCAAGTCTCCTGGATCACGTTTGGTGAGAAAATCACGTTCCTGAAGGTTTCATTCCGTTTGGACTCCGTTTTATATTTTGTTTCTCCGAAACACTGAAATAGGCAAAAATCAACAATTCTGGGCTGGGCCTCCAGTTAATAGGTTAGTCCCAAAAATAATATAAAAGTGGAAAATAAAGCCCATTATAATCCAAAATAGTAGATAATATAGCATGGAGCAATCAAAAATTATAGATATGTTGGAGACGTATCACCTACCCACTTAAACTTCCCATGGCACCTTCTTACTTCGCTCTCGAATTTTTCTTAAGTTTCAGTTCGAGAGTTACTTTCCGCCACCTTCCCCGATGTCAGCTACAAGGTAGTCAACCTTGCAGAGGTCTGTTCTTTCAAAGATATCCTTATCCTTTTCATAAGTACGATGGAGTTACCGAAGAAAGGATGATGACTTCATCATGATGAATGGCAGAAGAGAAATGAAGACATCAAAGAAATAGATCGACCTCTTCAAAAAGAGTAACCAAGACCGAGAAGAATCGTTACAATTTCGTTACCAAGTCCTCCCCCCTTACTTCCCCTCTTAAATCTCGGGACGAGATTTCTTGTAGTGGAGGAGAATTGTGACGCCCGATAATTAAGCTACAGTGAACCTCTGCTAATGATGCCACGTACCACGGTTATTGTTGCTAATCCTGCGTTAGTTTGAAGCCGATTCATATTCAAATTCAAAATCAAGCAAACAATAAAAGGTTTCAAATATTAAACCTAAAATGTTCGGAGTGAACCAAATATTGCATAGGTAATTAGGGTGGAGAAACCACACCTTTATAAAATACTTAAATACTATAAAATGAATAAAACAGTAGCAAAAACTATTATTTAAATACTTTTAAATATTAAATAATTACGAAACTATTTTAGCTTGGGTAGCAAGTTAATGTCGCAGTGGCATATTTGGTAACATCAAATTAGGTGTCATTTTGGTATTTTGCTAAAACAAAAATAACAGAAAACAGAAAAGAAAATAAATAAAAAGCAAAAGATAAAACGAAAAACAAAAGGAATAAAAGGACCTCCCTGGCCAACTAGGCCAACAGGTCCAGCTGGCCACCCACACGACCCAGCCGGCCCATCTTGGCTGTATAACCCCCACACGCCAGAAACCCTAGCCCGATACCTTCCCCACTCTCCCCTCTCGGTCCACTCCCCCCACAACCTCCTCTGCCCCCCCCCCCCCCCCGATCTGAATCGGGGAAACGGCGCCCAACCCCGTTGCCGCGACCCTTCGCCGTCACCGTCGCCAACCGTCGTCGCAAGGAGAACCACCTCGCCGTCGTCGTTCGCCGGGGCAACCCCCACCGGAGCTCTTCTGCCTCAACCCCTCGTCGGATCTGCGCCCCTCCCACATCAGCCTCCTCCTTGCCGGACTTCTCGCGTCACCGACCTCCTCCCTGAAGGTCTCCGTCGAGCCCGCTGCCATTCCCCTATGACCCCGCCATGAGCACCTCCCTCTCCTCGCACTCCCCTTCCCCGTGTCGACATCACCGTGCCCGCTGTCCCGCACCTGCGCACCCCCGCGCTCGCATGCGGCCTCGACGGCCCCCCGCTGCTGCTCTCTGCTTCCCATTCCTCTGCTCTGCACGCCGGTCCGCGCGCCCCTTGTCTGCTCACCCTTCCCACACTCTGCCGCTCCCCGGTCGTGACCTATAGCGCGCACACGTCCCCACTCCCTGGTGCCACCCGCAGCCGCTCCTGGATGCCTCTGCAGTGTGCCGATGATGCCTGATGTGTTGCTGCTACCTGCGTGCTGCTGCACTAACTTCTTCTACATCGCTGCTGCTACCTGCTTGTCTCACTGCTGCTGCGTGTTACACGCGCCGCAACCTCCCTCTACCTTCGGTTGCTGACGTCGTGTCCTCTAGTGCAGCTGCTGCTACTCGCTATTTCCTGCGACCGCGGCTGCCTGCTGCCATCTGCGTACAGTCGCGCTGCACTGGTCGCCCCGTGCACGCCCTCTGCAGCTGCTCCGGCCACGCCCACCGGTGGCCACGCCGTTGGTCTCGCCCAAGGCCAGCACCCCGGCTCACCCCAGTCGGGCGCCCACACGCCCTGCGCCCGTAAAATGTGCGCCCGTTAAGGCCCCCTAGGCCTATGACAAAGGGGCCCCATCCCCAGAACGTTAAAAAGGGATATAAAAAGAACTAAAAATAAATAAATAAATAAATATAGTAATTAATTAATTAACTTAATTAATTTGGTTTAATTAAACTAATTAAAATCTATTACCATAATAACATAGTAAGACTAAATTAACTAGTTAGTGAATGTAACAGTCAATGACAGGGGGCCCCACCCCCTGTTGGCCAGTCAACGTTGACTGGTCAACTAGGACCCCCTGGCCCACCCATCAGCCTCTGGTACACTTCTGTGTACGCAGAGCTGGGTGCACCTAGCATTTGCTATTTAATTTCGAATTAATAATGATTCCGGAATATTACTAAACTTGGAAAAATCATAATAAATAAACCGTAGCTCGAATGAAAAAACTTTGTACATGAAAGTTGCTCAGAACGATGAGACGAATCCGAAATTGCAGTTCGTTCGTCCGCCACACGTCCCTAGCATAGTGAACCTGCAACATTTCCCCTCCGTTTCGTCTGTCCAAAAACGCGAAAAACCGGAAATACTTTTCTGGATGTTTCCCCCTTTGCCGGTATCACCTAGTACTGCGTTAGGTCACCTCTAGCACCGCGTATTGCCATGTTATGCTTTGTGATGCTTTGATTTCTTTGTTATTTATTGTGTTCCCCTTCGTTACCGACTACATCGACGACGAACCCTTCTCTTGCTAGAGCAACCAGGCTAGCCCCCCCTTGATCACCAGCTATCGCCTATTCCTTCTCTCTACTGCTTGCATGAGAGTAGTGTAGCATGTTACTGCTTTCGGTTAATCCTATTCTGCTGCATAGCCTGACATTGTTGCTACAGTTGTACCCTTACCTGCAATCCTAAATGCTTAGTATAGGATGCTAGTATTCCATCAATGGCCCTACATCCTTGTCCGTCTGCCATGCTACTCCATCGGGCCGTGATCACTCGGGACGTGATCACGGGTATATACATACTACACTATTATACATGATACATGTGGTGACTAAAGTCGGGTCGGCTCGTAGATTACTCGCAATTGATTCCGATGTGGGGGCTGAAAGGATAGGTGGTTCCATCCCGGTAGTGGTGGGCCTGGGTTCTTGACGACCCCCGACTGTTACTTTGTGATGGAGCGACAGGGCAGGTTGCACTACAAAAAAATACACTTCCGTGATGATACATGTTGTCACAGTAGGTCGCGTTTTTTGTCATGCATGTACATCCATGACAAATTTATGATAGAATCAAGATAGTCATACCTGTGTTGTCATAGAAGTGTTCCATGACATTACCAAAATTATCATCATGGAAGTGTCCACTTCCATAACGATAAATCACGCGTCACAGAAGTGCTTTCGTCAAGGGTGACCGACACGTGGCATCCACCGTAACGGAACGCCGTTAAGCTATCGGGTCGGGTTTTGGATCCGATAACCCGTTAACAACCCCGACTAATGGGGATTTTCCACGTGTAAAATCATCATTGGCTAGAGGAACACGTGTCGGCTCATTGTTGGGACAAATGTCATCCACTCACTGGACAGAAGGCGCCTATGATACGTCGACACATGGCACGGCCCAACAGTGGCCCATTCCTATGAAAAGGCTGGCCCGTTTGACTTGGTCAAAAGCTGGTGGGCCGGCCCATGGAAAGCCTGTTAACGACCTGTTCACATATAGCCCATTTACAGCCCGCTAACCCAAGGCCCGTTACGCCCTATCCGAATTAGGCCCAGTAGCGTCATCTGGACCACCCAATATGATTCCAGCCCGTTTTCACTTCTGGCCCATGATGTCTTTCGGCCCATATGAGGCCCTATGTAACTCTTGGCCTATTAACGGCCCGTGGTGAAACTGGCCCGTAATGAACAGTGTATCACTTTAAACCCATTAACGGCCCATGGTGAAACTGGCCCGTAATGAATAGTGTACACTTTATACCCATTAACGGCCCGTTATTCTGTTGGGCCGTTTCCATCCCATGTTATCTTTCGGCCTTCTTAGAGCCCATTTATTCTTGGGCTCATTTCCAGCATTCGTTTACTTACGGCCCGTTACTGTCATTTTCTGCTTGTGGGCCAAATTCAGCCCATGGTTACAGTCAGCCCGTTTGTGGTTCGTTAATACGTTGGGTCGTTTTCATAGCGTCATCAAATACGGCCTATTAATGATGGCCCGTTCTGGTCAGCCCATGAACGGACGATTCCAACTCTAGACCATTTACGGCCATAATGCGGTTTGGCCCATGTTTGGCCAATCGATTATACGGCCCGTATAAGGCCCATTGATGATACGGCCCGCAGAAGGCCCATTGTTTCTACGGCCCGTAGAAGGCCCATTGTTTGTACGGCCCATAGAAGGCCCACTATTTCTACGGTCAGTAGGAGGCCCAGTGTCACTACAGTAAATATTAGCCCATGGTTATTGTGGCCTAGTTTTTAAAAATAGGTTATTGCAGCCACTAGCTAACCGCGGAAAAAGAATTGCAATGACTACAAGCAAACAAATAAACAAGACAACAAGGAAATAAATAAGCAAGCAACTAACACTAGGCTATCACGGCTATTACACATATTACATCCACTGGGCATCAAAGCAGCATATCATATACACTGGTTGTCAAAGTTGGCAACCAGCGCAAATAAACGTCGCAGCAAAACAAATCCAGAACTGAAACCACTTCAGAAGATCTCAAGAAACAATATCCTGGGTACCCATAATGCTGGCAAGATGCTTAGCAAGCTTATTAACTTTCTCTTGTTTGGCGCTTAAATCTTCGAGTGCTTGCTGTTGCACCAGAAAATATGCATATGAATTCTGCAGGGACTTCCTCAGTCCTTCAGCTTCCTGTCGCAGCACATCTGATCAATGTTTTCAACTTGAAGTTGAGACTCTAGAAGACGAACTGATTCAGGCAAAAAGTTCGCAGAGCTTGTGCCAGCAGTAGTGGCCAGTAACTCGAACACTACATCAAGACAGGACTTTTGGGTTCCCTCACTATCGTCAAGATAGTTTTTATCAGCTTTCTCGGAGACCAACAAGGATGTCTCACTATCTTGAACCTTATCTGCATTACTTCCTTTACCATTGGATAACGCAGTACTGTTCTCCAATATTTTGTCCGCATTCTAAAAGAGAAACAAGCAGACACATCACATGTTTACCATGTTGTATATGAAACTCATTTTGGTAAATGAGTTTAGTAGTAAAGTGGACAGGATAACAACATGGAACAAACATATATCTATGTACCATGGTCACTTTATGGTCTATATCATTCTAGGTTTTGTTGCCAAATCAAGATAGAGACACAGTTCAAATAATATTTGTTCAAGACAAAGCAGAATAGACAGAATATAAGTGTGGGTAACTATAGAGCAATAACAACACTTGTAATGTGCATGACATGTGAACATAACTGTTTATTCGATTGAAACTAAAATCAACATAGAGTAGGTTACAACAGAAAACCAGTTAAATAAATAGGTTTAAAACATACCTATTGCGCCATTGGAGTTTCAATTCCATCCTTCAAATTTGAAAATAGTTTGTATGAGTAAATACAGTAATGCAAGAGCAAAGGAGTATGAACCATAGATACAGAACCTAACCTGAGAACAAATCTTCTTCTCCTTTAAGTGTTGAGTTGGGATCCGGAGTGGTGGTCCTCGTGCTTTGGGCACTATAGTTCCCTTACTAACTGCTCGTGTTTGGGTGCTCTGTGGTGGAGACGGTGATGTGTCAACTGGAACTAGGCTACTATCTGCTGGGGTTGGGGTTAGAAGGGGTGTAGCTGGTTCTCTGTCCAACTGGGTAGGGGTACAATCTGCGAGAGTCTGGGTTATGTGTGGTGGATCTGGTCCTTGGGCAAATACAACTGTGGTTCTATCTGCATCAACTGGTAGCACTATCTTTTCTGAAGGTCGTGTTGTTACTCCCTTAGATACTGCCATCATGCTCTCCAATTCAAATGGCTGATAAACAAGAAAAGTAATTGAAAGTATAGACATTGTATGATAGACAGGTACAATGGATAGTGGGGAATTGTCGGGGGAAATCGGCCTCCACGAGCACCTATGGGGACGGAGCCCCTTGTCGGTTCGGCGGAGGGCGGAGGTTGCACAAAGAGCAGATCGAGGCGACACACACACAACGATTTTACCCAGCTTCGGGCCGCACGGATGCGTAAAACCCTACTGCTGCTTGTCTGGTTGATTCGAGTTCTTGCTCTGGAGCGCAAGAAGCTACAGTAAGTTGGAGCTGGACGTAGACGAGGGTCTACTGGGTGTTCTCCTTCTGGGGTTTTTCCTCCTCTCTCCCTCTCTGTCCCCTCCCTACGTGCGCAAGGGCCTCCTTTTATATGCTAAGGGGTTTCCCACACGTAGCGACGCAGGTGAGGGTAAAAATGGCAAGGAACTGTGCGAATAGTGGCCGCACAGTGCTATCGCACCTAACTCTGACGGCGGGGGACAAAGGCATTAAATGCCCGTCTGGATCGCCTGAACAGTGCCGAGGCGGACCGTTAGGGGCGCCTCCGCTTGCCACGGGGGCGACTCTGCCAACGTCGCATGCCATCGCGCGCCCCAGGTTGTGCGGCGCCCCGCCACGTGCCTCTGGGGAAGCTCCAGAGTGACGCGTGGGTAGGTGAGCTGGAGCACATGCCTGAGGTGGTGGTTTGCCGCGGCAAGTGGCTTGCCGCGGTGGTTGTCTTGCCGCACCTGAGAGCTTGCCGCTCGTCAGGCCTTGCCGGGGCGCGCGGCGCGCCGCGGCGGGCTTCTCTTGGGGTGCCTTGGTTTGGCCGTCCCGGCGAGCTCCTCCCGCCGGGGCCTTGGTGCTTCGGCTTAGTCGTCCCGGCAAGCTCCTCTTGCCGGGGCCTTGTCGCCTTGGCCCGGCAAGCTCCTCTTGCCGGACCTCGCCTTCTTGGCCCGGCAAGCTCCTCTTGCCGGGGCTTGGTCTTCTTGGCTCGATCACTTGGCCTTCGTCCGGCCCAGAAAGGGCCGTGGAGACTCTTGTCGCTCCCCTGGCAAGCCTTGCCGCGGGACGCTACTACTGCCCATGCACAAGTTCGGGGTACTAAGGTACCCCTACTTTAGTACACCGACAGGAGCCCCCGGGTCTGGGCCATACACGGTGCCGAGCGTTGTTGGGCCAGGCCCTAACAGTGCACGGGCACGCGTGGCCTGGGTTGCGCTGCTCCTTAACTCTGTGCCCGTCGCGCCCTCCCCAAGTGGCGCGCGCTTATCGCGGCGTCGTGGGGGGCGAGGCGTGCGAGGCGTGCGTGACGTGGGTGGCGTGCGCGGGGCCTGAGGCCCGCAGGCATGCGTCACGTCGGGCACGATTCCTTTATTTGGAAAGGCGAAACGTCCGCCCCCACTTTCAAGTGGGGGGGGAGAGGTTGCCTCATCTGTCGCCTCGGCCCTGCTCGCCCGCCACGCGTCCTCCATGCGCTTGGGGTTGCGGTGGTGGAGGCAGGAAGCCGGGCCGACGCGGGTCGAAGTAGAGGGTCGGCCCCGTCGCCTGCCCTTCCTCTGCTTTGATTGGTTGGGCGGGGCGGCCGAGCCCCCACTCCGCCCCTTTATAAGGAGCGGAAGGGGATGATGAGGGTCCGCACTCCTTCCTTCTTTCTTCTCTTAGATCCCCGGTCCCCTCTCCCCAACTGTCATGGAGAAAGGGAACCCTGGTCCTTCTTCGGTGGCGGCAAGGGTTGCCGCCAGGCAGCGCGCCCCTCCTCCTCGAGCGAGAGTGGCGAGGAGGGGAGCGACAGCGACGACGAGGGGAGCGGTCGCCGGGATGACGGGTCCGACTAGGTGCCGGTCGCAGCTCCGCGTGGCACCGGCGGCCCCCATCGTCCGCGTCGCTGGCGTCGTGAACTCCCCGGGGTCGTCTCCTTGGGCGGCTGGCGTAGGGAGGCTGCGGAAGAGGAAGAGGGCGGGCGGCAAGGCCGCTGCCTCGTCTTCCAGCTTCGCCCCAGACGCCGTCACCACCCCTGCGCGCGGCGACGACCACCGGGGTCTTCTCTCCGGCCCGGCAAGCTCCTCTTGCCGGGGCTTCGTCTTCTCGGGCGGCCGGAGTGGCGAGGCTGCGGAAGAGGCTGGAGGCAAGGCCGTCAACTCGGAGTACGAGGGCTTGATGCCCTCGACAGCGTGTTGACGTCCCGCAGCCTCCTTCTAGAGCTCCGCTTCCGGCGTCGCCGTCTCCATCCGGGCTTCGGAGCCCCTGGGCGGAGCCCCGGATGCTCTCTTGGCGTCTTCTGCCACCCGTAGCTCGTCTAGGCGCCCCTTTTGCCCTTCTCGCCTCCTTGCCCTACCTCCTGAGGAGAGAGACAAGAAAGGGATTACGGGCACCTTATCTCTTTTTATCTTGTAAGCCCTCGGGCCTTCATTGTGTTTAAATCTTGTAATCCCATCTTTCATGTTTTTCATTCTCTCTGAGCTGTACCTGAGTGGAATGTTTTTAATGAAAAGGGAGTGTTTGCCGGACCATTTGTCTCGCGGGTACATCCCGCGGCAAGGAGCGAACCCTTTGCATCGTTAAGATAGACACTTCCCCGCCCGGCAACGGACCCTGCCGTCTCCCCGCGCCCCTTGGCCCTCCTCACGCTCTTGGCGGAGGCAGGGAGAAGGCGGGTTCTGGCCCTTCGCTTCCTCCTCTTGCCGCCGCGGCTACTATCAGAAGCGGGCTCCGGGAACGCGCTCCGGGGTTTGTCGCTTAAGAGAGCACGGCAGCTTTTAGGAGGAAGCAAGGTTTTCGCATTCCGCAGCTCATGAGAGAATGCATGATAAGGGATGTAAAGACTTATCTGAGGTTGCAGCCCTCGGCAACTCTGGCTTGCCGGGGCGCGGGTGCTGGCTCGCCCTTCTCCCCTTCTTCGTCCTTGAGCGGCTCGGCAAGGGTATGCAACTCCTGCGAGCCAAAGGGAAAGGACGGGAAAAAGACGCGGACTCGACCTCTAAGTTAGGGGTTAGCGACTGTTAGGCACTATCAACCCTAACCAAGGACGAGACTCGACTCAGCATGCATGCTAAAACTTGGGGGCGCCAGCGCTTCATTGCTGCCAGGGTCTGCGCCTGGCTTTGTACAAAGGATTACATGCAACTGTGGCAAGACTTTTGTACAAAGAGTTGGTTGCCGGACGGGGTCCGACAACCGCGCCTTACGGGTAAAACTTGCGAAGATGCTCAATGTTCCAGGAATTGCTCACCGGAGTACCATCTTCGGTCTCGAGGCGGACGGCGCCGGGCCTCGTGACTCGTTTCACCTGGTAAGGGCCTTCCCACTTCGGCGTCAACTTGTTGTGTGTCTTGGCCGACTGAACGCGCCGAAGAACAAGGTCGCCTTCCTCGAGGCTCCTGGCTTTAACTTTGCGGCTATGATAGCGACGCAGAGCTTGCTGGTAGCGAGCGGATCGCACAGCAGCCTGGAGACGATCCTCCTCGAGGAGCAGTGCATCATCTTCACGCGACCGCTCTTGCTCAAGCTCATCATAAGCGAGCACTCGAGGTGACCCGTATACGAGTTCCGTGGGGGTAACTGCTTCTGCTCCATAGATTAGAGCAAATGGTGTCTGGCTGGTGGCTCGATTTGGCGTCGTTCTGACCGACCAAAGAACCGCCGGCAGCTCCTCGATCCAGTTCCGTCCGCGCTTGAGCAGCCTGTCAAAACTTCTGGTCTTGAGCTCGCGCAGTACCTCGGCGTTGGCCCTTTCCGCTTGACCGTTGCTCCGGGGATGAGCAACAGAAGCGAAGCAGACCTCGGTGCCGAGATCTTGGGTGTACTGCATGAAAGCATGGCTTGTGAACTGCGTACCATTGTCGGTGATGATCCTGTTGGGGATCCCGAAGCGGCAAACAATCGACCTGAAGAATTTGATCGCGGACTGGGCTGTCACCTTCCTCACTGGTTCCACTTCTGGCCACTTTGTGAACTTGTCGATGGCAACGAACAAGTACTCAAAGCCCCTGACGGCTCGGGGGAAGGGGCCGAGGATATCGAGCCCCCAGACCGAGAAGGGCCAGGACAAAGGGATCATCTGGAGAGCTTGAGCTGGCTGGTGTATCTTCTTGGAATGGAACTTGCACGCTTCACACTTGGTTACTTGTGCAGTGCATCCTGGAGGGCTGTTGGCCAGAAGAAACCCTGTCGGAACGCTTTGCCGGCAAGTGCTCTGGCGCCAATGTGGTGTCCACATATGCCTCCGTGTATCTCCGCCAACAGCTCCTGTCCGTCTTCCCGGTGAATGCACTTCAATTTCACCCCATTGCGTCCTCTTCTGTACAGTGCGCCGTCGACGAACTGGTACATACTGGACTACCGGGCTACTCTTTCCGCTTCTTCTTGTTCTTCGGGAAGTTCTCCTGTCTGGAGGAAACGGACGATCTGCTGTGCCCACGTCGGAGCCTGTGGCTCGACGACGGGGACTAAAGGCATGTCGGCGGCTGCGAGAACATCAGCTTCTACGGCGAGGACTTGGGGCTCAGCCGGAGCTTGATGTTCCCCGGCAAGCTTGCCGGGGCATGGCTTGCCGGGAGCGCCTGCTTCGTCGGGACAAACCCTGGGGCTTGCCGGAGCGGGCAGCTCCTCAGCACTCTTGGCGTCGATCTTGGGGACTCTCTTGGCGGCGGCTTCGGGAAGCTCTGCCGGGAGATAGTCACCGGAGACCGATTTTCTCTTCTTGCTTGGCCCAGTCGATGGTGTCACGGATGGCTGAGTCAGCTTGAGCACAAAAGTCCCTGGTTCCACAGGTAGCTTTAGTGCGGCGCATTTTGACAGGCCGTCGGCGATGTCGTTCTCTGCTCTTGGAACGTATTCCATTTGCAGGCCGTCAAAGCGCTCTTCCAGCTTCCTCACTTCATCAACGTAAGCCTCCATCAACGGGCACTGGTAATCCTTGTTCACTTGGCGGACGACGAGCTGCGAGTCACCCCTGACAATGAGCTTCTTGATCCCAAGTTCCGCCGCGATCCTGAGACCGGCGAGCAAACCATCATACTCTGCCGTATTGTTGGTTGCTTGCTCCTTGGGAAAGTTCATCTGGACGATGTACTTGAGGTGCTCTCCGGTGGGCGCGATGAGCAGCACGCCGGCACCGGCGCCTTCCAGCGAAAAGGCACCATCAAAGTACATCAGCCACTCTTTGGTTGCTTCCTTGCCGGGGATGCTCGTCTCTGGAATTTCTTCGTCCGGTGTCGGTGTCCACTCTGCTATGAACTCTGCCAATGCTCTGCTCTGGATGGTCGATGTGCTCTCGAACTTGAGGCCAAAGCTTGACAGTTCTAGTGCCCACTCGACAATCCTGCCTGTTGCTTCAGGATTCTGCAGTATCCTCTTAAGCGGAAAGCGAGTGACCACTATGATCTCGTGTGCTTGGAAGTAATGGCGCAGCTTCCTCGAGGCCATGAGGAGGCCGAAGAGCAATTTCTGCACACCAGAGTACCTCGACCTAGCCCCCTGCAGGAGGGAGCTGACGAAGTAAACTGGGCGCTGCACCATCCTCTTTTGCGCTCGATGCGGGTTCGAGCGTCTTCTTCCCTTCGTTCGTGAAGGACTTGGCGTTGGTCGCGGCGAGTTCGCGGGTTCGACGACGCGGTGGAGTCGTTGTCGAGGTGAGCCCGGCGAGTCGGCGACCGCGGCTTCTGGGGCGGGGAGTGCACGGTGGTCGCACCCCCGCCGTTCTTGGCGCCATCGGTTCTCGCCTGGGTGACTGGCCGCGGCTGCGACGCGCTGTGCTGCCGCGGAGTGTCGCCGTTGGCGAAACCGATGAGGCTCTGGATGGTTGCCCTCCAGTCGTCGAGCTTGTCCGCCGTCGGAGGGTAGTCTAGGAGTAGCTGAGCTCGCGCGAGAGCTTCCGCTGGGGTGGCGGGCAGAGGCGGCGAACGGCGCGAGGAGCGGGATGTGCTCGAACTCCTAACTATGTTAGAAGGAGCAGCACCCGGTCCAGGCAGCCGCGCGACGCTCGTTCCGGCACGCTGGATCGCATGCTGGTCCTGAGCGCCTTGGGACCCACCAGCACGGTCTGGGTCCAGCGAGCGTATGGTACCATGGGTACCATGACGCTGCTGGTTTCGCGCCTCCTGAGAGGGGCGCGGGGCGTGCTCGGACGTCACAGGACCAAGAACTGGTTCGACGGCGCTCGTTCCTCCGCCGGCGTCCTCCCCACCACCCGTCTGCTCCATGGGCGGTGGGTTCGACGCTGACGGACCGGTCACCTCCGGAGCTTTCTTCTTCGGCGCCATGCCGGCGCAAACGATGAGAGCCTGGCTCGCGCGGACGCTGGATCTGGTTCACACAACCTCGACGCGCCCCCTACCTGGCGCGCCAAAGATGTCGGGGGAAATCGGCCTCCACGAGCACCTATGGGGACGGAGCCCCTTGTCGGTTCGGCGGGGGGCGGAGGTTGCACAAAGAGCAGATCGAGGCGACACACACACAGCGATTTTACCCAGCTTCGGGCCGCACGGATGCGTAAAACCCTACTGCTGCTTGTCTGGTTGATTCGAGTTCTTGCTCTGGAGCGCAAGAAGCTACAGTAAGTTGGAGCTGGACGTAGACGAGGGTCTACTGGGTGTTCTCCTTCTGGGGTTTTTCCTCCTCTCTCCCTCTCTGTCCCCTCCCTACGTGCGCATGGGCCTCCTTTTATATGCTAAGGGGTTTCCCACACGTAGCGACGCAGGTGAGGGTAAAAATGGCAAGGAACTGTGCGAATAGTGGCCGCACAGTGCTATCGCACCTAACTCTGACGGCAGGGGACAAAGGCATTAAATGCCCGTCTGGATCGCCTGAACAGTGCCGAGGCGGACCGTTAGGGGCGCCTCCGCTTGCCACGGGGGCGACTCTGCCAACGTCGCATGCCATCGCGCGCCCCAGGTTGTGCGGCGCCCCGCCACGTGCCTCTGGGGAAGCTCCAGAGTGACGCGTGGGTAGGTGAGCTGGAGCAAGTGGTTTGCCGCGGTGGTTGTCTTGCCGCACCTGAGAGCTTGCCGCTCGTCAGGCCTTGCCGGGGCGCGCGGCGCGCCGCGGCGGGCTTCTCTTGGGGTGCCTTGGTTTGGCCGTCCCGGCGAGCTCCTCCCGCCGGGGCCTTGGTGCTTCGGCTTAGTCGTCCCGGCAAGCTCCTCTTGCCGGGGCCTTGTCGCCTTGGCCCGGCAAGCTCCTCTTGCCGGACCTCGCCTTCTTGGCCCGACAAGCTCCTCTTGCCGGGGCTTGGTCTTCTTGGCTCGATCACTTGGCCTTCGTCCGGCCCAGAAAGGGCCGTGGAGACTCTTGTCGCTCCCCTGGCAAGCCTTGCCGCGGGACGCTACTACTGCCCGTGCACAAGTTCGGGGTACTAAGGTACCCCTACTTTAGTACACCGACAGGAATAAAAGAGGGCATGAAATAATTCATATTTATGTTGACTAACCAAACAGGATAGCATGACACAATTTCACATATATGATGGCTAACTAAACAGGATAGCATGACACAATTTCACATTATGATGGCTAACTAAAAAGATGGAAATACATAGTTCAAAATATGAGACTATGTAAACAGGATGACTTGACATAACTATATAATGTGTTTATTAAATAGGTTGGCATGCCATAATTCACATACATTCACGGATAGAATTCCGTAATTCAAAATATGATGACTGTAAACACTAAATAGGATGAGATGATATAACTATATGATGTCTTTATTAAATGGGTTGCCATGCCATAATTCAGATAGATGATGTGTATGTACTATGTAAACATGATGACATGATATAATTCAAATATATGATTTATATAGTAAGCAAGTAAGCAGATGGCAATCCATATACGATGTAAAAACTAAGTAATGCAAGACAACATGCATGACATGGGTAATATAACCCTGCCAAGTTTGAGCATAGACCTCAGGGGGGAAATAGGACTGATCATCAGTCTCTGAATCCTCCTCTTAGGAGCTCTCTGTAACCAGCAAGATGTCTGCTTCAGCAGGTAGCATTGTCTGCTCTGAATACCTTGTTTTCACTCCGGATACTTCCATCACCGCTTCAAATAGCTGATGCACAGGAAGAGTAGTTGAATATACAAATGTTGTCGACAAATGGAACACGTAATACAAAAAAATGATAGCATGATATAATTCACATACATGATGATTGGCTAAACAGCATGGCATTGCATAATTCACATATATAATGCCTTTGCAACGAGATAGCATTGTATAATTCACATATACAATGTCTTGCAACAAGATGGCAATGCATAATTCACATATATGGTAATTATACACGGAACAGGTGGCATTCACACAAAGCATGTCTAAACTAATCAAATGACATAGCAATGCGAGACACCATATGCACGATATGAGCAACATAACCCTACCAAGTTAGAGCATACACCTCGGGGGGGGGATAGGACTGGTCATCTATCTCTGAATCCTCCTCTTAGGAGCTATCCGTAACCAGCGAGATATGCACTTAGTCAGATAGCATAGTCTGCTCTGAAGACCTTGTTTTCACTCCAGAATTTGCCATCACCGTGTCAAATGGCTGATACACACGCAGAGTAGTTGAATGTACTAACATTGTTGACAAATGTAATATGTAACGAAAAAAAAGGATGGCCTGATATAATTAACATATAAGATGACTGGCTAAGCAGGATGGCATTGCAAAATTCACATATATGATGCATGACTAAACAAGATGGCGTTGCAAATTCACATAAACGATGAATAAACTAAACAGATGGCATTCGCACAAAGGATGTCTAAACTAAGCAGATGACATATTTGATGTATAAAGTAAGCAATGGAAGACACCATATGCATGATATAACCAACATCAGCATGCCAAGTTAGAGCGAAGACCTCAGGGGATAAATAGGATTTGTTTTCTCCTTCTGAATCCCCCTCAGAACAGATATCTTCCTCTCGATTACAATCCGAAATGCATGGAGGGGGGCTGCCTTTGTGCCTACCATGGAGCGACGTTTGCATGAAATTTTATTGCCACGCAAGGCTCGTCTCTTTCGCTCTACATGTTCAGTTCCATTGTTTACAATAACTGTCATGCATAGGAATAAAACATAGTGAGATTATGTAAGGAGTGCATGCAGAAATCCAGAGTGATGGTAGCAACCTGTGGATAGACCCAAAACCAATAATAGCAGGCAGATAATGGCTTCAGTTAAAAAATACAGATAATGGCTTCTTTATTGTTTGTTTCCCACCCAACATGAAACTCATGGTAGACACCAGAGATTAACCAGATAGTAGATAGATACTATTGATAGCGGCCCCAATATGTACCCCACAACCATTTAAAAACTCAAGTTTGACCATTAGTTTGGAGCTGACTCAGAGTCTAATCGGTGAATAGGACGATAAAGTAGCATGTAATATTAAGGGATGCATAACGTAAGCACACACGAAAGAGTGCGACCTCTCTTGCGGACCCGTGTAGTCCTCGAGGTCATCTGCTCGGTTGATGATGGTAATGCAGTTTTCATGGCTGCCAGCGGCGGGGAAGAAGATCTAAGGCGGCGAAAGACAGTCTGGAGGCCGGATCCCTGCTATGTTGGACGCTTCTGTTGTTGGAGCAGCTGAGCTGGGGTGGACGACGGCGCAGCAAGAGCGGGACAAACCACGCAAGGTTTTCTTTGACAACTATCTGTAAGAGAAGTAATTCTGTAAGGGCTCATTTGAATTGGAGGATTCCAACAATGCAGGGATAGGAAATAGACAGGAATATAATAGGAATGCACGTGCAAAACAGAGAATTTAAAAACACAGGATTTCTGCCAATCTGGGTGTTTGATTCACAACAATTGGAAGATCACAGGATGCAAAGAAGCATGGTGAGATTAAGTCAAACCACAAGAAAATGTACGGTTATAATGATATTATGCTACTATCTCTTACTCTTGTGCTTCATTAATAGGAATTTGAAAAGGAGGACAAGTGAAAATTAAAATTCCTACATTTTTTCTTTCAAGGAGACACTAAAGGAACAAACCTGTGTACTCCGTGGACAAAATATATAACATGTAGAGTAAAAAAGAGATGCAACAAGTGTACAACCTCTTTGGTGAAGCCATGTCGATCTTAGCGTGATTGGGTTGGCCAGTGAGGATGCTCCGGCTGACTTTGCTGTCAGAGGAGGGGAAGAAGATCTTAGGCTTCTGGAGATGGAGCCTGAGGTACTGCTCCGCTGTGATGGAGGGTTTCGCCGTTGGAGCAGCTCCGGTGAGTTGTACGACGTCGAGGCTGAAGCAGGACAAGAGAGACAATGAAGAACATTAACCTGAGTGGAATTCTAATAGCATCTCCAATACATGACGTAAAATACATAACCACAAAGTGCTAGATGTCAAATACATCAGCCGCTCATCTCTGAACTTAACTGTGGAAACTGAACTTAATTGTCGAAACTGAACTTAACTGTCGAAACTGAATTTTGCTATCGAAACTGAACGCACTAGAAAGGTGAGGCTACACGTCGGTCGACTGACTTTTTCATCTCTGGCCAGTCGATTTTGCAGGCATTGGATACGAAATCAAGGGCCTGCGGTTCATCTTCAACCTCCACCCCCCTGAGCCACCAGCCACCACCGGCCAAACAGCAGCCCCTCGCCGCCCACGGACGATGGTGCGCCGCCCCGCCCGCCTCGAAAACACTCCCCACCGCCGGTCCGCCGCTGGCCCAGCCATCCCTCTAGGCCCCCCCGTCCCGAGTTTTTTCTCCGGTGATCCCCACACCACCGCCCTGCCAACGCCCCGCCACCGCCAGTGACCACCGCCCCCATCCTGAACCCTAAGATAGATAGTGGGGTACCTCTCCGGCGAGCCCCCCTCCCCGTTGCGGCTGGTTCTTCCTTCACCCCGGCGAGCCTCCCACCCCCCACCCCCTGAAAATCGACTGACCCAAAAGTCGATTCAGTCGAGTGAAGTGTAGCTAAATCGGAGCAGCATCGCAAGCAAGAGCAAGAGCGAGAGCAGCAGCGCGAGCAAGAGCAATAGCAAGAGCAGACCAGGCAGGGGACCGAGAGCAAGAGCAGAGCAGCAGCGTGAGCGAGAGCTAAAGTAGCAACAGCTCCTACTGATGTGGACGTCGCCGCCGAGGGAGCGACACCATGGAGGAAGTGGCCGGCGACGCCGCCTGGATGTAGCCGTGCCATGTCGGCTTGGGACCGAGCGCCGGCAGCACCGTGAGATCGAATCAAGAAGAAAATGCGGTGATTAGTGTACAACCTCTTTGGTGGCGCCGATTAGGCCGCAGCTTCATCCAAGGAAATGGTGATGATGATGCTCTTCCGGTGGTGCAGGTGAAGACGGCGGTGTGGGAATGGAGGTGGCGCGAAAGATGAGGGGAACATTGGGGCAGCTCCTTGGAGGTGAAGGATAGAGTGGCTGAACCGGCGGGACGATGAGATCGACGACGGATCCTCATCCAGTACGGTGGATGAGGGACGTCGAGGTGTTGCTGTGGACGACG
This sequence comes from Aegilops umbellulata, assembly GCA_032464435.1. Lineage (NCBI taxonomy): Eukaryota > Viridiplantae > Streptophyta > Magnoliopsida > Poales > Poaceae > Aegilops > Aegilops umbellulata. Next base: position 224,642,020 of record CP136059.1, on the reverse strand, counting down.
TCGTCGGGGAAGAGGCTCCGGCTGGGTGGCGGACGGAGCAGGGTGTGGGGTTTCATCGCGGGTTTTCGTGGACTCGGTGTACGAATGGGTGGGCGGATGGGATGGCAGTGGGGAACCATGGCTTAGAGACGCGCTTGTCCGAAATGTGGGGTAAGTTACGAAAGTACCCCCACCGATTTGAGGCGGTTCTTTCGGTTCAGGGGTACCACGGGCATTTCACGTGTCAGGATTTCACAGGAGGTGGGAGTTTTCGCGCGCGTTGTAATTTCAGAATAGCAAGGCGTGGGTTGAGATGGAGGGAGTTGTCGGAGCACAACGAGACAAAGATATATCTTAAATATTTCGGGCTAACAAGGCACGGGTTGAAATTTCCAGACAAGCCTAACGTGTACTGTACCAAATCAATGCGCACTACAAATGTCATTCAAAACTTCGAATTCATGTTATGTTCAATTAAAATATTTTTCTACGTGTATAATGCATGCAACCTACTACTCAAATGAACGTTTTAGTGCATTCCAAACGTATATACTACCGCTTCAATATGAACTAAATTTGAATTCGTTTCTCTATTTGAATAAGATCTACAGTAATGATTGTTGTGAAGTCAAAGCATTTGAATTCATTTCTCTGTTTTAATAAGATCTACAATCATCATTATTGTCAAGTTAAACCATCGTTTGTGTATTATCTTCACAGCACACCACATGATTAGTCTCGAGTTACATATGAACTATGTGTACTATACGAACTCGAACTAGATTTTTTGAATCCACTTTATTTTGATTTCAAATCACATTACATTTCTAGCTCTAGCTAGATCTTCATAATCTAAACCATGTCGCATATGTATAATGTGTTTATCACATTATGTATGGTGCCCCGCCCCCTACGCCTACAAGTATTTAGATGTGAGTTGCAAACACCACACATTACCACAAATTCAAATAAAATGTGAGAATGTTCGATATATAGCATTATTTAGATTGTTCGATATTTAGTTTTAAGCTGCAAACGCCACACATCATCACAAATTCAAATAAAATGTGAGATTGTTTGATGTATAGTATGGTTTAGATTGTTCGGCATTTAGCTGTGAGTTGCAAACGCCATGCATTATCACATTATGGTATAACATGTGCACAACACGTGTATCACCGCTATATTCATGCATGCAATGTTTATAACACTATGATCTCCTATTCAAATATATGAATCTGCTTTCATATCAAATTATGATCTTTGTTAGTCTCTTACACCCACACAATCCTCTAACCTTTGTAGCTACCACTAACTTTCTCTCGTGCATGCACACGCCCTCCTCGCCCTCCCCCTCCCTCGGCATTCTATCCACCGGGCACATTCATTTTTTTCTTTAGGTCATTCTCCCAGAGTCTCCACAACTCCTTTACGACACACACCGATCGATAAACCTCTCCAGTGATGCCTGCCTACAACATACACACACACCTTCAATCTCCTCCTTTATGTGTCCTTGCCTCGTGTCTCTCATACGGTCAGACACATGTGTAAACTCTCGCCCCTCTTTTCATCGATCTCACAACCGCACACTCCTCCCCCTATCTAACTAGTAGTTGGGCCTCTCGCACCACCTCCTAGCTCCATTCTCTCTGTCTATCCGTCTCGCTGGGCCTTATTTGCCTCTAACGAATGGACGTACACCGACCGATCTTTCGCTATACATATAGCTAGCTAGGTCCTTATAACTCGTTTTTACCCACACATCAATCGATCTACCTCATTAGTTGTGTCTCTCCCTTCCTCCAACAAACAACAATTGATCTACCGATCTAGTTAGGTTTGCTTACCAAACACATGGTTCCCCTTCATCATCCATGGATGCGTCCCGACAGATCCATCACGCACAGGCACACACAGAAACACATCCCCACTCTTATTGATAACATTGTAGTTCCACCCTCAGTTTGTCTAGTAGGCCTCTCCCACCATCTTCGAGAAGCAACTCCATCACCCATCCAGCACTCTACCCATCTCCCTCCCTCTCCCTCCCTCTCTCTCCTCTCTCTCTCTCTCTCTCCCATCATATTTCCCGTCCTTCAGTTATGTATGGATGTCGACCGATCTCCCTCAAGACATAGTTGGGTCTCTCCTTCTCAACACATATATGAGTCGTTATACCTATATAGTTAGGCCTCTGCCTACCCCTCCCCCCACCCCCTCCCCCACACACACACCGATACATTGAGCGCTCTAGTCATGTCTCCCTGCCACACACAAACATGACATGTGCCCTCTAACATTCCGGTAGGCCAGTCGCCCTATATCTTTGACTTGCACACACACACACACACAAATTCGATGGCTCTCTTCATCGATCTCGCACCCACCCACTTGATCCTCTCTTCGACTCTATCGATAGCTATGAACCCTCCCTCTCTTCTCGTGGATTGCCCGACCCTCTATGTATGATATGGATAGGCCTCCATTTCACACACATTGCATGCAAACTTTTGTTTGAGATGTCATCGACACATATTCCCACAGATAATTCAAGAAATCAACCCCCACCCCACCCCCACCCGAAAACAAAAAACACTCACGAACGCGGTTTGTATCTCTCACACACACCCACATAGGTGGGGGACATGCACGAAGAGAAGAGGTGCATGCACGGCGCACGTACTCCCGTCTCTTTCCCAACCACACCCGCGCGGGTACACGGTGGAGCTCATTTCTGTACGAAAAAGGCAGCCCACATGGTAATTTGGCACGTGTACTGGTTATCCACTTGGTGGAGGGAGGATCATCTACCACGGGTGAACAAACAAATTGCGACTTGACGTGTTATGTTAAAAAAAGAGGCAAACCATGTGGGGCCTACCTTAGAGGCAAGGCTCTATAAACTGGAGTACTTTTGATGTGTCCCGTCAACTCGCAGAACGAGGAGAAGCTTGCTTAGTATGTCGTCTCCCCCGCCCACGGGCGCGGTGGCTCGCAGGATGAGGTGAAGCTTGCTCCGCCTTACGCCCGCTCCCTCGCCCATGCGCTGTGGCTCGCAGGACGAGGAGAAAAATTTAATACCCCCTCCGTTTACTCCTCGTCCCTACTACCTTGGTTATTAAGATTATATCATATTGTTTGGGATATATATGTCTTTTAGTAGACTTCAATATGAACTACTACTACATACTCCAAACACTGATGTATATAGACGTATTTTAGAGTGTAGATTCACTCATTTTGATCCGTATGTAGCACTCTCCCTCGCCCCTCAACCCTCGCCCATGTGGTGGACGTGCAGCAATTCATTCGGTCTCATATAGCCAGAACGATATATACTGCACTACCATTATTGCTCGACTTCCCAAAGAGGCGAAGAGCCAATCGCAAGGTTAATATTTTGGAGATGCCAAGCGCCAGGTTATAGGAGAATGGGTAGTAGGTGCCGCGTCATTTATAAATAAAGTTTTTTTCATCAGTGGCACGTACGCAATATGATAGGTTCATATGGAGAGAAAAGGAAACCGCTCCACTATATACATAGTCAGGACGGGCCAGCCTACACGGTTGCTTGCTGGGGTTGCTCTTCTCACACTCTCTCGCACAAAACGACTATGGCCACATCTCTAACATCTCAGCTGATCACATCCGCTTGGGGAAGGGGTGGATGCTTAGTGTAGATGCAGTGGTCGTCGCCGACGGCGAAAACCCACTGTCGGCACGTCCCGATCAGGGGTCCCTGCCATTGTCTCTCACAAAGCCGGTGAGGTTGCCTTCATCCCTTGCTCACTGCCACGATGTGGGCAGTTGCCGCCTCCCGCCACCCTCCTCTAGGTTGAGATACGTCCCTCAGGTACAACTCCCTTTACAGCCGGCTTGCACCACTGCTCCAGCTACCCACATCACTCCGTGTGGATATTTCTCTACTTCTTTGCCCCACACATACCTCTACTGGCTTCTACGTACTGTATTTGTGATGAGTTTATGTCTCATCAACTAGTCCCAGTAATCTTATTCTAATCACGCTTCTTCAATTTCTTTGCCACAGGGATGCTCATCTCAATTTTGGTGAAACTGCACAAAATGATCCGATGGTCAAAAGGTTGCAAACTTCATTTATTAGGAAGCTCGAACATTGCCAGCAAATTGAAGCCTGGTCAGGGTTCACGGTTCAAGGGCTACGGACTGCATGGATCTTTTTTTCTTTAGCTGCCTCTGTTCCAAAATAAGTGTCAACTTTAGTAGTAGTACAACTTTGTACTAAAGTTTGCACAAAGTTGAGACACTTATTTTGGAACGGAGGGAGTACATATTTGCTATGATCTGTCAATCATTGAGATGCAATAGCATGCATGTTAGTCTCCTTTGTACTTGATGAAATGTTGCAATGGGAAACCTTGGACGCAAGATACATGTAACAGAAGCTGGAAGCTTCATAGCATTGTACAAATTTATCTCACTGATAAATTATAGTACGTACTATACTAGTACTTCCTCTATTCCTAAATATAAGTCTTTGTAGAGATTTTAAAATGAACCACATGCGGATGTATATAGATGCATTTTAAGTGTAGATTCATTCATTTTGTTCCGTATGTAGTGAATCTCTATAAAGACTTATCTACTAGTAATAGCTAGCCCCCACTACTAGGAATTCTCTATCCTCTCCTTGAGCCATGTCATCAAAATTGATGTAGCCGTTAGATGAAGTAAATCAGTCCATAATAGCCGTCTGATCTAGACGTTGAGAGGCTCCGCACTAAGCCACATGCAAGCATGCAGAAATACCGTGGCACATGCATGTGAGTGGGTTTTAAATCACATCAACATGTCTGCATGCAAGCATGCACTGGTAGCATGCATGTAAGTGAGCTTTTAAGTCCCATTAACATGTCAAAAAGAAAAATATAATCCCATTATGCAGTACGAGTTGGCTGATCTTTTTTCCTTACGTGGGATGATCTAAATGATGATGGGAGTTTATTTAGTTTGGCTACCACATTTTTCATGCGGTTATAGAGTTTTTTTAGTTCTATGAAATCGACAATTTTGCACAGAGACATATACCGCTGTTCCGCGGCAACGCGCGGGGACTCATCTAGTAATATTTAGGAATGGAGGGAGTACTATGTAAAGAGTTAGGTGTCGCGCGGTGATAGTGTGAGGTGGGCCATGTAATCACTGAGCTTGTGTGTTTTCACTTCTCTTGCACGCCTCCGCTGTAAGAATGGAGAAAATTGTAATCTAGTAGTAGTACCTCCTTTCGCCAAAAGCGTGGGACATCCAGCAGTCCTACCACCTCAGTAATAAAGACCAAAGAGCCATCAAATCACATTGACCCAGCAGTAAGTTGGACGGACGAAGCAACCATCACTCTTGCGCCAGTGAGAGGTCACATCCGCTCTGCCCGGGCATGAATGCGGCACCGATTCTTTCGAGCGCCGCTGACCGTTTCGGGCGGGAAGCGCGCGCGGGCGATGGAGGGGCTATAGGTGGGCCAAGCTGGTCAGGAGCGGGTGTGGCAGCTGTCCGCATGTCCCTACCGGACATGCCCGGAAACGAGAGGATGCACCGACTCTTGCGGCTAAAATTGTACACTACACAACATCTCTCTGTACGAGTAGGTCGATCTGTCGCTCTCTCTAACACACACATGTTGTTAAACACACACACGCGCGCGCGCGTGCGTGCGCGCACCTTTGTTCCGTTGCACCTTCTAATGTGACTTATTACACCTAGACGGAGGGAGTAGTAAGTATACGAGATACGGTGGCACACTGACTTAAGTCGAATACAAGTGCCCAAAATTTGTGTGCATGTTATAATAAGGATTCACTTAAAATAGTACGTGAGCGAACAGAGGGATCTGGACAGTGTTCCCGAGCAGTAGCGAGATGTGTGAGGTAAGATACACCGCTGGAACTTTTAATTTTTCTTATTAATTTGTTTGTTTCACCCTCTGACTGGTGGGACCCAACGTACTACATGGAGAGAGGTAAGGTGACTCAGGCTGCATTATTTCTACACCACTGTGGATAGTCTTACAACCAAAGCCACATGACACGATTATGATTGATATCCCAATGACTCCCACACACGCGCAAAAAACACGGCATGCTTGTCACACGAATGCAGGAATGTATAAAAGGTTATTTCCCTCTCGTTGAACATAACGGGAGGGTTGTGTAGCTGGTTAGCCTGTTCGCTCATCAAACTTGAGGTCTCGGGTTCGATAACTACACTTGAGCATAATTTGTGCCAGGAGGATTCTTTGACTGGTCAAAATGTTTTCTAGGGTTTGCACGCTTCATACTCTCTCTCCAGTATATATATACACGTCGGAGCCTCAACGCTTGTAGTTGCTCTCTTCACACTCTCGCCCTCTCCCGCTGGAGCCTCAGCGCTTGTAGTTGCTCTCTTCACACTCTCTCGCCCTCTCCAGATCTAAACAAGACTTCGTTGGCCTCTCTCTCCCCTCACTGCTGCTCAAAGAGCCGGCATGATCCGTCCGCCGGGAAGGGAAGGAGGCTTAACGCTGTCGCCGTCGGCGAGGGACTACCGGCGCAGCTGTTCACTTTCCACCCAGCGGCAGCGCAGGAGGGCCTCCGACCCCTTCTTCTTCGCCATCGTCCCGTCGCCCACTGAACCACGCCCCAAGAACCTTAAGGTATAATTTACTTACTCCACATGCATTGCTCTAGCTGCATGTATACCATGAATCTAGGACGTGGTTCAAAGAGGAAATGAGTGGGGGAAAGTAGTGGGAAAAGTTGTATATAGCATGAATCTAGGACGTGGTTCAAAGAGGAAATGAAGGGGGAAAGTTGTATAGCATGAATCTAGGACGTGGTTCAAAGAGGAAAGGAATGGGGGAAAGTAGTGGGGAAAGTTGTATCGCATAAATCTAGGACGTGGTTCAAAGAGGAAAGGAAGGGGTGAAACTACTAGTTCAAAAAGGAAAGGAAGGGACAAGGCTATAGAGTTTGAACAGGACTAGATTTGCTGCGCTCACATAGGGAAAGGTGTCTAAAGATAACAAAACTGGGACCAACACAAATATGCTCCTTGGTTGTTTGTTCTTTGTTGCAACAAACTGTGCATGACCACAGTACATCGGTAGATGCACATGGTGCTGGTGCGTCCACTGTCCCGTGCAACTCATTAGCTGTTGTTAATCTAAGGCCCTGTTTGGTTAAAAACTCCCTAGTTCCTACCTTCTTGGTTCCAGGGACTAAACATGGACTAGAGGTTATTAAATGACATGCAAAAAGACCATGTTACCCCTAGTAATGAACTAATAGAGACAAGGTGCGATGCGTGGCAGGGGCAACTGTTGGAAAAAGTCCCAAAAAGACTCCCTCGGGGTCTTCTTTCTTTAGTCCCAAATGCCCACTTTTAGTCCCTAAAAGTCCCTCCTGTTTGGTTTAGATGGGACTAACACGGAGTTTTTTTAGTCCCTACACCAAAATGTCCCTGTAAACAAACACCCTCTAATAATGCCGCTGGAAAATTGATGCAATGCCACAGTTAAAAGTAAATTACATGTTTAACGAATTTTATTGTTAATATAATCTCTATGTTAAAATTAATCAATGCCACCGTTTGAGAAATTCTACTGTCTTGCTTTCTTTCCCATTTAGATAAGGTAGATGCATCTTTTTGTAGGCTTCTGTGTCATCCACCGTTATTGACCACTAATTGTTTCCTTTGCACCTCTGTGTAAACAGGGTTATCTTCTTGACCTCGTTGCCATTGTGACCTTTTGTTGCACTGCACAAAACACTTTTGTTTTAAGAGTGTTTTGTGAAGTTCAACCAAAATGTCACACCGACAACGTTGCTTGATTGCTTGATCTTTGTGGAACTGCACAAGAGCGGATCTTACTTCCTATCCGTTAAGGCGAATTTGGTCTAGATCTTCTTCTTGTGAGTTGTTTGAATTACGCATCATGAGAGGTCAGTACTAGCCTTCTTTCACATGATTCTGCAGTGTGCTTTCATATGTTGTGCTACTTGTACGATAATGTTACTCGATTTTAGTGAACTGCACAAATGGAGACAAGACTTCCAATCTGTATGTGCACCGTAATATCCCATTGAGGTAAGATAAGGATATTTCACAACTGTTGGCCTGTATTTTGCCACTTTCATCAGAAAATTAAGTTTAGTACTATACTGGTGCTCCCTAATTGACATGCCAAATCTTACATTGAAGGCGAAGCTTGTCTGTTATTGAACCAAGTGATGAAGGGGAAGAACAAGCGGAAGAAAAACAAAAATCAACTCCCAGTGCTATAATGAAGCACTGGAACTGTGATGACACAAGTAATGATATAGTTTTGCATCTTAATTTATTGCTATGGCTGGAACGAGCAATTGTTTTGCCACTGATTTGATGCCACTCTTAATGTAATATGTAATTATCTCTGCTTTTGCAAATAGGGATCTTCTTTGAAGATACCGTATATATTAGTGGAACTGCACAAGAAGATGTTGGAAACATTAAACTAATCGAGGAGTATATAGTAAGCATGGCCACCACCGTAGATAGCAACAGATGGTTCTGCAGAAGTGCTTCATCTGTATGCTCTACATAATAAGCCTCCTGACAAAGGTTGGTACTCACCCACTGATTTCATCCATATGATTGAGCTTTGCCATCTCTATTGGTGTTGTGCTACTGTTTAGATACTGACATGAAAAAGTGGTATTGTCCTTGAGAAGTGCTTCATCTGTGTTGTTTTAAATATTTCCTTTCCTTTTTTCGAGAAAACAGGGATGCTAGCATTTAGTAGACCTCTTGTCTTTGAACAACATGATCATCTTCCTCTGAAGAAGAATATGGAGTACGTGAAGTGACTACTTCCGATTATGCCAGGATGAAGAAGCCCTGTCTATCTTCTCATCAGAAGGAGCAGTAGAAGGATGGTTACATTACTCCCCACAAGACCAAACTAACTTCAGCTCAGAAGGATTGACAAATCTCCATGTTTTGCTGTGATACGCGAGTACAATGTTGTTCTAGGATTCTTTCTGGTGAGTTCCATTTTTCTAAAAGTGTGCTCTACATGGACCATGTATGTGCGTGTTGAAACTGTCAATTCATAGTACAGTTTGCTTTATACTAATCACGTTTTTGAATTTGTGCAAACAGGGGTGCTCAGCTTGATTTCAATGGGAACTGCACAAAATGTTCATGAATACATCGAATCATTCATTTCCACCACACGAAAGGAGGTGCCGATAAGTTCAAGGCGTTGCAACATATAAGGGCGAAATCATACAAGCTACGCACGAATTTGGTTGATTTTGGTGGAACTGCACAAAAAGAACAACTGGTTTATTTAGCACGAGGTGCCATGTCAATGTCCGAATTGATGGCAAACCCTGCCCATTCCACAATCGTAGGCATTTGATATTTTGGAATGGGACAACCTTGTCAAATGCTCATTGATTTTAGCAAGACATGCGTTTGATATTTTCGAATGGGACGCCCTTTGCTGTCAGCAGCGTCGATCAATTTTTTGTTTATTCTTTAGTTGTGAAGTAAATATTGCCTCTGACATGTGAGTCGCAGAGATGCATAATCATCGATTGTTTTGAATGTTCTCTATGAATTGCCAGGCATGTGTGTTTGATTGCAATGTACAGAAACGCTAAAAAACTGCTCAAACTCTTTGTACTCCTTTTGTTCCTTTTTACTTTGCACATTGTGAAAGTGCATACTTTTTTGTATAAGATTGGTCAAAGTAGAGATACTTTGACTTGTTGGGGAACGCAGTAATTTCAAAAAATTTCCTACGCACACGCAAGATCATGGTGATGCATAGCAACGAGAGGGGAGAGTGTTTGTCTACGTACCCTCGTAGACCGAAGCGGAAGCGTTGACACAACGTAGAGGAAGTAGTCGTACGTTCTCCTCGCGATCCAACCGATCACAGCACCGTTACTCCGGCACCTCCGAGTTCTTGGCACACGTTCAGCTCGATGACGATCCCCGGGCTCCGATCCAGCAAAGCGTCGGGGAAGAGTTCCGTCAGCACGACGGCGTGGTGACGATCTTGATGTGTTACCGGCGCAGGGCTTCGCCTAAGCACTGCAACGATATAATCGAGGTGGAATTTGGTGGAAGGGGGCACCGCACACGGCTAAGGAACGATCCGTAGATCAACTTGTGTGTCTTTGGGGTGCCCCCTGCCCCCGTATATAAAGGATCCAAGGGGGAGGGGCTGGCCGGCCAGGTTTGGTGCGCCAGGAGAGTCCTACTCCCTCTGGGAGTAGGATTCCCCCCCCCCCCCCAATCCTAGTTGGACTAGGATTGCTCCAAGGGGGAGAGAGAGAGAGAGAGGGGGCGCCCCACTTCTCCTAGTCCTAATAGGACTAGGGAAGGGGGGGAGGCGCGCAGCCCCTAGGGCTGCCCTCTCACCTTTCCTCCAAGGCCCATGTTGGCCCATTATGCTCCCGGGGGGTTCCGGTAACCCTCCCGGTATTCCGGTAAAATCCTGATTTCACCTGGAATGCATCCGATGTCCAAACATAGGCTTCCAATATATAATTCTTTATGTCTCGACCATTTCGAGACTCCTCGTCACGTCCGTGATCACATCCGGGACTCCGAACTCCTTCGGTACATCAAAATGCATAAACTCATAATAACTGTCATCGTAACGTTAAGCGTGCGGACCCTACGGTTCGAGAACAATGTAGACATGACCGAGACACGTTTCCGGTCAATAACCAATAGCGGGACCTGGATGCCCATATTGGCTCCTACATATTCTACGAAGATCTTTATCGGTCAGACCGCATAACAACATACGTTGTTCCCTTTGTCATCGGTATGTTACTTGCCCGAGATTCGATCGTCGGTATCCAATACCTAGTTCAATCTCGTAACCGGCAAGTCTCTTTTCTCGTTCCGTAATACATCATCTCGCAACTAACTCATTGGTTGCAATGCTTGCAAGGCTTTATGTGATGTGCATTACCGAGAAGGCCCTGAGATACCTCTCCGACAATCGGAGTGACAAATCCTAATCTCGAAGTATGCCAACTCAACATGTACCTTCGGAGACACTTGTAGAGCACCTTTATAATCACCCAGTTACGTTGTGACGTTTGGTAGCACACAAAGTGTTCCTACGGTAAATGGGAGTTGCATATTCTCATAGTTAAAGGAACATGTATAAGTCATGGATAAAAGCAATAGCAATATACTAAACGATCGGGTGCTATGCTAATGCAATGGGTCATGTCAATCAGATCATTCAACTAATGATGTGATCTCGTTAATCAAACAACAACTCTTTGTTCATGGCTAGGAAACATAACCATCTTTGATTAATGAGCTAGTCAAGTAGAGGCATACTAGTGACACTCTGTTTGTCTATGTATTCACACATGTATTATGTTTCCAGTTAATACAATTCTAGCATGAATAATAAACATTTATCATGATATAAGGAAATAAATAATAACTTTATTATTGCCTCTAGGGCATATTTCCTTCATGACTAAAGACAAAACTTGTATGCAGACTAGAAAGGACCGGAGGGAGTACATGTGAAACTGCTGCAAACGAGGTGATTGATACGTCTCCAACGTATCTATAATTTTTTATTGCTCCATGCAATATTATCTACTGTTTTGGACTATATTGGGCTTTGGGTCCATAGTTATTAGCTAGATGGCTTCTTCTCTCTTTTTGGATCTCAATACAATGTTCTCCCCCTCTCTTGTGGAGATCTATTCGATGTAATCTTCTTTTTGCGGTGTGTTTGTTGAGACGATGAATTGTGGGTTTATGATCAAGTCTATCTATGAATAATATTTGAATCTTCTCTGCATTCTTTTATGTATGATTGGTTATCTTTGCAAGTCTCTTCGAATTATCGATTTGGTTTGGCCTACTAGATTGGTCTTTCTTGCAATGGGAGAGGTGCTTAGCTTTGGGTTCAATCTTGCGGTGTCCTTACCCAGTGACAGAAGGGCCAGCAAGGCACGTATTGTATTGTTGCCATCGAGGATAACAAGATGGGGTATTTATCATATTGCATGAAACTATCCCTCTACATCATGTCATCTTGCTTAAGGCGTTACACTGTTTTTAACTTAATACTCTAGATGCATGCTGGATAGCGGTCGATGAGTGGAGTAATAGTAGTAGATGCAGGCAGGAGTCGGTCTACTTGTCTCGGTCGTGATGCCTATATACATGATCATACCTAGATATTCTCATAACTATGCTCAATTCTGTCAATTGCTCAACAATAATTTGTTCACCCACCGTAGAATACTTATGCTCTTGAGAGAAGCCACTAGTGAAACCTATGGCCCCCGGGTCTATTCTCGTCATATCAATGTCCATCACTTTAATATTGCTTTGCTTTTTTACTTTGCCTTTTACTTTTCACCTTGCATCTCTGTATCAAAAATACCAAAAATATTATCTATCATCTCGAACAGATCTCACTCCCGTAAGTGGCCGTGAAGGGATTGACAACTCCTAATCGCGTTGGTTGCATTTGAGCTATTGTTTTTGTGTAGGTACGAGGGACTCGAGCATAGCCTCCTACTGGATTGATATCTTGGTTCTCAAAAACTGAGGGAAATACTTATGCTAATTTGGTGCATCATCCTCTCCTCTTCGGGGAAATCCAACGCAGTGCTCAAGAGGTAGCAGTGATCACCCTGGGAATAAGCTAGTACGTATTGTTTTACACGTTCATCCAATGCCAGTGATACAGGAATTCAAACTAATCGAAATAAATTCATTCATACACGGTCGGATTTCATATAAACATGTTGGATCTCATTACATTTCATACATTCTTCAACTAAAAAGGGGTGCGCTGGAGGTATAATTAATTAACCGAAGCTACCCGCCTGTGTCCCGCTGAGCCGAACAGATGCTTCAGTGACTTAACTGCAGGTGCAGTTGCGTAACTGACATGTGGCATGTTGGGCCCACGTGTCAGTCAACCAACTGCACCAGCAGTTAAGTAGAAGCAACGTTCTTCTCCAGCGCAGCTCTCTGACTCCACGTCGCCGCCAAGAAGCTAACCGTCCGTCAATGGTCAACCCGCCTAGCTTGGCTTCAACCGGAGGGTAGCAGCGGTGGCCTTACTTGGACCCGAGCGGCGGCGACCTACCGTGTTCTACTCTTCCTCGTTTTCTGTGTGGTGCGGCCTCGTTGGCAGCGGGCGGGGCCTTGGTGGAGCCAGCGATGTCCTTTGTCTCGTTGCTGGTGGGCGGTGCCTTAGCGGAGCGGTGGAAATCCTCCCCCACGTTGTCGGCAGGGTGGGGCCTCGGCTGAGCCGTCAATTTCCTCTGCCTCGTTGTTGGCGGGGCGGGGCCTCGGCGGAGCCGGCGGTGTCCTCTGCCTCGTTGTTGGCACCATGGGGCCTCGGCGGAGCAGGGCTCATCGGAGCCGGCATTGTCCTCTGCCTCATCCTCGGTCTCACCAAACAACGCCTCGCCTGCTTCATCGCCCTGTTTGCTAGCCTCTTTGTAGGCGGCCACAGCCTCCGCCACCCGCATGCGGTACCGCCAGCGCTCGAGGCGGCCCTTGCGAGCGGAGCGGTACGAGTCGAGCAGCGCCTCCTGCTCTGTCCGCTCCGTGGCGATCTGCTCCTCTGCCTGCAGGTGCTCCTGGAGGAGATGGTGGTTGTAGGCGGCGTCGGCCTGTGCCTCCCGGAACTGCTCCTCACGCATCTGCCGCACCCTGTCCATATATTGGGCACGGGCCTCGCCGATGGTCATGGTGCAATGCACCGGCGAGGATGGCGTGGAGGAGGGGGTTGGCGCCGGATCGTCGACTACCATGTTCTCCATTGGGACGTCATCGTCCTCCGGCTGCCTGCCGGCCAGCCGGTCGGCAGCAATGGCTGCCATCTCCTTGTGGTCCGTCGCCCGCCCGTCCCGAAGAGTGCTGGAGCGCGAGGAAGCCATGGTGGGTAGTAGTGGTGTGGACAGGAGAAAGGGAACGGATGCGAATGACTGCGGCTATGGCCGGCGCAACAGTTTATATAGCAATGGTGGGCGGGTGGAGGGACGGACGTGTGGCGCCGGAGTAGCCGCCTCGGCAATCGCGTATCATTAATGTGGGCGGCAGATGGACGGACAGATGGCACTTGTGTCGTTTGAAGGCGGAGCGATCGCCTGCATAGGGAAGCGGGGCGGGCGGCGCTGACTTTTTCGGGCAGAAAGCGCGCGCGGGCGAGGAGATGACTTTACTTGGAGAGGATGACAATGGGGACCCACCAGGTCCATAGCCTCACGTACGCAAGTGCCTCTTTATTTTATATATATATATAACTATAATTTATTTTGCTTCCTCCTGGTTTTCTGACATCACGGTCCCACACTATTGTCAACCTATGTTGTAGTCAATAAACGAGAGAATTGCACAAGAAGCGACTGACAGCTGCGACCAAGCAGCTCGAGCAGTATTTGTGTTTTTGAGGTGTGAGCACTACAGAGTTTTTCGATGTTTAGCCCAGATATTAATTTTTCTCCTCTGAACAACAACGAAAACATCACTGCAGGTATAAACTGGGCGGGCTGTGGCCCGTCTAGCCCAGGCCAGATATCCAACCCAGATATTAATTTTTTTCAAGCTGAAAATGGCTAGCCTAGCTATACTTTTTTTAGAATACCCAGGCAAGGTCAAGTTGTTATTCTCCGCCCCGCTGGGCTATAAATCTTTCCTAGGAGGGATGCATTAGGCTTAACAAGAAAATGGGCTTTAAGAAATAATAAATGGGATGTAATTATAAAAACTGGGCAGTAACTATAAAAAAATGCACCAAACACGTGATTACTTTATAAAATATTACTTTTGGATATTGAAAATTTTAATTTCATTAATTATTGCGAGCGCAATATTTCGTTGGATTTTTATGTAATATAAATTTATATTGAAATTGTATTTAATCTGACTAGAAATTTCAGGATAAAAATATTTCGGATCCCATCAAAATGTGGGAAATTTTATTGAATTCTGTTTTGAAAGGTTGGTTGAAATGGGTTGTACTTTTAACAAACTGTAAATGGGCTGTAGTAAATTCCATTAGAATTCAAAAATGGGCTACACATTCTTACAAATATCAAATGGGCTATAAGTTCTCTGCCACACACTTCTGGCCTTACTAAGTTGACGCGTCCCCTAAAAAAACAGAGCTGACACGTATGCAAGGCTTTGTCAACTTATAGTCAACACACGGTTCTAGCAGCAGTGGCCATTGGATGTCCATCCAACGGATGCCGTGTTTCTTCTTCAATCTCGGATATTCTAGCGTCACCCACCCAAAAAATGATTCCTCCCCTGACATCTGGGGCGCACCGTTTCGAAAGCTGACCTATGGGCCTACTATGTTGACGTACCAAGGGCTTTGTCAACTTAGTCAATATAAACGATTCTAGCTGCAGAGACCGTACGATGTCCATCCAACGGCCGTCGTGCTTCTTCAACCTCTGGTCTTCTTGCTCCAGCCACCCAAAGCAGCGCCGGTCGTGCCGCCTGCTCCTGCCTCCCGTGGCCGGTTGTGCTGCCGCGGAGGCCTCACCGCTCCCTACTACTCCCACCGTTGGCCAAGCCATCCCTCCACTCACCCACACCCCCTGTTATTCTACGGCGACGGCAGCGCAGCTGAACCAGTGAACCCTCGTACTCCTCTCCATGTGTGCATCCACTGTCGCGTCTTCCCCGGCTCAGTCGTCCCCTTCCTAGGCCTAGCCGTCGTCCACCGCCCTGGTGCTCTTGGCGCGGCGTGGTCAACGTGGTCAAGGAACGACTTCCATCGGACGTGGACTGTACGTGGAGAGGCTGACAGCTGGGTCCATGGCAGCCGCAAGGAAGTGCCTCCTTATTACGCGCAAAATAATTATTCCTCCACCTGACAGCGGGGACCCACCGGATGGGCCATCGTATTTCGCAAAAAAATGATTCGCCCCCTGACTGCTGGGACCCACGAGCTACATCTTCGCACGCAAGGAAGTGCGTCCGAAAAAAATGATTCGCCCCCTGACTACTGGGACCCACCAGCTACATCTTCACACGCAAGGAAGTGCGTTCGAAAAAAAACGATTCGCCCCCCGACTGCTCGAACCCACCAGCTACACCTTCGCACGCAAGGAAGTGCGTTCGGGCAAAAAAAACGATTCGCCCCCCTGACTGCTAGGACCCAGCAGCTACACCTTCACACGCAAGGAAGTGCGTCCGGGCAAAAAAAAATGATTCGCCCCCATGACTGCTGGGACCCACCAGCTACATCTTCGCAGGCAAGGAAGTGCCTGACAGTCGGGACCCACCTGGTCGAAGCGTACGTAGCATTGTCATTCTGGTCGTGAACGTGTACGTACATACTGGTCGATGTAGAGGCGCGCACGTGTCGTAGTAGAGGCGCGCATGTAGCATGTACACGTACGTACAGCGGCCAGGGTGCAAGAAAGAAAATACGGCCACGTATGTGTACATACGGGCAGGGTCTCGAACGCCTACTCACGCATACGTACGGCTAGGGCTCGTGTACATGGCTGGGTCGCAACGGAGAAATAGCATCGTCGTCGTGTTCATGGGGAGGCAACGGAATGCATCGTGTTCAAGGGGAGGCAACGGAATGCGTCGTGATCATGGCGAGGCAATGGAATGCGTCGTGTTTATCAGGAGGCAACGGAATGCGTCGCGTTCATCGGGAGGCAACGGAACGCGTGGGAGCCAACCGGCTGGGTTGGAACGGAATGCGTGGTCGTATTCATCAGGAGGGCTTGGACGGAACAGGCGATGGAAACGAGGCCTGGCGTACCACAAAACGGAGGAAACGGACCTCCTACAGTCGAAATGGGGGTCCTGTTGATCGGGAGGGGTGTGGCGTACCGCAAAACGGACGAAACCGACCTCCTACGGTCGAAACGAGGGTCCTGTTCATCGGGAGGGGTGTGGCATACCGCAAAACGGTCGAAATGGGGGTCCTGTTGATCGGGAGGGGTGTGGCGTACCGCAAAACTGATGAAACGGACCTCCTACGGTCGAAACAGGGGTCCTGTTCATTGGGAGGGGTGTGGCGTACCGTAAAACGGGACTCCACGGGATACTGTTCATCTCCACCGTCAACCTCCTCCAGCCTCCACAGGCTACCGTCGACCTCCTACTGCCTCCACGGGCTGCTGTTCATCCAGCCTCCACCGCGCGCTACTCCACCGGCTACTGTTCAACCACCCCTCCACCGTCTACTGTTCATCCAGCCCTCCACACCACGGGGTCCTGTTCAACCACCCCTCCACGGGCACCCCTCCACCGTCTACTCTTCATCCAGCCCTCCACACCACGGGGTCCTGTTCAACCACCCCTCCACGGGCACCCCTCCACCATCTACTATTCATCCAGCCCTCCACCACACCACGGGTTCCTGTTCATCCAAAGGCAACGCCACCGCTCACAGTTCATCCACCCCCCCCCCCCCCGCGCAATGCTCACTGTTCATCCCAGAGGCAGCATCGATCGGCTTCAGTTAGCAGCAGTAGCGAAGGAATCGCTCGATCGGGTTAAGTTAACAACCATCGATCGATCGCTCGGGTTCAGTAACGTGTAGCCTGCGATGCAATCGCTCTGGTTCAGTTAGAGCCCAACGCCTCGCACACACGCGCGTACGTGTACGAGAGAAACGCGCATCGCTCGGCCCCCGACCTCCCACCGTAACCGGGAACTCCCTGAAATTTTCCTCGCCCTCGCTTCTACCACGGTTTTTCCATCATGGATAGCCCAAAGAATGTCATGTCTCCGGCCCGCCCAGGACAAAAAGCCCATTTTCTATCATGATCTTTTGTCATAGAAGCAGGAGCCCACCACATCTATGATGATACCGGGTTTTTTCACAATTATCGTCATAGAAGTGTCATATGCATGACAGAAAAAATTTCGTTCGGCCCAAAATGTCACGGATGTGTCTTTTTTTGTAGTGTTGAGACCACCTAGGAGAGAGCTGGGCCTGGCCCTGGTCGGTGTCCGTGGATACTTCAATTAACACGCTTAACGAGATCTTGGTATTTGATCTGAGTCTGGACACTGGCCTATACGCACTAACCAACTATGCGGGGACAGTTATGGGCACTCGACGTCATGGTATCAGCCGAAGCCTTCTTGACGTCAACGACTGAGCGGCGTGCGCCGGGTTGGACTGGAACGCCTGCTCTTGTATAAGGGAGGCTAGGTCTGCTCACCGGCCGCGTATGCAACATGCGGCTGTGCAATGGGCGATGGGCCCAGACCCCTGCGCGCATAGGATTTACACCGGCGTGCTGACCTCTATGTTGTGCTTAGGTGAGGCTGGGACGTGTTGATCTTCCGAGGCCGGGCATGACCCAGAAAAGTGTGTCCAGCCAAAGGGGATCGAGCGTGTTGGGTAATGTGGTGCACCCCTGCAGGTAAGTTTATCTATTCGAATAGCCGTGTCCCTCGGTAAAAGGACGACAAGTAGTTGTACCTTGACCTGATGACAACTAGAACCGGATACTTAATAAAAACACCCTTCCAAGTGCCAGATATAACCCGGTGATCGCTCTCACATAGGGCGATGAGGGGAGGATCACCGGGTAGGATTATGCTACGCGATGATACTTGGTAAACTTACCATCTACTCTCTTCTACATGCTGCAAGATGGAGGCTGCCAGAAGTGTAGTCTTCGACAGGACTAGCTATCCCCCTCTTATTCTGGCATTCTGCAGTTCAGTCCACCGACATTGCCCCTTTACACAGATACCTATGCATATGTAGCGTAGATCCTTGCTTGAAAGTACTTTGGATGAGTACTCATGGTTTCTTTTCTCCCTCTTTTCCCCCTTTCCTTTCTTCTCGGTTTTTGCAACCAGATGATGGAGCCCAGGAGCCAGACGCCACCCTCGATGATGACTCCTACTACACTGGAGGTGCCTACTACTACGTGCAGGCCGCTGACGACGATCAGGAGTAGTTTAGGAGGATCCCAGGTAGGAGGCATGCGCCTCTTTCGATCTGTATCCCAGTTTGTGCTAGCCATCTTATGGCACCTTGTTTAACTTATGTCTGTACTCAGATATTGTTGCTTCCGTTGACTCGTCTATGATCGAGAACTTGTATTCGAGCCCTCGAGGCCCCTAGCTTGTATTATGATGCTTGTATGACTTATTTTATTTTTAAAGTTGTGTTGTGATATCTTCCCGTGAGTCCCTGATCTTGATCGTACACGTTTGCGTGTATGATTAGTGTACGATTGAATCAAGGGTGTCACAATGTGAACATTAGGAATCTCTGTGGGATCGACTAGAACAACTCGGTGGGACCGATGTGCTAGGGCTTAGGGCAAACCTCGTCTCGGTGGCACTAATTGCATCAACTGGGTGAGACCAAAGTGAAGCAATAACAGAGAGTTGGTCAAGCCATCTCGATGAGACCGATTGCAATAGTCGGTGAGACCGAAATAATTGCAACAAGTAACAGAGAGTTGGCAAGGCCACTGAGATTCGTATCGGTGAGACTGAACTGTTACAGTTTCTGGCAGTGGGTATGTCATATTACCTCGGTGGCCCCTGATAGAAGAATCGGTGGGGCCGAGTTGGAGTTTTGGTTTTGGACATATTTGGATGGATAAAATGGCTGAGGGTTTTGGAGCAATATCACTAAGCATTTGAGCAAGTAAACCATTAAGGAACACCTCATCCCCTTTTAATAGTATTGGCTTTCCTATGGACTCAATGTGATCTTGGATCACTAAAATAAAGATGAATAGTCTTGAGGTATTTCATCTTTGTCCTTAGCATTTTGAATGGGTTCCACACCCTCTTGTCCTTAGGGATGGGAGTTTTGCCCATGGGTATGGGTACCCACTGGTACCCTGCCCGAAAACAACGAGCATGGGCAAGACTTGTATAGATTTTGTACCCACGGGTAATTGGTATCCATACCCACAAAACATATGGGTAGGGCATGGGTATGAACTTGTGCCCATGGGTAACCCAATGGATACCCAGAAAATGATAAAAAATGAAAATAGTTCCCATGACATGTGGGTCAACATACAACTCCTATGGCCAACCCTAAATGTCGTATATCCTTAAACCTTCCATAGATCATAGGCCCGTAATCACCTGCTCGCCACTTCTCCTATGTGACTCCTCAAAACGATGAAATATCGACTCTTCTCTATTGGATTGTTGTCCAAGTTGTCCTTGCCACGCCATTGTTGATCTTGTTTGAAATACACTAGATAGAACTATTTGTCCAACCAGAGATATGTTGACATTAATTACCAAAATCAACCAGGGAGCACTTGTGCTTTCAATTAGGGAACTCTAGGATGGGGTAGGTGAGGTTGTCCTGAATGGTGCCGAGGTCGGCCAATGTGCACTAGATCGAGGAGGCGGTGCACTTGGGGAAGTTGGTATGCAACCCTGAGGCAACCCCGAAGATTCGTAGCAGATCGCGCATTGCTCAGAGATTGCAGAAAGGTCCTGCTTGTGGGAATGGCACAAGACCACCAAATAGTTGGCGTACAGTGAGATGTTTGAGGACTTGTGGTGAGTGGTGTGGTGTTGTAGGATTCGGCTATCAATGGTGCACTTGGTGAGCTTGTTGAGGGCATCGATCATCATGACAAAGAGCATGGGCAAAAAGGAGTCTCCTTGGTGCAGCCCGGGCCCACAAGTAGTGCACCTGTGGTCTGGGGACGTCATTGAGGAGGACACATGTGCTAGTGGTATGTTTCTTCCGTGCACGATGATGGGGTTGAGGGGGTGGCTGAAGGGGCACATTGAGAGAGTCAGTTTGAGGAACTGCGGTGGCGGCCATGAGAAAAGGTCATAATATGAAATCAAAGTGGCTAGGATCTGAATGGGGAGGAAAGAAATGTTGGGTCAACATATCAATCCGAGACATGGTGTCGGTGCAACAAACATGTGTGTTCGCCGACCTGACTCATGCACCGGCATAAGACCGCCCATACATCAAGTACCAAGACATGTCACAAGATAAGCCGGAGAAACCGCTCTTCATGAGATCAAGGAGTGTATTAAGGAGATCAAGTCGACTAGTGAACTCCCCAAGAAGGTCTCCCTTGTCGGGCAGACGGGCCCAGTAGGGTCAAGACCATACCTGGGGCCAAGTCCATACTGCCCCGGCAAGGTTTCCAGGGCCGCCAGGAACAGAGCACGACAGGCTCTATGCCGGCAAGCTTCCACCAGGACGCCACTGCTCCACCTCATCATACGCCAGTCACTAATCAATGCGGTGTCGAGCTCTCAAGTGGCTAGCTGGATCCTGTCAGGTACGTGGCAACCTGCTGGAGAAGAGATTAACTTTATTGACACCCGTCTTGATGGCATGGCACGCCAATAAGAGGTATATGGATATGCGGCGCGACAGTCTTGCCGGGCTTCAACCTCCGCATGATACCTAGCACTGCATTTAATGCACTTTGTCGTAACTGCTGGAGTTAGGTATTATAACACTGTTAGCTATCTAATCATGCTGCAATGACTATTTTGCCACTGTGGACGCCCCTTAAGCTATAAAAGGAGGCCCGAGGAAACCTAGCAAAGGGTTCAAATCTTTGATCCCACAACACTTGTACGCGCATAGCTGCTCTCCCCGAGGCACACTTGCCGGGCTTGAGCGCTCCATGTCTTTGTGTTACTCCAGTTCAATCCACTAAAGTAGGAGCAGGCTTTTATGCTGCAAAGCGGCCCGAACCTGGGTAAAAGTGAGTTTTCCATCGTTGCACTGCCCTGTTGTTTCTGCTCTTTGTGCAATGTGATCATCCCCCGCCGAACCACAAAAGGGGCAACCATGCCCCATAGGTGATTGTGCATCCCCCATGACATCTTTGGCGCGCCAAGTAGGGGGCAATTGCTTGCGTGAATCTGAAGCAACAGCCAGCACGTCGATCTTCATCGTCTTCTACATCACCAATGGATCCCAAGAAGAAAAGTGGTGCAGCAGCACACCCTTCCACTTCGAAGGCTCCTTCACCTGTGGTTGCGGGCGCCACTGATACGTCTCCAATGTATCTATAATTTTTTATTGTTCCATGTTGTTATATTATCATTCTTGGATGTTTTACAACCATTTTATAGCAACTTTATATCATTTTATGGGACTAACCTATTGACATAGTACCCAGTGCCCGTTGCTGTTTTTGCTCATTTTTTTACTTCGTAGAAAATCAATACCAAACAGAGTCCAAATGCAGCAAAACTTTTTGGAGATTTTTACTGGACTAGAAGACACCTGCTGGGCCAAAGAAGTACTAGAGGGGGGCTCTGAGGGGAGCACAACCCACCTGGGCGCGCCTGGGGGCCCAGGCGCGCCCTGGTGAGTTGTGCCCACCTAGGCCTCCTTCTGCACTACCTCTTTGCTCTATAAATACCCCGAAAATCCAAATACCCTAGGGGAGTCGACGGAACACAATTCCAGCCGGCGCAAGTTCCAGAACCACCAGATCCAATCTAGACACCATCACGGACGGGTTCATCATCCTCATTGGTGCCTCTCTGATGATGCATGAGTAGTTCATTGTAGACCTACGTCTCCGTAGTCAGTAGCTAGATGGCTTCCTCTCTCTCTCTCTTTTGATTCTCAATACAATGGTCTCTTGGAGATTTATTTGATGTAATTCTTTTTGCGGTGTGTTTGTTGGGATCCGATGAATTTTAAGTTTATGATCATATCTATTTTATCCATGAAAGTTATTTGAGTCTTCTTTTGATCTCTTATATGCATGATTACTTATAGCCTCGTATTTCTTCTTCAAATCTTTGGTCTAGTTAGGCCGACTAGATCGATTTTTCTTTCCATCGGAAGATGTGCTTTGTGATGGGTTCGGTCGTGCGATGTTCTTTCCCAGTGACAGAATGGGCAGCAAGACACATATTGATCGTTGCTATTAAGGATAACAAGATGGGCTCTATTCCTACATGAACAGATCTTGTCTACATCATGTCATCGTTCTTATTGCATTACTACGTTACTCCATGAACTTAATACACTAGATGCATGCTGGATAGCGGTCGATGTGTGGCGTAATAGTAGTAGATGCAGGCAGGAGTCGGTCTACTAATCTTGGACATGATGCCTATATAATGATCATTGCCTCGATATCGTCCAAGTTATTTGAAGTTTTATCAATTGCCCAACAGTAATTTGTTTACCCACCGTGTGCTATTTGTTGAGAGAAGCCACTACTGAAATCTATGGCCCCGGGGTATATTTTCTCATCATATATTTGCAGATCTACATTGCTATTTGCCTTTTTCTTTTATTTGCACATTTTATTTTCAGATGTATATTATCAAAAACCCAAAAATACCTCGCTGAGTTTTATTTGCTTTTATTTGCATCTATCAATCTACCACAATTTTTATCCCGTCAACGTGACAATTTCTGGCACCGTTACCCGAAAGGGATTGACAACCCCTTTTACATGTCGGGTTTGAAGTATTTGTTCTTTATGTGCAGGTACCGTTTACATAATGTTGCTTGGTTCTCCTACTGGTTCGATAACCTTGATTTCATAACTGAGGGAAATACCTACCGAAGATGTGCTGCATCATCCCTTCCTCTTTGGGGAAATACCGACATAGTTCAGGCGACATCAGCCACCGGTGTCGCGGCCACGACGGGTGGAAAAGGCGCCATAAGCGGCGCGTTCACCGCGGGCGGTGCGGCTGTCACCCCCAACACAGTCAGAGTGGGGTGCTACCTCTTGAGCACTGCGTTGGTTTTCCCTTGAAGAGGAAAGGGTGATGCAGTAAAGCAGCGTAAGTATTTCCCTCAGCTTTTTAGAACCAAGGTATCAATCCAGTAGGAGGCCACGCACGAGTCCCTCGCACCTACACAAACAAATAAAATCCTCGCAACCAACGCAATAAAGGGGTTGTCAATCCCTTCACGGTCACTTACGAAATTGAGATCTGATAGATATGATAAGATAATATTTTTGGTATTTTTATGATAAAGATGCAAAGTAAAATAAAAGGCAATAAAAACAGCTAAGTGTTGGAAGATTAATATGATTGGAAATAGACCCGGGGGCCATAGGTTTCACTAGTGCTTCTCTCAAGAGCATAAGTATTACGGTGGGTGAACAAATTACTGTTGAGCAATTGACAGAATTGAGCATAGTTATGAGAATATCTAGGTATGATCATGTATATAGGCATCATGTCCGAGACAAGTACACCGACTCCTGCCTGCATCTACTACTATTACTCCACACATCGACCGCTATCCAGCATGCATCTAGAGTATTAAGTTCAAAAGAATAGAGTAATGCTTTAAGTAAGATGACATGATGTAGAGGGATAAACTCATGCAATATGATATAAACCCCATCTTGTTATCCTTGATGGCAACAATAGAATATGTGCCTTGCTGCCCCCACTGTCACTGGGAAAGGACACCGCAAGATTGAACCCAAAGCAAAGCACTTACCCATTGCAAGAAAGATCAATCTAGTAGGCCAAACCAAACTAATAATTCGAAGAGACTTGCAAAGATAACCAATCATACATAAAAGAATTCAGAGAAGATTTGAATATTGTTCATAGATAAACTTGATCATAAACCCACAATTCATCGGTCTCAACAAACACACCGCAAAAGAAGATTACATCGAATAGATCTCCACAAGGGAGGGGGAGAACATTGTATTGAGATCCAAAATGAGAGAAGAAGCCATCTAGCTAATAACTATGGACCCAAAGGTCTGAGGTAAACTACTCACACATCATCGGAGAGGCTATGGTGTTGATGTAGAAGCTCTCCGTAATCGATGCCCCCTCCGGTGGAGCTCCAGAAAAGGCCGCAAGATGGGATCTCATGGGTACAAAAGGTTGCGGCGGTGGAATTAGGTTTTTGGCTTCGTATCTGGTAGTTTGGGGGTACGTAGGTATATATAGGAGGAAGAAGTACGTCAGTGGAGCAACGTGGGCCCCACGAGGGTAGAGGGCGCGCCCAGGGGGTAGGCGTGCCCCCCTACCTCGTGCCCTCATGATTGCTTTCTTGACGTAGGGTCCAAGTCCTCTGGATCACGTTTGTTCCAAAAAATCACGTTTCTGAAGGTTTCATTCCGTTTGGACTCCGTCTGATATTCTTTTTCTACGAAACTCTGAAATAGGCAAAAAAACATCAATTCTGGGCTGGGCCTCCAGTTAATAGGTTAGTCCCAAAAATAATATAAAAGTGTATAATAAAGCCCATTAAATCCAAAACAGAATATAATATAGCATGAAACAATAAAAAATTATAGATACGTTGGAGACATATCAAGCATCCCCAAGCTTAATTCCTGCTCGTCCTCGAGTAGGTAAATAATAAAAACAGAATTTTTGATGTGGAATGCTACTTAGCATAATTTTCAATGAAATTCCTCTTATTATGGCACGAATGTTCTGATTTGATATGATTCAAGATAAAAGTTTAATGTTGACATAAAAACAATAATACTTCAAACATGCTAACCAAGCAATTATGTCTTATCAAAATAACATAGCCAAAGCAAGTTATCCCTACAAAATCATATAGTCTGGCTATGTTCCATATTCCCCACACAAAATATTCATATCATGTACAACCCCGATTTTAGCCAAGCAATTGGTTCATACTTTTTAACGCGCTTCAGCCTTTTCAACTCTTACGCAATACATGAGCGCAAGCCATGGATATAGCACTATGGTGGAATAAGGAATAATGATAGGGGTTATGTGGGAAGACAAAAAAAGAAAGTCTCACATCAATGAGGCTAATGAATGGGCTATGGAGATGCCCATCAATTGATGTCAATGCAAGGAGTAGGGATTGCCATGCAACGGATGCACTTAGAGCTATAAGTGTATGAAAGCTCAAACAAAAGAAACTAAGTGGGTGTGCATCCAACTTGCTTGCTCACGGAGACCTCGGGCATTTGAGGAAGCCCATCATTGGAATATACAAGCCAAGTTCTATAATGAAATTTCCCACTAGTATACGAAAGTGACAAAATGAGAGAATCTCTATCATTAAGATCACGGTGCTACTTAAAAGGATAGTAACATTGTCCCTTCTCTCTTTTTCTCTCATTTTTTTTTATTTGGGCCTTTTCTCTTTTTTTATGGCCTCTTTTTTTTAGTCCGGAGTCTCATCCCGACTTGTGGGGGAATCATAGTCTCCATCATCCTTTCCTCACTTGGGACAATGCTCTAATAATGATGATCATCACACTTTTATTTACTTACAACTCATGAATTACAACTCAATACTTAGAACAAAATATGACTCTATGTGGATGCCTCCGGCGGTGTACCGGGATATGCAATGAATCAAGAGAGACATGTATGAAAGAATTATGAATGCTGGCTTTGCCACAAATACAATGTCAACTACATGATCATACAAAGCAATATGACAATGATGGAGCGTGTCATGATAAATGAGCGGTGGAAAGTTGCATGGCAATATATCTCGAAATGGCTATGGAAATGCCGTAATAGGTAGGTATGGTGGCTGTTTTGAGGAAGATATAAGGAGGTTTATGTGTGATAGAGCGTATCATATCACGGGGTTTGGATGCACCGGCGAAGTTTGCACCAACTCTCAAGGTGAGAAAGGGCAATGCACGGGACCGAAGAGGCTAGAAAATTGCGGAAAGGTAAGTGTGTGTATAATCCATGGACTCACGTTAGTCATAAAGAACTCATATACTTATTGCAAAAATTTATTAGCCCTTGAAGGAAAGTACTACTACACATGCTCCGAGGGGAAGGGTTGGTAGGAGTTAACAATCGCGCGATCCCGACCGCCACACAAAGGATGACAATCAATAAATACCTCATGCTCCGACTTTGTTACATAACGGTTCACGATACGTGCATGCTACAGGAATCACAAACTCTAACACAAGTATTTTTCACTTCCACAATTACTCAACTAGCACAACTATGATATTACCACTTTTATATCTCAAAACAATTATCAAGCATCAAATTTCTCATGATATTATAATTAAAGCAAATTGCCATGCTGTTTTAAGACTCTCAAAATAATATAAGTGAAGCATGAGAGATCAATAGTTTCTATAAAACAAATCCACCGCCGTTCTCTAAAAGATATAAGTGAAGCACTAGAGCAAAACTATATAGCTCAAAAAATATAAGTGAAGCACATAGAGTATTCTAACATTTTCGAATCATGTGTGTCTCTCTCAAAAGGTGTGTACAACAAGGATGATTGTGGCAAACTAACAAATAAAGACTCAAATAATACAAGACACTCCAAGCCAAACACATATCATGTGGTAAATAAAAATATAGCTCCAAGTAAAGTTACCGATGGAAGTAGACGAAAGAGGGGATGCCTTCCGGGGCATCCCGAAGCTTTGGATTTTAGGTGTCCTTAGATTATCTTGGGGTGCCATGGGCATCCCCAAGCTTAGGCTCTTGCCACTCCTTGTTCCATAATCCATTAAATCTTTTACCCAAAACTTGAAAACTTCACAACACAAAACTTAACAGAAAATCTCGTGAGCTCCATTAGCGAAAGAAAACAAAACACCACTTAAGGTACTGTGATGAATTCATTTTTTATTTATATTGGTGTTAAACCTACTGTATTACAGCTTCTCTATGGGTTATAAACTATTTTACTAGCCATAGATTTATCAAAATAAGCAAACAACACACGAAAATCAAAATCTGTCAAAAACAGAACAGTCTATAGTAATCTATAAATAACGCAAACTTATGGAGTTCCAGAAATTCAGACAAAATAGGAGGACCTAGAAATTTTGTTTATTAATCAGCAGCAATTGGAATAAATATTTTATCACGTTCTGGTGATTTTTAACAATTATTTTCGTGAACAGAAAGTTTCTGGAATTTTCAGCAAGATCAAATAACTA
This sequence comes from Aegilops umbellulata, assembly GCA_032464435.1. NCBI lineage: Eukaryota > Viridiplantae > Streptophyta > Magnoliopsida > Poales > Poaceae > Aegilops > Aegilops umbellulata. The sequence goes on along the minus strand of CP136059.1, from coordinate 224,614,136 downwards.
TCATCCAAGTAGATCCTATAGGTTAAACTTGGCACAAACACTAATTAAAACATGAAAACACATCTAACCAGAGGCTAGATCAAATATTTATTCCTAAACAGAAGCAAAAAAGCAAAAAACTAAAAATAAATTTGGGTTGCCTCCCAACAAGCGCTATCGTTTAACGCCCCTAGATAGGCATGATAGCAAGGATAGATCTAGGTATTGCCATAATAATAGGATAGATCATTAAAACTCATTTCATATTCTCTACGTTCAGCAGCAAGTTTTCTTTGAGGCAAGCAAAAGTAGTCAAAAGGGCTAAATTTAATGGGACAAAAGTCCCCAAGATCAACTTTAGGAGGTATAGGTTCCTCCTTCGGCCCTTCGTATTGCACAACCAATTCATCATTATAAACATTCTTTTGACAGAACTTTGTGAGCCTATACTCGAGAGAATATCCTAGCTCATTATTTCAAATAGACAAATCATTATTAATTTCAGAAATTCTATCAACTAGAACATTGGTAGGAACCCTTTTTTTAAGATTTTCATTGAAAGCAACATAGTCTAGAGATTGAAAACGCATTATTTCTTCTTGGTCAAAGAGGATAGCCTCTATGGTACGACGGCCAACATCCACCCTATAATGCCCAAAGATTTCTTTGGCCTCTTTTATTATAAATCTAAACTCATGGGCCAAAAAGATTGTAGCGGCACGCTTAACAGAAGAATGCTCAATATTAGAAAATTCTAGGAAAATCCTTTGTATGCAAGGATGCATGTGCATAAATTGTCATTCAAGTTCAACTACAAGCATGGCGATAGCGTCCGCCAGACTAGTAGTTCTATGAAAAATAGAACTACCCATAGAAGGCAAAGCTCCGGCACAAGTAAAGAAATCTTGGATAACTCCTTTTCCAATAATATTACCACTACCAATTCGGAATTTTTTTTGTATGTAAGATAGGGGTTCTTCAGCAGGAGCATCAGAATTTTCCATGATATTATTATTGTCCAAATCGACAATAATTTCCCCAATTTCAGACATAACGGCAGAAAGTGCAAGGGGCAAAAAGAAAGAGGAAGGCGAATGGAAAAGAGAGGGCGAATAAAACGGCAAGGGTGAAGTGGGGGTGAGGAAAACGAGAGGCAAATGGCAAACAATATAATGTGGGAGATAAGGGTTTCTGATGGGTACTTGGTATGTCGACTTTTGTGTAGACTCCCTGGCAACGGCGCCGGAAATCCTTCTTGCTACCTCTTGAGCACTGCGTTGGTTTTCCCTTGAAGAGGAAAGGGTGATGCAGTAAAGCAGCGTAAGTATTTCCCTCAGTTTTTTAGAACCAAGGTATCAATCCAGTAGGAGGCCACGCACGAGTCCCTCGCACCTACACAAACAAATAAAATCCTCGCAACCAACACAATAAAGGGGTTGTCAATCCCTTCACGGTCACTTACGAAAGTGAGATCTGATAGATATGATAATATAATATTTTTGGTATTTTTATGATAAAGATGCAAAGTAAAATAAAAGGCAATAAAATAGCTAAGTGTTGGAAGATTAATATGATGGGAAATAGACCCAGGGCCATAGGTTTCACTAGTGACTTCTCTCAAGAGCATAAGTATTACGATGGGTGACCAAATTACTGTTGAGCAATTGACAGAATTGAGCATAGTTATGAGAATATCTAGGTATGATCATGTATATAGGCATCACGTCCGATACAAGTACACCGACTCCTGCCTGCATCTACTACTATTACTCCACACATCGACCGTTATCCAACATGCATCTAGAGTATTAAGTTCAAAAGAACAGAGTAACGCTTTAAGTAAGATGACATGATGTACATGGATAAACTCATGCAATATGATATAAACCCCATCTTGTTATCCTCGATGGCAACAATACAATACGTGCCTTGCTGCCCCTACTGTCACTAGGAAAGGACACCGCAAGATTGAACCCAAAGCTAAGCACTTATCCCATTGCAAGAAAGATCAATCTAGTAGGCCAAACCAAACTAATAATTCGAAGAGACTTGCAAAGATAACCAATCATACATAAAAGAATTCAGAGAAGATTCAAATATTGTTGATAGATAAACTTGATCATAAACCCACAATTCATCGGTATCAACATACACACCGCAAACGAAGATTACATCAAATAGATCTCCACATGAGAGGGGAGAACATTGTATTGAGATCCAAAAAGAGAGAAGAAGCTATCTAGCTAATAACTATGGACCCGAAGATCTGAGGTAAACTACTCACACATCGTCGAAGAGGCTATGGTGTTGATGTAGAAGCCCTCCATGATCGATGCCCCCTCCGGTGGAGCTCCGGAAAAGGCCCCAAGATGGGATCTCACGGGTACAGAAGGTTGCGGCGGTGGAATTGGGTTTTTGGCTCCATATCTGGTAGTTTGGGGGTACGTAGGTATATATAGGAGGAAGAAGTACGTCGGTGGAGCAACGTGGGCCCCATGAGGGTGGAGGGCGCGCCCCGGGGGTAGGGGCACCCCCCTACCTCGTGCCCTCCTGATTGCTTTCTTGATGTAGGGTCCAACTCCTCTGGATCACGTTTGTTCCAAAAATCACATTCCCGAAGGTTTTCATTCCGTTTGGACTCCGTTTGATATTCTTTTCTGTGAAACTCTGAAATAGGCAAAAAAAATAGCAATTCTGGGTTGGGCCTTCGGTTAATAGGTTAGTCCCAAAAATAATATAAAATTGTATAATAAAGCCCATTAAACATCCAAAACATAATATAATATAGCATGGAACAATCAAAAATTACAGATACGTTGGAGACGTATCATGGGGACTGGGGCCACTTGAAATACCCATCTCCCTCAACCTTCCTACGAGCACGCTCACGCCGGCACAGGCCAAGGGGACACTCAACTTCTACCTCTCCGCCGTACCGGTGAGCGCAACCATCGCAGTGGCAACGCCCGTTCCGGCACAAGTCAAGACCCTCTGGCCGTGTCGACCAGGGGGCCGACGTCAAGACATGCGCTTCATCCCACGCAAGGTGAGCGTGACAAGACCCCGAGCAATGCCGTCGACCCACAACGACTGCGTACGCACGGTAAAGGCCCAGCTGACCAGGAGCTTGGCTACCAAGATCAACCTCAGCCGTGCTAGACCGCCCTTGTGATTGGTCCGAGGCGGCAGGGGCACAACGATGCTCCTTCTGGCTTGACCAGGAGTCGAGCGGCGTCACGCTCTTCTTCCCATGCCATGCCAGGGACGGTGGCCGAAGCAATGGCGAGGGCTCAGTTACTGCTTGGTCCTGCCCGACAGCTCGGATTCCAACGAGGAGACCGTGGCATTTGAAGAGGTCCCGGAGAAGGACCCCAGGGTCAAGCCCCCTGCCATGAGGTATGAACCTCAACATTTCTTACTTACTTTATTCTACTAGTCTTTTATTGATAGAAATTTATCGTGTGATAGCCCACCGTGTGGCCACCCTACCGAGCCTACCTCACAGGGGACCTCTCCGCCCGCCGATTTAGCGGACAGCCGGTCAACGTCACGCTTCGCGCCTCCCCTAGTCCCTGAAGAGCCCGGGGAGGTGATGTCCCGAAGGATCCCTCACCGTCCAAACACATGGGAGGGCGGCGGAAATATCATGGCCAAGGCCGATGCCTCGGTCACCAAAGACCAGGAGGATGTGTCCCTCTTGGTGAACACGGGAGGGGAGTTCGGACCGTCCGAGCCCTCCCAACCAGCTGCACTGGAGCCCCCGAGGCCCTTGGAGGTGCCGATCCCGCCTCCCGCCAAAGGGGGAGCGGGGGCCCCACCGCCTGTGCCGAACACCAACAACCGGGCAGCGGTAGGCTAGCCAGATGCGATGGAGTTGGTGAACAGCTCCGTCATCATCGCCGAACACCGCGCCCTTATGGGTGCGGTTCTATAAGGTGTTTGGTCCATCAACACCGGACTGAACAATGTTGCCAAGGCCTCTTAACAGGCTTCGAGGTGAGTCAAGTAAAGCTCTTTCCCGCATAACGGATTTGGCCTTTAGCTAGAGTTTGAGCAGGCCATGTGCATAGCAGCCCCCAAGACTCTGTGAGGACTGCAAAAACCTTACAGTGGATCAAATATCTATAGGGCAGTAGTTGACGCGTCATGATTGATTTGATATTGCAGGCATCATCCTTGGTGGTGACTGCTAATGCCACGGCGCTGGAGGAGATGGATCGGAAGCTTAAACGCTCCGATGCAGAGCTTGACCTTGTCAACAAGCATCTTGATGAGGCGCAAGGTAAGCCCCTATCGAAATGCATAGTCAATATCGCCGGGCAGCTATGTTCCGGATTGTATGCTTATCCCACACTGTTTGGTCACTATAGCTACCAACACGGAGGTCGAGGGCCTCAAGGCCGCGCTGAAGAAGGCTGGGGCCGATGCGGCCAAAAAGAAGGCAGCTACCGAAAAGGTGGTGGCCGAACTCGAGACAATGAAGACCGTTGGCGAGAAGCACGAGGTTGAGTGGACGAAGTGCAACAGGATCTCGAGGATGCCATCACGAAATGTGAGGACCTTGAGCAGAAACAGAAAGAGCAGTCATTCGAGCTATCCAAGGTGGAAAAGTAGCTCCAGGAGACCAGAACAGAAGTGCGGGGTGCCCGAGAGGAGCTCCGCCAAGTGAGGCAGATCGTAGATGGTAAGCCATACTTACTGCAGAGTGTATTTGGAGACAACAGGTTCGCATTGCTGACACGAGTCTGGTGCTCCGCAGGCGTTTTCGCCGAACTTCCAAGGAGTGGGGCGGATGCGATGGAGCACTACACCACGCGGGAGGGGGATACCGATCAGCGGCTTTTCTGGGCGTAGTTCCAGGCGCCTGAGCATCCTCCCCTCCTCGGCAACCAGATGAAGAAGCTAATGGAGCTGCATCGTATGGCTGGGCTGGCCATGAAGGACCTTTGTGTCTGGCTGTGGCCCACAGAGCCAATTCCAAGTAGCTACTTCAGCCTGGTGCAGAGACTTCGTGATGCGCCGTCCTGGATTGATGCAGTGAAGCGCTCTTCGTGCCTCGAGGGAGCTAGGCTAGCCTTTGCGAAGACCATGGTTCATTAGCCTAAGATCAAGCCAATGGATATGGCCACTGGTCCCCCGCCAGCTGGAAAAGAGCATCACTGCCCCGAACAGTACATTCAACTTGTTGTGGACGGTGCTCGGGCGATAGAAGGCCAGTGTTCCAAAGATGTAATCATTGACTGATTGTATTAAGTTGACAACTGGACCTTTTGCTTCGTAATGCGGCCCGTTTTTATGTTTTATACTATGGTGATTTTATTTTGACTAATGTGCGGTCGTTTTTTATTCTGAAAGTTACCAGTCGGCGGGTTGAGCCCCCAAGTGAATAATACGTGGGGTGTTTCGTCTCCACACTGTTACCCTTAGTCGACATCTCAGTGCCTGAAGGTAGTTGTGCGTAAGAGAGACTAGGCAATCGGACTATGCGGCTTTATTACTTTCGCTTAGCCATAGGAGCTTGACTACGGGAGCTAATAACTAACCCCCAATGCTTTGTGATATGCAGGGAAGCCTAGGCATGCCTTCATAATCACGTGGTTTGTGCTAGGACAAACCCTTCATATGACACGGATAAATCACCAGCAATTTTTGAATTTAACACTTGTCATCGGATCGCCGACCGGTTCACGCCTACTATGACGGTCTGTTTTCGGCTTTCACCCCTGAGGTGCTTAACTGGGCTAGCCACAAGTACAATTGCAGGGGTTCTCCCTTTACCATCTTAGCCGAACATGCGGAACATAATAAGGTAAACACAGGGGCCGGGAAACCCAACTATTGACCCAAGACATAGTTTCGAACTGATGCATATAGTGCAATATCCGAGATGTTGAACACACAACGAACAGTGGTGCCGGACTTAGTACGTAGAGCTGATGAAGAGATCAGGCCCTTGGTCAATTAACCGATTTGTATTTGTGACACAATGTTTTCATGCCAAGCTGTTCAAAGAGTGGAACAAATAAGAAGAAGGGCTAGACAATACATATGCCCGAACAACATAAATGGCATTTTTATTTTCCATAAGCTCGAGACGTCTATCCGTACAATTCGAACTGTCTAGCCATTTATGATGAGTAAAAAAGGTAAGTTTTACAGAAGGAAGGTTTACACAAGGCCTTGATGTGTGGGTTGAAGACTGATACGTCTCCAACGTATCAATAATTTTTGATTGCTCCATGCTATATTATCTACTGTTTTGGACTATATTGGGCTTTATTTTCCACTTCTATATTAATTTTGGGACTAACCTATTAACCGGAGGCCTAGCCTAGAATTGCTATTTTTTGCCTATTTCCGAGTTTCGGAGAAACAGAATATCAAATGGAGTCCAAACGGAATGAAACCTTCAGGAACATGATTTTCTCATCAGATAAGACCCAGGAGACTTGGGCCCTCCGTCAAGAAAGCCACGAGGCGGTCACGAGGGTGGGAGCGCGCCCACCCCCTAGGGCGCGCCCCCTGCCTCATGGGCCCCTCGGAGCTCCACCGACGTACTTCTTCCTCCTATATATACCTACGTACCCCCAAACGATCATATACGGAGCCAAAAACCTAATTCCATCGCCGCAACCTTCTGTACCCACGACATCCCATCTTGGGGCCTGTTCCGGAGCTCTGCCGGAGAGGGCCATCATCACGGAGGGCTTCTACATCATCCTAGCCCCTCTGATGAAGTGTGAGTAGTTCACCTCAGACCTTCGGGTCCATAGTTATTAGCTAGATGGCTTCTTCTCTCTTTTTGGATCTCAATGCAATGTTCTCCCCCTCTCTTGTGGAGATCTATTCGATTAATCTTCTTTTTATGGTGTGTTTGTTGAGAACGATGAATTGTGGGTTTATGATCAAGTCTATCTATGAATAATATTTGAATCTTCTCTGCATTCTTTTATGTATGATTGGTTATCTTTGCAAGTCTCTTCGAATTATCAATTTGGTTTGGCCTACTAGATTGGTCTTTCTTGCAATGGGAGAAGTGCTTAGCTTTGGGTTCAATCTTGCGGTGTCCTTTCCCAGTGACAGTAGGGGCAGCAAGGCACGTATTGTATTGTTGCCATCGAGGATAACAAGATGGGTTTTTTATCATATTGCATGAAACTATCCCTCTACATCATGTCATCTTGCTTAAGGCGTTACTCTGTTTTTAACTTAATACTCTAGATGCATGTTGGATAGTGGTCGATGAGTGGAGTAATAGTAGTAGATGCAGGCAGGAGTCGGTCTACTTGTCTCAGACGTGATGCCTATATACATGATCATACCTAGATATCCTCATAACTATGGTCAATTTTTTCAATTGCTCAACAGTAATATGTTCACCCACCATAGAATACTTATGCTCTTGAGAGAAGCCACTAGTGAAACCTATGGCCCCTGGGTCTATTTTCCTCATATCAATCTCCATCACTTTAATCTTGCTTGCTTTTTTACTTTTCACTTTGCATCTCTATATCAAAAATACCAAAAATATTATGTATCATCTCTATCAGATCTCACTCCTGTAAGTGACCATGAAGGGATTGACAACCCCTAATCACATTGGTTGCGTTGAGCTATTGTTTTTGTGTAGGTACGAGGGACTCGAGCGTAGCCTCCTACTGGATTGATACCTTGGTTCTCAAAAACTGAGGGAAATACTTACGCTACTTTGTTGCATCATCCTCTCCTCTTCGGGGAAATCCAACGTAGTGCTCAAGAGGTAGCAAGAAGAATTTCTGGCGCCGTTGCCGGGGAGTCTGCGCAAAAGTCAACATACCAAGTACCCATCACAATCCCTATCTCTCGCACTACATTAGTTGCCATTTGCCTCTCGTTTTCCTCTCCCCCACTTCACCCTTGTCGTTTTATTCGCCCTTCCTCCGTTCAATCTTGTGTTACCACGTGCCTTCTTTTTGCTTGCATCTTCGCTTGCTAAAAGTTTATGGATCCTCATTAAGAGATCTCTTTAAGAGATCCAATTATGATGAACCTATTGCTAGTGAATTGAGTTCCCTATATTATCTTGATAAGGTTTTGCCTGAAATTCGTGAATCTAAAAATTGTGATGAAGTACTTTATGAAGCGATTCACGATAGATCTTTGAATAAAAAGCATGATTGCAATGACTTTACTATAAATTCTATTGATGTCAATTGTGCAAAAAATATGCAAAACCCTAAGCTTGGGGATGCTAGTTTTGCTATGTCATCTACTTGTTGCAATGATCATGATTGGGGTGATAGTTCTTCTTATGATCTTGAAAATTTATTTAAGCCCCATGATGAATATGAGATTGATAATAGTGTTTGCAATATTATTAAAAGTGGGTTTGGAGAGGTCATGACTTTAGATAATGATAATGCCACTATTTTGGAAGAGTGTCAACTTTGCATGCATGTCTATCGTATTGAAAATATTTTATGTGATAGCTAATTTGTTGAATTTGCTTATGATCCCACATGTAATTATTATGAGAGAGGAAAATATGGTTGTAGAAATTTTCATGATAATAAATTACCTCTCGTTATGTTGAGATTGCTATTGTTTCTTTCCGCTTCCTTGCATATGCTAGTTTTTGCTTGCCTTGATAATTTGTTTACCTATAAGATGCCTATGCATAGGAAGTATGTTAGACTTAGATGTGTGTTTTCACATGCTATATGATGCTCGCTTTGTGCTTCAATTCTTGTCTTTCGTGTGAGCATCATTGAAATCTCAATACCTAGCTAGGGGCGTTAAACGATAGCGCTTGTTGGGAGGCAACCCAATTTTATTTTAGTTCTTTTATTTTTGCTTCTGTTTAGGAATAAATAATCCATCTACCTTCTGTTTAGATGTGGTTTTGTGTTTTAATTAGTGTTTGTGCCAAGTTAGACCTATAGGATCTTCTTGGATGATAGTTATTTGATCTTGCTGTAATTTCCAGAATCTTTCTGTTCACGAAAACAATTGTTAAAATCGCCAGAATGTGATAAAATACTGATTCCAATTGCTTCTGATCAATAAACAAATTGTCTAGGTCGTCCTATTTTGGTAAATTTTTTGAGTTCCAGAAGTTTGCGCTAGTTACAGATTACTACAGACTGTTCAGTTTTTGACAGATTCTGTTTTTCGTGTGTTGTTTGCTTATTTTGATGAATCTATGGCTCGTAAAATAGTTTATAATCCATAGAGAAGTTGGAATACAGTAGGTTTAACACCAATATAAATAAATAATGAGTTCATTACAGTACCTTGAAGTGGTCTTTTGTTTTCTTTTGCTAACGGAGCTCATGAGATTTTTGTTGAGTTTTGTGTTGTGAAGTTTTCAAGTTTTGGGTGAAATCTTTTGATGGATTATGGAACAAGGAGTGGCAAGAGCCTAATATTGGGGATGCCCATGGCACCCCCAAGATAATCCAAGGACACCAAAAAGTCAAAGCTTGGGGATGCCCCAGAAGACATCCCCTCTTTCGTCTACTTGCATCGGTAATTTTACTTGGAGCTATATTTTTATTCACCACATGATATGTGTTTTGCTTGGAGCGTCTTGTATTATTTGTGTCTTTGTTTGTTAGTGTGCCACAATCATCCTTGCTGTACACACCTTTTTAGAGAGCCATACATGAATTGGAATTTGATAGAATACTCTATGTGCTTCACTTATATCATTTGAGCTTTATAGTTTTGCTCTAGTGCTTCACTTATATCTTTTAGAGCACGGTGGTGGATTTGTTTTATAGAAACTATTGATCTCTCATGCTTCACTTAGATTATTTTGAGAGTCTTAAATAGCATGGTAATTTGCTTAAGAATAATAATATGCTTGGTATTCAAGATTTGTAAAATTTTCTTTTGAGTGCATTGAATACTAAGAAAAGTTTGATGCTTGATAATTGTTTTGAGATATGGAGGTGATAATATCAAAGTCGTGATAGTTGAGTAATTGTGAATTTTAGAAGTGCTTGAGTTGAAGTTTGCAAGTCCCGTAGCATGCACGTATGTTAAACGTTATGTAACAAATTTGAAACATGAGGTGTTATTTGATTGTCCTCCTTACGAGTGGCGGTCGGGGACGAGCGATGGTCTTTTCCTACCAATCTATCCCCCTAGGAGCATGCGCTTAGTATTTTGGTTTTTGATGGCTTGTAGATTTTTGCAATAAGTATATGAGTTCTTTATGACTAATGTTGAGTCCATGGATTATACGCACTCTCACCCTTCCATCATTGCTAGCCTCTTCGGTACCGTGCATTGCCCTTTCTCACATTGAGAGTTGGTGCAAACTTCGTCGGTGCATCCAAACCCAGTGATATGATACGCTCTTTCACACATAAACCTCCTTATATCTTCCTCAAAACAGCCACCATATCTACCTATTATGGCATTTCCATAGCCATTCCGAGATATATTGCCATGCAACTTTCCACCATTCCGTTCATCATGACACATCCATCATTGTCATATTGCTTAGCATGATCATGTAGTTGACATAGTATTAGTGGCAAAGCCACTGTTCATAATTATTTCATACATATCACTCTTGATTCATTCCATATCCATGTACACCGCGGGAGGCATTCATATGGAGTCATACTTTGCTCTAGTATCGAGTTGTATCATTGAGTTGTAAATAAATAGAAGCGTGATGATCATCATTTAATAGAGTATTGTCCCACTTAGTTGTAAATAAATAGAACTTGGCTTGTATATTCCAAAGATGGGCTTCCTCAAATGCCCTAGGTCTTCATGAGCAAGAAAGTTGGATGCACTCCCACTTAGTTTCTTTTGTTGAGCTTTCATACATTTATAGCTCTAGTGCATCCGTTGCATCGCAATCCCTACTCCTTGCATTAACATCAATTGATGGGCATCTCCATAGCCCGTTGATTATCCTCGTTGATTTGAGACTTTCTCCTTTTTTGTCATCTCCACATAACCCCCATCATCATATTCTATTCCACCCATAGTGCTATATCCATGGCTCGCGCTCATGTATTGCGTGAAGGTTTATAAGTTTGAGATTATTAAAGTATGAAACAATTGCTTGGCTTGTCATCGGGGTTGTGCATGATGAAAGCATTCTTGTGTGACGAAAATGGATCATGACTAAACTATATGATTTTGTAGGGATGAACTTTCTTTGACCATGTTACATTGAGAAGACATAATTGCTTTGTTAGTATGCTTGAAGTATTATTACTTTTATGTCAATATGAACTTTTGTCTTGAATCTTTCGGATCTGAATATCCATACCACGATTGAGAAGATTTACATTGAAATTATGCCAAGTAGCACTCCGCATAAAAAATTCTCTTTTTATCATTTGCCTACTCGAGGACGAGCAGGAATTAAGGTTGGGGATGCCTGATACGTCTCCAACGTATCTATAATTTTTTATTGCTCCATGCTATATTATCTACTATCTTGGACTATATTGGGCTTTACTTTCCAACTTTATATTATTTTTGGGACTAACCTATTAACCGCAGGCCCAGCCCAGAATTGATGTTTTTTGCCTATTTCAGAGTTTCGGAGAAATAGAATATCAAACGGAGTCCAAACGGAATGAAACCTTTGGGAACGTGATTTTCTCGTCAGATAAGACCCAGGAGACTTGGACCCTCCGTCAAGAAAGCCACAAGGAGGTCACGAGGGTGGGGGGCGTGCCCACCCCCCTAGGGCGCGCCCCTGCCTCATGGGCCACTCGGAGCTCCACCGACGTACTTCTTCCTCCTATATATACCTACGTACCCCCAAACAATCAGATACGGAGCCAAAAACCTAATTCCACTGCCGCAACCTTCTGTACCCACGAGATCCCATCTTGGGGCCTGTTCCGGAGTTCCACCAGAGAGGGCCATCATCACGGAGGGCTTCTACATCATCCTACCCCCTCCGATGAAGTGTGAGTAGTTCACCTCAGACCTTCGGGTCCATAGTTATTATCTAGATGGCTTCTTCTCTCTTTTTGGATCTCAATACAATGTTCTTCCCCTCTCTTGTGGAGATCTATTCGATGTAATCTTGTTTTTGCGGTGTGTTTGTTGAGATCGATGAATTGTGGGTTTATGATCAAGTCTATCTATGAATAATATTTGAATCTTTTCTGAATTCTTTTATGTATGATTGGTTATCTTTGCAAGTATCTTCGAATTATCAATTTGGTTTGGCCTAATAGATTGGTCTTTCTTGCAATGGGAGGAGTGCTTAGCTTTGGGTTCAATCTTGCGGTGTCCTTTCCCAGTGATAGTAGGGGCAGCAAGGCACGTATTGTTTGTTGCCATCGAGGATAACAAGATGGGGTTTTATCATATTGCATGAAACTATCCCTCTACATCATGTCATCTTGCTTAAGGCGTTACTCTGTTTTTAACTTAATACTCTAGATGCATGCTGGATAGCGGTCGATGAGTGGAGTAATAGTAGTAGATGCAGGCAGGAGTCGGTCTACTTGTCTCGGACGTGATGCCTATATACATGATCATACCTAGATATTCTCATAACTATGCTCAATTTTGTGAATTTCTCAACAGTAATTTGTTCACCCACCGTAGAATACTTATGCTCTTGAGAGAAGCCACTAGTGAAACCTATGGCCCCCGGGTCTATTTCCTCATATCAATCTCCATCACTTTAATCTTGCTTGCTTTTTACTTTGCCTTTTTTACTTTTCACTTTGCATCTCTATATCAAAAATACCAAAAATATTATCTATCATCTCTATCAGATCTCACTCCCGTAAGTGACCGTGAAGGGATTGACAACCCCTAATCGCGTTGGTTGCGTTGAGCTATTGTTTTTGTGTAGGTACGAGGGACTCGAGCGTAGCCTCCTACTGGATTGATACCTTGGTTCTAAAAAACTGAGGGAAATACTTACGCTACTTTGCTGCATCATCCTCTCCTCTTCGGGGAAATCCAATGCAGTGCTCAGGAGGTAGCAAAGCCTCAACTGCACCCTGCTGCACATCTGCGCCCTTGCTTCCACTGTGTAGGGGGGCGGTCATGTAAAAATTGCATGCCGGCGAGGGGGTCCTTGAATAGGAACCTTGAGAGGTAGCCGTGTTGTTATAGCTTGATGTTGGGCGAATCCGGAGTCGTACCCATTGCCATCCGAGGACATGGTAATCCCATAGTTCGGTTAAGCCGAACACATGGTGGTGTTGTTTGATATAGGCCCCATGGTCGCCCAGGGTATCTTGAGCGTGAAGTTGTGCTGACGAGGCACGTAGGACGCGACTATGGTGGTTGTGCCGCGGGGTGCGTGTCCCTATTTGCGATGAACGTGGGCAGGCCGATACCTAGGCCAGTTGGTGCCGGCTTGGTCTTTAGCTGCCAGGGCTGCAGTATGTTCCTCGGTCTAGAGTGAGCGCTCCATGTTGCCATTGATCGTTATGACGCCCGAAGGGCCGGGCATCTTCAGCTTGAGATATGCATAATGCGGGACGGCGTTAAATTTCGCAAATGTCGTTCGGCCGAGGAGGGCATGGTAGCCGCTGTGGAAAGGGGCAATATCAAAGATCAAGTCTTCGTTGTGGAAGTTGTCTGGTGAGCCGATTACCACTTCTAGAGTCACCATGCCTGAGCAGCGGGCCTCTACGCCCGGGATAACCCCCTTAAAGGTGGTGTTACTAGGTTTGATCCTTGACGGATCGATCCCCATTTTCCTCACTGTGCCTGCATTGATCAGATTGAGGCTACTGCCTCCGTCCATAAGGACTCTCGTGAGGTGGTACCCATCGACAATGGGGTCGAGTACTAGGGTCGCTGATCCTCCATGACGGATACTAGTCAGATCGTCCCTGCGGTCAAAAGTGATCGGGCAAGCCGACCATGGGTTGAACTTCGGCGCTACAGGCTCGGCGATGTAAACATCTCGTAGCATGCACTTCCTCTCCTTTCTTGGTATATGGGTGGCGTAGATCAAGTTCATCGTCTTGACCTCAAGAGGGAAGGGGTTTTAGCCTCCATTGTTCGGCCTACGGGGCTCCTCATCATCCTCGCTCCGAGGACTTCTGCCAGAGTCCTCGGCCGTGAGCTTGCCAACTTGTTTATCACCCAACAGTTACAGTTGGTGTGGTTGGCGGGCTTCTCAGGGGGGCCATGGATCTAGCAGGGTCTGTCCAAGATTGCATCCAACTTGGTTGGTCCATCGTGGTTGCCTTTAGAAAGCTTTTTTCGTGACCCGTACTTCGGATTACGGAATCTGGCATTTACTACCGTCTCGTCGGCTTCGTCGTTGTTGTGGCGATGTTTGTTCTTGTTGCATCGTGGCTTCCTGTTCTCGTCCCGGACTTCGGAGGTGCCAGGGGCCTCTGGGTTGGTGCTTCTACGAGCCAACCAACTATCCTCTCCAGCGCAGAGCCGGGTCATAAGGGAGGTGAGCGCTACCATCGTCCTCGGCTTGTCCTGGCCGAGCTGACGTGCTAGCCATTCGTCTTGAATGCTATGCTTAAAGGCGGCTATAGCTTCGACATCTGGACAATCGAAGATCTGGCTCTTCTTGGTAAAAAAATATTCAAAAGTGTTGGGTTGACTCTGTGGGCTGTTGGATTACGTGGCTCAGGTCATCCGTGTCCGGAAGCCGGACATAAGTGCCATGAAAGTTAGCTCGAAAGGCATCCTCGAGCTCTGCCCAACATCCTATGGAGTCTTAGGGGAGGCTATTTAACCAGTGTCTGGCTGGACCATTGAGCTTTAACAGTAGATACTTGATGGCGTGGAGGTCGTCTCCTCGTGCATATCAATGTGCGGCAGAAAGTCTTCAATCCTTACGGCCAGATCTATTGTCCCATCATATGGCTCGATATTTACAGGTTTGAATCCTTCCGGGAATTGGTGCTGCATCACCCAATCTATGAAACACAGAGGGTGAGCGGCGCCCCTGACTCTGGCTACGTCGCGCTGGAGATCATCTGCCATCCGGGCTCATTGTTGTTCCCGAGCTCTGTCGTTTCGGTCTAGCCAGGCTTGATATCCGTCCTGTCTAACGGGAGGATTCTCTTTGGGTCCATAAGTGGACCTTGTCAGACCTGTCCGAGCATCCAGGTCGCGTCGTAGGTCATACTCATAAACTGGCCGCAATGGCTCCTTCACTTTTTTTCTTTTCGAGCATGCCAAGCCTCCAGTGGAGCGGAGTTCTGTGCATGAAGTAGGCGTAGTTTACAAACTAGTGAATGGTCAAATGAATAGGCTCGACGAATCAATTGATTTTTTGTAGGCATCCCTCTTTCCTATGTCCTTCCCCCCTTTGCCCTTTCAAAAGTGGTTACTCCCGATCCGAAGCACCCCTTTTCCATTCATAGAGAGATCCAATTGTGACACTGGGTCGGGGTTTGGTGAACCAACAGGTCGCTCCTTTAGTTGAAGTATCGGGCCACTTTTTGGCGACTTTCACTTTCAACCCAATTCACCGCCTGCATGCCCTTTACGCCCAGTCATTCCGAAGAACACTTGCCCCCCTGTCTTACTGCGGCTGCTGGCACGGAGTTAACCGGGGCTTCTTCCTTGATTCCTGTCATGATCGCGCACTCGACGAAAAGAGCTTTACAAGCGACCTAGATGGCGAGGTGGATCGGGAGGCTGTTCACCTTTATCAGCTATCCTGTCACGTCCTCGAGGGGCGCGGTCCGTGTTGGGAACGTAGCATGCAATTTCAAAAAAAATCCTACGATCACGCAAGATCTATCTAGGAGATTGATAACCCACAAGTATAGGGGATCAATTTTAGCCTCTTTCGATAAGTAAGAGTGTCGAACCCAACGAGGAGCTAAAGGTATAACAAATATTCCCTCAAGTTCTATCGACCACCGATACAACTCTACGCAAATTTGCCGTTCGCTTTACCTAGAACAAGTATGAAACTAGAAGTACTTTGTAGGTGTTGTTGGATAGGTTTCCAAGAAAGTAAAGAACGCGTAAATAAAAGGTAGGGGATGTTCAGATAAAGACACAACTAAATTAGTTTTAGTAGAGAGCTTTTTGTTACGAGAAAGTTATTTGCCCCTAGGCAATTGATAACTAGACCGGTAATCATTATTGCAATTTTATATGAGGGAGAGGCATAAGCTAACATACTTTTCTACTTGGATCATATGCACTTATGATTGGAACTCTATCAAGCATCCGCAACTACTAAAGATTCATTAAGGTAAAACCCAACCATAGCATTAAAGTATCAAGTCCCCTTCATCCCATACGCAAACAACCTACTTACTCAGGTATGTGCTTCTGTCACTCACGCCACCCACCATAAGCAAATCATGAACATATTGCAAACCCTACAGCGGGGATCCCTCACGCTTGCGCGACACGGAGAGAACCATAGGACAGCACCAATAATAAAACATGCAACTCAAACCAATCTTGATCATCAAACAGCCCATAGGACAAAACAGATCTACTCAAACATGATAGGATAGCCATACATCATTGGGAAATAATATATAGCGTTGAGCACCATGTTTAAGTAGAGATTACAGCGGGTAAGAGAGAGGTTACACCGCTGCATAGAGGGGGGAATAGTTGGTGATTATGGCGGTAAGATGATGGCCCCCGGTGGCATTCCGGTGCCACCGGAAGCGAGGGGGAGAGAGCCCCCTCCTCCTTCTTCTTCTTCTTCTTCCTTGACCTTCTCCCTAGATGGGAGAAGGGTTTCCCCTCTAGTCCTTGGCCTCCATGGCGTGGGAGGGGTGAGAGCCCCTCCGAGATTGGATCTGTCTCTCTGTCTCTCTCTGTTTCTGCGTTCTGTTCTGCCGCCTTTTCACCGTTTCTTTTATATCCGTAGATCCGTAACTCCGATTGGACTGAAACCTTCGCTGTGATTTTTTTTCCAAAAAATAGCTTTCTTGCGGCCGAAGAAGGGCGTCAACCACCTTACAGGTGGGTCACGAGGGTCAGGGGTGCACCCTGGGGGGTAGGGCGTGCCCCCTACCTCGTCCCACCTTGGACTCCGTTTCATGATGATCTTTCTTCCATACTTTCCAAATATTCCAAAAAAATCTCCGTCCGTTTTTATCCCGTTTGGACTCCGTTTGATATGGATATTCTGCGAAACCAAAAACATGCAAAAGACAGGAACTGGCACTGGTCACTGGATCAATATGTTAGTCCCAAAAATAGTATAAACAGTTGCCAAAAAGTATATGAAAGTTGAATAAAATTGGCATGGAACAATAAAAATTATAGATATGACGGAGACGTATCTGCATCCCCAAGCTTAATTCCTGCTCGTCCTTGAGTAGGTAAATGATAAAAAGATAATTTTTGATGTGGAATGCTACCTAGCATAATCTTGATCATGTATTTAATCATGGCATGAATATTAAGACACGAGTGATTCAAAGCAATAGTCTATCCTTTGACATAAAAAGCAATAATACTTCAAGCATACCAACCAAGCAATTATGTCTTATTGAAATAACATAGCCAAAGAAAGCTCAACCCTACAAAATCATATAGTCTTGCTATGCTCCATCTTCACCACACAAAATATTCACATCATGCACAACCCCGATGACAAGCCAAGTAATTTTTCATACTTTTGTCATTCTCAAACCTTTTCAACTTTCATGCAATACATGAGCGTGAGCCATGGACATAGCACTATAGGTGGAATAGAATATAATGATGGGGGTTATGTGGAGAAGACAAAAAAGGAGAAAGTCTCACATCAACTAGGCGTATCAACGGGCTATGGAGATGCCCATCAATAGATATCAATGTGAGGAGTAGGGATTGCCATGCAACGGATGCACTAGAGCTATAAGTATATGAAATCTCAAACTGAAACTAAGTGGGTGTGCATCCAACTTGCTTGCTCATGAAGACCTAGGGCATTTGAGGAAGCCCATCGTTGGAATATACAAGCCAAGTTCTATAATGAAAATTCCCACTAGTATATGAAAGTGATAACTCAAGAGACTCTCTATATGAAGAACATGGTGCTACTTTGAAGCACAAGTGTGGTAAAAGGATAGTAACATTGCCCCTTCTCTCTTTTTCTCTCATTTTTTTTTTGTTTTCTCTCTTTTTTTCTTTTTTTGGGCCTTCTCTTTTTTTGGCCTTTCTCTTTTTTTTCATCCGAAGTCTCATCCCGACTTGTGGGGGAATCATAGTCTCCATCATCCTTTCCTCACTGGGGCAATGCTCTAATAATGATGATCATCACACTTTTATTTACTTACAACTCAATATTACAACTCGATACTAGAACAAAGATATGAATCTATATGAATGCCTCCGGCGATGTACCGGGATGTGCAATGATCTAGCGTAGCAATGACATCAAAAAACGGACAAGCCATGAAAACATCATGCTAGCTATCTTACGATCATGCAAAGCAAATGCTCAAGTCATGATGATGATGGGAGTTGCATGGCAATATATCTCGGAATGGCTATGGAAATGCCATGATAGGTAGATATGGTGGCTGTTTTGAGGAAGATATAATGAGGCTTATGTGTGATAGAGCGTACTGTATCAAGGGGTTTGGATGCACCGGCAAAGTTTGCACCAAATCTCGAGGTGAGAAAGGGCAATGCACGGTACCGAAGAGGCTAGCAATGATGGAAGGGTGAGAGTGCGTATAATCCATGGACTCAACATTAGTCATAAAGAACTCACATACTTACTGCAAAAATCTATTAGTCATCGAAACAAAGTACTACGCGCATGCTCCTAGGGGGATAGATTGGTAGGAAAAGACCATCGCTCGTCCCCGACCGCCACTCATAAGGAAGACAATCAAAAACACCTCATGCTCCGACTTCGTTACATAACGGTTCACCATACGTGCATGCTACGGGACTTGCAAACCTTAACACAAGTATTTCTCAATTTCACAATTACTCAACTAGCACGACTCTAATATCACCATCTTTATATCGCAAAACTATTGCAAGGAATCAAACATATCATATTCAGTGATCTACAAGTTTTATGTAGGATTTTATGACTAACCATGTGGATGACCAGTTCCTGTCATCTCTCTAAATAGATATAAGTGAAGCAAGAGAGTTTAATTCTTTCTACAAAAGATATGCCCACTCTCTAACAAATATAAGTGAAGCAAAAGAGCATTCTACAAATGGCGGTTGTCTATGTAAAGAGAAACAGGCAATCCAAACTTCAAATGATATAAGTGAAGCACATGAAGCATTCTATAAAGCCATACTCAAAAGATATAAGTGAAGTGCAAAGAGCATTCTATAAATCAACCAAGGACTATCTCATACCAGCATGGTGCATAAAAGAAAAGTGAAAACTAAATGCAAAAGACGCTCCAAGATTGCACATATCGCATGAACGAAACGAATCCGAAAACATACCGATACTTGTTGAAGAAAGAGGGGATGCCTTCCGAGGCATCCCCAAACTTAGACGCTTGAGTCTCCTTGAATATTTACTTGGGGTGCCTCGGGAATCCCCAAGCTTGAGCTCTTGCCTCTCTTCCTTCTTCTCACGTCGAGACCTCCTCGATCATCGAACACTTCATCCACACAAAACTTCAACAGAAAACTCGATAAGATCCGTTAGTATAATAAAGCAAATAACTACTTTAAGTACTGTTGAAAACCAATTCATATTTTGTTTTTGCATTGTGTATACTGTAATATAACTTTTTCATGGCTTAATCCACTGATATAAATCGATAGTTTCATCAAAACAAGCAAACTATGCATCAAAAACAGAATCTGTCTAAAACAGAACAATCTGTAATAATCTGAACATTCACCATACTTATGATACTTGAAAAATTCTGCCAAAATTATGAAAAATAAAAAACTTGTATATAAAGACAGTTCAAAAAGAATCAGAACCATTTGATGTTCCAGTAAAAAATGTAAAATCACGCACTACAGCCAAAGTTTCTGTCCTGCACCGCACAAACCAACAAGCATCGTAAACATCCTAAAGGAAAACCTTGGCACATTATTTTTATAATACAATGGAACTGTACAAGGGGATAATTATTTTTGTTGAAAAGTTTCTGTAATAAAGATTCACAAAGTTGTCGTGAGCATGAACAAAGTTCAAGGAGCTCTCCCACTTCAACAATGCTTGTCTTTCTCACTTTCACTTTCCTTTTTGAAAAGTTTTGGGTTCCCCTCTTTATTTTTGTTGTTTTTAAACTATATGAAAGCACTCAACAGAAATAAATGACTCTCTAAAACTTCCGGGTTGTCTTCGTGGCAGCGCTTTCTTTAAAGCCATTAAGCTAGGCATCTAGTGCTCAAGTAGTGAATCCACCCGGATCCCAAGGTATATCAAAGCCAATTTTAATTAGCAATGATTTGTAATTTAGTAGTGAGCACAAATCAACATATATCATGTAATGACGAAGTCTAACTCTCTTCCTATGCATCGGCATGTCATAAAAGAACAATTCATGCACACATAGTAAAGGCCAATGCATAGTATAAACAGTTTCTTGCAATTTTATCGTATTGGAAACATAGAGAGGTGAGGATATAGTTCCTCTCTCATAATAATTGCAAGTAGGAGCAGCAAACACATTAATAATATATCTATCAAAATCATCATGTGCAACGGTAAAAGGCAACCCATCAATATAGTCCTTAATAAAAGCAAACTTCTCAGATATAGTGTAGTTTGGAGAATTCAAAAAGATAATAGGACTATCATGTGTGGGTGCAATAGCAGCAATTTCATGTTTAACATAAGGAACTATAGCAAGTTCATCTCCATAAGCATAATTCATATTGGCATCTTGGCCACAAGCATAGCAAGCATCATCAAAAAGGGATATTTCAAGAGAATCAATGGGATCATAACAATCATCATAGCAATCATCCTTCGGTAAGTACGAAGGGAAATTAAACAATGTATGAGTTGAAGAGTTACTCTCATTAGAAGGTGGGCATGGGTAGCTAATCCGCTCTTCCTCCTTTTGTTCTTTGCTCCTCTCGTCATCTTTTTTATCCAATGAGCTCACAGTTTCATCAATTTCTTCTTCCATAGACTCCTGCAAAATATCAGTCTCTTCTTGGACAGCGGAGACTTTCTCAATAAGTGCATTAATTTCATAATTGTAGTCATAATTCTCATAGCAATATTTAAGGATAGCTAAATTTTCAGGTCTATAAGCAACAGCATCAAAATCTTCAAACTGTTTAAACATAGATTCAATTTCATAAGCACCCATAAAAGCAACAAATTCTTCTATTTGTTCCACATCATAGTAATCATATATACCATTAGCATAAGAAGTTAAGGTTTTATTATCATTAAATTTGCATGAAAAGGGAAGGTGTGGAGACTTCATCCTAGAGCAACAAGTATAATCATATCTCAAGCATAGTTCCCGAGCATACCACTTCAATATATGAATTTGATCCCATAATAGTTTCCCTTTTTGTGTCAAGCGGTAATCCCTAAAGTATTCACGTTGATCCAACGTTACTCCCATAACATAATTGAATGGGGTTTTCTCAGGATTATCAAAGTAGTACATAATATCTTCCACGTAACCACCATCGAGGGTTTTAGGAGGTTCCCCATCTCCATGAGTAGCAAGTACACCTAATATTTTTGGTATTTCGTGTTCCATATCCATAACTAAAGATAAAGAACAACTAAGAACAGCAAATAAAAATTACTTAGTGATAAAGCAAACAAGCACACACGAGTATATTCACCCCACACTATTGCTCCCCGGCAACGTCAGCAGAAAAAGGTCTTGATAACCCACAAGTATAGGGGATCAATTGTAGCCTATTTCGATAAGTAAGAGTGTCGAACCCAACAAGGAGCTAAAGGTAGAACAAATATTCCCTCAATTTCTATCGACCACCGATACAACTCTACGCACACTTGACGTTCGCTTTACCTAGAACAAGTATGAAACTAGAAGTACTTTGTAGGTGTTGTTGGATAGGTTTGCAAGAAAGTAAAGAACGCGTAAATAAAAGGTAGCGGCTGTTTAGATAAAGACACAACTAAATTAGTTTTAGTAGAGAGCTTTTTGTTACGAGAAAGTTATTTGTCCCTAGGCAATCGATAACTAGACCGGTAATCATTATTGCAATTTTCTATGAGGGAGAGGCATAAGCTAACATACTTTCTCTACTTGGATCATATGCACTTATGATTGGAACTCTAGCAAGCATCCGCAACTACTAAAGATTCATTAAGGTAAAACCCAACCATAGCATTAAATTATCAAGTCCCCTTTATCCCATATGCAAACAACCTACTTACTCGGGTATGTGCTTCTATCACACACGCCACCCACCATAAGAAAATCATGAACATATTGCAAACCCTACAGCAGGGATCCCTCACGCTTGTGTGACACGGAGAGCACCATAGGACAGCACCAATAATAAAACATGCAACTCAAACCAATCTTGATCATCAAACAGCCCATAGGACAAAACAGATCTACTCAAACATCATAGGATAGCCATACATCATTGGGAAATAATATATAGTGTTGAGCACCATGTTTAAGTAGATATTACAGCAGGTAAGAGAGAGGTTACACCGCTGCATAGAGGGGGAAGAGTTGGTGATGATGGCGGTGAAGATGATGGCCCCCGGTGGCACTCCGGCGCCACCGGAAGCTAGGGGGAGAGCCCCCCTCCTTCTTCTTCTTCCTTGACCTTCTCCCTAGATGGTAGAAGGGTTTCCCCTCTGGTCCTTGGCCTCCATGGCGTGGGAGGGGCGAGAGCCCCTCCGAGATTGGATATATCTCTCTGTCTTTCTCTGTTTCTTCGTTCTGTTCTGCTGCCTTTTCACCGTTTCTTATATATCCGGAGATCCATAACTCCGATTGGACTAAAACCTTCGCCGTGATTTTTTTCCAAAAATTAGCTTTATTGCGGCCGAAGAAGGGCGTCAACCGCCTTACAGGTGGGTCACAAGGGTCAGGGGCACAACCCCTACCTCATGCCCACCTTGGACTCCGTTTCACGATGATCTTTCTTCCAGACTTTCCAAATATTCCAACAAAATCTCCATCCGTTTTTATCCTGTTTGGATTCCGTTTGATATGGATATTCTGCGAAACCAAAAACATGCAACGGACAGGAACTGGCACTGGGCACTGGATCAATATGTTAGTCCCAAAAATAGTATAAAAAGTTGCCAAAAGTATATGAAAGTTGAATAATATTGGCATGGAACAATAAAAAATTATAGATACGACGGAGTCGTATCAGAGATGCATAGCAACGAGAAGGGGAGAGTGTGTCCACGTACCCTCGTAGACCGAAAGCGGAAGCATTAGCCTAACGCGGTTGATGTAGTCGAACGTCTTCTCGATCCAGCCGATCAAGCACCGAACGTATGGCACCTCCGAGTTCTGCACACGTTCAGCTTGATGACATCCCTCGAACTTTGATCCAGCAAAGTGTCGAGGGAGAGTTTCGTCAGCACGACAGCGTGGTGACGATGATGGTGAAGTTATCCGTGCAGGGCTTCGCCTAAGCACTACGTGAAGGAAATATGCCCTAGAGGCAATAATAAAGTTATTATTTATTTCCTTATATCATGATAAATGTTTATTATTCATGCTAGAATTGTATTAACCGGAAACATAATAAATGTGTGAATACATAGACAAACAGAGTGTCACTAGTATGCCTCTACTTGACTAGCTCATTAATCAAAGATGGTTATGTTACCTAACCATGAACAAAGAGTTGTTATTTGATTAACGGGATCACATCATTAGGTGAATGATCTGATTGACATGACCCATTCCATTAGCTTAGCACCCGATCGTTTAGTATGTTGCTATTGCTTTCTTCATGACTTATACATGTTCCTATGACTATGAGATTATGCAACTCCCTTTGCCGGAGGAACACTTTGTGTGCTACCAAACGTCACAACGTAACTGGGTGATTATAAAGGAGCTCTACGGGTGTCTCCAAAGGTACATGTTGGGTTGGCGTATTTCGAGATTAGGATTTGTCACTCCGATTGTCGGAGAGGTATCTCTGGGCCCTCTCGATAATGCACATCACATAAGCCTTACAATCATTGCAACTAATGAGTTAGTTGTGAGATGATGTATTACGGAACGAGTAAAGAGACTTGCCGGTAACGAGATTGAACTAGGTATTGAGATACCGACGATCGAATCTCGGGCAAGTAACATACCTATGACAAAGGGAACAACGTATGTTGTTATGCGGTCTGACCGATAAAGATCTTCGTAGAATATGTAGGAACCAATATGACCATCCAGGTTCCGCTATTGGTTATTGACCGGAGACGTGTCTCGGTCATGTCTACATTGTTTTCGAACCGTAGGGTCCGCACGCTTAACGTTACGATGACAATTTCATTATGAGTTTATGTATTTTGATGTACCGAAGGTTGTTCGGAGTCCCGGATGTGATCATGGACATGACGAGGAGTCTCGAAATGGTCGAGACATAAAGATCAATATATTGGAAGCCTATATTTGGATATCGGAATCGCTCCAGGTGAAATCGGGATTTTACCGGAGTATCGGGGGTGAGGAAAGGAGGCAAGAGGTGGCCGCGCGCCCCTCCCCTCCCTGGTCCGAATAGGACAAGGAGAGGGGGGCGGCGCCCCCCCTTTTCCTTTCCCTCTTCCTCCTCTTTCCCCTTCTCCTTCTCCAACTAGGAAAGAAGGGAGTCCTACTCCCGGTGGGAGTAGGACTCCCCCTTGGCGCGCCCTCCTTGGCCGGCCGCCCCCTCCCCCTGGCTCCTTTATATACGGGGGCAGGGGGCACCCTAGAACACACAAGGTGATCTTCGTGATCGTTCCTTTGCCGTGTGCGGTGCCCCACTCCACCATATTCCACCTCGGTCATATTGTAGCGGTGCTTAGGCGAAGCCCTGCGATGGTTGAACATCAAGATCGTCACCACGCCGTCGTGCTGACGGAACTCCTCCCCGAAGCTTTGCTGGATCGGAGCCCGGGGAGCGTCATCGAGCTGAACGTGTGCCAAGAACTCGGAGGTGCCGGAGTAACGGTGCTTGGATCGGTTGGACCGGGAAGACGTACGACTACTTCCTCTATGTTGCGTCAACGCTTCCGCTTCGGTCTACGAGGGTACGTAGACAACACTCTCCCCTCTCGTTGCTATGCATCACCATGATCTTGCCTGTGCGTAGGATTTTTTTTTAAATTACTACGTTACCCAACAGTGGCATCCGAGCCTAGGTTTTATATGTTGATGTTATATGCACGAGTAGAACACAAGTGAGTTGTGGGCGATATAAGTCATACTGCTTACCAGCATGTCATACTTTGGTTCGGCGGTATTGTTGGATGAAGCGGCCCGGATCGACATTACGCGTACGCTTACGCGAGACTGGTTCTACCGCCGTGCTTTGCACATAGGTGTCTGGCGGGTGTCAATTTCTCCAACTTTAGTTGAACCGAGTGTGGCTACTCCTGGTCCTTGCGAAGGTTAAAACAGCACCAACTTGACAAACCATCGTTGTGGTTTTGATGCGTAGGTAAGATTGGTTCTTGCTTAAGCCCGTAGCAGCCTCGTAAAACTTGCAACAAACAAAGTAGAGGACGTCTAACTTGTTTTTGCAGGGCATGTTGTGATGTGATATGGTCAAGGCATGATGCTAAATTTTATTGTATGAGATGATCATGTTTTGTAACTGAGTTATCGGCAACTGGCAGGAGCCATATGGGTGTCGCTTTATTGTATGCAATGCAATCGCCCTGTAATTTTTTGCTTTATCACTAAGCGGTAGGGATAGTCGTAGAAGCATAAGATTGGCGAGACGACAACGATGCTACGATGGAGATCAAGGTGTCGCGCCGGTGACGATGGTGATCATGACGGTGCTTCGAAGATGGAGATCACAAGCACAAGATGATGATGGCCATATCATATCACTTATATTGATTGCATGTGATGTTTATCTTTTATGCATCTTATCTTGCTTTGATTGACTGTAGCATTATAAGATGATCTCTCACTAAATTATCATAGTAAAAGTGTTCTCCCTGAGTATGCACCGTTGCGAACGTTCTTCGTGCTGAGACACCACGTGGTGATCGGGTGTGATAGGCTCTATGTTCAAATACAACGGGTGCAAAACAGTTGCGCACACGGAATACTCAGGTTTAACTTGACGAGCCTAGCATATAACAGATATGGCCTCGGAACACGGAGACCGAAAGGTCGAGTGTGAATCATATAGTAGATATGATCAACATAATGATGTTCACCATTGAAACTACTCCATCTCACGTGATGATCGGACATGGTTTAGTTGATATGGATCACGTGATCACTTAGAGGATTAGAGGGATGTCTATCTAAGTGGGAGTTCTTTAGTAATATGATTAATTGAACTTAAATTTATCATGAACTTAGTCCCTGATAGTATCTTGCTTGTTTATGTTTGATTGTAGATAGATGGCATGTGCTTGTTCCGTTGAATTTTAATGCGTTCCTTGAGAAAGCAAAGTTGAAAGATGATGGTAGCAATTACACGGATTGGGTCCGTAACTTGAGGATTATCCTCATTGCTGCACATAAGAGTTACGTCCTAGAAGCACCGCTAGGTGCCAGGCCTGCTGCTGATGCAACTGACGACGTTAAGAACGTCTGGCAGAGCAAAGCTGATGACTACTCGATAGTTCAATGTGCCACGCTTTACGGCTTAGAACCAGGACTTCAACGATGTTTTGAACGTCATGGAGCATATGAGATGTTCCAGGAGTTGAAGTTAATATTCCAGCAGAATGCCCGGATTGAGAGATATGAAGTCTCCAATAAATTCTATAGCTTCAAGATGGAGGAGAATAGTTCTGTCAGTGAGCATATACTCAAGATGTCTGGGTATTGTAATCACTTGATTCAACTGGGAGTTAATCTTCCGGATGATAGCATCATTGACAGAATTCTCCAATAACTTCCACCAAGCTACAAGAGCTTCGTGATGAACTATAATATGCAAGGGATGGATAAGACAATTCCCGAGCTCTTCGCAATGCTAAAGGCTGCGGAGGTAGAAATCAAGGAGGAGCATCAAGTGTTGATGGTCAACAAGACCACTAGTTTCAAGAAAAAGGGCAAAGGGAAGAAGAAGGGGAACTTCAAGAAGAACAGCAAGCAAGTTGCTCCTCAGGAGAAGAAACCCAAGTCTGGACCTAAGCCTGAAACTGAGTGCTTCTACTGCAAGCAGACTGGTCACTGGAAGCGGAACTGCCCCAAGTATTTGGCGGATAAGAAGGATGGCAAGGTGAACAAAGGTATATGTGATATACATGTTAATTATGTGTACCTTACTAATGCTCGCAATAGCACCTGGGTATTTGATACTAGTTCTGTTGCTAATATTTGCAACTCGAAACAGGGACTACGGATTAAGCGAAGATTGGCTAAGGACGAGGTGACGATGCGTGTGGGAAATGGTTCCAAAGTCGATGTTATCGCAGTCGGCACGCTACCTCTACATCTACCTTCGGGATTAGTATTAGACCTAAATAATTGTTATTTGGTGCCAGCGTTGAGCATGAACATTATATCTAGATCTTGTTTGATGCGAGACGGTTATTCATTTAAATCAGAGAATAATGGTTGTTCTATTTATATGAGTAATATCTTTTATGGTCATGCACCCTTGAAGAATGGTCTATTTTTATTGAATCTCGATAGTAATGACACACATATTCATAATGTTGAAGCCAAAAGATGCAGAGTTGGTAATGATAGTGCAACTTATTTGTGGCACTGCCGTTAAGTCATATCGGTGTAAAGCGCATGAAGAAACTCCATACTGATGGACCTTTGGAACCACTTGATTATGAATCACTTGGTACTTGTGAACCGTGCCTCATGGGCAAGATGACTAAAACGCCGTTCTCCGGTACTATGGAGAGAGCAACAGATTTGTTGGAAATCATACATACAGATGTATGTGGTCGATGAATGTTGAGGCTCGTGGCGGATATCGTTATTTTCTCACCTTCACAGATGACTTAAGCAGATATGGGTATATCTACTTAATGAAACATAAGTATGAAAAATTTGAAAAGTTCAAAGAATTTCAGAGTGAAGTTGAAAATTATCGTAACAAGAAAATAAAGTTTCTACGATCTGATCGTGGAGGAGAATATTTGAGTTACGAGTTTGGTGTACATTTGAAAAAATGCGGAATAGTTTCGCAACTCACGCCACCTGGAACACCACAACGTAATGGTTTGTCTGAACGTCGTAATTGTACTTTACTTGATATGGTGTGATCTATGATGTCTCTTACAGATTTACCGCTATCGTTTTGGGGTTATGCTTTAGAGACGGCCGCATTCACGTTAAATAGGGCACCATCAAAATCGTTGAGACGGCGCCTTATGAACTATGGTTTGGCAAGAAACCAAAGTTGTCGTTTCTTAAAGTTTGGGGCTGCGATGTTTATGTGAAAAAGCTTCAACCTGATAAACTCGAACCCAAATCGGAGAAATGTGTCTTCATAGGATATCCAAAGGAGACTGTTGGATACACCTTCTATCACAGATCCGAAGGCAAGACTTTTGTTGCTAAATTCAGAATCTTTCTAGAGAAGGAGTTTCTCTCGAAAGAAGTGAGTGGGAGGAAAGTAGAACTTGATGAGGTAATTGTACCTACTCCCTTATTGGAAAGTAGTTCATCACAGAAACCAGTTTCTGCGACACCTGCACCAATTAGTGAGTAAGTTGATGATGATGATCATGAAACTTCAGATCAAGTTACAATTGAGCCTCGTAGATGAACCAGAGTAAGATCCGCACCAGAGTGGTACGGCAATCCTGTTCTGGAAGTCATGCTACTAGATCATGATGAACCTACGAACTATGAAGAAGCGATGGTGAGCCCAGATTCTGCAAAATGGCTTGAAGCCATGAAATCTGAGATGGGATCCATGTATGAGACCAAAGTATGGACTTTGGTTGACTTGCCCAATGATCGGCAAGCAATTGAGAATAAATGGATCTTCAAGAAGAAGACTGACGCTGACGGTAATGTTACTGTCTACAAAGCTCGACTTGTCGCAAAAGGTTTTCGAAGTTCAAGGGATTGACTATGATGAGACCTTCTCACCCGTAGCGATGCTTAAGTCTGTCCGAATCATGTTAGCAATTGCCGCATTTTATGATTATGAAATTTGGCAAATGGATGTCAAAACTGCATTCCTGAATGGATTTCTGGAAGAAAAGTTGTATATGATGCACCCAGAAGGTTTTGTTGATCCAAAAGGAGCTAACAAAGTGTGCAAGCTCCAGCGATCCATTTATGGACTGGTGCAAGCCTCTCGGAGTTGGAATAAACGCTTTGATAGTGTGATCAAAGCATTTGGGTTTGTACAGACTTTTGGACAAGCCTGTATTTACAAGAAGGTGAGTGGGAGCTCTGTAGCATTTCTGATATTATATGTGGATGACATATTACTAATTGGAAATGATATAGAATTTCTGGATAGCATAAAGGGATACTTGAATAAGAGTTTTTCAATGAAAGACCTCGGTGAAGCTGCTTACATATTAGGCCTTAAGATCTATAGAGATAGATCAAGACGCTTAATTGGACTTTCACAAAGCACATACCTTGACAAAGTTTTGAAGAGGTTCAAAATGGATCAAGCAAAGAAAGGGTTCTTGCCTGTGTTAGAAGGTGTGAAGTTGAGTAAGACTCAATGCCCGACCACTGCAGAAGATAGAGAGAAAATGGAAGATGTTCCCTATGCTTCAGCCATAGGCTCTATTATGTATGCAATGCTGTGTACCAGACCTGATGTGTGTCTTGCAATAAGTCTAGCAGGAAGGTACCAAAGTAATCCAGGAGTGGATCACTGGACAGCGGTCAAGAACATCCTGAAATACCTGAAAAGGACTAAGGATATGTTTCTCTTATATGGAGGTGACAAAGAGCTCATCGTAAACGGTTACGTTGATGCAAGCTTTGACACTGATCCGGACGATTCTAAATCACAAACCGGATACGTTTTTACATTAAACGGAGGAGCTGTCAGTTGGTGCAGTTCTAAACAAAGCGTCGTGGCGGGATCTACATGTGAAGCGGAGTACATAGCTGCTTCGGAAGCAGCAAACGAAAGAGTCTGGATGAAGGAGTTCATATCCGATCTAGGTGTCATACCTAGTGCATCGGGTCCAATGAAAATCTTTTGTGACAATACTGGTGCAATTGCCTTGGCAAAGGAATCCAGATTTCACAAGAGAACCAAGCACATCAAGAGACGCTTCAATTCCATCCGGGATCTAGTCCAGGTGGGAGACATAGAGATTTGCAAGATACAAACGAATCTGAATGTAGCAGACCCGTTGACTAAGCCTCTTCCACAAGCAAAACATGATAAGCACCAAGACTCCATGGGTGTCAGAATCATTACTGTGTAATCTAGATTATTGACTCTAGTGCAAGTGGGAGACTGAAGGAAATATGCCCTAGAGGCAATAATAAAGTTATTATTTATTTCCTTATATCATGATAAATGTTTATTATTCATGCTAGAATTGTATTAACCGGAAACATAATATATGCGTGAATACATAGACAAACAGAGTGTCACTAGTATGCCTCTACTTGACTAGCTCGTTAATCAAAGATGGTTATGTTTCCTAACCATGAACAAAGAGTTGTTATTTGATTAACGGGATCACATCATTAGGTGAATGATCTGATTGACATGACCCATTCCATTAGCTTAGCACCCGATCGTTTAGTATGTTGCTATTGCTTTCTTCATGACTTATACATGTTCCTATGACTATGAGATTATGCAACTCCCGTTTGCCGGAGGAACACTTTGTGTGCTACCAAACGTCACAACGTAACTGGGTGATTATAAAGGAGCTCTAGAGGTGTCTCCAAAGGTACATGTTGGGTTGGCGTATTTCGAGATTAGGATTTGTCACTCCGATTGTCGGAGAGGTATCTCTGGGCCCTCTCGATAATGCACATCACATAAGCCTTGCAAGCATTGCAACTAATGAGTTAGTTGTGAGATGATGTATTACAGAACGAGTAAAGAGACTTGCCGGTAACGAGATTGAACTAGGTATTGAGATACCGACGATCGAATCTCGGGCAAGTAACATACCGATGACAAAGGGAACAACGTATGTTGTTATGCGGTCTGACCGATAAAGATCTTCGTAGAATATGTAGGAACCAATATGAGCATCCAGGTTCCGCTATTGGTTATTGACCGGAGACGTGTCTCAGTCATGTCTGCATTGTTCTCGAACCGTAGGGTCCGCACGCTTAACGTTACGATGACAATTTCATTATGAGTTTATGTATTTTGATGTACCGAAGGTTGTTCGGAGTCCTGGATGTGATCATGGACATGACGAGGAGTCTCAAAATGGTCGAGACATAAAGATCGATATATTGGAAGCCTATATTTGGATATCGGAATCGTTCCAGGTGAAATCGGGATTTTACCGGAGTACCGGGGCTTACCGGAACCCCCCCCCCCCGGGGGGGGGGGGGTTATTAGACCTACATGGGCCCTAAGGGAGAAGAGGAAAGGAGGCAAGAGGTGGCCGCACGCCCCTCCCCTCCCTAGTCCGAATAGGACAAGGAGAGGGGGGCGGCGCCCCCCCCCCCCCTTTTCCTTTCCCTCTTCCTCCTCTTTCCCCCTTCTCCTTCTCCAACTAGGAAAGAAGGGAGTCCTACTCCCGGTGGGAGTAGGACTCCCCCTTGGCGCGCCCTCCTTGGCCGGCCGCCCCCTCCCCTGGCTCCTTTATATACGGGGGTAGGGGGCACCCTAGAACACACAAGTTGATCTTCGTGATCGTTCCTTTGTCGTGTGCGGTGCCCCCCTCCACCATATTCCACCTCGGTCATATTGTAGTGGTGCTTAGGCGAAGCCCTGCGACGGTTGAACATAAAGATCGTCACCACGCCGTCGTGCTGACGGAACTCCTCCCCGAAGCTTTGCTGGATCGAAGCCCGGGGAGCGTCATCGAGCTGAACATGTGCCAAGAACTCGGAGGTGCCGGAGTAACGGTGCTTGGATCGGTTGGACCGGGAAGACGTACGACTACTTCCTCTACGTTGCATCAACGCTTCCGCTTCAATCTACGAGGGTACGTAGACATCACTCTCCCCTCTCGTTGCTATGCATCACCATGATCTTGCGTGTGCGTAAGAATTTTTTTGAAATTACTACGTTACCCAACACTACGACCATATGACCAGAGGGGTAAACGGTGGAGGGGGCACCGCACACGGTTAAGAACAATTGATGTGTCTTAGAGGTGCCCCCGCCCCCGTATATAAAAGAGGGAGAGGGGAGGAGGCCGACCAAGTGGGCGGAGTCCCACTTGGACTCCAGTCCAATTCGCCTCCCCCTTTCCTTTTACTGGAAGGGGAAAGGGGGAAGGAGAAGGAGAAGGAGAAGGAGAAGGAAAGGGCGGTCGCGCCCCCTCCCTAGTCCAATTTGGACTCCTCCCTTGGGGGGACGCGCGCCACTCTTGTGGGCTGCCTTGCCTCCCTCCTATGGCCCATAGGGCCCATATCTTCCCCCGGGTGGTTCCGGTACCCCCCCCCCCCCCCCCCCCCGTTACTCTGATATGTA
The DNA here is from genome assembly GCA_032464435.1 of Aegilops umbellulata. Taxonomy (NCBI): domain Eukaryota; kingdom Viridiplantae; phylum Streptophyta; class Magnoliopsida; order Poales; family Poaceae; genus Aegilops; species Aegilops umbellulata. The sequence continues at coordinate 224,581,580 of CP136059.1, read as the reverse complement.
TACGATGCACTCTGGAACACTTCCGGTGTCTGAATACTATCATACAATATATCAATCTTTACCTCTCAACCATTTCGAGACTCCTCGTCATGTCGTGATCTCATCCGGGACTCTGAACAATCTTCAGTCACCAAAACACATAACTAATAATACAAATCGTCATCGAACATTAAGCGTGCGGACCCTACGGGTTCGAGAACTATGTAGACATGACCGAGAAACCTCTCCGGTCAATAACCAATAGCGGAACCTGGATGCTCACATTGGTTCCCACATATTCTACGAAGATCTTTATCGGTCGAACCATTATGACAACTGACGTTATTCCCTTTTTCATCGGTTTATTACTTGCTCGAGATTCGATCGTCGGTATCCTCATACCTAGTTCAATCTCGTTACCAGCAAGTCTCTTTACTAGTTCCGTGATGCATCATCTCATAACTAACTCATTAGTCACATTGCTTGCAAGGCTTATTATGATGTGCATTACCGAGGGGCCCAGAGATACCTCTCTGATACTCGGAGTGACAAATCCTAGTCTCGATCTATGCCAACCCAACCAAACATCTTCGAAGATACCTGTAGAGAATCTTTATAATCACCCATTTACGTTGTTATGTTTAATAGCACACAAGGTATTCCCCCGATATTCGGGAGTTGCGTAATCTCATAGTCAAAGGAACATGTATAAGTCATGAAAAAAACAATAGCAATAAAACTTAACAATCATTATGCTAACCTAACGGACGGGTCTTGTCCATCACATCATTCTCCTAATTATGTGATCCCGTTCATCAAATGACAACACATGTCTATGGTTAGGAAACTTAACCATCTTTGATGAACAAGCTAGTCTAGTAGAGGCTTACTAGGGACACTGTTTTGTCTATGTATCCACAGATGTATCAAGTTTCTGGTTAATAAAATTCTAGCATGAATAATAGATATTTATCATGATATAAGAAAATATAAATAAAAACTTTATTATTGCCTCTAGGGCATATTTCCTTCAGTCTCCCACTTGCACTAGAGTCAATAATCTAGATTACAATGTAATGATTCTAACACCGATGGAGTCTTGGTGCTGATCATGTTTTGCTCGTGGAAGAGGCTTAGTCAATGGGCCTGCCACATTCAGATCCGTATGTATTTTACAAATCTCTATGTCTCCCTCCTTGACTTGATCACGGATGGAGTTGAAGCGTCTCTTGATGTGTTTGGTTCCTTTGTGAAATATGGATTCCTTCGCCAAGGCTATTGGTCCAGTATTGTCACAAAATATTCTCATTGGACCCGATGCACTAGGTATTACACCTAGATCGGATATGATCTCCTTTATCCAGACTCCTTCATTCGCTACTTCCGAAGAAGCTATGTACTCCACTTCACACATAGATCCGGCCGTGAGACGCCCCCGATTCGATCGTACACTAATCATGCACGCAAACGTGTACGATCAAGATCGGGGACTCACGGGAAGATATCACAACACAACTCTAAAAACATAAATAAGTCATACAAGCATCATAATACAAGCTAGGGGCCTCAAGGGCTCGAATACAAGTGCTCGATCATAGACGAGTCAGCGGAAGCAACAATATCTGAGTACAGACATAAGTTAAACAAGTCTGCCTTAAGAAGGCTAGCACAAACTGGGATACAGATCGAAAGAGGCATAGGCCTCCTGCCTGGGATCCTCCTAAACTACTCCTGGTCGTCGTCAACGGCCTGCACGTAGTAGGAGGCTCCTCCGGTGTAGTAGGAGTCGTCGTCGATGGTGGCGTCTGGCTCCTGGGCTTGCAAGCAAGGATCTACACTACATATGCATGGGTATCTGTGTAAAGGGGCTATATCGGTGGACTGAACTGTAGAATGCCAGAATAAGAGGGGGATAGCTAACCCTATCAAAGACTACGCTTCTGGCAGCCTCCATCTTGCAGCATGTAGAAGAGAGTAGATGGTAAATTCACCCAATAGCATCGTATAGCGTACTCCTACCCGGCGATCCTCTCCTTGTCGCCTTGTTAGAGAGCGACCACCGGGTTGTATCTGGCACTTGGAAGGGTGTGTTTTATTAAGTATCCGGTTCTAGTTGTCATAAGGTCAAGGTACAACTCCAAGTCGTCCTGTTACCAAAGATCACGGCTACTCGAATAGATTAACTTCCCTGCAGGGGTGCACCACATAACCCAACACGCTCAGTCCCATTTGGCCGGACACACTTTTCTGGGTCATGCCCGACCGCGGAAGATCAACACGTCGCAGCTCCACCTAGGCACAACAGAGATGTCAGCACGCCGGTCTAAATCCTATGCGCGCAGGGGTCTGGGCCCATCACCCATTGGACACCTACATGTTGCGTACGCGGCCGGGAGCAGACCTAGCCTAGCAGGCATTCCAGTCCAATCCGACGCGCACCGCTCAGTCGCTGACATCACGAAGGCTTCGGCTGATACCACGACGTCGAGTGCCCATATCTTTCCCATGTAGTTGGTTAGTGCGTATAGACCAAATGGCCGGACTCATATCAAATACCAAGAACTCGTTAAGCGTGTTATTTTTGAAGTAACCGCGGACACCGACCAGGTACCAGGCCCACCTCTCTCCTAGGTAGTCTCAACTGCCATGTCGCTCTGCCACAAAGTAACAGTCGGGGGCGTCGGGAACCCAGACCCACCTCTACCAGGATGGACCACCTGCCCCCATCTCCGAGCAGTACCATAAGTAATGTAATAGTATAAAGTATATAACATATGTCACATCCCTAGTTCTGGTATGCTCAAGGCTAGCTAGTCATGTGTGCATCATGTTTAAATTCCATTTAATTTTGAAATGAGGAGTTGTGAAACCCTCAGAGATCATTTCTAGAAATGACCCAAATAAAAATTGCTCCAAAAGGGTCCAAGAAATGTTCATGTCTCTCTCTGAAAATATTGGGCAGAGATAAAAATCAAACCAATATTTTTGGGAGCTCATAAGTATTTATTTTGGGCATTTGGAGTTAATGCATAATTATTTGCATTGGATATATAAATGTTATATATTTTTTTATATGTCCAAAAGTTGTGCCATTTGTTGAGGAGCTCTGGAATAATACCATTAGCCCCTACAAAAATTGGCATAATTAAATAAAATGGTTTAGTATTTTTATTAAACCAAACAAATGTCAGAAAATAGAAAAGAAAACAAAAAAATGGTAAAACCCTTACCGGACTTACCTGGGCCACCTGCTGGCCTGGCTCTGTGCCGGCCCAGCCGACTGGCCAGCGCCAGTCGTCGTCTCCACCGCGCCAGGAGGACGCCGGGCGCGTGGTCGCCGCACGCCGCGCGCATGCGCGCCACGGCAGCTGCCTGCCTGCCCCTCCCCTCCTCGCCTGGACGTCTGGAACGTCGCCACGCGACGCCCCGCACCTCTCTCCCTCTCCCTCGCTCTCCCTCCTCCCCTGGAATCCTCCCTCTCCCCACCACCGAACGGGTCATCGCCGCAGCTCACCGCCGACGCGCTCCCCGCCGTTCCCTCGCCCTCTCTCCGAGTCCGGGTGCTCCGCCTCGTCGCCCGCATCGTCCTCGACGAGCCAAGCGACCAGGGACGCGCTGCATCGCCGCCACCATCATCGTCTTCGTCACCGACTGCCCGAGATCGCCGACGATGCTCCGGCCGCACCAGTGCTTCCCCGAGCTCGTTGACGCCTCCGCTGGATTCGCTGTGAGCTCTACTCCGTTTCCCCCTCCTCCCCGTGCTCGTTTGCCCCGTCCAGCTAGCTCAACCACCGCGCCCGCGAGCTCCACGCCGCCGGCCATGGCGCCACGGTGGCCAGAGCCCTAGGCAGCCACTTCCACGTGCGTCACCGTGCTCCTGGTGATGCCAGGAGGCCGTAGATGCCCTCCGCAGCCCCCGCCGTGCCCCGCAACTCGCTTCCGTTCAAAGCCGACTCCGGCCGCCGCCCCGAGCTTCGCTCCGGCGAGCTCCGGCGCCCCTGCAGCCTCTCACCAGCTCCCCTGGATGCGGACGACGACGGGCTACGCCCCGGTGGTCTTCGCGCGTCCAAACGCCGCTCGCAGCGCAAGTCCGGCGAGTCGCCGCCGCGGTTTTTGGTCGTCGCCGGCGAAACTCCGGTGAGGCTGACGTGGCGTGATTAGCTGCTAACCCTGCCGCCTAAACCACCCCCTAAGCCACTAACCGTGGGCCCCAGGGCCAAGTCAAACCCCGGTCAGCGCGGGTTTGACCGGGTTTAGCCCCTGTGACACTGACGTGTGGACCCCACACGTCAGGTTTGACTAGTCAACGCTGTTGACTTGCTGACGCAAGCATGATGCAGTGCTGACGCAATTAGTTATTTTCTGGATTTAATTTTAAACAGGAAATTCCAGAAAATGATATAAACTTCTAAAATTCATATCAATTCAACCGTAGCTCAGATTGAAATAAGTTATATATGAAAAATCATCAGAAAAATTCAATCTATCCATCTGTACCAGTTTCATGCATGACAAACCAAGTTAAACCTGCTGTATAGATGAAAACATATGAATGGCATATATAAGAACTTACCTTGGAGTTGCATTGAACCTTTAGTGCAAATGGACCTCAAACAAATGAATGCTAGTTGCATTAGCTCAAACAGCATCACATCTTCATGCCATGTTCATGCATCATATTGTTGCATATGCTTGTGTATTGATTGTTGGCACCATTCCTTCTCGATAGGTCCTGCTCCGAAGACCGTTCCAGAGTACGTGTCTGTGAAGCAGTGCCTCCCTTGTTGATCTACCAGGCAAGCAAACCCCCCTTGTTCATTCCGATATGGTCCCACTCTCGCTCCTGCTCTCTTTTATTGCATTAGGACAACAACGAATCAACTGCTACTTTATGCTGCGGTAGTTGAACCCATTCCTCTGCATGACCTGTCATTGCCACAATAATTAGATGAAACCCACTAGCATGTGTAGGAGTTGATTGAGCCATGTTGTGCTTCTACCATGCCATGCCTGCTATTGCTTAGAGTTGTGTCAGGTCTGATTCATTGGGAATGGATTGGAGTGATATGATATGTTCTGATGCTGAGAGTTAAGTGTGTGAACACGATTTGGTAAAGGTAGCGGTGAGAGGCCATGTAGGAGTACATGGTGGGTTGTCTCATTGGGACCGTCCTTAAGAACCGAGTTCTGTGTAAGTTGTCCAATGACTAGCTACTACCACACATTGGGCTCCGGGCGCTCCAAGCTCTCTCGACTTATTAATCACCTCGGTCTCTGTCCAGGAGTCGCAACTAGTTTCTGGTGTTTGTAGGTAGTGTTAGTAGTCTACCAAGTGGCACCCGGCCAGGTGGGCTTGGGACAGACTAGGCACAAGTGGCACGGTGTACCAAGCGTAGATCCACCCGGCGAGGTGGGCTTGGGAACCCTGCACACATCGTTTGGGGCCGTGAGCGACACCCCGGCCGGATCTCCTTGCGGATGGAACCCGAATAGGCGATAAACCTGGATTAGAGTCTTGTGTGGTTAGTCAGGTCGTGGTCGACACCCTCGCCAGGCTTCCGCTTGAAGGTTGCCGAGATACATGACGTGTACATGGTGATAAGTGGTGAGAGCGTGTGTGAAGAAGTACACCCCTGCAGGGTTATCATGATCTATTCGAATAGCCGTGTCCTCGGTTATGGACTTCTTGGATGCTTACGTGGTACATAGACAACTTGAAGTGGATACTCTAAAATGCTCAAGATAAGTGTGAGTGCTATGGATGGCCTCCTCGTGGTGAGACGGGGATGAATCCATAGTGGTGTATTGATGTGGTGATTAGTGGACTCGTGTGCGCCATTTCAAAAGAGTTACCAGCAGTCGTAGAACAGGATAGCCACAGAGTCAAAGCTGGCTTGCTGCAACTAAACCCCACATTACCTTCTTGATACAATGCATGTATGATAGGATCTGAAGTAAGTCTTGCTGAGTACCTTTGTACTCATGTTGCTTTATTTATGTTTTTGCAGCGGAGACTTCGGTCTTACTAGTTTACGTGGACTTCGACAAGTAGCTTGTACCTCAGCTACGATCTTGATCGGAGGTTGTAGATAGTCAGGCGTTTCAGCCTTTTTCTTTTGTAGTTGTCTGTACTCAGACATGTAATGCTTCTGCTTGTTGCTTGTATGCTCTGAATGATGGGTCATGTGACCCCTGTTTGTATTTAATGCTATGTGGCTCTTCTGGGCCTTATCTATATAAGTTTGCGTTATGTTGTGATGCCATGTTGTACAGCACATACTTGCATGTTATGCGTACGTGTAACGTGTATTGCTATGTGTGGGATCCGACTATCTAGTTGTTTATCCTTGGCAGCCTTTCATATGGGGAAATGTAAGTCTAGTGCTTCTGAGCGATAGTAGTCCGCTACAGCCCGGTTCACCAGAGTCCTGCTAGCCCAGCACTACTGCTCAGAACACTTGACTGGCCGGCATGTGTTTCACCTCGTTCCTGTGTCTGTCCCCTTTGGGGAAATGTCACGCGGTGTTATCCGGAGTCCTGCCTAGCCTGCTACAGCCCGGGTTACCGGAGTCCTGTTAGCCCAGTGCTACAGCCCGGATTTATACGTTGTTGACCGACATGCTCGATGTGATTCATGTATGCCTGTCCTCATGGGTTAGTGCCGCTTTGGGTTCACGACTAGCCATGTCGGCCCGGGTTCTCTGTCATATGGATGCTAGCGACACTATCATATACGTGAGCCAAAAGGCGCAAACGGTCCCGGGCCAGGTAAGGTGGCACCCGTGGGAATACCGTGCGTGAGGCCGCAAAGTGATATGATGTGTTACATGCTAGATCGGTGTGACTTAGGATCGGGGTCCCGACAACATATGACCGAGATCACCTCCCGAAGTGATCACGGCCTAGTATTATAGCATGGCAGACGGACAAGAGTGTAGGGCCACTGATGGAACACTAGCATCCTATACTAAGCAGTAGGATAGCAGGTAAGGGTAACAACTGTAGCAACAATGACAGGCTATGCAGCAGAATAGGATTAACCGAAAGCAGTAACATGCTACACTACTCTAATGCAAGTAGTAGAGAGAAGGAATAAGCGATATCTGGTGATCAAGGGGGGGCTTGCCTGGTTGCTTTGGCAAGTAGGGGTCGTCAACAGCGTAGTCGATCGGGGCACCAGCAGCGGCGTCGGTCTCGTAGTCTATCGAAGAGAAGAGGGGGAAGAAACAATGAATACCATGCAAACATATGCATATCGATGCAAGACATAACAAGTAGCGGTGCCAGGAGTGCCCTAACGCGGTAGGAAGTGATACCGGTGAAGGGGGGAAATCCGGGAAAATATCCCCGGTGCTTCGCATTTTCGGACAGATGAATCGGAGGGGAAAAGTTGCGAGTTTGCTATGCTAGGGATGTGTGGCGGAAGAACGGGCTGCGCATCCGTATTCATCTCGTCATTCTAAGCAACTTTCATGTACAAAGTACTTTCATCCAAGTTACGGATTATTTTATATTAATTTTAAAAGGATTTAATCATTGTCTAGAATTAATAGAATTAATTTAATTAGAAAATGTAATTATGACGTCAGCATGAAGTCAGGGTGATGTCAGCAGTCAACTAGTCAGTTGACCTAGCCAAACTGACGTGTGGTTCCCACTGTCATAGACTGTTTACCTAACAGGTAATTCAAGTTAATTAACAGAGTTAATTAGATTAGTTAACATGATCAATTAAGTTAATTAATTAACTATAGTGTTACTATTATTATTATTATTATTGTTGTTGTTGTTGTTTTCTTTTGTTTACTTGGAAAAATACAGGGGTGTGGGCCCCTGTGGTCAGTGGCACAAGGCCAAGCCCACACGGGTGCACGCGCGCACACATGCGGAGGCAAGCCGGTGGCCAGCGGCTACGACGCTTGGTCGGCGAACAGCGGCAGCGGCGGCGAGCTCGCCTGGGAGCAGCCGGTGGCGCGGTTCACGGAAGTAGGCAGCATCACGGCGGCGCTAGGCAGCAGCGGCTGCGAGCGGGGTGCAGTGGGAGGGAGAGGCGCACGGTCAGAGTGGCAGTGAGCACGGGGCCGTGGCAAAGCGCGGGCACGACAGTGGGGGCGCGTGACCAAGGGGCTCACGGGCGCAACGATGGTGATGCGAGCTTGCCGAAGCACGCGGGGCATCGGACGGCGGGTATGGCGGAGGCGCAGGCGAGAGGAGCTCGGCGCGGGTGTGGCCTGGGTGGTGTTCAGCGCGAGTGGGGCCGGGGTGAGCGTGGCGACCGCGATGACGAGAAGGGGAAAGGGGAGGATGAATGGGTCCTCACCGGCGTTGGTGAGCAGGGGTGTCGAGGTGCGTGGAGGACGTTCGGGGAGGAGGACGGGGACGACAGGGCGACGACGGAGACGAGGTCGTCGACGGAGAGGACAGCGGCATCATGGTCGAGGCGGCGAGGTGCTCCGACGAAGGGCGCTCGGCGACGGCGGTTTGGGGTGGCGTTGAGGTCGTGCCCCGAACCAGTTCTGGATCGGGGAGGGGGATGAGGACGGGGAAGGGCGACGAGGCGGTCGGAGGGGTCACCGGCGCGGCGTCGAGCACAAGGGACCTCCTCTCCCTCGGGGATTCATGCGTGCGTGCGAGCGCTCCTGTGGGTGGCGGCGGACCAGGAGGGAGTGGGGATAGGTTAGGGTTTGGGGCTGGACCCAGGGGGTTATAGCTAGGGTAGCTGGGCCGGCTTGGTGTAGTGGCCAGTTGGGCCACTTGGCCCAGCGGGGGGTGGCTTTTTCTGTTTGTTTATTTTATTTTATTTTATTATTTTTCTATTTCTGTTTTACTTCTAGTTCCTCTTATGTTTAGTTTTTTAAACTATAAAAATAATCTCTAAGTTAGCATTACTAAATATAATACTGCCACTACAATTTCTTTATCCAAAATAAAATAGTTTAACATTTTATAAATTACAAAAGGCTTTTAATAATTGTTTTACTGCTGTTTTATTTATTTTAAAGCATTTAAGCATTTTATAACAATGTGGTTTCTTCACCATATTTACTTATGAATTATTTGGCACATCCTGAACATTTTAGTTTCAATATTTAAAAATTGTTGTTGTTTGCCTTGATTTTGGATCTGAATTTGAATCGGTGTCGTATCATCACGAGATTAACAACAGTAATCGTGGCATCATTAGTGTGGAATTACTGTAGCTTAATTATCCGGGCGTCACAATTCTCCTCCACTACAAGAAATCTCGTCCCGAGATTTAAGAGGTAGAGTAAGGGGGAAAGTTCTGGTTACGATATTCTAATGGATCTTCTCGAAGAAGTCAATCCCTTTCACTGATGTCTTGAATTCTTTATTCCAATGCATCATGATGAAGTTGTCGTCCTTTCTTTGGGAACTCCATTGTACTTACGAATAGGTAAGGGGCGGCTCTACAATGATAGAATGTTATAAGGATAATTCACCTGGGGGGTATCCCAAGAATGAACACAAGAGTATCTCTTGAGTTGATCAAATGAAACACATCGAGAGCAAAGTAAGAAGGTACCATAAGAAGTTTCAAGCGGATAGACAATCGTCGTTGCGGGAAACAGCGCGTGAAAGGGGTTCAAAGCAACGAGAATTAGTTTTGTGTCTGATACCAGAATAGATCACTTGGCAGGTGGCCCATGAATTACATAAGAAGTCAAGCACGAGGAATAACTTTGACAACAGGGTGTACAGGAGAGTCAGGTTTCGATCCTGTGGAACTTGTGGGTTATGGGCCCACCATGTGGGTTAAAAGTAGGAAGGGCGGAGACGTCTTGCGTGATCATGCAAGCAAGGCATGTCAGGGGGTAGCCTCTCGATTATGTCGGCAACAACGTCGGTACCAAGGGCGAGGGACGAAGAGAACCATTTTCCTGCTCGTTGAACGAGGTGGACCAATAGGCAAAGTTCTCATCCATCGGTTGCTATCGGAATGTCATTAACAATAGTAACAGGGTCTTGCTGATAGAATTGTACACCGAGATGTTTACATAAGCAGGAGAATATTACTACTTAGATCTTATAGATTAGAAGCAACGTTACACCAACCAATGGGAAGGAATATATGATTATCAGATTAAACAGAACAATGGAAAGGAAAAAATGTGTTTAAACACATATTTCAGGGGTATATCCTTCCCAAGGACAAGCAGAGCATGATATCCGTGACAAGATATAATGTAGAAAACCCTTTAGGAAAGGGGGAGAAATTTCATGACATTACCCATACAATGATGTTTGGATAAATTGATAAAGAAGTTTAGCATTGTGCTTCAAATGTTCTTATTGAAAAAATCGGAGTACCAAAGACATGCTTTGAGATAGCATTGACATGGTCATTGGGTAAAGATCAGACTTTGGATACATAAAGGATCCAGCAGGAACAACTTATAGGATAAGTTTTACAATTTCCTCATGGAAGAATGGCTAACCTTGCAAAAATGGAACTATAACAATAGGTCCTTCGGCTAGGTGTGCTAGGCATGACATCACCTTACCGGGTCATAAAAGACCAGTGTTATAACTCTTGGAAAAATGTTCCAACCATCATATCTGACCGAGATTCAGATCTGACCGATGTTAGGATACCTCAGACTCAGGATGCCTGAGAAGAAAAAGTGCAAAACAAATTGACGAGACGACATTGTAAGATTCTCAAGAAATTTACTACGAAAGTGAGTTCCGAAACAAAAGCTCATCATTAAACCAATGAAGGGATAAGGTGGTAGCTGATGAACTCAGTGACAATTCATCGAGATTTCCAACAGATAAATTTCCACATTTATGTGAACAAGGAGATAATATTAGTCAAATCAAATGATATAATGAGGTATGCTCGAGGAAAACATACACAATTAAACATTGGTTGAAAGGTGCGCCCGAAATATGGCATTAGGTAGCATGATCAATGTTAGAATGGTGATTTGATAACCAAAAGACTTAGAATGAAGCTATCAACCATTCACTTCAAAGCAATAGAGTTGCTAGAATTTTTTAATTCACACATCATAGTTCAATTCCCGGTATTCCGTTTAGAAACAACGCGGGGACCAAGAAAGAATGGTGATCGTGAGAAGTATCACTGTACCAACAATTCTTAAGAGGTAGAGTAATCCTCACGACATTCTTGACATAAAAGATGGTAATACTCCAAGGTAAATAAGAACAAATGCTGGATAGCAAGGAACTCAAGGTATATCACAGAACACGAACAAGTTTGTGTTGGAGGGGAGGCAATAAAGTGGTCGATGACAACACAAATCATCGAGGGCAAGGATGGTATTTCTCATCATGAATTCAATTGATATCCTGGAAGAGCTCCTAATGCTGATGATGATCATGACACATTCATCGAGAGACTTCCTGAAGATGTAATCGATCGGCAATGACATCAAATTAAAGGAATGATGAAGCAAAAGGTTATTGTAACCATGGGTACGACACAAACTTGAAAACAAGTTTGTTGTTCAAGGAGAAATGATATGACGAGGAAGATCGGCATAAGGTCATCTCATCGTCGAAAATTGTGCTCCCGGGAAGAAGGACCAGGTAGCACAGTTAAAATTTAGCACGATAAGGATATAGCCAAACAGGCTAGGAACGGCGTGACCGGGTCAAAACTCGTACGTAAATAAGATTACTAAGAGTTGTTGAACTGTAGTCGGACTCAGTTCAGTTACCGATGTCTTTGAGTGTTTCATAACTCAGAGCCCGTGAAAATTGGAATCAGTGAGAATGTAATACTTGATGAAGAACTCATAAGAGGTTATGTAGTTCCATGATAATCTCGAGATACCGGGGGGTAATGCTCGACAACAGATCAAAGTAGAGGTTGGACTAGGGCATTGCTCTGCAGAAGACAAGTGCTTAAACTTGCACGAGAAATGATATTTAAAGGAGAACATGGTCGGAACCATGATTGCAAAAGGCCATATCCCAGATATAAGATGAACTTATACCAAGGGAATAATTAATTTAAGAAAAGCTTTAATGATAAGATCTACATCGTGTCCATGGGCATGAACACAAAGTTCAAGGTCGACTCCCACTTCTCCAATGCATAACCTTTCATTCACTGCTCTACTTAAAATGATTTGAGTGCGAAGATCTACCTGGTGAATTACCAGAGGAGTATGAACCTTGGAAAACTTTTGGGTTCACACAGATTAAGGAAGGCATAGGTTCAGTCCATCGGGGCATCTTAGAAACATACACCGCAAGCTTCGAGAGTAATTGTCACCGGCTCGAAAACAGAGCGTGGTTGGCCAAATCCGAGAATAGAATTTACCAATGGCATTAAGTATCAGGGAAAGAACTTCCAAAGTGATTGAATAGGAAGAACGTTGTCATATAAAACCCAACAAAGGAACTGACGGTCCCCAACGGAGCTGATGTGAGCATCGGCACACAATCAGAAGAAGAAACAATGCAAAGGCATTGGAGTATAGAAACAACTGACTAATTCAAATCCCAAATGTAAAGGAATTATGATTTCTCACCAAGGGATCAGAAGCAAATGCTCTGATTAAGAATGGATAAGTTGAATAGACTTAGGGGTACATTCGACGACAACTTGATTGGTCGAGGACCAGCTCATGTTCAAAATGACGTCTGAGCCCGAAGGATGAATTCTAGGATCTGATTGGGGATTGCGAGCATTCGCAACATATTGAAACAAGTGACTCGAAATGATAATGACAGAGGATGTCAACGAAGATTACTAGAAGTATGGAATTAACCATAATGCAGGAAGGCCAGGAAATCAAGAGCAATGGGCAGCTGAGGATTTTCAAAAAATCAAATGGTATTTCGAGGACTTATGTGAAACACATGAATGGCTAGGGATGAGCGGGTACTCGGCAAGTGCGAGGAATTATCCATAGGGGTATTTATGTGGCTAGTAACTGCAAGGCAGTAGGCACAAAGTATTCTCAGAATATCCGAAGTATTTCAGGGTATCTTGTAATAACAAGAACAATTGGAAGTGAAGCTATGGACAACAAGTGTATGTAGTTATCCATAAGGGTTTATGATAGTGGTAGGGAATTTGCAAAGGCGGTCGGCACAAGCGTCTTGGGAAAACAACGAATAGCATCTTCGGAACCTTCTGGTGCAGCAGGCGATCATTTGTAATAAGGGATCTCCGGGAGGAAGTAGTTACGAGAACGAAGAGTCAGATTTGGTAAAATCATTTAACCAGAATAGGAGAGAGATTAGAGTCCCAGAGTAAAGATCGAGGAGTAAAAGATCTTAATACCACCCAATGGTGACGTGGGCCCGTAAGCCACACAGCCATGTTAGTAAAACAGTTTTCACTGACTAGACTCAACTTCGGCCAAGGAGTTGGAAAGGGGGATTCCTACAGGCAGCTGGCTCTGATACCAACTTGTGACGCCCCCGATTCGATCGTACACTAATCATGCACGCAAACGTGTACGATCAAGATCAGGGACTCACGGGAAGATATCACAACACAACTCTAAAAACATAAATAAGTCATACAAGCATCATAATACAAGCCAGGGGCCTCGAGGGCTCGAATACAAGTTCTCGATCATAGACGAGTCAGCGGAAGCAACAATATCTGAGTACAGACATAAGTTAAACAAGGTGCCATAAGATGGCTAGCACAAACTGGGATACAGATCAAAAGAGGCGCAGGCCTCCTGCCTGGGATCCTCCTAAACTACTCCTGATCGTCGTCAGCGGCCCGCACGTAGTAGTAGGCACTCTAGTGTAGTAGGAGTCATCGTCGACGGTGGCGTCTGGCTCCTGGGCTCCATCATCTGGTTGCGACAACCGAGAAGAAAGTAAAGGGGGAAAAGAGGGAGAAAAGAAACCATGAGTACTCATCCAAAGTACTTGCAAGCAAGGATCTACGCTACATATGCATGGGTATCTGTGTAAAGGGGCAATATCGGTGGACTGAACTACAGAATGCCAGAATAAGAGGGGGATAGCTAGTCATGTTGAAGACTATGCTTGTGGCAGCCTCCATCTTGCAGCATGTAGAAGAGAGTAGATGGTAAGTTTACCAAGTATCATCGCGTAGCATAATCCTACCCGGCGACCCTCCCCTCGTCGCCCTGTGTGAGAGCGATCACCGGGTTATATCTGGCACTTGGAAGGGTGTGTTTTATTAAGTATTCGATTCTAGTTGTCATAAGGTCAAGGTACAACTCTGGGTCGTCCTTTTACCGAGGGACATGGCTATTGAATAGATAAACTTCCCTGTAGGGGTGCACCACATTACCCAACACGCTCGATCCCCTTTGGCCGGACACACTTTTCTAGGTCATGCCCGGCCTCGGAAGATCAACACGTCGCAACCCCACCTAAGCACAACACAAAGGTCAGCACGCCGGTCTAAATCCTTTGCGCGCAGGGGTCTGGGCCCATCACCCATTGCACAGCCGCACGTTGCATACGCGACCGGTGAGCAGACCTAGCCTCCCTTATACAAGAGCAGGCATTCCAGTCCAACCCGGCGCGCCCCGCTCAATCGTTGACGTCAAGAAGGCTTCGGCTGATACCATGACGTCGAGTGGCCATAACTGTTCCCGCGTAGTTGGTTAGTGCGTATAGGCCAGTGGCCAGACTCAGATCAAATACCAAGATCTCGTTAAGCGTGTTAATTGAAGTATCCGCGGACACCGACCAGGGCCAGGCCCAGCTCTCTCCTAGGTGGTCTCAACCTGCCCTGTCGCTCCATCACAAAGTAACAGCCGGGGGCCGTCAGGAACCCAGGCCCGCCACTACCGGGATGGAACCACTTGTCCTTTCAGCGCCCTATTGGGACCTCGACGAAGGTAAGGAGTCAGGTATGACACCTAAGTTTGATTGTGTTAAATCTTTTATGGATACCGATGTTTTCCGTAAATTTAGCACTAAATATGGACTTGATCTGAGATAGTAGCTTCTTTCTGTGAATCTTTTGCTACTCATGTTGATCTCCCTAAGGAGAAGTGGTTTAAATATCATCCTCCCATAGAAGTAAAAGTAGTTGCACCTGTTAAAGTTGAAGAAAACACTATCACTTATAATGATCCTATTGTTCCTACTGCTTATGTTGAGAAACCACCTTTCCTTGTTAGAATAAAGGATCATGCTAAAGCTTCAACTGTAGTCAACAAAAGTAATATTAGGACACACAAACCTCCTGAGCAAGTTAAAGTTGAACCTAATATTTCTATGGTTAAAGATCTCTTAGCTGATAATATTGATGGGCATGTTATTTATTTCTGTAATGAGACTGCTAGAATTGCTAAACCTTGTGCTAAAGATAAACATAGACCTGTGGTAGGCATGCCTGTTATTTCTGTTAAAATAGGAGATCATTGTTATCATGGCTTGTGTGATATGGGTGCTAGTGCTAGTGCAATACCTATTGACTTATACAAAGAAATTATGCATGATATTGCACCTACTGAGTTAGAAGAAATTGATGTCACAGTTAAGCTTGCCAATAGAGATACTATTTCACCAATGGGAATTGTTAGAGATGTTGAAGTCTTGTGTGGGAAAACTAAAGATCCTGCTGATTTTCTTGTTCTTGGTTCCCTACAAGATAGCTTTTGTCCCATTTTATTTGATAGACCCTTCTTAAACACTGTTAATGCTAAGATAGACTGCGAAAAGGATGTTGTTACTATTGGTTCAGGTGATATGTCTCATGAGTTTAACTTTTCTAAATTTTGTAGACAACACCGTGAAGAGGAATTGCCTAGTAAAGATGAAATTATTGGTCTTGCTTCTATTGTCGTACCTCCTAGTGATCCTTTAGAACAATATTTGCTAGACCATGAAAATGATATGTTTATGAATGAAAGAAGGGAAATAGATGAAGTGTTCTTTAAACAGGGACCTATTCTGAAACACAACCTGCCTGTTGAAATCCTAGGGGATCCTCCTCCACCCAAGGGCGATCCCGTGTTTGAGCTTAAACCATTGCCTGATACTCTTAAATATGCTTACTTTGATGAAAAGAAGATATATCCTGTTATTATTAGTGCTAACCTTTCAGAGAAGGAGGAAGAAAATTTATTGAAAACTCTGAAGAAGCACCGTGCTGCTATTGGATATACTCTTGATGATCTTAAGGGCATTAGTCCCACTCTATGTCAACACAAAATAAATTTGGAGAAAGATGCCAAACCAGTTATTGATCACCAACAACGGTTGACTCCTAAAATGAAAGAAGTGGTAGGAAAGGAAATACTAAAGCTCCTTGAGGCAGGTATAATCTATCCTGTTGCTGATAGTCAGTGGGTAAGTCTTGTCCATTGTGTCCCTAAGAAGGGAGGTATTCCTGCCATTCCTAATGATGAATTGATTCCTCAAAGAATTATTACATGTTATAGGATGGTAATTGATTTCCGCAAATTAAATAAAGCTACTAAAAAAGATCATTACCCCTTACCTCTTATTGATCAAATGCTAGAAAGATTATCCAAACATACACATTTTTTGCTTTCTAGATGGTTATTCTGGTTTCTCTCAAATACCTGTGTCAGCTGATGATCAAGCTAAGACTACTTTTACTTGCCCTTTCGGTACTTTTGCTTATAGACGTATGCCTTTTGGTTTATGTAATGCACCTTCTACCTTTCAAAGATGCATGATGGCTATACTCTCTAATTTTTGTGAAAAGATTTGTGAGGTTTTCATGGACGATTTCTCCGTTTATGGATCCTCTTTTGATGATTGCTTGAGAAACCTTGATCGAGTTTTGCAGAGATGTGAACAAACTAATCTTGTCCTGAATTGGGAAAAGTGCCACTTTATGGTTAATGAAGGTATTGTCTTGGGGCATAAAATTTCTGAGAGAGGTATTGAAGTGGATAAAGCTAAAGTTGATGCTATTGAAAAGATGTCGTGTCCCAAGGACATCAAAGGTATAAGAAGTTTCCTTGGTCATGCCGGTTTTTATAGGCGGTTCACTAAGGACTTCTCAAAAATTTCTCGGCCTCTGACTAATCTGTTACAAAAAGATATACCATTTGTCTTTGATGATGATTGTGTAGAAGCATTTGAAATACTTAAGAAATCATTGATTTCTGCACCTTTCGTTCAGCCACCTGATTGGAATTTACCTTTTGAAATCATGTGTGATGCTAGTGATTATGCTGTAGGTGCTGTTCTAGGGCAAAGAGTTGATAAGAAATTAAATGTTATTCAATATGCTAGTAAAACTCTAAACAGTGCTCAAAGAAAGTATGCTACTACTGAAAAAGAATTCTTAGCAGTTGTATTTGCTTGTGATAAGTTCAGACCTTATATTGTTGATTCTAAAGTAACTATTCACACTGATCATGCTGCTATTAAATAGCTTATGGAAAATAAAGATGCTAAACCTAGACTTATTAGATGAGTTCTATTGCTACAAGAATTTGATTTGCATATTATTGATAGAAAGGGAGCTGAGAACCCCGTTGCAGATAATTTTTCTAGGTTAGAAAATGTTCTTGATGACCCACTACCTATTGATGATAGCTTTCCTAATGAACAATTAAATTTCATAAATGCTTCTCGTACTGCTCCATGGTATGCTGATTATGCTAATTACATTGTTGCTAAATTTATACCACCTAGTTTCACATACCAACAAAAGAAAAAGTTTTTCTATGATTTGAGACATTACTTTTGGGATGACCCGCATCTTTATAAAGACGGAGTAGATGGTGTCATTAGACGTTGTGTACCTGAGCATGAACAGGAACAGATCCTATGCAAGTGTCACTCCGAGGCTTATGGAGGACACCACGCTGGAGACAGAACTGCACATAAGGTATTGCAATCCGGTTATTATTGGCCTACTCTCTTCAAGGATGCCCGTAAGTTTGTCTTATCTTGTGATGAATGTCAAAGAATTGGTAATATTAGTAGACGTCAAGAAATTCCTATGAATTATTCACTTGTTATTGAACCATTTGATGTTTGGGGCTTTGATTATATGGGACCTTTTCCTGCCTCTAATGGATACACACATATTTTAGTTGTTGTTGATTACGTTACTAAGTGGGTAGAAGCTATTCCAACTAGTAGTGCTGATCATAACACCTCTATTAAGATGCTTAAAGAAGTTATTTTCCCGAGGTTTGGAGTCCCTTGATATTTAATGACTGATGTGTTGGAAATATGCCCTAGAGGCAATAATAAAAGCATTATTATTATATTTCCTTATTCATGATAATTGTCTTTATTCGTGCTATAATTGTGTTAACCGGAAATCGTAATACATGTGTGAATAACAGACAACAAACATGTCCCTAGTGAGCCTCTAGTTGACTAGCTCGTTGATCGACAGATAGTCATGGTTTCCTGACTATGGACATTGGATGTCATCAATAACGGGATCACATCATTAGGAGAATGATGTGATGGACAAGACCCAATCCTAAACATAGCATAAGATCGCATAGTTCGTTTGCTAGAGTTATCCAATGTCAAGTATCCTTTCCTTAGACCATGAGATCGTGTAACTCCCGGATACCGTAGGAGTGCTTTGGGTGTGCCAAACGTCACAACGTAACTGGCTGACTATAAAGGTATGCTACGGGTATCTCTGAAAGTGTCTGTTGGGTTGACATAGATCGAGACTGGGATTTGTCACTCCGCTTGACGGAGAGGTATCACCGGGCCCTCTCGGTAATGCATCATCACAATGAGCTCAATGTGACCAAAGTGTTTGATCACGGGATCATGCATTACGGAAACAAGAAAAGTGACTTGCCGGTAACGAGATTGAACGAGGTATTGGTATACCGACGATCGAATCTCGGGCAAGTAAAATACCGATTGACAAAGGGAATCGTATACGGGATTAATTGAATCCTTGACATCGTGGTTCATCCGATGAGATCATCATGGAGCATGTGGGAGCCAACATGGGTATCCAGATCCCGCTGTTGGTTATTGCCCGAGAGCCGTCTCGGTCATGACTGCATGTCTCCCGAACCCGTAGGGTCTACACACTTAAGGTTCGGTGACGCTAGGGTTGTGAAGATATGTATGTGCAGTAACCCGAATGTTGTTCGGAGTCCCGGATGAGATCCCGGACGTCACGAGGAGTTCCGGAATGGTCCGGAGGTAAAGAATTATATATAGGAAGTGCTATTTTGGCCATCGGGACAAGTTTCGATGTTATCGGTATTGTACCGGGACCACCGGAGGGGTCCCGGGGGTCCACCAGGTGGGGCCACCTGCCTTGGTGGGCCACATGGGCCTTAGGGGGTGCGCCTTGGCCTGCTTGGGCCAAGGGGAACCAGCCCCAAGGGCCCATGCGCCAAGGAGACTTGGAGAGGGGAGAGTCCAAAGAGGGGAAGGCACCTCCGAGGTGCCTTGGGGAGGATGGACTCCTCCCCCCTCTTGGCCGCACCCCTTCCTTGGAGGAAGGGGCAAGGCTGCGCCCTCCCCCCCTCTAATGCACCTATATAAAGGGAGGGGAGGGAGGGGTGGCCGCACCCTATTGCCCTGGCACTCCCTCCTCCCTGCAACACCTCCTCCTCCTCCCGTAGTTGCTTAGCGAAGCCCTGCCGGAGTTCTGCTGCATCCACCACCACACCATCGTGCTGGATCTTCCTCAACCTCTCCTTCCCCCTTGCTGGATCAAGAAGGAGGAGACGTCTCCCGTCCCGTACGTGTGTTGAACGCGGAGGTGCCGTCCGTTCGGTACTAGATCATCGGTGAATTGGATCACGGCAAGTACGACTGCCTCATCCACGTTCACTCGAACGCTTCCGTTGCGATCTACAAAGTGGTATGTAGATGCTATCTAATCTGAATACTCGTTGCTAGATGAACTCATAGATGGATCTTGGTGAAACCGTAGGAAAAATTTTAATTTTCTGCAACGTTCCCCAACAGTGGCATCATGAGCTAGGTCTATGCGTAGTTCTTCTTGCGCGAGTAGAACACAATTTGTTGTGGGCGTAGATGTTGTCAACTCTTCTTGCCGCTACTAGTCTTATCTTGCTTCAGCGGTATTGTGGGATGAAGCGGCCCGGACCAACCTTACACGTACGCTTACGTGAGACCGGTTTCACCGACTAACATGCACTAGTTGCATAAGGTGGCTGGCGGGTGTCTGTCTCTCCTACTTTAGTTGGAGCGGATTCGATGAAAAGGGTCCTTATGAAGGGTAAATAGAAGTTGACAAATCACGTTGTGGTTTTACGTAGGTAATAAAACGTTCTTGCTAGAACCCTAATTCAGCCACGTAAAACTTGCAACAACAATTAGAGGACGTCTAACTTGTTTTTGCAGCAAGTGCTTTGTGATATGATATGGCCAAAGTTGTGATGTATGATGAATGATCTATATGTGATGTATGAGATGTTCATGCTATTGTAATAGGAATCACGACTTGCATGTCGATGAGTATGACAACCGGCAGGAGCCATAGGAGTTGTCTTTATTTTTGTATGACCTGCGTGTCATTGAGAATCGCCATGTAAGTTATTTTACTTTATTGCTAAACGCGTTAGCCATAGTAGTAGAAGTAATAGTTGGCGAGCAACTTCATGGAGACACGATGATGAAGATCATGATGATGAGGATCATGGTGTCAAGCCGGTGACAAGATGATCATGGAGCCCCAAGATGGAGATCGAAGGAGCTATGTGATATTGGCTATATCATGTCACGTTTATTATTTGATTGCATGTGATGTTTATCATGTTTTGCATCTTGTTTACTTAGAACGACGGTAGTAAATAAGATGATCCCTCATAATAATTTCAAGAAAGTGTTCACCCTAACTGTGCACCGTTGCTAAGGTTCGTCGTTCCGAAGCACCACGTGATGATCGGGTGTGATAGGTCCTTACGTTCGCATACAACGGGTGTAAGACAGATTTACACACGCAAAACACTTAGGTTGACTTGACGAGCCTAGCATGTACAGACATGGCCTCGGAACACAGAAGACCAAAAGGTCGAGCATGAGTCGTATAGAAGATACGATCAACATGAAGATGTTCACCGATGTTGACTAGTCCGTCTCACGTGATGATCGGACACGGCCTAGTTGACTCGGATCATGTAATACTTAGATGACTAGAAGAGGGATGTCTATCTAAGTGGGAGTTCATTAAATAATTTGATTAAATGAACTTTATTATCATGAACTTAGTCTAAATATTTACAATATGTCTTGTAGATCAAATGGCCAACGTAGTCCTCAACTTCAACGCGTTCCTAGAGAAAACCAAGCTGAAAGACGATGGTAGCAACTATACGGACTGGGTCCGGAACCTGAGGATCATCCTCATAGCTGCCAAGAAAGATTATGTCCTAAGAGCACCGCTGGGTGACGCACCTATTCTCCCTGCAGAACAAGACGTTATGAACGCTTGGTAGTCACGCTGCGATGATTACTCCCTCGTTCAGTGCGGCATGCTTTACAGCTTAGAGCCGGGGCTCCAAAAGCGTTTTGAGAGACATGGAGCATATGAGATGTTCGAAGAGCTGAAAATGGTTTTCCAAGCTCATGCCCGGGTCGAGAGATATGAAGTCTCCGATAAATTCTTTAGCTGTAAGATGGAGGAAAATGGCTCTGTCAGTGAGCACATACTCAAAATGTCTGGGTTGCACAACCGCTTGACTCAACTGGAAGTTAATCTCCCGGATGAAGCGGTCATTGACAGAATCCTCCAGTCGCTTCCACCTAGCTACAAGAGCTTTGTGATGAACTACAATATGCAGGGGATGGTAAAGACCATTCCTGAGGTATATGCTATGCTGAAATCAGCAGAGGTAGAAATCAAGAAGGAGCATCAAGTGTTGATGGTGAATAAAACCACTAAGTTCAAGAAGGGCAAGGGTAAAAAGAACTTCAAGAAGGACGGCAAGGAAGTTGCCGCGCCCGGTAAGCAAGTTGCCGGGAAGAAGCCAAAGAATGGACCCAAGCCCGAAACTGAGTGCTTTTATTGCAAGGGAAGTGGTCACTGGAAGCGGAACTGCCCCAAATACTTAGCGGACAAGAAGGCCGGCAAAACCAAAGGTATATGTGATATACATGTAATTGATGTGTACCTTACCAGTACTCGTAGTAGCTCTTGGGTATTTGATACCGGTGCAGTTGCTCACATTTGTAACTCAAAACAGGAGCTGCGGAATAAACGGAGACTGGCAAAGGACGAGGTGACGATGCGCGTCGGGAATGGTTCCAAGGTCGATGTGATCGCCGTCGGCACGCTGCCTCTACATTTACCTACGGGATTAGTTTTAAACCTCAATAATTGTTATTTAGTGCCAAGTTTGAGCATGAACATTGTATCTGGATCTCGCTTAATTCGAGATGGCTACTCATTTAAATCCGAGAATAATGGTTGTTCTATTTATATGAGAGATATGTTTTATGGTCATGCTCCGATGGTTAATGGTTTATTCTTAATGAATCTCGTACGTGATGATACACATATTCATAGTGTGAATACCGAAAGAGTGAAAGTTGATAACAATAGTCTCACATATTTGTGGCACTGCCGCCTTGGTCACATAGGTGTCAAACGCATGAAGAAGCTCCATGCAGATGGACTTTTAGAGTCTCTTGATTATGAATCATTTGACACGTGCGAACCATGCCTCATGGGTAAAATGACCAAGACTCCGTTCTCAGGAACAATGGAGCGAGCAACCAACTTATTGGAAATCATACATACCGATGTGTGCGGTCCAATGAGTGTTGAGGCTCGCGGTGGCTATCGTTTTGTTCTCACCCTCACTGATGACTTGAGTAGATATGGGTATATCTACTTAATGAAACACAAATCTGAGACCTTTGAAAAGTTTAAGGAATTTCAGAGTGAGGTTGAAAATCAACGTGAAAGAAAGATCAAGTTTCTACGATCAGATCGTGGAGGAGAATACTTGAGTCACGAATTTGGCACACACTTAAGAAAATGTGGAATAGTTTCACAACTCACGCCGCCTGGAACACCTCAGCGTAATGGTGTGTCCGAACGTCGTAATCGCACTCTATTAGATATGGTGCGATCTATGATGTCTCTTACCGATTTACCGCTATCTTTTTGGGGCTATGCTTTAGAGACTGCCGCATTCACTTTAAATAGGGCTTCGTCGAAATCCGTTGAGACGACACCGTATGAATTATGGTTTGGGAAGAAACCCAAGCTGTCGTTTCTAAAAGTTTGGGGATGCGATGCTTATGTCAAGAAACTTCAACCTGAAAAGCTCGAACCCAAATCGGAAAAATGCGTCTTCATAGGATACCCAAAAGAAACTGTTGGGTATACCTTCTACCTCAGATCCGAAGGCAAGATCTTTGTTGCCAAGAATGGATCCTTTCTGGAGAAAGAGTTTCTCTCGAAAGAAATAAGTGGGAGGAAAGTAGAACTTGATGAAGTATTACCTCTTGAACCAGAAAATGGCGAAACTCAGGAAACCGTTTCTGAGGTGCCTGCTCCGACTAGAGAGGAAATTAATGATGATGATCAAGATGCTTCTGATCAAGCTCCTACTGAAATTCGAAGGTCCACAAGGACACGTTCCGCACCAGAGTGGTACGGGAACCCTGTCTTGGAAATCATGTTGTTAGACAACGGTGAACCTTCGAACTATGAGGAAGCAATGGCGGGCCCGGATTTCGACAAATGGCTGGAAGCCATGAAATCCGAGATAGGATCCATGTATGAAAACGAAGTATGGACTTTGACTGACTTGCCCGTTGAACGGCGAGCCATAGAAAATAAATGGATCTTTAAGAAGAAGACAGACGCGGATGGTAATGTGACCATCTATAAAGCTCGGCTTGTCGCTAAGGGTTATCGACAAGTTCAAGGGGTTGACTACGATGAGACTTTCTCACCGGTAGCGAAGCTGAAGTCCGTCCGAATCATGTTAGCAATTGCCGCATACTACGATTATGAGATATGGCAAATGGACGTCAAAACGGCATTCCTTAATGGTTTCCTTAAGGAAGAATTGTATATGATGCAGCCGGAAGGTTTTGTCGATCCTAAGAATGCTGACAAGGTGTGCAAGCTCCAACGCTCGATTTATGGGCTGGTGCAAGCATCTCGGAGTTGGAACATTCGCTTTGATGAGATGATCAAAGCGTTTGGGTTTACACAGACTTATGGAGAAGCCTGTGTTTACAAGAAAGTGAGTGGGAGCTCTGTAGCATTTCTCATATTATATGTAGACAACATACTTTTGATGGGAAATGATATAGAACTCTTGGACAGCATTAAGGCCTACTTGAATAAGAGTTTTTCAATGAAGGACCTTGGAGAAGCTGCTTATATATTAGGCATCAAGATCTATAGAGATAGATCGAGACGCCTCATAGGTCTTTCACAAAGCACATACCTTGATAAAATATTGAAGAAGTTCAATATGGATCAATCTAAGAAAGGGTTCTTACCTGTGTTACAAGGTGTGAAATTGAGCTCAGCTCAATGTCCGACCACGGCAGAAGATATAGAAGAGATGAGCGTCATTCCCTATGCCTCAGCCATAGGTTCTATTATGTATGCCACGCTGTGTACCAGACCTAATGTAAACCTTGCCGTAAGTTTGGTAGGTAGGTACCAAAGTAATCCCGGCAAGGAACACTGGACAGCGGTCAAGAATATCCTGAAGTACCTGAAAAGGACCAAGGAAATGTTTCTCGTTTATGGAGGTGACGAAGAGCTCGTCGTAAAAGGTTACGTCGACGCTAGCTTCGACACAGATCTGGATGACTCTAAGTCACAAACCGGATACGTGTATATTTTGAATGGTGGGGCGGTAAGCTGGTGCAGTTGCAAGCAAAGCGTCGTGGCGGGATCTACATGTGAAGCGGAGTACATGGCAGCCTCGGAGGCAGCACATGAAGCAATTTGGGTGAAGGAGTTCATCACCGACCTCGGAGTCATACCCAATGCGTCGGGGCCAATCAAACTCTTCTGTGACAACACTGGAGCTATTGCACTTGCAAAGGAGCCCAGGTTTCACAAGAAGACCAGGCACATCAAGCGTCGCTTCAACTCCATTCGTGAAAATGTTCAAGATGGAGACATGGAGATTTGTAAAGTGCACACGGATCTGAATGTCGCAGATCCGTTGACTAAACCTCTCCCTAAGGCAAAACATGATCAGCACCAGAACTCTATGGGTGTTCGATTCATCACAATGTAAACTAGATTATTGACTCTAGTGCAAGTGGGAGACTGTTGGAAATATGCCCTAGAGGCAATAATAAAAGCATTATTATTATATTTCCTTATTCATGATAATTGTCTTTATTCGTGCTATAATTGTGTTAACCGGAAATCGTAATACATGTGTGAATAACAGACAACAAACATGTCCCTAGTGAGCCTCTAGTTGACTAGCTCGTTGATCGACAGATAGTCATGGTTTCCTGACTATGGACATTGGATGTCATCGATAACGGGATCACATCATTAGGAGAATGATGTGATGGACAAGACCCAATCCTAAACATAGCATAAGATCGCATAGTTCGTTTGCTAGAGTTATCCAATGTCAAGTATCCTTTCCTTAGACCATGAGATCGTGTAACTCCCGGATACCATAGGAGTGCTTTGGGTGTGCCAAACGTCACAACGTAACTGGGTGACTATAAAGGTATGCTACGGGTATCTCTGAAAGTGTCTGTTGGGTTGACATAGATCGAGACTGGGATTTGTCACTCCGCTTGACGGAGAGGTATCACCGGGCCCTCTCGGTAATGCATCATCACAATGAGCTCAATGTGACCAAAGTGTTTGATCACGGGATCATGCATTACGGTAACGAGAAAAGTGACTTGCCGGTAACGAGATTGAACGAGGTATTGGTATACCGACGATCGAATCTCGGGCAAGTAAAATACCGATTGACAAAGGGAATCGTATACGGGATTAATTGAATCCTTGACATCGTGGTTCATCCGATGAGATCATCATGGAGCATGTGGGAGCCAACATGGGTATCCAGATCCCGCTATTGGTTATTGCCCGAGAGCCGTCTCGGTCATGACTGCATGTCTCCCGAACCCGTAGGGTCTACACACTTAAGGTTCGGTGACGCTAGGGTTGTGAAGATATGTATGTGCAGTAACCCGAATGTTGTTCGGAGTCCCGGATGAGATCCCGGACGTCACGAGGAGTTCCGGAATGGTCCGGAGGTAAAGAATTATATATAGGAAGTGCTATTTTGGCCATCGGGACAAGTTTCGATGTTATCGGTATTGTACCGGGACCACCGGAGGGGTCCCGGGGGTCCACCAGGTGGGGCCACCTGCCTTGGTGGGCCACATGGGCCTTAGGGGGTGCGCCTTGGCCTGCTTGGTCCAAGGGGAACCAGCCCCAAGGGCCCATGCGCCAAGGAGACTTGGAGAGGGGAGAGTCCAAAGAGGGGAAGGCACCTCCGAGGTGCCTTGGGGAGGATGGACTCCTCCCCCCTCTTGGCCGCACCCCTTCCTTGGAGGAAGGGGCAAGGCTGCGCCCTCCCCCCCTCTAATGCACCTATATAAAGGGAGGGGAGGGAGGGGTGGCCGCACCCTATTGCCCTGGCACTCCCTCCTCCCTGCAACACCTCCTCCTCCTCCCGTAGTTGCTTAGCGAAGCCCTGCCGGAGTTCTGCTGCATCCACCACCACACCGTCGTGCTGGATCTTCCTCAACCTCTCCTTCCCCCTTGCTGGATCAAGAAGGAGGAGACATCTCCCGTCCCGTACGTGTGTTGAACGCGGAGGTGCCGTCCGTTCGGTACTAGATCATCGATGAATTGGATCACGGCAAGTACGACTACCTCATCCACGTTCACTCGAACGCTTCCGTTGCGATCTACAAAGTGGTACGTAGATGCTATCTAATCTGAATACTCGTTGATAGATGAACTCATAGATGGATCTTGGTGAAACCGTAGGAAAAATTTTAATTTTCTGCAACGTTCCCCAACATGATGGTGGTTCACATTTTATTCATGGTGCTTTCCGTAAAATGCTTGCTAAGTATGATGTTAATCATAGAATTGCATCTCCTTATCACCCACAGTCTAGTGGTCAAGTAGAATTGAGTAATAGAGAACTCAAATTAATTTTGCAAAAGACTATTAATAGATCTAGAAAGAATTGGTCCAAGAAACTCGATGATGCATTATGGGCCTATAGAACTGCATATAAAAATCCTATGGGTATGTCTCTGTATAAAATGGTTTATGGAAAAGCATGTCACTTACCTCTCGAACTAGAACATAAGGCATATTGGGCTATTAAAGAGCTCAACTATGATTTCAAACTTGCTGGTGAGAAGAGGTTATTTGGCATTAGCTCACTTGATGAATGGAGAACCCAAGCCTATGAGAATGCCAAGCTGTTTAAAGAAAAGGTTAAAAGATGGCATGACAAAAGAATACAAAAGCGTGAGTTTAATGTAGGTGATTATGTATTACTATACAACTCTCGTTTAAGATTTTTTGCAGGAAAAATTCTCTCTAAATGGGATGGTCCTTACGTTATCGAGGGGGTCTATCGTTCCGGTGCCATAAAAATCAACAACTTCGAAGGCACAAACCCGAAGGTGGTGAACGGTCAAAGAATTAAACATTATATCTCAGGTAACCCTATAAATGTTGAAACCAGTGTTACTGAAACCGTAACCCCGGAGGAATACATAAGGGACACTTTCCAGAACGTTTCAGTCACCAAAAAGGAATAGGTATGTGGTACGGTAAGTAAACCGACTCCAAAATAGTCCAAATGGCAATTTTCTTTGTTTTGGAATATTTAGAAAAATAGAAAATTAAGAAGCAGTCCGGGAAGGACACGAGGGCTCCACGAGGGTGGAGGGCGTGCCCTACCCCCCTGGGCGCGCCCCCTGCCTCGTGGGCACCTCGTGTGCTCTCCGGACTCCGTTTTCTTGCACGATACGTATTTTGGTCGGTAAAAATTCATTATATAATCTCCCGAAGGTTTTGACTCCTGTATCACGCAATATTCTCTGTTCTCGCTTCGAGCTGTTTCTGTAGCAGATTTGGAGCAAGATGTCATCTCAGGATTCAGACGGAGAGAGCTATGTCTCACCCCTCATTGCTGACCCAAAGACCTATGGGGATCTATCTCCTTGTGGTCGAACTACGGATGAGGAGGAGGATGGTCATTTGATGAGGATAAATGATTCAAGTTCGGAGGAGGAGGATGTCCCTCTACTTCAACCTAGGGATATGCATGTCAAGTTCAAGAAATCTAGTCTCCCTAAGAGGGCTAAACTATTTAACAACCGATCTATTCCTTCTCGTTTTCGATAGAAAAGCAAAGGAGATTATGTAACAAGATCTTGAAGCTGGAATCGGAGGTCACCAATTTAAAGGACGAAATTGCTCTCCTCAATTACAAAATGAAGAAGCTGACAACACAATTTACATCATCAACAACTCCATCATCATCACCTCCCAAAAAGGAGACATAATCACATGTGTATGGGCACTCCCCTTGGCAACTACCAAGCTTGGGGGAGGTGCCCCGGTATCGTATCACCATCACACTCCTATCTTTACCGTTTTTCTTAGTTTGATCCTTTTAGCAATATCTTGATTTAGTAGAATAGAGTTTTTAGCATGATCCAGTTTTGAGTTTTGCTTTATGATCCCTCTATGTAATCGAGTCCGTGAGCTATATAATAAAGATTAGTGTTGAGTCAAGGGCTTGATTATTTTGCTATGATCTTGAGTGAATAAAAGAAAAGAGAAAAGAATAAAAAGAAATAAAAAGATCATATTAATCTTATGAAGAGTAATGACTTTACATAGAAAGAGTATGATGATTAAAAATTGTTGAGAGTTGACAAACATAGTTTTGGTCATCGTTGCAATTAATAGGAAGTAATAAAGAAAGAGAGGTTTCACATATAAATATACTATCTTGGACATCTTTTATGATTGGGAGCACTCATTAAAATATGACATGCTAAAGAGTTGATGTTGGACAAGGAAGACAACGTAATGGGTTATGTTTTCTTATATCTGAAATAAAGTATATTGTCATGGACCATCCAACATGTTGAGCTTGCCTTTCCCCCTCATGCTAGCCAAATTCTTTGCACCAAGTAGAGATACTACTTGTGCTTCCAAATACCCTCAACCCAGTTTTGCCATGAGAGTCCACCATATCAACCTATGGATTGAGTAAGATCCTTCAAGTAAGTTGTCATCGGTGCAGGCAATAAAAATTGCTCTCTAAATATGTATGATTGATTGGTGTGGAGGAAATAAGCTTTATACGATCTTGTGATGTGGAAGAAATAAAAGCGATGGACTGCATAATAAAGGTCTATATCACAAGTGGCAACATAAAGTGGCGTTCTTTCGCATTAAGATTTCGTGCATCCAACCCTGAAAGCGCATGGCAACCTCTGCTTCCCTCTGCGAAGGGCCTATCTTTTATTATTACCTTCTACCTTATGCAAGAGTCATGGTGATCTTCACCTTTCCTTTTTACATTTTATCCTTTGGCAAGCACAGTGTGTTGGAAAGATCCATATATATATATATATATATATATATATATATATATATATATATATATATATATATATATATATATATATATATATATATATAAAATTGGATGTAAGTTAGCATGAGTTATTATTGTTGACATTACCCCTCAGGTAAAAAGGTTGGGAGGCGAAACTATAAGCCCCTATCTTTCTCTGTGTCCAATTAAAACTCTGTAACCACAAGTATCACGTGAGTGTTAGCAATTATGAAAGACTAAATGATAGTTGAGTATGTGGACTTGCTGAAAAGCTCTGACGTATACTCTTTCTGTTGTTATGATAAATTGCGATTGCTTCAATGACTGAGATTATAGTTTTTTAGTTCTCAATAATGTTTCTGATTCATACTTTGTATTGTGAATAGATTATTACTTGAGCATAAGAAATCATATGAAATTATCCATATATGTTGTTGTTATAAGAATGATCATGATGCCCTCATGTCCGTATTTTATTTTATCGACGCCTCTACCTCTAAACATGTGGACATATTTATCGTTGTCAACTTCCGCTTGAGGACAAGCGAGGTCTAAGCTTGGGGGAGTTGATACGTCCATTTTGCAAAATGCTTTTATATCGATATTTATTGCATTATGGGCTGTTATTACACATTATGTCACAATACTTATGCCTATTCTCTCTTATTTTACAAGGTTTACATAAGGAGGGAGATGCCGGCAACTAGAATTCTGGGTTGGAAAAGGAGCAAATATTAGAGACCTATTCTGCACAACTCCAAAAGTCCTGAAACTCCAAGAAAGTTATTTTTGGAAATAATAAAAAAATACTGAGCGGAAGAAATACCAGAGGGGGGCCACACCCTGGCCACGAGGGTGGGGGCGCGCCCTACCCCCCTAGGCGAGCCCCCTGCCTCGTGGGCCCCCTGTTGGCCCTCCAGTGGCCATCTTCTGCTATATGAAGTCTTTCGTCCGAAGAAAAATCATAAGCAAGCTTTCGGGACAAGACTCCGCCGCCATGAGGCGGAACCTTGGCGGAACCAATCTAGGGCTCTGGCGGAGCTGTTCTGTCGGGGACACTTCCCTCCGGGAGGGGGAAATCATCGCCATCGTCATCACCAACGCTCCTCTCATCGGGAGAGGGCCAATCTCCATCAACATCTTCACCAGCACCATCTCCTCTCAAACCCTAGTTCATCTCTTCTATCCAATTCTTGTCTCTAAGTCTGGGACTGGTACCTGTAGGTTGCTAGTAGTGTTGATTACTCCTTGTAGTTGATGCTAGTTGGTTTATTTGGTGGAAGATCATATGTTCAGATCCTTTATGCATATTAATACTCCTCTGATTATGAACATGAATATGCTTCGTGAGTAGTTACGTTTGTTCCTGAGGACATGGGAGAAGTCTTGCTATTGGTAGTCATATGAATTTGGTATTCGTTCGATATTTTGATGAGACGTATGTTGTCTCTCCTCTAGTGGTGTTATGTGAACCTCGACTACATGACACTTCACCATTATTTGGGCCTAGAGGAAAGCATTGGGAAATAATTAGTAGATTATGGGTTGCTAGAGTGACAGAAGCTTAAACCCTAGTTTATGCGTTGCTTTGTAAGGGGCTGATTTGGATCCATATGTTTCATGCTATGGTTAGGTTTACCTTAATGCTTCTTTTGTAGTTGCGGACGCTTGCAATAGGGGTTATTCATAAGTGGGATGCTTGTTCAAGTAAGAACAGCACCCAAGCACCGGTCCACCCACATATCAAATTATCAAAGTACCGAACGTGAATCATATGAACGTGATGAAAACTAGCTTGACGATAATTCCCATGTGTCCTCGGGAGCGCTTTTCTCTATATAAGAGTTTGTCCAGGCTTGTCCTTTCCTACAAAAAGGATTGGGCCACTTGCTGCACTTTATTTACTTTTGTTACTTGTTGCTCGTTACAAATTATCTTATCACAAAACTATCTGTTACCTATAATTTCAGTGCTTGCAGATAATACCTTGCTAAAAACCGCTTATCATTTCCTTCTGCTCCTCGTTGGGTTCGACACTCTTACTTATCGAAAGGACTACGATAGATCCCCTATACTTGTGGGTCATCACTCCCTGCTATACTTATAGCAAGGCACACATCAGGTCTGGTACATAGCATAACATACATGATAGAACCTATGGCTGAAGCATAGGGAATGACTTTCATTTTCTCTCTATCTTCTGCAGTGGTCGGGCATTTAGTCTGACTCAACTTCACACCTTGTAACACAAGTAAGAACCCTTTCTTTGACTGATCCATTTTGAACTTCTTCAAAACTTCATCAAGGTATGTGCTTTGTGAAAGTCCAATTAAGCATCTTGATCTATCTCTATAGATCTTTATGCCCAATATATAAGTAGCTTCACCGAGGTCTTTCATTGAAAAACTCTTATTCAAGTATCCTTTTATGCTATCCATAAATTCTATATCATTTCCAATCAACAATATGTCATCCACATATAATATTAGAAATGCTACAGAGCTCCCACTCACTTTCTTGTAAATACAGGCTTCTCCAAAAGTCTGTATAAAACCATATGCTTTGATCACCTCATCAAAGCGTATATTGCAACTCCGAGAGGCTTGCACCAGTCGATAAATGGATCGCTGGAGCTTGCACACTTTGTCAGCACCTTTAGGATTGACAAAACCTTCTAGTTGCATCATATACAACCCTTATTTAATAAATCCATTAAGGAATGCAGTTTTGACATCCATTTGCTCGATTTCATAATCATAAAATGCGGCAATTGCTAACATGATTTAGACAGACTTAAGCATCGCTACGGGTGAGAAGGTCTCATCGTAGTCACCTCCTCGAACTTGCCAAAAACCTTTCGCCACAAGCCGAGCTTTGTAGACAATAACATTACCATCAGCGTCAGTCTTCTTCTTCAAGATCCATTTATTCTCTATGGCTTGCCAGTCATCGAGCAAGTCCACCAAAATCCATACTTTGTTCTCATACATGGATCCCATATCAGATTTCATGGCCACAAGCCATTCTGTGGAATCTGGGCTCATCATCGCTTCCTCATAGTTCGTAGGTTCGTCATGGTCTAGTAACATGACTTCCAGAATAGGATTACTGTACCACTCTGGTGCGGAATGTGCTCTGGTTGACTTATGAAGTTCGGTAGTAACTTGATCTGAAGTTTCATGATCGTCATCATTAGCTTCCTCACTAATTGGTGTAGGCATCACTGGAAATGATTTCTGTGACGAACTACTTTCCAATTCAAGCGTAGGTACAATTACCTCATCAAGTTCTCGTTTCCTCCCACTCACTTCTTTCGAGAGAAACTCCTTCTCTAGAAAGGATCCATTCTTAGAAACAAAGATCTTGCCTTCAGATCTGTGATAGAAGGTGTACCCAACATTCTCTTTTGTGTATCATATGAAGACGCACTTCTCCGATTTGGGGTCGAGCTTATCAGGCTGAAGGTTTTTCACATAAGCATCGCAACCCCAAACTTCAAGAAACGACAGCTTAGGTTTCTTGCCAAACCATAGTTCATACGGTGTCGTCTCAACGGATTTAGATGGTGCCCTATTTAAAGTGAATGCAGCTATCTCTAATGCATAACCCCAAAATGATAGTGGTAAATCGGTAAGAGACATCATAGATCGCACCATATCTAATAAAGTACGATTACGACGTTCGGACACACCATTACGTTGTGGTGTTCCAGGTGGCGTGAGTTGTGAAACTATTCCACATTGTTTTAAATGAAGGCCAAACTCGTAACTCAAATATTCGCCTCCGCGATCAGATCATAGAAACTTTATTTTCTTATTATGATGATTCTCCACTTCACTCTGAAATTCTTGGAACTTTTCAAATGTTTTAGACTTTTGTTTCATTAAGTAGATATACCCATGTCTGCTCAAATCATCTGCGAAGGTAAAAAAATAATGATACCCCCCGCGAGCCTCAACACACATCAGACCGCATACATCGGTATGTATTATTTCCAATAAGTCAGTAGCTCGCTCCATTGTTCCGGAGAACGGAGTCTTAGTCATCTTGCCCATGAGGCATGGTTCGCAAGCATCAAATGATTCATAATCAAGTGATTCCAAAAGTCCATCTGCATGGAGTTTCCTCATGCGCTTTACACCAATATGACCTAAACGGCAGTGCCACAAATATGTTGCACTTTTATTATCAACTTTGCATCTTTTGGCATCAATATTATGAATATGTGTGTCACCATGATCGAGATTCAACAAAAATAGACCACTCTTCAAGGGTGCATGACCATAAAAGATATTACTCATATAAATAGAACAACCATTATTCTCTGATTTAAATGAATAACCGTCTCGCATTAAACAAGATCCAGATATAATGTTCACGCTCAACGCTGGCACCAAACAACAATTATTCAGGTCTAAAACTAATCCCGAAGGTAGATGTAGAGGTAGCGTGCCGAAGGCGATCACATCGACCTTGGAACCATTCCCGGCGCGCATCGTCACCTCGTCTTAGCCAATCTTTGTTTAATCCATAGCCCTTGTTTCGAGTTACAAATATGAGCAACCGAACCAGTATCAAATACCCAGGCACTACTATGAGCATTAGTAAGGTACACATCAATAACATATACCTTTGTTCACTTTGCCATCCTTCTTATCCGCCAAATACTTGGGGCAGTTCCGCTTCCAGTGACCAATCCCTTTGCAGTAGAAGCACTCAGTTTCAGGCTTAGGTCCAGACTTGGGCTTCTTCCCGGGAGTGGCAACTTGCTTGCCATTCTTCTTGAAGATCCCCTTCTTTCCTTTGCCCTTTTCTTGAAACTAGTGGTCTTGTTAACCATCAACACTTGATGCTCCTTCTTGATTTCTACCTCCACAACTTTGAGCATTGCGAAGAGCTCGGGAATAGTCTTCTCCATCCCTTGCATATTATAGCTGATCATGAAGCCTTTATAGCTTGGTGGCAGTGAATGAAGAACTCTATCAATAACACTATCATCAGGAAGATTAACTCCTAGCTGAGTCAAGTGGTTATGGTACCCAGACATTCTGAGTATATGTTCACTGATCGAACTGTTCTCCTCCATCTTGCAGCTATAGAATTTGTTGGAGACTTCATATCTCTCAACTCAGGCATTTGCTTTAAATATTAACTTCAACTCTTGGAACATCTCATATGCTCCAAGACGTTCAAAACATCTTTGAAGTCCCGATTCTAAGCCGTAAATCATGGCACACTGAACTATCGAGTAGTCATCAGATCGAGCTTGCCAGGCGTT
This sequence comes from Aegilops umbellulata, assembly GCA_032464435.1. Lineage (NCBI taxonomy): Eukaryota > Viridiplantae > Streptophyta > Magnoliopsida > Poales > Poaceae > Aegilops > Aegilops umbellulata. Next base: position 224,546,813 of record CP136059.1, on the reverse strand, counting down.
CATAACATCAGCATCTGCTCCTGCAGCAGGCCTTGCACCTACCGTGCATCAATGACATAATTCTGTTGTGCAGCAATGAGGATAATCCTCAAGTTACGGACCCAGTCTGTGTAGTGCTGCCATCATCTTTCAACTTAGCTTTCTCTAGGAACGCATTAAAATTTAAGGGAACGGTAGCACGGGCCATTGATCTACAACGTAGATATGCAAAAACTATTAGGACTAAGTTCATGATAAATTAAGTTCAATTAATCATATTACTTAAGAACTCCCACTTAAATAGACATCCCTCGAGTCATCTAAATGATTACATGATCCAAGTAAACTAACCATGTTAGATCATCACGTGAGATGGAGTAGTTTTCAATGGTGAACATCTCTATGTTGATCATATCTACTATATGATTCACGTTCGACCTTTCAGTATCCAGTGTTCCGAGTCCATGTCTGTACATGCTAGGCTCGTCAAGTTTAACCTGAGTATTCCGCACATGCAAAACTGTCTTGCACTCATTGTATGTGAACGTAGGCTTATCACACCCAATCATCACGTGGTGTCTCGGCACGACAAATTGTCGCAATGGTGCATACTCAGGGAGAACACTTATACCTTGAAATTTTAGTAAGGGATCATCTTATAATGTTTCCGCCGTACTAAGCAAAATAATATTCATAAAAGATAAACATCACATGCAATCAAAATATGTGACATGATATGGACATCATCATCTTGTGCTTTTGATCTCCATCTCCAAAGCACCATCATGATCTCCATCGTCACCGGCTTGACACCTTGATCTCCATCGTAGCGTCTTGGTCGTCTCGCCAACTATTGCTTCTACAACTATCGCTAACGCATAGTGATAAAGTAAAGCAATTACATGGCATGTGCATCTCATACAATAAAGCGACAACCATAAGGCTCCTGCCAGTTGCCGGTAACTTTTACAAAACATGATCATCTCATACAACAACGTATATCACATCATGTCTTGACCCTATCACATCACAACATGCCCTGCAAAAATAAGCTAGACGTCCTCTACTTTGTTGTTGCAAGTTTTACGTGGCTGCTACGGGCTTCTAGTAAGAACTGTTCTTACCTACGCATCAAAATCACAACGATGTTTCATCAAGTTTGCTATTTTAACCTTCACCAAGGACCGGCCGTAGTCAAATTTGATTCAACTAAAGTTGGAGAAACAAACACCCGCCAGCCACCTTTATGCTAAACTAGTTGCATGGTTGTCGGTGGAACCGGTCTCATGAACGTGGTGATGTAAGGTTGGTCCGGGCCGCTTCATACAACAATACCGCCAAATCAAAATAAGACATTGGTGGTAAGCAGTATGACTATCACCGCCCACAACTCTTTGTGTTCTACTCGTGCATATCATCTACGCATAGACTTAGCTCGGATGCCACTGTTGGGAACGTAGCATGCAATTTCAAAAACTTTCCTATGATCACGCAAGATCTATCTAGGAGATGCATAGCAACGAGAAGGGGAGAGTGTGTCCACGTACCCTCGTAGACCGAAAGCGGAAGCGTTAGATTAACGCGGTTGATGTAGTTGAATGTCTTCTCGATCCAACCGATCAAGCACCGAACGTACGGTACCTCCGAGTTGTGCACACGTTCAGCTCGATGACGTCCCTCGAACAATTGATCCAGCAAAGTGTCGAGGGAGAGTTTCTTCAGCACGATGGCATGGTGACAGTGATGGTGAAGTTATCCGTGCAGCGTTTCCCCTAAGCACTACGACAATATGAACGGAGGAGTAAACGGTGGAGGGGGGCACCACACACGGCTAAGAACAATTGATGTGTCTTAGAGGTGCCCCCCTGCCTCCTGTATATAAAGGAGGGGGAGGGGAGGAGGTCGTCCCCTAGGGCCGCGCCAAGTGGGAGGAGTTCCACTTGGACTCCTAGTCCAATTCGCCCCTCCGCTTTCTTTTACCAGAAGGGGAAAGGGGGAGGAGAGGGAGAAGGAGAAGGAAAGGGGGGCCGCGCCCCCTCCCCTAGTCCAATTCGGACTCCTCCCTTGGGGGGCGCCACCCTAATGGGCTGCCTTGCCTCCCTCCTATAGCCCATAGGGACCATATCTTCCCCCGGGGAGTTCTAGTAACCCCCCCCCCCCCGTACTCCGATATGTATCCGATGCACTCCGGAACACTTCCGGTGTCCGAATACTATCATCCAATATATCAATCTTTACCTCTCGACCATTTGAGACTCCTCGTCATGTCTGTGATCTCATCCGGGACTCTGAACAATCTTCGGTCACCAAAACACATAACTCATAATACAAATCGTCATCGAACCTAAAGCGTGCGGATCCTACGGGTTCGAGAACTATGTAGACATGACCGAGACACCTCTCCGGTCAATAACCAATAGCAGAACCTGGATGCTCATATTGGTTCCCACATATTCTATGAAGATCTTAATCGGTCGAACCATTATGATAACATACAGTATTCCCTTTGTCATCGATATATTACTTGCCCGAGATTCGATTGTCGGTATCCGCATACCTAGTTCAATCTCGTTATCGGCAAGTCTCTTTACTCGTTCCGTAATGCATCATACTGTAAATAAGTCATTACTCACATTGCTTGCAAGGCTTATTATGATGTGCATTACCGAGAGGGCCCAGAGATACCTCCGATACTCGGAGTGACAAATCCTAATCTCGATCTATGCCAACCCAACAGAACACCTTCGGAGATACCTATAGAGAATATTTATAATCACCCTTTTACGTTGTAACGTTTGATAGCACACAAGGTATTCCTCCGGTATTCGGGAGTTGCATAATCTCATAGTCAAAGGAACATGTATAAGTCATGAAGAAAGCAATAGCAATAAAACTTAACGATCACTATGCTAAGCTAACGGATGGGTCTTGTCCATCACATCATTCTCCTAATGATGTGATCTCGTTCATCAAATGGCAACACGTGTCTATGGTTAGGAAACTTAACCATCTTTGATTAACAAGCTAGTCTAGTAGATGCTTACTAGGGACACTGTTTTGTCTATGTATCCACACATGTATCAAGTCTCCGGTTAATACAATTCTAGCATGAATAGTAGATATTTATCATGATATAAGGAGATATAAATAACAACTCTATTATTGCCTCTAGGGCATATTTCCTTCAGTCTCGCTGTCCTGCCTAAGTGTGCCTTGGAGGTGCTTGCTCTACGGCCTCGTTGTCGAATTGTGGCAGTAGTCTTCGCTTCGGGTAGCTTTTGGTCTGTTGCTCGTGGTCGTGCTCCTCTTCGGCATGGACCTTAGTCCATCTGTCATTGAGGGTGTCATGTTCGGCCTTTATTTTTTTGCCACTGTTTCTTCAGGCTACGTGCGGTGGCAATGAGCTGCCGTTTGAACCGCTCTTGATCCAGCGGGTATTCGGGGACGGTGAAATCTTCTTCACCCAAATTGACCTACTCTTCGGAAAGGGGGAGGTAGTTACTGTCTTGGAAGTCATTGAGGTCTTCAAGATTGAGTAGGGCCTCATGCTCTTCGTGGTCGTCTTGTGGTTGTTCATCGGCACCGTGGTCGCCGAGGTTGTCCACATTGTCTGGAGTGTCATATTCTCCGGTGTCCATGTTGCTCGCGTGGCTTCGACGTGCCTTGGAGCAACGGCATTGTCTGTGGCGTTTCGGCGGCTCATCACTTGGCTTGTTGTTATCCTTCTTGGGGTGTCGTCGTTGTCTTTCGGAGTGTCCACCATGTAGACGTCATAAGTGGTCGTGGTTATCCAGCAGCCGGTGATGGGGGGAGCGGCGTCGGCGTTGGTTGTGGCTCTGCTATCTTAGTCCATGGAATCGGTGTTTTCCGAGGTGTAGTCCAACATGCCGGTTAAGTCCTCGATTATGTCCACTAGGTGGGTGGTGGGTGGGTCATAAAATTCCTTGTAATTCACCTCGAGGGGCTGCTGAATGCAGGCCGAGGGCGAGTCATCTCGAATAGCCATCATCCGAATTCGGTCAAGCGCCTTGCTTAACAAGGCGAGGCTTGCCAACATGGCATGTGGTGGCCGCTCAGGGCCGGTCTCTATTATGGCGGGGCAAGGGGTGATCTAGATCTGGACTGAATCTTGGTCTCCAAGGGCCGAGTTAACCTCGAGGCCCGGGGTCGGATTCGTGGCTGGATAGGCAGGAGAGACCGAGGATAAAACCTGGTCTCCAGATGCTACCTCCGTATTGGGGCTCAAAGCCTGATTGGTGAGGGGGGGTTTGGTCGGGGATGATTCCTGATTTCTGAACGTCAACCCGACACTAGGGCTCGAGGCCAGATCTGTGACGTGAGGAGAGGGTTCGGGTGAGAGTGACTCTTGGCCCCCGAATACTGCTCCCACACTGGGTCCTGAGGCTTGGTCTTCGGCGAGCATCATCGGTTTGGCTGAAGGGGATTCCTGGTCCCCGGATAAGGTGAAGATGCTGAGCTCGAGGCCGGCTGAGGGGTTGAGGCTGATCCATAGATCGGATCGGGAGAGAGCTCTGGAGCGGGTGCTAGGGGGGCCATGTGGATACCGGGTGAGGCTGCGAATCCGACGAAGACTAGATCACCTCGAGCATCCGCGGCGTACTCCAGGTTGCCGAATCTAATCCGGTGCTCGGGGCGAAATTGTTGATTTGGTCTAGATGACCAGTCGGGTTGGCGTGTAGCACCATGCTGCCGGACGCGAAGAGCTAGCCGGGGACAAAGAGGTCCCCAGTGTTGACGCCATCTCGGATGATCAGGCGAGCCATCGATCCTTTGGTGACCCAACAGCGGAATTCTCAATGAAAGCACCAATGTCGGTGTCAAAACCGGCGGATCTTGGGTAGGGGTCCCGAGCTGTGGATCTAGGATCAATGCGGAACGAAGGATGAAGAACATGGTGTTTACCCAGGTTCGGGCCCACTCTAAGAGGTAAAACCCTACACCCTACTTGATTGTATTGATGCGTATGGTATGGTTACAGAGTCGATCTACCTCGAGATCAAGCAAGATAAACTCTAGGTTGATGGGGTATTGGATGTTGCTCTGCCCCTAAAGACTAAAGCCCTCCGGTTTATACAGAAACCAGTAGGGTTAGGGTTTCACACGGTCGGTTACAATAAAGGAAATATCATGCTAAATCTTGACTTGGAGGACACACCAAGGCTCCGAAGGTCTTCTATTCGAACACGGGTCCACGCCCTAGCTCGGCTCCATAGTAGCCCATCAGTCCGGCCCATAAGGAATGGGCCGGCAGCCTGAGGACCCCTTAATCCAGGACTCCCTCAGCTGTCGCGCATGCATACGCCGCACCACAGTCGGTTGGGGTTGCATGTATAGGACCCCGTGGTAGTAGGCGGTTGGCGATGGATGAACATGACCCAGAGGAGGCTGTGCTACGGTACGCCACACTCCAGCTAGTTCGGGGTGGATGAAAAGGACCCCGTAGAGGCGCGCGGTAGGAAGAAGTTAACTATGGATGAACAGTAGCCCATGGAGGCCCTTTTGCGGTACTCCAGACCCCTCCCAATGAACAAAATCTCATTTTGACCGTAGGCGGTTGAACTGAAGTTCGTTTTGTGGTACACCAGTCCCCTCCAGATGAACATGACCCCATCTCGACCGTAGGCGATTGAACAGAAGTCTATTTCGTCTGTTTTGAGGTACGCCAGACCCCCTCCCGATGAATAGGGCCCTGTTTCAACTTTAGGTGGTTGAACAGAACTCCGTTTCATTTGTTTTGTGGTACGCCACACCCCCAGCCGGTGGGGGGTCGATGAACAGGACCCCGTTTCAGATGTTCTGACCCAACCGGTTGGCTCCTGATGAACATGATGTTGTTTCATCCGTTCTGAGCCAGCCGATTGGCTTCCGATGAACAGGACGTTATTGATGTGTACCCCCACCGTCCAGTGCAGCTGTTCGTTGTCTCTGCCATGTTGCCTCTAGATGTACACAAGCCCTGGTCGTATGCGCGAGTACGCGTTCAAGACCCCACCCATATATACGACAGTGGTCATATTTTTGCAGCATGGTTGCATGTACGTGAGTTAGGACCAAGAGTGTATCGACCAGAGGAGGGTGAATGGGAGATTCAAAAATTCTTTTGAATGTTTTGAACTTAACCTAAACGCAGCAGCAAAAATATGGTTCGGTAGAAACAAGCTTAATCAAACTTGATATTGAGGATCATTTCCATCGAGATAGCGAGCAACAACAGATTGAGCATAGGCTACCGCAGGTTTGACCACAATGATTGTAATGCAATATGCAAACAGGTGCAACAACATGGATGAAAACAGTACAGAGAGAACACAACTATGTTAATCAGAGCAAACATAATGAAAAGGACTGGAGAGACTACACATAGATATGAGAATGCAACAGGGTGAGAAATGAATTACAATCGAAGGGAAAAGGACAAAGATAATAGATACGGATGATATACAACAAATAGATAATGATCAGATAAACTATGGACATAGAGCACGAAAGAAAACTGCCGAATGTAATGTAGTAAAGTAGATTAAACCAGTGGTGCTCGATGGCGATAGAGATATTTGGTAGACCAGTTCGCCCTTCTGCCAAAGGACTACATATGGTTGGAGGGGTTGTGATTTAACACAGAAGATAAACTCTCCTCGCCCTATTCTCCTTCAAGTCAAAGCTGATCAGACTACAGTCGATTTCACTCATGGTAGATACTTGTCGGCGATCTCCAAACCTTCGGTCGACCTTCGCGGACCACAACGACTCTTGGTAGCTGAAGATCTAGCTTGGTGAAGACAACCACTCTTCAACCCTCGAGCCGAAACCTATCTGTCTAGAGAGTGTGTGACGTCTACTACGCAACTTTATTCTTATAGAATCGTGTTGGGCCTCCAAGCACAGAGTTTTGTAGGACAATAGCAATTTTCCCTCAAGTGGATGACCTAAGGTTTATCAATCCGTGAGAGATGTAGGATGAAGTTGGTCTCTCTCAAACAACCCTACAACCAAATACAAGAAATCTCTTGTGTCCCCAACACACCCAATACAATGGCAAATTGTATAGGTGCACTAGTTCGGCGAAGAGATGGTGATAGAAGTGTAATATTGATGGTAGAAATATATTTTTATAATCTGAATAAATAAAAACAGCAAGGAAGCAAATAGTAAACGGGCACAAAAACGGTATTGCAAAGCTTGAAAATGAGGCCTAGGCTCCGTACTTTCGCTAGTGCAACCTCTCAACGATGCTAACATAGTTGGATCATATGATTATCCTTGAAAGTGCAGAAAAGAATCACTCTCGAGTTCCTATTAGCGGAGAGATAGAAATTTGTTTGTAGGGTACGAAACCACTCAAAGCTATTCTTTTCGTTCAACTATTCAAGAGTTCGTACTAAAATAACGAAAAGCTATTTTTTCCATTCGATCTATCCTAGAGTTCGTACTAGAATAACACCAAAGCAAATTCATATTCATAATACTCAATCCACACAAAGAACTATAAAGAGACCCCAAAGTTTTCGTCGGAGAAAAACGTGCATCCACCCCTATGCATAGATTACCCCAATATCACCGCGGGAATCCGCGAATTGAATGCCATAACACATACCAAGTGAATCAATGGGATACCTCATTGTCACCTCAAGTATTCATATTCCAAGACATATATCATGTGTTCTCATCTCTGAATATTCAATCCGACAAGACAAAACTTTGAAGGGTAAAGATTCAATTCATCATAACAAGAGTATAGAGCGGAGAAACATCATATGATCCGACTATATTAACAAAGACCATGATATAGATCACGAGAGAGAGAGAGAGAGAGAGAGAGAGAGAGAGATCAAACACATAGCTACTGGTACAAACCCTCAATCTCGAGGGTGGACTACTCCCTCCTCATCATGGTGGCCGTCGGGATGATGAAGATGGCCACCGGAGATGATTCCTCCCTCGGCAGGGTGCCGGAACGGGGTCTAGATTGGTTTTTGGTGGCTATAGGGCCTTGCGATGGCGGAACTTCTGATCTAGGGTAACCCCGAAGGGTTTCGGATTATTTGGGAATTTATAGTGCAAAGAAGGGGTACGTGAGGCCACCGAGGTGGGCACAACCCACCTAGGCACGCCAGGCCTCAGGGCACCCCCAGGTGCTGCTCTGGCCCATTGGGTTCCTTCTGGTCCATAAATAATCTTCGTGGAGTTTCGTTGTATTTGGACTCCATTTGGTATTGATTTGCTGCGAAGTAAAAAAACAAGCAAAAAGCAGGAACTGGCACTAGGCACTGGGTCAATAGGTTAGTCCCAAAAAATGATATAAAGTTGCTATAAAATGGTTGTAAAACATCCAAGAATAATAAAATAACAGCATGAATACTTCATAAATTATAGATACGTTGGAGACGTATCAGTGCGCAGCTCTCAAGAGTAATAGGTACAAGAACTCTAACTCAGAACTACTGTGATACTCAACCACTGTCTAAATTTGGGCTCTTGATTTTTCTCTCGATGGATTTTAAATTCAAATCACTCAAAGAGGGGATGCTCAACCAATCTTCTTAGAAATCTTAAGCGGAGCAGCCAACAGACAACGTTGGAGCGGGGTGGCTATTTGTAGCCGTGGCCTTCCCTGAAGGGAAAAGACCAAATTGGACATGAGGAGCAGCCAATGGCTGAACGAGACGAGTCCAACGATCGGATTTGAGCACAACGGTAAAATTACTTGCAAAGCAAGTAATGCTAACTCCTCAGTCCGAAAGATATCTTCTGCAGCATGAAGAACAACGTCTACTGTTGGCAGGTAATCATCCAAAGCATAAAGAGATTTCTCTCGCATCTTGCATAGGTTTGGGCTAAGCATCACAGCGGATCTAAGCTTTGAGAACATGTACCCCTCTTAATAGTGCGGAGGTCCTATGACTTAAATAAATGAAAGAAGAACAACGAAATGAATACTACGTCTTCACTTTGTCTTCGACTTCGATTCGCTACAGTCATTTTTCTTCGGACAACAACTCCGAACCAATTGCTTTGCCTCAGCAATAGATTTTCGAGGGGCTCACTCCTTCACATCAATCTTCTCGCCTACATGTATTCAATAGATGTAGCTCGTTCTTCTCTGCATCGCAGATATTCTTCGGTGAAGTTCATCGAACTTGGACACGGAGACAACATTCTCTTTGGTTCTGCATGGACTTTTTCTCTCTGTGTGCACTAGCAAACAAATAAGTCCATGCCTGTTTCTATCAACATACCCCAAAACATAGGAGGGCAAATATTGCACCAACATCGTATACCCGATTTAGACGGGACTGCATGACCTGTACACAATTTACTCGGCCACGGTTCATCGTCGGACACAGGGGAGTATATATGTACATGATTGGGGCCGCACAGATAACACTATAAGTACGCTTCAACCTGGTGCGTCCCAGCTGTTAGGGGGAGGAACATTTTTTTCGCGTAATAAGGAGGCAATTGCATGCGTGCGTGCATGAAACAGGTGTGTCCTCACCGTTAACTTCTCCCCGTACAGTTCTCTTCCGATGACTCTTGTTTATTGACCACGCCGCACCGAGCACACTAAGGCAGTGGATGACGGTGAGGCTGTTGGGGAACGTTGCAGAAAATTAAAATTTTTCCTACGGTTTCACCAAGATCCATCTATGAGTTCATCTAGCAACGAGTATTCAGATTAGATAGCATCTACATACCACTTTGTAGATCGCAACGGAAGCGTTCGAGTGAACGTGGATGAGGTAGTCGTACTTGCCGTGATCCAATTCACCGATGATCTAGTACCGAACGGACGGCACCTCCGCGTTCAACACACGTACGGGACGGGAGACGTCTCCTCCTTCTTGATCCAGCAAGGGGGAAGGAGAGGTTGAGGAAGATCCAGCACGACGGTGTGGTGGTGGATGCAGCAGAACTCCGGCAGGGCTTCGCTAAGCAACTACGGGAGGAGGAGGAGGTGTTGCAGGGAGGAGGGAGGAGCCAGGGCATTAGGGTTGGTTTGCTCCTCCTTTTCCCCACTATATATAGGGCCAAGGGAGAGGGGGAGGCGCAGCCCTTGCCCCTTCCTCCAAGGAAGGGTGCGGCCAAGGGTGGGGAGGAGTCCATCCTCCCCAAGGCACCTCGGAGGTGCCTTCCCCCCTTTGGACTCTCCCCTTTTTTTTTCTCTCTTGGCGCATGGGCCCTTGGGGCTGGTTCCCCTTGGCCCAAGCAGGCCAAGGCGCACCCCCTAAGGCCCATGTGGCCCACCAAGGCAGGTGGCCCCACCTGGTGGACCCCCGGGACCCCTCCGGTGGTCCCGGTACAATACCGATAACACCGAAACTTGTCCCGATGGCCAAAATAGCACTTCCTATATATAATTCTTTACCTCCGGACCATTCCGGAACTCCTCGTGACGTCCGGGATCTCATCCGGGACTCCGAACAACATTCAGGTTACTGCACATACATATCTTCACAACCCTAGCGTCACCGAACCTTAAGTGTGTAGACCCTACGGGTTCGGGAGACATGCAGACATGACCGAGACGGCTCTCGGGCAATAACCAACAGCGGGATCTGGATACCCATGTTGTCTCCCACATGCTCCACGATGATCTCATCGGATGAACCACGATGTCAAGGATTCAATTAATCCCGTATACGATTCCCTTTGTCAATCGGTATTTTACTTGCCCGAGATTCGATCGTCGGTATCCCAGTACCTCGTTCAATCTCGTTATCGGCAAGTCACTTTTCTCGTTACCGTAATGCATGATCCCGTGATCAAACACTTTGATCACATTGAGCTCATTGTGATGATGCATTACCGAGAGGGCCCGGTGATACCTCTCCGTCAAGCGGAGTGACAAATCCCAGTCTCGATCCATGTCAACCCAACAGACACTTTCAGAGATACCCGTAGCATACCTTTATAGTCACCCAGTTACGTTGTGACGTTTGGCATACCCAAAGCACTCCTACGGTATCCGGGAGTTACACGATCTCATGGTCTAAGGAAAGGATACTTGACATTGGATAACTCTAGCAAACGAACTATGCGATCTCATGCTATGTTTAGGATTGGGTCTTGTCCATCACATCATTCTCCTAATGATGTGATCCCGTTATCGATGACATCCAATGTCCATAGTCAGGAAACCATGACTATCTGTCGATCAACGAGCTAGTCAACTAGAGGCTCACCAGGGACATGTTTGTTGTCTGTTATTCACACATGTATTACGATTTCCGGTTAACACAATTATAGCACGAATAAAGACAATTATCATGAATAAGGAAATATAATAATAATGCTTTTATTATTGCCTCTAGGGCATATTTCCAACAGTCTCCCACTTGCACTAGAGTCAATAATCTAGTTACATTGTGATGAATCGAACACCCATAGAGTTCTGGTGCTGATCATGTTTTGCCTTAGGGAGAGGTTTAGTCAACGGATCTGCGACATTCAGATCCGTGTGCACTTTACAAATTTCTATGTCTCCATCTTGAACATTTTCACGAATGGAGTTGAAGCGACGCTTGATGTGCCTAGTCTTCTTGTGAAACCTGGGCTCCTTTGCAAGTGCAATAGCTCCAGTGTTGTCACAGAAGAGCTTGATTGGCCCCGACGCATTGGGTATGACTCCGAGGTCGGTGATGAACTCCTTCACCCAAATTGCTTCATGTGCTGCCTCCGAGGCTGCCATGTACTCCGCTTCACATGTAGATCCCGCCACGACGCTTTGCTTGCAACTGCACCAGCTTACTGCCCCACCATTCAGAATATACACGTATCCGGTTTGTGACTTAGAGTCATCCAGATCTGTGTCGAAGCTAGCGTCGACGTAACCTTTTACGACGAGCTCTTCGTCACCTCCATAAACGAGAAACATTTCCTTAGTCCTTTTCAGGTACTTCAGGATATTCTTGACCGCTGTCCAGTGTTCCTTGCCGGGATTACTTTGGTACCTACCTACCAAACTTACGGCAAGGTTTACATCAGGTCTGGTACACAGCATGGCATACATAATAGAACCTATGGCTGAGGCATAGGGGATGACACTCATCTCTTCTATATCTTCTGCCGTGGTCGGACATTGAGCTGAGCTCAATTTCACACCTTGTAACACAGGTAAGAACCCTTTCTTAGATTGATCCATATTGAACTTCTTCAATATTTTATCAAGGTATGTGCTTTGTGAAATACCTATGAGGCGTCTCGATCTATCTCTATAGATCTTGATGCCTAATATATAAGCAGCTTCTCCAAGGTCCTTCATTGAAAAACTCTTATTCAAGTAGGCCTTAATGCTGTCCAAGAGTTCTATATCATTTCCCATCAAAAGTATGTTGTCTACATATAATATGAGAAATGCTACAGAGCTCCCACTCACTTTCTTGTAAACACAGGCTTCTCCATAAGTCTGTGTAAACCCAAACGCTTTGATCATCTCATCAAAGCGAATGTTCCAACTCCGAGATGCTTGCACCAGCCCATAAATCGAGCGTTGGAGCTTGCATACCTTGTCAGCATTCTTAGGATCGACAAAACCTTCCGGCTGCATCATATACAATTCTTCCTTAAGGAAACCATTAAGGAATGCCGTTTTGACGTCCATTTGCCATATCTCATAATCATAGTATGCGGCAATCGCTAACATGATTCGGACGGACTTCAGCTTCGCTACCGGTGAGAAAGTCTCATCGTAGTCAACCCCTTGAACTTGTCGATAACCCTTAGCGACAAGCCGAGCTTTATAGATGGTCACATTACCATCCGCGTCTGTCTTCTTCTTAAAGATCCATTTATTTTCTATGGCTCGCCATTCAACGGGCAAGTCAGTCAAAGTCCATACTTCGTTTTCATACATGGATCCTATCTCGGATTTCATGGCTTCCAGCCATTTGTCGCAATCCGGGCCCGCCATTGCTTCCTCATAGTTCGAAGGTTCACCGTTGTCTAACAACATGATTTCCAAGACAGGGTTGCCGTACCACTCTGGTGCGGAACGTGTCCTTGTGGACCTTCGAGTTTCAGTAGGAGCTTGATCAGAAGCATCTTGATCATCATCATTAATTTCCTCTCTAGTCGGTGCAGGCACCTCAGGAACGATTTCTTGAGTTTCGCCATTTTCCGGTTCAAGAGGCAACACTTCATCAAGTTCTACTTTCCTCCCACTTACTTCTTTCGAGAGAAACTCTTTCTCCAGAAAGGATCCATTCTTGGCAACAAAGATCTTGCCTTCGGATCTGTGGTAGAAGGTATACCCAACAGTTTCTTTAGGGTATCCTATGAAGACGCATTTTTCCGATTTGGGTTCGAGCTTTTCAGGTTGAAGTTTCTTCACATAAGCATCGCATCCCCAAACTTTTAGAAACGACAGCTTAGGTTTCTTCCCAAACCATAATTCAAACGGTGTCGTCTCAACGGATTTCGACGGAGCCCTATTTAAAGTGAATGCGGCAGTCTCTAAAGCATAGCCCCAAAAAGATAGCGGTAAGTCGGTAAGAGACATCATAGATCGCACCATATCTAATAGAGTGCGATTACGACGTTCGGACACACCATTACGCTGAGGTGTTCCAGGCGGCGTGAGTTGTGAAACTATTCCACATTTTCTTAAGTGTGTGCCAAATTCATGACTCAAGTATTCTCCTCCACGATCTGATCGTAGAAACTTGATCTTTCTATCACGTTGATTTTCAACCTCACTCTGAAATTCCTTGAACTTTTCAAAGGTCTCAGACTTGTGTTTCATTAAGTAGATATACCCATATCTACTCAAGTCATCAGTGAGGGTGAGAACATAACGATAGCCACCGCGAGCCTCAACACTCATTGGACCGCACACATCGGTATGTATGATTTCCAATAAGTTGGTTGCTCGCTCCATTGTTCCTGAGAACGGAGTCTTGGTCATTTTACCCATGAGGCATGGTTCGCACGTGTCAAATGATTCATAATCAAGAGACTCTAAAAGTCCATCTGCATGGAGCTTCTTCATGCGTTTGACACCTATGTGACCAAGGCGGCAGTGCCACAAATATGTGGGACTATTGTTATCAACTTTAACTCTTTTGGTACTCACACTATGAATATGTGTATCATCACGTACGAGATTCATCAAGAATAAACCATTAACCATCGGAGCATGACCATAAAACATATCTCTCATATAAATAGAACAACCATTATTCTCGGATTTAAATGAGTAGCCATCTCGAATTAAACGAGATCCAGATACAATGTTCATGCTCAAACTTGGCACTAAATAACAATTATTGAGGTTTAAAACTAATCCCGTAGGTAAATGCAGAGGCAGCGTGCCGACGGCGATCACATCGACCTTGGAACCATTCCCGACGCGCATCGTCACCTCGTCCCCCGCCAGTCTCCGTTTATTCCGCAGCTCCTGCTTTGAGTTACAAATATGAGCAACTGCACCGGTATCAAATACCCAAGAGCTACTACGAGTACTGGTAAGGTACACATCAATTACATGTATATCACATATACCTTTGGTTTTGCCGGTCTTCTTGTCCGCTAAGTATTTGGGGCAGTTCCGCTTCCAGTGACCACTTCCCTTGCAATAAAAACACTCAGTCTCGGGCTTGGGTCCATTCTTTGGCTTCTTCCCGGCAACTTGCTTACCGGGCGCGGCAACTTCCTTGCCGTCCTTCTTGAAGTTCTTTTTACCCTTTCCCTTCTTGAACTTAGTGGTTTTATTCACCATCAACACTTGATGCTCCTACTTGATTTCTACCTCTGCTGATTTCAGCATAGCATATACTTCAGGAATGGTCTTTACCATCCCCTGCATATTGTAGTTCATCACAAAGCTCTTGTAGCTAGGTGGAAGCGACTGGAGGATTCTGTCAATGACCGCTTCATCCGGGAGATTAACTTCCAGTTGAGTCAAGCGGTTGTGCAACCCAGACATTTTGAGTATGTGTTCACTGACAGAACCATTTTCCTCCATCTTACAGCTAAAGAATTTATCGGAGACTTCATATCTCTCGACTCGGGCATGAGCTTGGAAAACCATTTTCAGCTCTTCGAACATCTCATATGCTCCATGTCTCTCAAAACGCTTTTGGAGCCCCGGCTCTAAGCTGTAAAGCATGCCGCACTGAACGAGGGAGTAATCATCGCAGCGTGACTGCCAAGCGTTCATAACATCTTGTTCTGCAGGGAGAATAGGTGCGTCACCCAGCGGTGCTCTTAGGACATAATCTTTCTTGGCAGCTATGAGGATAATCCTCAGGTTTCGGACCCAGTCCGTATAGTTGCTACCATCGTCTTTCAGCTTGGTTTTCTCTAGGAACGCGTTGAAGTTGAGGACTACGTTGGCCATTTGATCTACAAGACATATTGTAAATATTTAGACTAAGTTCATGATAATAAAGTTCATTTAATCAAATTATTTAATGAACTCCCACTTAGATAGACATCCCTCTTCTAGTCATCTAAGTATTACATGATCCGAGTCAACTAGGTCGTGTCCGATCATCACGTGAGACGGACTAGTCAACAACGGTGAACATCTTCATGTTGATCGTATCTTCTATACGACTCATGCTCGACCTTTCGGTCTTCTGTGTTCCGAGGCCATGTCTGTACATGCTAGGCTCGTCAAGTCAACCTAAGTGTTTTGCGTGTGTAAATCTGTCTTACACCCGTTGTATGCGAACGTAAGGACCTATCACACCCGATCATCACGTGGTGCTTCGGAACGACGAACCTTAGCAACGGTGCACAGTTAGGGAGAACACTTTCTTGAAATTATTATGAGGGATCATCTTATTTACTACCGTCGTTCTAAGTAACAAGATGCAAAACATGATAAACATCACATGCAATCAAATAATAAACGTGACATGATATGGCCAATATCACATAGCTCCTTTGATCTCCATCTTGGGGCTCCATGATCATCTTGTCACCGGCTTGACACCATGATCTTCATCATCATGATCTTCATCATCGTGTCTCCATGAAGTTGCTCGCCAACTATTACTTCTACTACTATGGCTAACGCGTTTAGCAATAAAGTAAAGTAACTTACATGGCGATTCTCAATGACACGCAGGTCATACAAAAAATAAAGACAACTCCTATGGCTCCTGCCGGTTGTCATACTCATCGACATGCAAGTCGTGATTCCTATTACAATAGCATGAACATCTCATACATCACATATAGATCATTCATCATACATCACAACTTTGGCCATATCATATCACATAGCACTTGCTGCAAAAACAAGTTAGACGTCCTCTAATTGTTGTTGCAAGTTTTACGTGGCTGAATTAGGGTTCTAGCAAGAACGTTTTCTTACCTACGTAAAACCACAACGTGATTCGTCAATCTCTATTTACCCTTCATAAGGGCCCTGTTCATCGAATCCGATCCAACTAAAGTAGGAGAGACAGACACCCGCCAGCCACCTTATGCAACTAGTGCATGTTAGTCGGTGGAACCGGTCTCACGTAAGCGTACGTGTAAGGTTGGTCCGGGCCGCTTCATCCCACAATACCGCTGAATCAAGATTGACTAGTAACGGCAAGAAGAATTGACAACATCTACGCCCACAACAAATTGTGTTCTACTCGCGCAAGAAGAACTACGCATAGACCTAGCTTATGATGCCACTATTGGGGAACGTTGCAGAAAATTAAAATTTTTCCTACGGTTTCACCAAGATCCATCTATGAGTTCATCTAGCAACGAGTATTCAGATTAGATAGCATCTACATACCACTTTGTAGATCGCAACGGAAGCGTTCGAGTGAACGTGGATGAGGTAGTCGTACTTGCCGTGATCCAATTCACCGATGATCTAGTACCGAACGGACGGCACCTCCGCGTTCAACACACGTACGGGACGGGAGATGTCTCCTCCTTCTTGATCCAGCAAGGGGGAAGGAGAGGTTGAGGAAGATCCAGCACGACGGTGTGGTGGTGGATGCAGCAGAACTCCGGCAGGGCTTCGCTAAGCAACTACGGGAGGAGGAGGAGGTGTTGCAGGGAGGAGGGAGGAGCCAGGGCATTAGGGTTGGTTTGCTCCTCCTTTTCCCCACTATATATAGGGCCAAGGGAGAGGGGGAGGCGCAGCCCTTGCCCCTTCCTCCAAGGAAGGGTGCGGCCAAGGGTGGGGAGGAGTCCATCCTCCCCAAGGCACCTCGGAGGTGCCTTCCCCCCTTTGGACTCTCCCCTTTTTTTTCTCTCTTGGCGCATGGGCCCTTGGGGCTGGTTCCCCTTGGCCCAAGCAGGCCAAGGCGCACCCCCTAAGGCCCATGTGGCCCACCAAGGCAGGTGGCCCCACCTGGTGGACCCCCGGGACCCCTCCGGTGGTCCCGGTACAATACCGATAACACCGAAACTTGTCCCGATGGCCAAAATAGCACTTCCTATATATAATTCTTTACCTCCGGACCATTCCGGAACTCCTCGTGACGTCCGGGATCTCATCCGGGACTCCGAACAACATTCAGGTTACTGCACATACATATCTTCACAACCCTAGCGTCACCGAACCTTAAGTGTGTAGACCCTACGGGTTCGGGAGACATGCAGACATGACCGAGACGGCTCTCGGGCAATAACCAACAGCGGGATCTGGATACCCATGTTGTCTCCCACATGCTCCACGATGATCTCATCGGATGAACCACGATGTCAAGGATTCAATTAATCCCGTATACGATTCCCTTTGTCAATCGGTATTTTACTTGCCCGAGATTCGATCGTCGGTATCCCAGTACCTCGTTCAATCTCGTTATCGGCAAGTCACTTTTCTCATTACCGTAATGCATGATCCCGTGATCAAACACTTTGATCACATTGAGCTCATTGTGATGATGCATTACCGAGAGGGCCCGGTGATACCTCTCCGTCAAGCGGAGTGACAAATCCCAGTCTCGATCCATGTCAACCCAACAGACACTTTCAGAGATACCCGTAGCATACCTTTATAGTCACCCAGTTACGTTGTGACGTTTGGCATACCCAAAGCACTCCTACGGTATCCGGGAGTTACACGATCTCATGGTCTAAGGAAAGGATACTTGACATTGGATAACTCTAGCAAACGAACTATGCGATCTCATGCTATGTTTAGGATTGGGTCTTGTCCATCACATCATTCTCCTAATGATGTGATCCCGTTATCGATGACATCCAATGTCCATAGTCAGGAAACCATGACTATCTGTCGATCAACGAGCTAGTCAACTAGAGGCTCACCAGGGACATGTTTGTTGTCTGTTATTCACACATGTATTACGATTTCCGGTTAACACAATTATAGCACGAATAAAGACAATTATCATGAATAAGGAAATATAATAATAATGCTTTTATTATTGCCTCTAGGGCATATTTCCAACAGAGGCCCCAAACAGGAACGACACGGAGATGGGGAAGACGCGGCAGTGGAGTCACATGCGAAGAGGAGTACGGGGTTTGACTTGTTCACGTGCGGCGTGGGGCTGCAGTTAGCGGAGAATAACAAGAGGTGTTGGAGGGGTGGAGGGATAGCCTGACTCGCGGTAGGGTTGCGCTTCGCAGCGAGACGTGCAAAGCAGCGCCGCTAGTCATCGGAGGTGGAAGCATATGATCCCGCCGGCGCTAGAGGAAGGAGATGAGAGATTGAAGATGTATGTCGGTCGTTTGATGTAAATCCAACAACTACGGATGTCAAAATCATTTATTGACTAAGTTGGCAACGTCTTGCATAGGCTTCGACCTGTTGGTTCATATGTCAGCCTCCAAAAATGTGACAAATATTCAATCTATTATTTTTAGAATTTATAGTCCATTTATTTGGCTGGGTGAAATAATATAGCGTCTATGCAACTCATTTATTTTTTCTTAGAAATTACAGCTCATTCGCGCTTTCTCAAAATACACGAATTTAATGGGCTTGTTGAAAATATAATGTTGGGTTGAACGGAGCAATGTTATAAAAGAATAAATCGGGGCTGAGTATTTTATTATAAACACAACTAGATAATGAGTGTGTTAACATTGGTCCTTAAATCTTAGCGAGCTTATGTTCGAATCATCACGATTTTCTTTGCCATTGTTAAATATTTTATTTTGATAAATTAATAAGATGTAGGATTTGTTTTAGGCTAGACATGAGCCAATTAAGTTAGTTTTGGGAAAAACCATTGAATGAAAAAATAAAGATGGGAGGAATTTTCAAGGCCGGCCATACTATGCATGCAGACCAAGACATGCCCAATTAACTAGCCGAGCCGTCATAATGGTGACTAACTTGTACTATTCCCCCTCTCTCAATTTATAGGGCGTGCGCGTAGCCCTAGGTCGTCAATTTGACCAACCTAATACAAGTCATATATTACAAAAAATATACCAATATAAACTTCAGATGTCCTATTTTCAGACGGTATAATTTTTGTGTTATATAGTTTATATTAGGGTGATAAAATTGGCAACCTAAACATACGCGCAGGACTTATAAACTGAAACGGAGGGAGTACTGTCATGCATATGACACTAGTTTAAGTTACTATCTTCATAGTGCAAAGTAACATTATAGTAGTGTCATAGATGGGTTCATTTATTAGCTTGTAGACTCATCCTTTCTCGGAAAGCGCTATATTACAGTAACATATTATGTTACTCTAAACACCTTTTTCCTCATTAACTACATGCCACATAAGCAAAATTTACTTAGAGTGCGCTATATTACTACCTAAGTTACTCCCACTATGACTAGCCTAAGGCTGGTCATAGTGGGAGTAACATAGGTAGTAACATACATGCCACATAAGCAAAAAAGATGATGTGTCAAGTAATTAATGAAGAGAGAGGCAAATAGAGTAACATAATATGTTACCATCACATAGCGGTTCCCAATACAAAATGAGTCTACAAAGTAATAAATGAGGTGATGCATGACACTACACGTATGTTACTACCCACTATAGAGGTAATAACATAGACTAGTAACATATGTATGTTACTAGTCTAAGTTACTCCCCACTATGACCAGCCTAATCCGTCGACCAGCATGCAGCATGCACGATTAGTTTAGCGCCGATTTTCCTCCAACGCTTTAAATGCCAGCTATGCTGCATGCATCAATTTTTTCTTGAGCGGGCCTTCAAAAGACGGTCGTTGGCTCGGTGGCTTTGTATACGACTAGCCACAATGGGAGTAACTTCAGCAGTAACATCGAGTCCAACTCGATAAATTTACTTATGTGGCAATGAGTTAATGAAGAGAGAGGCGGTTTGAGTAACTTAGCTAGTTACGGTAACATCACATGTACCAATGGAATATGAATCTATAACCTAATAAATAAAGCTTTGCATGTTAGCACACTTATGTGACTATTCACTATGAAGGTAGTAACATAGTCTAGAAATATGTGTATGTTACTAGTGTATGTTACTCTTCACTATGACTAGTCTACCTGGACCGAGGAGTAGAAATTAGGGACGGGACTAAGGCTAGTTGGAGAGTAACATGGATTAGTAACATGCATATGTTACTAGTCTAGTAGGGTCATATGTGTGGTAACACAGATGTGTTCATTTATTACTTTGTAGACTCATTTTGTATCGGGAAGTGATATGCGATGGTAATATATTATGTTACTATATTTGCCTCTCGCCTCATTAACTACTTGCCACCTCATCATTTTTCCTTATGTGGCATCTACTACTTATGTTACTCTCACTATGACTATTTAATCTATATCCGGGGATAAATGAGCCCGGAGATGAACAGTAAATAGGGAAAAGATAGGAATTTCTTTTTAAAACTCTGATTTTTTAATGCAAGATGTTGTGTATTTATTGAGTAACATGGATTAATGCAAAATAGCCTAATCCATGTAAAAATTGGTGAAGTTTGTACATTCAAGGAGTTCATGGCAAAAAAGACAAATTCCGAGTGTTTGAGGAAAACGTTGTTTTGCAGTGGAGCTTTTTTTTGCCATAAGATACTCAAATGTCAAAATCCCTGAAATTTTGAACAGCCATCACGCATTTGACCATCTTGGACAAGTTTTTTTTTTATTTTTCCGAATTCCTCTCCTATTTTACTATTGATCGGGTGCAGATGGGCCCAGACACCGTTTTGAATTTATCATTTAATTAAGGATCTTTCTAACACTATTAAAATATCATAATATAAGCGTGTGATGGTTGCCGTGGAAATGATGAATTATACTTGTATAGGATAATCAAGGTCAGCTCATATTATATAAGAGGCCTGGGATACAAGTGTCATACTCGAATACATCCCCGTAACCTATCTACACATAGTTCAAGTCCAACTATAATCTATCTTCTAAAAATATATTCGACACCATTCTAACAGGGAGCTCCTAACCACCGCCTTCAGGGCCGCTTACGAGCACAGAGGCGCGCGGGCATGGACCGTCCCATTACTCGTCAAGCCCGTCAGTCGCTCACATGACTCGCAGATGTCGTTCGTTTGTTTGCATAGCAGCATAACTCCCCATTTTTTTAGCTCATTCTTTAGAAATCTATTAGTCCGGGGAGAAAAACAGGAATAGTTTTCCTAGTATTTAGAAAATTATGAATAAGAAAAAATGTTCACGGGTTTGAGAAAGCTCATGAACTAGAAAAGGGTTTGCAAATTTACAAAAAAAATCATGATTTAGGAGAAGTTCATGAATTTGACAAAGCATTCGTTGATTTTGAAAAAATATAAAATTGAGAAAACTTTATCAATTTTGAAAAAAAGTTCAGAAAAAATTAAAATTTTCATTAATTTTGAAAAAAAATCACTAATTTTGTAAAACAGTTCATCGATTTTGAAAAAAGTTCATCAATTGTTTTTAAAATTCATTAGTTTTGATTAAAAATTCATCAATTTTGAAAATTAGTTCATCAAATTTCGAAAAACATTCATCAATTTTAAGAAAAGTTCATTAATTTTTTAAAAAGTTCACGGGTTTTTGAAAAGAAAAAGAATAGAATAAAAACAGCTAAAAGAAAATAAACAATTAGGTTCACGTTCGTTATTTGAAGAAGGGTAAAAGTAGGTATCTAGCACGGAGGGAAAGTTGTCCCGGGTGGTTACCGCGGTTGTACATAGCCTGTGGGGTGCGGGTTTGAATCTCCACGATGCTCATATTTTGAAATGTTTTATAGAAAAGGGAAAAAGTAAAATGGGCCGGCCTAGCGTGGATGGTGGGGTGTGCGTCCGGTTTGCGGGGATCAAAGAAACATGCGCTTAAGGCGCCGTTTAGAAAATGCCATTACGCAATCCCAGGCCCACTAACCTGCGTTTTCGACCCACATGCATCAACCAGGTCAAACCGGAGAGCAACACTTTCTTACGAGACTCCTTGGGCCCTGGGTCACCTCGGGTGGGCTGGGCGCGCTCTCAGGCGCCGCCGCGTATTGCGTTCTGGACGCTCCCTCCAATTCTTTTCTTTATTTTTCTGCATGTGTTTTCGGCCTTTTAGATTTTTTTCAGGTTTTTTGGCCTTCGGTTTGCCCTTGGTTTTTCTTAGGTTTTGTAAAAAAATACAAAAAAATAACATGGAAAAACACGTTTTTTTTCCTTCTACGATAGGTGCGGATTTGCTTCCGCGGGTCGTGCCTCTTGGAAACGGAAAAAAAATGTTTTTTTTTCCTTCCACGAGAGGCCCGGATTTACTTCCACGAGAGGCACGGTTGTGTCTCTCGGAAACGGAAAAAATGTCTTTTTTTTCTTTCCACGAGAGGCATAGTCGTGCCTCTCGGAAACGAAAAAAACACGTTTTTTTTTTCGTGAGAGGAACGGATTTGCTTACGCGAGAGCTACGGTCATGCCTCTCTGAAACGAAAAAAAACATGGCTTTTCCTTCCGTGAGACGCACGGATTTGTTTTGGCGAGAGGCGCAGTCATGCCTCTTAGAAACGAAACAAAAACATGTTCTTTTTCTTCCGCGCGAGGCACAGTCGTGCCTCTTTCAGCAAAGAAAAAAAGTTCTCCTGGTTCTGTTATTTGTGAAAAAAGGTTCGACAAAACCTATCCCGACGTGAGGAATCCAACGGTAAATACGGTTCGAGATTTGGATGCAGGGTTAAGAGATAAAATATTGTGAATAAAGGATCTACGGGGAAAGAAAGGGAAAAACTTATCGCAGCCTAAAGAGATGAAAGTGACCTTTACAAAAAGTGCTCAGTAATTAATGATTTTGCCGGACACACTGCCTGTTCTACGTCCCCACAATCGATATAAGATAATCAAGGTCAGCCCAATTAGCCATTGTTTTTCTCCGAGATGCTCGAAAGTTGTCTCTTAAGAAAATGTCACACAGGCATAAAAAACAGTCGCTAGTGACAATTTCTTCGGATTACCAAAAGTATTGACTGAAAACGATGAAACGCTTTGTACGAATTGTTCCTGCACCGCTAAAAACGATTCAAAAATCTTCATACGACCACCACAGCATTTTTCTGGGAACCACCGGAGCAGCCGTGGCACATCCTCAGAAAATGGCGCATCTATTTGAATAAATTAAAAAAAGATTAGAACCATCACTGTATAATTGAAAATGTACTAGACGATTGGGAAAAAGCAGAGTGGGTGACGCGGCGGCCGGCAGCCCATATGCGTCGCCGGGTGAGGACGACTCCACGCCCCGGGGATACAACAAGAAGGAGACATCGGTTCGCCCAAAGATGCCGTTCGTTTGGCGCTGGGAAGGCGCGGACCCGCGGATCCCAATCCAGCGCCAGCAGCAATGAAAACTCAGTCGGCGCCCCCGCACTATCTGCGATGCACGGCTGAATCATTCCGAAATCGTGCCTTGTCGGGGCTCCAAGGAAAATGAAAAGAAAAACAGTGATGTGCCCGTCGCACTCCACTCTGCAGTAAACCGTGCTTGCTCAAACTCACAAAATTGCCCGTGCGCATAGAGGGTATATTCCCGGGCTATTTTTATTCCTATTCCAAAAGATTGACCAAGCTGCACCAAAAAAGTCGGCTCGGCTCAACAGAAAAAAGAAGAAGTAAATCCGTTGATACTACAAAGTTACCAAACAACATGTACATCAATCGCACACAAAAAACACGTACATGTAATCTGAAAAACACATGTGCATGAGCACCAAAAATTGTCAGATGATATATGCCACAGGTCTGCCACCCCGTTCGGGAATATCCGTGGCGCGATCCTTCTCCCCCACACCCTCATGCTGATAAGATCGCAGGTGCAGTGTGATCAGGGAGGCCGCCAGGTGTGCTCCGGGACGAAAGTGATATTTGTCCCCGAGGACACGTGTAGCAGTGCTGATCGATCAGACATGGTGTGGACCTCGTGGTACAGCGGGATAGCGACCGGCGCACAACCACCCCATTTTTTTCTCCAGGGACAACTTGTAGCGCGGTATTTGGACGCGGCCAACCTGTAGCGAGTTTTTTGGATCCAGTGATTGGCCAATAGCGTCGACAGGGAGAGGGGCCACCTTTGCTCCTTTCGATTTTTACTACTCCGGTTTACATGCCGACGGTTGTTTTTTTTTGGTATGTGTCTTCATCATTGGCCTTAGGTACTGGTGATTTTTTTCCCTTTTGGCGTAAATCATTGACGATAGTAAGAACGTGAGCTTTTTTTTTCATGTTATAGCATTTCTACATTGATTGGACGGCAGCAAATATCTTCACGTCTATAAACCATTTGTAGAAATCCTAAGACAAACGTCAAACTTCGTGTTCATCCCTTGTTAACCATAGAAAGTTGTGCGCCATTTTCTAACTAGTTTTCTAATTTGTAAAAATAAATGAAGATAACACTTTTATATAAATATTTTATGGTTAACAAGGGATGATCACGGAGTTTGACGTTTGTCTTAGGATTCGAGAAACCACGATGACGATTGAACAAACCAAATGAAAAGCCCTAAAGTCAGTGTACAAATGGAGACTAACAATTGGGTAGGCAACCCCTATCCATGGTGTCTTGTACTCAGTGGACAATCCAAAGATTCGTGTCCACTTTAACCTTCTTTGACACCTCCGGAAATAGGATGTACTGAATTTTGTTCCGTTTTCGAAAAAAGGTGATGTGCATCATTCTTTAATCCATGGTCCATTCACGACCAACGGAGGAGCATCTGAGGGCCAGGTGTACGAGCGCCTACCTCACAGGAGGTACAGACATGAGTACACGGTCTCGATTTTCTGCCGGTAATCATCAATCGACGTGTCTACCAAGTTTTGTCGTGACCGTACATGTAGTCGATAGCAAATTTGACGGTTTTGGTGGTTGGACTAGGCTCGCCCGTGGGCGACATATGTAAGAAGCATCTGGCATACACCAGGCACACCAGGGGTCCTAGAGTTAGGGCTATGACACACAAGTACACAATCACTATCCAACTTTCGGTGGTACATGCCCTTATCACTCTACTTAGAGATGAGGCAAAGTTAGGATCCTGTAGCCATGACTTTGCCATGACATGTGCAAAGTAGTTAGAAGTGGTAAACTGCAAAATGATCTATGGGCACTTAGGATGAATTACATATTTATATAGGTCTTACATCTTACTTATTTCGATCTAAAATTAAATCAAACATTTTCTAAGTTGATCATCTCTAATAAAACAAAATTGCTAGAACCCAAACTATTAAATCAAGATTACAAGATTTGTCATAGTACAATTTATATACAAATTACTTAGTACTATGAGACAACAAATCCTATATAACTAAATCAATAGGACGTGGAGTATTTGAACCCGAGCTCACATGCTCCTGATGAACAGTAAAATCTGGAAAAAAAATAGTGACCAATTTCAAAAAATCTTTTTTTTGTGATAAACATTGACGAATGTTTTATCTGCCTACAATTTTTTGTGATGTAATGACATTTGTGTAGGTTTAGGCAAAAAAAGATGCTCCGAAGAGACTATTGTTGGAAGCATTTTGGAGCATCGTTTTTTTTGTCCAGACCTGCACAAATTTTATTTCATCACGAAAATTTAACTTTCATCAATGTTTATCCAATTAAAAATCAAATTCTTTGATTTGTTTTACTATTTTTTTGGATTTCACTGTTCATCAGGGAGCATGTAAGCTGGGTTCAAAAGAGTACTTTCGATCCCAATATCCTCAGCATGCAATCATGAAAAGAAAAGAAAATTGATTCTATTTTGTGACTTATATTCACTAAATATTTTACAACTATACAATAACCAATAAAATAAATCATATGTATTTTTATTTCAATTATCATATTGTTAATTCAGATATTCATGCTCTATACAATCAAATATCATTGAATTATCTTGCACCTAATTCACACCGCAACACAAGGTGCTTTATCTAGTTTGCGTAGAAACTGGTAGATAAAGTACCATCTTACAGATTGTGTTGATGCCCTAATAGACTTAGCATATTTTAGATTGATGAAGGAGTACATCTGAACAGTTCATCCTGAGACTTACTTTTTTTGCGAGGACTTTAATTTTTTTTTTGTTCGGGGACTTTTCAATTTGTTACTTAATGCATGATCTTTTGTGATACTTCCGTTTTTGCTCAATGATCATCAATGATAGGGTTGCATTAAGAGGAAACGAAAGAGCAGTTGATGTGTCTTGTTCTGGATTAATAGACGTTTTTGTTGGGTACTGTCTCAAGTGGCCCCATGCGTACCATTCTATGTTTCTGCAGGGTGAGCAGTGAGGTACTCTGATTGTAGCTTTGTACAAAGGCGATCGAGATCTATCAATCAACTCTATCTACACGTTACCACGAAAAAAAGGAAGAAATAAAATACTGTCTGATGTGAGACATTTGCTCATGGAAGCGTAATTTTCTCCTTTATGACAAGTGTAAATTGGTAGTACATGATGGCTACATGATGGCTACAAGTGTAAATTGATAGGTGCATGCGCAGTCCACTAGAAAAAAGGCGGACGAAGACAGGGAAAACAATTTCTATCGCTCTCTATATATCTACCTAATAATTACATATGCGTTTTCCGTGGGATTGTCAGAGTTTTCTCTTTTTGGCTACTCTTTACATAGGGCGAATTAAAATCTGAAACTTTGTACATGGCTAGTGTAAGTTTGCAAATGCGTCTTGGAGTTTTTTCTGTAATTTTCTGTCCTGCCAGCAGCCGGAGAACTACCGAAACCAGTGCTGGCCATTGTGTCTAGGCGCAACCAGGCCCACCCTGCCACTATCGTGGCCGTGCATGTGACAACTCGTCCCCGCCCCGGTCGCCGTCGTGCCCATCGCCGTCGTCCTAGCCGGTCATGATACTGGTCGCCACCATGCTGCAGCAGGCCAGCCTCTGTCAACAAATCGCCGCCGGACATGTGTCCCCGGCCAGGTTTGCTTAGGCCACACAAAACTACGCCACGGGAGATAGCCCCCGGGTCGACGGAAGGGGACGTCCCGGCCTTCCTCGCGTGAGGAATGATTCGCACCTTCGAGATCCCCTTTCTTTTCGGAAAAAGAAATTTATTTTCGCATTTTGTGAAGAACAAAGCCCCACCTGTTTCCTCTCCTGACTCTCCGTAAGGGCGCCGACGATTCACAGGTAGCAAGGGGTGTCGATCGAACAATGACATAGTGGAGTAGTATTGATTAGTACGACCTGATGATGATATCCATTGCATGTTCAAGCGAATTACTGCTAGTTTATTTTTTCCCCGGTAGTCAGGGGCTCGTTACGCTCAATCCCGTCGATCGTGCGCCCGCGAGGAGCACGGCCCGACTAAACAAGCACGTCCGTCACATGTCCGGCTCACCACCGACACCACGGTTATCCCATAAGAAACCCTAATCTGGTTCCTCGCTCGGAACCCTAACTCACTCATTCTTCTCTCTCGCTCTGTGCTCGTCTTCCTCCCTATTTGATTCTGATCCAATCTGGCGCAATGTCGAGCTCCGACAGCCACTCCGGCTTCGACCTCGATGTCAACGAGAAGTTGGCCCTCCGCATTGCGTTGGAGCAGTCCAAGGTGGACCGAGGCTAGCTCCGGATCTGCCGCGTCGCATCTTGGAGCCGGCGCAGCTCGGAGCTGGCCCCTCCCGGCGGATGGCAAAGTAATCCGCGCCATCCCCCCTCCCGGCACGGCTCCGTGTGGGCAGCAATGGGTGCTAATCCCGCGCTGCCGGCCCACACTAGCACTCCATAAACAGAGGTGCGCTGCCTGCCCGCACGCGCACTCCAGAAACGGAGGTGCGGTCGCCGGCCGCAAGAGGCAGCGACAAGGGAGAGGGATGCAGCAGAGCAGTCTGTGTGCCGCCGCCGTGGGATGCCGGCTGACGAGGACGAGCGGCTCCTTGCTTGGGTTTACCTCTAGTCGCACACGACGGCGGAGACGAACGCTCGCTGCCTATGGGGGAAGAACGTGAAGGCGCTTCGACGTGCCATAGAGCAGTAAGGGTGCGAGGTAGAGGAGGTAGCGGCAGAGGCAGCTCGGCTCGCCAAGTTGAAGTGGCAGCGGGACAGTGCCGTCCATCGGATGAAGGGGTTGATCATCCTCTCCGACTCCGACTCTGACGACGGCGACGACCACAGCTCCACCTCGTCCTCCGACGACCAAGATCCTCCACCACGCGCAGATGCCTACAGGTAAGCGGTGACCGGAAGGAGAAAGGCCCGGCAAGGAAGTGGCGAAGACGCTCCTCCTCCTATGTTTTTTATCATTTTTTTAGTTGTTAAACTTAAGAACTTGTCCGGCAATGGACTATGATGATCTTTTGGATGATGTACAATTCGTTTATGAGCATTTGGTTGTCCGTTTGATGCCGATTTTGTTTTGCTTTGTTTGATCACATAGAGTAGGTCTTATGTTGCATGCGTTGTATGGATATGAGGTAGGCGGATGTGGAGAGGGAAATTTGAGGCATGATCGGTCAGTGCCCGCGGGCTTTGAGGGGTCGGATTTGCTGTCTGCGGCTATAGATGCTCTCAGCGCCGCCGCCTATCTGTGCGGTGGATCCCGACCCTTGCCGGTGGGAGGGCTCCTACTTTATTTTTAGATGTTCTTTTGAGTCTCTTTAGGGTTTGTGTCCTGCTCCCTCCGTCCCATAATATAAGTGTTTTTGACACTAGTGTGGCGTCAAAATGCTCTTATATTATGGGACTGAGGGAGTACTTAGGAAGATAGGACGGTGACGACTCCCTAAAGTTGGAATTAGATTCTCCCCGTCTAGCCCCTGTTCCGACAACGCGTCTAACGCCACTGGAAGACATGTGGGGATTTGTCTCCAATGGATCTCGTGGGATTTGGTCAGCGTTTGTCTTTGATGGATCCAATTGGGTCTGGCCTTCGTTCGCCCGTGTTTGTATATTTTCAGGTTGGATCCTTCTGCTCTACACTTCTGTTCATTGTTGTTCTTGTGCGCTAGTCTTATCGGACCTTAGCATGACGGCTTTTTGTCTGTCTATTACAACAATGTTTTTCCCGATT
The DNA here is from genome assembly GCA_032464435.1 of Aegilops umbellulata. NCBI lineage: Eukaryota > Viridiplantae > Streptophyta > Magnoliopsida > Poales > Poaceae > Aegilops > Aegilops umbellulata. Next base: position 224,517,404 of record CP136059.1, on the reverse strand, counting down.
ACGATGAGGGAGGAGCTATGATGGTGGCGCGTCATTGGCTCGCTCCAGTGCTTGTAGTCGTCGCTAAGTGGTCTACGGACCTAAATATAGTTTTTACTTCTAGTGTTTTTTGTACTTTCGTAATAGATGATGAATGAATCGGAAGTTTTCCCCGCAAGAAAAAAGGTCTCGTTACTACTTCTTTATCCACCTACAACGTGTGAATCCTTTTAATAGAATACTCCCTCTATTTTTATACTTTGCTTATAAAATTTGTTTGAAATCAAACTACACAAAGTTCAACCAAATTTATATTAAAAATATTAACATCTATGATATTAAAGTTATATAATATGAAAATTAATTTCGTGATTCATCTAATGATATTGATTTTATACTGTCAATGTTGGTAATTCTTTTATAAATTTGATCAAACTTTATGAAATTTGAATTTAGACAAATTTTATATGCAGACTAAAAAGAAACCGAGAGAGTATATCTGATATTCACCACCCCAAATAATGAAACAGACCTGCCTTGAAATTCTGTTTTTAACTTTGAGTAGAGTCTAAAGTGTGAGTCCCCTTTTAGAACAAAAGGAATAATGTAGGAATTTTAGAGCATATTCCATATCATTTGGAATAAAGGAATTTCTCACCTGCATTCTTTTGAAATTCATATAGAATAGCCTATGCCATAGGGATTTTTGAAGAAAACAAACGTAAGGTTTTTTCTGCTTGACATCCCAACGATAGTTTTGTAGTTTTCTGCTGTTTTTATTCGCATAGAAGAACACATGGCTTCTCAATTCCTACATATTTTCTATTTCCACATTTGAAGTTGATATGTTCCAAACATGGCTTAAACATGAAATGTAAAATACTAAATAATGGCAGTATACAATAGTTTTGTTAAAAATCTGAAAATCTTACACTTTTTTTTTGAGAAAACACACCCAAAGGGTATCTATTATTGATGAAAATGGTAGCCGGTACAATGAAAAGCAATAAGACACAAAGCAACCAACCAAAATTAAAATTACATTGAAAATCATACGTGCATCTTCATCCTTCGATTCTACGTTGCTCGGCGAACCATGAAAATCGCAACGAAGTAGCAGTAAGGGAAAGGGATTCCTGCAAACATTCTCGTCATACCAGGTTTTGAAGACCGTAATAGTCACTTGTGCAAGAAACGAGACATAATAATTGTTGAAGAAACATCGAATGGGGGCATCACACCATGCACCGAAAGGTTGCAATTCTCCACCACCAGTCTAGAGGGGTGGAGAAATTGAGCCGTGCTGCAAAAACAAATAAAAAAGAAGTGTATATAGTCACCACACCAAGATCCAACAAACTACTTTGCTAGATTGACACACCAGCTACCAATATCTGAAGAGAGCCAACGTATTTAGCAACACATAACCCTTTGTCAGCACCGGCTCAGACATTGTTCATGTAGGGAGAGACTGAAGAAAATTTCTTCCAATGCGTCATCGCTGTCACCACCTCATCGATGCCGCCACGAAAACGAAAACAAAGGAAAATAAGAATCTACTAGAACTAAGAATAACAAAAAAGGCGGGTCCCCACTCCTTTGGCCACCGACGAGACCGTGAGAGGGGAAAGAGAAGTTGGACGTGGGGGCGTTGAGGAGATCTTAAAAAATCATACACTTATCCGCATGCTACCAATAAGGAAAGTAGAACAATGCCGATATCACCTTGCGTCCCCAAGATTGAGACATATAGCCATCCCTTAAACCAATGGTAATATATAATGTGCATACATGGAGGAAACGTGTGTGCCGATGCACCCGATATGCAAAAATGACATAGTAATTCGAGAAAAAGTCAAAAGGTCCTAAAATTTATTTAAACATACACAACCAAATGTTGTACCATATAAAACGTTTCGCAAAGTAATACCTTCCAGCGTATTGTGGGCGAGGAGAACCAAAATCAAGACTATATGCAAGTTACTATTCATTAGTTATACTAGGAAATTTGGTTTTTTGGCCTGAGGTCAATGAAAAATTATTCCCATGGTAAAATTTTCATACGGATGAAAAAGCAGATCAACTTTGCTTCAAAAATAGTTTTGGGATTTTTGACTTTTACTATAATTAATAAATTATTATTTTCCTTATCAGGTGCACCAGCACTCGAGTGCATCAAGGTATTACCCATGTGCATACACAAGTTTCTGTTTGGTATTCGTGCAAAAAATATGTAACATTTCGCTTTGCTGCCAATTAAATTTTGGTTATAGCCTAAATGTTGGGTGCCAGCACTTCTAGCGACACACACACGTGTGTTTCGTGGGCGGCAGTACTCGCTAGGGCCTTGGCAAAGCGAGCATATTGCTGTGATGACGTGTCAACTGGTATGTGGCATAACATTGTCATATTTTATCTATACTAATTTAAAAAAAAGCGAGTTGTAAATATCTAATAAATCTCACCCATCACAACTATCCAACGGTCTAAATTGGTCCGGTGTTTATAGTGTTATAACATGTTTAGCACTAAATATATTTAGCGCCCTTGACTAATTAATATCAGGCCTAGTAATTATATTCTACCTAATATTAATGTGTAGTATATTTTTTCTAATATTATTGTGCAATATAATTAATATTTTGTCTAATACAAACGTGCACTGCATGTGCATAATTACTAGTCTCTAGGAGTTTTCCTTTACATGGTAATACGTGTCTCATTCATATAATAAAGATCAAAGTACAAGTCACGTCAGGACCGACACGATAAAACTGAAAAGATAGAAGAACATCTCTGAGCCTCGCACCAACGCCCGTCACCTGGCTCTGACACCACCACGACAGCCACCGAAGAAAAAAAATGATGGATCACCTCCTCACCCAAGCTCGACGCGGCTCCATGGCTGATATGTAGTTTTGCAGACCTCCAAGGTGGCTCAGCAAAAGTGAAGCCCTTGCCATTGAATGAATCAGACCGGAGCAACACCTAGACACGCCATCGAACTCCAAATCTGGCACCCCACCATGACTAAGACGCCGAAGGAGGAAACCATACTTGTCATCCACGAACCACGAACCCAGCACATGTTCCGTCTTCCAGATGTCGTCAATGCAGACCATAATATGCATCCGTGTTGGGGAACATAGCATGCATTTTCAAAAAAAAATCCTACAATCACGCAAGATCTATCTAGGAGATGCATAGCAACGAGACGGGGAGAGTGTGTCCACGTACCCTCGTAAACCGAAATCGGAAGCGTTATATTAACGCGGTTGATGTAGTCGAACATCTTCACCATCCAACCTATCCAAGTACCGAACGTACGGCACCTCCGTGTTCAACACACCTTCAGCTCGATGACGTCCCTCGAACTCTTGATCCAGTAGAGGGTCGAGGGAGAGTTCCGTCAGCACGACGACATGGCGATGGTGATGGTGATGTGATTCACGCAGGACTTCGCCTAAGCACTACGACGCTGTGACCGGAGGAGTAAACAGTGGAGGGGGGGGGGCACCGCAGACGCCTAAGAGAAATCTTGGTGTGTCTTTGGGGTGCCCCTGCCCACGTATATAAAGGAGGGGGGAGAGAGGCCGACGGCCATGAGGGGCGCGCCATGCGGGGAGTCCTACTTGGACTCCTAGTCCAAGTAGGATTCGCCCCCCCCTCTTTTCCTTTTCTCCATCGGAGGGAATAAGAAGGAGCGGGGAGGGAAAGGGAAGGGGGGCGCCGCCCCCTCCCCCTTGTCCTATTCGGACTCCCAAGGAGGGGGCGCGCGGCCACCCCCCGCGGGCTTCTCTCTCTCTCTCTCCCTTAGGCCCATGATGGCCCAACACTTTCCCGGGGGGTTCCGGTAACCCCACGGTACTCCGGAAAAATACCTGTATCACTCGGAACCATTCCGATGTCCGAATACAACCTTCCAATATATGAATCTTTATCTCTAGACCATTTCGAGACTCCTCGTCATGTCCGTGATCTCATCCGGGACTTCCAACAAACTTCGGTCACCAAAACACATAACTCATAATACAAATCGTCATCGAACGTTAAGCGTGCGGACCCTACGGGTTCGAGAACTATGTAGACATGACCGAGACACATCTCCGGTCAATAACCAATAGCGGAACCTGGATGCTCATATTGGCTCCTACATATTCTACGAAGATCTTTATTGGTCAAACCACATAACGATATACGTTATTCCCTTTGTCATCGGTATGTTACTTGCCCGAGATTCGATCGTCGGTATCCTCATACCTAGTTCAATCTCGTTACCGGTAAGTCTCTTTACTCGTTCCTTAATGCATCATCCCGAAACTAACTCATTAGTCACATTGCTTGTAAGGCTTGTAGTGATGTGCATTACCGAGAGGGCCCAGAGATACCTCTCCGATACACGGAGTGACAAATCATAATCTTGATCTATGCCAACTCAACAAACACCCTCGAAGACACCTGTAAAGCATCTTTATAACCACCCAGTTATGTTGTGACGTTTGATAGCACACAAAGTGTTCCTCCGGTATTCGGGAGTTGCATAATCTCATAGTCAGAGGAAGATGTATAAGTCATGAAGAAAGCAATAGCAACAAAACTAAATGATCATAATGGTAAGCTAACGGATGGGTCTTGTCCATCACATCATTCTCTAATGATGTGATCCCATTCATCAAATGACAACACATGTCTATGGTTAGGAAACATAACCATCTTTGATTAACGAGCTAGTCAATTAGAGGCATACTAGGGACACTCAGTTTTGTCTATGTATTCACACATGTACTAAGTTTCCAGTTAATACAATTCTAGCATGAATAATAAACATTTATCCTGATATAAGAAAATATAAATAACAACTTTATTACTGCCTCTAGGGCATATTTCCTTCAATCCGCTCCTGGATTACCTCCCAAGCTCCGCGCCGAGCTAGAGCAAACGTCGTTGCAATGGCGGAGCCCAAGGACACAGGTCTGCCAGAGGATTCCGCCGCCGCCATGCCATCCTTATTTGAGCAACCTGGTTTCCAAATTCATCCCCAAACATAGGACCGGTGGCCTCGTCGGGGAAGGATCCGAAGAATCTTTATTCAGCGTCGTCATCGTGACCGCCGAAGCCAAGATGATGAACAACCTAAAAACCTAGACCACGAGAGAGTAACAACGATCCACACGCGTGGATCCGGCGACCCCCCTCACCACCGACAACTGAGGTCGGCAGCGGATGGGAGCCGTCGAAGGACGGCACTGGAAGATTGGCCTCTCCTGGCGGCGGCTAGGGTTCCAGCCGCCAAGGACAATTAGTCTCTAGGAGTTGGTAGGTTCGGTTCACTTCATCCCTCGGTATTTTCCTCCCATGACCACTTTGGCTTTCGGCTGACTTTTTTTGGTAGTCTCAACTGATGCCGCACAAAATAAAGACCAACATAAATACAAGAACTTGGGATAATATAAGGTAAATCGGTACTTTTCAAAATCACGTTCTACATTAACTCAATCAAATCAAATCTTTCCAAAATCTCAACCAAATCAAAACTTTTCTTGCCTTCTCCTGTCCATACCTTAATCAAATCAAATCTTACCATAACCTCAACTAATCAAAAATTTCCTTGCCTTATCTTGAAATAGGCTTTCACCCCGCTTTATAAATATAAATCAAACACCCATACAATCAGAACCACAGTGGCAAAGCAACTAAGACGGCTGGGGCAACATCACAATCATGCCCAAAAAAAGCATAAGCAAAAATAGGAAAAGAAAACTACCAAGTGGCATGCATCATGACGAGACTACGAAGATGACAAGTTTCGCTATCCATACTCAAATAAAATTAAATCTTATCAAAATCTAAAATATGATAGGCGTGAGGTATATTGGACATGCTTGGTGTTGAACCGCAAAAATATATATGCGCAATGCACAGACAATAGCTAGTTAAGCTTAAATGACTGAATCCTACTAGAGCTAAAATGACACGGCAAAAAACCCCAAAATGATGACAGTTTTTCTTTATTAATACCTAAAATGACTCAATCGAATTTTGGTGAGGGGTCTCAGTCTTTTTATATTTTTTAGAAAGTGAGGGGTCTCAGTCAATTGTTTGGGAGAAGACAGTTCTAAGCAAAGGTGTAGCCAGGCCCCAGACTAGCCGGGCCACGGGCCGAGACGTGACGCCGGATTCCTTCATTGGTACTATAGCACATATTCGGTCTGGGGCTTGCCTAGGGCCTGGCCCGGTCCTGGCTAAGCCAGTGGTCCGGTCTCAGGATTAGAATCCTCCTCCAACTGAATAGAAAAGCGATTCTAAAAAAAAAAAATCTGAATAGAAAAGTATTCTTTCTCCCCTAAAAAAAGTATTCATTCTTTACAAAATCGGTTGGTGTGAACCAATTAGACTTTAGACTCTTTATTAAGGCACGTCCGCGGTGCTAGAAAAAGACGATCTTTTGTCACGTCTTGTTGCACCTGTTTTATTTAGTGAACATGTGATCGAAGATGGGACGTGGAGGAAAAAAATGGTGGTAGCTTAGACGTGAGAGGAATAATCCACAACAGAAAAATCATATCATGGTCCTTATCATTATCTTAACAAACAAGAGCAATGTTTATCTCATCTTAGTAGTGCTACTTTTTCGCTGGGCTCATCAACGGCATGGGTGACTCAGGAACCTGGAGTCACGCAATTCCATTTGCCCTAGCTAACTGACATCCACTATAAATAAGGCAACATGCAAGCCCTCCGATTGCTCACTCCGTCACGTCCCGCGGGTCAGAGCGCATCTACACGTACGCCCGGCCTCCTCTTCAACTGACGCGAGTATAACTAGCCACCCATAGCGTGGACGCGGAAACTTTCCAAGGTGCGCAACGGCCTCTGCCCCGATCCCGGAGCAGAGCAACAGATAGAACCCTTCCTTCCTCTCGCGAGATCGACCGACGCCGGTAAGATGCTGCCGTACGCGACGGCCGGCGAGGCGGAGGCGGCGCTCGGCCGCGCCCTGACGTGGGCGGAGGCCGCGTGGCTCCGCTACTCGGCGTCGGTGCCGGACCGCTACCTCCACTGGCCCAACATCGCCATCACATTGGTCGTTTACACGCTGGCGCCGCTGCCCCTCGCCCTCTTCGACCTCGCCGCGCCGGCCGCCGCCGCACCGTACAAGCTGCAGCCCAAGGTGCAGCACCCGCCGGCCACCTTCTTCCGCTGCTACATGGACGCCGTTCGCGTCTCGCTGCTCATCATCGGGCCATACCAGCTCATCTCGTATCCTGCCGCCAAGGTCTACTACACCTCTTGCATTGTGACTTACTGGTTATAATTAGGAAATTAGGTTTTTTGTTCATGAAAAAAACATAAAAATGAAACTAGATTAATGACTTAGATCTCGCCTACTATTACCGAGTTAGAAGATGGAAATTGCATGTGAATGTTGGAATCTTTGAGTAGATACTTAATTTTCAATTGAATCTTCTGGACCTGAATTTAGATTGAAAAAACAAATCACTAGATAAATACTGTGCACTAGTCTGTTATTAATTAGTAAAGATTCATGCTCTATGTGGCGTTGATGTAGATTATTATAATCTCGTGTGACTGATCAATTTTTGTATGTATGTTCTACTGTTTGCTAACAATCTTTTCCCTATTTCTGTCGCTATTTGTACGCAGAAGAGTGTAAAATAAGTCCAGTACAGCACAGTTCAGCAACTGCAAGCTGAGCCTCGTTGGATAAAGGTTCAGAGACGTAACTTAGGTCTTTTATCTGGATGAGTATTAGCTACCTAAAATTGATAGATATAGAAAACATACATGGACATGGTGCATAGAAATTTCAACTGATGTAGATGTAACTATTTAGAAATCCAATGACTGAAAAACACTAAGAGTAAGAACATGAGAAGAATCATTCGCAAAAAAAAAAAGAACATGCGAAGTAACTAGGAAAGCACCTATATATGCTATAAGAAATTTAAGTGCCTAGAGAACAAACTTCCAAGAAAACAACAACTCACTTTCTATATTGTGTGTTTGTTAGATAATGGACATACGGACGGGACTTCCATTGCCGTCAATGGGGGAGATAATGGCGCAACTGACGGTATACTTCTTGGTGGAAGACTATCTGAACTACTGGCTCCATCGGCTGTTGCACACAAAGTGGGGTTACGAAAAGATCCACCATGTTCACCATGAGTTCACGGCGCCTATGGCGTATGCCGCATGGTATGGACACTGGGCTGAGATGCTCATCCTTGCCGTACCCTCCTTGGCTGGCCCTGCTCTCGTCCCATGCCATGTTACCACGCTGTGGATCTGGTTTGCTGCGCGTTTGGTTGAGAGTCTCAACATACATAGCGGGTAACATCACTTGCACTCCATCTAACGGGCTTTTTTTTTTCTTGAATTCAGATATCTGACTTGTTTCATTTCTAAACATATTGAGACCAATCAAATTAACTATAAACATGTTCCTTTATGACCTGAGAAAAAAAAGCTTTATAACACATGTCTTATATAAATAATTCTTCGACTACAGATTTAAGTTGCCATTCAACGCTGAGAAGTATATACCGTTCTATGGAGGGGCAGAGCACCATGACTACCATCACTACATAGGAGGACAGAGCAAGAGCAACTTTGCTCCTGTTTTCACCTACTGTGATTATATTTATGGAACGGACAAGGTATCTAGTGTTCTGCTATCTTACACTTGAATGATTTAAAATCATATGAATTAAGAATTGATGGCAGGTTACTAAGTCATCTCTCGATCTTTTTTCAGGGCTACAAATATCACAAGGCAACTCTGGCAAAGGTAAGCTTCTACCAATCTTTTTTTTTAAGAAGCGTCTTTTCAACAATCAACATTATCTATGCTTAAGCATAATAATATTTCACGCCAACTATTACAATAATAGTGTGATATGTTGGCTCTTTTTGCTTGAAAACTTGTCTACTTCCTAGGGCGTGGCATCTTGGTTCTCTGCTAAAGAACATTATTTGACTCCCACCAAATCATAGGTTGGATAGATTAGTTTTGGATTTCCGCTATGATTATTATTTTCCTGTACTTCTGAACAATTCCTGATATGTTTTCCTTAAGAAATAAGTTTAAAATTATTCATGTTACAGGGATGGGCTCCCTCCGTTCACAAATATAATATGGTCTAATTTTTTGTGAATCGGATGTATATAAATACGTTTTAGTGTGCGTGTTCATTCATTTCATTCCATATGTAGTCCATATTGAAATGTCCAAACCATCTTATATTTGTAAATGAAGGGAGTATATAATACATACACGCACCCATACCCTCAATTATCAGTTAGCTATAGGAAAGTTTATAAGTTTATATTGTCAATTATTTTAAACTTGCAATATGACACGTACAAAGGGAAACAAAAAAGGAAGGTATTTATTTTACAGACTACCTGCATCCTAGATTTGTTGAGGAGGCAAACATCTGATGTTATGTAACTTTGTTTGTTTGAATCATTGGATCGAACAGCTGAAGGAGTTGGCAGGCAGCGACGTTCAGAAAGGAGCCGACAATGGATTCAACGGTGGAAAGCTGGACTAGAGAGAGGTTGGCTTCAGAGGACTCATGGTCATACAAATCCTATCACTAATTCAAGTGGTCTCCGGATATATATCCCCATGATGGAGTACACTAGTATAAATAATTGTTCTATGCCAATCATTAAGGTTGAGTGGCTCGTGAACCACCGGCAGAGTCGTTCCAAGTGTTAATTATTTCCAGTTCTCCCTCCATTCGTACACATAGCTCCACTACTCTATTATCGGATGTAATAATGGTGCTTAGTTCGTGATATGCTTGAAAGTGTGCGTCTTTGCATACTACGTGACATGTCTCTAGCAAGCAGGCATGTGGGAACCGTCAAATATGGAGACATAGTCGAGAGCATTTGCCTTTGTGCTTCCAATATCAGATGTTGTACATAATTGGACAATCTATCTTTTTTCCCTATATTTACGATATATGTCGTCTTTCGTTGATCAATATTTTTTGTGAGGTTTTCTTTTGGGGGGAATTTTCGATGAGCAATACCAGCATGAGACTACAAAATTCTAGAGGATCACCTTGGCGATCTTGTTAGTTAGAATTGATGTGTTTGGTTTTAGCCTAACTTCTACGACAAAATAGTTGGCTAGCCAAAATTTTGATGAATTGGTCAACATCGGCTACAAAAATAAATTTGAATGGGTACAAAAACGTTGGCATGCCAAGACATTGGTAGCCATCCAAACATAGATCAACTTTTTTTGTTGTCATGACCAAAAAGTTGATAGGGCATGAGTGTTGGTCATCATCCAAACACACCAAAGTGTGCACACAAGTATTATTCCTCGATCGCCCGAGAAATCGCCAAAAAGTATTCATGCAAGGATGTTTTTTAGCTTCTTTGTTCTACATGCTTCTATCTATCGTGTCGCTTGTGCTTTATCTATGAAGCGAGGTGATAGCCCATTTCGTATCTATCGTGTCACTTTTGCAGTGTTTTACATCTGGCAGTGAGAGCAAATCACTACAAGGTCCACGATCGCGACTGCAAACTATGGCTTGTAAATAAAGGAAAGAACATCCAAATGTATGAGAAGATACAATTAGCAAAATGTTAGCCCGGGAATTGTCGCTTTGTACGGTAACGACTATCCGTGGACCGGAGGGGATAGATTTCCCCAGTTACTTGTAACGTGTGGAAGAGTGGATAGTGCCCTGCCGGTAGTGCGCGGAACCCATGTTAGTATATTTCTTATTGTGAACGTGACATCGCATTGCAAACTAGAAGACGAAAGCTGGGGAAAACGACAACTCAAAAGTTAGCCAGACCTTAGCAAGTATCGTGGAGCCAATTGTTGCTTTTCCTTCTCTTAATTTCTTTTTGTTGCCGTTCCTAACAGAAAAAGGTAATCGTATTCATAGAGATAGACGATGTCTTCTCTTACACAAGGTGGTTAGTAGTTCTAGTGCAGTTCATCCACATGGAAAGGATTGAGTAATGTGAACCATGTCTATTGGTATATACGCATGAAGAAACTCCATGCAGATGGACCGTTTGGACTCACTTGATTTTGAATCACTTGAGATATGCAAATCTTACCACATGGGCAAGATGACTGAAAAGCCTCGTTTTCAGTAAGATGGAACAAGATAGCAACTTGTTGGAAGTAACACATTCTGATGTGTGCAGTCCAATGAGTGCTGAGGCACGCAGTGGATATCGTTATATTCTTACTTCATAGATGATTTAAGTAGATACTGAGTATATTTACTTGATGAAACACAAGTCTGAATTATTGAATGGTTTAAGTAATTTCAGAGTGAAGTTGAAGATCTTCGTGATAAGAGGATAAAATGTCTATGATATGATCATAGAAATGAATATCTGAGTTACGAGTTTGGCACTGTGGAAATTGTTTCACAACTAATACCGCCTGGAACACCATAGTGTGATGGTGTGTCCGAACATCATAGTTGCACCCTATTGGATATGGTGCGTACCATGATGTCTCTTATCAAATTACCACTATCGTTCATGGGTTAGACATTAGAGACAACCGCACTCACTTTAATAGGGCACCACGTAATTCCGTTGAGACGAAACCGTTTGAACTATGGTTTGGAGAAACCTGAGTTGTCGTTTCTTAAAAGTTTGGGGCTGCGACGCTTATGTGAAAAAGTTTCAGGTTGATAAGCTCGAACCCAAAGCGGATAAAATGCATCTTCATAGGACACCCGAAACAGTTGGGTATACCTCCTAATTCAGATCCGAAAGCAATAGGGATTGTTTCTAGAATCGGGTCCTTTCTCGAGAAAAAGTTTCTCTCGAAAGAATTGAGTGGGAGGAAGATAGAACTTGATAAGGTTGTTGAACCTTTACTTCAGGCAGAGAGTAGTGCAAGCACAGGAAAAATGTTTTTGTGGCCCCTGCCTCAGTTGAAGAGAAAGCTAATGATGATGATCATGGAGCTTTAGATCAAGTTACTATCGAACCTCATAGGTTGACAAGGGTGTGTACACCTTCTAAGTGGTAACCCTGTCTTAAAAGGTCACATTGTTGGACAACGATGAACCTATGAGCTATGGAGAAGCGATGGTGGGCCCGGATTCCGAAAAATGGCTCGAGGCCATAAAATCCGAGAGAGGATCCATGTATGAAAACAAAGTGTAGACTTTGAAAGAACTACTTGATGGTCGTAAGGCTGTTGGGTACATATGGATTTTAAAAGGAAGATAGACAATGATGGTAAGTGTCACCATTGAGAAAGCTCGACTTGTCGTTAAGGTGTTTCCCGACAAGTTCAAGGAGTTGACTACGATGAGACTTTCTCACTCGTAGCGATGCTAAGAGTCTGTTGGAATTAGCAGGTACTGCATTATTTATGAAATCTTACAGATGGGATGTCAAAATATTGTTTCCTTGTTCTTGAGGAAAGGTTGTATGTGATACAACCAGAAGATTTTGTCGATCCTGAAAGATGCTAACAAGTATGCAAAGCTCCAGCTATCCTTCTAAGGACTGGAGTAAGCATCTCGGAGTTGGAATGTACACTTTGGTGAGATGATCAAAGATTTTGGGTTTATACAAAGTTTATGAGAAACTTGTATTTCCAAAGAAGTGAGTGGGAGCACTATAGAATTTCTGATGAGTATATGTTGTTGACATATTGATGATCAGAAATAATGTAGAATTTCTGGAAAGCATATAGGGTTATTTGAAAAGTGTTTTTCGATGGAAAACCTGGATTAGGCTGCTTAAACATTGAGCATCAAGATCTATAGGGATAGATCAAAACGCTTAATGGTACTTTCAAATGAGCACATACCTTGACATGATCTTGAAGGTGTTCAAGATGGATCAGTCAAAGAAGGAAGTTCTTGCCTGAGTTGTAAGGTACGAAGTTAAGACTTAAAGCTCGACCACGGCAGAACAGAGAGAAAGGACGAAGGTCGTCCCCTATGCTTAGACATAGGCTCCATAGTATGCTATGCTGTGTACCGCACCTGACATGTGCCTTGCCACATGTCTGGCTAGAGGGTACAAAGGTGATCTAGGAGTAGATCACCAGATAGCGGTCAAGATTATCCTTAGAGGAATAAGGATATGTTTCTCGGTTATGGAGGTGATAAAGAGTTCGACGTAAAGAGTTACGTCGATGCAAGCTTGACACCTATCCGGATAGCTCTGAGTAGAGATACCGGATACGTATAATGGAGCAACAATTTAGAATAGCTCCAAGTAGAACAGTTATTTGAAATGGCTCCAAATATAGCGTAGAGATTTGCAAAGTACATACGGATCTGAATATTGCAGACCCGTTGACTAAAACCTCTCTCTCAAGCAACATGATCAAACCCAGAACTCATTGAGTGTTAATCACATAGTGATGTGAACTAGATTATTGACTCTAGTAAACTCTTTAGATGTAGGTCACATGGCGATGTGACCTGTGAGTGTTAATCACATGGCGATGTGAACTAGATTATTGACTCTAGTGCAAGTGGGAGACTGTTGGAAATATGCCCTAGAGGCAATAATAAATTGGTTATTATTATATTTCCTTGTTCATGATAATCGTTTATTATCCATGCTATATTTGTATTGATAGGAAACTCAGATACATGTGTGGATACATAGACAACACCATGTCCCTAGTAAGCCTCTAATTGACTAGCTCGTTGATCAATAGATGGTTACGGTTTCCTGACCATGGACATTGGATGTCGTTGATAACGGGATCACATCATTAGGAGAATGATGTGATGGACAAGACCCAATCCTAAGCCTAGCACAAAGATCGTGTAGTTCATATGCTAAAGCTTTTCTAATGTCAAGTATCATTTCCTTAGACCATGAGATTGTGCAACTCCCGGATACCGTAGGAATGCTTTGGGTGTATCAAACGTCACAACGTAACTGGGTGGCTATAAAGGTACACTACAGGTATCTCCGAAAGTGTCTGTTGGGTTGGCACGAATCGAGACTGGGATTTGTCACTCCGTGTGACGGAGAGGTATCTCTGGGCCCACTCGGTAGGACATCATCATAATGTGCAAAATGTGATCAAGGAGTTGATTACGGGATGATGTGTTACGGAACGAGTAAAGAGACTTGCCGGTAACGAGATTGAACAAGGTATCGGGATACCGACGATCGAATCTCGGGCAAGTACAATACCGCTAGACAAAGGGAATTGTATACGAGATTGATCGAATCCTCGACATCGTGGTTCATCCGATGAGATCATCGTGGAACATGTGGGAACCAACATGGGTATCCAGATCCCGCTGTTGGTTATTGACCGGAGAACGTCTCGGTCATGTCTGCATGGTTCCCGAACCCGTAGGGTCTACACACTTAAGGTTCGATGACGCTAGGGTTATAAAGGAAGTTTGTATGTGGTTACCGAATGTTGTTCGGAGTCCCGGATGAGATCCTGGATGTCACGAGGAGTTCCGGAATGGTCCGGAGGTAAAGATTTATATATGGGAAGTCATCATACGGTCACCGGAAGAGTTCGGGGGATACCGGCATTGTACCAGGACCACCGAAGGGGTTCTGGGGGGTCCACCTGCCCCGGAGGGCCCTATGCGCTGTATGTGGAGAGGGACCAGCCCCTTAGTGGGCTGGGCGCCTCCCCCTAGGGCCCATGCGCCTAGGGTTTGGGGGAAAACCCTAAAAGGGGCGCCCCCCTTGCCTTGGGGGCAAGGCACCCCTCCTGGCCGCCGCCCCCTCTCCCTTGCCCCTATATATATGAAGGGGGTGGGAGGGCAACCGTACCAATGTGCTGGCGCAGCCCTCCCCCTCTCCCAAGTTTTTCTCCTCTCCCGCGGTGCTTGGCGAAGCCCTGCAGGATTGCCACGCTCCTTCACCACCACCACGCCGTTGTGCTGCTGCTGGATGGAGTCTTCCTCAACCTCTCCCTCTCTCCTTGCTGGATCAAGGCATGGGATACGTCACCGGGCTGTACGTGTGTTGAACACGGAGGTGCCGTCCGTTCGGCACTTGGTCATCGGTGATTTGGATCACGACGAGTACGACTCCATCAACCCCGTTCACTTGAACGCTTCCGCTTAGCGATCTACAAGGGTATGTAGATGCACTCTCCTTCCCCTCATTGCTGGTTTCTCCATAGATAGATCTTGGTGATACGTAGGAAAATTTTGAATTTCTGCTACGTTCCCCAACATTTGGAGCATATCATCAAGCACATGGAGCAAAAGGCTCATTAAGCAACACCTCATCCCTCCTTGATAGTATTGGCTTTTCCTATGGACTCAATGTGATCTTGGATCACTAAAAGTGTAAAATGAAGAGTCTTGAGCTTGAAGCTTTAGCCAATCCTTTGTCCTTAGCATCTTGAAGGAGTTCCCACAACCTTTAGTCCATGCCACTCCATTGTTGAACTTATCTGAAATATACTAGATAAAAGTATCAGTCCAATAAGAGATATGTTGACATTAATTACCAAAACCACCTGGGGAGCACTTGTGCTTTCAATCTCCCCCTTTTTGGTAATTGATGGCAACATACATCAAAGCTTTAGATAAAGATACCAAGAATAGCAAGTAAAGCTTTGGAAGAACATGTAACAAACATAGGCTCCCCCTACATGTATGCAATCATGTGAATATAGAATATAGAAGCATGTGAGAGCATAATCATGACGGAGCAGGCAATGTGTTACATGTATCTTGGCCATATGCATCAGAGCAAAAGATTATTAAGAAAAATACCTTCATGCTTATGAGTCCTTCTTGCAAACAGTATGTACAAAAGCAAGAATTCCTCATACTCATGGTTCTAATGCATATACTTACCTTGTAGTCTTGAGTTGGCTTAGGATGGAATGAACCTGCATAAACAAGGTTAGATAACACAGGTACATCCACTAGCCAGAGCAAACCAAGAGAAAACCACAAGAATACCAAGACTGGGATGACATGTAAAGAGTGAGTACAAGGTACCACATTGGATTAGACATGTCCCCAAGAGTAAAGATATGCAATGAATTTGAATGATTTCTTTCCCTTAGATGTCTTGCTCCCCCTGAATCTGACATGGGATATTGGGAGAAGATAGGGAACAGAAAATCAGAGCTGAAAGATGTAAATGGATAGAACTTAATGTAAATGAGCACATATGAACATGTCTTTCCTCCAAAAAGACATGTGGCATCTCTCCTCTTGAACATCAAGCATCTGGGATCCTTGAGTATTCTCTCCTCCTGGAGATTTCTTTCTCCCCCTTAATACTTGGGATCCTTGAGTATTCTCTCCCCCTTAGTACTTTCTCCTTTGTAGGTGATAAGCTTTGATGTGATCTCTCTCTCCCCCTTTGACATCAATTTCCAAGAAGGTTTGTCTAGAATCCGTCGAATAGGTTTGGTCCTTGAGACTCAGCACAAAGCAATGGATAGAACTGTGATGCTTGTAGAGGACAAGATTCATTGAGTGGAGCTGGATCAGAATAAATACAGAATAAGTGGCAAACTATTTTCCTGTTGCGAAATCGGTGGCACCGAGTGGCATGTTTCGGTGGTACCGAAGGGATTCGGCTGGACCGAAAATTACAATTCGGTGAAACCGAGTTCATTACAGAGAAAACACTTGTCACCTCAGCTCACTAGTCAAATAAGATCTCACAAAGATTTGCAATGAATTAGCTGAAAGATTTGCAAGGAATTGGATGCATAAATATGCAGAACAAGAAGCAAAAAGAAAAGATAAGAAACTAAAAGATCTAGATGAAGTTTTTTTTTGTGAAAAAGGAAAACAAATATGCAAGGGACAAATGCAATAACACAGAAAAGAACACAAGAGAACTTCATCTAGAGTTGGGCGGTGACAAAGTCACCTATGTTAGAGTATATTGACTTAGGAGTCAAGTGAGAGCACTTGATCATAGGTCATACTCATCGTTTAAGCTCAAAATGGGGCTACCATTTTTCGTTTAAGCATCTTGATGTATTCACATCTTGTTGAGTTGCTTTGACTCATGACTTGGAGTAAAGCTTCTCTAAGATGGAATAACATACCTTGGGTAGTGGTGTGGATCTTGCTCATGTAGTTGAACTTGTGTGGGTGCTCAAGGGTGATGTAGATCATCAAGAGTTGGGAGCACCACTTGGAGTTCGAGTTCATATACCTACATGGGTTAGTCTTCAAAGGAAGAGCACTTGTGTATCCAAAATGACAATCATGAGACTCAACATAGAATTTGCCAAAGGATATATTTGAATGGTTTCATGCTTCCTCGTCTTCAGCCACCATTGTGTAAAGACTTGGTGATGTAGAGATTGCTCAAGATGTGAGTGAGTTGCAATCTCATAGAATTGGATTCAACCAAGTACCTACACGGGTTAGATAACATGCAAGATGCAAATATATCCAAGACATATGAATAGCATCATAAGAGAAATATCAAGGATTAGTCATAAGCTCATGTCTTGCATGTGTCCAATGGAGTTTCTACTCCAAGTTCGAAGCATCAATGATATTCAATTCTCCTCTCAACCTGCAAAACACTTTCTCGTCAAGTGGTTTAGTGAATATATCCGCTAGTTGCTTATCGGTGCGAACATGCTTAAGATCAATGTCACCCTTAGCAACATGATCTTGAATGAAATGATGACGAACTTCAATGTGCTTAGTTCGAGAATGTTGCACAGGATTATGACCAATTTTTATAGCACTTTCATTGTCACAAAGCAATGGAACATGTTTCACATAGACCCCATAATCTTTAAGAGTTTGGGTCATCCAAAGTAATTGAGCACAACATGAACCAGCGGCAATGTATTCCGCTTTGGCGGTAGATAAGGATACGGAGTTTTGTTTCTTGGAGGACCAAGACACAAGAGATCTACCAAGAAATTGATAAGTACCCGAAGTGGACTTTCTATCAACCTTGTCTCTGGCATAATCCGAGTCGGAATAGCCAACAAGATCAAAAGAGGACCTCTTAGGATACCAAATGCCAAAATTTGGTGTATGGATTAAGTATCTCACTATCCTTTTCACGGCCTTAAGATGACATTCTTTAGGAGCAGCTTGATATCGTGCACACATGCACACACTTTGTATAATATCGGGACGTGAGGCACATAGGTATAACAATAAACCAATCATAGAGCGATAAACCTTTTGATCAACCGGTTCACCATCTTTGGTCAAATCACTATGTCCACTAGTAGGCATGGGTGTAGGCATACCTTTGCATTCTTGCATATTGAACTTCTTGAATAAGTCTTTGGTGTACTTCGTTTGAGATACAAATGTACCTTCCTTAGTTTGCTTGATTTGCAAACCGAGAAAGAATTTGAGTTCACTCATCATAGACATCTCAAACTTCTCCGACATTAGCTTTCCAAACTTTTCACTAAAAAGAGGGTTAGTTGAACCAAATATAATATCATCAACATAAATTTGGCATACAAATAGTTCTCCATTAACCCTTTTAGTAAAAAGTGTGGAATCAATTTTTCCAATTTCAAAACCACTTGCAATAAGGAACTTGGTCAAGCATTTATACCATGCTCTAGGAGCTTGTTTAAGACCATAAAGGGCTTTGTGAAGTTTGTAAACATGATTAGGTTTCTTAGGATTGACAAAGCCGGGAGGTTGTTTGACATAAACTTCCTCCTCTATTTCACCATTTAGAAAAGCACTTTTAATGTCCATTTGGTACAAGGTGATATTATGGTGATTAGCATAGGCAAGTAAGATGCGAATGGACTCGAGTCTAGCAACGGGAGCATATGTCTCACCATAGTTCATACCTTCGAATTGTGTGTACCCTTGGGCGACGAGACGTGCTTTGTTGCGAACCACTTGTCCATCTTCATCTTGCTTGTTGCGAAACACCCATTTGGTACCAATGATGTTGTGGTTGTTGTCGGGCTTCTCAACCAATGTCCAACCTTGGTTTCTCTTAAAGTTGTGTAGCTCTTCATGCATAGCGTTTATCCAATCCGGATCTTCCAATGCTTCTTTGACCTTCATAGGTTCAATGCTAGAGATGAATGAATAGTTTTCACAAAAGTTAGCGAAACGAGTTTTAGAGCGAGTGATTCTCCCGGTTTGAATATCATTGTAGATTTGCTCGACGGGATGATCTTTGGCAATTCTTGCTCGAACTCGTGAAAGCTTTTGCTTGGGTCTTCATTGAACATCTTCTTCATCTTGTTCTTCTTCTTGGTCTTCTTCATTGTTGGCGTTGTCGTTTTCTTGTCGTGGTAGAGAAGGAGGTTGTTGATGTTCGTCTTGACGCATTTCCTCGTTTCCTTCATCTTGGTGTGTCCCACTTGGGGATGCTTCCGGGTCAATTCTTGGTTCACCTTGTCGTGAAGTAGAAGCTTCCACTTGGATGGACGATGTACTCTCCTTCACCTCTGTTGGACGAATTTTGCCAATATACAGGTCTTGGATTGCTTCTGAAGGGTCTTTGTCTCCTACATCAATTGGCAATTGCTCTACTTGCGAGCCATTAGATTCATCAAACTTCACATCTACCGTTTCTTCAACCTTTCGGGTGAAATTGTTGTAGACACGGTAAGTGTGAGAGTTTGAGCCATAACCAAGTAGGAAACCTTCATGAGATTTAGGAGCAAACTTTGAACGACGATGCTTATCAAGAATGTAGCACTTTGAGCCGGATACTCGAAAGTATCCAACTTGGGGTTTGTTACCGGTGAGGAGCTCGTATGCCGTCTTGCCGAGTAGCTTGTGAATATACAAGCGATTTGTTGCATGACAAGCCGTCTCAACCGCTTCTGCCCAAAAGTGCTTCGGCGTCTTGTACTCATCAAGCATCGTTCTCGCCATTTCGATGAGCGTCCGATTCTTTCTCTCAACAACTCCATTTTGTTGAGGTGTGTACGTAGCCGAGAACTCGTGTGAAATCCCTTCTTCGTCAAGAAAGGTGTCCACATTTGCGTTCTTGAACTCCGTTCCGTTGTCACTCCGAACCTTCTTGATCTTCACGTCAAACTGATTTTGGGCCTTCCTAGCGAAGTTTTTGAAGATCTTTTGGACCTGCGATTTATCATCAAGAAAGAACACCCACGTAAATCTTGAAAAATCATCAACTATAACTAGACCAAAAGAATTTCCACCAAGACTCTTGTAGGCATTGGGACCAAAAAGATCCATATGAAGTAGCTCGAGTGGCCTCCTTGTGGTCATGATGTTCTTCACGGGATGCCTTCCTCCAACCTGTTTACCTGCTTGACAAGCACTACAAAGTCTATCCTTATCAAATATGACATCGTTAACTCCAAGGATATGATTTCCTTTAATAAGCTTGTCAAGGTTTCTCATGCCAACGTGACCTAGTCGTCTATGCCACAACCAACCTTTTGAGAATTTAGCAATAAAGCAAGTTTTAGGTTGTGCCTTTTTAGAGAAATCGACAATGTAAAGGTCACCTCTACGTATACCGGTAAAAACCATTTTATGATTGTCTCGACGAAACACTTGGCAATCTACCTCAGTAAATAGGACATTCAAACCGAAATCAGCAAGTCTAGATACTGAAAGTAAGTTGTAGCCAAGAGATTCAACGAGCATGACATTTTGAATGGAGCTATCGTGTGAGATGGCCACCTTACCAAGGCCAACCACCTTACCCTTTGAATTATCACCAAAGGTGACATATTTTCGAGGGCCGTCATTTTCAGCAAGCGCACGGAACATCTCTTCATCTCCGGTCATATGATCAGTACATCCACTGTCGAGAACCCATTCCTTTCCTCCTGACACATATCCTCGAAGATTTGCCATAAGACCAAAGTGTCTCATTGCATCATCAAGATCGAAGTCACTATCATCATTCTCATCGTAGTATCCATGTTCAACATGATCTTGTGATTCATCATTTCCTAGAGAGAGTGATTCATTAGATAAATGATCATCAAAGTGGTCACTTTTATGAATTCTTATAGATTCGGATATGATATCACCAATGATTCCAACATTTCCTTTAGCATGCATGAGATTAGTAAGCTTAAATAGACAATCACCAAAACTAGGATCACTAGAGTTCATTTTACTCAAGGCAATAGATTTATGGAGAATTTCATCCAAATTTTTCAAGGAATAATCGGGGAATCGTTCCTCAAGAAATTTCCATATAGTATAGGCACAATTAAGAGTAGGTAAACTAGCAATCAAGTTTTTGGGCAATCCTCTAATGATGAGCTCAACGGTTCTAATATTGCGAATCATGTCAATATCTTCATCTAGGGTGGGATGCATAGTATCAACATGAGGTGCACAAGGACTAGCAATATACTTGTTCAAGTGATATTGATTGAAAATCACAAGCATCTCATTTTTCCACTCATGAAAATACTCTCCATCAAGAATAGGCACTCTATGTCTAAGACTCCCTAAAGTAGACACATCCATCTTCCTCCAATGGTGATTAAACCAAGGCAATGGAGACCAATGCTCTGATACCACTTGTAGGATCTAGAAGTAGGTGTGTCTAGAGGGGGGTGATTAGACACTTAGTGCCAAAGTTGCAATTTTTAAGCTTTTCGGTTTGAGTGGAGTTTTAGGCACAATTTCAACATGCACAATACATATCAAGCAAGCATGCAAAGAGTATATGAGTAGCGGAATGTAAAGCATGCAACTTGCAAGAATGTAAAGGGAAGGGTTTGGAGAATTCAAACACAATTGGAGACACGGATGTTTTTCCCGTGGTTCGGATAGGTGGTGCTATCCTACATCCACGTTGATGGAGACTTCAACCCACGAAGGGTAACGGTTGCGCGAGTCCACGGAGGGCTCCACCCACGAAGGGTCCACGAAGAAGCAACCTTGTCTATCCCACCATGGCCATCGCCCACGAAGGACTTGCCTCACTAGCGGTAGATCTTCACGAAGTAGGCGATCTCCTTTCCCTTACAAACTCCTTGGTTCAACTCCACAATCTTGTCGGAGGCTCCCAAGTGACACCTAGCCAATCTAGGAGACACCACTCTCCAAGAAGTAACAAATGGTGTGTTGATGATGAACTCCTTGCTCTTGTGCTTCAAATGATAGTCTCCCCAACACTCAACTCTCTCTCACATGATTTGGATTTGGTGGAAAGAAGATTTGAGTGGAAAGCAACTTGGGAAAGGCTAGAGATCAAGATTCATATGGTAGGAATGGAATATCTTGGCCTCAACACAAGGGTAGGTGGTTCTCTCTCAGAACATATGAGTTGGAAGTGTAGATGTGTTCTGATGGCTCTCTCCACGAATGAAGAGGAGGTGGAGGGGTATATATAGCCTCCACACAAAATCCAACCGTTACACACAATTTACCAATCTCGGTGGGACCGAATCAACAAACTCGGTCGGACCGAAATAGTAAACCTAGTGACCGTTAGAGATTTTCGGTGGGACTGACATGCAACTCGGTAGGACCGATATGGTTAGGGTTAGGGCATAACATAATCTCGGTGAGAACGATTACACAAACTCGGTGAGACTGATTTGGTAATTAGCTAACCAGAGAGTTGGTCAGGTAAACTCGGTGGGACCGATTTGCTCTTTCGGTGAGACCGAAAAGTTACAAAAGGGAAACAGAGAGTTTACATTGCAATCTCGGTGGGACCGATCCGCTCTTTCGGTGAGACCTAAAAGTTACGAAAAGGAAACAGAGAGATTGCAATCCCATCTCGGTGAGACTGAGATCCCTATCGGTAGAACCGAATTGCTAGGGTTTGGCAGTGGCTTATGACAAGTGAAACTCGGTGGCGCCGGATGGAAAGAATCGGTAGGACCGAGTTTGACTTTGGGTTTAGGTCATATGTGGAAATGGGAAAGTAGCTGAGGGTTTTGGAGCATATCATCAAGCACATGGAGCAAAAGGCTCATTAAGCAACACCTCATTCCTCCTTGATAGTATTGGCTTTTCCTATGGACTCAATGTGATCTTGGATCACCAAAAGTGTAAAATGAAGAGTCTTGAGCTTCAAGCTTTAGCCAATCCTTTGTCCTTAGCATCTTGAAGGAGTTCTCACAACCTTTAGTCCATGCCACTCCATTGTTGAACTTATCTGAAATATACTAGATAAAAGTATCAGTCCAACAAGAGATATGTTGACATTAATTACCAAAACCACCTGGGGAGCACTTGTGCTTTCATCAGCGTTCGTCTTCCTCTTGAAGATCCATTTATTTTCTATGGCTTCCCGATCAACGGGCAAGTCAACCAAAGTCCATACTTTGTTCTCATACATGGATCCTATCTCAGATTTCATGGCCTCAAACCATTTCGCGGAATCTGGGCTCATCATCGCTTCCTCATAGTTCGCAAGTTTGTCATGGTCTAGTAACATGACTTCCAGAACAAGATTACCGTAGCACTCTGGTGCGGATCTCACTCTGGTTTACCTACGAGATTCGGTAGTAACTTGATCTGAAGTTACATGATCATCATCATTAGCTTCCTCACTAATTGGTGTAGTAGTCACAGGAACAGATTTCTGGGATGAACTACTTTCCAATAAGGGAGAAGGTACAATTACCTTATCAAGTTCTACTTTCCTCCCACTCACTTCTTTTGAGAGAAACTCCTTCTCTAGAAAGTATCCATTCTCAGCAACGAATGTCTTGCCTTCGGATCTGTGATAGAAGGTGTACCCAACTGTCTCCTTTGGGTATCCTATGAAGACACAATTCTCCGATTTGGGTTTGAGCTTATCATGATGAAACCTTTTCTTATAAGCATCGCAACCCCAAACTTTAAGAAACGACAACTTTGGTTTCTTGTCAAACCACAGTTCATATTGTGTCGTCTCAACGGACTTAGATGGTGTCCCTTTTTAACGTGAATGCAGCTGTCTCTAATGCATGACCCCAAAACGATAGTGGTAAATCGGTAAGAAACATCATAGATTGTACTATATCCAATAAAGTACGGTTATGACGTTCGGACACACCATTATGCTGTGGTGTTCCAGGTGGCACGAATTTGTGAAACTATTCCACATTGTTTTAATTGAAGACCAAACTCGTAACTCAAATATTTGTCTCCGCGATCAGACCGTAGAAACCTTATTTTCTTGTCACGGTGATTTTCCACTTCACTCTGAAATTCTTTGAACTTTTCAAATGTTTCAGACTTATGTTTCATCAAGTAGATATACCCATATCTGCTCAAATCATCTGTGAAGGTCAGAAAATAACGATACCTGCCGCGAGCTTCAACACTCATCGGATCGCATACATCAGTATGTATTATTTCCAATAAGTTAGTTGCTCGCTCCATTGTTCCGAAGAACGGAGTCTTAGTCATCTTGCCCATAAGGCATGGTTCGTAAGCATCAAGTGATTCATAATCAAGTGATTCCAAAATCCCATCAGCATGGAGTTTCTTCATGCACTTTACACCAATATGACCTAAACGACAGTGCCACAAATAAGTTGCACTATCATTATTAACTTTGCATCTTTTGGCTTCAATATTATGAATATGTGTATAACTATGATTGAGATCCAACAAACTATTTTCATTGGGTGTATGACCATTGAAGGTTTTATTCATGTAAACAGAACAACAATTATTCTCTGACTTTAAATGAATAACCATATTACAATAAATATGATCAAATCATATTCATCCTCAATGCAAACACCAAATAACACTTATTTAGGTTCAACACTAATCTCGAAAGTATAGGGAGTGTGCGATGATGATCATATCAATCTTGGAACTACTTCCAACACACATCGTCACTTCACCCTCAACTAGTTTCTGTTCATTCTGCAACTCCCGTTTCGAGTTACTACTCTTAGCAACTGAACTAGTATCAAATACTGAGGGGTTGCTATAAACACTAGTAAAGTACACATCAATAACATGTATATCAAATATACCTATGTTCACTTTGCCATCCTTCTTATCCGCCAATTACTTGGGGTAGTTCCGCTTCCAGTGACCAGTCCCTTTGCAGTAGAAGCACTTAGTCTCAGGTTTAGGTCCACACTTGGGCTTCTTCACTTGAGCAGCAACTTGCTTGCCATTCTTCTTGAAGTTCCCCTTCTTCCCTTTGCCCTTTCCTTGAAACTAGTGGTCTTGTTAACCATCAACACTTGATGCTTTTCTTGATTTCTACCTTCGTCGATTTCAGCATCACGAAGAGCTTGGGAATTACTTTCGTCATCCCTTGCATATTATAGTTCATCACAAAGTTCTACTAACTTGGTGATGGTGACTAGAGAATTCTGTCAATCACTATTTTATCTAGAAGATTAACTCCCACTTGATTCAAGCGATTGTAGTACCCAGACAATCTGAGCACATGCTCACTGGTTGAGCTATTCTCCTCCATCTTTTAGCTATAGAAATTGTTGGAGACTTCATATCTTTCAACTCGGGTATTTGCTTGAAATATTAACTTCAACTCCTGGAACATCTCATATGGTCCATGACGTTCAAAACGTCTTTGAAGTCCCGATTCTAAGCCGTTAAGCATGGTTCATTAAACTATCAAGTAGTCATCATATTGAGCTAGCCAAACGTTCATAACGTCTACATCTGCTCTTGCAATAGGTCTGTCACCTAGCGGTGCATGAAGGACATAATTCTTCTGTGCAGCAATGAGGATAAACCTCAGATCACGGATCCAATCCGCATCATTGCTACTAACATCTTTCAACTTAGTTTTCTCTAGGAACATATAAAAATTAAACAGGGAGCAACATCGCGAGCTATTGATCTACAACATAAATATGCTAATACTACCAGGACTAAGTTCATGATAAATTTAAGTTCAATTAATCATATTACTTAAGAACTCCCACTTAGATAGACATTCCTCTAATCTTCTAAGTGATCACGTGATCCATATCAACTAAACCATGTCCGATCATCATGTGAGATGGAGTAGTTTCAATGGTGAACATCGCTATGTTGATCATATCTACTATATGATTCACGCTCGACCTTTCGGTCTCCGTGTTCCGAGGCCATATCTGTTATATGCCAGGCTCGTCAAGTTTAACCTGAGTATTCCGCGTGTGCAACTGTTTTGCACCCGTTGTATTTGAACGTAGAGCCTATCACACCCGATCATCACGTGGTGTCTCAGCACGAAGAACTTTTGCAACGGTGCATACTCAGGGAGAACACTTATACCTTGATAATTTAGTGAGAGATCATCTTATAAAGCTACCGCCGAACTAAGCAAAATAAGATGTATAAAAGATAAACATCACATGCAATCATAATATGTGACATGATATGGCCATCATCATCTTGTGCCTTTGATCTCCATCTCGAAAGCAGATCTCCATCGTCACCGGCATGACACCGTGATCTCCATCATCTTGATCTATATCAATGTGTCGTCACATGGTCATCTCGCCAACAATTGCTCTTGCAACTATTGCTATCGCATAGCGATAAAGTAAAGCAATTATTTGGCGCTTGCATCTTATGAAATAGAGATACAACCATAAGGTTTTTGCCAGTTGCCGATAACTTCAATAAAACATGATCACCTCATACAACAACTTATATCTCATCACGTCTTGACCATATCACATCACAACATGCCCTGCAAAAACAAGTTAGACGTCCTCTACTTTGTTGTTGCAAGTTTTACGTGGTTGCTACGGGCTGAGCAAGAACCGTTCTTACCTACGCATCAAAACCACAATGGTTGTTTGTCAAGTTGGTGCTATTTTAACCTTCGCAAAGACCGGGCATAGCCACACTCGGTTCAACTAAAGTTGGAGAAACTGACACCCGCTAGTCACCTGTGTGCATAGCACGGCGGTAAAAACAGTCTCGCGTAAGCGTACGCGCAATGTCGGTCCGGGCCGCTTCATCCAACAATACCGCCGAACCAAAGTATGACATGCTGGTAAGCAGTATGACTTATACCGCCCACAACTCACTTTTGTTCTACTCGTGCATATGACATCTACGCATAAAACCTGGCTCGGATGCCACTGTTGGGGAACGTAGTAATTTCAAAAAAATTCCTACGCACACGCAAGATCATGGTGATGCATAGCAACAAGAGGGGAGAGTGTTGTCCATGTACCCTCGTAGACCGAAAGCGGAAGCGTTAGCACAACGCGGTTGATGTAGTCGTATGTCTTCACGATCTGACCGATCAAGTACCGAACGCACGGCACCTCCGAGTTCAGCACACGTTCAGCCCGATGACGTCCCTCGAACTCCGATCCAGCTGAGTGTTGAGGGAGAGTTTCGTCAGCACGACGGCGTGGTGACGATGTTGATGTTCTACCGATGCAGGGCTTCGCCTAAGCACCGTACAGTAATATCGAGGTGGAATATGGTGGAGGGGGGCACCGCACACGGCTAAGAGATCAATGATCAATTGTTGTCTCTTTAGGTTGCCCCCTTCCCCCGTATATAAAGGAGTGGAGGAGGAGGAGGGCCGTCCCTCTCTATGGCGCGCCCTAGGGGAGTCCTACTCCCACCAGGAGTAGGATTCCTCCTTTCCTTGTAGAACTAGGAGCCGTTCCAAGTAGTAGGAGTAGGAGGGAAGGAAAGGGAAGGGAAAAGGAGAAGGACGGAAGGGGGCGCCCCCCTCCCTAGTCCAATTCGGACCAGCCCATGGGGAGGGGTGCGGCCACCCTTTGAGGCCTTTCTCTCCTTTCCCGTATGGCCCATTAAGGCCCAATATGAATTCCCGTAACTCCCTGGTACTCTCGAAAATACCTGAATCACTCGGAACCTTTCCGATGTCCGAATATAGTCGTCCAATATATCGATCTTTACGTCTCGACCATTTTGAGACTCCTCGTCATGTGCCCGATCTCATCCGGGACTCCGAACTCCTTCGGTACATCAAAACACATAAACTCATAATATAACCGTCATCGAAACTTTAAGCGTGCGGACCCTACGGGTTCAAGAACTATGTAGACATGACCGAGACACGACTCCGGTCAATAACCAATAGGGGAACCTAGATGCTCATATTGGCTCCCACATATTCTATGAAGATCTTTATCGGTCAGACCGCATAACAACATACGTTGTTCCCTTTGTCATCGGTATATTACTTGCCCGAGATTCGATCGTCGGTATCTCAATACCTAGTTCAATCTCATTACCGGCAAGTCTCTTTACTCGTTCCGTAATACATCGTTTCGCAACTAACTCATTAGTTGCAATGCTTGCAAGGCTTAAGTGATGTGCATTACCAAGAGGGCCTAGAGATACCTCTCCGACAATCGGAGTGACAAATCCTAATCTCGAAATACGCCAACCCAACAAGTACCTTCGGAGACACCTGTAGAGCACCTTTATAATCACCCAGTTATGTTGTGATGTTTGGTAGCACACAAAGTGTTCCTCCGGTAAACGGGAATTGCATAATCTCATAGTCATAGGAACATGTATAAGTCATGAAGAAAGCAATAGTAACATACTAAACGATCAAGTGCTAAGCTAACGGAATGGGTCAAGTCAATCACATCATTCTCCTAATGATGTGATCCTGTTAATCAAATGACAACTCATGTCTATGGCTAAGAAACTTAACCATCTTTGATCAACGAGCTAGTCAAGTAGAGGCATACTAGTGACATACTGTTTGTCTATGTATTCACACATGTATTATGTTTCTGGTTAATACAATTCTAGCATGAATAATAAACATTTACCATGATATAAGAAAATAAATAATAACTTTATTATTGCCTCTAGGGAATATTTCCTTCAAATAGAACAACCATTATTCTCTGATTTAAATGAATAACCGTCTCGCATCAAACAAGATCTAGATAAAATGTTCATGCTTAACGCTGGCACCAAATAACAATTATTCAGATCTAAAACTAACCCCGAAGGTAGATGTAGAGGTAGCGTGCCGACGGCGACCACATCGACTTTGGAACCATTTCCCACGCGCATCGTCACGTCGTCCTTAGCCAATCTTCGCTTAATCTTAGCCCCTGTTTCAAGTTGCAAATATGAGCAACAGAACCAATATCAAATACCCAGGCGCTACTACAAGCATTAGTAAGGTACACATCAATAACATATATATCAAATATACCTTTCACTTTACTCCATCCTTCTTATCCGCCAAATAATTGGGGCAGTTGCGCTTCCAATGACCAGACCCCTTGCAGTAGAAGCACTCAGTCTTAGGCTTAGGTACAGGCTTGGGCTTCTTCACTTGAGCAGCAACTTGCTTGCCGTTCTTCTTGAAGTTCCCCTTCTTCCCTTTGCCCTTCTTCTTGAAACTAGTGGTCTTGTTAACCATCAACACTTGATGCTCCTTCTTGTTTTCTACCTCCGCAGCCTTTAGCATTACGAAGAGCTCGAGAATTGTCTTATCCATCCCTTGCATATTATAGTTCATCACGAAGTTTTTGTAGCTTGGTGGCAGTGATTGAAGAACTCTGCCAATGACACTATCAACCGGAAGATTAACTCCCAGTTGAGTCAAGTGATTGTGGTACCCAGACTTTCTAAGTATATGCTCACTGACAGAACTATTCTCCTTCATTTTGCAGCTATACAACTTATTGGAGACTTCATATCTCTCAATCCGGGCATTTGCTTGAAATATTAACTTCAACTCCTGGAACATCTCATATACTCCATGACGTTCAAAATGTCGTCGAAGTCACGGTTCTAAATCGTAAAGCATGGCACACTAAACTATCGAGTAGTCATCAGCTTTGCTCTGCCAGGCGTTCATAACGTTCGGCGTTGCTCCTGCAGCGGGTCTTGCACCTAGCGGTGCTTCCAAGATGTAATTCTCATGTGCAGCAATGAGGATAATCCTCAAGTTACGGACCCAGTCCGTGTATTTGCTACCATCATCTTTCAACTTAGCTTGCTCTAGGAACGCATTAAAATTCAATAGAACAGTAGCACTGGCCATTTATCTACAATAACATAGACATGCAAAATACTATCAGGTACTAAGTTCATGATAAATTGAAGTTCAATTAATCATATTACTTAAGAACTCTCACTTAGATAGACATCCCTCTAATCATCTAAGTGATCATGTGATCCATATCAACTAAACCATGTTCGATCATCACGTGAGATGGAGTAATTTTCAATGATGAACATCATTATGTTGATCATATCTACTATATGATTCATGCTCGACCTTTCGGTCTCAGTGTTTCGAGGCCATGTCTGCATATGCTAGGCTCGTCAAGTTTAACCCGAGTATTCTGCGTGTGCAAAACTGGCTTGCACTTGTTGTATGTGAACGTAGAGCTTATCACACCCGATCATCACGTGGTGTCTCGGCACGACGAACTATCGCAACGGTGCATACTCAGGGAGAACACTTGTACCTTGAAATTTAGTGAGATATCATCTTATAATGCTATCGTTGTACTAAGAAAAATAAGATGCATAAAAAGATAAACATCACATGCAATCAAATAAGTGATATGATATGGCCATCATCATCTTGTGCCTTTGATCTCCATCTCCAAAGCACCGTCATGATCACCATCGTCACCGGCTTGACACCTTGATCTCCATCGAAGCATCGTTGTCGTCTCGCCAACTATTGCTTCTACGACTATCGCTACCACTTAGTGATAAAGTAAAGCAATTACATGGCGATTGCATTTCATACAATAAAGCGACAACCATATGGCTCCTACTAGTTGCCGATAACTGTTACAAAACATGATCATCTCACACAACAATTTATATATCATCATGTCTTGACCATATCGCATCACAGCAAGCCCCGAAAAAACAAGTTAGACGTCCTCTACTTTGTTGTTGCAAGTTTTACGTGGCTGCTGCAGGCTTCTAGCAATAACCATTCTTACCTACGCATCAAAACCACAACGATTTTTTGTCAAGTGTGTTGTTTTAACCTTCAACAAGGACCGGGCATAGTCAAACTCGATTCAACTAAAGCTGGAGAAACAGACACCCACTAGCCACCTGTATGCGAAGCACGGCGGTAGAACCAGTCTCATGAACGCGGTCATGTAATGTCGGTTTGGGCCGCTTCATCCAACAATACCGCCGAATCAAAGTATGGTAAGCAGTATTGTTGGGTTCTACGGTAGGGTGCGTCGAGTGCAAATTAAAATTTCCTACGCGCAGAACAACCAAGAACATGCTACGGGAGATGGATCGCAGTTCGTTACCACTAGACGTGCAGTGCCGTGCATCGGAAGAAGAGTTGGGGCAGCGCGTCTGCGTGGATCGTCCCCTCCTCGTCCAATCTCCCTCGAACAGCCGGTCAGCAGTTCCCACGTACAGGTTTGTCGGAGCGGCGCAAGTGCACCGCCTCTAACAGTATCTGCGCGTGCAGGAGGAACGTTGTGTGGCGGACTTCTAGGTCCGATCACACAATCGGCGGCAAGTGGAGGTGGCTATTCGCAACACATGCAAACCCTAGTGACAACACCGAAGCGATCAACCGCATGAGTGTGTTGCACACCACTTTATATAGGCGTCCGTCGCGGGCTGAACATTTGGGCCTCGCATGAACCCTAAAGCCCATAAGTCTACTTGGCCACAATCTGAATACAACTCGAATCACATCCGACCAGTGTCCTCGGATCCGACCTTGTAGGTTCCTTCCCTTAAGTACGCAAACCCTTAGGTTCAAGCCGGCTCAGTCGCAGTTCGGATCACCTCCGAACTACATGGCTGGCAGCGGCCTCTAGCAAGGTGCGCCGACCACCAAGCAGACGATGAAGCTGGTTAGGCGAACCTGTACATCATACTTCCATTCCTTTTGCCACACGATATATGTTGTCGGGGTCAAGGCGAGTCTGTCATCCTTGTGCTAGCCCGACCTCTTTCTCGTTCCAGTGATGCCGACCACAAACCAGATTATCTCATAATCCTTGTCGCATAGCCATGCTTATCCTGGTCGGATCACACGAGGGGCCCAGAGTATATCTCTCCTGATCGGAGGGGCAAATCCCATCTTGCTCGACCATGTCTCGCAGCATGGGTCTGGACAAGCCTGAAACCTACCTTTGTAACTACCCAGTCACGGAGGAGCGTTTAGTTGGCCCAAAGCAAGTCTGTCACCATCCCGAGTACATGTGCCAGCTCAGGTCTTAGGACATAGAACGTATGTTGTACTAGAGACTCACAGATGACATATCGCTGTGTCTCATAGTTGGGTCTGTCCGACTCAGACCTTATCTCGACTCAGATCCGACTATGTCGAATCCGACCATATCCTACCAAGTCCATATTATCCGGTTAGCATCCAATGCTACATGGCTAGTGAGACAAGCCATCGACCGTGTCATATGCTAGTCTAGTTGGTTGCGCGTCCACACAGCCCTTTCGACTAGGGACCTTTTAGGAAAGTCATCATACAATGCATAGTCCCACAAACAAGTCACGTAGTTTCTGATACACATCATTGATAATGTCCAAGGACTATCTTTATTCATAAACACATAGGAAATATCATCATACATGATTGCCTCTAGGGCATATCTCCAACAGTCTCCCACTTGCACTAGAGTCAATCAAATAGACATTGAATGCCCATAGCTCTAATGTGCCCCTCATGCTTGGGTTATGGAAGCGACATAGTCAATGGATCTGCAACATTTGCATCCGTGTGAATTTTGCATAACTCTACATCACCATTCTTCACGATCTTTCATATCAGGTGATATTTCCGATCTATGTGTCTGACCTTGTGGTGATTCCTCAGCTCCTTGGCTTGTGCGATGGCACCAGAATTATCACAATAAAGGTCCAACGGTTTTACCGAGGCTAGGAAAATACCAAGATCATCCAGAAATTGCCGGATCCAAACACCTTCCTTTGCAGCTTCACAAGTCGCAATGTATTCGGCTTCTGTGGTAGAATCGGCCACCGTATCTTGCTTGGAACTCATCCAGCTCACTGCTCCTTCATGACGTACACGAATCCGGACTGTGATCGACAATCATCTATGTCGGTTTGGAAACTAGCATCGACATAACCCCTTACGACGAGCTCTTCCTCACCTCCATAAACTAGGAACATCTCTTTAGTCCTTTTCAGGTACTTCAAAATAGTCTTTACCGCTGCCCAGTGGCTCTCACCGGGGTTAGCCTAGTATCTGCTTGTTAGGATTATTCCAAAAGCAACATCAGGCCTTGTACATATCATGGCATACATGATAGATCCGATTGCCGAGGCATACGGAATCCTACTCATCCTACTTTGCTCATCAGATGTCGAAGGACTCCGAGTCTCGCTTAGCCTTATACCATGTGAGAGTGGCAAGAACCCTTTCTTCGCCTCACTCATGTTGAACCGCTTCAAAACTTTATCTATGTACGTGCTCTAGCTTAAGACGAGCAGCCTCCTCGATCTATCTCTATAGATCTTAATGCCTAAAATATACACTGCCTTACCAAGGTCCTTCATCGAAAACTTGCCATTCAAAGACTCCTTGACCGAGTTCAGCATCGAAACATTGTTCCCGATCAACAATATGTCATCCACATACAAGATCAAAAACACTATCGAGCTCCCACTTAAATTCTTGTATAAACAAGCGTCCTCTTTGCTTTTGATCAAACTGAGACTAGTGATGACCTCATCAAAACGAATGTTCCAGCTCCGAGATGCTTGCCTCAACCCATAAATGGATCTCTTGATCTTGCATACCTTACTAGTGCTAGTCGGATCAACAAAACCCTCGGGCTATATCATATGCACGTCCTTGGTTAAATTCCCGTGAAGGAAAGCCGTCTTGACATCCATCTGCCATATCTCGTAATCGAAATATGCAGCTATAGCTAGTACGATCCTCACCGACTTCAGCATCGCTACTGTCGGTGTAGTGAAAACTAGGGCTACACTAACCGCCGGGCATGGGCCACGACTTTATGCAATTACACTAAAGAGGATCCATCTTCGCCGACAAGCGCTACATCGGCAAGCAAGACTCAAGCCACCTTCCCGACAAGGAGCATCCTGCCCTGCCAGGGAGGACAGGTACAAGGCAAAAAGAAGCAGCCAAGCCTGAGAACCAGAAGACAAGACGACCGCAAGGCTCCTTGCCGAGGATGCCCACGAGGCCCCGACAAGGCCCCTTGCCAAAGACGGCCGCAAGGCCCCGGCAAGCCTCTTGTCGAGAGCGCTCACAAGGCCCCGGCGAGACCCTTGCCGGGAAGATACGCAAGACCGCAACAAGCCCTTGCCGAGGACATTGGTGGGGCCGCAGCTAGGCCCACACGTGCCAGGACTCCACCGCTGTCCCCATGCAGCTGCCAGCTCAACCAGCTGAGCAAGCGCCCGCGTGGCGACGTGCAGTCTCTACACCGATGCAGCAAGCTCCTGTGTGGTGGCATGCAAGTCTTCCTGAAGACTCCACCACCACGCCAGCCCAGCAACCAGCCGAGGTGGCGCTACAACGCCTCGTCAGCTCGGACGCGCATCAAGGCCAGGCGAGGCGGCGACAGCTGGGACGAGCTTCCTTGTCGTCCCCGATAAAGCAAGGACACCTAAGCAAGACGCATTAAACGCGCCTTGTCATGTAATGCGAGGGATAACCTCGCATCACTACACCCTTTCCACCTCCTGTGTGCCACTGTGGCAACCCCTTTCCCTATAAAAGGAGGCCTAAGGCGACCAGGAGGGGGATTCGGCTTTTTGGAGTTCCTCACGCCCCATTGCTAGTTCAAGAACACAGATAAACAATCCACCAAAGTAGGAGTAGGGTTTTACGCATCCTCGCGGCCCGAACCTGGATAAAGGAACCGTGTGCTATCTGTTTGATCCGCTCTTCTCACGACCCCGTGCCCCGCAACCGTAGTAGGGATTCTTGTGATCCCATAGGTGTAGTTCCCACCGACATCTCTGGCGCGCCAGGTAGGGGGAGCAATTGTGAGAATCTGGTCTAGCAGTAGACCCAGCTGTTCTTCATCGCCATGGCTCCTAAGAAGTAGGCGGCCAAAAGAACGACGCCAGTGCGGCAACAGAAAAGCTAAGTCATGCGAAACTTTAGATATTTCCTTTTTATATAAGGTTATTCCCCTCGGAGATCTCGTTCTTTGTATGGAAAACCTGAACGCAAAGGGGCTCCCGCAATTGGCAACGCCCTTGTTCTGTTTCGAGTCCGCTCAACAGCTCAAGCGGCTGCGTCGAGAGTGGCAGGGTAGCCTTCCGCAATTGGCAACGCTTTCGATTCTGACTCGAGTCAATCTCGACAGTTCGAGCAGCCGCGTTAAGGGCGGTAAGGTGGTTCGCACGGCGTCAAGCACACCCGGCAGGCCATTGGGGATCCGTCCCCAAGACGCCGCCCTGGGTTTACGCGCCGGCAAGCCTACCCGATAAACGTAGGGTGGAGGTACAAAGAGAGGTTGAACAGGAAGATAGCATGCACTATTTATTCGAGATTTCTGCATAGACCTGTATGCTAAGGAACCTTCTCGGGGCTGCACTCCATGTTGCCCCGAGTCCGCTCGGCAATTTGTGCGGTTGCGCTAGAGCCAAGAAGGCAAACCTTTCCGGGAGGCGACGTTCCCGAATAGCCGCTAAGGGCCCATTCCCTCAAGCGCTGCTGGCTGGATCGTATGCACCGGAAAGCATTCCAGCAGGCATAGGGAATATGTAGCAGAAGTCAAAATTTACAAGTGAGTTAAGTGCACTTCAGATGCTAATCACTTGTCATGTTTAAACACAGTTATGGCCCGGGGGCTGGAAACGCCCTTAGGACCAATATTCTTGGTGTCAAGAACGACGAACTTCTTCGCCATAAGCCTTTCCGGCAACGATCTTGCCGGGAGCCGGTGTCAAGAACAACAAAGTTCTTCGCCATAAGCCTTCCCGATGATGAACTTGCCGGGGGTCGGTGTCAAGGACAACGAAGTTCTTCGCCATAAGCCTTCCTAGCGGTGTCAAGAACTCTGGAGTTCTCCACTGAAATCGGGCATCGAGAATATCAAAGTTCTCTGCTGAAGATAAAAGCCTTCCCGGCAACAAGCTTGCCGGAAGCCGGCATCCAGAACGTCCAAGTTCTCTGCCAAAGATAAAAGCCTTCCCGGCAACAAGCTTGTCGGAAGCCGGCATCGAGAACGCCAAAGTTCTCTGCTGAAGATAAAAGCCTTCCTGGCGACGAGCTTGCCGGAAGCCGACATCGAGAACGTCAAAGTTCTCTGCTGAAGATAAAAGCCTTCCTGGCGACAAGCTTGCCGGAAGCCAGCGTCGAGAACGTCAAAAGTCTCCGCGAGGAAGATAAGACTACCCGGCAATAGCCTTGCCGGGAGCAAGAAAGGAAACAAAACCACACTCTAGCATCGAGATCTATAGAGTTCTCTGCTACAAAATTTCCATGGAAGTAGGCTCGGGGGCTGGCAGCTCCTTTGAGTGCAACAACAACTGTGACCCATGCCGAGCTTGGTCCCGTCTCCAGTGTCGAATTCATGAAGTTCTCCACTGCAGCCGGGCCCGGGGGCTACTGTCGGTGTAGTGAAAACTAGGGCTACACTAACCGCCGGGCATGGGCCACGACTTTATGCAACTACACTAAAGAGGATCCATGTTCACCGACAAGCGCTACATCGGCAAGCAAGACTCAAGCCACCTTCCCGGCAAGGAGCATCCTGCCCTGCCAGGGAGGACAGATACAAGGCAAAAAGAAGAAGCCAAGCCTGAGAACCAGAAGACAAGACGACCGCAAGGCTCCTTGCCGAGGATGCCCACGAGGCCCCGGCAAGGCCCCTTGCCGAAGACGGCCGCAAGGCCCCGGCAAGCCTCTTGCCAAGGGCGCTCACAAGGCCCCGGCGAGACCCTTGCCGGGAAGATACACAAGACCGCGACAAGCCCTTGCCGAGGACATTGGTGGGCCCGCAGCCAGGCCCACACCTGCCAAGACTCCACCGCTGTCCCCATGCAGCTGCCAGCTCAACCAGCTGAGCAGGCGCCCGCGTGGCGACGTGCGGTCTCTACACCGATCCATCAAGCTCCTGCGTGGTGGCATGCAAGTCTTCCTGAAGACTCCACCACCCACGCCAGCCCAGCAACCAGCCGAGGTGGCGCTACAACGCCTCGTCAGCTCGGACGCGCGTCAAGGCTAGGCGAGGCGGCGACATCTGGGACGAGCTTCCTTGCCGTCCCCGATAAAGCAAGGACACCTAAGCAAGACGCATTAAACGCGCCTTGTCATGTAATGCGAGATAACCTCGCATCACTGCACCCTTTCCACCTCCTGTGTGCCACTGTGGCAACCCCTCTCCCTATAAAAGGAGGCCCAAGGTGACCAGGAGGGGGATTCGGCTTTTTGGAGCTCCTCACGCCCCATTGCTAGTTCAAGAACACAGATAAACAATCCACCAAAGCAGGAGTAGGGTTTTACGCATCCTCGCGGCCCGAACCTGGATAAAGGAACCGTGTGCTATCTGTTTGATCCACTCTTCTCACGACCCCGTGCCCCGCAACCGTAGTAGGGATTCTTGTGATCCCATAGGTGTCATTCCCACCGAAAGCTACCGGCGAGTAAGTCTCGTCGTAGTCAATTCCTTGAACTTGTCCATAACCCTTAGTGACAAGCCGAGCTTTGTGGATCTGAACATTTCCATCCACATCAGTTTTCTTCTTAAAGACCCATTTGCAACCAATTGCTGTTATGCCAGGCGGCGGATCAACCAAGTCTCAGACTTGATTCTCATCCATGGACTTTAACTCGGATCTCATGGCTTCCAGCCATGCCTCGGAATCTAGGCTCACCACCGCTTCCGCATATGTGGCCGGCTCGTCGCTTTCCAGCAACAATACATCACGCACTCTATGCAATCTTTCCGACCTCCGTGGTTCTGGTGCCGCTTCCACTACGGGTTCCCTGACTGACTCCGGTATGATCTCATCACCAGCCGAGCCATCCCCAAGTGGTACTTGAATTTCTTCGAGTCGGACCATCCTCCCACTGGCCTTCCGACTGAGAAACTCTTTCTCAAGGAAAACCCCGTTCCGAGCAACAAACACTTTGTTCTCTTTCCGGTTGTAGAAGCTATATCCCAAGGTTTCCCTCGGATATCCCACGAATATGCATTCGTCCGACTTGGGTGTAAGCTTATTTGACATAAGTCGCTTGACAAATGCTTCACAACCCCAAATCTTTAGAAAAGACAAACTGGGAGTCTTCCAAGTCCACATCTCATGTGGTGTCTTGTCTACGGATTTTGATGGTACCCTGTTAAGTGTGAAAGCTGCAGTTTCTAGAGCATATCCCCAGAATGACAAGGGTAAATCCGATTTGCTCATCATAGATCGAACCATGTCCAACAAGGTACAATTCCTCCGTTCTGACACGTCGTTTCTCTATGGCGTACCCGGAGGTGTGAGCTGAGGTACTATACCTCGGCTTTTCAGATGATCATCAAACTCCTGGCTCATGTACTCACCTCCACAATCAGATCGGAGAAGCTTTATAGTCTTGCCGAGCTGATTCTCATCCTCGTTTTGAAACTCTTTGAACTTTTCAAAAGTTTCCGACTTGTGCTTCATCAAATAGATATATCCATATCTACTCAAGTCGTCGGTAAAAGTCATGAAGTACTGGTAGCCACCTCTGGCAGTTGTGCTCATTGGTCCACACACATCACTCAGTTCCAACATCTCGGACGCCCTCCCGCAACTCTTTGCGAAAGGAGACTTAGTCATCTTGCCGAGCAAGCATGATTCGCATGTCTTGAATGACCCGAAGTCAGACGAAGATAGGAGCCCATCATCATGGAGCTTCTTCATGCATTTCAGACTAATGTGTCCAAGCCGGCAATGCTAGAAGTACATCAGATTTATTTCATTAGGCTTATGCCTCTTGGCATTCACGTTATAGACCGGTTCCTGTTCCAGATTCAATATAAATAGCCCATCAACAATGGGTGTATAGTCGTGGAACATACCATTCAAATAAAACGAACAACCATTGTCCTTTAAATTGAATTCATAACCCTGACTCATCAAACATGAGGTAGAAATACTGTTCCGATTAAGTGCTGGAATGTTATAAGAATTATTCAATTCCAAAATAAATCCAGAAGGAAGCTGGAGCTGCATCGTGCCGACCTCCAACGCGGCAACTCTTGCTTTGTTGCCGACCCTGATGTCAATCTCCCCTTGTGCCACATGCCTAGTTCTTACCAGTCCCTGCATCGAGTTGCAAATATGAACAACCAATTCGGTATCAAATACCCAAGAGCTACTAGGTATGTCAGCAAGGTAAATGTCTATAACATATGCAACAAGTGTACCTTTACCTGAAGAAGCATTTCTGGCCATCTTGCCATGCTCTGCAAGCCACTTGCTATAGTTCCTCTTCCAGTGACCGGTCTCCTTGCAATGATAGCAAATGGTCTTCGAGTCCGGTCCAGACTTCGGCGCAGTGGCGGAGGTTACCGTCTCCGTGCCCTTTGCCTTAGTCTTTTTCTTGGACCAACTCTTCTTGAACTTAGCCGATTTCTGCACCATCAACACTTGATGCGTGCCTTACTTAATATCCTGCCCTGCCACTTTGAGCATCCCATGCAATTCAGTGAGCTTCTTAATCATGCCATGCATATGATAGTTCGAGATGAACGTCCCATAGCTAGGCGGAAGAGATCCCAGAACTGCATCAGTAGCCAGCTCATCCAAGAGCGGGAAGCACAACCTATCCAAAGCTTGCACATATCCGATCATCTTGATCACATGTGGGCTCAGTGGATCACCTTCCTTTAGCTTGCAATCCATCAAGGATCGCCAGACATTGAACCTTTCAGTCCTAGCCTGTGTCTGAAACATGCTCTTGAGACTCTCGATCATCTCGTAAGCCTCAACATTTTCGAAATGCTGTTGCAAATCGGGCTCCATACAAGCCAACATCAGACAGCTGATCTCCGTTGATTCATCAACGAGTTTCTGGTAGGCATTCTTAGTTGTGGTATTAGCATTATCGGCAGGTTCCTCTGGAAGTGGATCCTCTAGAACATGTTCCTTTTTATCATGCTTGAGAACAATTCTCAGATTTCTATACCAGGTGGTAAAGTTTGTTCCATTCAGTTTATCCTTTTCCAGAATTGATTTCAATGCAAAGTTGGGTTGAGCAGGTGTTGCCATTGATCTACAACGGAAAAAATATGCAATCACTAAGCAATGTGTTTATGTAGAGTAATTCTAGCCTTAAACAGAAATACTCCCACTGAAGTCAGCATCCCTCCGCAAACTCTCAGTGATTCAGGATCCGACTAGCACATGTGACTAGTGAGCTTTAGCATCACTGCTAGACAACATGCCTATCCGGTAAGCAACTCCTTGCTAATCATATCTCTATACGACTCCTGTCGGTCAGGTAGGTATCTTATACCCCGGCTCCCGACCTCCTTTGCCACAAGGCCCAAAACCGTTTTGATTGCCTTGTCAAGTTAACCTAATGCAGTGCATGTCCGTGTCTGACACGAACCCTTCAGTTCAAGGACACCTAGCAGCACCCCAATTTTATGAGCCCACTACTAGACGTACTTGACGTGCGAAGGTGCAACATCGGGAATGGCAAATTGCTTGATATTAACGAGGGATCTTTCTACCATTCTAACATGTATAGAAAACAAGAAGCATAGCAATCACAAATAAACATATATTGTGAAATAGATGGCTCCTTCATGGATGTTCTTCCAGGTCGGCTCTGACTCCGATGACCATCTAGGAACTCCATCTTGTTTGTCACGCCCGGACGCCAAGCCACTAACCCGATCTCTATTATCCAACTACTACAACTAGTAATGAATTTTACATAGTCACAAGTCGACACGCAGGTCATTATACAATATAATGGCAGCATTTTGGCTCCCGCCGGCTGACAAACATGAGCAGGCCATGTATAAGTTACACACATGCATCACATACACATGAGCCATACTATTCACATCAAACCTGCAAAACAAAGTTACGCATAGAATCACATTCTATCGGCTTGAGTGATCGTGTACGAAATACAAGGCACTACGCTCACGCGGCGAGTCCGATTCGGATTTACGTTTCACTGTTAACCCCGATGGCGGATACCAACCGGTAGGGGTAGGTTGTGTCACGACCTCACGACTCCGATCATCAGAAAACATAGCCACATCGATCCCCATGTGCAGTTGATCTCATCAACCGTGCACACAGCCGATCTCATCAATGACAACAGATCTCATCTGCCGCCTCCACATATCTAATATGCATACGAGCTGGATCCAAATCCTATAGCAGAGGATCCGATACCACTGTTGGGTTCTACGGTAGGGGCGTCGACTGCAAATTAAAATTTCCTACGCGCAGAACAACTAAGAACATGCTACGGGAGATGGATCATAGTTCGTTACCACTAGACGCACAGTGCCATGCAGCAGAAGAAGAGTTGGGGCAGCGCATCCACGTGGATAGTCTCCTCCTCGTCCGATCTCCCTCGAACAGCCGGTCATCGGCTCCCACGTACATGTTCGCCGGAGCGGCGCAAGTGCACCGCCTCTAACGTTATCCGCGCGTGCAGGAGGAATGTCGTGCGGCGGACTGCTAGGTCCGATCACACAACCATCGGCGAGTGGAGGGGGCTATTCGCAACACGTGCAAACCCTAGTGACAGCGCCGAAGCGATCAATCGCATGAGTGTGCCGCACCCCACTTTATATAGGCATCCGTCGCGGGCTCAACATTTGGGCCTCACACGGACCCTAAAGCCCATAAGTCTACTTGGCCACAATCCGAATATAGCTCGGATCACATCCGACCAGTGTCCTCGGATCCGACCTCGTAGGTTCCTTTCCTTAAGCGCGTGATCCCTTAGGTTCAAGCCAGCTTAGTCGCAGTTCGGATCACCTCCGAACTACATGGTTGGCAGCGGCCTCTAGCAAGGCGTGCCGACCACCAAGCAGACGATGAAGCTGGTTAGGCGAACCTGTACATTATACGTCCATTCCTTTTGCCACATGATATATGTTGTCGGGCTCAAGGCGAGTCTGCCATCCTTGTGCTAGCCCGACCTCTTTCTCGTTCCAGTGATGCTGACCACAAACCAGATTATCTCATAATCCTTGTCGCACGGCCATGCTTATCCTGGTCGGATCACACGAGGGGCCCAGAGTATATCTCTCCTGATCGGAGGGGCAAATCCCATCTTGCTCGACCATGTCTCGCAGCATGGGTCTGGACAAGGCTGAAACCTACCTTTGTAACTACCCAGTCACAAAGTATCGTTTAGTCGGCCCAAAGCAAGTCTGTCACCATCCCGAGTACATGTGCCAGCTCAAGTCTTAGGACATAGAACGTATGTTGTACTAGAGACTCACAGATGACATATCGCTGCGTCTCATAGTTGGGTCTGTCCGACTCGGACCTTATCTCGACTCGGATCTGACTATGTCGAATCCGACCAGATCCTTCCAAGTCCATATTATCCGGTTAGCATCCAATGCTACATGGCTAGTGAGACCAAGCCATCGATCGTGTCATATGCTAGGCTAGTTGGCTGCGCGTCCACACATCCCTTTCGACTAGGGACCTTTTGTACGGTCATCATACAATGCATATTCCCACAAACAAGTCACGTACTTGCTGATACTCATCATTGATAATGTCCAAGGACTATCTTTATTCATAAACACATAGGAAATATCATCATACATGATTGCCTCTAAGACATATCTCCAACAAGTATAACTATTATTGCCCACAACTCTTTGTGTTCTACTCGTGCATATAACATCTAAGCATAGACCTGGCTTGGATACCACTGTTGGGGAACGTAGTATTTCAAAAAAATTCATACAATCACGCAAGATCTATCTTGTAGAAGCATAGCAATGAACGGGGAGAGTGTGTCTACGTACCCTCGTAGACCGAAAACGGAAGCGTTTAGTAACATGGTTGATGTAGTCGAACGTCTTCGCGATCCAACCGGTCCAAGTACCGAACGCACGACACCTCCGCGATCTGCACACGTTCAGCTCGGTGACGTCCCTCGAACTCTTGGTCCAGTTGAGGCCGAGGGAGAGTTTCGTCAGCACGACGACGTGGTGACGGTGATGATGAAGTTACCGGCGCAGGGCTTCGCCTAAGCACTACAATGATATGATCGAGGTGTGTATCTGTATAGGGGGGCACCGCACACGGCTAAAATATCAACTTGTGTGTTCTAGGGTGCCCCCCTCCCCGCGTATATAAAGGAGGGAGGGAGGAGGAGGCCAGCCAGAGGTGGCGCGTCCAAGGGGGGGGAGTCCTACTCCAAGTAGGATCCCCCCTTTCCTACTCCCACAATGAGAAGGGGGGAAGGAGGAGGAGAAGAGAAGGAAAGGGGGGTGCGCCCCCTAGCCCTAGTCCAATTCGGTTTGGACTAGGGGGGCGCCACTCCTTGGCATGCCTTCTCTCTTCCACCACTAGGCCCATGAGGCCCAATAACTTCCCGGGGGGGGGGGGGGTCCGGTAACCCCCGGTACTCCGAAGCTTATCCGAAACGACCCGAACCATTCCGGTGTCCGAATGTAACCTTCCAATATATGAATCTTTATGTATCGACCATTTCGAGACTCCTAGTCACGTTCGTGATCTCATCCGGGACTCCGAACAACCTTCGGTACATCAAATCACATAACTCATAATACAAATCGTCATCGAACGTTAAGCGTGCGGACCCTACGAGTTCGAGAACTATGTAGACATGACCGAGACACATCTTCGGTCAGTAACCAATAGCAGAACCTGGATGCTCATATTGGCTCCTACAAATTCTACGAAGATCTTTATC
Organism: Aegilops umbellulata; assembly: GCA_032464435.1. Lineage (NCBI taxonomy): Eukaryota > Viridiplantae > Streptophyta > Magnoliopsida > Poales > Poaceae > Aegilops > Aegilops umbellulata. Next base: position 224,473,697 of record CP136059.1, on the reverse strand, counting down.
AGTCAAACCGCACAATAACATACGTTGTTCCCTTTGTCATCGGTATGTTGTTTGCCCGAGATTCGATCGTCGGTATCATCATACCTAGTTCAATCTCGTTACCGGCAAGGCTCTTTACTCGTTCCGTAATGCATCATCCCGCAACTAACTCATTAGTCACGTTGCTTGCAAGGCTTATAGTGATGTGCATTACCGAGAGGGCCCAGAGATACCTCTCCGACAATCGGAGTGACAAATCCTAATCTCGATCTATGCCAACTCAACAAACACCATCAGAGACACCTGTAGAGCATCTTTATAATCACCCAGTTACGTTGTGACATATGATAGCACACTAAGTGTTTCTTCGGTATTCGGGAGTTGCATAATCTCATAGTCATAGGAACATGTATAAGTCATGAAGAAAGCAATAGCAATAAACTAAGAGATCATAGTGCTAAGCTAACAAATGGGTCTTGTCCATCACATCATTATCTAATGATGTGACCCGTTCATCAAATGACAACACATGTTTATGGTTAGGAAACTTAACCATCTTTGATTAATGAGCTAGTCTAATAAAGGCATACTAGGGACATTCTGTTTGTCTATGTATTCACACATGTACTAAGTTTCCGGTTAATACAATTCTAGCATGAATAATAAATATTTATCATGATATAAGAAAATATAAATATTAACTTTATTATTGCCTCTAGGGCATATTTCCTTCACTCCAATGCATCGGATTTAGCTCGGTCATCCCACTTATCGTTTCTACCAGTTATTATCCATCATCGACGTAGCCCACCCAGCCAACAATAATCGGATCGCTACTCCCCAAGCCAAGCCGGTCGTTCTATCCGTAATCCAGTTGTGCAAGTGTAAGCCGCACGAAGAACTATCCAAACAAGCACCGACCCGTTGCCTGAGGAATTTCCTAATTGATGCTCATTGTGTTAGGTTGTACGCATACAACAAGCAAGCAAGCAAAATAGTGGGATGTCCCATTTAGCATCTCTAGCGTAGGGTTTTTATACTGGTTTTGGGAACCTTTCTCAACAAGGTTTTCGGTTTTGCGAACCGTCTATGAGGTTCCTGAACGGGTTTTTTCTTTTCCTTTTCTTTTTCCCTTTTCCAGATTCTTTTTCATTTCCCTCCTTTTTCCTTTTTGTTTTTGTTTCTTTTCTAAAAAATGTTTGTAAATTTCAGAATTTTTTTTTAAAAAAACATATCTTTTAAAACAAAAAATGTCCCCATTTTGAAATACCGTACACAAATTCATAAAATATTAATATAAGAAATGTTCCTACTTTTCAAACAATTTCGGAAGTTCAAAAAGTATTCTTGTTTTCAATTTTGTCCACAAATTTGGAATATGTTCGTGATTTTCAAAATACATTTGCAAAATTAAAAAAATGTTCACTTTCTCCAAGTTCTGATCGGAGTTTCAAAAAAATTCACAGGTGCAAGAAAGATCGCCTTTTAATTTTTGTATTCATGTATTAAATTTTTTTAATCTTATTTAGGATTTTAAAATTGTTGTTGGTTTCAAAATGTTGCTCTGAAAATAAAAAAATGTACATGTTTTCAAAATTTGTCCAGAATTATCAAATTGTTCTTGGTTTCAAAAAATATTCTCAATATTCCAAATGTATGCATTTTAAAAACAATTCAGTTTTTTCAAAAATGTTCATGCTTTTATAAATACGTTTTTTTAAAAGCAACTCATTCATTGGTTAGATTTGCAAACATTATTCATTTTTCAAGAGTTAACTAACATTGTCCAATAAATGTTCGGAATATATATATCTAAAAAGGGCCTAGATTCTGCGTTGTAGTTAGTCTGAACCTTGCACGCTCCTCATTTTTCACTAACGTTTGTCAGCCCCACTTGTTAGCTAGTCTCCTTGACGTGCCCGAGAGATCGACTCCTCGCCAGGACGCCACTGCCTTTTGTGATTTTCTTTACATGCCACCGCTGTGTGCTGATGCCGTTGTCTCTCCTGTCGTGACTATATATCGTTGCATGCGAGTGTTCGTTCAGTCTCACTGAAGGATCCCCTCCCACCTGTAGCTAATGGGGCGGCCCATATTCGATGTTTTTTGTTCATTTTATTTCAATTGCCTTCGCTGTGCTTGTTCGCTGGGTTCGTTTCTGTTTTTTTCCTTTAGTTTCTTTAAGCTTTTCTTCAGTTTTTTGTTTTTTTCATGGATCTTCCCAGTTTTGTTTATTTCTTCACTGATTTTCTTCTGATTTTTGAGTTTTCATTGTTTTTTTATTTGGGTTGCTTCCCTTTTCTCAGGCTTTTGTGTTTTCTTTCTTTTTTTCCCCTCGGTTTCGTTTATTCTTTCTTGTTTTTCATCATTTTCTGTTTTCTGTAGGTTTTCATTGTATTTCTACATACATTTTTGGCATATATCTAAAACATTTTTATAATACACATTTAATATTGTTCAAATACAAGATCAACTTTTTTTGAATACATGGCCTCATTTTTTCAATAAATATTTTAGAAATATCATAAGCTTGATTAATATTTTTAAATACAAGATTAATGCTTTTGAATGCCTGGTCAACATTTTTTCTGTACATATTTAACATTTTTCGAATGCTTGATTAACATTGTTTCAAATGCAAGTTTAACATTTTAAAAATACATGCTCAACATTTTTTCTATTCAAATTTAATATTATTCAAATGCTTGATTAACATTTTAATACAAGTTTAACAATTTTTAAATGCATGTTTCACATTTTTTTCAAATACTTGTTTAACATCTTTTTTATTGCTTCAATAACATTTTTCAAATACATGATCAACTTTTTCACAGAAATTATATATATATATATATATATATATATATATATATATATATATATATATTTCATATACATAAGAAAGATTTTCTCTATACACATTTACCATCTTTTAAATGCTTGGTCAACATTGTTTAAATGTTTTATGTAAACTTTTTTTAACGTATGTATTTAGAATATTTGTAAGTATAAACGCAAGTAAAATAAATAAATAAAAAAGAAAAAACATGAAAAACCAAGGCTGTGGCATCCCGCGCCCGGGCCGGCCAATCTTGTGCTCACCTTAACGCGAGTCTTTCCCTACGTCTCGTTATAGGCGAGACATAGAGACGCCACTATCTTTTCATCCACTCGTCGTCCAATCGCCTACGGACGCTCGTAGCAACCGACCCATTAATTAAGGAAATAGGGGTTGGTGAATTCGGCCAGTGCTTTTTGCTATTTTGTTTTCATGGCACTGCTGCGCGGACAGCAAATGGGCGCACTCACTTGTAGTTGGGGAGCTTGCTCACATCTCTTTTACCCATATTTCCCGGTTGCCATTTTCCTTTTATGTATGTTTCTTTCCCGCCGCTTTCTTTCTTTCACTATTTCATTTCTTTTTGTTTGCGCATTGCTAATCTAGAAATAAACAACCAATTGTAGTTTTAATTCCTTGTATAGAGAAACTGGTGCTTTAAAACCGAAAGAAGCAAAGTTTGGTTGAAAAATATCCGTGAATCAATTTCTTCATGATATTAAAAATTGTTTGAGAATTTAAAGAAAATTTGGAATATAATTATTTTATGGATTTCAAAATGTCCATGATTTAAAAAATTGTTAGTCAATTTAGAAAATGTACATAAACTAAACTAAAAAATAGATCTCTAATTTTAAAGTCCTTTTTGATTTCAACAACTGTTCAAGAATTTAAAAAATGCTCGTACATCCGGAAATAGTTCATAAAGTGAGAAAAAAGTTCATCAATTTTGAAAACTATTTTTTTGAGATATCATTCTGAATTAAAAGAATGTTCACAAACTGAAATGTTGTTGACAAAGTTCAAAAAAATTATTCCCAACTTCAAAAAAGATTTTGAATTAAAAATGTATTTGTGACTTGGACTACTATTTGTGGGCTTACAAAAAAAAAAGTACAGATTTTTTTTGTGAATTTAGAAACTGTTCACAAATTCGAAAAATATCTGAGAGTTCCAAAAATTTCATGGTTTCTCTTAATTCAAAAAATGTACTAGAATTGGAAAATTATTTGCGTTTTTGAAAAACTTCATGAATTCAGAAAATGTTAGGGAAGCAAAAATTCGTAAAATTTTAAAATATTTGTGATTTCAAAAAGTGCTCACGAATAAAAAAAAAGTTTGCCAATTCAGAAAATGTTCATGAATGAAAATAGTGTTTGCAGTTGTGAAAAAATCTTCAGTATTTTCAAAAATGCTGGTGATTTGAAAAAAGTTCACAAATTAAAACAACAATTGTGGTTTCGGAGAAGGTCCACGAAATTGAAAAAATCTTCTTGAATTTAAAAGTTTCGTTATTTCTTAAAAAATGCTATTTTGAAAAAATCTGGAGGATTGTCCGTGAATTTTGGAAAATTGTTCGGGATGTTTAAAAAGGAGCATGACTTTGCAAATTTCATGAATTTGAATTGTATTTGCATATTTTGAAAAAATGAACGCAATTTTAAAAAATGGAGCATGACTTTGTAAAATTTATGAATTTGAAAAATATTTGCAAAATTTGAAAAAATGAATGCAATTTAAATTTTTTTCATGATTTTTAGTTTGTAGCAAATTTGAAAAATGTTAGCGAATTAAAAAAACTTTGTTATTTGGAAATAAAATCACCAGTTTTGATTTTCTTCTTCGCTAATTTCTAAAAGAATTCAAGATTTTGAGTAATTTAAGTAATTTTCGAGAATGAAAATCATTCATGATTTTGAATTATTATAAATTTAAAAAGAATTGAACTAAAAAATGTTCATGATATAAAAAGTTCCTATATTTTACAAGATTTGAAAATTGTTTGCCAATTTTTTTGTGTGATTAACTTCATAAGTAAATATTAATTGAAAAATATTCACGAATTTAAAAAGTGCATTAATACCAAACATTTTTACAGATCCAAAATAGTCGTTAAGTTGATGAATGCTCGGGAGTTTAAAAGTATTCATGAATTTAAAAATAAATAAAAAATGAAAAAGAAAAGACCTTTAGAATACCAAGTGAAGACAGGAAAAATGAGTTAGGGAAGGTTCCTGAACCTTCAGAAAACCAATGCTAAACAAGGTCAGAAAAAACCATAAATGGCTCGACCAATATAATTTTGCAGCGTTCTTTGCGGAGACACGATATGTCGCTACACAGTGACTTGGATGATCAATAGGTATTGCGCACAAGAGTGACGAGTATTAGGTTCTCCCAAATTTTGCTACCGCATGCTTTGAGTTGGACCGAGCTATATGTTGTGCGAGACGTGTGATCGATGCGCCCTAAGAAAAAGAGGGCCTTGACCAGATGGCTGGCCTGATAAAAAGAGCAGCATGGCCTACACCATGGACGCGACAGCGACGGAGGAAGTCAAACCTTGGGTCGTGTGTTCACGTTCTTGATATGGATTTCAATTGGGGCATTTGGCATGAAACAACCCGTGTAGCATTATTCGTTTGCATGTTGCAATTGTTGTGGTTTGCGATGCGCTGCCACTACTATTGTACGACTGAACATTCTCATATCAGGACTCGTCATGTTCTTTGCAGTACGGAACGATCTGACATCTGAGCACACGAGTTAAGAGCTTCATTCGCCATAGCACTTGCATCACATACCAACACGCTTGCAGTAATCCCGTCAAGAACTTTACGATTGAAAGCTTACTAAACATGCAATTGTCCCAAAAATCATATCAATACATTTTTAAAGCAAGCTTGATAATTTCAGTTCATCTAATACTTCTATATGCACGGGTTCGTACATAAGAATGCATAAAGATCAAACTAAAATACTAATAGCATAAAAATGTCTCCTTCAACATTTTAGACTTCATGCGGGTTTCGTCTTTGTATTATGTGCAAATAATGATAACTCATTATATCAAACTATTTATCATGGTAAATCAACTGGTAAAATGAGTAAACAAATAACTTTCCATGGCATTCTGTATTTTTTAACCAATGTAACCGTTAGTAGAGTATGTATATTTTCATAAATGCATGCCAACAATGAGAATAATCGTCATTTATAAAACCTAGCACGAAGTTCCCCTAATAAGTAATATCATAACGATTTTCAGTTATGCAATTAACATTATAATATCATAATGGTTGGCCTAGTTTTTTTTGAGACAATAATGGTTGGCCTAGTTTCAAACTTTTTAAAAAAATGCTTAACAATTTCTGAAAATGTGGACAATTTTTAATTTTTTTTAAAATGTCTTTTTTGAAAAGGATGAGATGTGGCAATCATTAAGAAAATGCGTACTACTTTATGTTTTCGCATTATGAAGGAGAGCTAAATGTATATTCGTTTAGAAAGAGAAAGATACAACACCAAATAAGGCACGGCCCATACAACACCGAAAAAGCACTGCTTGATAGAAAAAAAAAACTACATGACGTAAGAGTCATCAATCCATGAGTAGAAGACGACTAAAGCCAACCTAGACTTGAGAAAATGATACTCCCTCCATTCCTAAATATTTGTCCTTTAAGAGATTTCAAGTGGACTACCACATAGAGATGTATATAGACATATTTTAGAGTGTAGATTCACTCATTTTGCTCTGTACGTAGTCACTTGTTGAAATCTCTAGAAAGACAAATATATAAGAACGGAGGAAGTACAACATAAGACATGGCAGTAAAAAACCTCCCACTGCAAAACCTGGAACCCAACTACCATGAGGATGACAAGAACTGTAGAACAAACATCACAAGGACAAACCCGCCACAAGACCTGAGCCAAACCACTTCCACAAGAAAACACGACATCACAAGCAGAGCCTTCCACTACTAGGGAAAACCTTATTCACGGAATCTTAGCAGCAGCACGGTACAGGAAGAGGCGCTAGTGCTAATTAGCAGTAGCGCGTGATCAAAACAGGCGCTACTGCTACTCACTTAGCAGTAGCGCGGCTCGGTGGAACCACGCTCCTACTAAAATCGACCGATAGTTCCCGCCACCCTAGGTTTAGCAGTAGCGCGCTCTTGCTAACCGTGCTACTGCTAATTTTGAAACTGGCCACATGGCGGGCCCCGCTTAGCAGTAGCGCGTGTGCCAGAAGCGCGCTGCTACTATCTTATTAGTAGTAACGCGGTTTACAACTAGTGCTACTGCTAAGCTGCAACATATGCCACCTTTTTTCCTTCCCCTCCCCCTCCCACATCCTCTCTTCCTCACTTTCCCCTACCTCCTCTCTCCCTCACTTTGCTTCTTCCTCACTACTTCTCCCCCCATTACTCTCCTTCCTCTACCTACCTTTCTCTCTCTTTATTACTCCTAGCTAACTACAACACCTCCATTAATGCATCTCCTTTCTCTTTTTCCTACCCCCTTCACTAGTTGAAGTTGTCTCCTCCCAAATTAGCTAGCTAGCTAGGTAGATGTAGCATTTGGTGAAGTGACCTATGTACCCCCTAACTAGATCTAGCTTTGTCAAGAAGAGCTTTGTCCACTTTTGATCTTCCTACTACATCATCATCTCCACCGTGTGCTCGATCTTGAGATAGGTGATTAAAAATTCATGCTTTTGCAAGATTGGGAATATGTGTATGTGTGTGCGATATGACATAATTGGGTGATATGATGGAAATTGTGTGTGTGGCATGAGTTGACGCCGAATTGTGCTTGTGAGTTGCCTATGTTTTGCCGAAATGTCGATTAATTTCCGTTTCGGTGAATTTCGGGCAAACTCTAGATCTATATGTCCTATTTTTAGGGAAGCTCATGCCGAATTTTTGTATGACTTTGATGCATGCACGCATTTTTATAATCAATTTGTTTATTATTACCATGCAGGCGTTCATGATGGTCAGTGGAACGATGGTGGACAGGTGGTTGCGGTCGGCGGTGCAGGACATGAAAGAAAATAACCTGACAGAGGTTTTATGTCCGCGTTGAAGATGCAAAGGAATAGTTTGGCTCGACCCCTATGACGATGGTCGTGTCGAAGCGCACCTGCTCATGACTGGTTTCATGGATGGCTATACTTGGTGGATAATTGAAGATGAGGATGATGATGTTGAGGACGCCGACGGGGCAGGCAATGACGACACGGGGCAAGACGAAGAGATGATCAATAATGGCGGTGGGGAAGAGGCAGGACATGGGGCGGAGAAGGGGCCGGACATGGCGGCGGAGAGAACGTGGACTCCACGCCGCATAGTTCGTCAGTACTAAGTTCAATCGTGTGGGACCCTCATGTTCAAGCACTACTTCGCAAAGAGACGAGTGATGAGAGAGCTGATTCTAGAGTGGAGGCTAAGCTGCAACAACTGGTGGTAGACTCGAACACTCCATTGTATGATGGTTGCAATCCTGAGGTAACCCGCTTGAGTTTCACGCTCCAACTCCTGAAGACGAACGCTAAAAACAAATGGACCGACACTAGCCTCGATGAGCATCTCAAGTACCCAAAGGATGTTCTTCCCGCGGGGAATCTATGTCCTACTAGTGTGGATGAGGCCAAGAAGATCATGTGCCCTCTTGATCTGCCGCAGGTTAGATACCAGGCATGCATCAACGATTGCATAATTTACCGGAAGGAGCACGCAGAAAACACAAGCTGTCCGGTGTGCAATGCTTCTCGATACAAGAAGGCCGGGAAGAAATCTCCCAAGAAAGTTGTACGGTACTTACAGATCACTCCCTATCTCCAGAGGTATTTCGTAGATCCCAAGGAAGCAAAGCTCATGCGCTGGCACTCGGAGAGGAAGAAGCCCGACGATGGAGATGATCTGAAGATGAGACACGTCAAGGATGGAAGCAAGTGGAGAGCGTTGAACGGCTTCTATCGGTATTCCGAATGTGATACAAGGAACATCGTGCTCGACGCGTGTACCGATGGCACGAATCCGTTTGGCAACCAGAACACCAACCATAGCACATGGCCCGTGTTTGTATGGATGTACAATCTCGCCCTAGTTGTGCATGAAGTCAAAGTACATTCACATGAGCATGCTGATTCAAGGGCCGAAACAATCGGGAAATAATATTAATCTGTATCTGGGGCTGCTTCAAGAGGAGTTAGACACATTATGGAAAGCACCGGCCAAGACATGGGACGCCAGCAAAGGCGAGTATTTCTACATGAGAGTCGCGCTGATCACGACGGTGCACGACTATCTCGGTTACAGATATGTTGCAGGCCAGGTGTGCCATGGATATTGTGGATGCACGCGGTGCATGGATGATACGATGTCTCAGCAGCTAATGTCAAGGAAAGATGGCGGGTCTGAGAAAATCATGTACATGGGGCTAAGCTGCAGCAACTGGTGGTAGACTTGAACACTCCATTGTATGATGGTTGCAATCCTGAGGTGACCCGCTTGAGTTTCACACTCCAACTCCTGAAGACAAATGCTAAAAACAAATGGACCGACACTAGCCTCGATGAGCATCTTAAGTACCCAAAGGATGTTCTTCCCGCGGGGAATCTATGTCCTACTAGTGTGGATGAGGCCAAGAAGATCATGTGCCCTCTTGATCTGCCGTAGGTTAGATACCACGCATGCATCAACGATTGCATAATTTACTGGAAGGAGCACGCAGAAAACACAAGATGTCCGGTGTGCAATGCTTCTCGATACAAGAAGGCCAGGAAGAAATCTCCCAAGAAAGTTGTATGGTACTTACCGATCACTCCCTATCTCCAGCGGTATTTCATTGATCCCAAGGAAGTAAAGCTCATGCGCTGGCACTCGGAGAGGAAGAAGCCCGACGATGGATATGATCTGAAGATGAGACACGTCAAGGATGGAAGCAAGTGGAGAGCGTTGAACGGATTCTATCGGTATTTCGAATGTGATGCAAGGAACATCGTGCTCGGCGCGTGTACCGATGGCATGAATCTGTTTGGCAACCAGAACACCAACCATAGCACATGGCCCGTGTTTGTATGGATGTACAATCTCCCCCTGGTTGTGCATGAAGTCAAAGTACATTCACATGAGCATGCTGATTCAAGGGCCGAAACAACCGGGAAATAATATGAATCTGTATCTGGGGATGCTTCAAGAGGAGTTAGACACATTATGGAAAGCACCGGCCAAGATATGGGACGCCAGCAAAGGCGAGTATTTCTACATGAGAGCCGCGTTGATCACGACGGTGCACGACTATCTCGGTTACGGATATGTTGCAGGCTAGGTGTGCCATGGATATTGCAGATGCACGCGGTGCATGGATGATACGATGTCTCAGCAGCTAACGTCAAGGAAAGATGGCGGGTCTGGGAAAATCATGTACATGGGGCTAAGCTGCAGCAACTGGTGGTAGACTTGAACACTCCATTGTATGATGGTTGCAATCCTGAGGTGACCCGCTTGAGTTTCACACTCCAACTCCTGAAGACGAATGCTAAAAACAAATGGACCGACACTAGCCTCGATGAGCATCTTAAGTACCCAAAGGATGTTCTTCCCGCGGGGAATCTATGTCCTGCTAGTGTGGATGAGGCCAAGAAGATCGTGTGCCCTCTTGATCTGCCGTAGGTTAGATACCACACATGCATCAACGATTGCATAATTTACTGGAAGGAGCACGCAGAAAACACAAGATGTCCGGTGTGCAATGCTTCTCGATACAAGAAGGCCGGGAAGAAATCTCCCAAGAAAGTTGTATGGTACTTACCGATCACTCCCTATCTCCAGCGGTATTTCATAGATCCCAAGGAAGTAAAGCTCATGCGCTGGCACTCGGAGAGGAAGAAGCCTGACGATGGAGATGATCTGAAGATGAGACACGTCAAGGATGGAAGCAAGTGGAGAGCATTGAACGGATTCTATCGGTATTTCGAATGTGATGCAAGGAACATCGTGCTCGGTGCGTGTACCGATGGCATGAATCTGTTTGGCAACCAGAACACCAACCATAGCACATGGCCCGTGTTTGTATGGATGTACAATCTCCCCCTGGTTGTGCATGAAGTCAAAGTACATTCACATGAGCATGCTGATTCAAGGGCCGAAACAACCGGGAAATAATATGAATCTGTATCTAGGGCTGCTTCAAGAGGAGTTAGACACATTATGGAAAGCACCGGCCAAGACATGGGATGCCAGCAAAGGCGAGTATTTCTACATGAGAGCCGCGTTGATCACGACGGTGCACGACTATCTCGGTTACGGATATGTTGCAGGCCAGGTGTGCCATGGATATTGCGGATGCACGTGGTGCATGGATGATACGATGTCTCAGCAACTAACGTCAAGGAAAGATGGCGCGTCTGGGAAAATCATGTACATGGGGCATCGAAGATGGCTCGATCAGGATGACCCGTGGAGAAACCGTGGAGATCTATTCAATGGTCACGCTGAGCATCGAGGACCTCCACGTAAGCGAAGTGACGCCAAAATCGATGAGCTGTTGAAAAATAGGAACAGTACCCCGCGCCGGGAAAGACAATGAAAGGGCGCCGGAGCCGCTGCTGAAGGTATGGAAGACGAGGTCTGTGTTCTGGGACTTAGAGTACTGTCACAAACTCGACACACCTCATTGCCTTGATCAAATGCATATCTGTAAGAATGTCCATGAGAGCTTGCTCGCGACACTGATGAACATGCCGGATAAGACCAAGGATGGGCCGAAGGCAAGAAAAGACTTGCAAGATTTGAAAATCAGAGAAGATCTACACATGCCGCCCTGTAAAAAGTCAGACGAGACAGAGACGGAGACAGAGGAACGGGAGAAGAAGGGCAAAAAAGTAAAGGAAGAGGATTATTGGCCCCCTTCTTGCTTCAACTTAAGTCCGGCTGAGGTCGATCAATTCTTTAAGTGCCTTACCGGAGTCAAAGTTAGTTCCGGTTATTGTGGCAACATAAGCAGATATCTAGACATGAACAAGAAAAGGTTCAGCGGGATGAAGTCCCATGACTGTCATGTGATGATGACGCAGATACTACCTGTTGCCCTTAGAGGGACAATGGACAAGCACGTCCGCGAAACGCTTATTAGTCTCTGCAACTTTTTCGATGTCATCTCTCGAAAGTCGATAAGTGTGAAGCAACTCCAAAGGCTATAGGAAGAGATCGCTGTGATACTGAATGAGCTTGAGATGTACTTCCCGCCCGCGTTCTTTGATGTCATGGTGCATCTGTGTGTCCATATTGTGGACGACATAATAGACCTGGGGCCGTCATTCCTGCACAACATGATGTCGTTTGAGAGGATGAATGGGATCGTCAAAGGATTCGTTCGTAACATGTCCCGTCCGGATGGAAGCATCTTCCAGGGCTATCTGACACAAGAGTGCATCTCTTTCTGTGAGAATTTTCTATATGGCGCAGACCAGCCGCCTAGTGTTGGTGTTGGTTTGCCCGTTAACAAGCACGATGGGAGGCTCGAAGGAGAAGGTCACTCCAATGGTCGCAGGGAACTGCACGTGGCATACTCAGATCGACGCAACGACTTTGACAGAGCAAACTTGGTAGTGCTACAACACCTAGACGAGGTAGATCCTTTCGTGGCACTGCACAAAGAAATTGTCGCAAAGAAGTATCATGATTGGGGGTATGCAGGACGGACACCGAAGTTACTAGAGAGCACGACTCCACTTTCCTGCATTGGTTCAAAGAGTATATTATTGCTAATCCCCCGGAAGAGGGCTCTAAGGACATATTGCTCATATACGCCTTAGCACATGGCCCCTCGCCCAACCTCGTGATACATGTTCTACACGGAAGCCAAAGATATGGACAGTGATTATCAGAACTCAGGGGTGACGACGGAATGCATGACCGGCAGTGACAACGGCGCAACTGAGAGATTTTACGGAAGGGTCGAGGAGATTTGGGAGCTTGACTACTCTGGACTGCACAACGTGACGATGTTCCGTGTCAGATGGGCTAAGAATGTCGAAAGAGAAAACCGGTATTTCACTACCATGACTATACCCGACGCCAAGAGCGCTACCGTGAACGCTATCGCAAAAAACGAGCCATGGGTACACACTAAGCACGTGACAGAATGCTTCTTCATAGCCGACCCGCGCAATCCCATCCGCGTTGTCGTGAGGAGAGGCAAAAGGAACATCATTGGAATGGATGGAGTCGCCAACGAGGAAGACTACGACCAGTACGACAACCCAATGAGGGAAGATGATGATGACGATGAAGTATACGTCAAAAGAAGAATCAATACTACATTACCTAAGAAAGATCGTACTCCATGGAAAAGGAAAAGTCACAATGAGGGGCTCATTTATTCTTCAACAAACAATAAGGGAAATAAGCTCACTCAAAAACAAAAACGTCAACGCTGAGGAACCATATGTTATTGGTCAAATGATGTAATATATATGTTCCTATTTTGTGTACACACTTAGCCATTATGCATGGGTCAAATGATGTAATATATATGTTCCTATTTTGTATACATACTTAACCATCAAACAATGCAATATATATCGTCTTAGTTATATACATTGTATCACCTTTCCTTCATTCACTGCTCTCGTAAAAAAGGAAAAGAAAAGAAAAGAAAAGGGAGAGAAATAAAGGAAAAGAAAATAGAAGAAACAAACTGGAAAATAGCTATAGGTACTGGTTATAGCAGTAGCGCTTTTCTGAAAAGAGCTATAACTAGTCAAGGTAGCAGTAGCGCTTTCCGTATAAAAACGCTATAGCTACCTGTAATAGCAGTAGTGTTTTCTGGATAAAAGCGCTATTGCTAACTTAGCTATAGTGTGTTTGTTCGGAACGCGCTACTGCTACCTCGACTTAACCCCCAAAATCCTCACTCTCTCTGCTTCTTCCCGCATCTGCTTTTCCCCCCAAATCCCCACTCTCTCTTCCCCCGTGTCGTCACCGCTGGAGCCCTGCCCTCGCCTCCGACCCCGGCGCTCGCCCCCGTCCCGGTGCTCGCCCCGACCCAGACGCGCCACGCCTCCCTCCACTGCTTCCTCGTCCGTCGTCGGGCCTGCCTCCTCGTCCCTGCACCGTCTGTAAGCCCCGCCCGCTCCTCCTCTCTCTGCTAGCTAGGGTTCTTCGTTAATTTACTTAGGTTTTAGTTAGGGCAGTAGGTTAATTAGGTTATCTATTTAGTTATGAATTTAGCTAGGTTTTTATGAACCCTAGGTTTCAAATTAGGACAGAAATTCAGGGTTAAGCAATGTTAGTTAAAAGAAAAGGCAGAAGTGATTATATAGGTTTCTTGCATTTTTTAGTTGAAGTAATTGTTGCTATTTAAATTGTATACTGCTAGTTATTTAATTAGAATTAGTATTAAAAATATAATTAGTATTTAAAAAACCGAATTAGTTTAAGCAATTTTCCAAATCAACATCCCTTGTTAAAGCAAAAAAAATTTAGTTTCAAATTTAGGTAGGCTGAATTTACTTTCAAATATTGTGAAGAAAAATGATTTTTTCCATTTTTCTTCAAGTTCTATATTTTTCTTCCTTTTATATGCAAATTTGAAGTGGACATGTGATATATATGTGGACATGTGATTTGGACATGTCATATTTGAAATTTGGACATGTCACTTGGACATGTGATGCTTTGGACATGTCATATTTGGAAAATGATGATTATGTGCAGGGTAAATGAGAGTGGCCTATGTTTCACCGGAATGTTCATTTCCGTTCCGGTGAATTTCAGGCGCTCGATATGTCCACTTTTTAGCAAAGGTCATGCCGAAATTTTCCGTGAATTTTGGCATGACTTGTGCTAGAAAGTAGGCATATCGAGTGTCGGGAGTTGCTGGGAAATGGCAATCCAGCAAACATAGATCTTTTTTATGTCATTTCTCATTTTTTTATAGTTTTAGAATTAAATGAGGAGACTTAATCATAGGAAACATGTCGAACAACGAAGAAACCAGGCCTTTTGACCAAGATGCAGATGAGATGGATTATGATGGTGAACAAGAGTACCTCGACTTTTTGTCTGCTAAGCACAGTAAAGGTTTGCAGGTCGGCCTCGATGATGGTACTGACGCCAACATCGACACCGACGGTGCCGGCACCGATGGAGGCGCCGGCACCAAGACCGGCGGGGATCACTACAAAAAAATACACTTCCGTGATGATACGTGTTTATCACAGTAGGTCACGTTTTTTGTCATGCATGTACATCCATGACAAATTTGTGACAGAATCAAGATAGTCATACCTGTGCTGTCGTAGAAGTGTTCCATGACATTACCAAAATTATCATCACGGAAGTGTCCACTTCCATAACGATAAATCGCGCGTCACAGAAGTGCTTTCGTCAAGGGTGACCGACATGTGGCATCCACCGTAACGGAACGCCGTTAAGCTATCGGGTCGGGTTTTGGATCCGATAACCCGTTAACAGCCCCGACCAATGGGGATTTTCCACGTGTAAAATCATCATGGGCTAGAGGAAACACGTGTTGGCTCATCGTCGGGACAGATGTCATCCACTCACTGGACAGAAGGCGCCTATGATACGTCGACACGTGGCACGGCCCAACAAGTTTAAATTGGCCGGCCCAACTAAAGACCCACAAGATTTTGTGGACCATAATGGGCCGGCCCAGCTAAAGGCCCACGAGATTTTACGGACCATAATGGGCTGGCCCAGCTAAAGGCTCACAAGATTTTGCGGGCCATATGGGCCAGCCCAGGTAAAGGCCCACAAGATTTTTGTGTGCCGTAATGGGCCGGCCTAGGTAAAGGCCCACAAGATTCTTGCGGATCATAATGGGCCGGCCCAGCTAAAGGCCCACGAGATTTCACCGACATTAATGGGCCGACCCAGCTGTAGGCCCACAATATTTTGAGGACCCTAGTAGGCCGGCCCATTAACTGCCTGCCTTGTTTTGGGCCAAATGCCGACCTATATTTGATCCGGTCCATTAATGGCCTGCCACGCTCCGGGACTAATAGTGGCCCATATGAGATCCGGCCCGTTAAAGGCCTACCACGTTCTGGGCCAAATTATGGCCCAGATCAGGTCCGGCCCTTTAAGAGGCTTTGGGCTCAATTATGGCCCATATCAGATTCAGCCCGTCAACTGGACACTATGCTTTTGGGCCCACTTGCTAAAGGCCCACTTAGTAATTCGGCCTGATATTAGTTTTGGCCTATTAAGGGCCCGTTTAACATTTCGGCCCTATATTAATTTCATCGTGTTAAAAGGCCGTCATATAGTTGGGCCTAACTACGGCCCGGTTTGCATCCGGCCTGCTCGCAGCCGATATCTGATTGGGCCAAACAAGGACTGAGACAATTTTTCGGCCTGTTAAAAGCCCATGATTTGATTCACACAATCATGGGCCGGGGTTCATTTCGGGCTGCTGCCGGCCCATGACTTGATCGGCACGTTTCAGGCCCAACCTACATCGTGATTGCATGACGACCCGATTATGTACCGTAATTTTACGGTTTGGCCGGTTTACTGCGAGGACAGGATATATATACAGTAAAATAACTGCAGCATCGTGAATAAGAAAAAACCTAGACTATACAATAAAGAAATTACGACATATTACATCCACTAGGCATCAAAGTTCGCCACTATGATAATAAAGCACAAGCAGACAGCAGATTACATACACTGGGCATCAAAGATCGCCACCAGTGCAAATAAACACGCCGACAAAATAATATACAAAACCGACAACACTTCAATAGAGTTCAAGAAAGGTTAGCCCTGCTGGGGAGCTGCAGCGCAAGCAGCTGAGCAAGATGATGAGACTGCGCTTGTTCAACACTTATATCTTCCTCACTCTGAAAGATAAACAAGCAGACAAATGACAGGTTTTGCACATAAAAATATCAGTGCTGACAATTCATCACATTTCTTACTGATGAATAAAGTGACACAGTTTAAATTTGCATTAACACAATATGGTATTGTTCAGGTCAAGACATGGCAGGAAATGACATTGTGAAGGAGTTGGCAGCTTCACGACACCACTGGATTACAGATCAAGAACTCATAAGTATCAATGGTTAGTGTGCTGTCAATTTATACCATTTCAGATTGGCAAATAAAGAGACGGTTTAAATAATAGTAGAATGATATGACATTGTTCATAGTTAAGACATTGCAGAATATGACATTGTGCTGTAGTGGGTAGGTTCACCACACCACTGGATTACGGATGAAGAATAGAAGCATACATGCAGTGCAAAAGAAGATCACTTGCTTTGTATAGTTTAATTTACATGGTATGAAGAAGGAACTTGGTTGTACAAGTGAAAAATTAAATTGAGAAAGGACAAACTTTTGTTTATGAACTACATATAATAAACTTTAAACAAGCAATTTGATGCAAACACCAAAAAACAGCTGTTGCAGTCATGCCTAACCAAATATATACAACAAAGTTTGAAGGCTTGAGATGGACAAACTTACATTATTGGTGAAGACAGGCTCTATAAAGGCCTTGTCCATGCTGATGGGGGGGGGGCAATTCAAGAAGTTTACCATAGAATCTTCTTCAAAAGCATTGCCTTTATTCTACATTTTGTTAAGAGTAAATATAGATGTGATAATATACAAAAAATGGAGAATATTTAAGATAAGATGAAGAGTGATGCTACATAACCAAGTAGCTATAAATGTAAGTGCAGCGATACAAGCAAAAGGTACAGCCAAGAGCAATGCACAACTAAACTTCTTCAGTACCAACCTTATGGTAAGAGTAAATATAGATCTGATGTGTAGAAAATGGAGGGCAAAGGAAAATAAGCTGCAGAGTGATGGTACATGAACAACTACCTGTCATTATAAGTACACTAATAAAGGACATCATGTACTTACAAGAAGAATGCAGAGCTAAAAAAACATTGGCATTGGATATATTCTACACTAATGTAACCATTCATACATATCAGATAATTTGGAGCAAACAAGTGATAAGCAAGCTATCATGCATACTGCTGTCACATAATGAACCAGGTATGTATGCAAGTACAGTTATACAGGACAACATGTACTAACAAGAGCAAAGCAGCGGGCAACATATTTGCGATATCCTGTCGTTCTTGTCAAACCGGAATTCTTCTTCGAGCAGATTTCCTGCAAAAAAGATCTGTAAGGCACATGCGGAAAAGTAGAAGTTCAAATTTTCATGTGATTTCATAGACAGTACCTCATCCTGGGAACGAGACCAGTGCATAACAAGGTTTTTCCATTCAATGTCTTCTAAATTTAGCACAGGAGACTTCATCGGAAATTCGTTTATAGACTTGCCATCAAAGTGTGATTTCCTCAGGTAACACCGATACTGCTGCAATGCTTCCTTGAAAAGCACAAGCAAGCTTTGCTCGTCATGACTATCCAGATTGACCCTCGCCTAGTTACAACAATGTAATGTAGATCACTGATGTGTTCAATCAGCATAAAACAGGAAAATAATAACCACGAATAATAGCACTTACACGTAAGTTGGACAGGAAGATGTGAAAATGGTGTTTGTCTTCACAATAATCTTCCCATGATGGTAATATATGCACGTAGTCCCTAACAACATTGAAAGCATTGTCTTTTAAACTGGGAATAAATGGAATGGGGTTCCAATCTGCAAGAATTGGCCGTCTCTGCAGTTGGGATAGGTCTTCGGCCGGTGGACTTGCCGTACTTTTTGCTGGAGTGGGATTTTTCTGTGGTACAGCTGGTGCTATGGCAAATGAAATCGGTATACCTTTTGCTGGAGTGCAGGTCCTATGTGGTGGGGCTAGTGGTGTGGCCAGTGAAGTATGGGTACAGTCTGCTGGAGTCGGTCCTACGTTTTGTGTCACTGGTTGTACGACCAATATAAGTGGGGCGCTGTCTGATTTCTCCGGCACCACCACGTTTTTCAAGGACTTTGCTGGTGCTCCTTCAGGTTCGGCAATCACCCTCTTCCTTTTTGATGTCTGATGCACAATAACAACATTTGAGTGAAAAAACATGGTATGATGACAGATGGAATATGTATTGATAATGGATCGGCATGGCATCTCGACATATATGATGAGTAAACTAAGTAGATGGCGGTGCAACAAAGTAGAAGAAATGCAAGACAACATATGCAAGATACGCGCAATCAATAAAACCTTGCCAAATTAGAATAGGCACCTTGATGGGTGAACAGGACAGGCCATCTGCCTTTGACTCCTCGAGGTTAGAATAGTCATTAGGATGATATTCTGAACAAGAATCAACAGGTGGGGAGCGTACGAGTTTCATTGCTTCCAGAATGGCACTCAATGCCTTGGTGCCAATTTTGTAAGTCATTGCAGTGTTCCACAATATTCTTCTGATGCGCGGATTCTGATATTCACTATAATTGCGTATAATATCCGAGAACCATGAAAACATAAATAGTTGTGAGATTATCTTTGTAATGCAGATGATATTCTAATATAGGGCGCCCCTGTAAACACTTGTGTGCTATCACTGGATTCTGATGAGAGAGCTCATGTGTGCTGTAATATGGTGCGTGCATTTATATAATCTGTCACAAGTACACACAAAAATAGGCTCCAGAAGTAAGGATAGCTGGCAGATGATAGGTTCATAATATACTGTATAGAGAGTTTTTGCCAAACCATGATAACAAGAGCACACAGCAACTAGGCAGATCATAGTGTACATAACAGGGGTACACCATAACCAGGATATATAAATCGGGAAAGTGGAACTGGCTGGAAATTGCGGTGTTGTATTGCCGCTAGTAATTGAAAGCCTATCGATCACGTACAGGCCAGCTCTATCAACTGTTGACTGCAGATGTCCCTGCTCCCCTTCCCGACAAGGAACATACTGTGCTTCCCATACAGAACACCGCACGGGTCGCCGGCCGAACCACCGGCCCCACCGCCTGTGTTCCTCTGCCACCCCCACCCCTGCCCCCACCCGCGTCGAGTTTTCTCCGTTCGACGAGGCCCCACCACCGCCCCCCACAACCACCGTCCCCACCCGAGCCCATTCGATCGCACCAGCGAACTCCGGCGAGCTCTGAAAAATCGATTGACCCAATTTTGAAATTTAGTCTACTGTGATTTAACTAGTGTGGAATATAAAAGGGGAAAACCATAAGCATTGCGAGTATGGTGTTGAGCGTGCCATGGCGAATCTGAAGGTGCAAACCGGACAAAGGCAACTTCGCAACCAAGACAAGAAATCAGAGTAAAGCAGTGGCGATCTATTTTCTTTGTGCGATAAATAAGTTGAGCAGATACGAAAGAGTACTGCCTCTGGTGCGGCGCCGTGTACGCATCTGCTGAGAATTTGACGGTGCTACGGTAGCGATGGCTGTCGGCGGCGTGGAAGCAGATCTAGGAGGGTAGACGGTGGCGGCAGGGCGCGGTGGACGAGACGGTCGTAGGAGCGGCGCCAGCAAGGTGGACGACGGCGGGGATGAAGCGAGAGGACAGGATGCAAGGATCCCCTTCCGAAGCCGTGGATGAGAGAGGTCGTTCTCTTGTAATGGACGACAGCGTCGGGGTATCAACCCCGGCATGGTGGAGGAGGACGGCGGTGGATGGGGTGGCGGACGGCGGCGGACGGAGGAGGGTGGGGTGGAGAGGGTGTTTTGGCGCCCACGGAGTACGAATGGGGAAAATGGAGGTAGAGAGGAAGGGGGAACCATGTATTCAGGGCGCACTTGTCTCAAATGCGAGGAAATTTACAAACTTAGCCCTTGTTTCAAATTTCTACTACATCACAGCAACACTAGTCGGTTGGGGATAGGACGGTAATCTCGCATACACCGAATATTTGCCGACGAGAGTTTGTTTTTGGCGCCCACCGTGTATGAATATGAATCGGGGAGGGAGTCGATTTCGGCCGAGGACACACTATGTTTTGGCGCCCACCGTGTATGAATCCGGGTGAGAGGCGTTTACGTCACGTTTGGGTGAAATTACAAACCTACCCCTATCGAAACCTATAGAAATCCAGCATATAGGCTTTGCGTGGCAGGGATAGGCAGTAGTGATTTCCATCTCGCAGATTTTGGTTTCGGGCGGTTACTGCGACTTTCCCCACTTCGTTCAAATTTTGCAGAGTGCATGTTTACCGTGCCAACTCAATTCTAATCCCGTTTGTATTATATTTTTTTCGGCCGGGATCCATTTTCAATTGGAATTACATTCTATATACATCATTTTTTATATATACTTTCAAAAGCACAACACCATTTATACATAAATATGGTTTACAAATGGCATGATCTCAGATTCATAAGGTTGTATCCATCAATTTGGATTTTCAAATATTGGAAACCACTTTATGTTGAAATCCAATGTATGCATTCCCCGCTAACTGTCTCCAATTAATGTGTGTTTCATGCGGGTTTTTTTTACTTCTCAAACATGTATAATGTGTTTCACACACGCAACATATAGTGTAATCCTGTTTAGACATTAATTGCATATAAACCATGCATTGTTTGTAATTGAAGAATCTATGGATCACCAATATTTATAAACTATATAACATTACACGTGTGCCCAAATTCAAATGAATATGCATGTTTGATACACCAATTTGCGTTATGATATTATCGATGTCATGATCTCCAGTTTAAATATTTGAATCCCCTTTAATCCAGATATTCGTCTCATATAGCTATCACTCATGCTTATATAGGACTATCTCTCTGGACCTATACGCGTTCATCGTCTCTCAGATATCTCTCGTGCTACCTGTATGTCGACAATGATCTTTTATCTTCGTAACACACTAACGGTACTCTCTCCCTCGACCTTCATCACTCTATCTCTCTCTAAGTATATCTCGCTCCCTGCTATGTGTCTCTAACTATGATTCTCCATGTGGAATATCTTTCTCTCACACAAACACAAAACTTTGTCTCCCGGGGTCTCATTTCTCTCTACTATTCCCATGTGTGCCACTCGCACACCCCTCATACAGAGATGTCTTTCGCTCCTTAGATATGAGAACTTACGACTCTTCCTCTTCAATATCTCTTTCTCACACACAAACACAAACTCTGTCTCCCAGGGTCTCATATTTCTCCATTGTTCTCTTGTATGTCGCTCACACACACCCTCTCTCCCTAGAGATATCTTGCGTTCCCTCGTATGTCTCTCTAGCTATCACTCTCGTTGTGAAATATCTTACTCTCTCGCAGACACAAAACTCCGTCTCTCTGGATCTCATTTCTCTCTGATATCTGTTTGTATGTGACTCACACGCACCCTCTCTCTATCTCTCTTACACCCACACACATAACCCATCCTTCTGATCCACTCGACTCCTATCTCTAACGCACACTAGCTAGCATCTTTATCTTTCTATTTATCTGTTTCTCCACCAACCTTCTTTCTCGCTCTCACTCTTGATTCCTATCACGCACACTACATATGTTTCTCTCTACATGTAGTCAAGTGCCCTCTCACACACATATATAACTTCACCCTTTGAACCACCCGACGGTCATCTCCAACACCCAAACTGGCGGATGTCCCTCTAGCTAGCATCTCCATCTCTGTATCTATCTGTAGTTTCTCCGTCAACATTTCTTTCTCACACGGAGTCTTGCTTCCTATCACCCACACTATATATGTCTCTCCATACATATGCATTTATAGGTTGGTCTCTTTTGCACAATCATTGTGCCTCACTCCCTCTGCTCGACATAGATGCATGCTCCAGCCCATGCCACTATCTCTTAAAGACAAAAACACATGCTCAATTGTCGGGACTTCTTCCATGCATTCTCACATGCATGCATATTGTCATACCGATCCGTCTCTCCCATGTCGTTGATCTTATGACTTATGTCTTCTTTCTTTTATCTCGATCATGCGCGCGCACATACACACACATCCCATGTATACATGTATACCTCTCACACATGCACATTCAAGGTCTCTATGTCTCCATACGTAGTTAATTACCCTCAATCCTAACGCCACATCGAATCGTTCTCCTCTTTTGTGCACATAACTTCCACCTGGATGGGTAAAACACACACTCACACTTAAAAATCTCCTTCTAGCCCCCCAGCCTCTCACTCTTCCCCTATATCCCCGAAACCAATAAGACCATCCCTTAGTTTAATTCCCGCCTACATGCACCATCGATATATAGTAGTCTTCCTCGGTGTCTCTCGAACAAACACGTTCTCTCGAAGTGGACTCCTCTCACGCGCACACACCTTCTCTTCCCTCTCTACGGGCATTTTCTCTCTCGCACCCCATCGTTGGTGGCCTCTGCCATACACATCACCTCTCTATGATGAAAGCCATGCACACTTAAATTACATCCGCCACAGAGGACCCCGCGACACACACACACACGCACCCCCCAACACACACACACTAAGACTCCAACTCTCTCTCTCTCTCTCTCACACACACACACAAACACACACACACACACGCAAGCACGCATGCCCCCCCCACACACACTAAGACTCCATCTCTCTCCCTCTGTCTCACACACACACAAACTAAGACTCCATCTCTCTCTCTCTCTCACACACACACACACCCCACACACACACTAAGACTCCATCTCACACACACATGCTCTAGGTGGAGCATTTGTTCCTACCACCCTTCACCCAACCTTACCCGTATGATAAACAATCACCTTTATTTACTTGCATAACATGGACAAATTCCACTTTACTTTAGTAGTCAACAAACTTATCATCTGTACCCTTATAAAAAAACGAGTTGGTGGTGATGGTGTGCCTGCCATCTTGTAATACATACCGTATGATCTATATCTGAGGATAGAAAGCAAACTATAATAATTTTACAAAAGATACCCGCACCTCTCTCCACGTCATTATCTCCCGCAACCTCATTGCTCAGCAATTAAAAAAGGAATAAGTCTCTAGAACAATCTAGCATGCATGGTGGCCGCTGCCTACCGGCGCCGTCCATCCCCATGCCTCTGCCCATTCCGACCACCAGTCACCACCACGCTCCACTCCTCCTCACCTTATCTCTCATCTTTCATTTTTTCGATGACATTCTCAAGATACCAGTTTTCCGATAAAATTCTCGAGATATCATTTGTTTTTACACATGGGATTACTCCTGCATGGGTCAATCACATTAGGTGTTCTGTAAAAATATGCATATTGAGGTTCTGTGCAATGCACGAGAATCTTGCTTGTAATTATATAACGCAAATCACGAGCAGGAAGTGACATTTTTTTGACACAACCATGTTAACATGGCCACGTAAATCACTAGCTAAAGTAAATACCGTTATACTTATATCCCGATGCAAAAGGTTGAGTACATGTCCGAAGAGTAGAGTCGCACACACGCACTCTGTCTCTCAGAGTCTCTCTCACACACACACCAGTTACGTGACACCCACTTAAGCAGACACGTATGTTATAATTTGTGCACCCGCGGGTACACGTGATGTTGCGCATTTATTTAAGCCGGAAGGCAAACCCAAATAGTAGCTGCATTAATTCCCCTCCTGCCGCCTCTTCTCTAGTCGCTGTCGCCCGGTAACCATGGGCCGGTCGAAGGTAACAACATACGCCATACTCCCACCGGAGCGGCGCTTTAATATGGAAATTTTAGTGGTCATGCATGCATCTTTTTGTGCTAGCACTCCTATATAAGGGTTGACCGGTCACTTCCCTCGGACGTGCACGGGTGGTGGAAGAGGAAGGAGAAGGGAAGCGTCCTGTGGAGTAATGTTTTTTACCACAATTTCTTAGGAAACTGAGTGCAATAATTGAGTAGTTTTGCAAACTACCAGTACTACACCTGAAACGGTTCAAAACCTATACTCCCTTGCCAGCACACGCTTCCCGCATGAAATGGTCAGCGTCGCCCTAGAGCGTCAATGCCGCATTAATGCCCGGCCAGAGCGGAGGCGACCTCTCACTGGCGCCGACTTTGAAGTGGCGCGACGGCCGAGAGAGCGCCGCTTCCCGGTGCACGTGACTGCTCCGCGTCGAGACTGGCCATAGGCCCTGTTTGGATCCATGGGTTAGAGTTAGTTTGAGCTAGTTGGGGCTCAAATAGCCCTAAACTATCCAAGCATTAGGGTTTAAATTGGAGCAAGTTGCACCGAACCGACCAAAAAAACTATCCCACCCAAGAGGTGCTAACTGGAGATAGTTCTCATTGGGACCACTGAAAAATCACTTTTCTCTCTCCATGAAGTGCATTTATTGTCAATCTAACCCTGTCACCCAAACACCTCTTTGGCTACAGTTAGTTCAGGGTTAGTCATGAGTTAGTCTAACCTCTAGCTAAGTTAGAGTATCAAACAGGAGCAGTATAGGACATGCAAGTTGCTCAAAGCATACAGGCAAATTCGTACGTGAAAGGATTTTTTTCTTTTTGAAAACGAAACGTGAAAGGAATTTTTTTAGAATGCTCTTGGCATGTCGCTAACATGTGATAGTTAACCGACCACAATAGATGGCAGAAATGCCAGCCCGCCGCACTTTGATAGAGACGAGGAGGGAGAAGCGATACAGGCTGCCGGATTACTAGAGATAGGTGTTGCACGGAAGCCAAGAAATATGTTAATAGCGTGGGTTAGCCATGTACTAGTATGATACTACACTAGGCTGCCGTGTTTCATACTCTTCCAGTCCACTATGGAGATGATTGGTTAATTTTATATCGCTGAATAATATTAAATATTATGAGTGCAGACGCTCCACCACGAGGTTCCTTGCTCATTCTCAGTCGTCCGGAATCTATGTTCTTCCACTCTATTTTTTTACATGAGCTTTGTTCATCCTTTTGCCAACACGCGAGACATCTAGCATCAAGGTGCACGTGTTATGCAAGGATCGTTCCATCTATATGAAGAACACGTGGGACTGGAACTACGAGACGAACATGTACCCAGGAGTGGACGTACGAACCTGAGTAATGTAGCGCAGTAAGTGAAGTAGAAAGGCACAAATGGTATGAACATGTGTGGCATATAGGGTGTGTTTGGTTGCGTTCTTGTCTCAGCATAGTTATTCCCTCTTCATGCATGCTCAACTCAACACCCCTCATCATGCATGCTCTCTCCATGCATGCTTCTAGTGTATTTGTTCTAAACTAGTGTGGACTCATGCACCCTCCATACACTCTACCAAACACCCAAAAGTAGGTCGAGAAGGGAACTCTTGGGCGGCATTTGTCTCTTACTGCGTACTACCACTAAATGTTGTACGTGCAATGCACGGTGATGTTATGGAGTACGTGCCTAAGTACTCTACTACTACTATATTAGTTGGAGGCACATATTAACTTTTATATTTGTTTACGTGTATGCCCCGAGACCTTCCAACTAGACGTGTCTTTGTCTCCAGGTCGCACTTTGTATTGTTCATACCACTAAGTACTACTACGTGTGGTCTCCGACCCAGAAGTGGAAGAAGTGGAGACACTCTACCACGCTGTTTTTTTACGCTGGGCTCTACCACGCTGTTCATGTCCCACTCCTTTCGCTGACGTGTGGGACATCCAGCACGTGCCGTGTTTGGCACCCTTCGTCGTAAGAGTTGAAACGCTAGCATTCATCAGAAATAAAAAATAATTATAAATCGGTAGTGATACTATTTTTTTGCGAACCAATCAACAGTGATACTATACCACGCGGTTTCCTTGCTCCTCGATATCAGAAAGAATACTTCCGTTTGCCAACATGTGGGACGTCGACCATCCTGGTCCACTTGCCATGCACGCAGAACTCCAAGGGAGTCACCCAGGTCGTCGCGCTGCAGTAACAATGACTAATGAGCCATCAAATCATAGCCCACTTCCCACTTTGAAGTTGCTTGGACGAAGGAACCATCATGACTTCGTTGAATTCCGCTTCTTGAAGAAAACTACTGCACCAGCAGTACTGCTAACTTCACTAGTTACTCCAACAGAGGCCTCCTTTCGTTAATAGGATAGGAATATGAAAATCATAGGACGTGAGATGACATGCATCTCAATTCCTATAGAGAAAGAGATGCCATTTGATGCTTAGGATAGGAATTTTCCATTTAGTCTAGGCTAATGTACTGGTAATTTGCTCTAAAAACTATAGTATTAACTAGTACTGGTACATGCTCGTACTCAGACACACACACACACACACACACACACTAACTACTAGTACTACTACTTCTCACATGCTGGCCAGACGCTATCGTTCTCCTTCCCGGCTTTGTCGGCGACACCCCACCGTGCTTGGATCTCCGTCGACCTCTCCGCAGCAGCGCGTGCGTCCTTTTCTTTCTTGCAGCGGCGGGCCTCTCTTTTCTTGAGTGCTTTGTGACTTTTCCGCTCCCTCTGTGCGGCTTTGGCCGCCTCTTGCTCTACCGCCCATTCAGCCTTGGCATCTTCAAATTCCTCCCACATAGTTGTGAGGTCACGAGCGGCGATGAACTCGGCACGGCGGGATGCCATCGCTTCCCTACCATTTTGTGTGCGGTCGTGGGCGGCGAGGAACTCGGCGCGGCGGGATGCCATCGCTGCCTTACCGGTTAGTATGCGGCGCGGTGGCATGAACGACGCTTGGTGAGAGCTCTGGGCTGGAGTGGCCGGACAACCGTATAGTGCATTGGTTTGTCAAGAGCTCAAGGACAGAAGACGAAGCAAATTTGGATTCCCCTTCAATCCTGGTCATTTATTACCGAGTAAAATGCCTTGGCGGTCATCGAACTTGTCTTGATAGCTCACTTTGATCATTGTATACGAGATATGGTGATTATACGGTCACTTGCTCAGCGTATAGCTTCGTATTTGTCTGGTTGACCAGTCAAACAGTCCGCATGCGCCTCATCAGCTCGTGTTCTTTATCTATCTACACGGGCCTACCTGTCAATGGAGAAAGAAATACTGTAAAAACCAAAATTATGCTAGAGTCCGGACCGCTTCCGGAGCCCGCTCTCACAGCCCTGGCCCCTCAAGATGCCAGCTGCCCGCCGCATGCATGCATAGCAAGTAGTACTCCTTATGTGGAGGAGAGAGAGGCATTGACAAAGTCAAGGAGTGGGCTCTACAAGAGCCCGTCTCTACACGTGCTCTTAGGTATAAAAAATAATTCTAAAAAAAGGCATAAAAACAATTGTGTCTTAAAAAAGAAAGGTAAAAAACATTTGAGAGGAAATAGATAGAGAGAAAGTGAGAAAAGGCTGTAACCTGGGCATTACATGAGGAAGGAGGGAGTGGTGCACATGCCAAGGTCACTGGGCTGCCGTGTTTCACACTCCTCCGTCGTAACAGTGGAGACAATAGCTTTCATAAAAAATAAACAATGAATACTCATTGCTCGTCCTCTATATCGGAAAGAATACTTTCATTCGCCGACATGTGGGACGTCGATCATCCTGGTCCACCTGCCATGCACAAAATTATCCTGGTCTACCCCGGTCGTATCGCAGGCCCAACCTTTCCCACTGTAAGTTGTTTGGACGAAGGAACCATCATGACTTCGTTGAATTCCGCTTCTTCAAGAAAACTTACTGTACCCGCAATACTGCTACCACACGCGAAGACTGGACGGCACTGTACCACATCATATCGCTGAAACCCACTAGGCCAAACTAGCACGCCTAGGTCATCTATTTTGGAACGGAGGGAGTACGTCTCTGCACTGCTATGATTTTGTGTTGCACGTCATATCACTGAAACCCACTAGGCCAAACTAGCCCGCCTAGGTCATCGATCGCTAAGCCTACAATTTTAGGAGCTAGGGCTATTGGTTGATCGACGAGGGATAAGTATAAGCGTACCACGAGCTCATCAGCCCCAACGTTTCTCTTCGGTGAGTGTTTTGCAAGTAGTACTATAGCTCGCACAGTAGGTAGCCTACTAACACCAAGAATCATCAAACAAGCCCTGCTAATATGATAAACAGTTCAAACTTACATCTAATCATGCCATATATTACATCAAAAGCTGGTGAGGATACATCTGTTTCCATAACTCGGAGAGGGTTCGCATGATTCATCGCATGATTCACTATCAAACAAAAGTAGCAAGATCGGCCCACACAAGACAGTGCACTAGCCCTAAGATGGTTTGATAACAAGCATCGTTCTGGTAATTCAACACAGGGCAATGCAAACTACCCTGAAGGATTAGCGCGACCAACTATTTCTTATCATCGATCTCTCAGGCAATGACCACAGCATGGACAGCGGCATGGGAATCGATTTCGGGGGTGATGTCCGCAGGACTAACCGCAACATCGGAATCGATCTCTGGGGCGATGTCCACAGGATGGACAGCGGCATCGGAATCGATCTCCGGGGCGATGCCAACAGGACGGGCCACAACATCGAAATCATCAAGGACGTCCACCGGCACCTGCACAACCCTAACATATTAGCAAGCACATTGCAAATAATCAAAAACCACAACTATGGTAATAAGCCATAATTTTTTACCTTGTGCAGTCCCCCGGGGGATCTCATCCCTCCGGGGGCCATCTCCTCGTCCTCGATGGGGGCCATCACCTTGCCAGGGGAATACTGCTTCTCAACGGCGACTATCTCCTCAAACTCGGTCTTGAGCCTCACATAGGTGGCAATCAGAGTTCCTGGGGTAGGCACGATGGGGCCCTTGCTGTTCTCCAACTTTCTTTGAGGAGTTCATCCGCCAACGTCCTCAACTCTTCGGCCAGTGCTTGTTTCTTGGAGTTCTTCGTCTCCATGGGTTGGCCCGCCAACATGGTCAACTCGTTGGTCGGTGCTCGTTTCCTGGAGATCGCTGTCTCCAGTGGGTTGTACGCCGACAACTCTTTGCCCAGTGTTCTAGGATCCATCAATGAACTGACAAACAAAAAGCAATCGAAAGGAAACCACAATCGCAATGAAAACGGGAAAAGAATAGGATATGAGAATCGGTCGGTGCTTCACAAAAAGAAGATTCTTGGAATGAAAATATAGCAGCATAACTAATTCGCCCACCTTTCCTTCATCGGTACAGAAAAAAATGGCAGAAGTGAGTAGCCTGGAGTGAGGTTTTCTTCAAAAAAGGGAAGAAAGGGCTTGAACGAGCGTTCGAGTGAAATGATGGTTGCTTTGTCCAGTCCAACTTGGAGGCCACCTTACCACTGTTGGTAAAGGTGTGGGTTTTGTGATATGACGGGTCATGACAGCCACATAGGGGTGACATGTGAGTCTCGACTGTAGCACCTCGCTATGATTTGGTGGATGGCACGCGGGCCCGGATGCTTTGAAATGTCCCGCATGTAGATAGAGCGGCTAGTCATATAGGAGTGCTCAATATTGTGCACCGCGACCAAGGCGGAGAGGAAAACGAGAGAACTACGTAATTAATGCATGAGTTTAATTAGGGTAGTTTTGTAAAGTACGAGATACATTCCTCCAATCGCAAAATGCCTTGGTTCATGAGATTTGAGATTTGAGCCCTATAAACCGGAAGGGAGGGAGTATTGCACATGGTGTAGTCTAGTCACTTGTTGAAATCTCTAGAAAGGCAAATACTCCTTTCCGGTTTACAGGGCTATACTACTCCCTCCGTCTAGGTGTGTAAGTCATCTTACGAAAACCAAATAGTCCCAAAACACTTAGGCGCGGTGCATTAACTTCTACCTTGTTTCTTGTTTCTTGACATATCAACCAATAAGAGATGAGAGGTGTGCATGCTTTTAATGACTTGCAATGGCTAGTTCATTGCATGCAATGTTATTAATTAGCAAATAAACATTGGTGACCCCAGGAGGAAACGGTGCTAAGCGCGTGGACCTATGCAGAATGAGTATCAACCAATGGATAATGGAGTTTAATTGTTAAACAATAGCAATTTTGTCTCATGCAAGAGCCTGGCTAGTACTCCAAGGAACCGCACCACGCGAGCGTTCGCAACTGCCACGTTCGGGTTGCGCTTGGCTCTTCGCCTCTTCGAGAAGACGGACAATAATGATGTTACTCCTACTTCTACAATATCGAATCCACTGCTGCATGTCCGTCCACCTCGTGCGGGAGGGATAGCGAAAGCTTCAACTTACTACTCCTGCCTTTGCGTCTATGACAGGTGGGCCCAACAGGTGGTTGGCCCTCTTGTCATGCAGCCAAAGGCAGGTGCAGTTAAGGCACCGGGGCTCAGTCCGCGAGGGAGAGGGCATTGTAGTAATCAAATTTCTCGGTCTTGTACGAGTTGACGAAGATAGGGGTTGCTTGCTTGCTAGGGTTGCTATATTCACACACTCTCATCCTCTCTAGATTTAAACAAGATAGGGGTAGTAACACTGTCTTTCTCCCTTCAAAAAACACTGGCTTTCTATCCTCACCGCTGGTTACAAATCTGGACGTATCCCCCTCCGCCGGTGAAGGGGAGGAGGGGCAGCGTTTAGGCCGTCGTCGACAGCGAGGGAGGAGACCCACTGCCGGCCGCACCGTTATCTCTGGCCGAGTGCCAGCGCGGGAGGTCCTCCGATCCCTTCGTCATTGCCTGTGGGTGGATCCGGCCTCTCGCCGCCCACCTATCCACATCCCAACGACCTTCAGGTATATCTTCGTTCGAAACCGCCTTAGCTCTACTTCCCCAGCTTGCTACTTCGCTGCATGTGCATCATTTTCTACCTCTCAGCCCCTCTCGATCGGATGGTCCAACGTCACATGTTTTCTTCTATTGTTAGAGGAAAAGCTACTTCATGGAGTCGAATCTTGTACATACTTGGTTCAAACAAGAAATAAAGTGGGGGTGGGGGAATTTAGTATGTACATCGGAGTTGGTACAAACAGGAAGGAAAGGGGGTGAAAGCAGTACAGACTGGTCATCCAACCGGTCTCTTGGTCGAAAAGGGAAATATAGGGGTAACGATGTACACAGTGGTATGACCAGGACTAGATTTGCTATCCACACATAGGAGTAGGTGGCTAGAGTGAACAAAAATGGGACCAGCCCAGATATGTTTCTTGGATGTTGGTTTCTCGGGGCAACAAACTATGAATCACCACTTTATGCCCCTATTTACGTACATGGTGCTGGACTGCTGGTGCACCCACTGTCCCATGCCCTTATACCAAATATTTAGGCTCCGTTCGGAATAAAGGGGCAGAAAACATAGGTCTTGATGAAAATAGAGGAATTGGAAAGGAATGTAGGTATAAATCTATGGAAGAGCGAACTGGAGGAAACTCTCAAGAGAATGTGTTCGGATGGACTACGAAATGTACAGATTTGTTTTTTTAGAGTAGCATGCTTGGCAGTATGAGATGCTATTTGTTTATTCAGCTGCACAGTGACTACTCTTGTCCTCACCTCACGTACCACACATAGGTTGATTTTTTTATTCCGGCAACACAGCACAGCAACCTGTCTAACGCATGGCAGCGAGCGCCTGCCTCGGGCTTCCACCCAAAAAATGAGCAGCGCGTGGATGTTTCTAATCCTATGGAATCAGTCCTACCAGACTAGCTTTCCTATGAAATGCTATTCACCTTTCCCGTGTTCCGAACGGTTGGAAGGGAAAGAATACCGTAGGAATTGTGTTCCTACGAAAATCCTGCACCAAACCTGTGAACCGAACGCAGCCTTAGCTGTTCTTAATCTAATGCCCCTGGTAAAAATGAAGCCATGCCACTGTTATAAGCCATGACAAGTTTAGCCAAATGTTTTTGCCTGTAATTGTTTGAGACTCTGACTGTTTCCTCTGTGCCTTTTTGTGCAAACAGGGATATCCAATTCACCTGGTTGCTATTGTGACCTTTTGGTGCACTGCACAAAACTCTTCTTAAAAGAAGTGACTTTTGTGCTGTTTAACTGGAATGTCAGAATGGAACAGTTGGTTCATTTTGGTGGAACTGCACAAAGGGAGATCTGTGTTCCAATCCTCATCATCCATATTGGTGCCATAACCTTCCTTTAGGTAAGAATGATATTTAATGCATGTGTTCATCTCTATTTTCCGACTGCCATGAGAAAATAATGTTGTTTTTTACTAGTACACTTGTACTCCCTCACTGACAAAACCAATTCTGAATTAGAAGGCCAATCATGTACTTGGTTTCACCAACTAGTGAGGAGAAAGAGAAACAGAGTATGAAGAGGAAAAAGAAGAAGAATAAACAGTGCCAAGGCGATCTTGCTGAAGCCAGAGGCCTCAGTCGAGGCCATTCAAGGGTCCGGCAACGACTACCTTACATGTGAGACGATCCTCCAGGGAGCCCTTCCACTTCTGCTGTCTCACTTAATTAATTAGGAGTACTTAAGTACCACTAATTTATTACTGCCTAATTTTCCTGTTGGAGTTAAACAAATCTTTAGTAGGACCCTATGCTGAATCATGTACGTGTGTATGTTTGTCTATGGAGGTGAATCATGTGGTGGAGTAGGGAGGGAATATTATTAGTGTCATGACATAATAGTGCTATTGTTTTGCATGTCAATTTATTGCCATTGGTTCGATGAGGCAATGTTTTGCGTATTGTCCATCATGAATTTGATGCTACTAGTTGAGTAATATGCTAATGTCTTCCTATCCTTTCTCACTAAGCTAATGAAGGGATAGGATCATGTTCCTACTTGTGCAAACAGGGATCATGTTGTGCCAATCATACATTAAATGGAACTACACAAGACAATACAATGAACTGTATCGCAGCCAGTGCTTTAACTCTGCTGGAAGTTCTTGATAATCTTTCGATATAATCTCAGCACTGGTAAACAAGAGTGATTTCAACCATACATTTGAAGTGCACAAAAATATATACTATTGTCTGATTCCAGTGAGTGCTTTATCATCTCTTATGGGACTACATGAATAAGCTTTTTTTCTTAGGTTGGTACGGGCCTAAGGCCTTCATCCATATTAATTTGCTGTCATATCTATTTGTATCATGCTACTGTCATGAGAAACTCCTTTATCTTTGCATGTTAAAGTTTTGCAACCTATGATAAATGGCAATGCTTTGAGTGTTGAGTTGAGCTAATTGGCACTGATTAAATAAACTAATACCTCTCTTTAAGCAAGACTACTATGTTGCTAACTTTACCCATTAAGATAATGAGGGTACTTCTATTTGTTAGTGTATGTTTCATAAACTAGTCCCACTATTACAGTAATCTCACTCTCTCAATATATGTGCCAACAGGGATGCTCGATTTTGGTGGAACTGCACAAAAACTTTGGGTGCTTCATTGCCTCGACAGCTTCCGTCCTTTCCTGTCAGTCGCTAAACTCCGCATGCTTTCTTCCTTTGCTGTCAGTTGCTTGGCTTATCTCGGCTTCCAGTCAAAGGAAATAGTAATTGATATGCTACCTCACACAGGTTGGTACTGGTCTTTATCCTGATTATTGTGCCTGTCATATGTATTGGTAATTTGGTATTGTGCTACTGTTTGCCGATTTCATAAAGGAGTAATTCGGAGCCTGAACTCGCAGACAAGTCATTACATTGGGTGATTTCAATAGAACTGCACAAAATGATCAGATGGACAGGTACTTATGCTGCTGCTATGTACTCCAAAGTTCACTCAGACAAGCATCGATGTTGACAAGAAGTGCCTATATTCATTAGAGTATCAACCGGCGTCAACCAATTGTCAAACTCCAAGTGTTAGGAAAGTGAACGCCAAAAATATTGCTTGATGCATAGCCCAAAAAAGCGCAGTCCAGTCTTTGGTCCCAACTTGTGCCTTTTGGTTATCGGCACATATGGTAGCGAACTATATGGCATGGAGTCTAAAGATTCCAGACATGTTGGTTGACGCGTATATTCATCTGGCACTTAATCAGTCTGCATGCCAAGGACACTCCATTTCAGTTGAACTGCACAAAAAATTTGGGTGGTTCATTTTATCAACCGCCTCCTTTCTCGTCTGCAATGTAGAATTTTGGCGAGATACAGGACCAAGATGAGCCAGTAAACTGGTTGGATGAAAGTAGTGGCCAAGTTGCTCAAACCTCCCTCGGCATGAGGCCACTATTTGAGGATAAACCTACAAGCAAAGTTCAAATTGTCTGTGCTGCCTCTTATGTACTCGAAAGTTTACTCGTACAAGAACTAATTTTAGTAAGAAGTACCTCCGATTGAACACCATTTACCAGTCTGTACCCTAGGTAATTAAAGTCCGTCCATGGATCATATTGGTTGTGATCTCAATCATTTGGATGCATAAACATACTGAGCATGTGTATATCTGAATCTTTTTGTAAATTATGTATGAATATTATCGTGTGATCTATCAATCATTTGGATGCATAGATATGCTGAGCTTGTGTATATATGAATCTTTTGAGTTGTTGATTGTGAATGTTGGCTATGGATATGAACATGTCCTGTGAACTTGAGTTTGATATGAATGTTTACCTTTTCTGTTGTATTTGTGTGTGAACTTGTTAGTATGCCTACTATGGGGTATAAAATGCAGGTCTCTTATAAAAGTAATGTTGTGTCCAATTTATGTTTCCCCTTCTAACCACATTATATATATATTTATATTATTACTATTATCGTATATTTTATAGAGACTTATATATACATTATAAAAACATCCCAACTTATAAAAGTAAATGATTAACGGAAGTTAGCAAGGAAAATCCTGGTTGTTTTTGACTCACAGGCAAGGAAAATCCTGGTGATTGCGTACACAAGCTTGCAAAGATTTTAAGGACCAATTTAATAATAACGCGCTCATTTTTATTTTGAGCAATAACTCGCTAATTTCTTAATTATATATATAAGAAATGTGCCTCTCCGGTTTATTCTTTGATATTAATTGCTCCTTCTAACATAACATTATACTCCCTCCGTCCGAAAATACTTGTCATCGATATGGACAAAAAGGGATGTATCTAAAACTAAAATACATCTAGATACATCCCTTTTATCCATTTTGATGACAAGTATTTCCGGACGGAGGGAGTATATATAACGAGCCCACCTAATACGTGCATTTCAAGGAAGTGCAAATGGGTTGGGATTTCTTAGAAAATATAAATGGTCCTTATTGACGCGAAATTATTTGTTCACCCAGCCCAGCAAATGGACTGTACATTCTAGAAAACATGGGTTAAATATATGCCACATTTTTGCAGGCTGACGTGTGGGCCAATAGGTCGAAGCCTACGCAGGGCGTTGTCAACTTGGTCAACAAATAATTGTGTCATCCACAGCCATTGGATTTATATCCAACGGCCGGAATGCACCTTCAATCTCTCGTCTTCTTCCTCCGGTGTCGCCAGGACCGCCTGGTCCGGCCTCCGGCGGCTAGCGGCTCTGCTTAGCACGCATCGCTGCGAAGCGCTACCCCCCACCGCCGGCCAGGCTATCCCTCCACCCCTCGACACCTGCTGTTATTCTCCACAGACTACAACCCCATGCCGCAACAAAACCAGTTATAACCCTTCTCCTCCTTCCCATCTCCGAGTCGTTCCTGTCCGGGGACTCGCCGTCGTCCACCGTTGTCGGGGAAATCTGACTCCGCGAGCACCTATGGGGACGGAGCCCCTTCTCGGTTCGGCGGGGGGGCGGAGGTCGCGCGAAGAGCAGATCGAGGCGGGGCACACGAGCGGTTTTTACCCAGCTTCAGAGCTCTCCGGAGAGATAATACTCCTACTGCTGCTTTGTGGATTGTATTGAGTTCTTGCTCGGGAGCGCTGAGTGCTACAATACACACAGGCGGCTAACGAGACCGAGCGTGAGTGTTCTACTGTTCGTCCCCCCCTCTACGTTGTGCACGGGCCTCCTTTTATATGCTCAAGGGGTCTCCAACAGGTGGCAACATAGGCAAGGGCAAAAATGGAAAGGTGCTGCGGTAGGTACAGCTACCTACACAGTGTATCATACCTAACTCTGACGGCAGGGACAAGGGCATTAAATGCCTATCTAGTCGCCCAAACAGTGTAGAAAAGGGACCGTTAGGGACGCCACCGCTCGCCACGATGGCGATCTTGTCAGCGCCGCTTGCCACAGTGTACCCCTGGCTGCACAGCCTCCCGCCACGTACGCCTGGAAGGGTCCCAGAGCGACACGTAGGTGGGTGTGCTGGAGCGCAGGTATAGAGTGGTTGCTTGCCGCGGCAAACGCCTTGCCGCGGTTGTTGTCTTGTCGCGTCCGGGAGTTTGTCGCTCGCCGGGTCTTGCCGGGACGCGTGGCGCGTCGCGGTAAGTGCCTTGGGATGCCTTGGTTGGCCTTCCCGGCAAGCTCCTCTTGCCGGGGGCCTTGTGCCTTGAGTGGCCTTCCCGGCAAGCTCCTCTTGCCGGGGACTTGTCTCCTTGGCTTAAATACTTTGTTCTTGAATGGTTCCAAAGGAACCACAGAGGTCCTCGGCGGTCACCCGGCAAGCCTTGCCACGGGGCGCTGCGACTGCCCGTGCACAAGTTCGGGATACTAGGGTACCCCTACTCTAGTACACCGACAGGAGCCCCCGGGCCTGGGCCATACACGGTGCCGAGCGCTGTTGGGCCAGGCCCAAAACAGGGCACGGGCACGCGCGGCCTGGGTCACGCCGCATCTGACTCCGTATCCACCGCGCCCTCCCCGAACGGCACGCATCGATTGCGGCGTCGTGGGAGAGGTCGTGGGTGGTTTCTTTATTCGAAAGGGCGAAACGTCCGCCTCCTGGCGGTTCGCGTCTTTCCCATAAACGGAGGGAGGCGTGGAGGCGTGGTCTTCGAGGCGTCCACTCCCCACGATCACGGGGTGGGGAGAGGTCGCCTCACCCGTCGCCTCGGTTCTGTACGCCCACCACGCGGCTTCCATGCGCTTGGGGTGGCGAACAGTGGAGGCGGGAATCAGGGCCGTCACGGGTCGAGGCAGCGGGTCGGTCCCAATTCCTGCTCCTTCTGTGTCTTGATTGGCTGAGCGGGGCGGCCGAGCCCCCACTCCGTTCCTTTATAAGGAGCGGGAGGGGGGGGGACGGAACCCCGTATTCATTCATCTCCTCTTTCCTTTAGCTTCTGCTCCCCTCTCTCTCATTCGCCATGGAGAAAGGGAACCCTGGTCCTTCAACGGTGGCGACGAGGGTCGCCGCTAGACAACGTGTCCCTCCTCCCCCCACACCCATGGTGGCAGAGCCAGCCGCAAGGGGAAGAGGGAGGGGGCGAGGCCGCGGGCGAGGTCGAGGGCGAGGCCGAGGCGCTCGGGGAAGAGGTGGACGAGGCGGCCCGCCGGCCTCGCCTCCGCCAGCGGCTCCTCGTCCCATGGCAGACCATATTGGGGACGACCCTTGCGAGTTCTTCGTCAGGCTGCGTCGGCCGCCTCGTCGTCGCCTTCGTCTCCCGACTCCATTTGCGAGCGAGATGGAGTTGGATCCGCCCGAGACACTGAGGTTGTACATGAGGGGCTGTGGAATCAGCGGTACGCGAGTCCGCGCTGACTTCCCGGCCCCTAATGTGATGTATCTTGGTCGAGGGTGGAAGACGTTCGCCCGTATCCACAGCTTGACGGCGGGGCTCACCCTCCATTTTAAGCTGATGGAGGGCGGTCTCCTCTCCGTCAAGGTCTTCGGGTGCTTCGGGACTCGGGCACGGAGCTGCGTGGAGAGCTCCTCCGATAGCGAAGACTCCTCCTCAGGCGAGAGTGACGAGGAGGACAGCGGCAGCGACGACGAGGGTAGCGGGCGGCAGGATGACGGGTCCGACTAGGTGTCGGGCGCCGCTCTGTGCGGCACCGGCGACCCCATCATCCGTGTCGCCGGCTCCTTGAGCTTCTCGGGGTCGTCTCCTTGGGCGGCTGGCGTAGGGAGGCTGCGGAAGAGGAAGAGGGCAGGTGGCAAGGCCGTCAACTCGGAGTACGAGGGCACGACGCCCTTGACAGCGTGCTGACATCCTGCCGCCTCGTCTTCGAGCCCTGCCTCCGGTGCCGCCATCACCATCCAGCCTTTGGACGACCACCGAGATGTTCTCTTGGTGTCTTCTGCTTCCCGTAGCTCGCCTAGGCGCCCCTTTTGCCCTTTTCGCCTCCTTGCCCTACCTCTTGAAGAGAGGGACAAACAAGGGATTACGGGCACCTTATCTCTTTTTAATTTGTAAGCCCTCGGGCCTTAGCTGCATTTAAAGCTTGTAATCCCATCATTCATGTTTTTCATTCTCTATGAACTGTACCTGAGTGGAATGCTTTTTTATGAAAAGGGGATGCTTGCCGGGTCACTTGTCTTGCGGGTGGAACCCACGTCAAGGAGTAAATCCTTAATATCTTTAAGATAGACACTTCTTTTCCCGGCAGCAGGCCCTGCCTTCTTCCTGCGTCGCTCGACCTTTCTCACGCTTTTGGCGGAGGCAAGGATGAGGCGGGTTCAGGCTCCTCGTTTCGTCCCTTTGCTGCCGCGACTACGACCAAACCTGGCCCCAGGAACAAGCCCTAGGGCCTAGAGGTAGGGGAGCACGGTAATTTTTAAGAAGAAACGAGGTTTCGCATACCTCAGTCCATAAGAGAATGCATGATAAGGGATGAAAAACTTATCTGAGATTGCAGCCCCCGGCAACTCTGGTTTGCCGTGGGTGAATCTTTGTACTTGCAGCCCCCGGCAACACTGGCTTGCCGGGGTCCAGATGCTGGTCCGTCCTCCTTCTCTTTTTCTTCCTCAAGTGGTCCGGCCAGGATATGCGAGCCCTGCGAACCAAGGGAAACGAAAGAACGGCAAAAGGACGCACACCCGACCTCTAAGCTAGGGGTTAGCCGCTATCAAGCACTATCAACCCTAACCAAGGACGAGACTCGACTTAGCATGCATGCTATAACTTAGGGCGCCAGCGCTTCACTTATGCTCAGGGTCTGCGCCTGGCTTTGTACAAAGGATTACATGCAACAGCGGCAAGACTTGTACAAAAGGGTGGTTGCCGGAGCAGGGTCCGGCAACCGCGCCTTACGGGTAAAACTTACGAAGATGCTCAATGTTCCAGGAGTTGCTCACCGGAATGCCATCTTCGGTCTCAAGGCGGACAGCGCCAGGCCTAGTGACTCATTTCACCCGATAAGGGCCTTCCCACTTCGGCGTCAACTTGTTGGAATTCTTGGCGGAATGAACGCGCCGAAGAACAAGGTCGCCTTCCTCGAGACTTCTGGCATTAACTTTGCGGCTATGGTAGCGGCGCAAAGCTTGCTAGTAGCGAGCAGCTCGTATCGCAGCCTGAAGACGGTCTTCCTCAAGGAGCAGCGCGTCATCTTGTCGCAGCTGCTCTTGCTCAAGCTCATCATAAGCGAGCACTCGAGGTGACCCGTATACGAGTTCCGTGGGGATAACTGCCTCTGCTCCATAGACAAGAGCGAAAGGTGTCTGGCCAATGGCTTGATTTGGCATCGTCCTGATCGACCGAAGAACCACCGGCAGCTCCTCGATCCAGTTTCTTCCGCACCTGTGCAGCCTGTCGAAAGTCCTGGTCTTGAGCCCACGCAGCACTTCAGCATTTGCCCTCTCCGCTTGACCGTTGCTCCTGGGGTGAGCAACAGAAGCGAAGCAGACCTTGGCGCCAAGGTCTTGGACGTACTGCATGAAGGTGCGGCTCGTGAATTGCGTACCGTTGTCGGTGATGATCCTGTTAGGGATCCCGAAGCGGCAAACAATCGACCTGAAGAACTTGACTGCTGACTGTGCTGTCACCTTCCTCACTGCTTCCACTTCCGGCCACTTTGTGAACTTGTCGATTGCGACGTACAAGTACTCAAAGCCCCCAACTGCTTGGGGGAAGGGGCCGAGGATGTCGAGCCCCCAGACCGAAAATGGCCAGGATAAAGGGATCGTCTGGAGAGCTTGAGCTGGCTGGCGTATCTGCTTGGAATGGAACTAGCACGCTTCACACTTGGTTACTTGTGCAGTTGCATCCTGGAGGGCTGTCGGCCAAAAGAAACCTTGCCGGAAAGCTTTGCCGGCAAGTGCTCTTGCGCCAATGTGGTGACCACAGATGCCTCCATGTATCTCTGCCAACAGCTTCTGTCCATCTTCCCGGTGAATACACTTCAATTTCACACCGTTGAGTCTTCTTCTGTACAGTGCGTTGCCGGGCTACTCTTTCCGCTTCTTCTTGCTCTTTGGGAAGTTCTCCTGTCTGAAGGAAACGGACGATCTGTTGTGCCCATGTTGGAGCTTGTGGCACGACAATAAGGACTAAAGGCATATCTGCTGCTGCGGGAACATCCGCTTCTACGGCGAGAACCTGCGGCTTAGCCGGAGCTTGACGTTCCCCAACAAGCTTGCCGGAGCAAAACTTGTCAGGAGCGTCTGCTTCGACGGAACAAACCCTGGGGTTTGCCGGAGCAGACTGCTCCTCAGCACTCTTGGTGTCGATCTTGGGGACCTTCTTGGCGGCGGCTTCGGGAAGCTCTGTCGGAAAATAGTCACCAGAAATCAACTTCCTCTTCTTGCTCTATCCAGTTGATGGCGTAACAGACGGTTGAGTCAGCTTGAGCACAAAGATCCCTGGTTCCACAGGTAACTTAAGTGCTGCGCACTTTGACAGGCCGTCGGCAATGTTATTCTGAGCTCTTGGAACATGTTCCATCTGTAGGCCGACAAAGTGCTCTTCCAGCTTCGTCACTCATCAACGTAAGCTTCCATCAACGGACTCTGATAATTCTTGTTCACTTGGCGGACGACAAGCTGCGAGTCACCCCTGACAATGAGCTGCTTGATCCCAAGGTCTGCCGCGATCCTGAGACCGGCAAGCAATCCTTCATACTCTGCAGTATTGTTTGTTGCTTGATCCTTGGGAAAGTGCATCTGGACTACGTACTTGAGGTGCTCTCCGGTGGGTGCGACAAGCAGCACGCCAGCACCGGCGCCTTGCAGCGAAAAGGCACCATCAAAGTACATCAGCCACTCTTTGCTTGCCTCCTTGACGGGGATGCTCGTCTCTGGAATTTCTTCGTCGGGCGTTGGCGTCCATTCTGCTATGAATTCTGCCAATGCTCTGCTTTGGATAGTTGAAGTGCTCTCAAACTTGAGGCCAAAGCTTGACAGTTCCAGTGCCCACTCAACAATCCTGCCTGCTGCTTCTGGATTCTGCAGTATCCTCTTCAGCGGAAAGCGAGTGACAACTGTGATCTCATGTGCTTGGAAGTAATGGCGCAGCTTTCTCGAGGCCATAAGAAGGCCGAAAAGCAATTACTGCACACCAGAGTACCTTGACCTAGCCCCCTGCAAAAGGGAACTGACAAAGTAGACTGGGCGCTACACCATTTTCTTCTGTATCTCCTCAGGCGCCTGCGCAGATCCGTCTTTGCCGGGACCAGAGCTTGTCGGGGAAGCCCCCTGCTTGTCGCTGGATGCGCTTGCCGTGGTTGTTGGCTCATCATCTGCCTCCCTCTCCGCTACTAACGCAGCACTAACCACTTGATTGGTTGCCGCCAGATACAGCAGCAACTTCTCTTGTGGCTTAGGTGCGACAAGTATTGGGGTGGAGGACAGGTATCTCTTCAAGTCCTGCAGCGCAGCCTCCGCTTCCGGAGTCCATTTCATTGGACCTGCCTTTTTCAAAATTTTGAAAAACGGCAGGGCGCGCTCAACAGACTTAGAGATAAACCTGCTGAGAGCCGCCACGCAGCCGGCAAGTTTCCGCACATCCTTGACGCGCTTCGGTGCTTCGATCTCCTCAATGGCCTCGATCTTGTCGGGATTGGCTTCAATTCCCCTCTGAGACACAAAGAACCCGAGAAGCTTGCCGGAAGGGACTCTAAACACGCACTTCTCGGGGTTGAGCTTGAGGCTGATCTTGCGCAGATTTGCAAAAGTCTCTTCTAGATCTTGAATAAGAGTTGACTTGTCCCTGCTCTTGACCACTATATCATCCATGTAGGCTTCCACATTTCTGTGTATTTGTGGCTCAAAAGCAGTATGGACGACCCTTGCAAATGTTGAACCAGCATTCTTCAATCCGAAAGGCATCCGTATGAA
Organism: Aegilops umbellulata; assembly: GCA_032464435.1. Taxonomy (NCBI): domain Eukaryota; kingdom Viridiplantae; phylum Streptophyta; class Magnoliopsida; order Poales; family Poaceae; genus Aegilops; species Aegilops umbellulata. The sequence goes on along the minus strand of CP136059.1, from coordinate 224,430,975 downwards.
ACAGTATGTGCCACATGGAGTGATGAATGCGGTTTTCTCCTCATCCTCTTCTGCCATGAAGATCTGATGATATCCTGAGTATGCGTCAAGAAATGAAAGCAAGTCACATCCGGCCGTGGAGTCAACAATCTGGTCAATGCGCGGCAAGGGAAATGGATCTTTGGGACAAGCTTTATTGACATCGGTAAAGTTGATACAAAGCCTCCATTCCCCGTTTGCCTTGCGCACGACTACAGGATTGGCCAACCATGTAGGATGGAGCACTCCCCTGACGAGGCCTACTGCTTCCAACTTCTTGATCTCTTCAGCAATGAATTCTTGGCGCTCCACTGCTTGCTTCCTGACTTTCTGCTTGACGGGCCGCGCGTGAGGACAGACGGCAAGGTGGTGCTCAATTACTTTCCTGGGAACACCAGGGATGTCAGACGGTTGCCACGCAAACACATCGACGTTCGCCCGCAGGAAAGCAATGAGCGCGCTTTCCTATTTAGGGTCGAGAGTGGCACTGATGGTGAAAGTACCACCAGTGCTGTCCTCCTTGGCGGACACCTTCTTGGTTGCTGGCGGAGCTGCCATTGCCTTCTTACACTTGCCGGTGGAGCTCGATGGTGCGTCCTCGACGGTAGCGCAGCACTCCGAAGAGGTGCGTTTGCCGGAGTGGGCATCAGAACTCTTGCCGGACTTGGTCTTCTTCTTCCCCCGGGAGCTTCAGCGGCAAGTGTCTCGCGATCCGTTGCGGCTGCTGCTTCCCGGTAGATCTTGTCGGCACAGATAAGAGCATCTTTCTTGTCGCCAGGGACAGAGATGACACTTATCGGGCCTGGCATCTTTAGCATGTTGTACGCGTAGTGAGAGGCCGCCATGAACTTGGCGATCGCTGGACGACCGAGAATCCCATTGTAAGGCAATGGAAAATCGGCAACGTCAAAAGTGATCCTCTCAGTCCTGAAGTTCAACTCGCCGCCAAACGTCACCGGCAGCGTGATCTTCCCCTTCGGCTTGCTCCTTCCCGGGTTGATTCCCTGGAATGTGCCGGTCTCTTCGAGCTCGCTGTCAGGGACTTGGAGTTTCCGGAGCACAGCGGAGGAGATTAGGTTCAAGCCGGCCCCGCCGTCAACTAGCATCTTAGTGACCTTGAGGTTGCGGATAGTTAGTGAGACCAACATCGTCAAACATCTGACCGCAGTTGTGCGATCAGGGTGATCCTCAATATCAAAGATGATAGGCGTGCTGGACCATTTCAGAAGCTTGCGTGACTCAACGGGTGGTTCTGCTGCATTGACTTCCCGCACCCACTGCTTGAGTTGGCGGTGTGAAGTATGCAGAGAAGCACCGCCGTCAAAGCACAAAACCTCTGTGGCTTTCTGGAACTCCTGCTCACTGGTCTCGTCATCATCCATGTCTTCGTCGTCGTCATCTTCATCCTTGTCGCGGCCGCGGGGAGGTCTGTCTCCTTGCCGCTGATTGACCTTGCCGCGGCATCCTCCCCGGCCGGTGCGCTTCGTACCGGATCCTCCAGCACCTCCCTGTGCTTTCTCCTTGTCGCGTCGCTTGTACTCGGCCTTTTGCAGCTCGACGAGCTGCTCGACCTTCTTGCAGCTCTGGAGGTCATGGCCCTTGGTGCGGTGGATCTTGCAGTACTGATTGTTGGTGCCGTCCTGCTTGTCGGCGGCCGGCACAGCCTGGCAGTTGGCGCATGCGGCAACCTCCTTGCCGTAGCTACCATCTTTGGCTTTCTTGGCGCCACCGTCGCTGCCGGACTGCTCAACAACTAGCACATCTTTGCCTTTCCTCTTCCTGTTGTTCCGCCGCCGGTTTTTATTTGCCGGGGCAGCATCGTCGCTGTCAGATCCTCCTGTTCCTGTATTCTCTCCGGGGAGTTTCCTCCCTTCCTCAGCACGTGCACACCTGTCGGCCAGGGCATACAGCTCACTGACGTCTCTGATCTTGCACATCGCCATCTCCTCCCGCATCCTGCGGTTACGCACGTTCTGATGGAACGCGCTAATGACCGCGGCAGGGTGGACATCTGGGATGTTGCGTTGCACTTGGTTGAATCTCTGGATGTACTTGCGCAGGGGCTCTCCTTCCTTCTGGGCAAGCAGATGAAGATCACTCTCCTGGCCATGAGGTTTGTGGCCGCCTGTAAAGGCGCCGACAAACTGATGGCATAGGTCTGCCCAGGAAGATATGGAGTTGTCCGGCAAGTGCATGAGCCAGGACCTGACGTTGGGTTTGAGCACCAGCGGGAAGTAGTTGGCAAGGATCTTGTCGTCCCGCCCCCCAGCAGCTTGCACCGCGATGGTGTAGATGCTGAGGAACTCTGACGGATGCAACTTGCCGTCATACTTCTCGGGTACGTCTGGCTTAAAATTCTTCGTGCTGGGCCACTGGACTTGCCGCAGCTCACGGGTAAATGCAGGGCAACCTACCGCGTAAGGCAGGTCACCTGGTTCCCCTGGCGCATGCATGTCGACAGTGGGTCCAGCGCGTCGGTCTGACTAACGTCGCGTTTCTCTTCGGCGCTCAATGCGGGTACGAGCGTCTTCTTGCTGTCGTTCGTGCAGAACTTGGCGTTGATCGCAACGAGCTCGCGGATCTGATGAAGCGGTGGAGTCGCTGTCATGGTGGACCCGGCGAGTTGGCGATCTTGGCCTTCAGGGCGGAGAGCGCACGGTGGTTGCACCCCCACCTGTCTTGTCGCCATCGGGTCGCGCCTGCCTGACTTGCCGCGGCTGCGACGTAGTCGGCTGCCACGGAGTGTCGCCGTTGGTGAAGCCGATGAGACTCTGGATGGTGGCCCTCCAGTCGTCGATCTTGTCTGGCGTTGGAGGGAAGTCTAGGAGTAGTTGAGCTCGCGCCAAAGCTTCTGCTGGAGTGGCGGGTAGCGGTGGCGAACGGTGCAAGGAGCGGGATATGCTCGGACTCCTAACTGCGTTAGAAGGAGCAATATCCTGTCCAGGTGACCGTGCCTCGCTCGCGCCAGCACGTTGGCGCGCGTGCTGGCCTGGAGCGTCCCGAGATCCGCCAGCTCGATTTGGGTCCAGCGAGCGTATGGTACCGTGGGTACCACGTCGCTGCCGGTCCTGCGCCTCCTGAGATGGGCGCGGTGCATCTACCGACGCTCGGTCGTTGTGGGAGCCGGCTACACCGCCGATGGGCAGCGTAGCCTTGTCCTTGGACCTGGCGGCACCGTGGGCTCCCTCGTCGACGCCCGTTCTTCCGCCGGCGCCTTCCCCACCAGCCGTTTGCTCCGGCGGCGGTGGGTTCGACGCGAATGGAGCAGCCGCCTCCGAAGCCTTCTTCTTCGGTGGCATGTCGATGAAGTCGATGAAGATCTAGCTCGCGTGAACGCCGGATCAGGTTCACACAACCTCGACGCCCCCTACCTGGCGCGCCAAAGATGTCGGGGAAATCTGACTCCGCGAGCACCTATGGGGACGGAGCCCCTTCTCGGTTCGGCGGGGGACGGAGGTCGCGCGAAGAGCAGATCGAGGCGGGGCACACGAGCGGTTTTTACCCAGCTTCGGAGCTCTCCGGAGAGATAATACTCCTACTGCTGCTTTGTGGATTGTACTGAGTTCTTGCTCGGGAGCGCTGAGTGCTACAATACACACAGGCGGCTAACGAGACCGAGCGTGAGTGTTCTACTGTTCGTCCCCCCTCTACGTTGTGCATGGGCCTCCTTTTATATGCTCAAGGTGTCTCCAACAGGTGGCAACGTAGGCAAGGGCAAAAATGGAAAGGTGCTGCGGTAGGTACAGCTACCTACACAGTGTATCATACCTAACTCTGACGCAGGGGACAAGGGCATTAAATGCCTATCTAGTCGCCCAAACAGTGTAGAAAAGGGACCGTTAGGGACGCCACCGCTCGCCACGATGGCGATCTTGTCAGCGCCGCTTGCCACAGTGTACCCCTGGCTGCACAGCCTCCCGCCACGTACGCCTGGAAGGGTCCCAAAGCGACACGTAGGTGGGTGTGCTGGAGCGCAGGTACAGAGTGGTTGCTTGCCGCGGCAAACGCCTTGCCGCGGTTGTTGTCTTGTCGCGTCCGGGAGTTTGTCGCTCGCCGGGTCTTGCCGGGACGCGTGGCGCGTCGCGGTAAGTGCCTTGGGATGCCTTGGTTGGCCTTCCCGGCAAGCTCCCCTTGCCGGGGCCTTGTGCCTTGAGTGGCCTTCCCGGCAAGCTCCTCTTGCCGGGGACTTGTCTCCTTGGCTTAAATACTTTGTTCTTGAATGGTTCCAAAGGAACCACAGAGGTCCTCGACGGTCACCCGGCAAGCCTTGCCGCGGGGCGCTGCGACTGCCCGTGCACAAGTTCGGGATACTAGGGTACCCCTACTCTAGTACACCGACAACCGCCTCCCTGCATTCGGTGCGGCGTGGTCAACAAACGAGAGTCATCGGAAGATGACTTTAGGTGGATAGCCTGACGGCTGGGACCCACGAGGTCCATGGTCGCACGCAAGGAAAGTTCCTCCTTATTAAGCTGAAAAAAATGTTTCCTCCACCTGACGGCTAGGACCCACCGGCTGTATCTTCGCACGAAAGGAAGTGCCTCCTTGTTTTGCGAAAGAAATTATTCATCCCGTTGACAGCTGGGACCCGTCAGATTTGGTGACTGACTTGTGGGCCTACCAAGCGGACGTGTACGCACGGCTTTGTCAACTTAATCAACAAAAGATTCTAGCAGCTGGACCGTTGGATGTTAATCCAAAAACCGTGCTCCTTCTTCAACCTTTGTTCTTGCTCTTGTCTCCCGTGGGCGGCACCGCGGCTGTGCTGCCGCGCACCCGAACCAGTGAAGTTTCCCACTCCTCTCCATCTGCGACTCCATTGCAGCTTAATAAATAGTAACGTCTAACTGAGCCAGTTAGTTAGATGCGTACACTTGGTGTAGTAGGATCTTTATTTAGTTTGATGCATACACTTGTCCTTTTTTGGTAGCCCTTTTGTAATGATGGCTGATGTTTGGTTTGGAAGAGAGAGCTACGTCTTCACTCTTCTAGCCTGCTTACTGCTTCTGTTGCACCCCAAGCCCTGGTTGCTGCTGCTGGTTTCAATGTACAATCAGTAGTATATTTCGTCTGTTGGTTGAATAAATGTGTTGTTAGAATGACAAACACAATGTTTTGGAAGTCATTGCATGGTTTGATCCTTTAGTGCCCCGTACCGTACGTAGCGCATACTATTTATCGTACGGAACACATTTTTTTGAAACTCGGAACACATTTTCCACTTGTTGATAACATGCAACCCACTGATGAAGGCCCAATAGAGAAGCCCATAATTAACTGGAAGGGAGGCTCTCACATGAATCCGGCCCAGGTACATGCTCATGGTCCCCTAAACATAAATAAGTAAATAAATAAATAAATGAAGCTAAATGCTCATGCACCAGTTCTTTGGGAAAATAGGTAGCCCAGTATTTATTTTTGAAGAATACCCAAGCTAGGCCTATTTGTTTTCTCCGATTTACTGGGCTGCAAATCTTTCAAGACGAGGAGGGATGCATTCCAGCCTGGCTTAAGAGTATGGTCAATGTCTGTTAAAAGTAATATCAAAAGGGGTTGAAAATTCCAAAAATATTATAGCAAATGGGATATAAGTTTCTTTTTTTGTTTTTGTTCTTGACTGATATCTTATACATATTTCATTGGATTTAACATGACATAGTATTAATTTGTTTTAGTATGGCTATTAATTTTTGGATTAAGAATATTTTGTTCCTCAGCAAAAATTTGCGAACTTTCAGAATTTCCCACATATTTAGTTAATTTTTTGACCCTGGTACTGACCAGAAAATGGCCAGCAATTCTAAAAATGGAAAACGGGCTGCAATAAATTCCATATGAATTAGAAAATGAGTAAAAATTATAAAAGTAATAGCAAATGGGCTGTACACGCCACAGATTTCGAGGCTGACTTGTTTACGCAAGGATTTGTCAGTGAACACACGATTCTAGCAGCAGTTAGTGTTGGATGTCCATCCAACGGCCGACGTGCTTCTTCAATCTCTGATCTTCCTGCTCTAGCCGACTAAACTAGCGCCGGCGGGACTGCTGATACGTCTCCAACGTATCTATAATTTTTGATTGCTCCATGCTATATTATCTACTGTTTTGGGCAATATTGGGCTTTATTATCCACTTTTATATTATTTTTGGGACTAACCTATTAACCGGAGGCCCAGCCCATAATTGCTGTTTTTTTGCCTATTTCAGTGTTTCGAAGAAAAGGAATATCAAACGGAGTCGAAACAGAATGAAATCAACTGAAGAAGTTATTTTTGGAAGGAAAGCTACCGGATGGACTTGGAGCCCACGTCAGGAGCCAAGGGAGGTGCTCACGAGGGTGGGGGGCGCGCCCACCCCCTAGGGCGCGCCCCTGCCTCGTGGGGCCCTCGAAGCTGCACCGACGTACCCCCTCCACCCATATATACCTACGTATCGTAAAACTTCCAGAACAGAGATTAAATCGAGAGTTCCGCCACCGCAAGACTCTGTAGCCACCAAAAACCAATCAAGACCCTGTTCCGGCACCCTGCCGGAGGGGGGAACCCTCACCGGTGGGCATCTTCATCATCCCGGCGCTCTCCATGACGAGGAGGGAGTAGTTCACCCTCGGGGCTGAGGGTATGTACCAGTAGCTATGCATTTGATCTCTCTCTCTCTCTCTCTCTCTCTCTCTCTCTCTCTCTCTCTCTCTCTCGTCTTCTTGATTTGGCATGATCTTGATGTATCGCGAGCTTTGCTATTATAATTGGATCTTATGTTGCTTCTTCCCCTTTACTCTCTTGTAATGGATTGAGTTTTCCCTTTGAAGTAATCTTATCGGATTGAGTTTTTAAATATTTGAGAACACTTGATGTATGTCTTGCATGGGATAACCATGGTGACAATGGGTTATTCTATTGATTCACTTGATGTATGGTTTGGTGATCAACTTGCGGGTTCCGCCCATGAACCTATGCATAGGGGTTGGCACATGTTTTCGTCGTGATTCTTCGGTAGAAACTTTGGGCACTCTTTGAAGTACTTTGTGTTGGATTGAATAGATGAATCTGAGATTGTGTGATGCATATCGTATAATCATACCCACGGATACTTGAGGTGACATTGGAGTATCTAGGTGACATTAGGGTTTTGGTTGATTTGTATCTTAAGGTGTTATTCTAGTGCGAACTCTAGGGTTGTTTGTGACACTTATATGAATAGCCCAACGGATTGATTGGAAAGTATAACTTTGAGGTGGTTTCGTACCATAATCTCTTCGTTTGTTCTCCGCTATTAGTGGCTTTGGAGTGACTCTTTGTTGCATGTTGAGGGACATTTATATGATTCAATTATGTTATTATTGTTGAGAGAACTTGCGCTAGTGAAAGTATGAACCCTAGGCCTTGTTTCCTATCATTGCAATACCGTTTACGCTCACTTTTACCGCCTGCTACCTTTCTGTTTTTATATTTTCAGTTTACAAAAACCTATATCTACCATCCATATTGCAATTGTATCACCATCTCTTTGCCGAACTAGTGCACCTATAAAATTTACCATTGTATTGGGTGTGTTGGGGACACAAGAGACTCTTTGTTATTTGGTTGCAGGGTTGCTTGAGAGAGACCATCTTCATCCTACGCCTCCCACGGATTGATAAACCTTAGGTCATCCAATTGAGGGAAAGTTGCTACTGTCCTACAAACCTCTGCACTTGGAGGCCCAACAACGTCTACAAGAAGAAGGTTGTGTAGTAGACATCAAGATCTTTTCTGGCGCCGTTGCCGGGGAGGCTAGGTAAGTGAAGGTATATCTTTAGATCTTGCAATCGAATCTTTTTGTTTCTTTTTTTAGCACTAGTTAGTTTATAAAAGAAAATTACCAAAAAATGGAATTGAGTTTACCTCACACGCTTCATCTTTTTAATATCTTTCGTGAGTATGATGGGAAGGAAAATTGTGCCAAAGTGTTAGAAGAAGAATGCATTAAAATGTTTGGCACAAAATCTTTGTATGATGAGCATGATTGCAATGTTGTTAGTATGAATTCCTTGAATATCCATGATGCTAATGACATGCAAAGCCACAAGCTTGGGGAAGCTATGTTTGAAGAAGATGATATTTTTTGTCCCACAAGCTTTGATGAGCATATTTACTATGATGAAAGCATGCCTCCTATCTATGATGATTATTGTGATGACACATATGCTTTAAAGAATAATGATAACCATGAAACTTTTCATCTTGATCTTAATTCTCAATCATATGATAGTCATTTTGTTGGGTTTGCTTCCACTACTATTGATGAGAATACTTTTGCTTATGTGGAGAGTAGTAAAATTTCTATGCAAGTAGATCATGAAAATAATACTTTAGGTGCTGGCTATATTGTTGAATTCATTCATGATGCTACTTAAAATTATTATGAGGGAGGAATATATGCTTGTAGGAATTGCAATAATATCAAGTTTCCTCTCTATGTGCTTAAAGTTTTGAAGTTATGCTTATTTTACCTTCCTATGCAAGTTGATTATTGTTCCCATAAATTGCTTGATCACAAAATCCCTATGCATAGGAAGTGGGTTAGACTTAAATGTGCTAGTCATATTCTTCATGATGCTCTCTTTATGTCTCAATTCTTATCTTTTATGTGAGCATCATTGAAATCATCATGCCTAGCTAGGGGCGTTAAACGATAGCGCTTGTTGGGAGGCAACCCAATTTTATTTTAGTTTCTTGCTTTTTGGTTATGTTTAGGAATAAATAATCCGTCTAGATGTTGTTTTATGTTTTAGTTAGTGTTTGTGCCAAGTAGAACCTTTGGGAAGACTTGGGTGAAGTCTTTATGATCATGCTGTAAAAAACAGAAACTTTAGCGCTCACGATATTAGCTAAAACGTTTTACTGGAGAATGATATTTAGTTGATTATTTTTGAAGATGATTACTAGACAAATTACTCAGGTCCACCAATTTATTTTAGAATTTTTGGAGTTCCAGAAATTTGCGTTAGTTACAGATTACTACAGACTGTTCTGTTTTTGACAGATTATGTTTTCATTGTGTTGCTTGCTTAGTTTGATGAATCTATGGCTAGTAAAATGGTTTATAAACCATAGAGAAGTTGGAATACAGTAGGTTTAACACCAATATAAATAAATAATGAGTTCATTACAGTACCTTGAAGTGGTGTTTTGTTTTCTTTCGCTAACGGAGCTCACGAGTTTTCTGTTAAGTTTTGTGTTGTGAAGTTTTCAAGTTTTGGGTAAAGATTCGATGGACTATGGAATAAGGAGTGGAAAGAGCCTAATATTGGGGATGCCCAAGGCACCCCAAGGTAATATTCAAGGATAACCAAGCGTCCAAGCTTGGGGATGCCCCGGAAGGCATCCCCTCTTTCGTCTTCGTTCACCGGTAACTTTACTTGGAGCTATATTTTTATTCACCACATGATATGTGTTTTGCTTGGAGCGTCATTTTATTTTCTTTAGCTTTGCTTGATGTTTGAATAAAGTACCAAGATCTTAAATTCTTAAATGTTAGAGAGTCTTCACATAGTTACATAATCATACAACTACTCATTGATCTTCACTTATATCTTTCTGAGTAGTTTGTTGTTTGCTCTAGGGCTTCACTTATATATTTTAGAGCACGGCGGTGGTTTTATTTTGTAGAAATAGATGAACTCTGATGCTTCACTTATACTCCCTCCATTCATAGATATAGGGTGTATAGTTTTTGGCACGGAAATTAAAGAGCGCACATGGAGGGAAAATTTCACAAGTTTTGGGCGATATTACACGTGACTAATTGGCATGAGAAAATAGAGGAGATTGCCTAATATAGGGAAATGTAATCAAATCCCTGAAAAAATTATCCAAGCGAGTGGTGCATTGCAATACACCTTATATTTTGGGTTTTTTCTCAAAAATCTATACACCTTATATCAAGGAACGGAGGGAGTATTATTTTGGGAGTCTTAAATATCATGGTAATTTGCTTAAATAATCCTAATATGCTAAGCATACAAGATTTGTAAGAATTCTTATGAGTGTGTTGAATACTAAGAAAAGTTTGATGCTTTATAATTGTTTTGAGATATGAAGATGGTGATATTAGAGTCATGCTAGTTGAGTAGTTGTGAATTTGAGAAATACTTGTGTTAAAGTTTGTGATTCCCGTAGCATGCACGTATGGTGAACCGTTATGTGATGAAGTCGGAGCATGATTTATTTATTGATTGTCTTCCTTATGAGTGGCGGTCGGGGACGAGCGATGGTCTTTTCCTACCAATCTATCCCCCTATGAGCATGCGCGTAATACTTTTCTTTGATAACTTGTAGATTTTTGCAATAAGTATATGACTTCTTCATGACTAATGTTGAGTCCATGGATTATACGCACTTTTCTTCCTTCCACCACTGCTAGCCTCTCTAATACCGCGCACTTTTCGCCGGAATCATACAACCACCATATACCTTCCTCAAAACAGCCACCATACCTACCCATCATGGCATTTCCATAGCCATTCCGAGATATATTGCCATGCAACTTTCCACCGTTCTGTTTATTATGACACGCTCCATCATTGTCATATTGCTTAGCATGATCATGTAGTTGACATTGTATTTGTGGCAAAGCCACCATTCATAATTATTTCATACATGTCACTCTTGGTTCATTGCATATCCCGGTACACCGCCGGAGGCATTCATATAGAGTCATAATTTGTTCTAAGTATCGAGTTGTAATTCATGAGTTGTAAGTAAATAAAAGTGTGATGATCATCATTTTTAGAGCATTGTCACAAGTGAGGAGAGGGTGATGGAGACTATGATTCCCCCACAAGTCGGGATGAGACTCCGGACGAAATTAAAAAAAGAGAGAAAAAAAGAGGCCATAAAAAAAGAGAAAATGCCCAAATAAAAAAATAAAAAAATGAGGGAAAAAGAGAGAAGGGACAATGCTACTATCCTTTTACCACACTTGTGCTTCAAAGTAGCACCATGATCTTCATGATAGAGAGTCTCCTATGATATCACTTTCATATACTAGTGGGAATTTTTCATTATAGAACTTGGCTTGTATATTCCAATGATGGTCTTCCTCAAAATGCCCTAGGTCTTTGTGAGCAAGCGAGTTGGATGCACACCCACTTAGTTTCTTTTGTTGAGCTTTCATATACTTATAGCTCTAGTGCATCTGTTGCATGGCAATCCCTACTCACTCACATTGATATCTATTAATGGGCATCTCCATAGCCCGTTGATAAGCCTAGTTGATGTGAGACTATCTTCCCCTCTTTTTGTCTTCTCCACAACCACCATTCTATTCCACATATAGTGCTATATCCATGGCTCACGCTCATTTATTGCGTGAAGATTGAAAAAGTTTTGAAAATGTCAATAGTATGAAACAATTGCTTGGCTTGTCATCGGGGTTGTGCATGATTTAAATACTCTGTGTGGTGAAGATAGAGCATAGCCAGACTATATGATTTTGTAGGGATAACTTTCTTTGGCCATGTTATTTTGAGAAGACATAATTGCTTTGTTAGTATGCTCGAAGTATTATTATTTTTATGTCAATATGAACTTTTGTCTTAAATCTTTCGGATCTTAATATTCATACCACAATTAAGAAGAATTATAATGACATTATGCTAACTATCATTCCACATAGAAAATTATCTTTTTTATCATTTACCTACTCGAGGACGAGCAGGAATTAAGCTTGGGGATGCTTGATACATCTCCAACGTATCTATAATTTTTGATTGCTCCATGCTATATTATCTACTGTTTTGGGCAATATTGGGCTTTATTATCCATTTTTATATTATTTTTGGGACTAACCTATTAACTGGAGGCCCAGCCCAGATTTGATGGTTTTTGCCTATTTCAGTGTTTCGAAGAAAATGGATATCAAACGGAGTCGAAACGGAACAAAATCAACTGGAGAAGTTATTTTTGGAAGGAAAGCTACCGGATGGACTTGGACCCCACGTCAGGAGCCAAGGGAGGTGCTCACAAGGGTGGGGGGCGTGCCCACCCCCTAGGGCACGCCCCCTGCCTCGTGGGCCCCCCGAAGCTCCACCGACGTACCCCCTGCACCCATATATACCTACGTATCGTAAAACTTCTGGACAGAGATTCGATCGGGAGTTCCGTCCCACAAGCCTCTGTAGCCACCAAAAACCAATCGAGACCCGTTCCGGCACCCTGCCAGAGGGGGGAACCCTCATCGTTGGCCATCTTCATCATCCCGGCGCTCTCCATGATGAGGAGGGAGTAGTTCACCCTCGGGGCTGAGGGTATGTACCAGTAGCTATGTGTTTGATCTCTCTCTCTCTCTCTCTCTCTCTCTCTCTCTCTCTCTCGTGTTCTTGATTTGGCACGATCTTGATGTATCGCGAGCTTTGCTATTATAATTGGATCTTATGTTGCTTCTTCCCCTCTACTCTCTTGTAATGGATTGAGTTTTCCCTTTGAAGTAATCTTATCGGATTGAGTCTTTAAAGATTTGAGAACACTTGATGTATGTCTTGCGTGGGATAACCGTGGTGACAATGGGTTATTCTATTGATTCACTTGATGTATGTTTTGGTGATCAACTTGCGGGTTCCACCCATGAACCTATGCATAGGGGTTGGCACACGTTTTCGTCGTGATTCTCTGGTAGAAACTTTGGGCACTCTTTGAAGTACTTTGTGTTGTATTGAATAGATGAATCTGAGATTGTGTGATGCATATCGTATAATCATACCCACGGATACTTGAGGTGACATTGGAGTATCTAGGTGACATTAGGGCTTTGGTTGATTTGTATCTTAAGGTGTTATTCTAGTACGAACTCTAGGGCTGTTTGTGACACTTATAGGAATAGCCCAACGGATTGATTGGAAAGAATAACTTTGAGGTGGTTTCGTACCCTACCATAATCTCTTCGTTTGTTCTCCGCTATTAGTGGCTTTGGAGTGACTCTTTGTTGCATGTTGAGGGACATTTATATGATCCGATTATGTTATTATTGTTGAGAGAACTTGCGCTAGTGAAAGTATGAACCCTAGGCCTTGTTTCCTATCATTGCAATACCGTTTACGCTCACTTTTACCGCTTGCTACCTTGCTGTTTTTATATTTTTAGTTTACAAAAACCTATATATACCATCCATATTGCACTTGTATCACCATCTCTTCGCCGAACTAGTGCACCAATACAATTTACCATTGTATTGGGTGTGTTGGGGACACAAGAGACTCTTTGTTATTTGGTTGCAGGGTTGCTTGAGAGAGACCATCTGCATCCTACACCTCCCACGGATTGATAAACCTTAGGTCATCCACTTGATGGAAATTTGCTAGTGTCCTACAAACCTCTGCACTTGGAGGCCCAACAACGTCTACAAGAAGAAGGTTGTGTAGTGGACATCAACTGCCTGCTCCCTCCTCTTGTGGCCCGCTGTGATGCCGCGCAAGCTTCCCCGGCCCACCCTACTCCCTCCGCTGGCCTGGCCGCACGCAATCAAATGCCTCCTTATTACGCGAAAAAAATGATTCCTCCCACTGACATCTGGGGCGCACTGGTTGGGAGGCTAACCTGTGGGCCAACTAAGTTGACGCGTACGCAGGGCTTGTCAACTTAGTCAACAAACGATTCTAGCAGCAGTAACCGTTGGATTTGAATCGAACGGTCCTGCTGCTTCTTCAATCGTTGCTCTTCTTGCACCAGCCGGCCAAACCAGCGCCGGGGAGACCGCCTGCTCCTGCCTCAAGTGGCCGGCTGTGCTGCCGATGAGGCCTCATCACCCCCTACTACTCCCATCGCAAGCCAGGCCCTGCGGTGCTGGCAGCCTCACACCGCAGCTGAACCAGTGAACCCTCATACTCCTCTCCGCATGGGCATCCACTGCCGCGCCTTCCCCGGCTCCGCGTCGTCCCCTTCCTAGGCCTCGTCGTCGTCCACCGCCTTGGTGCTCTCGGCATGACGTGGTCAACGTCGTCAACGACATTCCATCGGAAGAGTACTATACGTGGAGAGGCTGACAGCTGGGTCCAAGGCCACAACCCAGTTTTTTTGTGATTTGCCAAGTAAGTCGCTTTGTTAGGCCTGTTGGGCTGCAAATCTTTCAAGACGAGGAGAGCTTTCATTCGGCTGGCCGATAAAATGGCCCATCAGTAATGAGAAATGGGTTGTACATTTTTAAAACACATCAAACCGGCAATTAGTTTCAAATATCTTTTTTGCATTTCGAGTTTTGAAATTACATTAATTTTTATACGTGGAGAATTTGTTGGATTTATATTGATATACATTTATTTTTAAAATCAGTTTGAATGTGAGTCGAAATTTTGGGATTAAAAACAGTTCGGACCACACCGAAATATGCAAAATTTCGTATAATTTTTTAACTGTGGCCACAATATGGGATGTAATGCTTAGAAAAAGAATATGGGCTCCAAAAAAACCTTAATAATTAGCAAATGGGCTGTAAATTATTAGAAATAATGGCAGATGGGTTGTATGCTGTTTTCCAGAGATTTGAGGCTTTCCTCAAAAAAAGGTTGACGCATAAACAGTGACTATTGGATGGCCATCCAACGGCCGTCGTGCTTCTTCAATCTCTGCTCTTCCTGCTCTAGCCGCTCAAACAGGCGCCGGCGGGACTACCTGCTCCCTCCTCCCCGTGGCCGGCTCTGCTACCGCGCAGGCCTCACCGCCCCACCATACTCCCATCGCTGGCCTAGCCATCCCTCTACTCACCCACACCTGCTGTTATTCTCTGGTGACGGCAGACGAACCAGTAAACCCTCGTACAGTCGTACTCCCCTCCGCGTGGGAAACAACCACTGAGTCTTCCCTGCATCCGTGTCATTCCCTTCCTAGGCCTCGCCGTTGTCCACCGCCCTGGTGCTCTCGGCGCGGCCTGGTCAACATGGTCAACGACCGACATGCATCTGAAGTGGACTTTACGTGGAGAGGCCGACAGCTGGGTCCATGGCCGCATGCAAGGAAATGCCTCCTTATGACGCGCAAAATAATGATTCCTCCACCTGACATCAGGGACCCACCGAAAGGGCCTCTGTATTTCACGAAAAAAACGTTACCGCCGTTGATAGCTCGGACCCACCAGCTATATCTTCGCACGCAAGGAAGTGCCTCCTTATTACGCACAAAAAAATGAATACTCCCCCTGTTAGCTGGGACCCAGTATAGTGGCAGGCTGACTTGTGGGCCTAATAAGTTGACGGGGATGGAGGGCTTTGTCAACTTAGTCAATATGCACGATTCTAGCTCTAGTGACCATACGATGTCCATCCAACGGCCGTAGTGCTTCTTCAACCTCTAGTCTTCTTGCTCCAGCCGCCCAAACCAACGCTGGTCGTGCCTCGTGCTCCTGCCTCCCGTGGCTGGCTGCGATGCGGTGGAGGCCTCACCGCCCCCTACTACTCCCACCGCTGGCCAGGCCATCCCTCTACTCACCCACACCCCCTGTTACTCTGCGGCGACGACAGCCTCACACCGCAGCGAACCAGTGCCCTCGTACTCCTCTACGCGTGGGCATCCACTGTCGCATCTTCTCCGGCTCCGCGTCGTCCCCTTCCTAGGCCTTGCCGTCATCCACCGCCCTGGTGCTCTCGGTGCGCTGTGGTCAACGTGGTCAAGGAACGGCTTCCATTGGACGTGGACTGTACGTGGAGAGGCTGACAGCTGGGTCCACGGCCGCAGCAAGGAAGTGCCTCCTTATTACGTGCAAAATAATTATTCCTCCACCTGATAGGGGGACCCACCGGACGGGCCACCGTATTTCACCTCCCTGACTGCTGGGACCCACCAGCTACATCTTCGCACGCAAGGAAGTGCCTGACAGTCGGGACCCACCTGGTCGAAGCGTACGTAGCGTTGTCATTCTGGCCGCGAACGTGTATGTACATATATATTGGTCGATGTAGAGGCGCGCACGTGTCATAGTAGAGGCGCGCATGTAGCATGTACACGTACGTACAACGTCCAGGGTGCAAGAAAGAAAATACAGCCACGTATGTGTACATACGGGCGGGGTCTCGAACGCCTACTCGCGCATACGTACGGCCAAGGCTCGTGTACATGGTTGGGTCGGAATGGAGAAACAACGTCGTCGTCATGTTCATGGGGAGGCAACGGAACGCGTCATGTTCATGGGGAGGCAACGGAATGCGTCGTGTTCATCGGGAGGGCTTGGACGGAACAGGCGATGGAAACGAGGCCTGGCATACCGCAGAACGGAGGAAACAGCCTTGTGTTCGACCGGCCACGTTCGAAACGGGATCCTGTTCATCAGGAGGGGTCTGGCGTACCGCAAAACGGAGGAAACGGACCTCCTACGGTCGAAACGGGGGTCCTGTTGATCGGGAGGGGTGTGGCGTACCGTAAAACGGACGAAACGGACTTGTGTTGGAGCGCTACAGTCGAAACAGGGGTCCTGTTCATCGGGAGTGGTGTGGCATACCGCAAAACGGGACTCCACGGGATACTGTTCATCTCCACCGTCGACCCCCTCCAGCCTCCACGAGCTACTATTCATCCACCGTCGACCTCCTCCAGCCTCCACCTACGACTGTTCATCAACGGGCTCCTGTTCATCCAGCCTCCAGCGCGTGCTACTCCACCGGCTACTGTTCAACCAGCCCTCTCCACGGGCTCCTGTTCAACCACCCCTCCACGGGCTACTGTTCATCCAGCCCTCCACACCACGGGGTCCTGTTCAACCACCCCTCCACGGGCACCCCTCCACCGTCTACTGTTCATTCAGCCCTCCACACCACGGGGTCCTGTTCATCCACCCCTCCACGAGCACCCCTCCACAGTCTACTGTTCATCCAGCCCTCCATCACACCACAGGGTCCTGTTCATCTAGAGGCAATGCCACCGCTCACTGTTCATCCAACCCCCCCCCCCCGCCGCAACGCTCACTGTTCATCCAATCGATCGGCTTCAGTTAGCAGCAGTAGCAAAGGAATCGCTCGATCGGGCTCAGTTAACAGCCATCGATCGATCGCTCGGGTTCAGTAACGCGTAGCCTGCAGTGCAATTGCTCGGGTTTAGTTAGAGCCCAACGCCTCGCTCAGGTTCAGTTAGATCCAACGCCTCGCACACACGCGCGTAAGTGTACGAGAGAAACGCGCATCGCTCGGCCCCCGGCGTCCCACCGTAACTGGGAACTCCCCAAAATTTTCCTCGCCCTCGCTTCTACCATGGTTTTTTCCGTCATGGACGGCCCAAAGAATGTCATGCAGCTGCGTCTCCGGCCTGCCCAGGACGAAAAGCCCATTTTCTGTCATGATTTTTGTCACAGAAGTAGGAGCCCACCACATCTATGATGATACCGAGTTTTGTCACAATTATCATCATAGAAGTGTCATATGTATGACAAAAAAAATTCGTTCAACCCAAAATGTCACGATGTGTCTTTTTTTGTAGTGGATGATACCGGCGGGGAAGGTACCGGCGCCGATGTTGCTACCGAAAAGAAGAAGCAGAGGATACGAAAACCAAACAAACTCGGCATTGGACGACTGGTGATCACAAAGATGGCACCTGGCAAGTTTGAGCCATTAGAGCCGGAAGAACCTTGCAAGTGCTATGGGAACCAAGTAGGATGCAAACTACAGGAATGCGCGAGCATAAACGACGATGACTTAAGGAGTAAAGAACATTTGAGGCAGTTGCTCCTGACGAAGTTGCACAAGCGATTCAAGTTCCTCGGTCGAGATGATAGCATAGAACAACCGTGGGATGATCCGAAGATTACAAAGATTAACAATCACGCCATGGGCATTGTCGGTGTCAAAACCGGCGGATCTTGGGTAGGGGGTCCCGAACTGTGCGTCTAGGTGGATGGTAACAGGAGACAAGGGACACAATGTTTTTACCCAAGTTCGGGACCTCTCGATGGAGGTAAAACCATACTCCTGCTTGATTAATATTGATGATATGGGTAGTACAAGAGTGGATCTACCACGAGATCAGAGAGGCTAAACCCTAGAAGCTAGCCTATGGTATGATTGGTGTTCGTCCTATGGACTAAAACCCTCTGGTTTATATAGACACAGGAGAGGGCTAGGGTTACACAGAGTCGGTTACAATGGGAGGAGATCTACATATCCGTGTTGCCAAGCTTGCCTTCCACGCCAAGGAAAGTCCCATCCGGACACGGGACGAGGTCTTCAATCTTGTATCTTCATAGTCCAACAGTCCGGCCAAAGGTTATAGTCCGGCTATCCGGACACCCCCTAATCCAGGACTCCCTCAGTAGCCCCCGAAACATGCTTCAATGACGACAAGTCCGACGCGTAGATTGTCTTCGGCATTGCAAGGTGGGTTCCCCCAAATTCCGTGTACCTGTTGAGTAGTGTCCGGCTTGCTTCTTGGCTTCCATGCACAATAATGGCCTTATTCCACGTGTTAAATGAATGCGAAAAGCCAGGGTGTTCTTGCATTTACCCCCTAGCTGTGTAAATGAGCTGCCTATTAAAGAGAGGAGGATTTAGATCTGAATCACACCATCTTCCCTCCGCGAGCATTCATCGGAGCACTTTCGACAGAGATCCATTCCATCATGGCTGGTCGTCGCAGCTCCTCCTCTCGTCTTCCCAGCCCTCAGCCTGGAGATTGGGAGAGATGTTCCATCCCGCACAGCGAGCTAGTGACGCTCCAAACCAAGGGTTTTCTCCCCCCCCCCAGCCTACATGGTCCCGGTTCGAGCCGGGCTTGCCACCTATAATGGCGGAGAACAAGCGGAGAGCGTCCCTAATCCCTCCAAAGGAGAGCGGGTATGCCTTGCCCCTTATTTGATAAGAGGGCTCGTATTCCCAATTCATCCGTTTCTCCGGGGGCTTCTGGAGTTCTACGGCCTCCAGTTGCACAACCTTACGCCTGCCTCCATATTGCATATCATGGGCTTCGTAGCCCTTTGCAAGCTGTTTTTGGGCTGCGAGGCTCATTTCGCGCTGTGGAAGAAGCTGTTCTGCCTCGTGCCCCGTTCTCAAAAGGGTATCAAGTGGGCGGAGCCGAAGTATGGCGCATCGCCGGGACCGGGTATCTATCTGGAACCCCGAAGAAGGTGTCCGAAGACTGGCCCTCAGAATGGTTTTATATAGAAGATGTCCACCTGCCGGATCCTATTCGGATTGGCCTCCCTGAGTTCGATAATGCTCCCTTGAAGAAGCGCCTAAGCTAGCGTCCACAGAGCCCTTAGAAGGAAAATGACAAGGATGTCCTTTACCTGATGAGCCGGATAAGGTTGCTAGCTCATTCCGGACTAACCATGATCGAGGTCATGGCCATATGCATTATGCGGGGGGTGCAGCCACTTCAGTATAGAGGCCACCCCATGTGGGATTTCAACGGGGAGGATGATGCCACCCGCTGCGGCCGTAAGGGGCTGGAATCGGTTGCCGCTCTAACGAAGATCTTGTCCGCTTTGTACAAGGGAGAAGAGGAGGAATTTCTCTGCGTCAATCCACTGGGCGGATTTTCTATGTACAACCCTCCAAGCTGGGTAAGCGGACACTTCTTCTTTGCCCATCCGTTCCATATTCCCATAGTTAAGTATCCTATATTGCGATTTCGACACTGGAACTGCGTTAGGCCGTAAAGGAGATAAACAGCCCTCCTCCACAACCCGAGGATCCATAACGGTCCCTCGACCCAGCCTCCCAAGAGGATCCGGACATATCTGTGGAGCTGATCGATGGGGTATTTTACCAATTGAGTATTGACAATGTCTTGGTGGCTATTACAGTCGATTACCCTGGGCTACTCCCAGCCTCACAGGTAACTGAGACCGAAGTCCCAGCACTTTGAAAAGGGAATCCGTTTTTGCGTTTGTTCGACTACCGTATACCAACGGTGTTTTGCAGGGGAGGCCCTCGAGGCGGGAGACAGAGCCTGCGGCGACTAGCCAACAAGGGGCCGCGAGGCCCAGCAAGCTGAAAAGAAGTGCGGTCCATTGAGACGCCGGCGCAACGGTATGGGGCGCCATCTTATTCCAAGATATCATTCTCAGAGGCATACTAACGCCCATGCTCTCTTTAGGAAAAAGAGCGCTTGCCGGACTATATCCGGAGAGGTTGCCAATCGCGCGTCCACCAGCCAGGCTCCAAAGCCGGGTCCGGAAGCAGCGGCGAACATGAGGCGTGCCCCAGACGCTCCTCCGACAGAGGATGCGGACAGGCTGTCTGCCACCAATTCCGAGGTGGAGAGTGCCATGAACCACCAGCGTCGCCGGACAATTCTTTGCGATGCTTGTTTCTCCCAGGAGGCGTTGGAGGCCTTCAACTCGGGACATGCGTACCTCCGTGCTGCTCAAAATGGTCTAACGAGAGCCACGGAGCAGTATGTAAAGGACATACGAGTGAGAAAATTTGGTGATTATATATACCAGTAGCCCCCGAGACTTGAAACAGTTAGAATAACTGATTTAAGGATCAATTGTTATGCAGGATCTTACAGAAAAGAATACCCAACTGTCCCAGGAGCTAGAAGAGTGCAAAGCCCTGCTTCCGACGGCACTAGCCATAGCAGGGGAGCCCAAGAAGACCCCCTATGGTATTATATGCCTCAATTGATAAGTATCATGTAAAGTGCGGCGTGTATGCAAGTCTAACAATAAAGTTACAGATGACACCGGATTAGATCCGGATAAGCAGCAACTCCTGGGCCAGCTAAAGGCTGGTGAGAGCGTGCTTACAAAGGTGAGGCAGGAGAAGAATGATCTCCAAGATGCCAACACCCAGCTGGGCGTGGAACTAAAAGATGTTTGTCAGTGTCAAAACCGGCGGATCTCGGGTAGGGGGTCCCGAACTGCGCATCAAGGTCGGATGGTAACAGGAGACAAGGGACACGATGTTTTTACCCAGGTTCGGGCCCTCTTGATGGAGGTAATACCCTACTCCTGCTTGATTAATATTGATGATATGGGTAGTACAAGAGTAGATCTACCACGAGATCAAGGAGGCTAAACCCTAGAAGATAGCCTATGGTATGATTGTGTATGATGATGGTTCGTCCTACGGACTACAACCCTCCGGTTTATATAGACACCAGATAGGGTTAGGGTTACACAGAGTCGGTTACAATGATAGGAGATCTTGAATATCCGCATCGCCTAGCTTGCCTTCCACGCCAAGGAAAGTCCCATCCGGACACGGGACGAAGTCTTCAATCTTGTATCTTCATAGTCCAGGAGTCCGACTGAAGGTATAGTCCGGCTATCCGGACACCCCCTAATCCAGGACTCCCTCAGTAGCCCCCGAACCAGGCTTCAATGACGACGAGTCCGACGCGCAGATTGTCTTCGGCATTGCAAGGCGGGTTCTTTCCCAAATTATGTGTACCTGTACGAATAATGTCTGATTTTTGTAATGTAGCGCTCCTCGGCTTCTGCGCTCAATAATGGATGTCTTCCACGTGTTGAACGAATGCGAAAGGCCTGGGGCGTTTTTACATTCACACCCCTAGCCATATAAACGAGCCGCCTATTTAACGGGATGAGGATTTAGATCCAAACCGCATCTTCTCCTCTCCCCGAGTTATCATCAGAGCTTTCCCAGCTAAAGTCCATTCCAACATGGCCAGCCGTCGCAGCTCCTCCCCTCGCCCCTCCGGTCCTAAGCCTGGGGACTGGGAGAGTTGCACCATTCCGCATAGTGAGTTAGTGTCGCTTCAGGCCAAGGGATTTCTCCCTCAGGCATACATGGTCCCGGTCCGAGCCGATCTCGCCACCTACAATGGCGGAAAACAAGCGGAGAGCACCCCTAATCCTTCTAAAGGAGAACGGGTGTGCCTTGTTCCCTATCTAATAAGGGGACTGGGATTTCCAATTCATCCATTTCTCCACGGGCTTATGGAGTTCTACGGCCTCCAGCTGCACAATCTCACACCCGGCTCCGTGTTACATATTGCGGGCTTCGTTGCCCTTTGCGAGCTATTTTTAGGCGTCGAGGCTCATTTCGCGCTGTGGAAGAAGATATTCTGCCTGGTGCCCCGTTCTCAAGAGGGGTCTATATACCAAGTGGGCGGAGCCGAAGTATGGCGCATCGCCGGGACCGGATACCTATCCGGAACCCCGAAGAAGGCGTCTGTCGTGGATTTGTCACGGCAGACGTCCTAGTGGGAGGACTTAGTCGTGGAGCCATCGCAACGGGTTAGCTTGAAGGGGTTAAAAGTGGACACAAGGACACGGTGTTTATACTAGTTCGGCCCCTTCGATGAAGGTAAAAGCCTACGTCTAGTTGTGATGGGATTGATGGGTTTCGAGGGCTTAGGGAGCGATAAGCTTCGCCTAAACCTCGAGTTCTTGTTTTCTGTCCCCAAACCGCCGTCGGGTCGTCCCCTTATATACACGGGTGACGCCCGTCGGTCTGCAAAGTCCCGACCTCCGGCTTATAAACGTGCCCGGGTCGGTCTCTCTATTCCTAACTTACAATACAAGTTTACCCCAGGCCGGTTTACACCATAAACCTTTGAACCGATTATAGGCCTTGGGCCCTTCTATTTCTCCTTGGGCTTTAACATCTCGGGTCTATTGACGGAGGTAACCCGGGCCCTGCAGGCCGATTTACCCCAGATAGCAATATCCCCAACATTAGGCCCCAGATTGATTTGAACAGGTTCATGTCAATCCTTAATAAAAAATTTCTGTCTTTCAAATGTCTTCCAGTAACTGTTGAACCGCCGTTTTCTTCGTCTCCTTTTACTGCGGTGAACCGATATGACGTCAGTGCGAAGTTATCGTCTCCTTTTGCTAATCCGCAAGAATCAGGGCGACGGCTGGGCTCCCGAAATCTCCGGCCCCTGGATTCGCGCGCCTGGCACGCGCGCCGCGCCTTATAAATAGGACTTGAAGGCCATCTTCCTTTCCTCCGTTTCGCCCCCTTCTTCGTCTTCCTCGCGACCCAGACCTCGGAGCTCCGCCGCCGCCGTCAGCTACTGCCTCCACTCCGGCCGCTGCATCAACCTGATCGGATCAGAGCACCGCGGCGACCTTTCTCATCCGCTTGGCTCCCGGTAAGGCCCTTGTTCTTCTTGCTTTTAGATCTGTTCTAGGGTTCGTCATCCTGCCACTGTTCCTTGTTCATCCCCATAGCAGCTTTGACGCTAGGACGACATCGTCAGTTTGATACCTGCTGAGAGTTTTTGCCAACAGATGATGATGCTATGTACTCATCTCTATAAATCTGTACTCATCTCCCTGCTTGTCGAACCCATGCTGTTCTGCTGTGAGCCAAACCTCATATTTTTATTTCTTTTTCGCCCTAGCTATAGATCCACTGCTTTGAAAGAATCTGTATGGGATTTGTTTCTGCTTTCATATTCACCACTGCTAGATCTGGTCGGTTTAACTTCCAGCAGAGCGAGCAAACCAATCCACACATCCATTAGTCCCCTTGATCAACCACTGGATGATATCATCGTAGACAACCTTACTCTATATAAGAGCATCTTCGGTTTACATTCACATTTGTTCTCAAACCGGAACACCTTTGTCTTGTAGATTTCCTCATGGCAAAACAGGTGTACGAATGCAACTGGGTTCCCTATCGCATCACTGAGACCCAACTAAACAACTTAGTTCTGACTGGCGCTTTGAGTACCAAAAATGCCATCCATTGGAGGGTTCCAGGAAATGAATGTCCTCCTACCCCACAGGAGGGAGAAGTGGTAGTGTTTGCGGATCACCTGGCCCGGGGTTTTAACCCACCCGGTTCAAAATTTTATCGGGACGTCCTGGCCAACTTTAGGTTGCGCCCACAAGACGTTGGTCCAAACTCAGTCACGAATATCTGCCATTTTCAAGTGCTTTGCGAGGCGTACTTCCAGGAGGAACCTACCGTAGAGCTGTTCCGGGACTGTTTTCATTTGAACCGACGTACCGAATTTACCGACGGCCCTAATATGGAACTGGGTGGTGTGACGATTCAAAAGAGGAAAGAAGTGACTTATCCTCATGCCAAGCTGCATAGTCATCCGCAAGAATGGAATCACACTTGGTTCTATTGCAAGGATACTTCCCCTGCTGAAGAAAATCCACTGCCCGGCTTCCGTCCGGAGAGGCTTAGCAATACCCACCCCTTCCCCCAAAGGCTAACCGCCAAAGAGAGGAGTAAGTATGCCCCTCAGCTGTCCAAGCTCAGAGCCTTCATGGCTAACGGTTTGACGGGGGTAGACCTTGCCCGCTGCTGGATTTCATGGAGCATCCTGCCCCTTAGCATCCGCTCCGGTTTAATGTGCCAATACACGGGCCGGGTTGATGATCCTTTGAGGCACTGCAACATTCAGCTAACGGAAGACGAAGTCACCGAAGCTGTGAAAAAGATGCTGAATGAACCGGAATATGCTTGCGCCCGAACCGGCCTGCTTCCATTTTGTGCCACAAACAAGCCACCTGCTGTAAGCACTTCCCCTCTGTCTGTTATAGAATTTATGATCTCCTTATACACATATTGCTAATTCCAGTCCTTTCTGACACAGGGAGATGATCCGTTTTGGAGCAAGAAGTTTCAAGAGCCGACCGAAAGGGTAACCCGACCCAAAACGAGGGTGAAGAAGCCCGCTCAGAAAAAACAGAACACCGCTTCCTCTACCCCGGATTTAGAGGGGGATGATGTGGGTAATCCGGACCTTGGGGTAGACCTCGATTCAGTTGGCTTACTTTTTATGCATCTTATTGATGATGATATTTGTCAGGACGACGCTGAAGCGAGCAATGCTGAAGGCCCAGAGGTAACTATTCTTTCTTCTGACGCCGTTCCTTTGCCTTTGAAAAAACCTCGCCAAGCAAACCGGAAAATTAAATTTTCTCATCCTCTTGCTTACTCGGATCCCAAATTTCTTGTGAAGACCCAGCAACATGAAGCTCGACGCACCACCCGGCATAGCGGCCAGGTAGTTACCTCCGCCGGTTTACCGAACAGCCCGGTTCGGAAACACCGCACAGAGGTCTCCGATTTATGCGCTAGCTTTCCTCCTAAAACAGGTTTAATTCGTCAGCCTCTTAATCCATCTGACTCCGATTATCAGATCACCTCCCATTCATCTTCTGGTGAATCCTCAGCCACTCAACTGCCACCGCTGAAGACAGTTATTGGGTAAGTTGGACCGATCACAACATATCTCTGTATGGGTCTCTTAACCCATCTTACACCGTTTTTTTCAATCTTTGGGTTTTTTCCAGGGCTAAACCTAGACCGAGCAAGAAGGCTCGTCTGGATAACCCGGCTGAAGGAACTGCCGCTGCTGAACCGGAGAAAACTCCTGATGCTGATGCTCTGGGTCGTGAAGATACTCAGAATTATCTATCTCCGCAAGATGACACCTGCGCTGAAGAAAGGACTACCGAACCTGCCAGCCGTACTGATCCGCCTGCCAGTCCTGTTCGGGTTGAGGAATCCATCCCCCTTCTGGAACTGTTGATAAACCGACAGGGCCACTGCAGAGCAGCGATTCCAAGGATGATGATGTGGTGATTACCGGCATCGGTCACTCTGAACCGGGGAACGCTGCTACTTTAGCCAAGCATACTGCCAAGGACGAAATCTCGGCCATAAAGGGCAAATGGGACCTTGACTCCCCTACGTACGCCGCTTTAAGCGCCCCGGATCTTTATTCTGGGTACCTGAACCGACTGTACACCAGTCGGGATTATGAAGCTGGCATGATCAAGATGATGAAGGAGAAACTTGAGGTAACTCCCTTGTGCTTCATTCCATTGCAACTTAGCTTATCAATATTTCCAAACCGAGATGGTAAACCGGATCAGGCTGCCTTGACAATTAAGGTCCGGTTTAGAAAACCCAAGGCTTCAACATAGGTCATAACCAGAAAACATCATCAGATAACCATTAGCCCCCAAGTGCCAAGTTTAAATACTTGTATTAATCTTGGGACTTTTTGTAATGGAAAACTTGCGTTAAAATCAAGTATGCATTAGCCCCCAAGTATCGAGCACATAACTTGCTTGTGTGGTTGATACTTCCAAACCGTGCAATATTTTCTGAACACTGTTGACGACCTGCTGCAGGGGGATCTGAAGACCAAAGCGAAACAAGTCTCGAACCTTCAGGAAATCTTAAAAACCCAACAGGCTGAAACTGAAAAAGCGAAGGATGAATTGACCAATGCCTTAACCGTTATGGAACAGCTGAAAGAAAGCCGCAAAAAAGAACAAGCTGATTGGGCTACTGAGAGAGCTCTTTTGACGAAGAGGGCTGAAAATGCCGAAGCTGCTCTTAAACCGGTGGTCGATGAATTATCCACCGTGAAGCGACAAATACACTCCATGACCTCTGCCGTCTTTGGTAAACTTTTCGATGCCCTTCTTCCAATTTGTACCTTGTCTGCTACATCCTATGTCCGGTTTGTAATCCATCTTGAAATACTGCAGGCACACGTATTGGACACTTGGGTTCTGATGTGCGGATGAAGCTCAAAGCTGCATATACTCTGATTGAACAGTTGTACACCGGAGCACAAAGAGCTATCACCACTGCATCGCATAACAACCCTGCACCGTCCCTGATTCAAGACACGTTGAAAAGGCTATCTATGCTTCCAGCCCGGATTGAAGAGTTGAAAAGATCAGCTGCTCGAACTGGAGCCATCACTGCCTTGATCCGGGCTAAAGCGTGGGTACCAGATTTCGATCCTGTCGAAGCGGCCCAAGGATACCCCAGCTTGAAAGAAGACGGTTCAGACTTTGGTGAAGATGATTTGAGGGCGATAAACCGGGCGGTGCGCCCCCTAGCTTGTCAATTGGCTGAAGAAGCAGATCTGACCCATTACCAAGCCCAGTATGATAACCAGAATAAGCGAGTAGCTGCCCCGGTCCCTGAAGCAGAAAACCTCATTCCTCCAATCCGTAAGCATACCTATGCCCCTGACATTGAACCGTCTTTGCTGATTCACGAAGAAGCTGTCTTTCAAGCGCTAATGGGAATCGACTGGACCACTGCTGATTTCCAGCCAATGGGTAGCCAAGACGATGCGGCGCAAGATGATCCCCAGCCTTCGAACCGAGGCGGCGAACAGGCGTAATCAACGCTCCGGTTCACCTTAATTGGTGACGTTTAATCCGTCAACAAACAATATACTCAGGCACTACGTTGCCTTGTAATAAGATAGTTTAATACCTCTGCATTTGAATGTGCCTTCGCGCACGGGTACTGATGCTCTTTCCAATGACGTTTTCCAACTTTGCTTCCTGTCTTTACTGAGTACACAAGATCTTTCGACCCTATGAACCATGCTGCGCCTTTGCCAAACCGGGCAACTTGCCTCCGGGTTAAAAAACGGACCAGGCTATGTCAGCTGAATCGGTTTAAAAATACTTGACGTTCCGAAGAACAAAAAACACCACAATAAAGGCAGAAAACAAAAACCAAATATGAAAAGGCAACGCGATAGTAAAACGCATGCAAATAGTGGTTGCTATGAACCGTTCAGAAGGCGTGACCATCGTCAAGACAAAATAAACCAAGCCCCCAAGAGGTGTAGCTACGGTTTAGGTCGACTAGGTTCCTAACTGAATCGTGGCAAATATGCCGGTCAAATGGCATTGCATTGGTTCGGATTCGACCAAGCCCCCAAGTGACTCAGTGGCCAAGAGCCGATCAAGTGGCATTGCGTTGGTTCGGACACGACCAAGCCCCCAAATGATTCATTGGCTAAAAAGCCGACCAGAAGGCATTACCATCATCAAGACATGACCGAGTTCCCATAAGGCGTAATCTACGGTTCAAGTCGATTAGGTCCCCAACTGATTCAGTGGCAAATGTGCCAGCCAGAAGGCATTACCGTCGTCAAGACATGACCAAGCCCCCCGGAGGTGTAGCTACGGTTCAGGCCGACTAGGTCCCCAACTGACTTTATAGGGATAGCTATGTTCTCTTTGGTTCGAATACGACCTATGTTTGAACAGGAAGCCCCGTGTTTGAATAGCTATGTTCTCTTTGGTTCGAATACGACCTATGTTTGAACAGGAAGCCCCATGTTTGAATAGCTATGTTCTCTTTGGTTCGAATACGACCTATGTTTGAACAGGAAGCCTCATGCTTGAACCGGGATATTGAACCGGATATTAAGAGCTTCACAGCCTTGTAGGAGACATCTTCCCTTGAACCGGCTTTTAAACCGGAATCTATAATTTGAACTTCTGTGAAGCGACCTCCAGGGGTAAACACACATGATGTGAAGAACAGCAGAGACCCCGCTTTACTCGAGGCTCCGGTTTATTGTATTAATCATAATATATACATGGTCATGATATGTACATAAACAGAGCCCAAGGCTCATGTATAATAAGGTCGAAGATGAGCTATGTTCCACGGCCTGCTGGTCTCCTCCTCTGATGTGCGTGAATCCTTGCGCTCTCGAATATCAATTAGGTAATATGACCCATTATTCAGATTCTTGCTGACCACAAAAGGTCCCTCCCAAGGCGGGGATAATTTATGCTGATCAGACTGATCCTGGATGAGCCGAAGCACCAAATCCCCCTCCTGAAAGGTTCTGGTCCTAACCCGACGGCTGTGGTAACGGCGAAGATCTTGCTGGTAAATCGCTGAACGGGCAGCTGCCAAGTCACGCTCCTCATCCAACAAGTCAAGAGCGTTCTGCCGTGCCTGCTCATTGTCCGCTTCAACATATGCTGCCACGCGAGGTGAGTCATGTCGTATATCACTTGGGAGAACCGCCTCTGCTCCATAGACCATAAAAAACGGCGTAAACCCCGTGGATCTGTTAGGCGTGGTGTTGATGCTCCATAATACAGACGGTAGCTCCTCCACCCAACAACCCGGCGTCCTTTGCAAAGGGACCAGAAGCCGGGGTTTGATACCTCTCAAGATCTCTTGGTTCGCTCGTTCTGCCTGACCATTAGACTGTGGGTGCACTACCGAAGAAACATCAAGTCGTATATGCTCCCGTACACAGAACTCTTTCATGGCCCCCTTAGATAGATTGGTACCATTATCTGTGATGATGCTGTGTGGAAAGCCAAACCGGAAGATCACCTTCTTTATAAACCGAACCGCCGTGGCAGCATCACACTTACTGACAGGTTCTGCCTCCACCCACTTTGTAAATTTGTCAACCGCCACCAGTAGGTGGGTCTTCTTATCTTTGGAACGCTTAAAAGGCCCAACCATATCGACCCCCCAAGTCGCAAACGGCCAAGTGATTGGAATCATCCTCAATTCTTGAGCCGGTATGTGTGCTCGTCTGGAAAATTTCTGGCAACCATCACATAACCTAACCAGGTCTTCTGCATCAGCATGAGCAGTTAACCAGTAGAAACCGTGGCGGAACGCTTTAGCCACCAAAGATTTTGAACCGGCGTGGTGGCCGCAATCCCCTTCATGTATTTCACGTAATATCTCACACCCCTCCTTAGGGGATACGCACCGTTGCAGCGCTCCTGACACGCTGCGGTGATGTAGCTCTCCTTTGAGAATGGTCATAGACTTGGACCGCCGTACTATCTGTCGAGCCAAGCTTTCGTCTTCTGGCAACTCACCCCGGTTCATATATGCCAGATAAGGGAGCGTCCAATCCGGGGTGACGTGAAGAGCCGCCACTAATTGAGCTTCCGGATCAGGAACAGCCAACTCCAGCTCACCGGGTAGCTGTACCGATGGGTGATACAATACATCCAAGAAAACATTGGGTGGGACCGGTTTACGCTGAGAGCCCAAGCGGCTTAAAGCGTCCGCTGCCTCATTCTTTCTGCGGTCCACATGGTCCACTTGATAGCCTTTGAAATGCCCAGCCACCATATCTACTTCACGTCGGTATGCAGCCATGAGCGGGTCCTTAGAATCCCAGGTGCCAGATACCTGCTGAGCCACTAGATCCGAATCACCAAAGCACCTAACTCTGCTCAGATTCATCTCTTTAGCCATCCGAAGACCATGAAGCAAAGCTTCATACTCAGCCGCATTATTTGTACAGGGGAACATTAAACAGAGGACATAACAAAACTTATCTCCTCGTGGGGAAGTTAAAACGACTCCAGCCCCCGAGCCTTCCAATTGCCTGGACCCGTCAAAATGAATAGTCCAATAGGTGTTATCTGGCTTCTCCTCAGGCGCTTGTAACTCTGTCCAATCGTTTATGAAGTCGACAAGTGCTTGCGACTTTATAGCCGTCCGGGGCACGTATCTTAAACCGTGCGGCCCAAGCTCGATAGCCCACTTAGCAATCCGACCGGTCGCCTCCCGGTTCTGTATGATGTCACCCAAAGGAGCAGAACTGACCACCGTGATGGGGTGTCCTTGAAAATATTGCCTCAGCTTCCGGCTTGCCATAAAAACACCATATACCAGCTTCTGCCAATGCGGATACCTTTGTTTGGACTCGATAAGTACTTCACTGATATAGTAAACCGGTCGCTGAACCGGATGTTCCTTTCCAGCCTCCTTTCATTCTACCACCATCGCCACACTAACCGCTCTGGCATTCGCAGCAACATATAACAGGAGTGGCTCTTTATCTACAGGGGCTGCCAAAACTGGCGGATTGACTAGCTGCCGCTTCAAGTCCTCAAACGCTTTATCCGCCTCCGCACTCCAGACAAATTGATCCGTCTTCTTGAGCATTTGATACAAGGGGATCGCCTTTTCACCGAGGCGACTGATGAACCGGCTTAACGCTGCAATCCGTCCGGCCATGCGCTGAACATCATTGATGCATTTCGGTTTGGCTAGGGAGGTGATGGCTGTGATCTTTTCCGGATTAGCCTCAATTCCTCTATGGGATACTAAAAACCCCAACAACTTGCCTGCAGGCACACCAAAAACACATTTCGCCGGGTTGAGCATCATTTGGTACACTCTCAAGTTATCGAAAGTCTCCTTCAAATCGTCAACCAGGGTCTCCTTCTTTCGTGACTTGACCACAATATCATCCACATAAGCATGCACATTACGACCAATCTGCTTGTGGAGGCAATTTTGCACACACCGTTGATAAGTAGCCTGCGCACTCTTAAGCCCGAAGGGCATAGACACATAGCAGAAGGCTCCAAAGGGAGTGATGAACGCCGTCTTCTCCTGGTCCTTAACTGCCATCTTGATCTGGTGATAACCCGAATAGGCATCCAAAAAACTCAAACGCTCGCAACCTGCTGTTGCATCAATGATTTGATCAATCCGGGGGAGAGCAAAAGGATCCGCTGGACAAGCTTTATTCAAGTCTGTGTAATCCACACACATGCGCCAGGTGCCGTTTTTCTTAAGAACCAGCACCGGATTAGCAAGCCATTCGGGATGAAAAACCTCAATAATAAAACCAGCTGCCAGGAGCCTGGCCACTTCCTCACCAATCGCTTTACGTCTTTCTTTGTTAAACCGCCGTAAGAACTGCTTTACCGGCTTATACTTAGGATCCACATTAAGGGTGTGCTCAGCGAGTTGCCTCGGTACACCAGGCATGTCAGACGGCTTCCATGCAAAGATGTCCCGATTCTCACGGATGAACTCGATGAGCGCGCTTTCCTATTTTGGATCCAAGTTTGCACTGATGCTGAACTACTTGGATGAATCGCCAGGCACGAAGTCAACAAGCTTAGTTTCGGCCGCTGACTTGAACTTCAAGGCCGGATCGTGGTCCGTAGTTGGCTTTTTTAATGAAGTCATATCCTCCGGATCAACACTGTCTTTGTACTGCTTTAGCTCCTCCGTAGCACAAACCGATTCTGCATAAGTCGCATCTCCTTCCTCGCATTCCAAAGCGATTCGACGGCTGCCATGAACCGTTATAGTGCCCTTGTAACCCGGCATCTTAAGTTGCAGATACACGTAGCAGGGCCGTGCCATAAATTTCGCATAGGCTGGCCGTCCGAACAAAGCGTGGTACGGACTTTGGATTTTAACCACTTCGAACGTCAGCGTCTCTGATCTGGAATCGTGACTATCGCCAAAGACCACTTCAAGGGCTATCTTACCGACCGGATATGCAGACTTGCCAGGCACCACCCCGTGGAACACGGTATGGGTCGGTTTGAGATCCTTATCCACCAGTCCCATGCGACGGAAGGTCTCATAATACAAGATGTTAATGCTGCTCCCTCCGTCCATGAGCACCTTGGTGAGCTTATAACCTCCCACCTAAGGCGCTACCACCAGTGCTAACTGACCCGGATTATAAACCCTGGGAGGATGATCTTCTCGGCTCCATATGATAGGCTGTTCCGACCAACGCAGATAGTGAGGCGTGGCCGGTTCGACAGCACTGACTGCCCGCCTCTGAAGCTTTCTATCTCGTTTATCCAAGCTTGTAGTAAAGACATGATACTGTCCACCACTCAACTGTTTCGGGTTGTTCTGATAACCTGATTGCTGCTGTTCGTAACCACTTTGATTACTTTGATTATTTCGGCTGTCCTGTCCGCCCGGATTACCCTGGAACCCTGGACCGGAATTTCCGCCACCGTATCCTGATCCGGAACCTGAACCACCGCCGGAGCTGTGATCATATTGGAAAGTGTTTGAGCTTTTGAATTCCTTCATGATATAACAATCCTTCCAAAGATGGGTTGCTGGTTCCTCTTTTGTTCCGTGCTTCGGACAGGGCTGGTTTAAGAAAAAGTTCAAACGCTCCGGATTAGGACCGGGATTTGCGCGGAAACTTGGCTGTTTCCCCTTACACCGCTGGCCTTTATTCTGTGCACTTGTGCTGGCCACCAAGTCCATGCTCCCGTCCGGTTTACGCTTACCTCCGCCTCCATTACCTGCCGGCCGATGTTGCTGGCCTTTGGTGTTGCTATTCTTCTTTCGCTTCCCTGCTTTGTCATCACCAGAGTCAGGATCCTTGGTACTGTCAGAATCCGCATACTTCACTAAAGCGGTCATGAGCGTTCCTATATCTGTACAATCACGCTTCATCCGGCCCAGCTTTAGCTTCAAAGGGCCAAACCGACAGTTGCTTTCCAACAGCACCACGGCGGTGTCTGCGTTGATGCGATCTGACGAGTGCAAAACTTCTGATACCCGCCGTACCCAATGGGTAGTTGATTCCCCTTCTTGCTGAACGCAGGCTGCTAGGTCAACTATCGACATTGGCTGTTTGCACGTGTCCTTGAAATTCTTGATAAACCGGGCGCGCAATTGGGCCCATGAACTAATTGAATTAGGCGGTAAGCTCTTTAGCCAAGTCCGGGCCGTTCCTTCTAACATCATAGTAAAATACTTGGCACACGCCGTGTCATCCACATCCAGCATCTCCATAGCCATTTCATAGCTCTCCACCCATGTCTCCGGAGGCTGATCTGCCGTGTAGTTTGGTACCTTGCGGGGGCCTTTGAAGTCTTTGGGCAGGCGTACGTTGCGTAAAGCGGGAACAAGGCACGGTACTCCCAAAGAACTGGAGACCACCCCCGGTTCAACCGTAGCCGCTGGGAAGATAGGTGTAAGCTGACGAGCCTGATGCTGCGCTGCTATTCCGGCCTCCCGCGCACGGGTGCGATCCACACTCTCCTGAGCATTGTCGACGCCTGCCGGGTTGTTGCCGCGGAGCGCTTCACGCCTGGCATTGCTTGAAACAGCCGGCTCCTCCATACGCCTACTATGGCTCCTGCTGGGGCGAGGGGTGGAGTGAATCCGATCACGGCTTTGTGAATATGCTTCTTGTTGGGCCAACGCGGTCCTAAGGAGCTCCTTGACCCGGCGTGTCTCTACGTCCTGCGGTGAATCGCCTTCGACCGGAATGGCTTCCAGCCGAGCTGCCGCCGCGACGAGGTTATCCATCGGGTTGGAATAATGACCTGACGGTGTTGGCACGGCCGGTGGTGTACCAGTGTTGTGACGAGGCAGGCTTATTATCCGGTGCTGAACCGGGGCGCCAACTGTCGCCTCCGCACGGTTTACCCCCGGGGTGTTGAAGAGATTTCGGGCGTCGAGGGCTGCAGGCAATCGAGATCAGGATTTCCTCTTCAGGACTTCCTGAGACGCATTCTGGTCCATCATGAGCCTGTAAGCCTGTGCATCCAAAGCGGCGCGCTCCGCTGTCATCCTGATCTCTTCTGCTGCCAGCTCCGCTTTAGCTTGAGTGATCTGCTCTCTCACTTTGGCAATCTCAGCATTATGAACTTCCTGATCCACCGGGTTGGCTTCCGCCATGAGCGCTGCCAGTGCGTCAAACAGGTCTGACAAAACTTGGGCTGGTGAACCCGTAGGGCCTCCTGCCCGCGCAGCCGTTGCCGCTGCCGATCCGGAGATCGCTGCTGCTGCAGTTGATGATCGTGGCACCGCCTGCGTTCCAGCCATGAAGATCCCAACCCGAAAGGGCAGATCAGAGGGGTCCGGAATACTGTTGCCATCGGAGCCGCCCCCAATCCGATCATCTTGCAGCTGGTAAAGAGATTCGGTTTCCCCGGTCGACGTTTCATCGCCGGAGTAGATGGCGGTTTCGTCACCGGATTCGGATCCTTCCTCGTAGCTTACTCCGTGGACGACCCCCACGAAGGCGTGCTTCCTGGTCGGTTTAGCCAGGGTCGATCTCGCGCACTGAGCTGTCTCGACGAGGTCGGTGCAGACGCCTAACTCGGGGCCTGGCTCTCCGATCTTGCCGATGAAAACATGGATGCCGCCAAAGGGGACCCGGTACCCGTACTCGATCGAGCCGGCGTCGGGGCCCCAGCCTGTGCTGTCGATGTAGATTTTTCCGCGGCGGCTCTTGGTCATCCGACCCACAGCGTAACCCTTGAGTCCTTCAAAGCGGCCCTCCAAAAACTTGAAACCATCTCGCGATGGCCCCACGGTGGGCGCCAAC
Source organism: Aegilops umbellulata (assembly GCA_032464435.1). Lineage (NCBI taxonomy): Eukaryota > Viridiplantae > Streptophyta > Magnoliopsida > Poales > Poaceae > Aegilops > Aegilops umbellulata. The sequence continues at coordinate 224,396,176 of CP136059.1, read as the reverse complement.
TGTCGTGGATTTGTCACGGCAGACGTCCTAGTGGGAGGACTTAGTCGTGGAGCCATCGCAACGGGTTAGCTTGAAGGGGTTAAAAGTGGACACAAGGACACGGTGTTTATACTAGTTCGGCCCCTTCGATGAAGGTAAAAGCCTACGTCTAGTTGTGATGGGATTGATGGGTTTCGAGGGCTTAGGGAGCGATAAGCTTCGCCTAAACCTCGAGTTCTTGTTTTCTGTCCCCAAACCGCCGTCGGGTCGTCCCCTTATATACACGGGTGACGCTCGTCGGTCTGCAAAGTCCCGACCTCCGGCTTATAAACGTGCCCGGGTCGGTCTCTCTATTCCTAACTTACAATACAAGTTTACCCCAGGCCGGTTTACACCATAAACCTTTGAACCGATTATAGGCCTTGGGCCCTTCTATTTCTCCTTGGGCTTTAACATCTCGGGTCTATTGACGGAGGTAACCCGGGCCCTGCAGGCCGGTTTACCCCAGATAGCAATATCCCCAACAGCGTCCGAGGACTGGCCTTCGGAATGGTTTTATATAGACGACGTCCCGCTGCCGGACCCTATCCGGGCCGGTCTCCCTGAGTTCAACAGTGCTCCATTGAAGAAACGCTTGAGTTGGCGTCCACGGAGCTCTCAGAGAGAAAGCGACAGAGACGTCCTTTACCTGATGGGTCGGATAAGACTGCTGGCTCATTCCGGACTAACCATGATCGGAGTCATGGCCGCATGCATTATGCGAGGGGTGCAACCGCTTCAATACAGAGGCCACCCCATGTGGGATTTCAATGGGGAGGATGACGCCATGCGTTACGGTCGTAAGGGGCCGGCCTCGGCTGCCGCCCTAATAAAGATTCTGTCCTCTTTGTACAAGGGAGAAAAGGAGGAGTTCCTCCGCGTTAACCCGCGGGCCGGATTCACTATGTATGAACCTCCAAGTTGGGTAAGCGAACAATTGCGCTTGCCCATTTATTCTATACTTCCATGGTCAGACACGTAGTCTGACGACTTCAATGCAGGAACTGCGACAGGAAGTGAAAGATATAAGCAGCCGCCCTCCACAACCCGAGGACCCAGAACGGTTCCTCGATCCGGACTCTGAAGAGGATCCAGACATATCGGTGGAGATTATTGACGGGGTGTTTCATCAGCTAAGCAAGGACAACACCTTGGTCGCTATTGTGGCTGATTACCCCGGGTTAATCCCGGCCTCCCAGGTGACAAAAACCGGAGTTTATATTCCCTTGAGGGGGATTCCATTTTCCCGTATTCTGGCGTTTCTAACAACAACCGTGTTTCACAGGGGAGATTTCTGAGGCAGGAAGCCGAACCTGTGGCGGCTAGCCAACGAGGGGCCGTAGGGCCCCGTGGCGAAAAAAGAAATGCAGTCCGGACCGAGATGACGGCGCAAAGGTATTACGCACCCTCTGTTTCCACGACGTTATTCCGTCAGGGCATATTAACGTTCGTGCTTTCTTCAGGACGAAGAGACCTCGCCGGACTATATCCGGAGAGGCTGCCAATCGCGCCTCCACCAGCCAGGTTCCAGTGACCGGCCAGGAAGCGGAGGCGAGCACAAGGCGTGCACCGGGTGCTCCTTCGACAGAGGATGCGGACAGGCTGTCTGCCACAAATTCTGAAGTGGAGACTGCCATGAACCACAGGCGTCGCCGGACAGTTTTACGCGACGCTTGTTTCTCCCAAGAGGCTTTAGATGCCTTTAATACGGGAGATGCGTACCTCCGTGCCGCTCAAGATGGTTTAGCTAGAGCCACGGAGCAGTATGTGAAAGACATACGGGTAAGAAAATTTTGGTTAAATATATATATATATATATATATATATATATATATATATATATACCAGTAGCCCCCGAGACTTGAAACAGTTAAAGCAACTGATTTAAGGATCATATAACATGCAGGTTCTTACAGAGAAGAACACCGTGCTGTCCCAGGAGCTGGAAAAGTGCAAGGCCCAACTAGAGGCCGCACTAGCCGCAGCAGGGGTGTCACATCCCTAGTTCTGGTATGCTCAAGGCTAGCTAGACATGTGTGCATCATGTTTAAATTTTATTTAAATTTGAAATGGGGATTTGTGAAACCCTCAGAAATCATTTCTGCGAATGACCCAGATAAAAATTGCTTCAATTTGGCCCAAGAAAATGTTCCTGGTTTTCTATAAAAATATTGGCCAGTGGTAAAATTCCAATCAATATTTTTGGGAGCTCAGAAGTATTTATTTTTGGCCATTTGAATTAATCCAGTAATTATTTGCTTTGGATATATATTTGTTATATATATAATATATGTCCAAAAATTATGTTAGTTGTTGAGGAGCTCTGGAATAATACCACTAGCTCCTGCAAAAATTGGCATAAGTAAATAAATTGGTTTAGTATTTTTATTAAACCAAACAAATGTCAGAAAAATAGAAAACATAAACAGAAATAAAAAAAGGGATCTTACCTGGGCCACTTACCTGCGTAGCCGGGCTCTGTGCAGCCCAGCGGCCCAACAGGCCGACCCAGCTGACTGGCCGACGCCAGTCGTCCCTGATCTCTCGCCAGGAGGACAGGGGCACGCGCCGGCGCGCGCGGCCACGCGTCCGGCCAGGGCCACGTTCCCCGCCACCTCCTTCTTCTCCTCGTCGTCGTCTGGATGCCCCGTGCGACGCCACGCGCCACCCCGACCTCTCTCCCTCCTCCCCTGGTCCTCTCCCTCGCTCTCTCTCTCACGGCCGAGCGCCACCGCCGCCACCGCTCGCCGTTGCCGCGGCCACAGCCTCCCTCTCGCCTCTCCGTCGTGCCCACGGGCTCCACGCCATCGCCCTCGTCCTCTCCGTCAAGCCGGGCATCTCCGAGCGCCCCGAGGAGCCGCCACCGTCGTTTTCTTCATCGCCGGCCGCCGCAGATCTCCACCGCCCGTCCGTCGTCTCCGACTCGTCCCCGAGCCCGCTGACCATCCCGTTGCCTCCGCTGTGAGATTCTGCGCTTGTTCCCCCTTCTCCCCTGCCTTCCCGTGCACCGCAGTGCTGCTCCCGCTTGATGAACTCGATCTTCATGGAGTACTTAGATAAGTTCGTCGTGGTTTACCTCGATGATATTCTTATTTACTCGAAGAACAAGGAAGAGCATGTCGAACATCTTAGACTTGTGCTAGAAAAACTCAGAGAGCACCGCCTTTATGCCAAGTTCTCCAAGTGTGAATTTTAGTTGCCAGAAGTGACCTATCTTGGCCACGTGATCTCTGGTAAGGGCATTGCTGTCAATCCCGAGAGAGTTCAGGCCGTTCTTGATTGGACTCCACCTGAAACAGTTAAGCAACTTAGGAGTTTCCTTGGTCTAGCCAATTATTGTTGCCGCTTTGTTGAAAACTTCTCTAAAGTGGCCAAGCCCCTCACGGAACTTCTCAAGAAAGATAAAAAGTTTGAGTGGTCCCCACAGTGAGAGTACAGCTTTCAGGAACTGAAAAGACGCCTGACTTCTGCTCCCATACTTGTGCCACCGGATTTCGTTAAGGACTTTGTTATCTATTGTGATGCCTCACGACAGGGACTAGGTTGCATTCTTATGCAGGATCGTCATGTGATTGCCTATGCATCTCGACAGTTGCATCCACATGAGGATAATTACCCTACACATGATCTAGAGCTTGCAGCCGTAGTCTATGCACTTAAGACATGGCGACATTACCTTCTCGGTAAACGTTGCGAGATATACACCGACCACCAGAGTCTCAAGTATATCTTCACCCAACCAGATTTGAACCTTAGGCAAAGACGTTGGTTGGAGTTGATCTCAGATTATGACTTAGGGATTACCTACACCCCAGGCAAGGGCAATGTCATGGCTGATGCACTGAGTCGTAAGTCCTATTGCAACAATCTTATGTTGCAGCAGGGCCAACCACTTCTTCATGAGGAATTCTGTAAGCTTAACCTTCACATTGCTCCTCATGGATTCCTTTCTACCTTGGTGGCGAAACCTACCCTTGTGGGTCAGATCATCTCTGCTCAGAAGCAGGATACGGGAATTTCCCGGATCAAGAGAAACATTAACAAAGGAGTTGGTGGTAGTTTCTCTATAGATGATCGAGGTGTTGTTTTCTTTGAGAATCGCTTGGTAGTTCCCAAGAATCAACATCTGCGACAACTGATCCTTAAGGAGGCTCATGAATCTCCTCTCATGATTCACCCCGGTAGTACCAAGATGTATCAGGACCTACGCCAGAGGTTCTAGTGGACTAGGATGAAGAGAGAAATCGCTGAGTTCATTGCTAACTGTGATGTTTGTCGTCGCGTTAAGGCAGAGCATCAAAGACCTGCTGGCACCCTTCAGCCTTTAGCTATTCCTGAGTGGAAATGGGATAAAGTTGGTATGGACTTCATCACCGGCTTTCCCAGAACCAAGAAAGGGAATAACGCTATCTTCGTAGTCGTTGATCGTCTTTCTAAAGTGGCTCACTTCCTACCTGTTCGAGAGAACATCACTAGTAGTCAGCTCGCTGACTTATATATCTCTCGAATAGTGTCACTTCATGGTGTTCCACTAGAGATCAATTCAGACCATGGTAGTCTTTTCACTTCTCATTTCTGGGAGAGTTTCCAAACTGCCATGGGCACCCATCTTTCCTTCAGTACCGCTTTCCACCCTCAATCAAGTGGTCAGGTGGAACGGGTCAACCAAATTCTCGAAGACATGCTTAGAGCTTGCATTATCTCATTCGGTATGGATTGGGAGAAATGCCTTCCTTTCGCCGAGTTTGCTTATAACAATAGCTACCAATCCAGCCTCAAGAAAGCTCCTTTTGAGATTCTGTATGGACGAAGATGTCGAACACCTTTGAACTGTTCAGAAACCGGTGAAAGACAATTCTTTGGACCGGACATGATCCAGGAGGCAGAAGAGCAAGTTCGCATCATTCGTGAGAGTTTAAAAACAGCCCAATCTCGTCAAAAGAGCCAGTATGACCGTCGTCATAAGGAAGTGGCTTATGAAGTTAGCGACAAGGCTTACCTTCGGGTTACTCCTTTGAAGGGTACCCATCGTTTCGGTATCAAGGGCAAGTTGGCTCCTCGTTATATTGGTCCTTTTCTCATTCTCGCTAAACGAGGAGAGGTTGCCTACCAGTTGGAACTACAACCACATCTTTCTCGAGTTCATGATGTCTTCCACGTCTCTCAACTCAGGCGTTGCTTCTCGGATCCCATCCATGGAGTGGACCACGAAACGCTTGATCTCCAAGATAACCTCACATATCGAGAGTACCCTGTTCGCATTCTTGATCAAGCAGAGCGTGTTACTCGACGTCAGAACATCAAGTTTCTCAAAGTTCAGTGGTCTCATCATTCTGAGAGAGAAGCTACCTGGGAGCGAGAAGATCGTCTTCGACTGGAGTACCCCACTTTCTTTCCATCGGACCCTGAATCTCCGGACGAGATTCTTTCAAGTGGGGGTGAGTTGTCACATCCCTAGTTCTGGTATGCTCAAGGCTAGCTAGACATGTGTGCATCATGTTTAAATTTTATTTAAATTTGAAATGGGGATTTGTGAAACCCTTAGAAATCATTTCTGGGAATGACCCAGATAAAAATTGCTTCAATTTGGCCCAAGAAAATGTTCCTGGTTTTCTATAAAAAATATTGGCCAGTGGTAAAATTCCAATCAATATTTTTGGGAGCTCACAAGTATTTATTTTTGGCCATTTGAATTAATCCAGTAATTATTTGCTTTGGATATATATTTGTTATATATATAATATATGTCCAAAAATTATGTTAGTTGTTGAGGAGCTCTGGAATAATACCACTAGCTCCTGCAAAAATTGGCATAAGTAAATAAATTGGTTTAGTATTTTTATTAAACCAAACAAATGTCAGAAAAATAGAAAACATAAACAGAAATAAAAAAAGGGATCTTACCTGGGCCACTTACCTGCGTAGCCGGGCACTGTGCAGCCCAGCGGCCCAACAGGCCGGCCCAGCTGACTGGCCGACGCCAGTCGTCCCTGATCTCTCGCCAGGAGGACAGGGGCACGCGCTGGCGCGCGCGGCCACGCGTCCGGCCGGGGCCATGTTCCCCGCCACCTCCTGCTTCTCCTCGTCGTCGTCTGGATGCCCCGTGCAACGCCACGCGCCGCCCTGACCTCTCTCCCTCCTCCCCTGGTCCTCTCCCTCGCTCTCTCTCTCACGGCCGAGTGCCACCGCCGCCACCGCTCGCCGTTGCCGCGGCCACAGCCTCCCTCTCGCCTCTCCGTCGTGCCCACGGGCTCCACGCCATCGCCCTCGTCCTCTCCGTCAAGCCGGGCATCTCCGAGCGCCCCAAGGAGCCGCCACCATCGTCTTCTTCATTGTCGGCCGCCGCAGATCTCCACCGCCCGTCCGTCGTCTCCGACTCGTCCCCGAGCCTGCTGACCATCCCGATGCCTCCGCTGTGAGATTCTGCGCTTGTTCCCCCTTCTCCCCTGCCTTCCCGTGCACTGCAGTGCTGCTCCCGCTCGAGGCCGAACTCCGGCCGCCGCCCTGAGCTCCGCTCCGGCGAGCACCGTCGTCCCCGCGACCTCCCCTATGCCCAGGTGGATGCGGTCGAGCGCGGGCTGCCGATTGGTAGTCCCCGCGCGCTTTTTCGCCGCCCGTAGTGCATCTCCGGGGAAGAACCGCCACGGCTCGAGGTCGTCGCCGGCCAGACTCCGGCGACTGACGTGGCGCGTCATTAGCGCCTAATCCCGCAACCTAAACCACCCCCTAAGCCACTGACTATGGCCCCCAGGGCTCGGTCAAACCCTGGTCAGCTGGGTTTGACTCGGGTTTAGCCCCTGTGTCACTGACGTGTGGCCCCCACATGTCAGGTTTGACCAGTCAGCGCCATTGACTTGCTGACGCAAGCATGACGCAGTGCTGATGCAATTAATTATTTTCCAGGAATTATTTTAAAACAGGAAATTCCAAAAAATATTCTAAACTTCAAAAAATCATATCAATTCAACCGTAGCTCAGATTGAAATGATTTATATATGAAAAATTATCAAAAAAATGCAAACTATCCATCTGTACCTGTTTCATGCATGAAGAACTAAATTAAACCTGCTGTATAAGTGAAACATACAAATGGCATATATAAGAGCTAAATTTGGAGTTGCATTTGAACCCTTGGTTCAAATGGACTTCATTCAATTTGAATACTAGTTGCATTAGCTCAAACCACATCACATATTCATGCCATATTCATGCATCATATTGTTGCATATGCTTGTGTTTGATTGTCGACACCGTTCCTTCTTGATAGGTCTTTGCTTCGGAGACCGATCCAGAGTACCTGTCCAAGGAGCAGTGCCCCCCTTGTTGATCTACCAGGCAAGCAAACCCCCTTGTTCATTCTGATATGGTCCCACTCTCTCGCTCCTGCTCTCTTTTATTGCATTAGGACAACAACGATTCAACTGCTACTTTATGTTGCGGTAGTTGAACCCATTCCTTTTCATGACCTGTCATTGCCACAGTAAATAATTGAAACCCACTAGCATGTGTAGGAGTTGATTGAGCCATGTTGTGCTTCTACCATGCCATGCCTACTATTGCTTAGAGTTGTGTCAGGTCTGATTCATTGGGAATGAATTAGAGTGTTATGATATGTTCTGATGATGAGAGTTAAGCGTGTGAACACGTTTTGGTAAAGGTAGCGGTGAGAGGCCATGTAGGAGTACATGGTGGGTTGTCTCACTGGAACCGTCCTTAAGCACTGAGTTCTGTGTATGTTGTCCAATGACTAGCTACTACCACACATTGGGCTCCAGGCACTCCAAGCTCTCTCGACTTATTAACCAACTTGATCTCTGTCCAGGAGTTGCAAATAGTTTCTGGTGTTTGTAGGTAGTGCTATTTTTCTACCGAGTGGCACCTGGCAGGGTGGGCTTGGGACAGACTAGGCACAGGTGGCACGGTGTACCAAGTGGCACCCGGATGGTGGGCTTGGGAACCCTGCTCACATCGTTTGGGGCCGTGAGCGACACCCCGGCCGGATCTCCTTGCGGATGGAACCCGAATAGGCAATAAACCTGGACTAGAGTCTTGTGTGGTTAGTCAGGTCGTGGCTGACACCCTCGCCAGGCTTCCGCTTGAAGGTTGCCGAGATACATGACGTGTACATGGCGGTAAGTGGCGAGAGCGTGTGTGAAGAAGTACACCCCTGCAGGGTTATCATGATCTATTCGAATAGCCATGTCCTCGGATATGGACTTCTTGGATGCTTACGTGGTACATAGACAACTTAAAGTGGATACTCTAAAATGCTCAAGACAAGTGTGAGTGCTATGGATGGCCTTCTCGTAGTGAGACGGGGATGGATCCATAGTAGTGTATTGATGTGGTGATTAGTGGACTCGTGTGCGCTGCTTCACCTCAAAGAAGTTTCTTGTAGTCGTAGAACAGGATAGCCACTGAGTCAAAGCTGGCTTGCTGCAACTAAACCCCACATTACCTCCTTGATACTAATGCATGTATGATAGGATCTGATGTAAGTCTTGTTGAATACCTTTGTACTCATGTTTGCTTTATTTATGTTTTGCAGCGGAGACTTCGGTCTTTCTAGTAATTCCGCTTGGACTTCGACGAGTAGCTTGTTACCCCAGCTACGATCTTGTACCCTTGGAGGGTCTTGTAGATAGTCAGGCTTCTCAGCCTTTTTCTTTTTTAGTTGTCTGTACTCAGACATGTAATGCCTCCGCTTGTTGCTTGTATGCTCTGAATGTTGGGTTATGTGACCCATGTTTGTATTTAATGCTATGTGGCTCTTCTGGGCCTTATCTATATGAGTTTGCGTTATGTTGTGATGCCATGTTGTACAGCACATACTTGCATGTTATGCGTACGTGTAACATGTATTGCTATGTGTGGGATCCGACAATCTAGTTGTTTATCCTTGGCAGCCTATCATATGGGGAAATGTAGTCTAGTGCTTTCTGAGTGATAGTAGTCCACTACAGCCCGGTTCACCGGAGTCCTGCTAGCCCAGCACTACTGCTCGGAACACTTGACTGGCCGGCATGTGTTTCACTTCGTTCCTATGTCTGTCCCTTCGGGGAAATGTCACGCGGTGACATCCGGAGTCATGTTAGCCCAGTGCTACAGCCCGGATTCACACGTTGATGACCGACATGCTCGATGTGATTCATGTATGCCTGTCCTCATGGGTTAGTGCCGCTTTGGATTCGCGACTAGCCATGTCGGCCCGGGTTCTTTGTCATATGGATGCTAGCGACACTATCATATACGTGAGCCGAAAGGCGCAAACGGTCCCGGGCCAGGTAAGGTGGCACCCGTGGGAATACCGTGCGTGAGGCCGCAAAGTGATATGATGTGTTACATGCTAGATCGGTGTGACTTAGGATCAGGGTCCCGACAAGGGGAGCCCAAAGGGACCCCCTCAGGTAAGATACACTTCGAAAGATTAGTATTGTGCGGTTTGGGTGCAAATCTGACAATTCATGTTGCAGATGGCGCCGGACTCGATCCGGAGAAGCAACAACTCTTACGCCGGTTAAAGGCCGGTGAGAGTACGTTGACAAAGGTGAGGCGAGAGAAGAATGATCCCCAGGATGCCAACACCAAGCTGGACGTTGAACTTAAGGACGTTCGTGGCCAGCTGTCGGACTCCATGAAGGAGAATCAGCGGCTTCGACGCGGCATATTTAGTAAGTGCTTGAACGAACTTTGAAAAATGAGTTCGGCGAGGAAGTCAAATAATAGAGTATTGTCTGTAGGTATGCTCACAGGTCGTCCTGCAGAGGAGATGCCCGGTTCTATGGGTGATTTTCTTCCCGAACTCCTGCAACTACACGAGTGAATTCGGCAGGCAATGCAAGGCGTTGCCCAAGCCTTATGGCCTACCCACTCCACGCCCGAGGGCCTTGGAGAGCTTGTGGAGAAACTGAAGGGACCTTGGCGGCGCTTTCGGTTGTGGAAGATATCAGCCTGCCGACAAGGCGCTAGGGAGGCCTGGGCCATGGTGAAGACCCATTTTATGAAGTCTGACCCAAACCATATGGCCGAGGTCGGACCGGTGGGGCCTGACGGGAAGGAGATCCCTGTAAGCTTAGTGTACGGCCAAGTAGAATTGGCCGCAAAGTATTCCCAGCAGGACTGTAAATTAGACAGCCTGTTAGATGGTATAGAGGAGGAATACAACCAGTCGAACTGACTATGTAATTTTGAATTGACATATGTAATGCCTTCTAGACTGATTGTAGATCGTTTGTCGTTGCCGACCTTTTCGCTTCAACCTCGGGACCTGACGGTCCGGAGTGTGTCCGAATACCATAGCGGTTATACAAGAACCGTGGTATGCATGGAGACCAGGCGTAGGGGTCATTAGTGCTTTATCAGACAAGTGCCCAACTAGTTATGTTATATTACATGGTTAGTAAGAAACATCTTCTAGAGAGAATAGTTCCGTTAAGGGTTCCTTTCGCTGGGGAGGCATGCCCTAAAGTGCATGTCCGAACTGCGTAAAAAAGACGCAGAAAAAGCATCTGGGGGCGCATGAAAATTAATAAAAAGATCATCTTTTATTTCACCGACCAAATATTCCCTTAAGAACGCTAGCTTTCGGCTTCACCCAGTCTGAGGTACACATCCGGCTGACCCGGCAGTAACAATCGCAGAGGTGCTCCCTTTACCGCCTAGCCGAACAATCGGGAACGTAGGGGTAAGCACGGGAGCCAGGCAACCCAGCTTGGCCAAAACTTAAGTCATATCAATGCATATAATGGTGAAGAAAAAGGTACATGCGGAAGTTTGACACATGTGTGGGGCATGAAGCCCGTATAAATAACCTTCTGTTAAAGAAGCCCCCAGGTTAAATGAGCGCAAGTGGCGCGTTATGTAGTGAGCCTTTTAAGGGCTATAAAGGAAAAAGAGGGGAAGGAGAGAAATATAAGACAGAAAAATGTAAAAAATGGACAGGGGAAGGAGACGAACACGGAGTCCGGCGCTAGGCATAGAATCTTCGGAGACGTGTGGCGTTCCACGGGTTCGGCTCGAGTCGGTTATCCGACGCATCTCGCAGGTGGTACGCCCCACCAGCCAGGACTTGGTCGATTATAAATGGGCCTTCCCATTTGGGCTTGAGTTTGTCCTTTTTCTTATCCGGCAGGCGTAGAACTAGTTCGCCAACAATGTAATTTTTGGCCCGTACTTCTCTGCTTTGATATCTTTGGGCCTGTTGTTGATAAAATGCGGAACGGGCTTTCGCCATGTCACGCTCCTCCTCCAAGGCGTCCAGGCTGTCCTGCCGATCGAGCTCGGCTTCTCTTTCTTCGTACATGCGCACTCTAGGTGAGTCATGAATTATGTCGCAGGGCAGAACTGCCTCTGCGCCGTACACCATAAAGAATGGTGTGTATCCGGTGGTGCGATTTGGCGTGGTCCGCAGCCCCCAGAGTACGGAGTCTAGCTCCTCTACCCAGTGCGTGTTAGATTCCTTGAGGGACCGCACTAGTCTGGGTTTGATGCCGCTCATGATAAGACCGTTTGCACGTTCGACCTGGCCATTGGTTTGTGGGTGATAGACTGAAGCATAATCGAGCTTGATGCCCATGTTTTTGCACCAGAGTTTTACCTTGTCGGTTGTAAAGTTTGTACCGTTATCGGTTATGATGCTGTGGGGGACGCCATAACGGTGTACAACCCCGGATATGAAGTCTATCACAGGTCCGGATTCAGCCGTTTTAACAGGCTTGGCTTCTATCCATTTGGTGAACTTATCCACCATGACCAGTAAGTATTTTTTCTTATGGGTTCCACCTTTAAGGGGTCCGACCATGTCAAGCCCCCAGACCGCAAAGGGCCAGGTGATGGGTATAGTTTGGAGTGCGGTTGGTGGCATATGGCTTTGGTTGGCAAAAAGTTGGCAACCAACGCATCGTTGGACTAGGTCCTGAGCGTCTGCCCGGGCCGTCGGCCAATAAAAGCCTGTACGGAAAGCCTTGCTAACAAGGGACCGAGCAGCAGCGTGATGACCACCGAGTCCGGCGTGAATTTCGGCCAGAAGATTCCGCCCTTCCTCTTCGGAGATGCACCTTTGAAGGACTCCGGTAGTGCTTTTCTTATAAAGCTCCCCCTCGTGGACTTTGTAGGCTTTAGATCGCCGCACTATGCAGCGGGCCTCGTTTTGGTCCTCTGGGAGTTCCTGCCTAGTAAGGTAGGATAGGAATGGTTCTGTCCACAGGGCGATAACCGCCATTATTACGTGGGCTGAAGGTGTGATTTCGTTGGCAGGGCCTCCAATTATGTCAGGTTGTTCGGCGTCGAGTGGTGCGGCTGCGTCCGGGCTGTTAATTGCGGGTTCCCCCTCCCATGTTACGGATGGCTTGAACAATCTTTCCAAAAAGATGTTGGGGGAGACTGCATCGCGTTTTGCTCCGATGCGTGCCAGGACGTCCGCTGCTTGATTATTTTCGCAGGCTATATGGTGAAACTCCAGCCCTTCGAACCGAGCTGACATTTTTAGGATGGCATTGCGGTAAGCTGCCATTTTTGGATCCTTGGCATCGAAGTCGCCATTTATTTGGGAGATCGCGAGGTTTGAATCCCCGCGTACATCTAGGCGTTGAATGCCCATGGATACTGCCATCCGGAGACCATGTAGGAGGGCCTCATATTCGGCTGCATTGTTGGAGTCCGTGTACATAATTTGGAGTACATATGGACTGTGTCTCCTGTGGGGGACGTCAAAACGACGCCAGCCCCCAGTCCGGCCAACATTTTGCAGCCGTTGAAATGCATGATCCAGTTTGAGTATGTGCCGTACTCTTTAGGGAGTTCGGCCTCCGTCCATTCTGCGACGAAGTCGGCCAACACTTGTGATTTGATAGCTCATCGTGGCTTGTAGGTTATGTCGAACGGGAGGAGCTCAATGGCCCATTTTGCGATCCGGCCCGTTGCCTCGCGGTTGTTGATAATGTCATTGAGTGGTACTTCCGAGGCTACTGTAATCGAACACTCTTGAAAGTAGTGTCGTAGCTTCTGGGATGCCATGAATACCGCGTATGCAATTTTCTGATAGTGCGGGTACCGTGATTTGCATGGAGTGAGGACAGTGGACACGTAGTAGACCGGCCTTTGGAGGGGAAATTTGTGTCCGTCCACTTCCCGCTCGACGACAAGCACTGTGCTGACAACTTGATGGGTTGCCGCGATGTACTATAGCATTGGCTCGCCGGTGTTTGGCACGGCCAGGACTGGGTTTGTTGCCAATATGGCTTTTATTTCATCTTGTCCGGCCGTGGAGGCATCCGTCCACTCAAAGTGTTCGGTGCGCCGTAGGAGGCGGTAAAGGGGCAGCTCCTTTTCTCCCAGGCGGGAGATGAAGCGGCTTAGGGTCGCCACGCATCCGGTTAATTTCTATATTTGTTTGAGGTCTTTTGGGACATCCAATTGTGACAAAGCTTGGATCTTGGCTGGATTTGCTTCGATTCCTCTACCGAATACAATGAAGCCCAAGAGCTTTCTGGCTGGAACGCCGAAAACGCATTTTTCCGGATTGAGCTTGATGTCGTATTTTCGGAGGTTATCGAATGTAAGCCTCAAGTCGTCTACTAGAGATTCGACATGTCTTGATTTGACGACCACATCATCCACGTATGCCTCCACTGTTTTGCCGATCTGGTTTGCCAGACATGTTTGGATCATAACCTGATATGTTGCGCCGGCGTTTTTTTAGCCCTAAGGGCATTGTGTTGAAGCAGAATGGGCCATGTGGTGTGATGAATGCCGTTTCGGCTTGGTTTGATTCTGCCATCTTGATTTGATGGTAACCGGAGTATGCGTCAAGGAAACACAACGGATCGTGTCCTGCAGTGGCATCGATAATTTGATCGATACGAGAGAGGGGGAAGGGATCCTTTGGGCAGGCCTTGTTAAGGTCTTTAAAATCGACACACAGGCGCCAGGATTTGTCCTTCTTTGGTACCATCACCAGGTTTGCTAGCCAGTCCGGATGTTTTATATCTCTAATGAATCCGGCCTCCAATAACTTGGCTAGCTCTTCTCCCATAGCCTGTCTCTTTGGTTTGGAAAAGCGCCGAAGGGCTTGTTTGACAGGTTTGAATCCTTTCTGTATATTTAAGCTGTGTTCGGCCAGCCTGCGTGGGATTCCTGGCATGTCTGAAGGGTGCCAAGCAAAAATGTCCCAGTTCTCTCGTAGGAACTCTCATAGTGCGGCGTCTACATCAGGGTTCGGTCGTGCCCCGATGGAAGCTGTTTTATTGGGGTCCGTTGGATGGACCTGGAATTTGACTATTTCGTCCGCTGGTTTGAAGGATGTGGATTTGGATCTCTTGTCGAGTATCACATCATCCCTATTAACCGTGGAGCGCAGCGCAGCCAGTTCCTCGGCCGCTAAGTCTTCGGATAGTGCCTCAAGGGCCAATGCGGCTGTCTTGTTTTCGGCGCGGAGTGCTATGTCCGGATCACTAGTGAGAGTGATAATTCCGTTTGGCCCAGGCATCTTTTGCTTCATGTGCCCGTAATGGGGTATGGCTTGGAAGACTGTGAATGCCTCCCGTCCTAATATAGCGTGGTATACGCTATTGAACGGGGCCATCTAGAACGTGACTTCTTCGGACCTGTAATTATCCGGCGTGCTGAACACCACATCTAGTGTGATCTTTCCTATGCAGCGCGCTTCCTGACTGGGGATTATTCCTCTAAAGGTTGTGCTGCTTCGCTCGATGCGGTTCCCGTCTATTTCCATCTTTTGAAGGGTTTCCTCATAAATGAGGTTCAATCCGCCGCCTCCATCCATGAGTACCTTTGTGAGGCGAGAGTCGTCCACTATGGGACTGGGGACCAATGCGGCTGGTGCTCGGGCTGTTCGGAATTTAGGTTCGTCACTCGCGTCGAAGGTGATAGCAGTGTCGCTCCATGGGTTTATTGTTGCTACTTGATGGACTTCGGTGAGGCTGCAGAGTGTTCTTTTTTGCATATTATTTGATGCGAAAGTCTCGAAGACTGTGAGAATGGTACTAGTGTCCTCGGGCTGGCTTTCTTCGGCCTCTGAAATTAGGAGGTCCTCGCCAATTTTGGCCACCTGTCGGAGTATCTAACATGCTCTAAGGCTGTGAGTTGGTGTGGCGTCCTCTGTACTGTGAATTCTACAGGGTCCATCAAGCCACCTTTCCAGTACGGTTCCATGCCCTGTAGAGGGTTTTGGCTTTTTGATATTTAATCCGGGTGTCTTACTGTGGTGCACCCTCTTCGTTCGGACGAGATTGCTATTCAAGGCCGGATTATCCCAAAATTTTATTTCGGTTTTCCAAGCGCTTTCCATCGCACAGTACTTTTGTACTATGGACGCCAAGTCAGCGAAGCGTGTAATATCACGACGACTTATGGCGTTAAGTATTCGCTCGTCCGTGCAGTTACTGCAAAAGATTGAAATTGCGTCTCCCTCGCGGCAGTCCTTTGTCCTGTTCATAGCCAGGAGGAATCTGGCCCAGTAGTGATGTACTGTTTCCTCGGGCTTTTGCCTGATTTGGGAAAGATCGCTTATGTTCGGGCGGGCGGGTAGCGTTGAATCTGAGACCTCACCCCATTTAAGATTCGGAGGCCGAAGAGCTTCCGAACTCTGAAGTCCGGAGTCTTGGATGTTGTCCCATGAATCTAGCCCGTTGCCTGATTCTAAGCTCAGGTCTTGGATTGTATCCTCCCCTTCGCGGGTATCCGGCCTAGAGGGTTCGGGAATTCGGACGTAGCTAGTCCTTAGAATAGATGAAGGGTCGCCGCACTGCGCCTCTACCACGGCAACGTGGTGGGTGACTTGGGGAGAGTAAATTTCTCTTAGATCGGGTTTAAGCCCAACCTGGTCATAATTTGTAGCGACCCCCAGTGCGGCGGTGTGATCCAAGAGCTCGTTTACGGAAGAGAGCTCCATCGGATCCAGCTGCTCGGCGAGTTCTGAGCTGACGTGAAGGTTGCTTTCGATGACCCGAGAGGTCACCGTCGGCGCAACGGGCGAACAGGTGGTCGTGAGAAAACCACCTAGCCGGAGGGTTTGACCGACAGCCAAGGCTCCCTTAGTAATGGCGCCGTCTTTAAAGACGGGAAGAGGCATCCTTCCTGATTGCGACGGCATAGAGGAACTCTCAATGAAAGCACCAATGTCGGTGTCAAAACCGGCGGATCTCGGCTAGGGGGTCCCGAACTGCGCGTCAAGGTCGGATGGTAACAGGAGACAAGGGACACGATGTTTTTACCCAGGTTCGGGCCCTCTCGATGGAGGTAATACCCTACTCCTGCTTGATTAATATTGATGATATGGGTAGTACAGGAGTAGATCTATCGCGAGATCAAGGAGGCTAAACCCTAGAAGCTAGCCTATGGTATGATTGTGTATGATGATGGTTCGTCCTACGGACTACAACCCTCCGGTTTACATAGACACCAGATAGGGTTAGGGTTACACAGAGTCGGTTACAATGGTAGGAGATCTTGAATATCCGCATCGCCTAGCTTGCCTTCCACGCCAAGGAAAGTCCCATCCGGACACAGGACGAAGTCTTCAATCTTGTATCTTCATAGTCCAGGAGTCCGGCTGAAGGTATAGTCCGGCTATCCGGACACCCCATAATCCAGGACTCCCTCAATGTTCGTGTCCAACTGTCGGACTCCGTTAAGGAGAATCGGCGGCTTCGACGCGGCATATTTAGTAAGTGCTTGAACGAACTTTGAAAAAGAGTTCAGCGATGAAGTCTGCTAACAGAGTTATGTCTGTAGGTATGCTAACAGGTTGTCCTGCAGAGGAAATGCCCGGTTCGACGGGTGACCTTCTTCCCGAGCTCTCACAACTGCACGAACGAGTTCGACTGGTGATGCAAGGCGTTGCCCAGGCCTTGTGGCCATCCGTCTCCATGCCCGAAGGCCTTGGAGAGCTTGCAGAGAAGCTGAAGAGGGCGCGGCGGCGCTTCTGATTATGGAAGATATCGGCCTGTTGTCAAGGTGCCACGGAGGCCTGGGCCATGGTGAAGATGCGGTACACGAAGGCTGACCCAAACCACATGGCCGAGGTCGTACCTGTGGGGCCCGATGGGAAGGAGATCCCTGTGAACTTAGTGTACGGCCAAGTAGAATTGGCCGCAAAGTATTCCCAATAGGACTGTAAACTGGACAGCCTGTTGGATGGTATTGAAGAGCAATTTAACCAGTCAAATTGACTATGTAATTTAAGATGACATGTATAATGCCTTCTAGCCGGATTGTAGATCGTTTGTCATGGCGGACCTTTTCGCTTCAACCTCGGGACCCGACGGTCCGGAGTGTGTCCGAATTCCCTCTCGGTTATGGAAAAACCAGGGCATGCATGGAGACCAGGCATAGGGGTCATTAGTGCTTGAACAGACAAGTGCCCAACTAGTTATGTTATATTACATGGTTAGTAAGAAACATCTTCCAGGGAGAATAGTTCCGTTAGGGGTTCCTTTCCCTGGGAGGCATGCCCTAAAGTGCATGTCCGGACTGCGAAAAGAGACGCAGAAAGAGCATCTGGGGGCGCATAAGTAAATGAGTGAGAAATCATCTTTAGTTCATCGACCGAATATTCTCTTAAGAACGCTAGCTTTCGGCTTCACCCAGTCTGAGGTACACATCCGCTGACCCGACAGTAACAATCGTAGAGGTGCTCCCCTTATGCCCTAGCCGAATTAACGGGAACATAGGGCATAAATACAAGAGCCAGACAACCCAGCTTGGCCAAAACTTAAGTCATATTGATGCATATAATGGTGAATAAAGGGTACATGCGGAAGGATGACACATGTGTTGGGCATGAAGCCCGTATGAATAATCTTCTGTTAAAGAAGCCCCCAGGTATAATGAACGCGGATAGCGCGTCTGTTGTGTGCAAACGAGACACAAATTGGCCCTTTAAAGGCTGAAAAGAAAGGGAGAAGGATAGAAATCCAAGACAGATAGTGTTATAAAAAATGGACAGAGGAAGGAGACGAACACAGAGTCCGGTGCTAGGCGTAGAATCTTTGGAGTCGGGCTGCGTTCCATGGGTTCGGCTCTAGTCGATTATCCGATGCATCCCGCAGACGGTACGCTCCACCAGTTAGGACTTGGTCAATAATGAAGGGACCTTCCCATTTGGGCTTCAGTTTGTCCTTTTTCTTATCCAGCAGGCATAGAACTAACTCGCCAACATTGTAAGTTTTGGCCCGTACTTCTCTGCTTTGGTATCTTCGAGCCTGCTGTTGATAGAATGCGGAACGGGCTTTTGCCATGTCACGCTCCTCCTCCAAGGCGTCCAATCTGTCCTGCCGATCGAGCTCGGCTTCTCTTTCTTCGTACATGCGCACTCGAGGTGAGTCATGAATTATGTCGCAGGGCAGAACCGCCTCTGTGCCGTATACCATAAAGAATGGTGTGTATCCGGTGGTGCGATTCAGCGTGGTCCGCAGCCCCCAGAGTACGGAGTCGAGCTCCTCTACCCAGTGCGTGTTAGATTCCTTGAGGGATCGCACTAATCTGGGTTTGATGTCGCTCATGATTAGACCATTTGCTCGCTCGACTTGACCGTTAGTTTGTGGGTGATAGACTGAAGCATAGTCGAGCTTGATGCCCATGTTTTTGCACCAGAGTTTTACCTCGTCGGCCGTAAAGTTCATGCCGTTATCAGTGATGATGTTATGGGGGACGCCGTAGCGGTGTACGGAAGGCCTTGCTTACAAGGGCCCGGGCTGCAGCGTGGTGACCGCCGAGTCCGGCATGAATTTCAGCCAGAAGATTCCGCCCTTCCTCTTCGGAGATACACCTTTGAAGGACTCCGATGGTGCTTTTCTTATAAAGCTCTCCCTCATGGACTTTATAGGCTTTAGACCGCCGCACTATGCAGCGTGCCTCGTTTTGGTCCTCGGGAAGTTCCTGCCTAGTTAGGTAGGCTAGGAATGGTTTCGTCCACGGGGCGATGACTGCCATTATTACGTGGGCGGAGGATGTTACTTCATTGGCAGAGGCTCCAATTATGTCAGAATGTTCGGTGTTGGACAGTGCGGTTTGGTCCGGGCTGTTATTTCTGGGTTCTCCTTCCCATACTACGGATGGCTTGAACAACCTCTCCAAGAAGATGTTGGGGGGACGGCATCGCGCTTTGCGCCGATGCGAGCCAGGACGTCTGCTGCCTGATTGTTTTCCCGGGCTATATGGTGAAATTTGAGCCCTTCGAACCGAGCTGACATTTTTAGAACGGCGTTGCGATAAGCTGCCATTTTCGGATCCTTAGCATCAAAGTCTCCATTTATTTGGGATATCGCGAGGTACGAATCCCCGCGCACCTCTAGGCGTTGAATGCCCATGGATACTTCCATCCGGAGGCCATGTAGAAGGGCCTCATATTCGGCGGTGTTGTTGGAGTCCGTATACATTATCAGGAGTACGTATTGAACTGTATCTCTTGTTGGGGACGTTAGAACGATGCCAGCCCCCAGACCAGCCAACATTTTGGAGCCGTCGAAGTGCATGATCCAGTTGGAATATGTGTCGTACTCTTTAGGGAGTTCGGCTTCAGTCCATTCGGCGACGAAGTCGGCCAAAACTTGCGATTTAATAGCTCACCGTGGTTTATAGGTTATGTCGAACGGGAGGAGCTCAATGGCCCATTTGGCAATCCGGCCCGTCGCGTCGCGGTTGTTTATAATATCGTTAAGTGGTACTTCAGAGGCTACCGCTATCGAACACTCTTGAAAGTAGTGCCGCAGCTTCCGGGATGCCATAAGTACTGTGTACGCTATCTTTTGATAATGCGGGTACCGTGACTTGCATGGAGTGAGGACAGTGGACACATAGTAAACCGGCTTTTGAAGGGGGAATTTGTGTCCGTCCGTTTCTCGTTCGACGACGAGTACTGCGCTTACAACTTGATGAGTTGCCGCAATGTATAATAGCATTGGTTCGCCAATGTTTGGCGCGGCCAGGACTGGGTTGGTTGCCAATATGGCTTTTATTTCTTCGAGTCCGGCCGTGGCGGCATCCGTCCACTCGAAGTGTTCGGTGCGCCAGAGGAGGCGATAAAGGGGTAATGCCTTTTCTCCCAAGCGGGAGATAAAGCGGCTTAGAGCCGCCATGCATCCGGTCAATTTTTGTATTTGTTTGAGGTACTTTGGGATATCCAATTGTGACAGAGCTCGGATCTTGGCTGGATTTGCTTCAATTCCTCTGCCGGATACAATGAAGCCCAAGAGCTTTCCAGCTGATACGCCGAAAACGCATTTTTCCGAGTTGAGCTTGATGTCGTATGTTCAGAGGTTATAGAATGTGAGCCTCAGGCCGTCTACTAGAGATTCGACATGCTTGGTTTTGACGAGCACATCATCTACGTATGCCTCCAGTTTTGCCGATCTGGTTTGCCAGACATGTCTGAATCATGCGCCGATATGTTGTGCCGGCGTTTTTGAGCCCGAATGGCATTGTGTTGAAGTAGAATGGGTCGTATGGGGTGACGAATGTCGTTGTGGCTTGGTCTGGCTCAGCCATCTTAATTTGATGGTAGCCGGAGTATGAGTTGAGGAAACACAATGAATCGTGTCCTACGGTAGCGTCGATAATTTGATCGATGCGGGGGAGGGGGAAGGGATCCTTTGGGCAAGCCTTGTTGAGGCCCTTAAAATCAACGCACGGGCGCCAGGATTTGTACTTCTTTGGTACCATCACCAGGTTTGCTAGCCTGTCCGGATGTTTTATCTCTCTAATGAATCCGGCTTCCAATAACTTGGCTAGTTCCTCTCCCATAGCTTGTCTCTTAGGTTCAGAGAAACGCCGAAGAGCCTGCTTGACCGGTTTGAATCCCTTTAGGATATTAAGGTTTTGTTCGGCCAGCTTACGTGGGATTCCTGGCATGTCTGAAGGGTGCCAAGCAAAAATGTCCCAATTCTCGCATAAGAATTCTCGTAGTGCGGCATCTACGGCGGGGTTTAGTTGTGCCCTGATGGAAGCTGTTTTGTAGGGTCCGTTGGATGGACTTGGAATTTGACTATTTCGTCCGCTGGTTTAAAGGAGGTGGACTTGGATCTCTTATCGAGTATCACATTGTCCCTGTTCACCGTGGAGCGCAGCGCAGTCAGTTCCTCAGCTGCTAGGGCTTCGGATAATGCCTCGAGGGCTAGTGCGGCTATCTTGTTTTCGGCGCGGAGTGCTATGTCCGGATCACAAGCAAGAGTGATAATTCCGTTGGGCCTGGCATTTTGAGCTTCATGTACCCGTAATGGGGTATGGCTTGGGAGATTGTGAATGCCTCCCGCCCTAACAGGGCGTGGTAGCCACAACTGAACGGAGCCACTTGGAACGTGACCTCTTCGGACCTGTAATTATCCGGTGTGCCGAACACCACATCTAGTGTGATTTTTCTTGTACAACGCGCTTCCCGACTAGGGATTATTCCTCTAAAGGTTGTGCTGCTTCGCTCAATGCGGTTCCAGTCTATTTCCATTTTTCGAAGGGTTTCCTCATAAATGAGGTTCAATCCGCTGCCACAGTCCATGAGTACCTTGGTGAGTTGAAAGCCGTCCACTATTGGACTGAGGACCAATGCGGCTGGTGCTCGGGCTGTTCGGAATTTAGGTTCGTCACTGGCATTAAAGGTAATAGTCGTGTCACTCCATGGGTTTATTGATGCCACATGGTAGACTTCGGCAAGGTTGCGGAGTCTTCATTTTCGCATATTATTTGATGCAAAAGTCTCGAAGACTGTTCATACCGTACTGGTATCTCTGGGCTGGTGCTCTGTGGCTTCTCGGGTTAGAAGATCTTTGCCACTCTTGGCCACCTGCCAGAGTATCCAACATGCTCTAAGGCTATGAGTTGGTGTGGCGCCCTCTGTACTGTGAATTTTATAGGGTCCATTGAGCCATCCCTCCAGTACGGTTCCATGCCATGTAGAGGGTTTTTGCTTTTTGGTATTTAACCCGGGTGTCTGACGATGATGCACCCTTTTATTTCGGACTGGGTTAGTATTCAGGGCCGGATTGTCCCAAAATTGTATTTCGGTTTTCCAGGCGCTTTCCATCGCACAATACTTTCGTACTATGGACGCTAAGTCAGCGAAGCGTGTAATTTCACGGCGACTTAAGGCGTTGAGGATTCCCTTGTCCGTGCAATGATTGCAGAAGAATGAAATTGCGTCTTCCTCGCGACAGTCCTTTATCCTGTTCATGACCAGGAGGAATCTAGCCCAGTAGTGGTGTATTGTTTCTTCGGTCTCTTGCCTAATTTGGGATAGATCGCTTATGTTTGGGTGGGTGGGTGGAATTAAATCTAAAACCTCACCCAATCTGAGACTCGAGGGCCAAGGAGTTTTTGAACTCGGAAACTTGGACTCTTGGATGTTATCCAATGAATCTAGCCCGCTGCCTGACTTTAGGTTTAGGGCTTGAGTGACGTCCTCCCCTCCGCGGGTATCCGGCTCGGAGGGATCGGGAATCCGGACATAGCTAGTCCTTAAGATAGATGAAGGGTCGCCGCATTGTTCCTCCACCACTGCAACGTGATGGGTGACCTGGGGAGAGTTGATCTATCTCAGATCGGATTTAGGCCCAATCTGGTCGTAGTCTGTAGCGACTCCTAGGGCGGCGATGCGATACAAGAGATCATTTAGGGAAGAGAGCTCCATTGGATCTAACTTCTCGGTGAGTTCCAAGTTGACGTGAAGATTGCTTTTGATGACCCGAGAAGTCATCGTTGGCGCAGCGGCCGAACAGGCGGTCATAAGAAAACCACCTAGCCGGAGAGTTTGGCTGACAGCCAAAGCTCCCTTAGCAACAGTGTCGTCTTTAAAGATGGGGTGAGGCATCCCTCCTAATGGCGACGGCACAGAGGAACTCTCAATGAAAGCACCAATGTCGGTGTCAAAACCGGCGGATCTCGGGTAGGGGGTCCCGAACTGTGCGTCTAGGCGGATGGTAACAGGAGACAAGGGACACAATGTTTTTACCTAGGTTCGGGCCCTCTCGATGGAGGTAAAACCCTACTCCTACTTGATTAATATTGATGATATGAGTAGTACAAGAGTGGATCTACCACGAGATCAAAGAGGCTAAACCCTAGAAGCTAGCCTATGGTATGATTGTTGTTCGTCCTATGGACTAAAACCCTCCGGTTTATATAGACAACGGAGAGGGCTAGGGTTACACAGAGTCGGTTACAATGGGATGAGATCTACATATCCGTATTGCCAAGCTTGCCTTCCACGCCAAGGAAAGTCCCATCCGGACACGGGACGAGGTCTTCAATCTTGAATCTTCATAGTCCAATAGTCCGGCCAAAGGTTATAGTCCGGCTATCCGGACACCCCCTAATCCAGGACTCCCTCAGGCATGTTCAGCAATGATTTGGCCTCCTGGAAAGGAAGGGTGAAATGAGCTACTGAGGTTGAGGAACCCCTGTCCAAGATTCTGGAGAAAATCCGACACTTACGGAAGAGGAGTTTGAAAAGTTCAAGGACACTTGCGCTACCGAGGCAGCCAAGGCTAAGGCTGCGAAATTCAAGAGCCTTCAGCAAAGGAACATGGGGAAGCATCGCCTTGGAAGCCGTGGCTACCTCGGTAAAAGGCCCATATGGGATAAGGAGGACGCGGAACGTGAAGCCGCGGGTCTCCCAGACCCCTTCGCGAAGTTCACCAACCCCTTCGAGTGTGACTTCATCAGGGCCCGCTACAAGTGGGACAAGGAAAAGAAGATTTTTTACACAGACCAGATCACGAGGAGATTGATTAGAATACTGGTAATTATTCTTTTACCACCTTACATTTAGCTCCAGATCAAGTCGACTACACATTCGTAAATGGTTCACGTTCATTCTGCAGGAGAAGCAACACCAGCTTGCAGCCGAAAGCCCTACTTCTCCAATGAGGCCCAAGTGGGACACCTCTCTCAACTGGGCCTTAAACAAACTTAAGGGACTCCCTGAGGGAGTCCTGGATTAGGGGGTGCTCGGACAGTTGGTCTATATACTTTGGCCGGACTGTTGGACTATGAAGATACAAGATTGAAGACTTCGTCCCGTGTCCGGGTGGGACTCCCCTTTGCGTGGAAGGCAAGCTTGGCAATTCAGATATGTAGATATCCTCCCTTGTAACCGACTCTGTGTAACCCTAGCCCCCTCCGGTGTCTATGTAAACCGGAGGGTTTAGTCCGTAGGACAACAACAATCATAATCATAGGCTAGCTTCTAGGGTTTAGCCTCTATAATCTCGCGGTAGAAACCTTCGTGGGCCCCCTGTTTCTCCACCGACATACTCCTTCCTCCTATATATACCTACGTACCCCAAAACGATCAGATACGGAGCCAAAAACCTAATTCCACCGCCGCAACCTTCT
Source organism: Aegilops umbellulata (assembly GCA_032464435.1). NCBI lineage: Eukaryota > Viridiplantae > Streptophyta > Magnoliopsida > Poales > Poaceae > Aegilops > Aegilops umbellulata. The sequence continues at coordinate 224,371,816 of CP136059.1, read as the reverse complement.
GTATCCACGAGATCCCATCTTGGGGCCTGTTCCGGAGCTCCGCCAGAGGGGACATGCATCACGGAGGGCTTCTACATCATCACCATAGCCCCTCCGATGAAGTGTGAGTAGTTTACCTCAGACCTTCGGGTCCATAGTTTGTAGCTAGATGGCTTCTTCTCTCTTTTTGGATCTCAATATAATGTTCTCCCCCTCTCTCATGGAGATCTATTCGATGTAATCTTCTTTTTGCGGTGTGTTTGTTGAGACCGATGAATTGTGGGTTTATGATCAAGATTATCTATGAACAATATTTGAATATTCTCTGAATTCTTTTATGTATAATTGGTTATCTTTGCAAGTATCTTCGAATTATCAGTTTGGTTTGGCCTACTAGATTGGTTTTTCTTGCAATGGGAGAAGTGCTTAGCTTTGGGTTCAATCTTGCGGTGTCCTTTCCCAGTGACAGTAGGGGCAGCAAGGCATGTATTGTATTGTTGCCATCGAGGATAACAAGATGGGGTTTTTATCATATTGCATGAATTTATCCCTCTACATCATGTCATCTTGCTTAAGGCGATACTCTGTTTTCTTGAACTTAATACTCTAGATGCATGTTGGATAGCGGTCAATGAGTGGAGTAATAGTAGTAGATCCAGGCAGGAGTCGGTCTCCTTGTCTCGGACGTGGTGCCTATATACATGATCATACCTAGATATTCTCATAACTATGCTCAATTCTGTCAATTGCTCAACAGTAATTTGTTCACCCACCGTAGAATACTTATGCTCTTGAGAGAAGCCACTAGTGAAATCTATGGCCCCCGGGTCTATCTTCATCATATTAATCTTCCATCACTTTATTATTGCTTTGCTTTTTACTTTGCCTTTTATTTTACTTTGCATCTTTATACCAAAAATACCAAAAATATTATCTATCATCTCTATCGGATCTCACTCTTGTAAGTGACCGTGAAGGGATTGACAACCCGTATTCGCGTTGGTTGTGAGGAGTTATTCTCTTTGTGTAGGTACGATCGACTCCCGCGTAGGCTCCTACTGGATTGATACCTTGGTTCTCAAAAACTGAGGGAAATGCTTACGCTACTTTGCTGCATCATCCTTTCCTCTTTGGGGAAATCCAACGCAGTGCTCAAGAGGTAGCAAGGCACGGCTATGGCACGGCCCACAATGCGGCTCAACCGCCTCAGGACCCGTATATCTTTAACATTTTCTTCCTTTCAGGACCCTATTCTCTGAAGGCCCTCTCCGATCGCCTGGTTATCGGACCTGTCACGGGAAGGAAACACCAAGGAAGTAACACACTTTAACGTACAAGGGAATCCCCAGGACCCTATTTTCTGAAGGCCCTCTCCGATCGCCTGATTATCGGACTCGTCACGGGAAGGAAACACCAAGGAAGTAAGTGTCGGCTTTCTGGGAACGGGGGTCCCCAGACTTGCCTGCCTGCGGCCCGCGGCGTGGCTCGAATAGAGGCCCAGTACGGCCCACCTTCATCAACGCAAGACTCAGGACCCTCGCGGGGGACCAAGCCTCGCGGGGAGGACGACACAACGCTTCCTCGAGCGCGGCCTCCTCAGGCTGGCTCATGAGGAGGTGGAGAGATCAAGGAAGGATACCTCACGAGGTGCCCATGACGCAAGCCATGACGACCAAGGGTGCCAGGCGGGCGCCAGACCGCACAATGTCCTCCCCTTTCCTCTTTGGTGCAAAGGGGGCAAGCGCAGGCGAGAGGATCAAGCAAAGGCATCCATTTCGGTGCAACGAGACCAAGACCAGTCCAACGGTGGGAATGAGCTCATCGTGGAGCCCAGAACGGCGTCACCACAGGGCCTTTGGCAGGCGAGGACCAACTTTGGTCAGGATAAGTGTATTGTATGTTCCCCTTCGAATTGGCCAATTGTTGGCGCCCTTCCCGCTCAATATTTGGGGAGAGGCCCAAGGCCTTTGCCTATAAATAGGACTAGCCACCCCCAGGGTAGAGGCACCTGGTATCCAGAATCCGAGCAAGGAGAGAGAGAGAAGGGCGGGCTGAACTCCCCTAGCGGTTCATCGTCCCAGCAAGAACACGCCCTCGCGAGGCTGTTCTCCCTTGTACTGTTCATCATCATCAGCCCAAGAGGCAATCCACCTCACCACACTGGAGTAGGGTATTACACCACACCGGTGGCCCGAACCAGTATAAACTCTGTGTTCTTTGTGTTGTTCTTTTGGTAGCTTAGATCCTTGCGAGACGGAGAGGTAGAGGGCAGAATCTCCGCCGCACCCCAGAGTTCGAACCTTAAGGGTCTGCCGGAACCCACGATCCGACATTTGGCGCGCCAGGTAGGGGTGCGCCAGAATCTGTCTTCCACCACTCCGTTCTCCTCCGACCGTCGCATCCATGTCTGGCGCTCGTCGGGCCCGCGCCGAGCGCCGGGCCGCCATCTCTTCCCGCGTCGCCAAGACAGCTCCCGTCGGCGGGCGTCCTCGTCATTCCCCGTCGCCCGCCGTCAACACCGCCACCGGCCCGGCGGGGAACGAGCAACAAGCATCGTCTCAGCACCCATCCGTGCGGCGAGACGGCCGCACAGCTACTCCGTCACTCACGCCAGCTGGCTCTTCGTCCCACGCGCTCCGCGCGCCCTTGGAGGCTCGAGCTGCACTCATCGCGGCAAACGAGCTCCTGCGCTACCGTCCCGTCGACGACGTCTACGAAGAGTGGCTCGACCGTGTCGCCGAGCTCGTCCGCGCTGCAGGGGGCTCTCCTGCACCGTCCGCTCCGCTGCGCCGCACCCCGCCCCGCGCGGGCAATGAAGCTCCGGGGGCATACCAGCCGCCTCCACTCCAAGAAGACGCCATGGCTCCAAGGCGCATGGCCCCTCGGCGGAACCCGCTCCGTCAGGCGCCAGCCCAGCAAGAACGGAGCTGCCAAGAAGTCCCTCGACCGCAAGAGGCTGCCCGGGCGCTCCCTGCTCCGGCTCGCCGCGGCCCTGCTCCAGCTCCGGCACGTCAAGACCCCACGTTGCTCCCAGATGCAGCGCAAGGGGGCCCGCAAGGCCAAGCTCTCCCTCAACCAAAGCCTCCCGTGGCCACCGCAGGCTGCCGCGCCTACACCACCGAGCTGCATAGCGTCGCGTGGCCCGGTAAGTTCAAGCCGGACCTGCCTCCTCGCTATGACGGCACGACCGATCCCGCAGAGTTCCTCCAGCTCTACGAGCTGGGCATCGAAGCTGCTAGCGGGGCTGAAAAGGTCATGGCGAACTGGTTCCCCGTGGCGCTGAAGGAAGGAGCTCGCACCTGGCTCCTGAATCTGGCTCCAGGCACGATCTCCTCCTGGGAGCAGATGCGCACCGGCTTCATCGCCAACTTCCAAGGTACTCGCGACGGGCCGCCCGCCATGAGCGACATGCACCGCATCAAGCAGCAACCTGGGGAGACCCTGCAAAAGTACATCCAGCGCTTCAACAGTGCACGCCTCAAGATCCCCAAGGTGTCTGAGGAAGCCATCATCTCAGCCTTCTCTGATGGCGTGCGCGACGTCAAGATGAAGGAGGAGTTGGCGATGCATGAAGACCTCTGCACCTCCCTGGAGCTGTTCAACTTGGCGACCAAGTGCGCCAGGGCTGAGGAGGGATGTCTCTCCCTCCTCGAGCTGCCCGCCGCAGATCCAGAAGAGAAGAAGCCCAAGGCCAAGGACGTGAAGCGCAAGGGGGCTGTCGTACTCACGGCAGAACCGGACACCAAGCGGGGCAAAGATCTGCCCGAATCCTCCAGGGGCAGCCGGTACTGTGTGTACCACGACCTCCACACCCACAACACCAACGAATGTCAAGAACTCCGCGCTGTGAGAGAAGGAAGGATCGGTCGTCGCCCTGGCCGCGCCGACCGGGGCTACGGCCGAGGAGGAGGAAGAAACCCAGGACGCTGGGAAGATCGCGGCCCGCGCCAGGGGTGGCGCGACCAACCTCGCGAGGACCGCTGGCGGGACCTGCCTCGCGAGGGGGACTGGAGGGATCAGCCTCGTGAGGACCGCCCTCATGGCAACGCAGGCCTCCCTCCACTGCCGCCTCAGCCAAGGAGGAACGAAGACCGCCATCAAGACGAGGGGGCTGGGGGCTTCCAAGAGCCGCACGCGATCGCCTGCATCCTAGGCGGAGCTCAAGCCCCAGCCTCCCAACGCATCTTCAAGCAGTTTGCCCGTGAAGTCAATGCAGTCCTCCCCAAGCTCGAAGGAACGCGCCCCCTCAAGTGGTCGGCGTGCGCCATCACGTTCAGCTCAGCAGATCAGATCAAGTGCGCGGCCATAGCCGGGGTCCTCCCGATACTTTGCTCCCCAGTCATCAGCAATGTACTGGTCACCAGGACCCTTATCGATGGTGGAGCAGGGCTCAACGTCCTGTCCGTGGAAACATTCGACAACCTCCAAGTGCCCTATGACCAGCTTCAGCCAACCAGGCCTTTCTCCGGAGTCACCGACGGTTCCACAATCCCGATCGGGCAGGTCCGCCTCCCTGTCACCTTCGGGGCCCGCAGCAACTACCGCACCGAGCTCATCGACTTTGACGTTGCTCACATCCGCCTGCCGTACAACGCCACCCTCGGGTACCCAGCGCTGGCCAAGTTCATGGCCGTAACTCACCACGGCTACAATGTCCTCAAGATGCCAGGGAGTGGCGGCGTCATTACGGTGCCATGTGAAGAGAGGGATGCAGTGTGTTCCCTGGAGCGAGCCTTTCAGGCCGCGTCGCTAGACGACCCAGATCGCGGGAGCAGGAGGCTTCCCGAGACCACACCCAAGAAGAAGAAGATGTCATCAGGCTCTGCCCTTCAGGAGGCAGGCCCCTCAGGGCCCGTGCCTGTCCAGGGGGACCCTCCTTCCATTGCATAGGAAAGCGCGCCTGGCGCCCTCCTCAGACAGGGCTCGGGGGCTCTCACCTTGAGGGCCACCGACCTAGCCAGGGTCACGAGGGAGGCGCTTGGGCACCACGTGGAGGCGTGCTTCGACGCACGTTTCCCTCAAGAAGGAGCGAAGCAAGCAGAGTCAGACCAGCACGAGTTCGTTAACCAGGCCATTCAAGAACTACAAGAGTCGAGAATCATGAGAGGCTGCCGCCGCTTACCGGCTGTGGCTCCCCATCCAGGCGAGGATGGTGGGCTGCGTGTCTGCACGACGTACCAGGGCTCAATCAAGTCGCCACGACAGAGCGCCTCTGGCCCTCACAAGTGGGGCGTTGCGGAGGTCCACCCCACAGCTATGTTCACATGCCCTACGGCTTGCCGAGCGTGGCTGCTGCGTACTAGCACCTCATGAGGGGCATCATGGAGACTCAGGAAGACAGGCGTTCCGCAGTCCTGGCGGAGATGGAGATGATTCGCGAGGAGCCACCAGCGCCTCCGGAGCCTCCCGAGGCCCCAGGTCCTGGGGGCTCGTGAGGATCTGCTCCCGCAGCCCACCGAGTCTACCGCACCAACACCATTTCGCCGTCGACATATTCAGGTGACATCTTTCAAGCTTCATTCCCAGCTGGGAGCGCCCTCTTAGGGCTGCATTACTCCCAGGCCGCGTGGGTCCGTCCCTGCGGCGTGTATCCCTTTTTAGTTTTCGATCGTTAGCTTTGTTGGGGGCGCCCCTCGGGCTGCATCATCCCCAAGCCGCTCAGGCTAGGCCCAGCGACGTGTATATCCCTCACGTTTATTTCCAACTATGCATTCGCCTATCATGCTTGATCACTTGATGTCTGTCCACTACAACTTTTCTTCTCCATGTCGACCACTTGCACGTTAAAGGAGGGGTGCCTGAGCATCGCGACTCAGGGCTCTTACCGGCTCTCCAGCCCTCACCCACTGGCCTTGTCCACGGCATCGCGACCTGGCATACCAGCGACGGCTGATACAAGCTCGAGGGCCGAGACCCGAGGACGTAGAGTGTCGGCATTTAACCAAATTTTGCAGGAACACATCTCAAGATACGGCCCAGTGCCAGGCGCAACCCGCCTAGAGGTAGGGCCTCGTGAGTCCCGCGCTGGCTCACAGGTGCCCAGATACACCTCACCTACCCCAACCAGCGAGCTTTTAAGCGACTAACGGTCGACTAATGACTGTCAAGGCAGCCCCTTCTTCTTTCTGTGATGAGTCTGCAGGATCCTTGGAGGGAGTTGCGCTAACCGAGGCCCTCACGGAGTCCTCTTCACCCTCGCCCGTGCAAACCGCTTGCGCGTTAAAGGGGGGTGCCTGAGCATCGTGATTCAGGGCTCTTACCGGCTCTCCAGCCCTCACCCTTTGGCCTTGTCCACGGCATCACGACCTGGCATACCAGCGACGGCTGAGACAAGCTCGAGGGCCGGGACCCGAGGACGTAGAGCAGAAAGGGGAGCAGAGGCGAGGGAGAAGGGGCGCGCGAGGACCACGCCGAGCAACTCCGTTCTAACTACCCCACGGACCCGACGATGCGCTGGGGACGACCCCCGATCCTCCAGATAAGTCACCATCCAAAGCACTGGCTACCATGGCGCTACCCCCGCACCCAATGCAATTCCGTACCAGCGACGTTGTTTCCCTTTCTCATCAAGCGACGGCTACTTGGGCGCCAAAGGGGACCTCCTGAGCATCGCGACTCAGGGGCTCTTACCGGACCCCAGGTCGCTCACCTCCTGGCCTTGACCACGGCATCGCGACCTGGCATACCAGCGACGGCTGACGCCGCCTTGGGACTGGGACCTGTCGACGCAGAGCGCCAAGCCCTCGCGAGGTTCGAAAGGGAAGACTAAGCTACGACGGAATTAGCGACCCGCACAGTTCCATAGCAAAAGTCACATATTAACAGAAAGGATCACAGACACCTTACAAGCCCCCACGGGCGCAGTATGATTCCTTGCAGGAAACGGATCCTAAGGAAAGCTATCTACACGCGCCCCAGCAGACGACGCCATCATCAACAGTGGTCCGTCAGGCACCGGCGCCAACCCCATCCAGATCAGAGTCGGCGACGGCCGAGTGAGCCCGCCCGGCTCCGGGAGCGGCGCTGGCTCGCAGGCTCGTAGCTGTCGCTCGTCTCCGGAGTCGCGAAGACCTCGCTGGGGTCGCTCGATCCTCTGGCACTCCCGTCGCTTGTGGAGCTGTCCAGGGGGCGGTTGGTGGGCCCAGCCGCCGCCATCGCGAGGTCCTGGCCACCTCTCCTGGGGCAGCACTCAAGCCGGCGCCCGCTCGCGTCGAAGACCTTGAAGAACATCACCGAAGCGCCATCGTACTCCAGGTGGATCGTGAGGGCGCCCCTTGCTCTGCAGCCCCGAGCGATCTCGCCCCAGCCACGAGTCATGAAGACCTCGCCCGAGGCAAGCATCGCGACCTCTGCCTCGGTCGCGGGGGTGCTGCGGTCGGCGTGCTGCAGCCACAACTCCAGGAGTCTTCCCTCTGGGAAGACGGAGGTGAAGAAGGAAGGAAAGCGAATCCAAGTTCGCGGAGGCATGGCGGCGTGGAGCACGAGCTCGCGGGAGGAGCCCTCGGCATGGACTCCAGGCGGAACGACCAACACCTTCGTGACCCGGCGGCGACGGCGCCTGCTGCTGGGATCGACGCCGCCCCCTCCGAGGCCCTCGGCGTGGGCAAACAAGGGAAGCGGAAACCCCGGCGGAGGCCGCTCGTACCAAGGCCTTGATACCACCTGGTGATCTCCTTCGTCTCGGCTGCGAAGGGCAAGTCGCTTCTTCGGCGGGAGCGGGTCTGGCACTTCTTGGAGAGCTTTTCCCTTCTCCGCCGCAGAGAACCGGCGAATCGGGGCCATCGCGCCAAGAGGGAGCAAGGATCAAGACGAAGGAGAACACAAGAAGGGATGGACTGGAAGGGCACGCGCGGTGCCGTACTTATAGCCAGCGGAGGCCAACCGTCGGCCTCCATGATCATAGGTAATCATGACACGATTTGCATGCAGGGACTTGTCCAATCCGCGCGATCGTCGAGGCGTCGTGGGGAAGCGGAGACGCCCACGTCCTGTCAAACCGCCACGCGGCACCCAAGGCCGCAGGCTGTTAGGGCCCGCGGCGCTTCGCCCTTGCCCTTTCGCCTCTCGGCACGGCCAAGTCCGAGCGCGCCTTGGGCCCGGGGGCTACTGTCGGTGTTCTGGGAACGGGGGTCCCCAGACTTGCCTGCCTGCGGCCTGCGACGTGGCTCGAATAGAGGCCCAGTACGGCCCACCTTCATCAACGCAAGACTCAGGACCCTCGCGAGGGACCAAGCCTCGCAGGGAGGACGACACAACAATTCCTCGAGCGCGGCCTCCTCAGGCTGGCTCATGAGGAGGTGGAGAGATCAAGGAAGGATACCTCGCGAGGTGCCCATGACGCAAGCCATGACGACCAAGGGTGCCAGGCGGGCGCCAGACCACACAATGTCCTCCCCTTTCCTCTTTGGTGCAAAGGGGGCAAGCGCAGGCGAGAGGATCAAGCAAAGGCATCCATTTCGGTGCAACGAGACCAAGACCAGTCCAACGGTGGGAATGAGCTCATCGTGGAGCCCAGAACGGCGTCACCATAGGGCCTTTGGCAGGCGAGGACCAACTTTGGTCAGGATAAGTGTACTGTATGTTCCCCTTCGAATTGGCCAATTGTTGGCGCCCTTCCCGCTCAATATTTGGGGAGAGGACCAAGGCTTTTGCCTATAAATAAGACTAGCCACCCCCGGGGTAGAGGCACCTGGTATCCAGAATCTGAGCAAGGAGAGAGAGAGAAGGGCGGGCTGAACTCCCCTAGCGGTTCATCGTCCCAGCAAGAACACGCCCTCGCGAGGCTGTTCTCCCTTGTACTGTTCATCATCATCAGCCCAAGAGGCAATCCACCTCACCACACTGGAGTAGGGTATTACACCACACCGGTGGCCCGAACCAGTATAAACTCTGTGTTCTTTGTGCTGTTCTTTTGGTAGCTTAGATCCTTGCGAGACGGAGAGGTAGAGGGCAAAATCTCCGCGCGCACCCCAGAGTTCGAACCGTAAGGGTCTGCCGGAACCCACGATCCGACAGTAAGACGCTTTCACGTACAAGGGAATCCCCAGGTGGTCTCTGATAATGATCGCTATACCTGTTTTACATACCCACACGCAGCTTGCCCTTGGATAGGACATCTCAAATAGTCCTATTTTTACTTATTGCACTACTTGTATACATAGGCTTTCACGTATCATTTAAATAACAATGTACAGCATTAGCTCATTATTGCATTCCATCATCTTTTTTCCATGTCTGCTTATTTACAACAAATTGCACCCGTACATTCCGATACGTCCAGTGCGCCAGGGGCTTCCGTGTACCCCATAACACGGCAAGAAAAGTCCGAACACTTTCGACAGTGCGGCACCCCTAACTTATAGCATTATATGCATCAGCTCCGAATCATGTCTTGGGTCAATAGTTGGGTTTGCTCGGGTCCCATATTTTGGTACCTTACGTTCCGCTATATCGGCTAAGGTAGCACTGGGAGAACTACTGCGACTGTGTCCCGGTTCTTCCGGACGAGCACCTTAGTAGAGAAAGCCGAAAACTGACTGTCATGATGCGGCGAGAGCTGGTCGCTGTTCGAGAGGTCTCAAATCCTTAAAGATTTTTTCCGCTTCGGGCGAGGAGTCGGCCTTGTCCGATTTAGGCGTACATAGCGCCCCAAGTTCGGCCTTCCGAATACTAGGGGCTTCGCCAAAATTTAAAATTGTAGAATTCTATGGCTAAGTGAGAGTGATAAAGCTGTATAGTCCGATTGCCTTGTTCGTTGCGCTAAACACATCCTTAAAGGACCAAAAAAATTGGATAAAGAGTGTTTAAGATCTATCCCGAACACCTCAGTACTGGTTACATGGGGGCAGAAGCCAACGATTAGCCAACTCTCAGATTTTATAAACGGCCACACAGAAGGTAATATTTTAAATCAACAAGCGTTATATAGCGCACATGAACTCGTTTTCATATTACAGGATCACATGAGTACATTCATTCAAATATTACATCCTTAGCACATTCCTCCACCACAAGGTGAGCACCCTTCAGGACACTGTCATAATACTTTTCGGGGTGGCAATGCTCCTTGCCCTCCGGCAGTCCCTCCTTCACCAGCTTTTCGGCATCCATCTTCGCCCAGTGCACTTTCGCACGGGCAAAGGCCCTGCGCGCACCTTCAATGCAGACGGACCGCTTTATGACTTCAAACCGTGGGCAAGCATTCACAAGCCGCTTTACCAGGCCGAAGTAGCTGCTAGGCAGGGGATCGCCAGGCCATATCCGGACTATGAGACCCTTCATGACCAGTTCAGCCGCCTTGTGAAGCTCGACCAGTTGCTTCAGCTGGTCGCTCAAGGGCATCGGAGGTTCAGTCCCAGTATACTGAGACCAGAACAACTTAACTGTCGAGCTCCCTTCCTCGGCCCGGTAGAACTCCACGGCATCCGATACGCTGCTGGGTAGATCTGCGAACGCTCCTGGAGAGCTCCAAATTCGGGTAAGTAAAAGGAAAGTTTCCTTCACATGCTTGCTTTGCATAATGAATGCCTTACCCGCCGCTATCTTCTTGACCTCCTGAATCTCCTGGAGGGCCTTTTGGGCTTCGGCCTTGGCATTTTGTGCGTTCTCGATGGCCTTCGCAAGCTCGGACCCCTGCGTCTTAGAGTCACGCTCCAAGGACTCGTATTTCTTGACAAAATCCTAGAGCTCTTGTTGAACCTCGCCGACTCGGGCCTCTTTCCCCTCGCGCTCGGTGCGCTCCTTAGCCGCCTTATCTTCGGCGTCGGACAGCTCCTTCTTCAGGGCCGCCACTTCGGTCGTGGCCCCTAGCAAAATTCATGACGATCCTATGATCTAACAACCACCTTCTTTTTCCTTTATCAATATACAGACGGGGTATCACTTACCTTTGTTCTTTTCGAGCTGCCTCTTGGTAAGGCCGAGCTCTTCCTCGGACCGCTCAAGGTCCTGCTTTAGTCCGGACACCTTCGCGGTACGAGCGGCAGCGGCCAGCAGTGAAGCCTGCTTATTCACGTAGACATATTATGATTAGACTCTTGTGATTATTATTTGATCCTCTGCTCAGCCTTTCTTTACGAACACCAAATAGAGCATCAGGGGCTACCGTCTATGCTGTAACATTTTCTCATAATTTGATTACTTACCTCAAAGCCTGTTAGGAGGCTGGCACAGGCTTCAGTCAGTCCGCTTTTGGCAGGCCGAACCTTCTCGACCACCGCACTCATGATAGTGCGGTGCTCTTCGTTAATGGAAGCGCCACGAAGCGCTTCCAGCAAGTTGTCCGATGCCTCTGGATGGACAAAGGCCATCGGCATAGACGGCTCGCCCCCTTAGCAAGGGGTCGCCTCACAGAATCCGGAACCACTGGAGGTTTCAGCGCAGTATCCGGCTAGGGGCCAAACTTGCTGTCCCCGTCATTAGAGCCCACGAGAGTCTTGCCCCCCATGCGCCCAGCGTCTGGGATGTCGCCTTGGTGCGCCTCCAGAACTATCTCCCCTTGGTTCAGTGCCCTTTGAGACAACACCTCGACGTCGTCTGTAGGGCGGGGGGAGGTGGCGGTCGGGAGTGAATCGTTGTTCATCGCCGACTGGCCCAAAGACTCATCTGAAGAGGATACGTCGATATGGGCTTTGGATGGACTGCATGATTGTATTTGGCATGATAAGAAACAATCAAACAAAACATACCAGAACTATTATGGTATCCGGATAGTTACGACTTCGCCAGGGGCTTGTCCCTGGGCAACCACTCCTCGTCGTTGTAAGCGGCTGTTGTGGAGTAGTCCGGAAGAAGGGTCCTTCCCTTCTTGGACCCTTCGGCCTCCCCAGATGGGGCGGCCTTCCTTTTCTTGTCTCCCCCGGCTGGGGGGGAGAACTTTCCTCTTCCTCTTCGTCGTTTTCGTGGGAGGAGGGCGCCTCGGTGTTATCGGACGATGAGTCCGATACAACCTTGCGCCGGAGACCTTTCCTGGTCCCCGTGGCCTTCTTCTTGGCCTTCTTCTCCGGCGCCTCATAGGGCGCCGGAACCAGCATCTCCGTTAAGAGAGCCCCTGCTGGATCTTCGAGCAGTGGGGCCGAACAATCGATCCTCTCCGCTGTCGCTACCCAGTCCTGTTAAAATGGCGTGGAGGCTCAAATCCCTCACATGATTATACTGGGGAAAGGAACATCTTATGAGATATAAAGAGCTTATCGGATTGGCAGGGCGCTTTGCACTGAGCCCGCGATCCTCGGTAAGGGGAGGAGTGATAACCCACAAGTATAGGGGATCGCAACAGTTTTCGAGGGTAGAGTATTCAACCCAAATTTATTGATTCGACACAAGGGGAGCCAAAGAATATTCTCAAGTATTCGCAGTTGAGTTGTCAATTCAACCACACCTGGATAACTTAGTATCTGCAGCAAAGTATTTAGTAGCAAAGTAATATGATAGTAACAGTAACGGTAGCAAAGTAATATTTTTGGGTTTTGTAGTGATTGTAACAATAGCAACGGAAAAGTAAATAAGCGGAGAACAATATGTGAAAAGCTCGTAGGCATTGGATCAGTGATGGAGAATTATGCCGGATGCGGTTCATCATGTAACAGTCATAACATAGGGTGACACAGAACTAGCTCCAATTCATCAATGTAACATAGGCATGTATTCCAAATATTGTCATACGTGCTTATGGAAAAGAACTTGCATGACATCTTTTGTCCTACCCTCCCGTGGCAGCGGGGTCCTAATGGAAACTAAGGGATATTAAGGCCTCCTTTTAATAGAGTACCGGACCAAAGCATTAACACATAGTGAATACATGAACTCCTCAAACTACGGTCATCACTGGGAGTGGTCCGGTTATTGTCACTTTGGGGTTGCCGGATCATAACACATAGTAGGTGACTATAGACTTGCAAGATAGGATCAAGAACTCACATATATTCATGAAAACATAATAGGTTCAGATCTGAAATCATGGCACTCGGGCCCTAGTGACAAGCATTAAGCATAGCAAAGTCATAGCAACATCAATCTCAGAACATAGTGGATACTAGGGATCAAACCCTAACAAAACTAACTCGATTACATGATAAATCTCATCCAACCCATCACCGTCCAGCAAGCCTACAATGGAATTACTCACGCACGGCGGTGAGCATCATGAAATTGGTGATGGAGGATGGTTGATGATGACGACGGCGACGGATTCCCCTCTCCGGAGCCCCGAACGGACTCCAGATCAGCCCTCCTAAGAGGTTTTAGGGCTTGGCGGTCGCTCCGTATCGTAAAACGCGATGAATCCTTCTCTCTGATTTTTTTCTACCCGAACACGAATATATGGAGTTGGAGTTGAGGTCGGTGGAGCAACAGGGGGCCCACGAGGCAGGGGGCGCGCCCTCCACCCTCGTGGACAGGTGGAGGCCCCCTGATGTGGATTCTTCTTCCAGTATTTTTAATATTTTCCAAAAATATGTTCCGTGGAGTTTCAGATCATTCCGAGAACTTTTGTTTCTGCACATAAATAACACCATGGAAAGTCTGCTAAAAATAGCGTCAGTCCGGGTTAGTTCCATTCAAATCATGCAAGTTAGAGTCCAAAACAAGGGCATAAGTGTTTGGAAAAGTAGATACGACGGAGACGTATCAAGGAGATACCTCGGCGGCCTTGAACAGCACCTTCCAGACGTCTTGGTGCGTCGTGTCGAAAAGCTCTCGCAACGTCTGGTGCTTGGCCGGGTCGAACTCCCACATATTGAATGCCCGTCTTTGACACGGAAGGATCTGGCGGAAGAGCATGACCTGGACCACATTGACAAGCTTGATTTTCTTACTTATCATGTTTTTAACACAGTTCTTGAGTCCGGTCAGCTCCACCGATGAACCCCAGGATAGGCCCTTCTCTTTCCAGGAGGTGAGCCGCATGGGGATGCCGGATCGAAATTCGGGGGCCGCCACCCAGTTGGTGTTGCGCGGCTCGATGATGTAGAACCATCCCGATTGCCACCCCTTCACAGTCTCCACATAGGAGCCTTCGAGCCAGGTGACGTTGGGCATTTTTCCCACCATGGCGCCTCCGCACTCTGCTTGCTGGCCGACCACCACCTTCGGTTTCACGTTGAAGGTCTTCAGCCACAGGCCGAAGTGGGGCTTGATGCGGAGGAAGGCCTCGCACACGACGATAAATGCCAAGATGTTGAGGATGAAATTGGGGGCCAGATCATGGAAGTCCAGCCCGTAGTAGAACATGAGCCCGCGGACAAATGGGTGGAGGGGAAATCCCAGCCCGCGGACGAAGTGGGTAAGGAATACAACCCTCTCGTGGGGTTCTGGAGTAGGGACGATCTGCCCCGCGTCTGGGAGCCGGTGCGCGATGTCTGCGGCCAGGTATCCGGCTTCCCGGAGCTTTGTAATGTTCTCCTCCGTAACGGAGGATACCATCCACTTGCCTCCCGCTCCGGACATGTTTGGAATGGCTTTGCGGAGAAAATGAGAACTTGGGCGCTGAAGCTCGAGTGTGCGAGAATGGATGGGCAGGGAAGAAGAAGGCGTGGGTGAAAAAGACGAGTCCTTGTCCCTTTATAAAGGTAGTAGAAACTGTGCGCCTCCCTACTTGCCCCATAAAATCGCTTATTCCCCAAGCGTCGCGATTGATGGCACGGTTTGGCTACCCATATCCGTATTGATGAGAATCCCGTGATAAGGGGAACACGATCTCTGCTTTGACAAGACGTGCCAATAAAACCGCCTTGCAACACGTGCAGTGGCAGGCTGGGAAAAACGGTTCGTAATGACCAGACCATGGCAGGATGTCACGTTATGAAAAGTTGTCAGCAGATTAGATTTGTAGAATAATATACTCTGTACGGTGGTATGGGGAATTTGTTTTGCAGAGCCGGACACGGAGTATTCGAAGGAGGAACCCGCCTTGCAATGCCAAAGACAATCTGTGCGCTGGACTCGTCGTCATTGAAGTCTGGTTCAGGGGCTACTGAGGGAGTCCTGGATTAGGGGGTCCTCGGACAGCTGGACAATATACTTTGGTCGAACTGTTGGACTATGAAGATACAAGATTGAAGACTTTGTCCCGTGTCCGGGTGGGACTCTCCTTTACATGGAAGGCAAGCTTGGCAATTCGGATATGTAGATCTCCTCCCTTGTAACCGACTCTGTGTAACCCTAGCCCCCTCCGGTGTCTATATAAACCGGAGGGTTTAGTCCGTAGGACAACAACAATCATAATCATAGGCTAGCTTCTAGGATTTAGCCTCTACAATCTCGTGGTAGATCAACTCTTTTAATACTCATATCATCAAGATCAATCAAGCAGGAAGTAGGGTATTGCCTCCATCGAGAGGGCCCGAACCTGGGTAAACATTGTGTCCCCCGCCTCCTGTTACCATCAGCCTTAGACGCACAGTTCGGGACCCCCTACCCGAGATCCGCCGGTTTTGACACCGACACTCCCTTTGGGCCAGCGGCCGCAATATGGACGTGTGCACGGCGCCGGTGATGGCGCCACGTGGAAGGTGTTTTACAACGAGGGCCCGGAGGCCAAGAAGCAGAAAAGGAAGTTTAGTCAGGCGGACATCAACGAGAAGGTGAAGCTTGCGTTCGAGTAAAAAGCAGCTGAGGACGCGAAAAAAACTATCGAGGAGAAAAATGAGTTGCTACAGCAGGCAGTCAATGCAGCTGTAACTGCTTGCAGAAATGATTTGGCTACTAACTTGGTCCCGACTATCATCAACTGGACGAAGGAAAATCCAGACAAGACGGCACATGATTTCCCCATGCCTAGTTTCGTCGTGAGCAACTCCGTGAACAACGCCACCGCACCATCACCTGCTCACGCAACCGGGCCTGCTCTCGCACCCGCAACCGCACTCGCACCCGCTCATAGCATCCTGTCCTCAGTCTCTGGCGTGCTAGGCGGGCCTTCGTCTTTGGCTGAGCTCGACGCCCTCATGGTAATTACATGTCGCACCAACATATATATTTAGAATATTCCATTTTCGTTGCCTTTCGGATGTTTTACACCGCAGACATGTGTTTGCAGGCCGACAAAACCCCGTGCACCGTACTCTACTTGATCAAAGGCCAGAAGGTGGACGTGGGAAAGGGGGTGATAATGAAGCCCTTGGAACTCACGTTCCACAGCCACCGATCCCCGTTGGGCACTTCAGGGTTACCTTGTCGAGTGTGAAATCGGGGCACGAGGATTCGCCTCCTCTAGTACGCCTAGGGGGAAAGGACGAGGAGACCCCGCTGCAGATTGGAAGCTGCAAGGGTTGGGTGCTGCTATGGCCGAAGAATCTTATTCGTCTGGAGCCGACCGAGAGCACACCAATAACCACACATCAACAAGCATGTATGGAGACCACCACCCCGCCTACGCAATTACCAGCTCCTGTAGTGCCGGGTGAGAGCAGCGGACGACGTGATGAAGGGGGTCCAATAGTGGTTGATGTAATCGGTCTCGTAGAACAAAGAATGGATGATGAGATGGAGGAAACAGAGGACCCAATGGGTTTCCTCATTACAGGCACCTATGACGGTGACTTAGATATGATGATGAGTCAGCCATATGACGAATCGGGCTATCAGCATGCTGATGAGGATGTGGATGATCTGCCCGGGCAGGAACGTCCTAGCAGGGATTGCAAGAAGTCTCTCTTCATGAAATCCTCACAGGACATGCCTGAAGATGCCACCTCAACACAGGCTCAACTAGCCGGGGGTCATACAGTGCTTAGCCCGGCAACACTAGGGCAGGGGTTAAGGAAGGGTCTGGAAGGTGTGCCCAAGAAAAAGGAGAGGGAGAGACCGGGGAAGATAAGGCTCAGCTACCTACAGACAAGCCAACGCACATAGCAGCCAGACGGTGGATTCTAAAGAGCGTGTACCTATCAAAGGTGCGGCCATGCTCCATGTCATGGGCGAGCCGATGCTATCGCCGAAACCGCTGGAGGCTCTATCAGGGGATCTCAGGAGACTGCACGACCATGTGCTATCGACTAAGAAAAGCCTACTAGCCTCAAAGGATCCAGGATATCCGACATACGCGGCTCGTGTGCCTGAGGGGAGGTGCTACGTCGACACACGGCCTGCGGAGGTGTTCTTCCTGCGGTTTGACCATATCTTCGAGATGTTTTGACAAGGCGGCTCGACTTTACAATCGTCCGCCTTTTTGCGCTACATATGAGCTCTGTCATGAAGAGAGAAGAAGTCTCGCAAATCTGTGTGGCGGATCCGTACTACATGCACGAGTCCTTCTTGAGTCTCCGCGACTTTGAGCGTGAAACTGCTAGGGACTACCTCCAAAACTTCATGGTACAGAATAAGGACCAGGAAATTGTCCTCCTGCCTTATCATCCAACGTAAGTCAGTTCCGGACAACCCTTTCGTACATTTCAATCATTCCTTCTCACTCATATGAAGAATAATTGGAGGTGTCTTTTTCCCTGCAGCAACGGGCACACCGTCCTTATCATTCTTTACCCGCGATTCTCCCACGCCGTGTATTTCGACCCTGCCAGAAACTACGAGATGAAGGACTACACCCACATAATGAATATTCTAGATAATACTCTCCAAGGCTTAAGCATTAGGGGTGGCCACCTGCAGATCAGGAAACAAAGGAACAAGAATTTGGTTTCTCGCATAAAACTAACTTCTGCTGCATCCATGTCCCAAAACCAAGCAAGAAAGATGGATTCTACCTCCTCCATCTCATGATTGAGTTCAACACGGATCACCAAAAGCTTCGCATGACAAGCAGAAACGATGATCATATCCGCAAGTGGGTGGAATGTCATGGAGAAGCGGATTATAAACTTAGAGATGACTTCTTTCGCATCCAAAGAGACATTGCGACGATCATCATGAAAGAAGTCGTCGATGAGAAGGGGATGTTCCACCATGGCCCTATATCGCGAACTGACGTCTGAACTCGCATAGGCATGTAATGTCATGACCTCACGTCGTTCAAGAAGCTAGGGTCCATACTTGATGATATGGAAGGATGAAACTTCTAGTGATTTACGATGCCGATGATGATGATATGTCTCGGTTAAACTTGTATACTTTCTGTAGCGATGAAACTTTGTGATGCCCATGGTCCCTGCCAAACTTGCGTAATGCTAATTTGTTAGTTTGGGTACGATGACATGCGTATCTCTAGTTAATTAGTTTGCGTACTATATGTTGCATCTAGTTGCTAACCCTTTCTTTTTCGTGTTGCTCCAGTATATTTTATTGCATATGATCGTACATTCTCTTGATGAAGATGCATCTCTAACAGGTACCTAGATTCTTGATGGCGAAGAAGCAGTGCTATGTCGTGTACAAAGGGCAGGTTCCGGGAGTGTACGACGAGTGGACTGAGTGTCAGGCGCCAGTGGATGGGTTCTCGGGCGCCAGCCATAAAGGCTTCAAAAGCAGACAAGAAGCAGAAACTAGTTACTTGAGGTTCACGCTAGCGCGAGAGAGGACTCGTAACCGCCGCCTCATGTACTGCATAGTTTCGCTCCCACTCATAGTGATAGCTCTTCTCGCGTATATCATTGTTTAGATGGATGATGATGTAGTTGCAAGTATTCGAGACTTGTATCGCTATTTTCGAGATGATGACGAGAGACCACTTTGTGTTGGATGATGATTATGATGATGATATGATTTGATGAGACTATTTGTATGTACTCCCTCCGCCCGTGAATAAGTGTACATCTATCTTTTGTCCTAAGTCAAAGTTTTCAAAATTTGACCAACTTTATAGAAAAGAGTAGTGACATATATAACACCAAATTGTTATATTATGAAAGTACATTTCAAAACGAATCTAGTGATACTAATTTAGTGCCATAAATGCTGCTACTTTTCCTTATAAAGCTGGTCAAAATTATAAAACTTTGACTTAGGACAAAAGCTAGAAGTACACTTATTCGCGGACGGAGGGAGTATATGCTATGATTACATTTGTGGTCTCGCAGCCATTTGTATGTGTATGATAATGACATTTGTATGTGTTAAAGATTCTTGTATAAAGCCTGTTCAAATACAAAACAAATATGCAAAAAAATCAGAAACTAATAAAATTAACAGTAGCGATGGGAGTAAAGTTAGCAGCAGTGTGCCGTTAGCAGTAGCGCGGCTTAATACAGAGCACTAGAGCTATTAGCAGTAGCGCGCTGTTCTACAGCTCGCTACTACTACGCTTGTATAGTAGTAGCGCGCACCAACACGCGTTGCTGCTACAGGTTAGCTGTAGTGCCGTATCAGTAGCGTGGGTCCCCGTGCTATTGCTATACTTAAAACTCGCGCTACTGTTAGGCTTTTCTCTAATAGTGTTTATAAGCTGCAAGTGCATGGATCACCGTAATATCTTTTGCTACAAGCATTAACCTGGGATTTATGAACCACGAGAGCAAAGGATGAGCGTCATACCTTTTCGTACAGCTAGATTTGTTGGACATTAGTCGTGTTTGCACCCAAGTAGCTCTTGAAAATAACTTACTACTAAACCTCGCCTCTTATGAGGCAGTGAGAATAATGATAGGAAAACCTAAACTAATGAAACTAGGCTAAAAGCAACAATTAAAGCGAAAATACAAAGGTGAACATGGTGCACGCGTACCCACGTGAATAGTAAATTGATAAAAAATACTAGAAAAAATTAAAAATTTCTAAAACTTCGCGGTACAAAACTTAGCAGATCATTCTATTCACGTGTGAAGTTTCATGATGTATTGACATCCACGATATTTCTAGTGAAGAAAATACAAATTTGACCATATTATTCATTAAACAGTGTTTTTTAATATAGCATTGATTTTATCATTTTTGCCTAGATTACCACGGATGTGATTTTTTTGTGAAACTTCATATGCGAGTATACCGGATTGCTATGTATATTACAAAAATAAATTCAGATTTTTTTGATTTTTTTTTCTAGTATTTTTTGAATTTACTATTTATAAAGGGTACATGCGCACCCATATTCACCAAATCCGCGTCGCAATTAAAGAAGCAACACAAACAGTAAATGAGACGATGATTGATAAACGACTTTAGGCAAGCGGCTACCTAAACGACAGTAACACACAACATATGCTATATGCCTACGACTACCCACAATGGGAGTAACATAGGTAGTAACATCACACATATCTAGATAAAATAGATGATGTGGCAAGCAATAAATAAAGAAAGAGAGATATGTACTCCCTCCGTCCGCGAATAAGTGTACTTCTATCATTTGTCCTAAGTCAAAGTTTTATAATTTTGACCAACTTTTTAGAAAAGAGTAGTAGTATATATGACATCAAAATGGTATATTATGAAAATACATTTCAAAACAAATCTAGTGATACTAATTTAGTGCCATAAATGCTGCTACTTTTTCCTATAAAGTTGGTCAAAGTTTCAAAACTTTGACTTAGGACAAAAGCTAGATTTATACTTATTCGCGGACTGAGGGAGTAGTAACATAGCTAGTTACTACTAGTATGAGTAACATCACACATATCAAGGCAGGATGAGTCTATAGCATAATAAATGAAGTGTTGCATGTTACCACACATATGTTACTCCCCACTATAGAGGTAGTAACATAGAGTAGTAACATGCCGTAACATAGAGTAGTAACATGGGCATGGGCATGTTACTACTCTATGTTACTATCCATTGTGGCTAGTCTACACAGGTCATGGGAGGGGGGGGGGGAGAGGGTTGTATGTCTTGATGACTTAATTGCTCCGGTTCCCCGGAATAGGCATCCTAGGGTCCGAAAATCCCTCTATTATTTGTGTCAGCTTTATCTTTGTTCAAGTACACACGCGCGCACTTTTAGAGTGCATCGATGCGAGAAGGAAGGTCGAGCGCGCTTCCGCATGTTCCTACAATTAATATAAAGTTGGGAGGAAATGTCTTTTGTCCAAAAAATATTTGAATAATTTACATATTTACAGTTGCACTACGCAGATGGGCTTACGACTTGAGTTAAGATTCACATTTTTTTCTATAAAATCTCAAAACTATATCCTGACTTAATTATTTTTCTTTCAGTTCTATCATCCGGCCTACGCGGACGAAGAACCACTCTTTGTTCTTGTCAAGGACCAATAGCCTCTTTTCGGTGCGGGTGCGCATGAAGAGATATCATTGTTCTGACCGGAACAAAGAGCATTCTCATGGGCAACAAAAAAGAGGCCACCCACACATACAACAAACGTGCAAAATCACATATGATTATCCCCGCTGCACCATAGCTCCTCTGGCTAAACCCTCCCGCCACTCACACCGCATCGATGTGGAGAATACATTCACACCAAAATTGTCAGAATCATAATTTTGAATCATATCAGAGCTCAAATGGTAGGATAGCAGATCGTGAAATCTTAAGTAATCAAAATCATAGAATCTGAGTGGTTAGTTTGGATAGATGCATTGTAGAATCGTACAATAAAATTGTGATTTAGACAAACTTGGTTTAGACAAAATGAACTCGAAAAGTGCATTGTGGAGGACGAATTTTGTCGTTCAATCTACACCGACCGGCGCACACCTATCGCGTGCTCGGTGGTGTGTTTCCCAATTACTAGCACCCATCTACTCGTCTAGATACCGCCATCCTCCTAGACATTGTCTTTCTTTCTATTGTTGTCGTTGGCCACGCACATCACTATCCGCGCCATCGCAAACATGAACCGGATGTTGCTAACTCTAACATCAACTTGACACAGTCATTGAAATGGCGTTCAGACATGAACTTTCCTTGTCACCTTGTCAGAGCATCTCCACTCGCGCCCCCAACAGGCCCCCCAGGGGGAGTATTTTTTTTCGTCGGCGTCGAAAACATCCCCCAGTCACGCCCCCTGGACGCCGAATTCTGCCGGTTCGGCCCATTTTTTAGCCCGGCGATTCCAGGACGAACCCAGTGCACTGGGGCGCTTGGGGGCTCCGGCGGAAGGGAAAACGATGCATGGGCCACCATGTCACGCAAAAAACATTTTTTGCACGTCCAGATTCGCCCTCCGTGCGCACTACCTCTTTCGCCGCCGTGTCGATCCTGGCGCCGCCTACCTGCCCACCACCGCTAGAAAGGCCATTTCCCCGCCGAAAAGAGAGGGTTCGTCGTGGCAGCCTCCACCCCGCTCCTGGGCGAGCTTTCCGGTGCTCCGGCCAAGCAATCGGGGATACCGGCAGTTGCGCGCCTACCACGCCCGCCAGGTGGTCGGCGATTTGTCTACTCGGCAATGGACTCGAATGACCAGGAGGCGTTTGCGGTGCTGCTGGAGGAGGAAGCCGATGCCGACGCCTAGAATGAAGAGCACCTCATGGTCCTCGCCGCTCTGGCCAACCTGTTCGCGAGCAATGCAAAGCCGCAGCGAGGTGGCTCGGCCTCGGGCCAGCAAAAGGCGAAGCAGAGGCATTGACTGGAGGGCTATTTCTTGCTCTACGTCGACTACTTCGCCGAAGCTCCGCTGCATTGCGATAAAGTATTTCAGCGCCGTTATCGGATGAGCCGAAAGCTCTTCCTCAAGATTGTGAATTCCATTCGTGAGTTCGACAGCTACTTCAAGGGCAAGAAGGATTGCACCGACACACTTGGATTCACCTCACTCCAGAAGTGCACGACAGCTATGAGGATGCTTGCATACGGAGCTTCCGATGATATACAGCAAGACTATGGACGCATGGCCGAGTCCACCACCATTGAGTGTTTGTACAAGTTCTGCAGGGCAGAGGTGGCAGTGTTTGGACCATAATAATTGCGATCACCCAATGCTCAAGACACTACTCCGATCCTAGCACAAGATGCAGCAAGAGGATTTCCTGGGATGCTTGGAAGCATTGATTCCATGCATTGGGCATGGAAAAATTGTCCATTTGCTTGGCAGGGGATGTACAAAGGCGCCAAAGGAGCTTGTAGTGTGGTACTTGAGGCAGTGGCCACACAGGACCTCTGGATTTGGCACTCCTTCTTTGGTATGCCAGGAACTCACAATGACATCAACTCGTACTGCAATGCTTGAATGTCTTTGCCAAGCTTGTTGAAGGTCATGCTCCTCCGGTGAACTTCGAGGTCAATGGGCACCACTACAACAAGGGATATTACCTAGCAGATGACATCTATCCGAGATGGTCCACATTTGTGAAGACTATCTCAAACCCTGTGCCAGGAGGCAAGAACTCCTACTTTACCAAGCGTCAGGAGGCTTGCAGGAAGGATGTCGAGCGGGCATTTGGTGTGCTCCAATCTTGATTTGCTGTTGTCCGGTACCCCGCTCTGACCTGGTCGAAAGTGATGGAAATATGCCCTATATGCAATAATAAAATGGTTATTATTATATTTCCTTAATCATGATAAAGGTTTATTATTCATGCTAGAATTGTATTGATCGAAAACTTAAATACATGTGTGGATACATAAACAAATACAGTGTCCCTAGTAAGCCTCTACTAGACTAGCTCGTTGATCAAAGATGGTTAAGGTTTCCTAACCATAGACATGTGTTGTCATTTGATAACATGATCACATCATTAGGATAATGATGTGACAGACAAGACCCATCCGTTAGCTTAGCATATTCATCGTACAGTTTATTGCTATTGCTTTCTTCATGTCAAATACATATTCCTTCGACTATGAGATTATGCAACTCCCGAATACCGGAGGAATGCCTTGTGTGCATCAAATGTCACAACGTAATCGGGTGATCATAAAGATGCTCTACAGGTATCTATGAAGGTGTCTGTTGAGTTGGCATAGATCAAGATTAGGATTTCTCACTCCGAGTATCGGAGAGGTATCTCCGGGCCCTCTCGGTAATACACATCATAAGCTTGCAAAATGACTAAGGAGTTAGTTACGAGATGATCTATTACGAAACGAGTAAAGAGACTTGCCGGTAACGAGATTGAACTAGGTATGAAGATACCGACGATCGAATCTCGGGCAAGTAACATACCGATGGACAAAGGGAATTATGTATGTTGTCATAAGGTTCGACCGATAAAGATCTTCGTAGAATATGTAGGAGCCAATATGGGCATCCAGGTTCCGCTATTGGTTATTGAACGGAGAGGTGTCTCGGTCATGTTTACATAGTTCTCGAACCCGTAGGGTCCGCACGCTTAACGTTCGTTGACGATATAGTGTTATATGATTTATATGTTTTGGTGACCGAATGTTGTTCTGAGTCCCGTATGAGATCACGGACATGACGAGGAGCTCCAGAATGGTCCATAGGTAAAGATTTATATATAGGATGATACTATTTGGACACCAGAAGAGTTACGGGGCATACCATGTAGTCATCGGGTCACCGGAAGGGGTTCCGGTAAGCCCCGGGAGGTTTATGGGCCATATGGGCCAAGAGAAGGGAGCACACCAGCCCCTGGTGCGCCCCTCTGTGGCAGCCGGCCCTAGGGGAGAGAAGGAAAGAGGGGAGTAGGCCTAGGGTTGGTCGGCCACCTTTGTGGTGCGCCTGGTTGCCTCCCCTCTCCCCCCACCTATATATATGTGGGAGGGCGCTACACAAGGGACACAACATTGCCTTAGCCGTGTGCAGCGTACCCCTCCACCGTTTACACCCTCGGTCATATTTTCGTAGTGCCTAGGCGAAGCCCTACGGAGATAGCACCACCACCACCGTCACCACGCCATCGTGCTTCCGGAACTCATCCACTACTTCGTCGTCTTCCTGGATCAAGAAGGCGAGGACGTCACCGAGCTGAACGTGTGCTGAACACGGAGGTGTCGTGCGTTCGGTACTCGATCGATTGGATCACGAAGAAGTTCCACTACATCAACCGCTTTAAACGCTTCCTCTTACGGTCTACGAGGGTACGTAGACACACTCTCCCCTCTCGCTGCTATGCATCTTCTTGATAGATCTTGCGTGTGCGTAGAATTTTTTTTGTTTTCCATGCAACGTTTCCCAACAAAAAGATCATGACTTGCTGTGTCATCTTGCACAACATGATCATTGAGAGCGAGCAGGAAGAGCCAGTGTTTGACGCTGAACCATATTACTGGCAGGGTCCTCTTGCCTAAGTTGATACCAGCTACCAGCAACCTGGGCTGCCTTCCTCAATATGCGTCAGGAGATCCGAGACCCACAGGTGCATCAAGAACTGCAGCGCGATCTGGTGGAGCACCTGTGGAGGCTCAAGGGCAACGCCTAACTCGACGTGTGATGAAATATGAGTTTTTATTTGTGTTCAAATTATGAGTTTGATTTGCTGAACTATTTGATTTGTATTGATTTCTCTGATGAACTATGTGATAAAAATTAGTTTTGTTGAATTTGTGCCCAAGCACGCCGAATATGAGCCGAAATTTGGCCAATTTGCACAAAAAATGAGCCAAAATCGACGGCTGGGGGCGAACTTGAGGGGTCGGCTGGGAATCCGAGCCCCCCCCCCCACCCCTGTCGTTTTTTCTGCCGGGTGGCCCCCAGGGGGCGCTATTTCAAACCCGTGGGAGGTCAAACGGCTGGAGATGCTCTCAGCCTTATTCATAGGAGTTCTAATCAATGAACCATTAGTCAATTCGATCTCCAAAGCTCTCTAACTTTTAGCGTGAACTGAATACCGGAGTTCTTCTGAAAGACAATGTCTATGAGGATGGCGGCATCTAGATGAATAGATGGGTGTAGTTAATTGGACAAAATAATCAGCATCTGGGACATTGCCTTGTGTCGGTTAGTGTATATTGATGTATATTCAACGGCAAAAATATCCTTTACAATATACTGTTCGAGCTCATGTTTCCTGGTGGCAGAAGGGTTCAACTAAGGGAGCTACAGTGCAACAGGATGATCGATTGCCGGTTTGTTTCTTCACTTAGAGCATCTTGAGCCGATCCCTAAAAAATAAAATAGATGAGTAAACCGATGAGTAAAGCTTAGTGAACTATTTTTATTTTTCTAAATTTTGTTCGGACTAGCCGATCTCCTAAACTTAGCGGAGTAAAAATTGCAATTGTCCTATGCGTTTCTTCGACCACTTGCTATGTGTCTTCGCGGCGAGCGGCGGCGATGGTGACCACGCCAGCGACGCGCCACCGACCACACGTCCGTCGGCCTCCGCTATCTTGACGATCTCCATCGGCTGTGCCACCTGCAAATGCCCATGAACTGAATATCAAAATTTGTACCCCTGCCCGGCGTCGCCGTCCTCGCAACAGCACTCTCGCTCACTCACTACATGCTCGTGCATTCCTTGGCTGGCCTCGCACATCACCGTCTTCGTAGGTGGCAATGGGGAACCCACCGGAGTTGTACTCCGAGCTACTCAACATCTTGTCTCAAGTTTTGATTTTTTGACGCAGAACTTTGAGCTTTCACTTGCACTACACATGGTCGTCGGCTTTTGGTGTTGGCAGACTCTCCTGGACCAGCAGGAGAACAGGGCGCTGCTCTGCGCATGCAACACTGACGAGGGCAGGAGCACCATGCCTACGCACACCTCCATGAAGCGAGGTTACCGGTGAGGCCCGAGGTCGCCCCGTGGACAAGGGGGCTTCACATGAGTCACCGGCTGGCCACACATGAAGACCTACATGCAAAGAAATTTTTTTTCACCACCACCACCCGACGGAATCAACCATGGATCTGTTCCTTCAGGAGTATCTCGAGCGGCTCGGTGCCAGGCTCAACGCCTACACCAACGCCGCCAGGTCCCTCGCCGATAAACTTAACGCCCTTGACGTCAGTTGGGCCACCAGTTCACCCGCCGTCGTCCACAACCCACCATCAGCTACCACTTCGCCGGAGAGCACAACCAACGCGTCGGCGCCCATCCCGGACGTCTCCGGCTCCACCACCAAGGCCCGGGAGATTCCCACGGTCGCCCATGATGCAGTCCCGGTGTGCATCACGATGGTGCCCGTCACCTGTTTGACGGAGTGCTCGACCCAGGTTGACACCATCGACAGCATCGACGAGGTCCATGACGCCACTACCACCGTCCACCTCGAGCCCACGGTCGACCCGGTCCACCAAGCAGTTGAGCAGCTCGCTCCGGTGCAGGCAACGGCCTCCGTCGGCACCAACACTCCCTCTTGTGCCGAGGTCGTTTCTCCCGTGACGACCACCACCAACGTCGACCCCAAATGCCGGCATGCAGGAGCTTGATGCCCTCTCTGGTGACACCTCCACCCAACTGATGAGCAAGGCGGACGACGACGTCGCCCTCATCATCCGCAGCGACCCTGCTCTGCCGGTGCTGACCATGTGTTCGACAGACGGTCTACTCCAGGATGGCGAATGGCTGAAGCCTGTTCGTCTTGTGGACATGAGCAAAACCTCGTGCCTGCCGCCGATACAGCAAGGAATCGGGCAGCAACCATGGCCACCACCTGTGCGAGCGAGGACCAGATACATCAGAAACCTGTTCAGGCCCAAGCCATGGCCGTCTTTCAAGTTTCATTCAGATACAAACTATTAAGAGGAGCCATGTACAGGTATACATTGTCATCCGCATGAATTCAATTTTGGACTCGGTAGGAAGCTATACAGAGATGTGGTTTTCCCTCCGGTTTCTTGTTATGAGGTCATTTCCGTGGAAGAGCATTCCAGTTGTTTGTCAGTTGCACAGTTGCAATCCAGGCATCCACCGGATCAGGCACCACCTGATGCTAAAGCATCAAATGAATTGGCATTTCTCAATGTGGATATCTCTGCAAGTTTAAGTGTTGATGCATGGTTCAGTCTACTGAGAAAATGCATAAGGAAACTCACAGTCTGCTGCGTTATCTTCTGTGTGCAATCCTCTTATGAACTGTGTGCTCAAGATATACAACTGAAACTTGGGTTCAGTCAAAAAAATGTTCAGCTGAAGCTACAATATTTTGCCTGCGATTGTCGAGCAATGATGACGCGCTGCTTGGTTTTACTATCTCCTACTGACATTGATTATGAGCTGTGGCGTCGACCAGATCAAACTAAAAATTGTGGTGTGCTTCTGAAGTTCGGAATATTGCATATTTTTTTAGCCCCTTCAGTCAACCTGCAACCATGGCCTTCCTGCAGACTATCACCGATTTCTCTAGCTAGCATATCTGAACAATGGATATTTAACTATGACGAACATGCCGTTGTATCTATTATTCCATGGCATGAGAAATTGCACAAGGCCATGAATACCAGGAGAATGTCAGTGAATTGGTCATTTTTTAGTCGAAGGTAAATTAAGTTTCGATCTGAAGCGAACTATCTTGAGGAGCTTTGTTCAATTTGGTCTGACTGCCACCATACTACAATTATTTACTTGAGGGAAGAGGGAATTATGGAGGGAAAGATTCCCACCATGCAAGCACCTTATAAGGGAGTGGGAATGTAGGCAACTAGAAGGCTCTGTGTCCCTAGACCACCTGCCAAACCTCCTGAAGATTATGACAAGTGCATCCTTCTTTTCATAAGAATGCGGACTATCACTACAACATCATCTCCAAGCTGTGTGCTGACCACGTTGAAGCCACTGTTTGAGATGCTACATCTGCCGTTGCAAGGAAACTACGGTGCACTGTCTGATTCTTCATGTTGTCCTCTGCATTCACAGCTGGGTAGTTTTTTCTTGCTTAAATGGTATCTTCAAATTACATTCATTTCTCTAACGGCACCCCGGGGCCAGTGCAATTCTGAACATTTTCAACCTTGGATCACCAGCACAAAGGTACTATATTTCACAAACTTTGCCAGCGGAAGTCGATATATGTCCCAGTTACATTTTCAAGCTTGTCATAGTGGCAGCCGGACAGTGACTCGGGAAACATCTTCTCTTCGCACATTGCATACGCATGCAAGTTGTATGACCTATCTGAATCTTATCAACATTGCTTTGAGGGTGTTCAGAAGCAATACATGGGGTGCAGGTGACCTACAAAAAATCGTACAGTCTTATATATCCTATATGGTGCAGCAACTAGTAAGTGTTGAATACCTTACCTATGGTCTTGCCCACTGGGAAATTTATTTGGAGAAGTTTGCACTGCTGTGGAAGATGAAGAAACATGGTTCAAACAATTCAGTTGATACTGTCACTTCTTCCTTCAGACAGAGCAGCGACATTTGTTCTGTTCAGAACGTCCTATTACTTACCTAGGTTGATTACTTGGAAGCTTGCTCTGTCCTAGCACATTTGAATCTGGATATTCATTGGTGCAGGGGAACAAGCGTTGAGCCCAGTGCACTTGATGTGTATCAAGCTGGACATCGGTCCTATGAGCTCCATTCAGATTATCATCTCTTTTATGCTATCGAGTTGTTGGGGCCTCACTGGGGCATCTACCAGCTGGTAACACCTTGGGATCCTGGACGAATTGCATTGTGGTTGTTATTGAAATGGACTCGACAAACTATTATTCAAGGAGGGTGGGGTGTCATCGCTGTCACTGTCGGCTTCCTGCAAGGCTCCATCGACCACAACTGCCCCGGCTTCGACAACGACAACTTTGGCACCTCATTTGGTTGGGTCGCCACCGGCCACGACCACCACAACCCGATCGTTCAAGTCAACCCCGATTTCGGCTACCACCACTACTTCAAGGTAGTCAAGGAACATCGAGTGCAGTGGGATATAGGCGCTCTTGGTGGTTTCGGCTTAGGGGCAAGCCGAATTTTAAGGAGGGGGGATGTTAGGAGCCCTCCTAGCATGTACGCACATGGGCTTGCCCACTGGGCCGCTCATGGATCTGGCCCACCTGCTACCCCATCGCTGCAACTACAAGTACCAGATCAAAGGCAAGGAGCAAACCATCCAGTGGATCACAGACCAACCCGGCGGCGGCTACCTTCCTCCCTTCTCCTACCTCTGCTCCCCCAGTTCATCTGTAACTCAATTCTTGTATCAGATCGTGAGTGTGTGTGAACTATAGTCTAGAAGAGATATATCATGTACCTTACAGGCCAGGTGCCAGGATATCGGCTAGAGATGCTCTGACAGTCTCTTTTCATTTCCTTCTGTAGCTATCATAACCAAGACATCTCTTTGTGCGAAATCGGATAGAAAATAGGCTTTTCGTTCACGACGAGAAGGGTGAGTGATTCTTCGTCCGTGAGAATTGCATTTTTCTTAACAGAGATATAATTTCCACATTTTGTAAAACAGAAAGTATTTAGAGCAACTCCAATGGGGCGACCCATTTCATCCGCCCGCATTCTTTTGGGTTGGCGCGGACAAAAGTGGAGGCCCAACGCGCCGACCCAAAATCAAATTGTGTCCACCTGGCGTCCGCGCCGGCCCATTTCCGGCCCAAAATTGCGTCTGAATGCGTTGGCGCGGACGTGAAGCGGACGCGCCGTGCTTCTCCTCGCCGTCCGCCGCGTCCCCACCTGGCGGCCACCCAACCGCCACCGGTTGTCTTATTTATGACGACCACCGACAGCGGGCCCACGCGTCAGCCAGTGAAAGCGTCCTTTCTTAACCATGCGTGCGGTGGGGTCGGCCTCATCCACTTCTCCCGTCCACATCTGGCCCCCCACCACTCCCTTTGCTTCCTCGCCGGCGACCGCAAACCCTAGCGCGCCCATCGACCTCTTCGGCAACAGCAATGGCAAGGGCACCCCCGGCGCCTCGTCCTCCCGTGCTCCCCTTACCCCTCCTCCTCTAGCGGTGCCGCGTCTCCGCCTTGGTCGCCGGCGCCTGCACATCCCGGTGCACCAAGCGCGGTGGCACTGGGAGTACAGGCAGCCACTGTCGTACCCCGATGTCACGCTGCCTCACCATTGGCATCTGGATCCGCAGCGGATCCCGGTGCCGGCGGTTCCGCGTTGCCAGCGGGCGCACGACGATGAGGTGCGCAGGCGCCTGATGTCTACTACGCAACCTTCTCCTTGTAGACGTTGTTGGGCCTCCAAGTGCAGAGGTTTGTAGGACAGTAGCAAATTTCCCTCAAGTGGATGACCTAAGGTTTATCAATCCGTGGGAGGCGTAGGATGAAGATGGTCTCTCTCAAGCAACCCTGCAACCAAATAACGAAGAGTCTCTTGTGTCCCCAACACACCCAATACAATGGTAAATTGTATAGGTGCACTAGTTCGGCGAAGAGATGGTGATACAAGTGAAATATGAATGGTAGATATATGTTTTTGTAATCTGAAAATATAAAAACAGAAAGGTAACAAGTGGTAAAAGTGAGCGTAAACGGTATTGCAATGCTAGGAAACAAGGCCTAGGGTTCATACTTTCACTAGTGCAAGTTCTCTCAACAATAATAACATAATTGGATCATATAACTATCCCTCAACATGCAACAAAGAGTCACTCCAAAGTCACTAATAGCGGAGAACAAACGAAGAGATTATGGTAGGGTACGAAACCACCTCAAAGTTATTCTTTCCAATCAATCCGTTGGGCTATTCCTATAAGTGTCACAAACAGCCCTAGAGTTCGTACTAGAATAACACCTTAAGACACAAATCAACCAAAACCCTAATGTCACCTAGATACTCCAATGTCACCTCAAGTATCCGTGGGTATGATTATACGATATGCATCACACAATCTCAAATTCATCTATTCAACCAACACATAGAACCTCAAAGAGTGCCTCAAAGTTTCTACCGGAGAATCAAGACGAAAACGTGTGCCAACCCCTATGCATAAGTTCATGGGCGGAACCCGCAAGTTGATCACCAAAACATACATCAAGTGAGTCACGTGATATCCCATTGTCACCACAGATATGCACGGCAAGACATACATCAAGTGTTCTCAAATCATTAAAGACTCAATCCGATAAGATTACTTCAAAGGGAAAACTCAATCCATTACAAGAGAGTAGAGGGGGAGAAGAAACATAAGATCCAACTATAATAGCAAAGCTCGCGATACATCAAGATCGTGCCAAATCAAGAACACGAGAGAGAGAGATCAAGCACATAGCTACTGGTACATACCCTCAGCCCCGAGGGTGAACTACTCCCTCCTCGTCATGGAGAGCGCCGGGATGATGAAGATGGCCACCGGTGAGGGTTCCCTCCTCTGGCAGGGTGCCGGAACAGGGTCCTGATTGACTTTTGGTGGCTATAGAGGCTTGCGGCGGTGGAACTCCAGATCTATTATGTTCCCCAATCGTTTTAGGGTATATGGGGTTATATAGGCGGAAGAAGTACGTCGGTGGACCTCCGGGCTGTCCACGAGGTAGGGGGCGCGCCATAGGGGGGTGGGCGCGCCCCGCACCCTCGTGGGCAGCCCGGGACTCTCCTGGTGCAACTCCAGTACTCCATGGGCTTCTTCTGGTCCAAAAATAAGTTCCGTGGAGTTTCAGGTCAATTGGACTCCGTCTGATTTTCCTTTTTTGCGAAACACTGAAACAAGGGAAAAACAGGAACTGGCACTGGGCTCTGGGTCAATAGGTTAGTCCCAAAAGTAATATAAAAGTGTAATATAAAGCCCATAAACATCCAAAACACATAATATAATAGCATGGAACAATAAAAAATTATAGACACGTTGGAGACGTATCAGCGCCGCGCGCAACTCACGCCGGAGCAGCGTCGGCTGCCAGAGTACGCCGCCGACTCCCCCAACTGGGAGGTGTGGTTCGCCCTCGAACACGAGGAGCAACGGCGCTCGGGTGTCGCCGCCGTCCCGCCGCCCCCGCAGGTAGATCCGGAGGACATGGAGGCGGAGGCGGAGTACCAAGCCGCCCTCGAGGAGACCCTGCAGCACGCGCTGGAGGCTAGCTGCCTCGAGGAGGACGCGCACTGGGATGGGCCGGAGCAAGCCCTTGCCCTGTCGGCGGCGGGGGACTCCGTCCACACCCCGCTCTTCGTGCCGCCACCGCCACCGTCGCCGCCCGACCAGCCCAAGCCAGAGCCGACGCGTAAGCGCTCCCCGCCTCCACCCACTTGGCCGGAGGAGGCCTACTCGTGGACGGGCCCGTACTGCGAGTGGGTGAGCGCGCCTCCCGTCCACTTCGCCGCGACGCCGGAGCAGTAGGAGGCCCACCTCGAGCGCTGGAAGGAGCACTGGCTTCGCCAGGAGCAGGCCGACGGCGAGGAGCAGATGCGCTACGAGGCCATGCTCCAACGTGACGCGGAGGCGCTCCGGCTCGAGGAGGAGGAGGAGGAGCGCGCCCGGCTGGCCGCAATGCCGCCGCCCAGCAGACACCGGAGGAGGCTGCCCTGGCAGCGTACCAGGCGGCGTTCGGGTGGGCTGGCCCTGCTCCGGTCTTCATCGACCTTACTGACGACGGCGGCGTCGACGGCAAGGGCAAGGCCAAGGCCGACGACGTCTAGGGCAGCGTGCGGGGCGGCAGCAGGCGAGCGCAGACTTTTTTAATATTTTATTTAATGTTTATTAGATTTAGGTGGACTTTAGCCGGCATTTGACCGGCCACTTTATGTTTAATTATGTTTATTTCGTGCAATTTGTTTTTTTACGCCGGCACATTTGGGTCGGCCTCTCTATTGGACGGTCAAGCCGACCCATTTTAAAAGGGACTGTCTATTTGACATTTGACTGATTTTCAATTGGATATCATTCAAATTTTCTGACCAATGTCCTGTTGACATCTGTATTGCCCAAAACCACTGATATTGCTCGTTCCCACTAAACGGGTCAGACTAAAAAAAGACGGAAATGTTAACGCCCACACGTGTGGGCGTTTGCACATCGCCCACACGCCTCCATCACCACTCATTTTGCCACGTATGAATAGATGACATCAGCAGAATTTTTTTTGGCTTTCGGCTTAAAAATATTGTATCTCCTAAATAAAAAAGCGAACTAAAAATCCGTTTTCACCATTAAATCCGTCTTGACGAGATCTTCAAAACTAGACCCCATTTTGATATGTTTCGACGAATATTTTTTTTTTGCCAGAAGTTGCCATGATGTTTACACTGCAGTTGCCATAGGGCTTAAACTAAAGTTGCCATGTGGCAATTTTAGTTTGTAGATCATGGCAATTTTAGTATTTTGATGATGGCAACTCCAGTACTTTGACCATGAAAATTATTTTTTGTATGAACCATGACAATTTTGCGTGCATGTATCATGGCAATTTTAGTTTATGGTTCATGGCAAGTCTAGTTTCTTAAATCCCCGTTTTATAAATGTCAAATTTTACTTTTAAATGTAGAAGAAAATAGCTAAAACATATCATGGCAACTTCAGTATAAACATCATGGCAATTCATATGCAATAGACATGGCAACTTTTAATCCAAAAAAAAATTCGTCAAAACATATCAACATGGGATCTAGTTTCGAAGATCTCATCGCGAGGGATTTAATGGTGAAAACGGATTTTCAATGGGATTTTTCATTTAAGAGATAAAACATTTTAAAAACTGAAAATCCAAAAAGATTCCTACATGCATGCATGCGATGACGTGGTAATCTGTTTACATTAGAGACGTGTGGTGCGTCTCCCTTCCTGCCACACGTGTGCCAGTTAGCGTGACCCAAAAAAGAAGACCTGATTGTCAACTAAACCAAAAGAGTAAGAGAACCCCACGCAATCCCTCCCAGCAGCTTCCCTGGACCATACCTGACAACAAAAAGTAGAAGCAAATGAGCACTTAAACATCTCTGCTTGAACTTGCCTCCCAAGAAACAAATAAAGTTACAGTGAACATACACATAAATGAAAAAGAAATTACTTGAAATTTGTCAAGCCCTCCATCATCACTAGAGATTTGCTGGAAAAAAAATTAAAGTGAACAAACACATAAATTTAAAAATGAAAAGAAATAATTCAAATTAATTAAAACTAGGGAAGAAAAAGAAATAAATACCAAAGACACCAACATCTGCAAGATCATTAGGCACAAACAGATCATTCAGAGAATCGGCACTCTCAAGAGAAGAGACTAGTGGTACATCCTTGTTAGAAACTTTCCGCATTGAACCAAACCTAAAATCACAAAGGCAAAAATCATTAGGCAAATGAAGCAGAACCAACACAAACACTACACCAACAATCCCCAGACCTAGATCTAGAAGCTACAAAACCACAAACCAGACAACTGAATATTAAACACATGGACAAAACATGAGACTGTAAGCCTTGCATGTCATACTTTAATTACAGTCCTCAACCACATAGATTACAGTGAAATACTCCAGGGAAATACACTCTAAGACTCTGGAGAAATACATAGTAAGTCATACTGTAATTACAGTCCACAAGCACACAAATTACAGTGTAATACTCTAGGGAAAATACTGTGTAAAAGTCTGGAGAATTACATTGTAAGTCATACTTTAATTACAGTCCTCAAGCACACAACTTACAGTGTAATACTCTAGGGAAATATAGTGCAAAAGACTGATGAATTACATTGTAAGTCATACTGAAATTACAGTCCTCTAGGGAAATATTGTGTAAAAGTCTGGAGAGTTACATTGTAAGTCATACTTTAATTACTCTAGGGAAATACAGTGTAAAATTCTGATGAATTACATTGTAAGCCATACTGAAATTACAGTCCTCAAACATACAAATTTACAATGTAAGTCTAGGGAAATAAAATGTAAAAATCTGGTGAATTGCATTGTAAGTCATACAAAAATTACGGTCCTCAAACCATACAAATTGCAGTGAAAAACTCGAGGGAATTACATTGTAACCATACAAATTATAGTGTAAAACTATATTAAAATTCACTGTAATTACATGAGTGGTTGGGCTAAATTTACAAAGTAAACTACACAGTGATCTGGGCGTATGCACAATGATTCCAGGGCATTAAAGCACTGTAAATATGGGCGAATACACTGTAAATTACATGAGTAATTGAGCTAAATTACTCTGAACATAAATAGGACGAATTACACAGTGATTCTAGGCATAATATACTGAAAAATCTGCATATACACAGTACATCAATAATTGGGCTAAATTCCTGTGAACATATTAGGACAAATTACGCAGTGATTCTGGGCATAAATACATTGAAAAATCTTGCATATCTGGGAATATACACTGTAATAAGGAATATACACTGGAATTAGAGGAAAATTACATAGTACTGCTAGCACAAATTAAACTGTAATTGAACAATAAATAACATAGTATTTGGGAGAATTACACAGTAGTTACAGATATGGGAGAATTACACTGCAAAGCATGATAATTACACTGTAAAATGGCAGAATTACAATGCAAAAGGTGGGACAATGAGGTTCTGCAAACCTATTACGCAGTAAAATTACACAGTAATTCTGGGGGTATGATCCACTGTACTTTTGAGCTACATTACAAGTCTCGAGGGATAAAATTACACAGTAATAGAAGCATAAAATTCAGAGAGCTTCCTGGAAACACATTCAGACACACCTCAGCTACCAGGGGAAAATCATTAGCAGCCACCTACAACTACAAAAAAGCAGGCCAGATCATCCCCAACTGTCACCTAATGGCAAGGGAACGGACACCCCAAGCTAGCAGAAAAACAGGAAATCACCCGCTGCAACAACCAGTACGCCTACCTCCACCATCGACAGCACAAAATAAAACAAATCTAAAAGCCTACATCCAGTGGCGGAGCTTGAAAGAAAAAGCTGGGCGGGGCAAAATACATTTTAACCCTGAACCACTATTAAGTTAGCTAATACAAAAGCTTTGAGACATTAGACATGTGACTTACTCACATACTACAAATCAACTCTCCGGTCACCCTTGCTTCTAAAATCTGCAAGGACATCTTCGTGGCTGTAGTTCTCTAGAATTCCACCCTCTATGTGAACTAACAGATTATTGGCAAGATTCTCATCTTGCAGGGTCTCGCTGCAAGAACTCAATACCTTGGAATGTTACAGCTTCATTTGTTCGAACCTATTCATACTGGTTTTGGTTATGTTGTTCCAATTCAAGCAACGGCAATATGTTGTTTTCCTGAACTCGAGTTATGTCATCTCTTTTCCTTTTAAAAACTAAATCAATTCTTCTCCGAGATTGATTTTCCTTGCCCATCATTACCTGTGTTGCAATTTGTATAAGATCAGCCTATTCACTTTCTTATCAAATGGACACAACTATTTCTTATCAACAGTTCAACACTGGACACTCAAAACAGATGAATAGTTGGCGCTAATGGTTAGAAATTCCACTGGACACTCAACAGTTAACAGGATTCTGTACAGGTGGAATTCCATATGGATAAAATCTGTTTCTTATAAACAATGGACACTGGAAATAGATGAGTTCATGACTCATGAGTAAGTAGATGTGAAGAAATGAACAAAAATGATAAAATGGGGAATTACCTCTTGCTTCTCACAGTTGCTCTACTGTTGGAGGAGAGTAGGAGACTAGGAGAGCTCATCCAGTGATCTGCTCATGCGCCAGCCGCCAGGAGTGGTTCGGCAGGCCGCAGGCCAGTAGCACGACGGCGTGGCCGAGGCCGAGCCCGAGCAGATGTCATCTGTGAGCAGGTGCAGAGAGTCGGGGGAAGGGAGGAAAGCAAGGGGCTGGACCGTGGCTGTGAGATACAGGGATTCCAGCGAGAGAGGATAGACGCCGTCGGTTCGCCGGCGTCGGCGGCTTGCTCCGGTGCTCCCTGCTCGACTATGGGACAGTTTGGGAATTGGGGATTAGGGATTCCTAGCGCTGCCTGCCTCTCTGCGGCTGCTCTGTGTGTGAGTCTCTGAGAGAAAGCGAGAGGATGCACGTGGGCTGGGCTACTGGGCTTGGGAGATGCCTATATAAAATTTTTTGGGTCAAAATCCTGGGCGGGCCATGGCCCGGTTTAGCCCCTACAGAGCTCCGCCCCTGCCTACATCCACATCTACACAGAAAAAAAAGGGTTCCCCTCTCGTTAGGGTTTTCCTATCCTCTCGGCGGCGGCGTTCCCCCATAGAGAACACATCTCCCCTGCTCCCCCTCGTCGTGCCGGCGGCCATGGCTCGCAAGGGTCTTAGGGCGCGACGCGGGTGGGGTTTTGCTAGGGTCTATACCGCCCGCGGACAGAAACCCCGGGCAAGAGGAATCAATGGCGACGACTCCAACGGGATCGGTGGCAACTTCCGATCTGGAAGAGCTGATGGCGGAATTGGGGCTGAAAGAGGATGATCTGCAGGATGTTGTCATCGAGGAGGATGAACTGCCACGGGAGGCAATCCGGTGGATGGCGCTGGCTAGGGTTCACACAGATAAACCCTATAGTCAGTACTGGTTCTATAGGAACATGCGGGTGGCTTGGGACTTGGCCCGGGAGGTGAAGATCAGGCCGCTTGCGGACAATCTCTACACAATGCAGTTTTCGTGTCTTGGAGACCGGGAACGGGTGATGGAGGAAGGCCCATGGCAGTACAAAGGGAAAGCCGTGATCATGGCTCTGTATGATGGGTTCACGAAGCCCTCGTTGATCGAGCTAAACAAGATAGACATATGGCTCCAGATCCATGACCTCCCAGACGGTTTCTTCCCTAAAGTCAAAGCGCTGTCGGCTACAGTTGGTGATTTTATCTATGCTGAACCAAAATCCCAAGATTTTGAAGGAAATTTCGTCCGCGTCAGGATCAAGCTAGATGTCACAAAGCCTCTGAAAAACGCAGTGTCGCTGGTTATACGCAAGAAGGACACCCTTAAGAGGGTCATCTTCCGTGTGAGATATGAACGGCTGCCAGATTGGTGCGCGGTCTATGGTAATCTTGGACATACTTTCAAAGAATGTGGTGATGGGGTGCATCCCCCCAAAGCTCTTGTGTTCAAAGATCTCCGAGCAACTTGGTTCCGGGGACCAGGCAGAGGCCCGGGTGAAGGTTCAGGAGAAAGAGGAGGCCGCGGGAGAGGCAGATCAGGAAGGGGAGGCCGTGGACGTGGTTCTTCACAACACAACCCTTCAGAGCAAGAGGAGCACGAGGGACGAGATAACAGGGCTTTTGACGTTACAATGGAGGAAGCAGACAGGAACAGAAAGAGGGGTGTGACTACTGCTGAGCTGAAAGGCTCGGGGACAACCCCATCATCCTCGACCTCAGGGTTGATGCCACCCTTGCTACCGCCACCTGAGACACCACAGAGCCCACCACCGAAGCAAGAACCCAAGAGGAACAAGCCGAGTCCAGCAACCCCTGACAATGCTCTGGTTAAGAGCACAGTTTCAAAAATCAATGATGCGCTTTTGGCGGGCCCCCTCAGTGGGTCGCGCCTAGCGCAATGAGTATCTTATCATGGAACTGCCGCGGGGCTGGCAACCCTGCGACAGTCAAAGAGCTTCGTGAAATAACGAGGCGGCTTGCCCCCTCTATACTTTATATCTTAGAAACTCAAATAGAGGGTACGAGAGTAGAAATTTTAGTAGACACACTCGGTTTCAATAAAAGTTATGCAGTTAGTAGCTCCGGTAGAAGTGGTGGACTAGGTATCTTTTGGAATGATGAAATAAAGTTGGAAGTTGTTGGCTATTCGAAATACCACATTGACACTTTGATTGATGAGCTTGTTGAAACTCCAGTTAGGGTCACCTTTGTCTATGGGGAGGCCCAGGTCCCGGAGAGATACAAAACTTGGGATATGCTTCGTGGTATTGCTGGTTCTCATAATAGGCCATGGGCCGTGGTGGGAGATTTCAATGAGGTATTGCATGGTCATGAACATGATGGAATAGGCCATAGGAGTCAAGCTCAGATGGATGCATTCAGAGATGCATTGGATACATGCGGCCTTTCTGATATTGGCTACACAGGTTTGAACTGGACTTTCGAGAAAAGAGTTGCAGGAGGCACTTATACAAGGGTTAGACTGGATAGGTGTGTTGCAAATAGTGAATGGCTCCTCAACTTCCCGGCCACCAAGCTTGAGCACAAAACAGCAGCCGGGTCGGACCACATGCCTATCCTCCTCCAGCTACGCGACGTGCATGCATGCAGCAGTGGGGCCAGACCTTTTAAATATGAGACTATGTGGGAGAGGGATGAGAATCTTTTTACTGTGGTAAGCAGTAGATGGGCAGAACAGGCATGCGATACTGTGGATTCGCTTCACGGAAAACTGGGCGAGCTGGCGGGCGATCTTACCAGATGGGATAGAGAACACTTTGGGTCAGTGCGGTCAGAGATTCAGTATTTAAACAAAGCACTTCAGGTGCTGCGCTCTGCCAATGGGCGCTCTGGCCCAAGTCGGGAGGAGATCAAGGTATGTGACAGATTGATTGAGCTCTATCATCGCGAGGAGATCCTCTGGCGGACTGCCTCGTTCACGGAGATAAAAACACATATTTTTTCCATTTGAGAGCAAGCCGCAGAAGGAGGAAAAATAAAATAAAAATGTTGCAGAAACCAGATGGTCAATTGACAGAAAATGAAGTAGAGATGGCGGAGATGACTATAGAGTTCTACAAAAACTTATACACGTCCGAGGGGGTGCAGAACATGGAACGAGTAATTGACACGGTACCAGTTAAAGTTACAACTGAAATGAATGACATGCTCACTGCCCCATATAGCCAGGATGAAGTGAAAAAGGCCCTTTTCCAGATGTTCCCTATTAAGGCCCCGGGGCCTGATGGGTTTCCGGCGCATTTCTTCCAACGCCATTGGGACGTGTGTGGCGCGGACGTGACCAAAG
The DNA here is from genome assembly GCA_032464435.1 of Aegilops umbellulata. NCBI lineage: Eukaryota > Viridiplantae > Streptophyta > Magnoliopsida > Poales > Poaceae > Aegilops > Aegilops umbellulata. The sequence goes on along the minus strand of CP136059.1, from coordinate 224,331,331 downwards.
TGGTATTGAGGATAGTGGAGGGGACAGAATCTGCTGAATGCATTAACGAGACAGTCCTAGTTCTAATTCCCAAGGTAAAAAATCCAACACTGTTATCACAGTTCCGCCCGATTAGCCTGTGTAATGTGCTCTATAAAATTGCCTCAAAGGTTATATCAAATAGATTAAAGGTTATCTTGCCTGACATCATATCTCAGGAACAGTCAGCTTTTGTGCCAGGTAGATTTATCACTGACAATATCATAACTGCGTACGAGTGCCTACACTTCATGAAGCGCAATAAGGCAAAGAAACATCAAACCTGTGCTTTAAAGCTTGATATGATGAAAGCTTACGACAGAGTTGAATGGGCATATCTGAGGGCCATAATGCTTAAGTTGGGCTTCACAGAATCATGGGTGAACATTGTCATGGGAATGGTAAGCTCTGTAAAATTCTCAGTTATGTTTAATGGAAGGAAGCTTCAAGAGTTCAATCCTTCACGAGGAATCCGACAGGGGGACCCAATATCTCCATACTTGTTCTTGTTAGCAGCAGAGGGCCTTTCGTGCCTGTTAAAATCCAGAAGTGAGTCACCAAACTTGGGGGGGGGGGGTACAAGTGGCACCGTCAGCGCCGCAAGTAAACCACCTCTTGTTTGCAGATGACAGCCTGTTGTTTATCAAAGCGAATAGTGAGGGAGCTACTGAGGTCAACCAGGTTTTGGAAACTTATTGCCTAGCCACAGGGCAACGTGTCAATACAGCCAAGTCTTCAGTGTTTTTCAGCAAAGGAGTACCAGAGAGCACTAGAAATGAGGTAAAGGATCTGTTGAATATACCAAATGAAACACTGAATGAAAAATATTTGGGCATGCCATCAGACATTGGAAACTCCAAAAATGGTGCTTTTAAATACCTAAAAGATCGCCTGTGGAGTAAGATACAGGGCTGGATTGAGAGGACAATGTCTTCGGCGGGTAAGGAAGTGTTGGTGAAATCTGTTGCCCAAGCAGTGCCAGCTTTTTCAATGTCATGTTTCAGACTTCCTAGGGGCTTATGTGAGCACCTAAACATGTTGATCCGGAAATTCTGGTGGGGGAGCAAAGATGGACATCATAAACCACACTGGGTCTCTTGGAAAGCTATGACACAACCAAAAGGAATGGGTGGCTTAGGTTTCAAAGACTTTGAGCTTTTTAACTTGGCCATGTTAGCTCGTCAGGCGTGGCGGCTGCTTCAAAAACCTGACTCTTTGGCTGCACGTGTGCTTAAAGGAGTTTACTTCCCAAATTCATCCATATTACAAGCCACGCTAGGGGGTCACCCAAGCCAAGTGTGGAGAGCCATCATCGAGGGAAGGGATATCTTAAAGCAAGGCCTCATAAGGAGAGTTGGAGATGGCCAGACTACACATATATGGGAGGATAACTGGATCCCAAGAGAAGAGATGATGAGACCATATGGGTGTATACACCCGAACCCCCCAACACTAGTTTCAGAGCTGATTGACACTACTACGGCCATGTGGGACAAACAGATGCTCCAGACTGTTTTCTTGCCTTTTGATGCTAAGATCATAGCTAACATTCCTATATGCACCATGAATATTCCAGATTTTTGGAGCTGGGCGCATGAGAGGAACGACATCTTTTCTGTAAAATCTGCATATCGTATGCTAGTCTCTACGAGACAACGAAGAGAGGCCTGGCTGGAGGGTCGTGCGGGATCATCGAGCCTCAATGTTGAAGAAGGATCGTGGAAAGCATTATGGAAGACTCGAGTGCCTGCCAAAATCCGCATGTTCCTATGGAGATTATCAAAACAATCTTTGCCGACAGAAGATGTCCGAGCACATAGACATATGACGGATTCAAGCTCATGTGAGCTGTGTGGGGCGCCGGATTCATGGAAACACTCGCTTTTAGAGTGCACAGTGGCCCGATGCACTTGGGCACTTATGGAGGAAGAACTGGGCTTCGAGGTGGCTACCGCGTCCGAACCGGTGGCAAAGAACTGGCTGTTTGCACTAATGGAGAAGATGCCGCATGACAAGTTCGTGTTGATGGCAGTGACGCTCTGGGCCATATGGACTGCTAGGCGGAAAGATATTCATGAAGCGATCTTTCAAACCCCACATGCAATAAAGGTAATCATCACTCGCTTTATCAGGGACTTGGAATTGGTAAGTGACAAAGGAGCCACGAACCGGATTCAGACGGCACCAAGCGGGGCTGCTCCTGCTAGAAGGCCGGCTGCACCACCGGCGGGTTTTATGAAGATACACGTAGATGCAGGGATCAGGGCGCAGAGAAAGGGATCTGCGGCCGCGGTCTGCCGGGACAGTTCTGGTACATATCTTGGAAGTGCGGCTTTGGTAATAGACGGGATGTATGATCCCGCAACTATGGAGGCTATAGCATGTCGGGAAGCTATCTCATTGGCACAAGATCTCCAAGTTCATAATATAGTAATATCTTCAGATTCAAAACAAGTGGTCAATGACATATTGAAGGGCAGTCAGGGTGCATATGGAGCCGTCATCAGTGAGATTCAGGCCAGATCGGCTGCTTTTAATTGTAGCTTTATTTTCGAAAGTAGAGTAGTTAATTTTGAAGCACATAAACTAGCTAAGTTTGCTCTTACCTTAGCTCAGGGGCGTCATGTGTGGCTTGGCCAGCCACATGACCCAGTTTGCATCCCACACTCTGTGGAATTTAATCAATAAAAGGCTATTTACCCCTCAAAAAAAAAGCAAAACGAAAACCCTAGAACCCGCAACTACAAAAGCTCCTACACAACGCAGGTGAGCACAAAAGGGGGGAGGGCGAAATTGGGCGGATCCAGGAAGAACAACAAACAGAACATCCACGAAGACGAAAACTCAGCTAGATCTGGAACTACAAGACCAGAGCACAAGCAAAAACACCCGGGCCCGACGGGGGGATTAGGGGAACCAACCTCGGCAGCCGGGGGCAAAGAGAATAGGGAGGACAAAATCAAAATCGAACGGTGGAATAGCTCGGAATCGCCTCTCTCCTTCGCCTCTCGAGCTCTCTCCCTCGGCCTTATCGAAACAGAGCGACCCAAATGAAAAGTGAGACGACACCCATTCCGAAATTCAAACAGGAAAAAAACCAATAGTACCGCGACGGGGCGGTTTCGGGTTTAGATAAAGAAAACCGAACCCGACAACAGCAAACCAAACCGAGCGAACAGAGCGCCAGCGCGTAGAAAAAAAGAAAACCAGTGCGAATCTCCGCGCCAGAACGGACGGACAGAAATTTGAATGATGATGAATTGAAAAACATGTAAAATAGCAAATCCGTTTTAAAATACGGACGCGCACGTCCTCCTGGCTGACCCAAACAGAAAAAAAGCAGACAAAACGCGCGTCCGTTTGGATCGCCCAGTTAGAGTTGCTCTTAAACAAATTCTAAGATTCACTGTCCTTTTATTTTGTTGCCCGGTTGATACATCATGTGAGCAAATGTTTATCCCCATTTGCCCCTTGATGGAGCAAATAAGTAAAAGCAAACAGTCTCCAGGCATTTTTCACAAAAGCTGGGATCTCAAACCTCGTCATCTCATCACACAAAGCTATATCTTCCTCCTATATTTCTTCAACAATGCTGGGCAGCGCTCGTGCCGGCCGGTCGCCGTCCACTCAAAACACAATAGTCAAAAGTACCAGCCACGGCCAGTTGCAGCATCCACCTCCGCCCTCGCTTGGGCGGCGTATCTCCTCCCGGGCGGCAGCGGCAACGACGAGGCCGATGAGATCGACGCCGACCGCCGCATCCCCAGCCCTCCGCCGTCCGACCTGAAGCTGCCTCCCGACGAGCTGGAGCTGGAGCTGAAGCTGGACGCGGACCCGAGGCCGGCGCCTTTCTTGCTGCCTTTCCTCCGGAGCATAGGCAGAGCGAAGCACCCAAACGCCGCCGTATCTGGCTCAGGCGCGGCGCTGCCGTACTCCTTCGCCGCTGGCCGAGGCGCGGCGTCGATGAAGGCGGTGGGCGGCGCTCGGCGGTGACCGCCGGCATACGCGTAGGGCCGGCGCCGGGAAGGTGACACCGACGCCGAGCGCGCGGAGGTGAAGCGAGGCGACGAAGCCGCTGAGTGGTGGTAATACGGCGACGGCGACGACGCCATGGAGGGAGGCGGCGTCAGCGTCAGCTTGGGCGCCACCTTGGCAGGCGATGCCGCCACCGCCGCCGCGGCGCTCGCGCTCCTCGTGTGCTTCGGCGTCCCAGGGCACACCTCCCACTTGAACGGTATCGAGCCCGCCCTCCTGCACGAGTCGTCTTCAATTGCTGCCATATTTTCGTTTTGCAATGAAATCCTCTCTCCAGAACTTGTCTCGCCCTATCTCCCTCTCTCTTCCTCGTCACGCTCCTGGATTTATAGAGGTCCTGGGTGGCGATGATTCAGGAGTGATTCGAGGGGGAGATGGACTGGTTCGAGATAGTGGGAAGCTATCTGTACTTTTTTAGTGTGTGCATGCGTTGAGTTTCTTCGGCGGTTTGGCACTAAGTGGTAGGCTAACCGAAGAATCGCATTGTGCCACCATGTTACCTCTGACTTCTCGCCTCGGCACAGGACAAGTTCAGCTGACGACCGGCGCATTGATCGGCTCAGTTAGGGGAATGTCGTTTTCAGGTTTGACGGCCGCAGAGACCAGACGATGCGCGCACGTCGATCCGAGCTAACTCTGCCCGCCGATTGGGTCGGCGGCTTCATCGTGGTTTGTGTGCTGCCGGCGGCGTGACTGGAATGGAGAAGATAAGTGTATGATTTCTGATGTTGATGGCACAATTGAACAGGCATTAGAAGTTATGAGCTCTGAGAGGACGTGTGTGGAAGACAAGACTACTGTTTTTTTTGTGTATATATATATAGAGAGTAGCACTATTCTGATCATGGGATCAGAATAGTTATTTGGATCACGGAGCCCTATATAGCGATCGGGTGGTTCCCGAACTCCCCAACCCGCTGCGGAAAAAAAAATCCTGCCCCACCACCCCACGACCGCTCGTCCCTAACCTCTCCCCCGATCCCCTGTGATCCACCGCGACATCGCCTCCTTCCCCTGGATCCAGCGCCTCTCGCCGCCGTCTCCCCGGACCCGGCGCGCCTCTCTCCCTCCCCAGATCGCCTCCCGCCGCCTCCTGCTTCTAGCCGCCCCCGCGCCTTCACCCTACAACGCGCCGCCGCCCTGCATCTCGCCGCCACCGCCGCCCTCCCTGGATCTCGCCGCCGCGTGCCTCCTCGCCCAGGGCACTGGCCCACCTTCCCCGCCCCAACCCACCCCCTCCCGGCCGGCCAACCTTCTCCCATCCTCCCTCTCGGCCGGCGGGCCTCCTCCCTCAACAGTGGCGCGCCTCGTCCCCCATCGCCGGTGTTCCTTTCCCATGGACATCGTGCCTCCTCTCCCCCACGGCCGGTGAGCCTCCTCCCCCATGGATGATCCGTTCTGTCTATGCGCCGTCCTCCTCCTGGCTGCGTCCCATCGAGCGCCGCCCCTGCATCTTGCCACCACCGCATCGAGCGCCGCAGCACTCAGGTCGTTCGCCACCACCACCTCCGGCCGTTCAACGATGCAGCAGCAAGACGTTCAACGCCTCAGCCCCCCTGTGAATCCCACTGTTGCAACAAACCGGACGAGGCCCATATCTTTCTTCTTCGATAAGATAATTTTGATTGCATACTGTGTTATTTTGCTCTGTCATTTTGCTGATGCCTAAAAAGAAGTTAGATGATGGGCTTCTCATCCCTACTGCGGTCTCAAGCTGCCTCCAACCTTTGGCAATATTTGTAAAAATGATTGTGCAGATTTTTCGTTACCCCATTTTTAGTTACTGATTGAAGAAAATTTTGTTAATTAGGTGAAAGAACTTGATTTCTTTTGTTCCTTTATGGAGGAAGAAGGTCACCACAGAGGAAGGGAGAAGGTCAGCATAACGGCAGGGAGAAGGTCACATAAGGTGCAGAAAGAATGTCAGAGTTCAGCAATGGGGTGTGTGATCTTTGTGTTGTTTTTGGGATGCAAATCATGAGTATGCGATCTTACATCCTGTGTACTATTGAGATGGCCTCCCTTAGCCTCAAACCATATTGCCCCCTGGATCCCTCCGAAGAGACAGGCCTGTGACGAGCGCCGCCGTTCATGCTCCTGCGCGCCACCACACCGAGTCTGTGGTCGTCTCCGCTGCTGCCATTGAACGTGCTCCGCCATGGACGCCCCCATGCATCCACCCGCGTGGTAAGGTGCTGGGTGTGCACTCCCAGCACACAAAAACCTGGGCAGACACATCACCGGGAGCCACCTCCCCCAATCCCTGCCGCCATTCCATGCGGCATCGTGCACGCCTGCTTCTTGTCTCCGTCCGGCCTGGGCAGCACTTCAGTTAGATTTTGCCAACCACCATTTCAGCCGGCCAATGTGTATATTTTCAGCAGGTCAATTTGCATATATTCAGCAGGCCAATGTGTTGATTGAAGAAAATTGTGTATTCAAAACTAGTAGAGCAATGTTGATGTTTTCAGCAGACTAATGTTTTTATGAACCTATTAGTAGGGATGCCCTAGCGCTACAAAACATGTGTATTCTAAGGTTGCCATGCTGACAAACTTTCAGTGATACATGCACGTTCTTTGTGGTGGTCAAAAATAAAATGCCTACTATGCTACATTTTTTATATATCCAGTACTACAAAGACTGCTACATTTTTTATATAATCCAGTACTACAAAAGACGGAAACATTGTGCTACCCTTCCTCCTACTTCCAATTTCCATGTGCATCTCTTCATCAATAAAAAAATGTTCATTTCGAAAATTATAAAAAAAAACTAGAATTCCCTCTTTCAGGAAAAAGCTTAGAGGTTCAAATCTAAAAGGCGAAGCAATTCAATGTTTGTTACAACACCTAAAAGAAGGTCAAATTAAAAAAACAAAGCATCTCAAAACAAACTTATAAAAATGGATTTTCTCCATTTTAGAAAACCTAGAAGTTTAGATTTTAATAACAGAGCAGTTTGATGTTTATTAAAAAACTAGGGTCTTTTTCCGTTACTAAAAGAAAAACCAAGAAGTCCAAATTAAAAAAAAAGGAGTAGTTCGATTTTCATACAAGATTAAGATTTTGCTCGTTATTAAAGGAAGAAACAGGAAGTTCAAAAAAATAAAAGGCAAGAAGTTCAAGTTTTAAAAAATAGAGTAGTTCAAAATTCAATAAAGAAGAATTATCACCATTTCTAAATAAATAAACTCTAGAAGTTCAATTTTGAGAAACACAGAGGTTCAATATTGATGACAAAATTATGATTTTTTCCAACACTAAAATAAGTAAGTCAAGAAGTCCAAATTACAAAAATAGAGAAGTTCAATTTTAAGAAGCTTGATTTTCCTCGTTACTAAAGAATAAATCAAGAAATTCAGTTTGAAAAAACCAAGAAGTTGTACAATGTTTATTACATTTCTAAAAAATACACAATGAAGTTCAAAAATAGAAAAGGTAGAACGGTTCAATATCTATAAAAATCTCAGATATTTTCACGCAACTGAGAGAAGTTCAGATTGATAGCTACCAGAAGTTCACGTTCGAAATACACAATGAAAAAAGAATGAAAAGGAAAAAGGATAAAAGTTTTGTTGCTAGAAGTTCAAGTGCTCGCCCTCAGAAGTTCAAAAATTCTTGTGAGAGAGGTTGAACAAAAATACGTGACAGAAGTTCAACATGAAAACAACGAGAAGTTCAACTAGTACACGGAATGCATTTCAGGCAAGAAATATAAGAATGGATAACTAAAAGATTAATATGAGAAAAATGAAATAAAGGCAAGGTTCAATTTTTTTGTTGCTATAAGCTCAAGTCCTTGGTCGGAGAAAGTTAAAAAAATTATTGTGAGAGAACTTTGTATAAAAGGAATATCATTTGTGCAACACCGACGAAATGGATGAGAAAGTACAAACGAAAATATGTCACAGAAGTACAATGTGAAAACAGAAGGAGGTTCAACTACTACACTGAATGAATATCAGATGAAAAACTTTTACAATCTTCGCGCATATGAAAAAACGATTAACACGGGAAAGTTGCGTGTTTACGGCAGCTTTCCACCGGTATGTCACTTGCTCAATTCCGGTGAGTGGATGGAGAGTTATGAGCAGTGGATGGAGACCTACGAGCAAAAAAATCACGTGAAAAAACAGAGTGAAGTTCAGGTACACGCGCCGAGAAGTTCAGGTTCTTCACGTGGTGCATTTCCAAAGAATCTGTTTCGTGATAAAGGCAGAACGAATGATCTCGTCGTTTTCAAAATTACTTGAAAACGGCTAGGAATTAGAGAAAACCATCAACATTAAAAAAAATTGCATTTTCCGTAGCTTTTCAGTGGTATATTATTTGCCCCATTCCGATAAAGTTTATAGAAATTACGGCGAAAATACGTTTTTATCCATTTTCAAAACTGACTTAAAACAGTAAAGAATTGGGAGAAAAAATATATACCAAAACGTTTCGCATTTCCTCAAGCTTTCCAACGCCATATCATTTGCTACATTCGGACGTACGGTTAAAAAATTAGCTCAAAACTACACACTCGGTGTAACTTGGACCGTTTTATAAATCACTTTTAAACCATTTACAATTATAAAAAACTTTCAACATGAAAAAGTAGCGCAATTTCATAAGCTTTCCAACGCCATATCATTTGCCTCAATTGGATTAGCCGTTTAGAAATGACATCGAAAATACGGACACGGCTGTTCGGTTTGTGAAATTTTACCTTTTTTCAAATTACTCTTTAACCGTAGGGGATTAGAGAAAACTTTTAACATGTGGAAGAAGCGGTTTTGCAGTAGTTTTCCAACGCCATATTACTTGCCTCATTCCGATAAATGGTTTAGAAATGCGATAGAAATTACGATTCACGTGTTTTGTGTGAAGAAAAAACGGTTTTCAAAACTGCTCTTAAACCGCTTACATTTTGCAAAAAAATTAACTTGGGTCATGATACTCGTGTCCATAGCTTTCCAACGGTATATAGCAAGCCCTATTTGGGCAATGTTGCGGGAAGTTCAATCTAGCACAGGGGGAAGTTCAGGTCGAACAACTCAGGCAGTAAAATCGCAAAAAACGTGAGTTCTTCACGAACGAGTGCAAAAATCCGCCTATGAGCGAGCTTCCTACCTAAAACGAGTATTTAGTTGCTAAAAATCGTTTAAAGATTACACTTACATCACATAGAACACGACTAAGCAGAAAAACTCGCGGTAGAAGGCACGGTTGCGAAGATAGCCCGAAGGTCGGGTTCGTACAGAGAGAAGTTCAGGCGCGTTACTCAGGCAGTTCAGGTTGTGATCAGAATATTATTCTGATCCCGTGATCAGAATAGTGTTTATATATATATATAGGGATTGACTATTCGTCACCCTGGGTGAGGAATAATTATTCTTCACCCACCTCTATTTCAACATCTATGCACCATAATTTTACGTTCCGTAAGTTTTGTCTTATTTTAGACATAAAAAGAGAACGTAAGAAAACCTATAATCATCGTAAAAAATATCTTATGTTACGTAAAATTACAAATATAAAACATAGTGTAAAATGTACATAAAATACAATTTTTGACCTATATTTTTTTGTTATGACAAATTTTATGCACTAAATCAGTTTGAATGTAACTATTTGTATTTGAAATGTAATTTATATTTATGAAATGATCGTAAGATTACCTCGGGTGAAGAATAAATTATTCTGCACTCTGGGAGATGAATAGTAACTATATATATATATATATATATATATATATATATATATATATATATATATATATAAAATATTCGTCACCCTGGGTGAGGAATAGTTATTTTCACCCCCTCTATTTTACCATTAATGCACCTTACTTTTACGTTCCTTAAGTTTTGTCTTATTTCCGACATAAAAAGAGACTGTAAGAAAATGTATAATCATCATAAAAAATATTTTATGTTATGTAAAATTACAAACATAAAAACATAGTGTAAAATACACATAAACTGCAAATTTTCTTATCTTATGATCTATATTTTTATTTTCTTATGCCAAATTTTACGTAGTGAATCAATAGAAATGTAACTATTTGAATTACAAACATAATTTAATTATGAAATGATCATAAGATTACCTCAAGTGAAGAATAACTTGTTCTGCACGGGTGATGAATAGCAACACCCTGGGTGAAGAAATAGCAACACCAAAGTATAAAGCACATCACATAATAAAATTACATTGAGATCTCCGGACCATCAAACCACCGCTGCCAGAACAAGCCGTCAACGTGTCGCTGTCGTCACTCCCCTACCGAAGCCGGCTTAACCTTGTCAATGGCAGCCGTGATGTCTTTGTGCGCGTGCCCCTAGGACCAGTGCCCTGGAGGTGTAGTCGTTGCCGTTAAACCCTTGAATATATCAAAATTAACTCACACCTAATGTCATTGTCACACACCCGCGACAAGAAACCCAAACCTAAGGAGGCGGCGGGAATCCACGTCCGAGCTCCATCGATTACATTCAGATGGACGAAGTCGAGGAGTATCAGAGTCTGAAAGACAAAGTCAAAGAAGAAGCATCACCATTGGCCCAAGTGCCACAACTGCAAGGATTAAAAATCTAAACTTAAACTACTAGCAAGGGTGAAGGCATCGGGATTCTACTCTCGACACTGGTCACTGGAGCGGTAGATAGAGGGAAGACGAATCCATGGGCTCATCGGCAAATCCTTGAGGGAAGAGTTTGCTCTAGTTGCCAAGGGGAAGGAGAGAAAACACTTGAAGAAAAAGTTACAATCATAATTAAAAGAAGAGAAAACTATAGTTCCATACATCAACAAAGGAAACTTCCAGAAGAATTTCCGTGTTGGCATACGAATTTTCAGTATTCTCTTGTATGCATTTTCCACGAGCTTGGTTTCTAAGCTCTTAACGTCGACACACGAATTCTTAAACTGTTAGCGATGCCAAAGGCCACAAAGAAAATTATATGTATGGACATATGCACATTCGTGTACGACATTTTCTGGGTACTTGGGTTTTTTTTTTTGCGGGTGTGGGTACTTGGGTTGACATAGGATATTTTTCCTGAGGACACGTCATTCCTCTGGCATACACGAACGAAATGTGGATGTCGATAATTCAAAACGATGCCCAGCCTCATATGCTGTCGACGAACACTAAATTCAAAAAAATAGTAAATAGAATTTTAAAAACTCTGAAAGTTTTACACACAAAAGTTGAGAGAATATTCTAGGTGCGTTCAAAATTTCAAGGCGTTTAGACATTTGAGGAGCTCGTGTAAGAAAAGATCCATACAGTACACTTTTTGAAATTAACAAGCCAAATTTGTTACTTTTGGTCATGAGCTACTTAAATATCGCCAGTTCGGTGGATGTTGCTTTCTCTAAGAACCCCACTGATGCGCCAGTGGGGACACGCGTGGCCAATTGTGATTTGCGATTCTCGTATTTTTTAGAACCAATTGCGATTCTCGTTGTGGAGGCTTTTTTTTTAGAGTATGCAAATTGCGTACCATAGCTTTATAGAAAAAAAGAATTGCAAGTATAAAATGACTAACACTCGCTGCGAACAACGAGCGTAGCACCCACTCCATTGTGGAGGCTTTCTTAAGAGCAACTAATCAAAAAACATTTGTTTGGGAACCTCCCCAAGGGTCGCTTGGAGTGGGCTGAGAGTGTGCCATTTGGCATATAGCCAGCCTCAACGTGTCGCGCTCTGAGCGCTTCCTCTGATTTTTATTTTTATTTTCTCACGCGTTTTTAGCTTTTTAGATGGTTTTTTTGTATTTTTTGACTTTTCTGTTTTCCGCCTAACTTACTTAGCTTTTGAAAAAAATACACAAAAAGACGCGCTTTCTTTTTCTTTTTCTTCATGAGAGGCAGACCGTGCATCTCGAAAACTGAAAAAATTTGTGCCGCGAGAGGCGCGGATTTGCTTTCGCGAGAAGCACGAGCTTTCTTCTACGAGAGGCATGGACGTGCCTCTTGGAAACGGGGAAAAATATGTTTTTTTCCCTTCCACGAGAGGTACGAATTTGATTCCACGAGAGGCACGGCCGTACTTATGGATTGTATATCAAAGATGACAATACCTAGATCTTTGTTTTTATGCCTAGCTAAGGACGTTAAACAATAGCGCTTCCCAACAACCCAATTTTAATTTTTTTCCTTGCTTTGTTGGTTCTGTTTTTTAATAAATAATTAATCTAGCCTCTGGTTAGATGTGTTTTTGTGTACAAATGAACATTGTGTATATGCTCCCAATTCTGTCAATGCTTGTACTGGAATTGAGTTGATAGTCTCAGCCCAACCGCAGCAAATAGACATGGATAAACATGCACGATATAAGAGCAAGTAAAAATTGGCAGAGCAGGCAAGGCAAGTACTCAAAAACTGAAGACATGTAACTCGGTATAATTCTCTTTTCCTTCTGGAGAAAAATGAACATAAAGTCGGCATAAATATTCTTTTCCATGCCAATACAACAATGAATCTTCGACGATTCAGGTACCATGGCGTTGTCGGAACAGCATGTCAATACCAAAACTACATCTTCAGGGTACTGTTACAAGCTTACTTACAGCATCTCGTTTACAAACAGCACAAGTTCTTCTAAATTTCCCATCACCATTCTAAGAACTCTACGAGCGAAATTTCCAGACGCGGATGTAGTTTTCACCGTGCGTGGTCACGATTTTCCTCATGCCCACCGACAGGCCGGTGATTGGCGTGCGCATGTGCATAGGAATGTTGTCCAGCCGAGTATCCGGAGCGATTTCACGGACCCTCTTCTTTTCGACTTGCTGCCTGGGGCCAGATTCCACTGGGCGGACATTCTTCTGTTCAGCTTGTGGCCTGGAGCTGGACTGTGCTGGGTAGCCTGCATCCATGATGAAGCTTCGAATAGTCTCACCAGTTCTCTGGCATACCAGGCGAAGGACACCATCAATACCACCGACCACCAGCGTCGAAGTGTCACCAGGCAAATGATGTGCACTGTAGATGACATTTGGGCTAACTCTTGTTTCCCAGAGAGGCCTCAGGGTCCTGATCAAGATAAAAATAACAACAATGATGAGATCCAGTTATGATTTGCTGGACCATGACATTAGAAAATTTTCAGCAATGGGTTCCGTTGCCAACATTCTAGCCCAGTAGTTAGGTTGTTAACACTGCAAACAACTTCATACTTACGTAATAAAATATTATGGATTATTTAAGGCATAAAACAGCTATAGATCGCCACAAGCATGAACAAAGTGCACTTGATTAAAAGAATGTAGAAATGAGCAGCTTGCTAGTTGGCCTCTATACACAAATTATTCATAGACAGGATAATTTATCAACACCGTTTCAAAAATAATAATTTATCAACTGGTAGTCATGACAATCTTCTTCACATTAAAAGAATGTGTAATCTTCCAACTTCCTTCTATTCTCTGCATGGAAGTAATCTTCTATGTTCAAGCAATCTGAATTCTAAACCACTCCTAGCATCTTATGAGAAATCATTACAGGTTTCTCAGCAAGTAGCAATAGCTTCAACAGTAAACAAACATGTGTTGTTCATGCGTAAAAAGATTATCAACCACACACAGAGACACTAATGCAAATGAACACATTTCCATTAAACTCAATAATTAGGTGAGACCATGCAGTGCTCATACTCCATTTCTGTTCACTCTACTCAAACTTAAAAAAATGAGAGCGAAATCAGGATAGTTGATTAGAAAAACATATTCCCGCCATCCGGATACATAAGGCCTACAGATTTGTCTTAAATCAAAACGTGTTAAGTTTGACAAGGTTAATAGAAAAAAATTCAACACACAGCAACACTAAAGCAAATGAACGTTTCCATTAAACTCAATAATTAGGTGAGACCATGCACTGCTCATGCTCCATTTCTGTTCACATTAAAAAAATCAACATCCAGAATACCAAATAGATATACCCGGATGGATGGAGTACAAGTTATTCCTTTCTTGGGGGACAGCAATGGAACAAAACAATACTTAAAGTGCAGACGGATTGAAACGTACATGTACATGATACGTTTTGCATATCTAGAGCCAGTAGCCTCAATTATTAAATTGTCAACCCCCGCAAAAAAAATATTAAATTGTCAAGATATCTATCTCTCTAAAAACTGCAAGACCGACATAAGTGGTGCCCTCCCCTTGCTCCCCGCTTAAAGCATTTTCATTCGATCGATATAGGCTACTCCCTCCGTCCCATAATATAAGAGCATTTTTGACACTACACTAGTGTCAAAAACGCTCTTATATTATGGGACGGAGGGAGTACGTGTTATCTGAGCCGTCCATTTGGATTGTTGGAGTGGCCTTTTTATTACTCTGGTCTGAGTCTTTCCTGTGGCTGCTACCAAGTCCAGCCCGATGATGGACCCATGAGGCAGTGACAGGGGTGACTCTCGAGCCTATACAAAATATAATTTTGAATCCCGTTGCGCTGCCTCTGTCCACACGCACCACACCCAACCCCCCATCTCCTCCTCCCCACCTTGGCTGCTGCCGCCGCGCCATGCTGTGTAGCATCACCACCCCTACGCTAGGACTCTGTTCTTCTTACTCCGTGTCGTTTGTCTGGTCGGCCAACTTGCCGGTGGTGGCTCACCTGCCATCGTCTGGCTGTTGCACCTCGCAGGGAACAGCACGGCTGATGGGGACAGAGGCAACACGGGCAGTATGGCCCACTGACGATTGGGGCTGTAGAGGCAGTGGGGCACTGGAGCTACAGGGCTAGTGGCGGTGCACCGATATTGACATCGAGGACAACACTGACGCAAGGCCGGATAAGGCCTGGTGCACTGGTGCAGTTGGAGAGCAGGATGTTGTGGGATGCCGAGAGAGGACAGGACAGAGAGGGCTCACCGGCAAGAAGAGAAGGACATGTCTTTTCTTGGGCCCATGAAGCAGCTGCTGCACCGTCGTGTGTAGATCCATTCTCCTAAAACTGGCATTTCCCAGTGGCTAATCTGAACCTATTTCCTCCTCTCCGGTTTGTTCGCTTTGGTGTCGCACTCGCAGCTCAGCACCCCCGCCACCCGCAGAATCCGCCGACAATGCCATTATGGCCTTGTGGCGCTGTCTTGTGGATTGACTGCTCGAGCAGTCTCCTTGTTGCCCCATTTCCTGTGAATCTCGAACACATCCTCCCCTTACGAACAGCCACAAAGCTGAAAGGGAGCAGTGATGCGTGAGGTAGGGTGTCAGCCAGGGAAGTCCACCCTGAGGTGTTCATGTGTTTCTCGTCATCTATAAGAAAGCAGGTACCGTCTCCCCTGATTCTCCTGTTGTACTGTTTTTACTTGCTTCAAGTTCGATCAATTTGGTTGGCAATGCATGTGTGCTCTGTCTGATGCATCGGGCAGGCTCTATGGATATATAGATATTGGATTTTGATCTGACGATTTGTTTTTGGATAACTCGGATTACCTTACTCCCGGCCATGATATACCTATCTGTGAAATTAAAAGATCCCTTCAAGTGATGCCACTGGGCTTGCAGTCAGATGATAGTTTTAGGGACGCAGAATTCCATTGTGGCTATATTCATCTATAGGGGGCATTGAGGCTCAAGCTGGATGGTGTACAGGCTTCTCTACAAAAAGGCTAATGTGAGGCACAATCCCAATTTGTGGTTTAACAAGGTTAATTTCTTCTTGCCTTGGTTGATTTGGTTTCCAACGTTTCCACCTTTGGTCGCACTTGCATTTAGACTCAACGCTTAGCTAATCTAAATAGCAAACTAGGGAGTATTTCGTGAAAGTATCATGGGCAACCTTTTGCTTAGTTTCCTATGGAAAACGTCAATTTGAAAGTAGTGATGGGATGATTCGGTTGGAAAGCCAGTAGCCACGTGGGGAACTATGTTGTCCTATTGAAATCAATATCTAAGTTTGGCTGCAGCAAATTGAGGTGAGGAGGTTAATGACATGTGGCATGTTAAGGAAAAGGAACTGGAGCTAGAGTTGCCCAAGTTTCATCCTCAAGCTGTCAATAGAAGCTATGAGATACTCTGCACCAAACCTGCTTTCCTCGCAGATATGGGAAGATGCTGGGTTCTCTTGGATCATGCCACCTGGCTGGTACGAAGAATGTCATAGTACTACTGCTTAGATTGACCAATTTCGCACTGGATGTTTAAGTTACAGTTTTTACTGTGAGATGGAGGTGATACTATTTCCCTTTTTTGCGGGATTCGGTTATTAGAAAGATTGTCAAAGCCTAAATCAACATAGTTTTGTCCTAAAGGAAGGGGGCGTTTTTATGGAGTTCAGTGTCTGAATGGAGAGAGGTGGCACATGCTTGTGCGCAAACTTCATCGTTGGGTGTTTTTTCAGATAAAATGGTATAATTAGTGAGAGAAAGTATCACAGTTGTAGTCATACATGACTCATGGTACAGTTTCTACGCTTTTTTTTTCTTTTTGCCTAGAAGAGAAGATGCGCACTGCTGTTAGTATGTCAGTATGCATCTCTGTATGGAACACGCGTAAATGTTTTTTTGGTACATGCTGCTTGCTGAGGCATAACCAAAGAATCAAAACATTGGCGTTAATCCAGAGGAAATTAAGCATATGAGCTTGGAGCGTGCGATAGTGGCATTTAAAGAATTCCGGCATAGAAAAATCGGTGGGCTGTGCTTCTCATCCTTCTAAAATTTTCCAAGAAAGAAAAACCGAATATAAATTGTATCATGTGTGTGGAGCGTGCTACTGTCGTTATAGCCTAATAAAGATTTTTGTAAGGATAAATTTTACTTGCCTCGACGTTGTCAATGTTTTATATCTAGTAACCCAGCAAAGCGTGTGTTCCCCTCTAGTACAGTACTAAATTAGAACAACTACTACTGATACTGACCTTAAGTCCCAGCAATGTGCATAACCAGAAGATGAGCCCGCGAATATTAAGTGTGAATTTGCACTGAAAGACAAGCATCTTATCACTGAAATGATAAATAATGTAAAAAGTTAGTCTGATGGTGATTAAAAGCACAACACAATCATATTTGCATGAATTTTTGTTCACTATTTTTTCCTCAAAAGATCCAACAAGAACTAAAACTGACAGAAAGTTATAAATGCAGTTCGATTTATTGAGCTGAGTTATCTTATTCTTTATATAATCAAAATTAAAGGAGCTTTTAGCATTATATTGTTCAACATCAGATTCTTTTTGCTAGGAGGAATATAAAGAAAGTTCAACAAAATAATAGGTTGATGGAGAAAAATGAACATTTATTTTGAGCAACACGTTGTTTTTGGTGTAATAGTTAGTTCTACTGTGCTCCTCTGGTCCAACCTATGGAATGCTAGCGATGTTGTACAGCAGGTCAGAGCAAAATACTATGTTTGAGCTTTTCAATTACAGAACTTAATATCTCTAGTCATAAAGCTACACATCAAGTAACATATCTACATGTTGTGATGGGATAATAGAGATGGTGTACTACTACTAGTAGTCAAGGATTAGAAAAGTTCAGATGTTATCTAGACATTGCAAAAGAGGAGCAGAAGTAGCTCAAACGGCCCAAGGCATGTTAGAAGCTTCTCAACTTACTACCTGCATTATGAGCTAAGGACTAGCTAGAAGAAAGGCCAGTAAATGCTTGGCTTTTTTAGTCATGACTCGAAACCAACACCATGCCCATCACTTGTCCGGAAATGAAAATTCATCATGCTAGTAAGCCAGAATTAGTTGAAAACATACCTGTTGGTGCAAAAGCTGACTTTAGAAGGCCTAACCTCTCTCCTGAGGTTTGATCTGCAATAGCTACATTTCCAAATGTAGAACCACCAACGATCAGCTGGTCATCTGTTACTGCCAAGCATGTCACCGGGGAAGGGTGAAGCCTGTATACCATATGTGAAATAGACATCAGTACAAGGAGCATATCAAATTGGATGCACCTCTAATGATGATTACACACTTAAGTGTCATAATTTGACTTTCGTGATATGTTGATGATATCAGAAAAAGATTCAAGCTTTTTTACCTTACACCAATTACCTATACTACCTAGTGCAGTTAGCAAAGAAGGGGATATGATGTTACAGAATTCCCCTGAAGTAAGGTGAAGCTCGTGCACACAAAATAACAATGAAAGAATTCAACGATTGCAGACAGCACTTCATTCACATGATATACTACTTGATTCCCTTGTGCTTACCGGTGAATGCTAGAACAACTCCTGCTGTACATGTCATATACAAAGGCTCTACCATCCTCACAACCAATTACAACCTCTGGATCGGCATAACTGCAGAAGCAAATGAAAATGGGAATATAAGTCAATCCTACTTAAGATAACAGCAAGAATGTCTAGGATAATCAAATCTTTCTCAAATAATGGTGAGGCATACACAAGCTTATGCGACACTCCTTCACTGTTAATAATAAACGCTTTCCAGCATGATAAAAATAAAACTGTAGGGGAGGCCCTGACAGTAGATTTTATGGGAAAGAAAAATATGTTGCAAGGCTACATGCAAAAGAATTGTACAAAGGGGTTAGCAGCCCATCCAGCCAGAATATGAGAGGAGCTTTAAGCTCATCTTTCATTCTGAAAGAGAGGAGTAAAAGGTTCCATGTGACATGTATCAGATGCAACCCATCTTCAATTTGGGCACCAAATCAATATGAAATCTTCTGGGGAAAAATGATGATATAGTTTATCAAGTGTTGTGGCACCATTTAAATTTCAGATCAGAAACTTAAATTGTGTTAGAATAAGAAAAAGATCATAAGTTGCGGTAACTGAATAGAAATATTTGTCTTTTCCTTTTATCTTTGCCCAGAATATCCTCATCCTTGTTATTCTCAACATATACTGATCTGAAGTTGAGATTAGAAACAAAAGTAGAGTGAATTCGAGAAATAGAACCACAAAAAAGGGGCATCTTTATGCGCGTTTGTTTCACAACTCCCAAGTGACACCAGAGTGCATGATTACACTGTAAGGGTAGATCGCACCAGATATTTAGTCTTTATTCTTCAAACACCAATTCAAAATTGTTTTTGTACCAGGCAACATCAATCTTGTCATTTCTGGTAAAAAAAATAGCAAGTCATATCGAGATAGTTAAACCTGGCACCTCACCTCATGCATAACCCATGATTGAATGTGTCTCCGCGAGATTGAAATATACTTCTTGGTCCACTGCGCTTCCATATGCAAACCTGGGAACTAGTTAAACCTACAATCTGCACAGAGGATTGAAATCCTTTTATGATAGGTAAAAAAGTAAGCCTGTACTCTGTTGAAATAAAGATGCGGTGTGACCGAAAAGATCATGCAAGGTTGTAACTATAACAGTTCGGTTCAATCAATCTCCATGAATAAAATATAGATGACACAAACCAGAAGCATCAACTCGGCCAGTTTCAGAGTTATGTTGACAGTGTATAATGGAACATCAAGCGCATCTATATTTTGTGCAACCCAATGCACATAACGGGAAGAACGATGATTCGAGAAACAAACACTGACTGATTTTTCTAACAAGAACACAATCATTTCTGCGTTTAGCCTTGCCCACCATTTTCATGTATGGATGGGATAGGCTTGACCACATGGCTTACCATTGTGCTAACAATTAGATGTACGAATAAGAATCAACTGGGAAAAGTATCCCATAATTCTTGGTCGAAACTCACATAAACATAATAGAGTGACTTCAAGCATTGGCTATGGTCCATATGGATTACAGTACAGGTGGTCTATTTTGCAGTTCCCCTTGACATTAAGATACAACAAACCATGTTGCTAACATCATTGCAACCAGATGCTCGTATCTACATAAATAAGATGTTTAAAATGTACAGTTGATGTTTTGACCTATGAATAGGTGAGGTTGGTAGGGCTAGGGTTCCTACCGGCTCTACTCCGTAGGTTATACGGGCAGGACAGCAAGGGTTGGGGGCGAGGGCGGCGGCTCCGGCGTGTTGGCGCCGTCGCAAGGGAGAAGAAGGGCGGCGGCGGCTCCGGCGTGTTGGCGCCGTCGCAAGGGAGAAGAAGGGCGGCGGCGGCGGCTAGGGCAAGGTGCGGCTAGGGTTTCCGGCTCCTCTGGAGCCGGGCAATATGATAGAACTATCTTTATTGCTTGATCTCAAACGATGTCTTACAACGAGTATTTATAACTTTAGCCTAAGATAACTTGCCTAAGATAACTTGTGGGCCAAGCCCCTAATACTAATGCCCGGTGGGCCTCTTCCTAGTATAGACCAAGCCGGTCATAACATCTCTCCCCGCCTGCGCAAACAGCTCGTCCTCGAGCTGAAAGTCTGGATAGTGTTGACGGAATTCCTCACGCTGCTCCCAAGTAGCCTCCTCCTCCGGAAGACCCGCCCACTGAATTAGGACGAACCAGACGCCACGACGGAGCTGGGCCTGCAACACCTTGGCTGGCTCTGGAAGAATGCGACCATCAGCGGTTGGAGGAAGCGCCGGAGGAGCCGCCGGTGGCTCGCCACGGAAAGGCTTGAGCAGCCCCACATGGAACACGTCGTGGATGCGAGCGCGGGCTGGAAGTTGAAGACGATAGGCCACCTTCCCAATGCGCTCCACGATAGGGAAGGGCCCGGCGTAGCGAGGGCCGAGCTTGC
Source organism: Aegilops umbellulata (assembly GCA_032464435.1). NCBI lineage: Eukaryota > Viridiplantae > Streptophyta > Magnoliopsida > Poales > Poaceae > Aegilops > Aegilops umbellulata. Next base: position 224,310,668 of record CP136059.1, on the reverse strand, counting down.
GCTTCGCGCGCGGGTCCAGTGACTGCGTAGAGCGGTGGAGAAGACGCAGCCACACCCAGTCACCCACTGCGAACTCCGCCTCGCGATGATGATCGTCGTAGTAGTGCTTGGCCGTCTGCTGGGCCTGAAGTAGACGCTGACGGACCTCAGCCAGCATCTCATCATGGGTGCGGATAAGGTCACCCGCAACCGCCGTCCGAGCCGTCTCCGGGTCGACCGGAAGTATAGGCGGGGGTGGTCGACCATAGACCACCTCAAATGGCGTCGCGCGCAGGGCGGAGTGATAAGAAGTGTTGTAGCAGTACTCCGCCCAAGAAAGCCAGTCCACCCAAGCGCGAGGCCGATCACCTGTCACACAACGCAAATACATGGCAATGACCTTGTTAACCACCTCGAACGGACCGTCCGTCTGAGGATGAAACGCCGTACTCAGGCGGAGCTGGACACCCGCCATCCTGAAGAGGTCGCGCCAGACATGGCCCGTGAAGACTGGGTCCCGATCACTGACGATCGAAGTAGGGAACCCGTGTAGACGGACGATGCCGTCGAAGAAGGCCCGGGCAACTGACGCCGCCGTGTACGGATGGCCGAGCGCGATGAAGTGGGCGTACTTAGAGAAGCGATCGACCACCGTGAGGATGACCGATTTGCCTCCCACCTTGGGAAGGCCCTCGATGAAGTCCATGGAGATATCTGCCCAGACCTGAGACGGCACCTCCAAGGGCTGAAGGAGCCCAGCCGGCCTCAGGGTCTCTGTCTTGTTGCGCTGGCAAATTTGACAAGACCGAACCCAGTCGCGGACCAGGGCACGATCGCCAGGGATGTAGAAGTCGGCGCGAAGACGATGGAGGGTTTTCTGCACACCCTCATGGCCCGCCGAGTGGGCGAGCTGCAACACCTGGTGACGAAGATCATCATGTGCCGGAACAAAGATCCGGCGCCCATGGAGGAGCAGTCCGTCAGAGAAGCGCCAGGGCTCCTCCAAGTCACCGGCCGCGAGCTGCTGCTGAAGAAGTGCGGCGTCATCTGCCGTCGCAGTGGCGCGGCGAATGTCGGCAAAGAGACCGAACGATGGCCCGGAGCGGATGCACAGGGCCGTCCCGGCGGCCGTGTCGGCGGATGGCGCGAGGTCGGAGTCGCGACGAGACAGCGCGTCGGCCACGGTGTTAAGACGGCCCGGCCGATACTCGACGGAGAAGTCGAAGCCAAAGAGCTTGCTGATCCACTGGTGCTGCGGAACGGTCGACAGCCGTTGATCCAGCAAGAACTTCAGGCTGTAGTGGTCCATGCGAATGTGGAAGGTCCGCCCCCACAAGTATGGCCGCCAATGATGCGCGGCCTGGACAAGGCCAATGAGCTCTCCCTCGTAAGCTGCCAACTTAAGATGGCGCGGAGCGAAAGGCCGGCTGAAGAACGCGAGGGGCCCATCGCCCTGATGAAGTACGACGCCGAAACCGGCGCCCGAGGCGTCACAGTCCACCACGAACGGGCGGTCAAAGTCGGGCATCTGGAGGACAGGGCCCGTCGTGAGGGCCCCCTTGAGGGCCTCGAACGCCGTCGTCGCCTCGTCGTCCCAGGCGAAGGCGTCGCGGCGAAGCAACCGCGTGAGGGGCGCCGCGATGAGTCCGAACTCCCGGATAAATTTCCGGTAGTAGCCGGCGAGTCCGAGGAACCCGCGGAGAGCCCGCGGCGAGTGAGGCGTCGGCCATGCGGAGACGGCCGCCACCTTGTCGGCGTCCATAGCCACCCCGTCGGCCGAGATGACATGGCCGAGGTAGGCGACGGTCGGCGTCCCGAACGAGCACTTCGAGCGCTTAAGGTGGAGGTGGTGCGCCCGAAGCTCGTTGAAGACGATGGCGACGTGCTAAAGATGCTCGGCCCAGGTGGCGCTGTAGATAAGAATGTCATCAAAGAATACAAGCACAAACCGCCGTAAGTAGGGTCGGAGGACGTCGTTCATCAGGGCCTGGAACGTCGCCGGGGCGTTGGCGAGGCCGAAGGGCATCACCAAGAACTCGAAGTGGCCATGGTGGGTGCGAAACGCCGTCTTGGCGATGTCGTCCGGATGCATGCGCACCTGATGATAGCCCGACCGGAGATCGAGCTTGGTGAAGAAGCGCGCCCCATGAAGCTCATCCAACAGCTCGTCAACCACCGGTATAGGGAACTTGTCCTTGAGCGTGAGCGCGTTGAGGGCGCGGTAGTCAATGCAGAAGCGCCATGTGTCGTCCGACTTGCGGACGAGAAGCACCAGCGCCGAGAAGGGTGATGTGGAGATCCGGATGATGCCCGCAGCGAGCATCAGGGCACACTGGCACTCCAACTCATCCTTCTGCAGCTGGGGGTAGCGGTAGGGCCACACCGCCACCGGAGTGGAGCCCGGTAAGAGGTGAATACGATGGTCGTACACCCGGGCAGGCGGAAGACCCCGCGGCTCGTCGAAGAGGTCGTTGTGCTGCTGCAGAAGGGGATCCAGCAGGGGGTGCTCGGCCTCCGAGGACGCGGCGGCCAGCTGGAGGTGTGGCACGGCCGGCGCAGCGCCCCCAAGGCCCTCCCACCGGATGCGGCGGCCCTGCCGCCAGAATGTCATCGTGAGCGCGTCGAAATCCCACAGGATGGGGCCGAGGGTCCGGAGAAAGTCCACCCTGAGAATGAAGTCGAAGCAGCCGAGGTCGATCCCTGCACAGGTAATGGAGAAGTGTTCGCCGCCGATGGAGATGGGAACGTCGGGGGCGAGCCCATGGCACCGGAGGCAATCGCCGTTCGCTACCGTGATCCGCAGGCGCTCCCCGCCCGTCGTCGGAAGGGCTAACCGACGCATGGTCGACTCGGGCAGAAAGTTGTGGGTGGAGCCCGTATCCAGCAGGGCCACCAGACGCTCGCCATGTATCGTCACGGGCAGCAGCATGGTCCGCTCGCCCCGGATGCCGGCCAGGGCGTGAAGGGAGACGACGCACGCCGTCGCCGCGGGATCCGCGGCCGCGTCCTCGGTCGCCGCAGGTGGAGGTAGTGCGTCGGGCGAGTCGTCCGCCTCAGTGTAGTCGACCGTCTCCAAATAAAATAGGCGGGGGCAGACATGGGTCGGCGTGTAGGGCTCATCGCAGTTGAAGCAGAGACCCTGACGGCGACGCTCCTGCTGCTCGGCCGGTGACAGCCGACGGGAAGGCCGTGTGGCGGCCTGGGGTGTGGTCGTCGTGGCTGGAGGGGGCCGACCCGGGGCTGGGGGAGTCGGCGCTAGCCGACTGGGCTGGCGGCCGCTCCGTCCGAGTGGCTGCTGCAGTGCCTGGGCCTGCTGCTCGAAGGCCCGGGTGTAGTACATGGCCGTCTGGAGGTCGGGGGGATCCCGGAGCTCGACGTCCACGCGAATATGGTCCGGCAGGCCGCCCACAAAGAGCTCGGCGCGCTGGGTCGCGGAGACGCCCGGCGCATGGCACGCCAGGGCCTGGAAGCGGTCGGCGTAGTCCTGCACCGTAGATGTGAAAGGTAAACGGCCGAGGGCCGCCAGTCGGCTCCCGCGGATAGGAGGCCCAAAACGGAGGAGACAGAGCTCCCGGAAGCGCTCCCATGGTGGCATGCCGCCCTTGTCCTGCTCGAGGGCGTTGTACCAGGTCTGCGCCGCGCCTCGAAGATGATAGGACGCGAGCCAGGTACGATCCGAAGCGAGCGTCCGCTGCCCTCGAAAGAACTGCTTGCACTGGTTGAGCCAGTTGAGGGGGTCCTCCGTGCCCTCGTAGGTGGCGAAGTCTAGTTTGGCGAAGCGAGGGGGTGTTGGCCCGCCGTGCCCGGGGGCGGCCGCAGTCGCCGGCAGCGCGTATGCTGGGTCGGGAAGCGCCGGGGCGTAGTTCGCCGAGCTGGAGGGGTGATCAAACCGCAGGGAGGGGGATCGGCGATGGTGACGGTGGAAACTGCACCTGGTGCAGGGGCCGACCCGTGGCCCGAGACGCGGGTGGTGGTGCTGTCGATGGAGGCGGCGCCTGGTGGAGTTGCTGCACCGGCGCCTGCGTCGTGGGGGGCGGTGGTGGCGCCGGGAGAAACTGCTGGGTCGGGCCCCCCAGCGACGCGGTGGAGGCCGGCCACGCTGGCCAAGGCTGTCCCGCAGCCGAGTAGTGCGGCAGCAGCAGCGGCGGCTGGGGCGCCCCTCCGTAGGGCGCCTGAAAGACCGGGGCGGGCCACTATAGCGGCGGCGGCCCATAGGCGGTGGTGACGGCGCTCGGTGGCGGGGGTTGGTTCCCGGCGAGGTAGAGGGTAATGCCCCTGACCGCCTGGACAAGCTCCCGTAGGGTGCCCGACACCTCCTCGGGCGAGAGGAGCGGGGGGGGGGGGATCCGCCGTAGTGGTGATGGGCGCTGGCGCGGTGGTGGTGGTGGTGCCGGACGCGATCTCCGTCATCGGCGTGGAAGTGGCCGGCGGCAACGAGAGCGGGGCGGAGGTGGATGGTAGCGGCGGTGGTGATGGAGGGAGTGACATGATCGGCCTGGTGTCTCTGGATACCAAATTGGTAGGGCTAGGGTTCCTACCGGCTCTACTCCGTAGGTTATACGGGCAGGACAGCAAGGGTTGGGGGCGAGGGCGGCGGCTCCGGCGTGTTGGCGCCGTCGCAAGGGAGAAGAAGGGCGGCGGCGGCGGCTAGGGCAAGGTGCGGCTAGGGTTTCCGGCTCCTCTGGAGCCGGGCAATATGATAGAACTATCTTTATTGCTTGATCTCAAACGATGTCTTACAACGAGTATTTATAACTTTAGCCTAAGATAACTTGCCTAAGATAACTTGTGGGCCAAGCCCCTAATACTAATGCCCGGTGGGCCTCTTCCTAGTATAGACCAAGCCAGTCATAACAGAGGTGTCCCATCTAGGCTGCAGTCTTCTATCAGTATGTGTGTATGTTTTCTTTAGGTTAAAAGGCAGGTGCTCTGCCTTTGCATTTTAAGACTGGGAAGTTACAAAAGAGTAAGTAAAAGCAAAACAAAAGGGTCCAGCCGCCTCATGGCGCTGGATATGCAAGGCTTAAAAACCATGCCAGCAAGTGTGAAAGAATAGATAAAAGTTCCAATGTTATTTTAGTAAGCACGAATGTTGGATATGTCTATTCTCAAAACCAGAAGAGTGCAGCTGCTGATACGTAAATAATAGAATTGTGTGCCAACATTGATTACCTTATTTTCATCAAAATCGAAGTCAACCAACATTTTGGAATTTGGAACATTGTACTCATTCATGTATTTGCAACTTTCAGCAGACCAAAGTCGAAGAACCTGGTAAAAACTAGTGTCAAAACCATGAGGCATTCAAGATGATACTAACTAGAAAGGTGACACAATATTCAAAGGAAACTACGAAATTGTCAGCCATGAACTATGCTAATTATCTACAACTTCGGACTTAGGCAAGCATGATTTCCACAGTCAAGTTTATGTGACAATCTGGATCTCATTGCATCAGCTGTAGGACCACTTACCGCACCTCACAAATACAATTTGTAACTTGATATTTTACATTAATGAAGATATTAAGAACACCACTACATGATGCAACATTCACCTTATCTCCCATTCCAGTTAAGACTGAACCGCTTTTCATACGGCACAAGGTGGCCCTGCAACAAGAAATAAGAAAGAGAAAATAAGGATACTGAAGGTCTGAAGCATTGTTTGGTAAGTATAAGAAACAAAAGACTGACCATGATAAAACAATATGAAAATATGATGAGTTGACAAATGTAACTACTTTTGCTGATACTCCCTCCGTTCCTAAATATAAGTCTTTTTAGAGGTTTCACTAGGGAACTACATACGGATGTATATAGACATATTTTAGAGTTTAGATTCACTCATTTTGCTCCGTATGTAGTCACCTAGTGAAATGTCTAAAAAGACTTATATTTAGGAACGGAGGGAGTACATTATAATACTCGGAGGCATACGTTTATAAGACCTATACCAGACAGCAGGTGCTTACCTCATATCATGACCAATCCACTGATGAACTTCAGCAGACCCTCTAGCGAGAGTTGATGCATGCTCATTCATGGCAAGCGCCTCAAAATAACTTTTGACTGAAATAGTAGAACTCGAGCCTCTTGCCTGCGGATTCCTCTTGTAATATAGATCCCTCATCACATGGGCTGTGCTGATAATCGTATGCCTATCAAGGAAGCAGAAAATCAGATGTGCACACTTTAATCAACACTACAGCTTGCTTCGTACTCCCTCCGTCCGGAAATACTTGTCATCAAAATGGACAAAAAAGGATGTATCTAGAACTAAAATACATCTAGATACATCTCCTTTTATCCATTTTGATGACAAGTATTTCCGGACGGAGGGAGTAATTAGGAACTTCCATAGGAAAATTGTGCATCCGGCTTGTGGGGTGAAAAATGAACGGGCAGAAACACCAGACTGAAATACAACGACTAGCACAAGAGTTGCCCGTTACAGAAATTGGTAGCTCACTGGTTAGGTTCTCAGATCTCTCTGCCATCTCGCGGAATGAAGTGGTCATCTATGCTTTATCAATTCTCCTAATAAAATAAGTTCGATAATAATAATCCACTAGCAGATCGAGAAGTAGGTTCAGTTACAGTATAAGAAGAACATAGCACAAACCACAAAACGGACCTACTGCTGAGAGCAATCGGGAAATTAACTGAAGGGGACACGGGAAAGGGAAGGGAAGGGGAGATGAGATGATCCGCGTAGCGGGTCTGACCATGACTTGCAGACGGCGGAGCAGTGAGCGAGGTCGAAGTGGTCGTCCACGCGGGAGAAGATGGAGCGGAGGGTGTCGTCGTTCAGCGACTGCCCCGTCAGCCCGTACCCGCTTCCGCCGCCGCCGCCGCCGCCGCCGCTGCGCCGCTTCGAGGGGAGACTTCCGCTCCGGCTCCTGCTGCTGCTCGCCTCCATCTCTCTCTCCCTCTCAGAAGGGCGAGCCTCCTGTCGCCGCCCGCCGGTAGTCGGCCGGTCCATACTGTAGGCCTGTAGGCCTCCTGTGTAGGGCACTACAGGAGCGCCCGCGGCCCGCCTACTACAACAGCTCGCTTGAGTGGACCGGACAAACAAAGGTTTCGGGAACCCTCGTTCGATTTTAGGAAGGAAGAAGACTACGCCCAGTTTTTCTTTTTCTGTGTTTTTTACCAGTTTCATCGGGAGGTTTTCGAAAAAAATCATTTTCATTTTCCCTGTTTCCTTTTAATGTTTGACATTTTATTCTATTTTTTTATTTTCGTTTTTTATTTCTTTTTAGAAAATTTTGGTGTTTTCCATGAAAGGGGTGAACTTTTTTTTATCTGACATAACATTTTTTCAAAGACTGTGATAACTGCCAACTGTTTGGTTTACAACAGATCCAAACAATTCCACCTAACGAGTCCGAGGCATGTTCGATTGATCACCCTTCGATCCTTTTCCCATCGCACGAGCGATACTTATTTCTCCTTCTTGTTAGGATTCCACATCCCATATTTCCGATTTTTATTCAGAAACAAAAAGCAGGGTAAAACGAGAAAAGTAAAACGCAAAATTTGAGGCTTATGAGACTCAAACCTAGTATGCGCACACGAACACGCCATCGTGGACACCTGACGTCAAACGCGGTACGCAAGACACGTTGTCGGAGGAGCCTCGTCGGGAACACGACACGCAAGACACGTCGGTGAGGTATTTTTAGGACCCGAAACTCCGCACGCCCGTAAGCGACTCCGTCAGCACGCGCGACGGCTATGGGTTGTCTTAGGTCGACATGATCGCCTCTATGACCTCGTGGATTGCTGCCCTCCAACAAAATGGACCAAAGATTTAAACCTTCGACCTAAGTTGATCATAGTTTTCACTCTTTTCCTTCATCACCTTTCCCACAGTTTTTACAATGAAAGCTTGCACCCCATTCTTGTTTTGAGTATTGTTTTTGGAAACTAATATCATGTTTCTTTTTTCCAACTCTTGCGCACTAAGATTTTGCAATTTCTTCTTTCGTCAAATTGATAAACGAGTGGGCGGCTCCTGTATGGTTTTGTTTCAACTTTAAATCAATGATAATTCTTTTTTTTTTGACCTACTCTCTCAACTTCTTCTCTTCATATTTAGCACTTGATTGACTTATCTTATTGCTTTTAGTAGCCAATGTCAATACCTTAATTGGCTCTTTACTATTTGAAATCAAATATGAAGTGACACGCTTACGACCATCTTTTTTGACGCAATATACTTGGTTGACCACCTCATTGTTTTTTCGTGTGCTTCTGACCGATCCTTTTTTTAGTGAAATGGTTTTTTTAGGATAGTGAAACGGTATTTGACATGTGATTTTTCATCAAATGTTGATATTCTTTTACATGATCTTTCATGAGATGGTTGAAAATAAGATGGATAATGTGTTCTCGGATCATATTTGTCCCATGATAGATAATTCATATGAGCATAGGGAGACGTATCACAACGTTGACATTGGCGCGGCCCAAAATAAGAATATGAAAATGATGCATTAAAATTCTCCATTTGCCAATACCAGCCTTTAATATTGCGTCCAGGGGGTGATCTTGATTTCTTTGCATGATAGCTAATAAGTATCTAATAACTCAACAAAGGTGAATTGTGATTTCTTGTCTTTGTGCTTATTTAGGCTTATTGTTGCTAACTTTGGCCTGTTCGCCCTGGATCAAATCTCGCGCAGACCATTTTTTTTCTTCCACACAAGGGGACGCGTGACTATTTTCTAAAAAATACCGCTCAACACCTGAAATATTGTGCGCGCAACACTACCCCCCGTGGTAAAGTCATGTGTCGTGCAGATGAGAACAAAACCGTGTGTCCGTCACGCGGAAGGAAACAAATCCCGCATCCGCGTCAACAGTTTGTTGCTCGATTGCGAGCATGAGATGATGATCGGATGGATTTCGAGTCGTTCGGTACTTATGCGAAAAAGATGTGGTGTGGCAGTTAGATTTCTCTTTCAAATTTGCAATAAACTTTTCATGATTTTTTTGAATGTGTGAAATGTTTGTTAAAGTGTTATGAATGATTTTCAAAGTGGTACAATTGATATGTTATGAACAGTTTTTAAAAATGTGCAGACATAATTTTATATTTACATGGACATTTTTCTCAAATGTTTCAACTTTTTTTTAGTGGGCCAACTTCTTTTAGTGTTGCCAACAATTTTAGAAGGTGTGGTCATTCTTTTTATATGGCATTGACATTTTTAGAAATTATGCGACAAGCTTTTACATTTTATGAATGCGGATGGTAGCGTCCGGTGGCATTGCCTTGAGTGGCATGAATGCGCAACCATGGTTTTGAAGCGAAATGGACGATGAAGATTTTAGGTGAGACCACTCAAGGCATGTAAAAAGGAAGCATCACCTAACTGTTGCCTCACCTCTTCCACCTAGATAAACTTGAATCAAGCTCTGGTGCGTGCCACGGTCATTCAATGAAGGCTTTTTTCTTTATGTCATCACTTTACTTTTTCTCCCACCCACTTTTTAACACATGCAACGGTGGGACTGAACCGAGCAGAGCTACAAAACTCACATCGCGTCGCCCGAGCGGCTGCCTCAGCGCTTTTGTCAGGGAGAAGGCTAGCTCTTCTGCAGGATCCCGTTTCTCCCTGCAAGGGTTCAACGGAGCTGGCGTTTGGCACGACCATGTGGCGCATGGGGCACCCGTCCAGCCTGGCCCTTTTTTTTTTGAGTTAGTCCAGCCTGGCCCGCAACGCTGCTACACACACGACAAATCTGAACAATTTTCAGACGACACAATACATCAAGCCGTTCATGCATAGACCAAACACTGGATAGCACCGTTAATTCCTCCGCCGTTCAAAGTTCGTGCGGTGAAGTGTCGTCCGCATAGTAGTTTCGGCCTGGCCCGTTGGCCATGCCCTCAGTCGGACGCCTACACGGTGAACATCTGGACGTCAACAAATCTCTACCGGTTTAATTTGCTTTCGGTTTGTGGCAATTCAAACGTACGAACCGGTCTGTTTAGTGCGCTAGACCGCGTGGAGTGGATATTCAGGGGGGTTTTGTCCAACGCCGCAAAATGATCCAATTTCTCCTCGCACGTGTTCCCTTCGTCGTCATCGTCGAGACGGTCGGTCCCCTGTCTCGCGGTCACACTCCGAAACCTCACCACCTCTTCGGCGTCGGCAGCCCCCGCGTCGTCGCCGCCTACGATGCCGCGCAAGGCCTCCTGCACGCCAGGTTCGTACGTCCAACCTCTCGCCGGACCTAATTATCTGAGCTGCTACCAACTGATTTTGCACTCGCCGTCCGAACCCTAACTCCCAGATTCGCGCACCAAATGGCGGAAACGGAAGCGGAACTCCGACGCCCTTCCCTTGCCGTCGGCCGCGGCCGACCACTCGGACGACTCCGACTCCGCCGCCGACAATGATGACGACGATACGGCCGTTCCATCGCCTGCGGTCGACAATGCCGACGACGAAATACTGGCCGGTGCCGCGGCCAGGGACCCGGTGCCCGACCTCCGTGAGGCAGAGCTGCTCTCCTCGGCCGAGGTCATCTCCGCCTTCCCTGCCGCCACCCGCCGCACAGTCAACCGGCCGCATCCGTCGGTCATGGCCGTCGTTGCAGCTGAGCGACCTGCGTATGTGGGTGATGTCTCCGCCGCCGCGCCACCGGTATTGGAGAACATCTCGCATGGGCAGCTCCAGGTGCTCTCCGTGGCGCTCCCTGACCACCCGTCCCTTTCGACGGATCCTGACAGGCCGTCTTCTTACGTCTGCACGCCACCTCCCCTCATGGAGGGGCATGGCGTGCACAAGCAGTTCCAGGGCCGCCTCCATGTCGTGCCCAAGCACTCAGGTTCGCTTGTTGCGACCAAACCCTGAATTACTGAACATACGTTTTTAAGTTCACTGCAATATGAATTAGTTTACAATTTGTAGATTGGTTCTCTCCTGGGGCGGTGCACAGGCTGGAAAGGCAGGTTGTTCCACACTTCTTCACAGGGAAATCTCCAGGGCACACTCCGGAGAAGTTCATAATGTTAAGGAATAAAATTATTGCCAAATATTTGGAGAACCCAGGCAAGAGGCTTGCGTTTGCGGAGTGCCAGGGGTTTGTTGTTAACACAGGTGAACTATATGATTTGAGTAGGATCGTTCGGTTCTTGGACACCTGGGGAATCATCAATTACCTCGCGGTTGGGTTGGTGCACCGGGGTCTGAGGGTGGCAGCATCACTTCTAATAGAGGAACCAGCAGGGGAGTTGCAACTGTTGACTGCACCGCTGAAATCCATTGATGGTTTAGTTTTGTTTGATCGGCCTAAATGTAGTCTCCAAGCAGACGACATTTCTTCACTGGCTTCATCTTCATCGAATTCGGAGGTGGTGGATTTTGTTGCCGGTGCTGAGTTTACTGAATTGGAAGGGAAGATTAGAGAGCGTCTATCAGAGAGCTATTGCAGTTACTGCTCACAGTCTTTGCGCAGTTTGCATTATCAGTCGCAGAAAGAGGTGCTCATCTTCATACTTACATATACATATTTTTTTTTTTCATATGTAGGAAAACTTGTTCTGTATCTAGGATTATGAATTTCACATGTGCTCAAAAGGCGTATTTTCAAAACATTGCGAGACACATCACAGTAAGCTAAATAGTCTTGTTGCAGAATTAGTATACTGCAGAATTTTGGTTGGGTTCAGAAAGACTGCAGTTTGTTATTTAATTTTAAACCCCAATTTAGCTTGATTCATGATTTTCTGACCCAGGAGATACTGGTGCCCGTGTGGTTGTCACAAATCTTGCTTATGCATCATAATGTTGGAAGCCCGTAGTAATATCTCCACCATTTTATACGTGAACCAAAAACATTCAGAACACAAATCCTTATAGTGTCATTTGTGTGTGATGTGAAACGACTTGCATCTAGGTGCAATGTAACTTAGCATTGGTTAACTTGTGATATGTGTGGCTTGGGCCAGATATGTTCTGTTTTGAATTTCAGCTTGTCCTGTTTCGTTAACGATGTAGAAACGAACTGTGATACCGTTTTCTTCTTTGACGTGATGAACAGGGGCAGTTTGCAAGGCTCTATCATTCTTTCAAGTTAATTAGCCAGTCTGCTGCTTGTTTTTCTTTTTCTCTTCTGTGGGTTAGAAGCTAGTGGTTTAAAGCTTGTTGTTTAACTGATTGAGCAGGCAGATATTGCTCTTTGCTCTGATTGCTTCCATGATGCAAGATATGTTATCGGGCATTCAAGCTTAGATTTTCAGAGAGTCGATGGGGCTAAAGATGGATCAGAAAATGAGGGGGATAACTGGACTGATCAAGAAACATTATTGTTGTTGGAGGGCATAGAAAAGCACAAAGACAACTGGAATAGCATCGCAGACCATGTTGGAACAAAGTCAAAGGCACAGTGTATTTACCATTTTATTCGCCTTCCAGTGGAGGATAGTTTGTTAGAGAACATTGAGGTGCCAGATGCATCCATTCCATTTAGACCGCAAAGCAATGGATATCCACATTCAGATTCCAATGGCAGTACTTCAGGTCTTCTACATCATTAAGTTGTTATTTGCTCCACCATCAGAATTCCTTAGTTTGTTTTCCACTTTTTGTAAACTGTGTGTGATCACTTCCATTTTTAACAATGACAATTCTGTTTATTCTCTATCCAGGAAATCTACCTCAAAGTATTCAACATGGAAACGAACTTCCGTTCATCAGTTCTTCTAATCCAGTCATGTCTCTGGTAAATTATTTTTCATCACTTCCTGTTTAGACAATTGATGCACGGAGTTACTGCATTCCACCTGGTTAGAGGACTAGAGGGTTGCCAATAATGTATAGCACTATAATGACATGCTGATTATGTTTATTGGCACTTAATTTTATATCAAATCCCCTAGTAAAGTTAGATTAGCCTACATACTTAAAAGTTTCACTAAGCATGGTTCTGTCTTCAACCACAGAGAGTGTTGGAAATGGAAGCCAATACTTCCACTTGCCTACTTATGTACTTAAAATATAGGAAATGTCAATTAGACTCCGTTTGCATGTTGTAATTGGAGTCGGTATTCCGAGATTGGAATTGTACATCCTCAATACCAACTGTTTGGATGGTCGAGAAATTGGAATTGGTTTTGGGTCCCAGTTTGGTGTGCTTTGGTGGACTACTGTGGACGCCCCTCCCGGCCTCATCCAATACTGAGCTCTTCTGCTATGAAACAAATGTAATCGGAAATAATTGCTTAGCTCACAGCTCGAGACCATAGACGTCACTCCTCCACCTCTAAAGCCGGTGAACCTCACGCGAACCTCATTAGCATGTTGTCGTTGACAAGCCTGACATAATTGTCAACGTCGGCAAGTTCCTGGCTCAACTGCCGACGCTAGCTAGTCTTTGTGTACTCTTCCGCCAGCAAGCCCTTGCTTCCTATCTTCTTGCAGCTGCTGACCTTGTTTTAATCCGGCCAACTTCCTCAACTCCATTTGCTAAAGTCTAGATCCGTCGTTAGCAAGTACTGCTGACCACTATCAAGCTCATGAGACCTTGGTGGCCACCTGCGTCGGTCTCTTTGACCACTCTCACTAAGGGCAGGCGCGCGCTCGTCAAGATTTCATTACGGTCAGCTCATGAGACCTTGGTGGCCACCTGCATCGGTCTCTTTGACCACTCTCACTACGGGCAGGCGTGCGCTCGTCAAGATTTCACTACGGTCTTCCGTAACTCTAGTAGCCAGGGCATAGAGCCTTCTTCCATTACTCCGTTCATCCTGTTGGGTGAATATTGTCGTTCTTGACTTGGTTAGCCCTCATGTTGGCAGAACTTTCTACTCCCCTGCAAGGGAAATGACCTCGCCGAAGATTGGCGAGGTCACATCGAGGCATGAAGCAGTGTTGTCTTTGGAGAAGATGAGGATTGAGTGATGTGAAATCTGGAGAATAAGATGAAGTTTCCCATTTTCATGCAATGCGGAATCTAGGTAACCAAGCATGATTTGGAGTTGCGACATGGTATCGTTTCAGTGCAGCAAATTCCTTGGCAATGAAACAGAAAATGTTGAATTGTAATTTGCCCCCCCCCCTTTGAAATTGAGTTGGGACCTGATTCCAAGAGATCAATTCAATTCTAATATCCAATATAACCCTTATGATTTTGAACTGGGAGCAATAGTACCTTACCTTACCCCTTTAACCCAAAATTGAAGGGCACAACCTAAGCAGGAAAAAAAGTTAATGTTGAGGTCTAGGCTGGAAGAGAGGTTAATGTCAGCTAAAACTGACCTGCCACAAGCCCACAAGCAAGAAAAAGATGACATGCACTCAAAACCATGGCCACAATTTACATTTGATTTGATCAACGGGAGGTTTATCTAGGGGAAGTCTAGTATAGGATCAACACATCAGATGAGATCATGCGATCCAGTCATTTGGACTGCTAGATTTTCAAGCCATGGTATAGATTAAGCATGGACGGAAGGGCTTGATATTTTTGTAGGAAACCCTCCCCGTCACTTATTGATGTTTTTGCATAAACCACTTGTGCAGTCATCCATGTTCAAGCTCTACTCTCGGTAGTTCAATACTAACTGTTGGACAATTTCACTGTAGACATCTAAATAACTGATGAATTGAAGAACTACATCATTTAGGGTTATGAATAAGGTTTCGTACAAATTTCATTCACCGAAGTCCAACCATCTTGGATCATGAACAAACACCATACAAATACATGAACAAAAATACAAACAAATTAAGGGTCTTGCATGTTTTTATTGGGAACTCTCAATCTCTTGCCAAGATGGGAAAAGGAACTTCATCGAAATACAAATCTAGGACGGGGCTTGGGGCATGTCCAACGCCGACCCTCAAAACGGACACACTATTTGTCCGTGGACATGGATGGGGGAACCAACCATTCAACCACATCCTCTAAATGTCCACCTAGGTCCGACCAATTTCATTTCAAATGCATAGCAATATGAGAGCAAGTTAAAGTGCGGTTTTCCTAGCGCCTGGTCACAACCAAAAAGGGGCAGTTGTTCATAGATTACATGTGCCCGATCACAAAAGTATCAGTCCGACAGACAGTCCATGCAAAAAAAAAGTAACTTTTGCCCTGCTAGACCGGCTGTCCGAGCCTCCGTGCTCACTCTGCCTCCTCTTCACCATTCGGCTCCTTCTCGGCAGCCTTTAGCTCGTCTGCCAAGCGCTTCAACATCTTGACATGGACGGCACGCACGATCATCGCCGCATCGTCATCCAACTCGTCCATCTTCATGGTTAACATCTTTGTCCTTCGAATCGTTCGTGAGCTTAGCCCTCATCTCTTCAAGCTTGGTCTTCTCGTTGAGGTTGAGCTTCTTCTCGGCCGCGGCCATCAAGATGTAAAACCTCCCAGCCTTCTTTTACTTTTTCATGTTGGGGCGATTGACACATGCCTCCCCCTTTGTCAAGATGTCCTCGAACCTCTCCGTCATCTTGGCCGTCTCCGGCAGTTTTTCGTACGGTTCCATGTGCGGCGGCAGCGAAAAGAGGGGAATTAGGGTGGAGAGCGGCGGGATGGTAGCGGGGAGGGTGGAGAAAGGATTTTTTCTTTGCCGCGGAAACAATGCAGACTGCTCCAATTGTGCGGGCTCCGCTTCGGTTTTGGGTGAGCCGGGGGTGTCGGGGTCCTACGTGGCGGGTGTTCAGACTCCCGCAAAGCCCCCATGGTTTGCTTACAGTTTGCGAAAAAACAGACACCTTGACTAGTCCGCAGACAAAGGCGGGACAATGTTGGAATGCTTGCAACGTTCGGACAGCTTGGCCCGGATGTTTGCGGGCGATTTGAGGATCCGCGTTGTAGATGCCCTTAAGGAAGATTCAACCACCAAACAGGATAGATCCAGTGTCAAGGGGCTCGGGCCGCCATGTCAATTGCAGGCGTGCGTAGCTGCGCAGGGGTCTTCACAGTGGCTTGGAAGAAGTGATGGCAACGCACGACTGCACGAGATGCTGATGGTGAGCCTCATCATGGCCAGAGATAGAGGTGCTGTGCCATGGGGCTAGCAGATCTGCTGACGGTGAGGTTTGAGAAGGTCTGATCTGGTGGCGGCGAGGCTCAGGGAGGTTGATTTGGCGAGGTCGGTGGTGCACTTTGGCAGCCCACTTCTGGTGCATGAGAAAGGGTTACATATCCCATGCAAAGAAAAAAGAGAGAAAGGATTACATTTGAACTGGAACGAGTGGCTTGGCGTGAGGAGTTTGGCCTTCAATACTTGGTATATCAAGGGTGTTTATGCAATTGTGTGTCATGTCAGCATCACCTGCCTCGACTTGTACCACTCGTCCCACTTCAAATGGTCTTTGTTGTCGGATTGTATGATTGCACGTAAGCCCAGATCTCGGATTGTACGAGCTTACGGTAAGCCCAGATCTCATACTAGTTGCCCCAGTTTATCTTGTTTGGCTGGGAATGTTTTGGAGAAGACACAAGGGAAAAAACTTTGCATAGTCCTCAATCTTTGGACCTGGTCTTCTTTAATTTTAGCCTTCTACACCTTGAACTCTTGATCCTTGTCTAGACCAAACGTTTGTTATGAGAATATGCTTCTCCGCACACAAAGGAAACACATACTGAGAGTTGAAGCTTTATATTGAACCCACACTAAAGTTGGAGGACTACGAAAGGAACACATGTTTTTTTGGTCCAAGGTTGACCTTTATGTTGGCATGCACTCTTCGACGACAAAAGATCATAACTTCTACTAAATACTTATTCAAATGTTTCATCCAGAGCTGCTCAGTGCTCACCACCATCCAGTAGCAAGACTATCAATGATTTCCTTGTTTGAATCAGTGTTTCAGCTTTGTGTTATTATACTAATTAACCCGCCTTTTTAAATATACTAGGACAATGCCCGTGCGTTGCTACGGGCAGAAGCCGAATGCTCGTGGGTTGCCACGGAATAATAAAAAATATAGACACATTAATCAAATTATTCTTTTAATTCAGAAATACGTGTTAAGCATGTTGGCATCTGGTTTCCATCGTACATCGACAAATACAAACTCTCTTCCACTTCTTTCCTTCTCGGTAGTCTTCGTGTCTCCTTAACCAGCTGAATCGCTCACCACCAAAGAACTTATAACTGGATATATATCACTCAACTTCACGCGTCCATGTGTTTCACTATTACAAGGTATACAATGCTTGACAATTCCTTAGACTTCTAATGTGCCTCTTAATTTCAGCAATAATAGCACAAGAGGAGAGATCCAATTTGTGAGATTATTCTTTATCAATAGCATGGCCGTTCCATTCTCCATAACAACAATCAGGCTGAAAAGAACACTGCAGATTGTTTAAGGTCATCTCAAATATTAGGCCCAAGCTGTTAACTGCGTCCATTTTTCTAACTGACAACGCATCTCCCTTGGTAAGTACTCCCTCCGGTCCTTTTTACTCTGCACATTGGATTTGCCGAAAGTCAAACTATGCTAAGTTTGACCAAATTTATATTAGAAATTATTAGCATCTATAATATCTAATAAATATAATATGAAAATAATTTCCAAGATGAATCTAGTGATATTGGTGTTGTTATGTGAATGTCTATAATTTTTTATATAAACTTGGTCAAAGTTGGATGAGATTGACTTCGGACAAACCTAATATGCAGAGTAAAAAGGACCGGAGGGAGTAGATAGTGCACCAGGCTTGCAGTGCTCCCGCCATCGGCATGTACTTGCAAATGTTCCAAACAAATATGAGAAAAAGTCCACGGATAGGCATAAGGTGAACCGACAATGTCACAAAAATCAAGTACCTTTTGAAACCCAACTCGAAAAACTAAAAATAGTATCAACAGAGGCAATGGGCAAAATTTAAAGCCCAACTAATGTTGTGTGTTATCAGAGTCAAATTTGTAATTTTTTTCTCGCACTATGTTATGAATTTGACTTCAAATTTGTGACACGGGTGTTCCATCTTGCAAATATGGTCTATCTCATCTATGTCATATATTTTGCAGATTTTCTTTTCAAAAATATTTAAGAATGCCAACCATATTTACAAGATGTTTTTTCAGAACATTTAAGGATGCCAACAAAAGGATTTATAAGATGTTTTTCAAAACATTTAATAAGGATGCCAACAAAAGGACCGTGTTTACCAGATATTCTCCCTTTGGCTGGTCCTTCTTTCTAGCATTTTTTCCTTGTTGGACTGAATTGCACTATTTCATGTACTGTGTTGGATCTTGTCAGTCACCCACTCTCCATATCTATTCTAAAAAAATCAGCTAAAGCTTTTGCTAAGTATCCAGCCGACTCCTCTGACTACCATCTAAATTGAAAAGCTCTTCCTCCCTAAAAGCATGCGTCGGTCTTCACAACGCCACTGCCCTCCTTTCGCGTCTCCACCAAGTTCAAAGGTGGTGCGGCCACGGTGGACCCGTCACCGGCCTTCAGGTCTGTCAACTTCCACACCGGCCACGGTGGCCAACCTCGGCCCGGGCTTCGACTTCTTCGGTTGCACGATGGCGGATGCCTCCGCTCTCCCTTGGGAACACCATGATGGCCACTGTCAACACTGCCCTGCCCGCCGGCATCACTTTCTTGTCCAGCTCGCGCTCGCTGACCGCCTCTCCCGCTACTCGCTCCACATCTACGCGGCGGACGACTGTCTGCCGGCACCGCGCCGCCGCCCTGAGGCTCGACCGCTCGATTTCGACCTTGCCCTTGGAGTGGGTCTGATCGACCACCCACCGACGCTTGAATGGGGCAAGGTCCTTGCTGGAGGGCGGAGGTGATGGCAAAGGCGAAATAGGGAAGGGCAGGCAGCGCCTGGGGCAGGGCTTGTGGCGGCGTGGGTGAGGGGACTCATACGCGAGGTGGCATGCTTGGGGCGGCGGCGTGGGGGTGGAAGATTCGAAGGTGTCGATTGGAGAGGTTGCTCGAGGAATTGACGACGGAGTCGGCATGCGTGCATGTGCGTGGGATTCCATTGTTGCGTGCGTGTGCATGCTCGAGGAATCCGCCTGAATTGACGCAGCAGGCTCACTCCGTCCCCACAGGCCTGATAGCGAACCCTAGAAAATATCTTATGGTCAGCATCCTTTTCTTCCTCTTCATTCTCTGCACTCTCCTCGACTTCTCAACCTTAGACTGTGGTGCATCTTCGGGCTTCTTCTCATCCTCTATCACCGAGGAGCAACACATCGCGTGCAACACCATGCGCAACAGAAATCGAAGCTTACATCTAAAGACAAATGCAACGATCGGCGGGCAGGGAGAGGCAATCGTCGAAGGACAAGCACAACAGATCGGGTAGCTTCTTGCACGGAGGTGGTAGCGGCGCCGGAGAAGGACGACGCAGTAGTTGCGGTAGTAGGCTGAGACCCATTTGGGAATCTAGGCCAGCGATGGCACTGCTTGAGAACGAAGGCAAGGAGGGAGAAGGACAGTCTCGTCGTGGCGGCCGCTGGCCACCACCCACTTGGACAGCGTGTCTGGGAGTGGTAGTTGCGTTCGCGGTCCAAAGCGTTCTTTCATTCCGTGATCCAGTCTGCTTGTGCTAAGAACTACTCCCTCCGTCCGAAAATACTTGTCATCAAAATGGATAAAAATAGATGTATCTCAAACTAAAATACGTCTAGATACATCCCCTTTTATTCATTTTGATGACAAGTATTTCCAGACGGAGGGAGTACATAATTTACAATACTCTTTTTTAGATAGGAAGGATAAGAGAGAAGAGAAGAGATAGAGATGTTTCTTGTCCAACCCGGATTGTTCCTTGTCCAACTAGGAAAGTTTTTTTTTAGGAAATCCGGTCAGGTTTATTATTTCACGCACCAGAGGAGGACGAAGGGGATTGGGCGCATGGTGGTTTCTGTTTCCCTCTAAGGAAGGGGTACTGGTCGTATTTATGTAATTCAATGGAGGTGTAAATCTGTTCTTTGCACATGACGGACTAAGAATATCAATTTCCTTTATTAGTAGGTATAGGTATAGAGGTAGAGTATAGATTTGATTTGATTTGGGTATGAGTAGTGGTAGGCAAGGGAAGTTTGGATTTAGTTGAGATTAGATTTGGTTTGATTGAGTTAATGCATGCCATGGTTTTGGGAAAGTACCGATTTGGTTTACATTATTCCAAGTTACTCTATTTGCGTTGGTTTTTGTGTTGTGTGCCATGAGTTGAGATTACTAAAAAAAACCAACAGAAAACCAGAGAAGGAAGTGTTGAAGTGTACATATGGATTGCATAGCCCTTTCCATAAGTTCAGACTTTAGGTTGCGTTGGCTAATGCATGAAGCTTAACATGGTATCGGAGCTAAGGTCTTGTGTTTAAGTCTTGACTTTCGCAATTTAAATTCCTGCTGCCCCGCTGTGTCCAAGTATAGGCCTCACGAGTCATACCTCTGAGTCTATTCACGTGTTGACTTCCAGCGTCACATGTGAGAGGGGGTGTTGAAGTGTGTATGTGGAGGAGGGGTTGTTGAAGTGTGTATGTGGATTGCCTAGCCCTTTCCATAAGTTCGGACTTTTGGTTGCGTTGGCTAGTGCATGAAGCTTAACAGGAAGGAGGCGTGGGGCGGAAAAAACCAGGGGAGGCGACGCTACCAACTCCCCTTTACTAGTAGAGATATGAAAACGTACTATTTTTAGTGCCATTTGCTTTCTTTATGTCAGAATTCCAATTTGACACACATGAAATCTGTTTTCCTTTAACACCATTAATTGTCTGATTCAAATTGGAAAGCATACAATTCACTGCTGAACATCCAGGTTTAAGTGAACTCAAATTGCACTTTGCATGTACTCTTTCAAGGGATGTCGTGCATGTTGGGCACAACTGTACTTCCATGTTATCCTATGAAACCATGGCGTTAGTCATCTGAAAAGGTATATATTGGCTGATCGAGAGATACTATAACTGCTTCCATAATATTTATGCTTAGAAACTAAACATGATTACACTAATATAGTAAGACATTTACTACAAAGTAGAAACTAAAAGTACTAATGACCAATAAAATGATAAGTAACAAAAGTCAGTAAGTATTATCCTGAGTGTATGTACATACCATGTTCTCTAGCTGAGTTTGTCTGCTTGCAACGCATGGGCGCACTGGCTGTAGGATACTGCACTTTATACTTCCTCATAACCAAAACATTTGTAGGCTTTTGTGTCTTCTGTATATTTTGTCTCACTGTTCATAAATATTGTGTAGGTTGCATTCTTGGCCTCTGCAATTGGACCAAGAATTGCAGCATCATGCGCAAGTGCAGCATTATCTGCGTTGACAAGAGATGATGATCCCAGGTTAGCCATCTTTCTGTATTGAGTGAATTTTATTAACATTATCAAACACGGAAGGGTTGGCAGTTTGAACAATTTACATCCTTAACTTGAGGTAAAAAAAATCTGTTTGGTGATGATATTTTGACCTTTGAAATTGCTCCCAGTTCCCTTCCCATATTCTGCTATAGTGTGATTTTAACTTGCCTTTTGCTGAAGGGTGATTTCTGAAAGAATGCATACTGATGATAGGGTCCATGGTGCGCATCCAAACTTTTGTGGCCATAATGGTAGCTGTTTCATATTTGTTATAGTTAATTTTGCTTTTGAATCTCATTTGTTTATTCATTCAAGAGTTTACTATTAAGTTATTATCCTATCCTGTAACAGGTGCTTCATCGTCCCTTTCTCTAGAAAATGTGAAGCATGCCACCCTGTGTGGTTTGTCGGCAGCGGCAATTAAGTCTAAACTCTTTGCGGATCAGGAGGAGCGTGAAATCCAAAGACTAGTTGCTACCATGATAAATCATCAGGTTAGTCTGCATTCTGTCATTTTATTGCATGCACAATTTGTTGTGAACTGGCACTGCTGATTTCTGTGTATGGATTTCTACTTGTCAAGTCCCTGAAAATTTTGAGTTTCCTTTCAGTATGCAACATAAAATATCTCTCTACAATGGAAGTCTCACGGGCTTAATTTCCTTTACTAGCCTAATTTATGATAGAAATGATATGACTTTGTGGCCGGGAACCAGATGAATACTGATAGACAGAGAACTTGGAATCAGCTGCATGATGATTAAGTGGTAACCGCCAAATTAAGATGTGCTCTCTAGTTGCTTTAACAATACTGTTGAGTCGCGGGAGAGACGTACCCTTGGCTCTCTCTCTCTCTCTCTCTCTCTACATGTGGGGGCTCGGATTTCTCTGGCTGGAGGTTCCTCCTCATCTTCTAGGTCATGGCCATGGGCTTAAGTGGAGATGGGCCCATACCAGTTTCAACACGCCTAGATATCTATCATCCCCATCCTGTCACACGCCAAGTTACAATCCTTTGTTCTCAATCCCTTTGTCAAGCAATCTGCAAACTACTGCCTAGAGCTGACATGAGTAAGGCTGATGATCCTAGCGTCAAGTTTCTCATTAATGAAGAAGCGAACAATTTCCACATGTTTTGTCCTATCATGTTGAGCAGGGTTATTAGCAATGCTGAACAGGGTTATTGGCAATTCTTATAGCCGACTGATTGTCACACCACACCCGCAGGGGTCCCTTCCTCAGCAGTTTCAACTTGCTCAGGAGGTGCTTCACCTAGAGCATCTCACTCAACCCTTGAGATAAGGCTCTATACTCGGCCGGCTTCTGCAGTTGATCTATACACCACTGTCTCTCTTTTGCTTCTCCATGACACCAAATCCCCCCCCCCCCCCACACACACATAGAGTAGCCAGAAGTTGATCTTCTATCATCTTGACAACCATCCAGATGTCCACTCTTCGCAAATCACAACCCTTTACCCGAAGTACCCTTCAAGTATCTAAGATCCTGTGTGTTAGAGTTATATTTATGATGCCTTTTGGCTTTTTGTATTTTGGCCTTTGGCCTCCCACCTGTACTTGTATATATGATGGCTTTGGCCTCAAGATAATACTATGTTGCATTTTCCTAACATGGTATTAGAGCTTTAGGTTTTTTTTCGCACGGGCAATTCGTGCTCTTTTGATCCAATCACGTGCTATCACTGTCCTTCGTCGGCCGGCCGTCATCCGTCCGTCGTTGTTCCTCTCACCCGCACGCTCACGTGCTGCCCTCCCTCCCTCTCTCGTCACTGCTTTTCCGTGCCACAAGCCGCTGCCGCCGTCCAGATCGGCCCACCCCATCTCGCACGGGCCGCGACATGCTCCCGATTCGGATGCCCTCCGTTCGGATCTCGCCTCCCGTCGCCAGTCCTCGTCGCGCCTGCACGACGAATCTTGTTGCCTCCAGGAAGCCGTTCAATTCGTGGATCCCGCCTGCAGATCGACGCCGCTTGGATTGGGGCGGGCCCCATGCCGCTGACGCCCGCGTCCTCCGGCCTCCGCCGCCGTCCGGCACCTGTCCGGCAGCCGCCTGCCCTCCCGCCAGCCCGCCGTGTAGTGCGTGCACGAAGTCAGCCGCTGCTGTGATCTATTCGTGGCCGCTTCGTGCGCTGACCTGGACGTCGTACCTTGGGCCACTGCTTGGACGGTCTTTTGGGCCTGCCTGGTTGTTGGCCTGCAGCCTTGGGCATAGGCTCCTGTAACTTCTCACGCCACGTCGTTCTGGTGGCTTGGCTAGCTTGTGTTTCGTGATCCTAAAAAACGAGTAAAAAAAGGAAGAAAAAAAGAGTGAAAAAAGGGAGTAAAAAAAGGTTCAGTGTTTTCATCGGGTACTCATCTCCGTCACTGCCCGGTGTTTTTTGAGGGGGTTCCATATATTGACCCCGTCTCGCACATACGCCTTTCGTTAGTGCTTGGTGCTCGCCCGTTTGGAGGTGGTGGTTGTCGCTCTACTTCGACACCTTTTGTGACTTCCACCGGTGCTGCTGGTCGCTCTATAGCGACTCTTCCCATGACTTCCACACCTGGTGATTGTCGGCCTACGTCGACTCCCTTTACGAGTTCTGCACGCGGTGGTGACCGCTCTATGTCGAGTTCTGCACGCAGTGGTGACCGCTCTATGTCGACTCATTCTACGTTGACTCGCCACACGGCCTCCACGGGTAATGGCGACAACTCTTCGTCGGCAGGTGGTTCTACCTCGACCTCTACCACGGTGTCCTTGTCTCCGCATGAGGTTGCGCAGCTCCGATGCCTTCTTGCTGCTTGGGATTCTTCACCAACAGGTTCTGCAGCTTCTACACCTAAGTTTTCTGGCACTGAGAGACCACCTTCTACTCATTCAGGTACATCTTCATGGATTCTTGATACTAGTGCGTCTTTTCATATGACTTGTGATTCTTCCTCTTCAACCTGTTGAGTCTTTTGTTCGTGTTTTTACTGCTGATGGTACGCCCCTCCCTGTCGTTAGTCGAGGCACTCTTAGCACTTCTTCCTTTCATGTTCCCTCTGTTGCTCATGTTCCTCAACTTAGCATGCAACTCTTTTCAGGTAGTCAGATTGTTGACTCTCATTATAGGGTCAATCTCGACTTTGATTCATGTTCTGTTTAGGATCATCGCACATGTGCTTTGCTTGGTGCCGGCCTCGACGCTATGATGGTCTCTGGGAGCTTGACTGGCTTCGTCTTCCCTTCGATGCCACCGCCAGTCTTGCAACCACTGTTGCCGCATCCGCTAGCTCTTTTCAGCAGTGGCATCATCGTCTTGGCCATTTATGTGGTTCTTGTCTCTCGTCTTTAGTTCATGGTGGTGTTCTGGGGCCTGTCTCTGATGATGCTTCGTTGGATTGTCTAGGTTGTAGGCTTGGTAAGCAGATTCAACTAACCCTATCCTCACAGTGAGTCAGTGTCCGAGCGTCCTTTTGATCTTGTTCACTCAGATGTTTGTGGTCTTGCTCCCTTCGCTTCGAAAGGGGGTCATCGCTACTATATTCTCTTTATAGACGATTTTACTCGCTACACTTGGATCTATTTCATGTCTTCTCGTAGTGAGGTCTTATCTATATACAAAAAATTTGCTGGCATGGTTCATACCCAGTTCTCCACTCCTATTTGTGTTTTTCACGCAGACTCTGCTGGAGAGTACATCTCTCGTGCATTGCAATGATTTCTTGCTAAACAGGGGACTCTTCCACAGTTCTCTTGTCCTGGTGCTAATGCCCAAAATGGTGTGGCTGAACGCAAACACCGTCACCTTCTTGAGACGGCGCGTGCGATGATGATCACTGCCTCTCATCCGCTTCACTCTTGGGCTGAAGCTATTTCCACTTCCACCTATCCCATCAACATCCAGCCATCTGCTACTCTGCAGAGTGGTATTCCTTTCGAACGTCTTTTTGATCATTCCCTTGATTATTCGGCGCTTCGTTTGTTTGGTTGTTTTTGTTACGTTCTTCTTCCTTCACGTGAACGCACCAAACTGACCGCTCAATCTGTTGAGTGTGTATTTCTAGGATACAACGATGAGCATAAGGGTTATCGGTGTTGGGATCTCGTCGGTCGACTGGTGTGTATTTCTCGAGATGTGACCTTTGATGAGTGTCGTCCTTTCACCCGCGTCCATCGTCCTTGACCTGTTCTGTGGAGGACATCTCTTTTCTCACTTTTCCTGATACACCTCCCTCTGTGCCCCATATTCCTACGTCTCCTTCCCCTATTGTTGCAGACATGGTGCCGCCGCCCCCCCCCCCCAGTTTCTTCTCCTTCCTTATCGGATGACTCTCCACATTCATCCCCGATACATTCGTCATCCCCACCTTCATCAATGATGCCTTCCCCGTCAGCACCAATGTCTTCCCCGTCTCCACCTCCCGTGATTCCTACTCTCTCTTTTCCTTTCCATTACACTCGTCGTCCATGTGTTGTGGATGCGTCCACTGATGCGCCATCAACTTCTGGTGTGCCGTCTTCCTCTTCTCAGCCGACTTATGGTCTTCAGGCTTGGCCTTGTCCTCAACCTGATCGCTATTCTCCTTTCCGATATGGTCTTTCGGCTGTACTTGAGCTTACCTCTTATCGCGATGCTATTATTCTCCCGAATGGTAGTTTGCGATGGCATAGGAGATTGCTGCACTTGAGCGCACTGGCACGTGGGATCTGGTTTCTCTTCATCCTCGTGTTCGTCCCATCACTTGTAAGTGGGCCTATAAGATTAAGACTCGCTCTGATGGTTCTCTTGAGCGTTATAAAGCTCGTCTTGTGGCTTGTGGCTTTCGGCAGGAGCATGGTCGTGATTACAATGAGACATTTGCTCCTGTGGCCCATATGATCATTATTCGCACACTTCTTGTTGTGGCCGTGTCTCAGCTTGCTGTTATGAATGCCTTTCTTACCGGTGAGTTGCGTGAGGAGGTTTATATGCAACCACCATCTGGGTATTCTGTTCTTGATGGCATGGTTTGTCGTCTTCGTCGTTCTCTCTATGGTCTCAAGCAAGCCCCTCGCGCTTGGTTTGAGCGTTTTGCCTTTGTGGTGACTGCAGCTGGTTTTTCTCCCAGTGCTCACGATCTAGCGTTGTTTGTCCATCTTTTTTCTCGTGGTCCCACTCTTCTTCTATATGTTGATGACATGATCATCACTGGCGACGATCTTGAGTACATTGCCTTTATCAAGGCCCGTCTCAACGAGCAGTTTCTTATGTCTGATCTTGATCCTCTTCGTTACTTTCTTGGGATTGAGGTTTCCTCCACCTCTGGTGGCTTTTTTATTTCCGAAGAAATGTATATCCAGGATCTTCTTTCTCGTGCGGCTCTTAGTGATGAGCGCACTGTTGAGACTCCTATGGAGCTTAATGTTCACCCTCGTGCTTCTGATGGTGGGCCCTTGTCTGATCCGACTCGTTATCGTCATCTTGTTGGGAGTCTTGTCTATCTCGCTGTCAATCGTCTGGATATCTCCTATCCTGTCCATATCCCGAGTCAGTTTGTTTCTTCTCCCACTTCGGTTCACTATAGTCACCTTCTTTGTGTTCTACGATATCTTCGTGGCACGATCTCTCACCGTCTCTTCTTTCCTCGTTCCAGCTCCAGGCCTATTCGGATGCTACCTGGGCTAGTGATCCTTCTGATCGCCGTTCACTTTCTGCTTATTGTGTCTTTCTTGGTGGTTCTCTCATTGCCTGGAAGACGAAGAAACAGACTGCAGTTTCCCGTTCGAGTGCTGAGTCTGAGTTGCGGGCTATCGCTCTTCTCACCGCAGAGGTGACTTGGTTACACTGGTTATGTTTTCTTTGTGCGCACTGCTGTGCAAGACCATGTTATTGCTCTTCAGTATGTGCCTTCCGAGTTACAGCTGGCAGACTTCTTCACGAAGGCCCAAACTAGAGCGCACCATAGATTTTACCTCTCCAAACTGTTGAGGGGGGGTGGGGGTGGGGGTGGGGATGATGCCTTTTGGCTTTCTGTATTTTGGCCTTTGGCCTCCCACCTGTACTTGTATATAATACTGTGCCTTTGGCCTCAAGATAATACTATGTTGCATTGTCCTAACACTATGCACAGTATTAAGATGCCCACTCTTTGGTTCATGCATGTATCTGCCACCACACAAGGCATACGAAATGTCGGGCTTGGTATGACACAAGTACAATAATCTCCCAACCACTTTATGATAATCTTCCTTATTCACTAGCTCTCTAGATTGTGTTGTCACTTGATGATTTTGTTCAATCAGAGTAAGGGCTGCATGACATCATGCCCATGTCACGCAAGAGATCCAAGGTGTATTTTCGTTGGCACAAAGATATTCACTTCTCTGTCCAAGCCACTTCAATGCCAGGGAAGTATTTTAGGTTGCCCAAATCCTTTACCTCAAACTCCTTGCTCAGGCACCCCTTCCATCTCTCTATTTTCGCCTTATCATCTCCAGTGATGATAATGCCATCCACATAAACTGCAAGAATGGTGATCTTCTGATCAAAGTGTCTAGAATGGTGATCTTCCGATTAGAGTGTCTATAGAACATCGTGTGATCACCGTTACAATGGTCATACCCCCCTACCAACAACACGTTTGAACCTATAAAACCATGCCCTCGGTGATTGCTTCAGCCCATACAAGGATTTCTTCAGCCTGCATACCTTCCCCGTGGTCACTGAAGTACCAAAATCTGGTGGTATCTCCATGCACACTTCTTCTTGCAGCTCACCATGTAAGAAGGCATTCTTGACATCTAGTTGATGCAACTTGCAACCATAGTTTGCAACACTTGAAACCAATATTCTTATGTGTTCAACCTTGCCACTGGAGCAAAAGTCTCATCATAGTCCATTCCATAAGTTTGACTATATTGTTCACTTCCCCTCAGGATTCTTAACGGTATAGATCCACTTACTAACTGTTTTCTTTTCTGCCGGCAGTGTGCTTAGCACCCACGTCTTGTTTTCCTTCAATGCATCCAACTCCTCTTCATCACTCACGCCACTTCGGATCTTGCTTTGCAGCCTTCCAATCCTTTGGGATGGGCAATTTGAAGAGAGGCAACAAATGCTCTACAGGAAGGAGACATCCTCATAAGACACAAAGTTGCCAATGTCATGGTCACCACAAACATCATCCTCTGGTAGAGCCTTCCTTGCCACTTCACTTTTTCTTGCCGCTTCACGAGCCGCCTTTCGCAACGCAATAGGCAGTTTCACTGTGTCAGAGGAGCTTGCATGTACCTTGCTGCCCCCCTGCACTTGAGACTGCCGTCGTGAGTATACCAGGAGTGTGTCAGATGAGCTATGCACTTGTGGCTGCTGTCGTGAGTGCACTAGGGGAATCTTCTGCCACTGATCCTGAACAGGAACCATGAGATTACCAATCGGAATTGTACCCACTATTGGCTGGACCTGAACATGCACATCATCATCAGTGAGAGTACCAATTGGAATTGACCCACTATTGGCTGGACCTGAACTTGCACATCGTCATCAGTGTTAGTGCCCACAGAATCACCCTGAGTGTGAGAAGCAGCCTGCTCCCTCACTTGACCATCCTTCACATAGTGTAAGTGGTGAAGCTCTGCTAACAACAAATACCATAGAATGCTTCAGACTCCCTGAAGGTGACATCCATACTGACAAGCCTGCGTTTCTCAGAGGGACACCAACATTTATACCCCTTTGACTAGAATAATAGCCTAGAAAAACACACTTCACTGCCTGCGGATCTAACTTCCCACGGCAGGTTGGTAATCTCGAACAAAACAAGTACCGCCAAACAACTTTGGGGGAACGACAAACTTCGTTTCTCCAAACATCAACTCACTAGGAGATTTCATGCCTAGTATTCTTGATGGTGTCCATACATTGTATACCTAGTATTGTCGATCAGGTATGTGGCTGTCATAATTGGTAAACTCCACAAGAAGGCACATTCGTTGTATACATCAACGACCCGAGCAGCCTCAAGAATATGTCGATTCTTTTTTCTGCCACTCCATTCTGAGGGGGGGGGGGGGGGGGGATCTGGGCAAGATGTTTGATGAAGGATACCTTGGTCAGGAAAGAATGCCCCGAAGCCTGCACCTGAAACCGAGTCTACACATAGGCATGAAATTTCTGAAAACAATTGAACACCTCATCCTTGTGACTCATCAAGTAAATCCAAGTCATACAAGAATAGCAGTCAGTAAAGGTAACAAAATATTTCATTCCATTCACTAACATCACCGGGCTAGTCCATACATCTGAATGAACAAGCATAACAGGAGATGTGCTCTAAGCCAACTCACATATGAGGCTCTTGTGTTTTTACCATATTCGCAAGCATCACAGGTCAACTTGCCCTTGCCTACCCACACATAACATTCGGAAATACTCTACATATCTTATCAAAAAATACATGTTCCTTCCTACACTGATTGACATGGCTTGCTTTTGTCCTCCATGGTCGTAGCACATACCAAGTCTGGTTGCACCTGCTGGTCCGTAGCACATACCAAGTCCGGTTGCACCTGCTGGTCCATATACCCAGAGCCCCATACGCCTAGTGCCAGTCCCAACCGCCTGCCTCGTCTGTCGCTCCTAAATCACGCAACCAAAGTTTTCAAGGATTATACGACAATTTATTTGATCAATTGGAGCACTGAAAGAGACCAGATTGACAGGAAAAGCTAGCACATGTAAAACTAAGATTAGGGAGATGGTTGAAGTGCACTTTGCTGTGCCAACCACTACAACAGGCTGTTTTGTACCATCAACTGTTTGTATCGTGCCCTTGTGAGTAGGAGGATGCTTACTGTAAGACTCAAATACACATGATTTACTCACAAACATGGTTAGATGCTCCAGAGTCTAGGACCCACTTTTTGTAAGACTCAAATACACATGATTTACTCACAAACATGGTTAGATGCTCCAGAGTCTAGGACCCATTCTGGGGAGCATTCTCATTAGTAGCAAGAGATGCCTTTTCCGGATTACCTTCATCAGTGGAGTCACAGTGCTCAAATTGTCCGTAGTCAGCATCTACTCCTTTGCCTTTTGACATCCCAGTGTCCCCTTCAACTGCCATGCATGCCCTCTGACCCCCTGAGTTTCTCAAGTATCCACCTCTTCCTCTAGCAGTCCTGCCTCTGCCACTTCCCCCTTTGTTATATCCCCTGCCTCTACCATGAGTTGGACATTCATACTTCTGGTGACCTACCTCTTCATAGGTATAACAGCCCCTGGGATCTTTCCACTCCGTGCCCTCGGTGATTGCAAACGTCGAAGCAAGCACAACCTTCATGTCTGCTTACTCAAGAGAAAATCGCACCTCCTCTTGAGTCATCGCTGCAATAGCCTCATCAATAGTAGGCAGGAGAGGTTGGTGTAGTAGGGATGCCTTCGTGCCAGCAAAGCAACCTTTGAGACCCTCCAAAAGTTTCAGCACACGCCTGTGTGCCATCCACTTGCGCCCTGACTCGGCTGAAGCCAAATTAAAGAGTTCCAGAGGATCACAATTATCCTGGTCTGCCCACAAAGCCTGCAGCTCTGCCACATATACCATCACTGATATGTCACCTTGGCACAACCGTCTAATCTTCCCCTCAATCTGAGCAATGAGCATGACATTACCCTTGCCGGAGTACTGGGTGGACAGTGTCTTCTATTTCTCAACAGATGTGGATGGCTCCTCCACAGAGCGACCAATGGAGGGCACCACCAAGTTCAACAGCCAAACAATAAGCACAGAGTTGATGACCTTCCACCTCTTTCCCTCTGCGCTAGTCTTGTCTGCTAGTTCTTCAACAGTACCCAACAAGTGCCCATCAATCTCCTGCTCCACAGTCAGCAAAGCCTCCTAGACCAACTCAGATAATTTGTAGCACCCTCTAGCTTCATGTCCATGGGCGACAGTTCGATCTTCTGAGCCACTTCCTGTCGAGGAATGATGCCCCAAAGTTCTTTTGGCGCCGCCTCTCGCAGCGCCGCTCTTCTTCTACCTTGAGCTGCCTCGCGCAACTCTCTCTCAAGGACTCTCGGCTTCTCTCACACAAGAACACACAGGACAAGGAGAAGAACTCACACGTACACACACACTTCACCAGGGAGAACACTAGGTTTGCCTTATCTCCCGGTGAAACACATATGCTACATCTTTTCTCATCAGCCCTCTCGGCCTCTTCTCCATTCTCTCAAGGACTCTCGGCTTCTCTCACACAAGAACACACAGGACAAGGAGAAGAACTCACACGTACACACACACTTCACCAGGGAGAACACTAGGTTTGCCTTATCTCCCGGTGAAACACATGCTACATCTTTTCTCATCAGCCCTCTCGGCCTCTTCTCCATTCACTCAAAGGGAACTATTTATACAAGGACTTAGACACTCCACGGTGCATGCAGCTACAACCACCATGCACCACTCACGCCACTAACTAGCCCTATTCTCATGCCCACTAACTCAACTAACGCACGTACGTGCATGCACTATCTGTTAACTAATCCTAGAATCACCCCAAGATATCCATAGGATCCGGCCACCATGCAAACACATACACCTATCTACTTGTAGACTAGTGAACATCCAGATACAATGAAAATCAAGATTAAAAAGCTAACAAGTTCGTGTCCGCGTGGAGCTTAGCTAGCTTCTTTAAAGCCTCCGTAAGGCCTTCTGGTTCACCCATGTTTGCTCGGGACGATCAGCAGCAGAAACACTCGGTAGCAATCAGCAGCAGCACAAACCCAAAAGCAGCAGAATACAAGACAGAAACAGGTCAGATAGTCTGACTTGATTATCGACTTGAGGAGACCCACTGGAACAGGTCGGATACTCTGGCTGGAACAAGTTTGATAGCCCATTAATAATAGGAGAACCTTCTTCCAACAAACAGTTGCACCAGCAGTAGCAATCTCGGCCGCTCCTCCAGCGCGCATATCCACCTCCTCTTCCCCTCAGCAGCAGCATCCGCAGCTCCAACAACACCAACTCCTGTTGTTTGCAGAGCTTGATCACTTAACACTCTGTGAAGGATGGTCAAGAGGGGGAGCAGGCTATGTCTCATACTCTGGGTGCCGTGCCTCTCCAATCGCTGCTCTGCTTTGGGTCACCTTGGCTTTCGCCCCTTGGTCTGATACCATGTTGAGTCATGGGAGAGAAGTGCCCTTGGCTCTCTCTCGGCGTGTGGTGGCTTGGAATTCTCTGGCTGGAGGCTCCTCTTCTATGTCATGGCCCTCGGCCTGGAGGCTCCTCCTCTTTTATGTCATGGCCCTGGGCCACATGGGCTTAAGTGGAGATGGGCAGCAAGGCCCGTACCGGTTCAACAAATACAAAGCTCACAAAGGATCATTAATGGTGCGTTTGGTTTGAGGGAAAGACCATGAAGGGTTGGTTGATGTAACAGCCAGTGTTTTCCCCAAATTAGAAATTGATTGCACTAATTAAATACTTAACATAAATATTTTATTTCACCATTCCTCAAATTGTGAATAAGTAAACCCCTTCTTTTTTTCGGTGTTGCGCTTCGAGACTCAACCCCGAAATACATTTGCAAACCCCCATTTATTTAATAAATGGAGAAAACGCCCCGATTGGCTTGGGGTGATTTACGTCACCGTCCTTTGCATGCCCTCGCCGCCGCCCATACGCCCTCTTCTTCGCCGGATCCTTCGCTTTCCTCATCAAATCCGCTCATCCCCGTGCCGCCGCCCACATTATCGAAAAAGGCTTTTGCCCCGCTTTATAAAAAAAGCAACCACCGAGCACAAAGTCAACAAGGTACCAATTGAACAACACACACACCACGCCGCCGCAGGCAAGGTCCAACAAACAGGCACACAAACACTACACGGGTTTAGCTGTGGGCATAGCACAACAAGCCCAACACAAACACAAGGCACGCACAACACACACACGGCGGTGGCGAGGTAGAGAGGATCTAATCTGGCTCCGATGGTGGAGGGGGAAGCGGCGGAGCCATCCGGAGAGCCATCGCGCGAA
Source organism: Aegilops umbellulata (assembly GCA_032464435.1). Taxonomy (NCBI): domain Eukaryota; kingdom Viridiplantae; phylum Streptophyta; class Magnoliopsida; order Poales; family Poaceae; genus Aegilops; species Aegilops umbellulata. The sequence continues at coordinate 224,277,360 of CP136059.1, read as the reverse complement.
GCTAGGTGATGATGGAGGTGATGGCTTCTCTCTCCCTGGGGCGGCTAAGCGGCCGCCAAAGCTGCAAGTAACCAGACCATCTGAGCGTCAATAGCGTGACGAAGAGGGATACGTTGAATCACAAGCTTATTCCTAACAGTCCACAGCGTCCAGGCTAGCACACCGATGGTTAACCGCCTAATGTGGCGAGACGAGGGTGGTAACGCCTGGAGTTCGGCGAAGAGAGCGGGGAAGTTGTTGTGGTCCCAGCTTCCACCCACTATTTCGTGGAAACAACTCCAGAGGAACTGCGCGGACACGCAGGTGAAGAAGATGTGGTTCGAATCCTCTTCAGGCCAGCAGAGTAGGCAACGTCCATCACCAGGGCCGTTGCGTTTCAGGACCTCCACGCTGGACGGGAGGCGGCCGCGAATCGATTGCCACAAGAAGATCCTAATCTTCAAGGGGAGCTGGATCTCCCAGGTGATGGTGAGAGCCTCAGGTCCCGGCGAGGGGGTATAGCCCGGTAGAGAGATTTAGTGGAGAATTGGCCAGATGGCTCTAGGCACCACCTGGTGCGGTCATCTCCCATATCAAGATCAGGCTCGTGCCGAGCGATGTAGTCGAGCAAGTCATGCCAATCAGCGTTCTCCGCCGGTCCAAATGGTGTCCGGAACGCGAGTTGCCCTAAGTCAATAAGGGCCACCCTCTACCGCGATGGAAAACATGTCAGGAAAGCGAGCCGCGAAGGGGACGTCCCCAGCCCATCTATCGAACCAGAACAGCGTGGCGGTGCCAGATCCAACAGCAATCGAGGTCCCGATGCGGAGGACTGGGAGGAGCTGTATGATGGATTGCCAGAACTGGGAGCCACCGGACCGCTGGCAGAAGGCGAGTGGCTGGCCACGGAGGTATTTCTGCTGGATGATGCGAAGCCACAAGCCACCCTCTTTGTTCGCAATCCGCCAAAGCCACCTAGTCAGGAGGGCAATGTTCATGCGTTTGGAGGACATGATCCCGAGTCCGCCCGGGTCGCGAGGTTTATAGATCTCCGTCCACCGAACCATGTGGTACTTCTGCTTATCGCCCTCGCCAGCCCAGAAGAAGCGCCCCTGAACTCTGGCAATCTCATGGTGCAGAGTCTCAGGCAGGCTGTAGAAGCTCAGAATGAATAGGAGCAGGCTGGATAGGGACGAGTTAATGAGCATAGTCTGGGCTGCTTTAGAGAGCCATCGCCCCTGCCAAGGTTCAATGCGGTGCTGGAGCTTGCCCATCGTAGGGCGCAGCTCGGCCATCGTGAGCCTCGTGTCGCTAATGGGGATCCCCAAATAAGTCGTGGGGAAGCTCCCGAGCTGACAGATAAGACGGTCCGTGATGCTCTGCCGTTCGTCTTGGGAATATCCCAAGACCATCACCGCACTCTTATCGAAGTTGATCCAGAGGCCAGACATCTGCTGAAAGCAGAGCAGGAGAAACTTCAAGTTCGTGTTGTCGCTCGCAGAGCCTTCCACCATGATAATGGTGTCATCCGCATATTGGAGGAGGGAAATCCCATTCCCACCTGTAGATGCGGGACTATGCCCTTGATATGACCCGCAGCCTTGGCTTTATCTAAGATGGTTGCCAGCGCATCAACAACCATGTTGAAGAGGAACGGGGAGAAGGGATTGCCCTGACGAACCCCACAGAATGTGGGAAGTATGGTCCAATCTCGCCTATGTTAGCCGCGGTCCGGCCCGAGGAGACCATTTGCATCATGCGGGTCACCCATCTGTCGTCGAAGCCCTTCCGGAGCAAGCATTCCCGCAGGAAGACCAACTGGCCGTGTCATATGCCTTGTGGAAGTCAAGTTTCAGGAAGACCGCCTTGAGGTGTTTGGTGTGCACCTCATGGAGTGCTTCGTGAAACACTAGGACTCCGTCAAGGATATATCAGCCCTGAATAAATGCCGACTAATCAGGGTGAGTGATCCGGTCAGCTATGGGGGCCACCCTAATGGCAATACCCCTTCGCAAGGATGCGGAAGATGACATTGATCACCGTAATCGGGCGGAATTGGTGGATATCTGAAGCTCCAACTACTTTGGGGATGAGGGTGATTATCCCGAAGTTGAGCCTGGTGAGGTCGATGGATCCTACATAGAACTCCTCAAAAAGGGCCATCATCTCTGGCTTAATTACCTCCCAGAAGGTCTGGAAGAACTTCACGGGAGGCCATCCGGGCCAGGGGCCGAAGATGGGTTCATGCCCTTAATGGCCGCCCACACTCCGGCCTCGGAGAACGGGGCCGTTAGGGCCACGTTGTCAGCAGCCGAGACACATCTGTGGGCAGGCCAAATATCTTGCGCGAGGGCAAGCCCTCCTCGAGGGGAGGCAGAGAATAGGTCTCTGTAGAAGCCATCCACATGGGCCCGAATGGCCTTCGGCTGCTGCAGGAGGATCTCTCCGTCCCAAAGGAGCGGGGGTGGAGTTACGGCGTCACCGGCCGTTGGCGATGGCCTGGAAGTAGGCGGTATTGGCATCCCCCTTGAGGACCCAATTTTGCGTACCCCGCAAGCGCCAGTATGCCTCCTCATCTGTGTAGATGACCATGAGCTGGTCCTCCAGATCGTACCTAAGCATCCATTCCTCGGCCGAGAGGCCCGCGGCATCAGCACGGATATCGAGGGACTGGATGGCCTCTAGGAGAGCTTTCTTTCGCTCCCGGATGTCCCGGCCCACGTTGGCACCCCATCCTTTCATGAATTGCCTCGACCGCTTTGCACAGAAGTGCCAGGAGTCAACGGCCGAGAGGGAGCGATGGGGGGCTTCACGCTCCTCGCGCCATCGAGCGACCACCGCAGCGGCAAACCCAGGCTGGTTCAGCCAGAAGGTTTTGAACCGGAAGCGAGGCGGCAGGGGAGGACGATCGTTCTCCGAAGAGAGGAGGGGGACGTGATCGGAACCAATCCGCGTAATCGCCCGGAGCGATGCTAGGGGGCAGCGAATGTCCCACTCAGGAGATGCGAAGACCCTGTCGAGGACTGAACGGGTCGGATCCGCTTGGCGGTTGGTCCAAGTGAACCGGGCACCAACCCTATCTAGCTCGCGAAGCCTCATGTCCGCGATGTAGTCATTGAACATCTGCATCCGGGGGAAGTTGACCAAATTATTGCTGTTGTCTTCCTCCGTCCGGAGGAGGTTAAAGTTGCCGCCCACCACCACCGGCAGCTGGGCCAACCGCCGCCCGCATTGCCCCATCCTCACGTTGGTCCTCCCTGATCGCACCGCGCCCTGGCTGGTGGGCCGCATTGGCTACCTCGCCCGTGGGCCGCCTACCCCGTTCTAGCCTACCTTGGCCTTCCCTCCACCAACATCCTGTACTTTCCTAGGTGAGCTTCCAGCCTAGCTAACCCTCTCTGCTTTGTGGACCTTGGCCCAATAACTTCCGCGCTAAGCAGCACCTGTAGACGCTGGATAGCAGGTGTTGCTCAGCTCTGTTGGGCCAGTATGGTTCTGTTTCAGGCTTTCAGCCCATGTAATATTCTGCACATTTAATAATTACTAGAATTTCAGAATATGTGATAAATTTGCAAATTCCATATAAAATCTACTGTTTATCGAATTTATCATGTTATATATTACCTCGGTTCCAAATTACTTGTCTTAGATATTTCTAGATACAGATGTATGTAACACTAAAACGTGTTTACATACATCCGTATCTAGACAAATCTAAGACATGTAGTTTTTGTCTTACAAATGTATAACAAGTAATTTTTGTCTTACAAATGTAAGACGAGTAATTCGGGATGGAGGGAGTATGAAACTTGCCTAGAATTTCGTCTAGTTTCCAAATATGTCACTTTCATGCCGGTTAAAAATGTTTAATTTGATGTTTGAATTTAAATTCCATAAATTACTATGCTAAATGGTTAAATTCATAACTAAATAACTATATCTCGGATGACAACTTTATATATGGTTTTTTTACCAGAAAAATGCGGACATTGCAACCACTATTACTTTTCCTGTTAACCACTCCTAAAATATTGTTTAGGGTAGAATCTTAATTAACCCATTAATTAACATGAGGTATTTTTGGGAGATGCTATATACATATGTTTCCTACCTTGTTTCAAATGGATAGTGTGGCAAATACTGAGCCAAGCTCACCTGGGCTGCCTATGGAGGGAAAGTCGAGTTGGCCGGAACGAGTCAGGCGGCCCACGAGTGAGGCAGCAAACGCGGCCCACCAGCCAGGGCGCGTGTGGTCGGGGAGGACCGATGTGAGGCCGTGTGCCTCGTCGGAGCTTCCTGGCGACAGATATGGGTGGATCTGATGAGGGAGGCGGCGGAGAAGAGGGCGCACCGACGTGGACGAGGCGTCTCCAGCAGGCAGGCGGAGCCATGGCCGTCCTTGGCTTGATCTGCGGAGAAGGAAGAGAGATGAGAGGGAGATGGCGAAGGGGAGGAGAGGGATGGTGGGGACTGGCCTGGGAGGGTGCGGTCCAGCGGCGACGAGGGACGCGAGGCGGGGTGCCTGATGTCGCCGTGGGAGGAGCTCGGGTGGACATGTTCGGGCGGCGGTGGGTCGCTGGAGCCATTGGATCAAGATCGGAGGGGGAAGCTAGGGTTTCGGGAATGGGGGCTAGGGAACCCTAATTTGGAGGTGGAAGACTGCCCAAAAATGATAGGGGAGGCATCTATATATAGCAAGGGGGGTGAGATGTTCTATTGGGCTATTGACTTAATTGGACATGGGCTACAACCTGAATAGGTAGTTTTGTTGCAAATTGTTTTATATTCGCTATAATGCCTCACCTATTCGAATGTTTGGGCGCCAAATGAACTCCGATTCAATCGGATGAAATTTTAGATGTAGCCTTGCTAGACTATATTGAGCCACACAAGTCATCCCAAGCCAATTGGAGGCCGTTTGACATTATTTAGAAAATATCTCCATTCACTAAATAAGTAGGTAGGGGTTTGCATTATGGGTAAGGGGCTAGGCTTGTGCAGACGTTGCGACATAATTTGGGTAGTTCCCAAACATCACAAGAGGGTCATGTCCGAAGGTTCAGGGTTGAGTCTTGAAGGGCAACACCGAAAGAGAGAATGGTTTTACTTATTCACCATTTGAGAAAATGGTGACATAAATTTTTTATGTTAAGTAGTTAACTAATGCAATCAATTTCTTGTTTGGGGAAAACCCTGGGTTGTTATAGTGGGTTCAGTCATCGAGGTTATCCACCACGTGGTTGAGGATGACAGATTTTGTTTTGTTTGGTTGGGTGGGTTGTATGGGCCAGTTTTTTGTTTGGTTTGAAAGATGAGAGGTGGTTAGCGATAGCCAGTTTTATGTTTGGTTGTAGGGTTGAGGGGTGGTTAGCGATAGCCAGTTTTATGTTTGGTTGGAGGGTTGAGGGGTGGATAGGTTTTGGGATGATCTCTTTGCTTCAGGTGGTGAGATTACCCCACATGCAATGATGCAATTGCAACACAGGAAAAGTTTAGCATGAAAGAATATCCATCCGTGTGTGGCTTCACTTCTTCCTTTCTTTCTCATTCTAACCACTCAAAAATACAATACATCACAAGAAAATCCCACATGTCAAAATCATGACTTCAAAATACAAGTTTGCTTTGATTTTTTCCCCATTATATTAATAATGAACCAGAAGGGCAGGCATGGTGCACTCAAGAGTCTCTCCACTTGTGGCCTGGAGCTCCTGGGTTCGAACCAGCCTCCTTGCAGAATTATTATGCATGGTAAGGCTTTCTAGAAATTCCCTTCTCCAGACCCCACCTTGTGTGGGAGCTTTCAGCACTGATTACACCCTTTTTAAATATTAATAATGAACCAGGCATAGACTGGCACCTACTCAAACTCTCTATATAAGCCTAATTTTGCTACTCAATGATATAAACAGTTCAGATGCTACTATGACTAGTATATATTATGACTAGTATATATTGTGTGTCCGAGGATCACTGTCACAATTGTTCAGCCCTTTTCTTCTTGACATCTGGGCTCACTATGATACGTTCTCTTATGAATCCACCCTGTGCTCTTCTTCAGCTCGACAATTTGGGCTTCCCAAGATGTCCTCCATCTAGAGGCTCTTCCTGCTCCTGTGGCACCAACAACTTGCAAGTGAGGATGTCCAGTGAACACGCATGTCCCTCGCAGCTGATGTCCAGCCACCACCGTCGCCCTAGGTCCTTCCGCCGCCGCACGAGAGAAATGAGAGGGTGAGGAGAAGAGATAGGGTTTGGTTTTGGGGGAGGGTGTGATGTAACGGGAGAAGAAAGTTCCATGTGAGGCAACGAGCGGAGCGAGCCACGTGAGGCAAGCGGCGACGAGCGGAGCGAGTGCGGGTGGTTGTCCTCATTCGGCAAAATTTCCAGGTCTGCTCAACCAGCATCTGGAGGGTATATTCGATATATGTGGTTGTCTCTATCCCTCATACCCTCGACGAAACAGGTGGTAACAAACTAAAAACTGGCCCTCTATATCCCACCCAGGGATAGCCAGTGAACAAAACACATCTAAATCTGTTAATAAGTCGAACCTGGCACAGAAGTACTAAAAGATTATACCTCGGTCCCTCTGGTTACCCAATACAGGTATGTTCCTATACAATAATCATTTAGCTGTATTAATTGTCTAAAAGTTGCTCGATGGTGAAATCTAAAGAGTTTTGAAGGTTTTTGTCCTCATGCCTACATTTTAATGTCCTGAAACCAGGGTGGAAAATTAAACTCATGATCAATATTTTTCTTACCATCTATCACAGTTAGTTCCTACGCATGCTAATTTGGAAGTGTTTATGCTTACATATTTGTTTTGATACCATCTGCAATTACTGAACTTGCAGTTGAAGAGGCTGGAGTTGAAGCTGAAGCAGTTTGCTGAAGTCGAGACCTTGCTTTTGAAAGAATGCGAGCAAGTGGAGAGAGCCAGGCAGAGGATTTCAGCTGGCCGCATCCAGGCGATGCGAGCCTGCTCAAAATTCCTGGAAACTGGTCTGCCCACCAGTGGCGGTAGCACTATGTCACCCAATCCAACGAATATAAGCCCTAGACCGTTGGCCATGCCACGCTCCATGGTTGAAGCCACGGTTCCAGCGGCATACGCTAATAACATGCAGGGGCAGGGGCAGGGGCAGGGGCATGGGCATCCACAAATGCCGTTCGTGCAGCGGCGGCCACAGATGCTCTCGTTTGGGCCTCGCTTACCGTTTTCGGCTATCCAGACTCAGCCAGTTGCACAGGCGCCGAACATTATGTTCAGCTCTGGTGCTATGCCTGGTTCGGTAACTCCAAATCACCATCATCAGCTGTTGAGGTCGTCGTCTTCAGGAAACAATTCTACTCTAGGATAGATAGTTCACAAGCTCAACTTTATTAGCTAGCTTTATATTGTTCTTACAGGCATCTCAATTTTGCAATTCAATTGTTCGACATCTTCTGTTGACCCTGTGAATATTTATGATTAGAGCTCCGTTTGTTTTACGGTCTGCAGAAGACCTTGGAGTGGGAGAGCGTACCCTGTGTTTTTTGCAGCCAAGGGACCAGTTATCGCCCACAGTAGAGAAAATGCAACCGAATTGGTGAACAGTGACTTTATTCGACAACATTCAGACTTTTTAGTATTTTTTAAACTGAGTACTCACAACGAAAACTGGGACAAGTGTATATTTTAGTAACCACCGTGGATTTTCTCGGACTAACCAGGTTGAGCAACATAGTACGTGCCAACTCTGAAAGTTGACTCAGGTCGAAGAAATGCAATGAAATACTCCCTCCGTTCCAAAATAGATGATCCAATTTTGTACTAACTTTAATACAAAGTTGGGTCATCTATTTTGGAACGGAGGGAGTATCTCTGATGAGAATGCTTTTACATCGCTTGCCGTGAAATGCAATGAAATCAATCGGTCCAGAAGTTTTTATGCCACTTTGGAATCGACGTCTGCGGTAAGGTTGATGAGTGAGCCATGGATCTTCAAGAATTTGTTGGGACTCGAAATCTAAGGTATACAAGTCAAGCCGCATAGAATCGCACAGAAAGCCATGGTCAGTGTCCAAACAATATCAGATGTACTCTTTCGTCCGAAAATACTTATCATCAAAATAGACAAAAAAAGAAAGGGTGTATCTAAAACTAAAATACAAAATACTTGTCATCAAAATGGACAAAAAGTGATGTATCTAAAACTAAAATACATTTAAATACATCCTTTTTAAATCATTTTTATGACAAATATTTCTGGATGGAGGAAGTACAAGTCAAGCTGCAGAGTATCACGTAGGAAGCCAAGATTAACGTCCGGGCAGTATGGGCCTGTATCGGAACCGGTCCGGACACAATATACTCTCAGAGAGCTCGAAACCAATGGTTCAGAGATGTATTAGAATCGAGCCAACCTGTATTGGAATTGCTCCCAAGCACTATACTCCAAGGAACCGCTAGCCAGAGCATTTAAGGGTCTGTTTGGTTCATGTCCAACTTTACCACAACTAAGCTTAGACAAAGTATGGCTGTCATAAAAAGTGTGGTTAACAAAATGGCCACTACAAGTATGGTAAGATTTGGCAAAAAGCTGAGTCTATAACATGTGGACCATGTAGTTAGAAAAGTGCGGCAAGCTATAAGTGTGGCAATGAATCAAACACATGCCTAAAATATTCCTAAGCTTAGGGGTGGCAACTTTAAACTCCCAAACTCTCAATTAGGAGCCGCTTCACCCTGTGTTGAGTAAATTGCCAGAAAAACCACCGAATTACATCTGGCAATGTCAAAAACCACCGTTTCCATAAAAAATTGTCGAAAACATCAATTTTGAGTAATTCTTTGCTGAAAGCACTAAACGGTCGATTGAGAGCCGTTTAATGCGAAATATGACATGATGGGCCCGCTGTCAGGGTTAACGTGGCACTAAAATCTAACGGAAATGTTAACGCCCACACGTGTGGGCGTTTGCACATCGCCCACATGCCTCCATCATCACTCATTTTGCCACGTATGAATAGATGACATCAGCAGATTTTTTTTGGTTTTTGGCTTAAAAATGTTGTATCTCCTAAATAAAAAAGCGAACTAAAAATCCGTTTTCACCATTAAATCCGTCTCGACGAGATCTTCAAAACTAGACCCCATGTTGATATGTTTCGACGAATTTTTTTTTTGCCAGAAGTTGCCATGATGTTTACACTACAGTTGCCATAGGGCTTAAACTAAAGTTGCCATGTGGCAATTTTAGTTTGTAGATCATGGCAATTTTAGTATTTTGATGATGGCAACTCCAGTACTTTGACCATGAAAATTATTTTTTATATGAACCATGGCAATTTTACGTGCATGTATCATGGCAATTTTTTTATGGTTCATGGCAAGTCTAGTTTCTTAATTCCCCGTTTTATAAATGTCAAAATTTACTTTTAAATGTAGAAGAAAATAGCTGAAACATATCATGGCAACTTCAGTGTAAACATTATGGCAATTCATATGCAATAGACATGGCAACTTTTAATTCAAAAAAAAATCATCAAAACATATCAACATGGGATCTAGTTTCGAAGATCTCATCGTGAGGGATTTAGTGATGAAAACGGATTTTCAATCAGATTTTTCGTTTAAGAGATAAAACATTTTAAAAACTGAAAATCCAAAAAGATTCCTACATGCATGCATGCGATGACGTGGCAATCTGTTTACATTAGAGACGTTTGGTGCGTCTCCCTTCCTGCCACATGTGTGGCAGTTAGCGTGACCCAAATCTAATGTCGTCTGCTGGAACCTTAAGTTAACAAAGGGCCCACCCGTTAGTAGACTGCACGTACACTTCACCCTCTTATGCATTTCTTCAAGCGTGTTGTGTGAAACACGTCCACCGCCGCCTACACTATGTTCTCTTGCAGCGCACTCGACCGCTGAAACTGCTCCCGCCTGCGAGCTCATCACCGGAGTGCCACCCCACCGCTTACACTCCCTCCCCGCTTTGCTCGCCTCGCGCGAGCCCTCCTCTGTTTGATCCGGTCACCGACCCGGCCGGCAACAGCCATGGCGTCGCTGCCGCAGCTCCTAGCGTGCAACGGCTCATCTCCATGGCCCCTAGTGCGCTCCGGCAAGGTCGAGAACCAGCGCGTTCGTGCCCCAGTCAACCCCATGGACGACGCTAGCACCACGAGGACCCTGTCAGCAGGTGCGTGCACGCCTCCAACCATCAGAGCTCGTCGCCAGCCTCATGAACGCGGGCACTGCGAGCCGCCATCACCTCGTGCAACCTCGCATGCGCCACACGGCGAGCCCTTATATGTCTCCAACGTATCTATAATTTTAATTGTTCCATGCTATTATAGTATCAATCTTGGATGTTTATTATGCAATTATATATCAATTTTTTGGAGACTAACCTATTAACCTAGTGCCCACTGTCAGTTGTTGTTTTTTGCTTGTTTTTGGCTTTTTAGAAAATCACTATCAAACGGAGTTCAAACGCTACGGAACTTTTTGACATTTTTTTCTGGACCAGAAGGGACCCTAGAAGCTTTGGAAGAAGACATGAAGAGTCACGAGAGAGCGACAAGCCTGCCAGGCGCACCCTTCAGGCTTGTGGGCCCCTCGTGGTACCTCTTGACCTAATTCCGGCTCTGTAAATTCCTAAATATTCCCAATACATCAGAGAGCCACCCCAAATACTTTCTCTGTCGCTGTAAGTTTCTATTCTTCGGAGATCCCATCTGGAGACCTTTTCCGGTACTCTGCCGGAGGGGGAATCGATCACGGAGGGACTCTACATCAACTATGCTGCCCTTTTGGATGATGTGCGAGTAGTTTATCACAGATCTATCGGTCCATATCTAGTAGCTAGATGGCTTCTTCTCTCTCTTTGATCTTCAATATAATGTTCTCCTCGATGTTCTTGAAGATCTATTCGTTGTAATCCTTTTTTGCGGTGTGTTTGTTGGGATCCGCTGAATTGTGGGCTTATGATCAGATTATTCATGAATATTATTTAAGTTTTCTCTGAACTCTTTTATGCATGATTGTTATAGCTTTGTATTCTCTTCATTCTATCTGTTTGGTTTGACCAACTAGATTGATTTATCTTGCAATGGAAGAGGTGCTTTGTGATGGGTTCGATCTTGTGTTTCTCAATCACAGTGATAGAAGGGGACATGACACACGTTTGTATCGTTCTCATTAAGGATAAAAAATGAGGTTTATTCATATTAATTGGGTTTACTTTGTCTACATCATATCATCTTGCTTAAGGTGTTACTCCGTTCTTTATGAACTTAATACTCTAGATGCATGCTGGATAGTGGTCAATGTGTGGAGTAATATTAGTAGATGCAGGAAGGAGCTACTTGTCTCGGACGTGATGCATATATACATAATCATTACCTTGCATATCGTCATAACTATGCGCTTTTCTATCAATTACCCAACAGTAATTTGCTTACCCACCATATGCTATGTTCAAGAGATAAGCCTTTGGTGAAAACTATGGGCCCCCGTGTCTATTTTTATCATATATTAAAATCTAAAAATACCTTACGGTAATTTATTTACCGTTATTTTTTTGTGTTTTTGTTTATCTACCTATCACTACGAGATTTGATCCTTGCAATTAACCTCCAAGAGATCGACAACCCCATGCTTGCGTTGGGTGCAAGTATTTGTTATTTTGTGTGTATGTGACGTTCACAAGGTCTTGCGTGGTTCTCCTACTGGATTGATAAACTTGTTTTTTAACTGAGGGAAATACTTCTCTATCGTATTGCATCATCCTCTCCTCTTCGAGGAAATCTGAGGGAGTCCTGGATTAGGGGGTGTCCGGATAGCCGGACTATACTTCAGCCGGACTCCTGGACTATGAAGATACAAGATTGAAGACTTCGTCCCGTGTCCGGATGGGACTTTCCTTGGCGTGGAAGGCAGGCTAGGCGATGTGGATATTCAGATCTCCTACCATTGTAACCGACTTTGTGTAACCCTAACCCTCTCCGGTGTCTATATAAACCGGAGGGTTTTAGTCCGTAGGACGACTCCAACATACAACAATCATACCATAGGCTAGCTTCTAGGGTTTAGCCTCCTTGATCTCGTGGTAGATCTACTCTTGTACTACCCATATCATCAATATTAATCAAGCAGGACGTAGGGTTTTACCTCCATCGAGAGGGCCCGAACCTGGGTAAAACATTGTGTTCCCTGTCTCCTGTTACCATCCGCCTAGACGCACAGTTCGGGACCCCCTACCCGAGATCCGCCGGTTTTGACACCGACATTGGTGCTTTCATTGAGAGTTCCTCTGTGCCGTCGCAATCAGAACGGATGCCTCTACCCGTCTTTAAAGGCGGCGCCGTTATTAAGGGAGCCTTGGCTGTCGGCCAAACTCTCCGGCTAGGTGGTTTTCTTATGACCGCCTGTTCGGCTGTTGCGCCGACAGTGACCTCTCGGGTCATCAAAAGCAATCTTCACGTCAGCTCGGAACTCGTCGAGCAGTTGGATCCAATGGAGCTCTCCTCCGTAAACGAGCTCTTGGATCGCATCGCCGCCTTGGGGGTCACTACGGATTACGACCAGGTTGGGCTTAAACCCGATCTAAGAGAGATTAATCCTCCCCAAGTCACCCATCATGTTGCCGTGGTAGAGGCGCAGTGCGGCGACCCCTCATCTATCTTAAGGACTAGCTACGTACAGATTCCCGATCCCTCCAAGCTGGATACCCGCGGAGGGGAGGATGTAACTCAAGACCTGAACTTAGAATCAGGCAACGGGCTAGATTCATTGGACAACATCCAAGAATCCAAACTTCAGAGTTCGAAACCCCTTGGCCTCTGAGTCTCAGATTGGGTGAGGTTCCGGACTTAATTCCAGCCACCCACCCGAACATAAGCGATCTATCCCAAATCAGGCAAAAGCCCAAAGAAACAGTACATCATTACTGGGCGAGGTTCCTCCTGGTTATGAACAGGATAAAGGACTGCCGCGAGGAAGACGCAATCTCAATCTTCTGCAATAATTGCACGGACAAGGGAATCCTCAACGCCATAAGTCGTCGTGATATTACACGCTTCGCTGACTTGGCATCCATAGTGCAAAAGTACTGTGCGATGGAAAGTGCCTGGAAAACCGAAATAAAATTTTGGGACAATCCGACCATGAATAGAAACCTCGTCCGAAATAAAAGGGTGCATCATCGTCAGACACCCGGGTTAAAAACCAAAAAACCAAAACCCTCTTCAGGGCATGGAACCGTACTGGAAGGATGGCTTAATGGACCCTGTAAAATTCATAGCACAGAGGTCGCCACACCAACTCACAGCCTTAGAGCATGTTGGATACTTCGGCAGGTGGCCAAAATTGGCGAAGACCTCCTAATCCCGGAGGCCGCAGAAAACCACCCCAGGGACACCAGTACAGTCTTAACAGTCTTCGAGACTTTCGCATCAAATAATATGCGAAAAAGAACACTCCACAGTCTTGCCGAAGTCTATCAAGTAGCAACAATAAACCCATGGAGTGACACGGCTATTACTTTTAATGCCAGTGACGAACCTAAATTCCGAACAGCCCGAGCACCAGCCGCATTGGTCCTCAGTCCAATTGTGGACGGCTTTCAGCTCACCAAGGTACTCATGGATGGAGGCAACGGATTGAACCTCATTTATGAGGAAACCCTTCAAAAAATGGAAATAGACTGGAACCGCATCAAGCGAAGCAGCACAACCTTTCGAGGAATAATCCCCAGTCGGGAAGCGCGTTGTACAGGAAAAATCACACTAGATGTGGTGTTCGGCACGCCGGATAATTACAGGTCCGAAGAGGTCACGTTCCAGGTGGCCCCGTTTAGTAGCGGATACCACGCTCTGCTAGAGCAGGAAGCGTTTACAATCTTCCAAGCAATACCCAATTATGGGTACATGAAGCTCAAGATGCCCGGGCCGAATGGAACTATCACTCTCGCTAGTGATCAGGACATAGCACTCCGCGCCGAAAACAAGACAGCCGCATTAGCCCTCGAGGCACTATCCGAAGCCCTAGCGGCTGAGGAACTGACTACGCTTCGCTCCACGGTAAACAGGGATGATGTGATACTCGACAAAAGATCCAAGTCCACCTCCTTTAGACCAGCGGACGAAATAGTCAAATTCCAGGTCCATCCAACGAACCCCAATAAAACAGCTTCCATCGGGGTACAATTAAACCCTGATATAGACGCCGCACTGTGAGAATTCCTACGTGAAAATTGGGACATCTTCGCCTGGCACCCTTCAGACATGCTAGGAATCCCACGCAGGCTGGCCGAACATAGCTTAAATATCCTAAAAGGATTCAAACCTGTCAAACAAGCCCTTCGACGTTTCTCCAAACCCAAGAGACAGGCTATGGGAGAGGAGCTAGCCAAGCTATTGGAGGCCGGATTCATCAGAGATATAAAACATCCGGACTGGCTAGCAAACTTGGTGATGGTACCAAAGAAGGACAAATCCTGGCGCCTGTGCGTCGATTTCAAAGACTTAACAAGGCATGCCCAAAGGATCCCTTCCCCCTCCCTCGCATCGATCAAATTATCGACGCCACTGCAGGACACGATTCGTTGTGTTTCCTTGACGCATACTCCGGCTACCATCAAATCAAGATGGCAGAGTCAGACCAAGCCGCAACGGCATTCATCACACCATACGACCCATTCTGCTTCAACACAATGCCCTTCGGGCTCAAAAACGCCGGTGGGACATATTAGCGCATGATTCAGACATGTCTGGCAAACCAGATCGACAAAACAGTGGAGGCATACGTGGATGATGTGGTCATAAAAACAAGACATGTCGAATCTCTAGTAGACGACTTGAGGCTTACATTCGATAACCTCCAAACATATGACATCAAGCTCAACCCGGAAAAATGCGTTTTCGGCGTTCCAGCCGGAAAGCTCTTGGGCTTCATCGTATCCGGCAGAGGAATTGAAGCAAATCCAGCCAAGATCCAAGCTTTGTCGCAATTGGATATCCCAAAGGGCCTCAAACAAATACAAAAATTAACCGGATGCGTGGCGGCTCTAAGCCGCTTCATCTCCCGCTTGGGAGAAAAGGCACTACCCCTTTATCGCCTCCTTCGGCGCACCGAACACTTCGAGTGGACGGATGCTGCCACGACTGGACTCAATGAAATAAAAGCCATATTGGCAACAAACCCAGTCCTGGCCGCGCCAAATATTGGCGAACCAATGCTATTGTACATTGCAGCAACACACCAGGTTGTTAGCGCAGTGCTCGTCGTCGAACGAGAAACGGACGGACACAAATTCCCCCTTCAAAAGCCGGTCTACTATGTGCCCACTGTCCTCACTCCATGCAAATCACGGTACCCGCATTATCAAAAGATTGCATATGCGGTATTCATGGCATCCCGGAAGCTGCGACACTACTTTCAAGAGTGTTCGATAACAGTAGCCTCCTAAGTACCACTTAATGATATTATAAACAACCGCGATGCAACGGGCCGGATTGCAAAATGGGCCATCGAGCTCCTCCCATTCGACATAACCTATAAGCCACGGCGAGCCATTAAGTTGCAAGTTTTGGCCGATTTGTCGCAGAATGGACGGAGGCCGAACTCCCTAAAGAGTACGGCACATATTCAAACTGTGTTGGAAATATGCCCTAGAGGCAATAATAAAAGCATTATTATTATATTTCCTTGTGCATGATAATTGTCTTTATTCGTGCTATAATTGTGTTATCCGAAAATCGTAATACATGTGTGAATAACAGACAACAACATGTCCCTAGTAAGCCCCTAGTTGACTAGCTCGTTGATTAATAGATAGTCATGGTTTCCTGACTATGGGCATTGGATGTCAATGATAACGAGATCACATCATTATGAGAATGATGTGATGGACGAGACCCAATCCTAAACATAGCATAAGATCGCATAGTTCGTTTGCTAGAGTTTTCCAATGTCAAGTATCCTTTCCTTAGACCATGAGATCGTGTAACTCCCGGATACCGTAGGAGTGCTTTGGGTGTGCCAAACGTCACAACGTAACTGGGTGACTATAAAGGTATACTACGGGTATCTCCGAAAGTGTCTGTTGGGTTGACACGGATCGAGACTGGGATTTGTCACTCCGCTTGACGGAGAGGTATCACCGGGCCCACTCAGTAATGCATCATCATAATGAGCTCAATGTGATCAAAGTGTTTGATCACGGTATCATGCATTACGGTACGAGTAAAGTGACTTGCCGGTAACGAGATTGAACGAGGTATTGGGATACCGACGATCGAATCTCGGGCAAGTAAAATACCGATTGACAAAGGGAATCGTATACGGGATCAATTGAATCCTCGACATCGTGGTTCATCCGATGAGATCATCGTGGAGCATGTGGGAGCCAACATGGGTATCCAGATCCCGCTGTTGGTTATTGCCCGAGAGCCGTCTCGGTCATGTCTGCATGTCTCCCGAACCCGTAGGGTCTACACACTTAAGGTTCGGTGACGCTAGGGTTGTGAAGATATGTATATGCAGTAACCCGAATGTTGTTCGGAGTCCCGGATGAGATCCCGGACGTCGCGAGGAGTTTCGGAATGGTCCGGAGGTAAAGAATTATATATAGGAAGTGCTGTTTTGGCCATCGGGACAAGTTTCGGGGTTATCGGTATTGTACCGGGACCACCGGAGGGTCCCGGGGGGTCCACCGGGTGGGGCCACCTGCCTCGGGGGCCACATGGGCTCTAGGGGGTGCGCCTTGGCCTACATGGGCCAAGGGGAACCAGCCCCAAGAGGCCCATGCGCCTAGGGTGGGGAAACCCTAAAGGGGGGCGCCCCCTTGCTTGGGGGGCAAGCCCCCCACCCCTTGGCCGCCGCCCCCCTAGGAGATTGCATCTCCTAGGGCCGGCGCCCCCCCCTAAGGGGATATATAAAGGGGGAGGGGAGGGGGGCAGCCGCACCCTGGTCCTTGGCGCCTCCCTCTCCCTCTCCAACACCTCCTCCTCCTCCGTAGAGCTCGGCGAAGCCCTGCCGGAGTACTGCAGCTCCACCATCACCACGCCGTCGTGCTGCTGCTGGAGCCATCTTCCCCAACCTCTCCTTTGCCTTGCTGGATCAAGAAGAAGGAGACGTTACGCTGACCGTACGTGTGTTGAACGCGGAGGTGCCGTCCGTTCGGTGCTAGGATCTCCGGTGATTTGGATCACGTCGTGTACGACTACCTCATCCCCGTTCGTTGAACGCTTCCGCTCGCGATCTACAAAGTGGTATGTAGATGCAATCTCTCTCCCATGACTCGTTGCTTAGATGAACTCATAGATGGATCTTGGTGAAACCGTAGGAAAAATTTTAATTTTCTGCAACGTTCCCCAACAGTGGCATCATGAGCTAGGTCTATGCGTAGTTCTCTATTGCACGAGTAGAACACAATTTGTTGTGGGCGTAGATGTTGTCAACTTTCTTGCCGCTACTAGTCTTATCTTGCTTCAGCGGTATTGTGGGATGAAGCGGCCCGAACCAACCTTACACGTACGCTTACGTGAGACCGGTTCCACCGACTAACATGCACTAGTTGCATAAGGTGGCTGGCGGGTGTCTGTCTCTCCCACTTTAGTTGGAGCGGATTCGATGAAAAGGGTCCTTATGAAGGGTAAATAGAAGTTGACAAATCACATTGTGGCTTTTACGTAGGTAAGAAAACGTTCTTGCTAGAACCCTAATTCAGCCACGTAAAACTTGCAACAACAATTAGAGGACGTCTAACTTGTTTTTGCAGCAAGTGCTTTGTGATATGATATGGCCAAAGTTGTGATGAATGATGAATGATCTATATGTGATGTATGAGATGTTCATGCTATTGTAATAGGAATCACGACTTGCATGTCGATGAGTATGACAACTGGCAGGAGCCATAGGAGTTGTCTTTATTTTTTGTATGACCTGCGTGTCATTGAGAAACGCCATGTAATTACTTTACTTTATTTCTAAACGCGTTAGCCATAGTAGTAGAAGTAATAGTTGGCGAGCAACTTCATGGAGACACGATGATGGAGATCATGATGATGGAGATCATGGTGTCAAGCCGGTGACAAAGATGATCATGGAGCCCCAAGATGGAGATCAAAGGAGCTACGTAATATTGGCCATATCATGTCACGTTTATTATTTGATTGCATGTGATGTTTATCATGTTTTGCATCTTGTTTACTTAGAATGACGGTAGTAAATAAGATGATCCCTCATAATAATTTCAAGAAGTGTTCCCCCTAACTGTGCACCGTTGCGACAGTTCGTTGTTTCGAAGCACCACGTGATGATCGGGTGTGATAGATTCTAACATTCACATACAACGGGTGTAAGACAGATTTACACATGCAAACACTTAGGTTGACTTGACGAGCCTAGCATGTACAGACATGGCCTCGGAACACAGAAGACCGGAAGGTCGAGCATGAGTCGTATAGAAGATACGATCAACATGAAGATGTTCACCGATGTTGACTAGTCCGTCTCACGTGATGATCGGACACGGCCTAGTTGACTCGGATCATGTTATACTTAGATGACTAGAAGAGGGATGTCTATCTAAGTGGGAGTTCATTAAATAATTTGATTAAATGAACTTTATTATCATGAACTTAGTCTAAAATTTTTACAATATGTCTTGTAGATCAAATGGCCAACGTAGTCCTCAACTTCAACGCGTTCCTAGAGAAAACCAAGCTGAAAGACGATGGCAGCAACTATACGGACTGGGTCCGGAACCTGAGGATCATCCTCATAGCTGCCAAGAAAGATTATGTCCTACAAGCACCGCTGGGTGACGCACATGTTCTCCCTGCAGAACAAGACGTTATGAACGCTTGGCAGTCACGCTCCGATGATTACTCCCTCGTCCAGTGCGGCATGCTTTACAGCTTAGAGCCAGGGCTCCAAAAGCGTTTTGAGAGACATGGAGCATATGAGATGTTCGAAGAGCTGAAAATGGTTTTCCAAGCTCATGCCCGGGTCGAGAGATATGAAGTCTCCGACAAATTCTTTAGCTGTAAGATGGAGGAAAATAGCTCCGTCAGTGAACACATACTCAAGATGTCTGGGTTGCACAACCGCTTGACTCAACTGGAAGTTAATCTCCCGGATGAAGCGGTCATTGACAGAATCATCCAGTCGCTTCCACCTAGCTACAAGAGCTTTGTGATGAACTACAACATGCAGGGGATGGTAAAGACCATTCCTGAGGTATATGCTATGCTGAAATCAGCAGAGGTAGAAATCAAGAAGGAACATCAAGTGTTGATGGTGAATAAAACCACTAAGTTCAAGAAGGGCAAGGGTAAAAAGAACTTCAAGAAGGACGGCAAGGAAGTTGCCGCGCCCGGTAAGCAAGTTGCCGGGAAGAAGCCAAAGAATGGACCCAAGCCCGAGACTGAGTGTTTTTATTGCAAGGGAAGTGGTCACTGGAAGCGGAACTGCCCCAAATACTTAGCGGACAAGAAGGCCGGCAAAACAAAAGGTATATGTGATATACATGTAATTGATGTGTACCTTACTAGTACTCGTAGTAGCTCTTGGGTATTTGATACCGGTGCAGTTGCTCACATTTGTAACTCAAAGCAAGAGCTGCGGAATAAACGGAGACTGGCGAAGGACAAGGTGACGATGCGCGTCGGGAATGGTTCCAAGGTCGATGTGATCGCCGTCGGCACGCTACCTCTACATTTACCTACGGGATTAGTTTTAAACCTCAATAATTGTTATTTAGTGCCAAGTTTGAGCATGAACATTGTGTCTGGATCTCGTTTAATTCGAGATGGCTACTCATTTAAATCCGAGAATAATGGTTGTTCTATTTATATGAGAGATATGTTTTATGGTCATGCTCCGATGGTTAATGGTTTATTCTTAATGAATCTCGTACGTGATGATACACATATTCATAGTGTGAATACCAAAAGAGTTAAAGTTGATAACAATAGTCCCACATATTTGTGGCACTGCCGCCTTGGTCACTTAGGTGTCAAACGCATGAAGAAGCTCCATGCAGATGGACTTTTAGAGTCTCTTGATTATGAATCATTTGACACGTGCGAACCATGCCTCATGGGTAAAATGACCAAGACTCCGTTCTCAGGAACAATGGAGCGAGCAACCAACTTATTGGAAATCATACATACCGATGTGTGCAGTCCAATGAGTGTTGAGGCTCGCGGTGGCTATCGTTATGTTCTCACCCTCACCGATGACTTGAGTAGATATGGGTATATCTACTTAATGAAACACAAGTCTGAGACCTTTGAAAAGTTCAAAGAATTTCAGAGTGAGGTTGAAAATCAACGTGATAGAAAGATCAAGTTTCTACGATCAGATCGTGGAGAATACTTGAGTCACGAATTTGGCACACACTTAAGAAAATGTGTAATAGTTTCACAACTCACGCCGCCTGGAACACCTCAGCGTAATGGTGTGTCCAAACGTTGTAATCGCACTCTATTAGATATGGTGCGATCTATGATGTCTCTTACCGATTTACCGCTATCTTTTTGGGGCTATGCTTTAGAGACTGCCGCATTTACTTTAAATAGGGCTCCGTCAAAATCCGTTGAGACGACACCGTATGAATTATGGTTTGGGAAGAAACCTAAGCTGTCGTTTCTAAAAGTTTGGGGATGCGATGCTTATGTCAAGAAACTTCAACCTGAAAAGCTCGAACCCAAGTCGGAAAAATGCGTCTTCATAGGATACCCTAAAGAAACTATTGGGTATACCTTCTACCTCAGATCCGAAGGCAAGATCTTTGTTGCCAAGAATGGATCCTTTCTAGAGAAAGAGTTTCTCTCGAAAGAAGTAAGTGGGAGGAAAGTAGAACTTGATGAAGTGTTACCTCTTGAACCGGAAAATGGTGAAACTCAAGAAAACGTTCCTGAGGTGCCTGCACCGACTAGAGAGGAAATTAATGATGATGATCAAGATACTTCTAATCAAGCTCCTACTGAAATTCGAAGGTCCACAAGGACACGTTCCGCACCAGAGTGGTACGGCAACCCTGTCTTTGAAATCATGTTGTTAGACAACGGTGAACCTTCGAACTATGAGGAAGCAATGGCGGGCCCGGATTCCGACAAATGGCTAGAAGCCATGAAATCCGAGATAGGATCCATGTATGAAAACGAAGTATGGACTTTGACCGACTTGCCCGTTGAACGGCGAGCCATAGAAAATAAATGGATCTTTAAGAAGAAGACAGACGCGAATGGTAATGTGACCATCTATAAAGCTTGGCTTGTCGCTAAGGGTTATCGACAAGTTCAAGGAATTGACTACGATGAGACTTTCTCACCGGTAGCGAAGCTGAAGTCCGTCCGAATCATGTTAGCAATTGCCGCATTCTACGATTATGAAATATGGCAAATGGACGTCAAAACGGCATTCCTTAATGGTTTCCTTAAGGAAGAATTGTATATGATGCAGCTGGAAGGTTTTGTCGATCCTAAGAATGCTGACAAGGTGTGCAAGCTCCAACGCTCGATTTATGGGCTGGTGCAAGCATCTCCGAGTTGGAACATTCGCTTTGATGAGATGATCAAAGCGTTTGGGTTTATGCAGACTTATGGAGAAGCCTGCGTTTACAAGAAAGTGAGTGGGAGCTCTGTAGCATTTCTCATACTATATGTAGATGACATACTTTTGATGGGAAATGATATAGAACTCTTGGACAGCATTAAGGCCTACTTGAATAAAAGTTTTTCAATGAAGGACCTTGGAGAAGCTGCTTATATATTAGGCATCAAGATCTATAGAGATAGATCAAGACGCCTCATAGGTCTTTCACAAAGCACATACCTTGATAAGATATTGAAGAAGTTCAATATGGATCAATCTAAGAAGGGGTTCTTACCTGTGTTACAAGGTGTGAAATTGAGCTCAGCTCAATGTCCGACCACGGCCAAAGATATAGAAGAGATGAGTGTCATCCCCTATGCCTCAGCCATAGGGTCTATTATGTATGCCATGTTGTGTACCAGACCTGATGTAAACCTTGCCGTAAGTTTGGTAGGAAGGTACCAAAGTAATCCCGGCAAGGAACACTGGACATCGGTCAAGAATATCCTGAAGTACCTGAAAAGGACTAAGGAAATGTTTCTCATTTATGGAGGTGACGAAGAGCTCGTCATAAAGGGTTACGTCGACGCTAGCTTCGACACAGATCTGGATGACTCTAAGTCATAAACCGGATACGTGTATATTTTGAATGGTGGGGCAGTAAGCTGGTGCAGTTGCAAGCAGAGCGTCACGGCGGGATCTACATGTGAAGCGGAATACATGGCAGCCTCTGAGGCAGCACATGAAGCAATTTGGGTGAAGGAGTTCATCACCGACCTCGAAGTCATACCCAATGCGTCGGGGCCAATCAAACTCTTCTGTGACAACACTGGAGCTATTGCACTTGCCAAGGAGCCCAGGTTTCACAAGAAGACCAGGCACATCAAGCGTCGCTTCAACTCCATTCGTGAAAATGTTCAAGATGGAGACATAGAAATTTGTAAAGTGCACACGGATCTGAATGTCGCAGATCCGTTGACTAAACCTCTCCCTAAGGCAAAACATGATCAGCACCAGAACTCTATGGGTGTTCGATTCATCACAATGTAACTAGATTATTGACTCTAGTGCAAGTGGGAGACTGTTGGAAATATGCCCTAGAGGCAATAATAAAAGCATTATTATTATATTTCCTTGTTCATGATAATTTTCTTCATTCGTGCTATAATTGTGTTATCCGGAAATCGTAATACATGTGTGAATAACAGACAACAACATGTCCCTAGTAAGCCTCTAGTTGACTAGCTCGTTGATTAATAGATAGTCATGGTTTCCTGACTATGGGCATTGGATGTCAATGATAACGAGATCACATCATTAGGAGAATGATGTGATGGACGAGACCCAATCCTAAACATAGCATAAGATCGCATAGTTCGTTTGCTAGAGTTTTCCAATGTCAAGTATCCTTTCCTTAGACCATGAGATCGTGTAACTCCCGGATACCGTAGGAGTGCTTTGGGTGTGCCAAACGTCACAACGTAACTGGGTGACTATAAAGGTATACTACGGGTATCTCCGAAAGTGTCTGTTGGGTTGACACGGATCGAGACTGGGATTTGTCACTTCGCTTGACGGAGAGGTATCACCGAGCCCACTCAGTAATGCATCATCATAATGAGCTCAATGTGATCAAAGTGTTTGATCACGGGATCATGCATTACGGTACGAGTAAAGTGACTTGTCGGTAACGAGATTGAACGAGGTATTGGGATACCGACGATCGAATCTCGGGCAAGTAAAATACCGATTGACAAAGGGAATCGTATACGGGATCAATTGAATCCTCGACATCGTGGTTCATCCCATGATATCATCGTGGAGCATGTGGGAGCCAACATGGGTATCCAGATCCCGCTGTTGGTTATTGCCCGAGAGCCGTCTCGGTCATGTCTGCATGTCTCCCGAACCCGTAGGGTCTACACACTTAAGGTTCGGTGACGCTAGGGTTGTGAAGATATGTATATGCAGTAACCCGAATGTTGTTCGGAGTCCTGGATGAGATCCCGGACGTCACGAGGAGTTTCGGAATGGTCCGGAGGTAAAGAATTATATATAGGAAGTGTTGTTTTGGCCATCGGGACAAGTTTCGGGGTTATCGGTATTGTACCGGGACCACCGGAGGGTCCCGGGGGGTCCACCGGGTGGGGCCACCTGCCTCGGGGGGGCACATGGGCTCTAGGGGGTGCGCCTTGGCCTACATGGGCCAAGGGGAACCAGCCCCAAGAGGCCCATGCGCCTAGGGTGGGGAAACCCTAAAGGGGGGCGCCCCCTTGCTTGGGGGGCAAGCCCCCCACCCCTTGGCCGCCGCCCCCCCTAGGAGATTGCATCTCCTAGGGCCGGTGCCCCCCCCCTAAGGGGATATATAAAGGGGGAGGGGAGGGGGGCAGCCGCACCCTGGTCCTTGGCGCCTCCCTCTCCCTCTCCAACACCTCCTCCTCCGTAGAGCTCGGCGAAGCCCTGCCGAAGTACTGCAGCTCCACCATCACCACGCCGTCGTGCTGCTGCTGGAGCCATCTTCCCCAACCTCTCCTTTGCCTTGCTGGATCAAGAAGAAGGAGACGTTACGCTGACCGTACGTGTGTTGAACGCGGAGGTGCCGTCCGTTCGGTGCTAGGATCTCCGGTGATTTGGATCACGTCGTGTACGACTACCTCATCCCCGTTCGTTGAACGCTTACGCTCGCGATCTACAAAGTGGTATGTAGATGCAATCTCTCTCCCATGACTCGTTGCTTAGATGAACTCATAGATGGATCTTGGTGAAACCGTAGGAAAATTTTTAATTTTCTGCAACGTTCCCCAACAGATCATGCATTTCGACGGCTCCAAAATGTTGGCCGGTCTGGGGGCTGGCGTCGTTTTGACGTCCCCCACGGGAGACACAGTCCAATACGTACTCCAGATTATGTACACGGACTCCAACAATGCAGCCGAGTACGAGGCCCTTTTACATGGTCTCCGGATGGCAGTATCCATGGGCATTCAACACCTAGAGGTGCGCGGGGATTCGAACCTCGCGATATCCCAAATAAATGGAGACTTCGATGCCAAGGATCCAAAAATGGCAGCTTACCGCAACGCCGTCTTACAAATGTCAGCTCGGTTCGAGGGGCTTGAATTTCACCACATAGCCCGGGAAAACAATCAGGCGGCAGATGTCCTGGCACGTATCGGCGCAAAACGCGATGCAGTTCCCCCCCCCCCCCCAACATCTTCTTGGAAAGGCTGCTCAAGCCATCCATAGTATGGGAAGGGGAACCTGGCAATAACATCCCGGACCTAACCGCACCGCCCGGCACCGAACAATCTGACACAATCGGAGGCTCTGTCAATGAAATTACAACTTCAGCCCACGTAATAATGGCCGTCATCGCCCCGTGGACAGAACCATTCCTAGCCTACCTTACTAGGCAGGAGCTCCCAGAGGACCAAAATGAGGCACGCTGCATAGTGCGGCGATCTAAAGCCTACAAAGTCCATGAGGGAGAACTTTACAAGAAAAGCACTACCGGAGTCCTTCAAAGGTGCATCTCCGAGGAGGAAGGGCGGAACTTGCTGGCTGAAATTCATGCCGGACTCGGTGGTCATCACGCTGCAGCTCGGTCCCTCGTAAGCAAGGCTTTCCGTGCAGGCTTTTATTGGCCGACGGCCCGGGCAGACGCTCAGGACTTGGTCCAACGATGAGTCGGTTGCCAGCTTTTCGCAAACCAAAGCCACATGCCACCCACCGCCCTCCAAACTATCCCCATTACTTGGCCTTTCGCGGTCTGGGGGCTTGACATGGTTGGACCCCTTAAAGGCGAACCCACAAGAAAAAAATACTTACTGGTCACGATGGACAACTTCACCAAATGGATAGAAGTCAAGCCTGTTAAGACGGCCGAACCCGGACCGGTGATAGACTTCTTATCCGGGGTCGTACACCGTTACGGTGTCCCCTACAGCATCATCACTGATAACGGCACGAACTTTACGACCGACGAGGTAAAACTCTGGTGCAAAAACATGGGCATCAAGCTCGATTATGCATCCGTCTATCACCCACAAACTAACGGCCAGGTCGAACGTGCAAATGGTCTTATTATGAGCGGCATCAAACCTAGATTAGTGCGGTCCCTCAAGGAATCCAACATGCACTGGGTAGAGGAGCTCGACTCCGTACTCTGGGGGCTGCGGAGCACGCCGAATCGCACCACCGAATACACACCATTCTTCATGGTGTACGGTGCAGAGGCGGTTTTGCCTTGCGACATCATTCATGACTCACCTCGAGTGCGCATGTACGAAGAAAGAGAAGCCGAACTCAGTCGGCAGGACAGCTTGGATGCCTTAGAGGAGGAGCGTGACATGGCAAAAGCCTGTTCCGCATTCTATCAACAGCAAGCTCGAAGATATCAAAGCAGAGAAGTACGGGCCAAAAATTACAACGTTGGCGAACTAGTTCTACGCCTGTCGGACAAGAAAAAGGACAAACTGAAGCCCAAGTGGGAAGGTCCCTTCATAATCGACCAAGTCCTGACTGGCGGAGCGTACTGCCTGCGAGATGCGTCAGACAACCGACTCGAGCCGAACCCATGGAACGCAGACCATCTCCGAAGATTCTATGCCTAGCGCCGGACTCTGTGTTCGTCTCCTACCTCTGTCTATTTTTTATATTTTTTGTCTTACATTTCTCTCCTTAACTTAAAAACTCATAAAGAGTCGCGCTACCCGCGCTCACTATACCTGGGGGCTTCTTTAAACAGAAGCTTATTTATACGGGCTTCGCGCCCAACACATGTGTCAAACTTCCGCATGTACCTTTTCTTCACCATTATATGCATCGATATGACTTAAGTTTTGGCCAAGCTAGGTTGCCTGGCTCCTGTGCTTACCCCTACGTTCCCGATTGTTCGGCTAGGTGGTAAAGGGAGCACCTCTGCGATTTGTTACTGCCGGGTCAGCCGGATGTGTACCTCAGACTGGGTGAAGCCGAAAGCTAGCGTTCTTAAGGGAATATTCGGTCGGTGAACTAAAGATGACCTTTTTACTTATTTATGTGCCCCCAGACGTTTTTTTTGCGTTCGCAGTCCGGACATTCACTTTAGGGCATGCCTCCTAGAGAAAGGAACCCCTAACGGAACTATTCTCTCTGGAAGATGTTTCTTACTAACCATGTAATATAACATAACTAGTTGGGCACTTGTCTGATAAAGCACTAATGACCCCTACGCCTGGTCTCCACGCATACCCCAGTTCTTATATAACCGCTAGGGTATTCCGACACACTCCGGACCTTCAGGTCCCGAGGTCGAAGCGAAAAGGTCGGCAACGACAAACGATCTACAA
This sequence comes from Aegilops umbellulata, assembly GCA_032464435.1. NCBI lineage: Eukaryota > Viridiplantae > Streptophyta > Magnoliopsida > Poales > Poaceae > Aegilops > Aegilops umbellulata. The sequence continues at coordinate 224,250,453 of CP136059.1, read as the reverse complement.
TCCGGCTAGAAGGCATTACACATGTCAATTAAAATTACATAGTCACTTTGACTGATTGTATTCCTCTTCAATACCATTTAACAAGCTGTCTAATTTACAGTCCTGCTGGGAATACTTTACGGCCAATTATACTTGGTTGTATACTAAGCTTACAGGGATCTCCTTCCCATCGGGCCCCACAGGTCCGACCTCAGCCATGTGGTTTGGGTCAGCCTTTGTGTACCGCGTCTTCACCATGGCCCAGGCCTCCCTAGCGCTGTGACGGCAGGCTGATATCTTCCACAACCGGAAGCGCCGCCGCTCTCCCTTCAGCTTCTCGGCGAGCTCTCCAAGTCCCTCGGGCATGGAGAGGGATGGCCATAAGGCTTGGGCAACGCCTTGCATCGCCTGCCGAACTCGCTCGTGCAGTTGCGAGAGCTCGGGAAGAAGGTCACCCGTAGAATCGGGCATCTCCTCTGTAGGACGACATGTTAGCATACCTATAGACGTAACTCTGTTAGTCGACTTCCTCGCCGAACTCCTTTTTGAGAGTTCGTTCAAGCACTTACTGAATATGCCGCGTCGAAGCCGCCGATTCTCCTTAACGGAGTCCGACAGCTGGGCTCGAACATCTTTCAGTTCAACACCCAGCTTGGTGTTGGCATCCTGAAGATCATTCTTCTCCCGCCTCACCTTTGTCAGCACGCTCTCGCCGGCCTTTAGCCGGCGTAGGAGTTGTTGCCTGTCCGGATCTAGTCCGGCGCCATCTGCAATTTCATTTGTTAGATTTGCACATATGCCGCATTTCACACTTATCTTTTTTGAAGCATATAGTACCAGAGGGGGTCTCCTTAGGCTCCCCTGTCGCGGCCAGTGCGCCCTCAAGTTGGGCTTGGCACTCTTTTAACTCCTGAGACAACTGGGTATTCTTCCCTGAAAGAACCTGCATATTACATGATCCTTAAATCAGTTATTCTCACTGCTTCAAGTCTCGGGGGCTACTGGTATATATAACCATTAAATTTTTCTCAATCGTATGTCTTTTACATATTGCTCCGTGGCTCTGGCTAGACCATTCTGAGCGGCACGGAGATATGCATCTCCCGAATTGAAGGCATCCAACGCCTCTTGGGAGAAACAGGCGTCGCGAAGAACTGTCTGGCGACGCCTGTGGTTCATGGCACTTTCCACCTCGGAAGGGGTGGCAGACAGCCTGTCCGCGTCCTCTGTCGGAGGAGCGTCCGGTGCGTGCCTCTTGTTCGCCTCCGCCTCCGGTCCGGGCTTTGGAGCCTGGCTGGTGGAGGCACGATTGGCAACCTCTCCCGATACAGTCTGGCGAGGTCTCTTTGTCCCGAACAGAGCATGAGTGTTAATATGCCTTGAAGGAATAACACCTGGGAATAAGAGGGCGCGCTATACTTTTGCACCGGTGCCTCAGTCCGGACTTCACTTCTTTTCACCCCACGGGGCCCTGCTGCCCCTTGTTGGCCAGTCGCCGTAGGCTCAGCCTCTCGCCTTAAGAATCTTCCCTGCAAAATACGGTTGTTGTCAGGAAACTGAAAACACACAAGGACGGATTCCTTTCGAGGTGCTGGGACTCCGGTCTCAGTTACCTGGGAGGTCGGGAGTAGCCCCGGGTAATCGGCCGTAATGGCCACCAAGGCATTGTCCCTCCTCAACTGATAAAACACCCCGTCAATCAACTCCACCGAAATGTCCGGATCCTCTTCGGAGGCCGGATCGAGGGACCGTTCAGGATCCTCGGGCTGTGGAGGACGGCTGTTTATATCCTTCACTTCCTGACGCAGTTCCTGCGCAGGAGTCGTTAAGACTATATATATTTAATCATGGGAGTATAAAACGGATGGGCAAGCAAGATTGTCCGCTTACCCAGCTTGGAGGGTTGTACATAGTAAATCCACCCTGTGGGTTGACGCGGAGGAATTCCTCCTCTTCTCCCTTGTACAAAGAGGACAAGATCTTTAATAGAGCGGCAGCTGAGTCCGGCCCCTTACGACCATAACGAGTGGCGTCATCCTCCCCGTTAAAATCCCACATGGGGTGGCTTCTATATTGAGGCGGCTGCACCCCCCGCATGATGCATGCGCCATGACTCCGACCATGGTTAGTCCGGAATGAGCTAGCAGTCTTATCCGGCCCATCAGGTAAAGGACGTCCCTGTCACTTTCTTTCTGAGAGCTCCGTGGACGCTAGCTTAGGCGCTTCTTCAGGGGAGCACTGTTGAACTCAGGGAGGCCGATCCGAACAGGATCCGGCAGCGGGACATCCTCTACATAAAACCATTCCGAAGGCCAGTCCTCGGACGCCTTCTTTGGGGTTCCGGATAAATATCCGGTCCCGGCGATGCGCCATACTTCGGCTCCGCCCACTTGATATATTGACCCCCTCTAAGAGCGGGGCACCAGGCAGAATAGCCTCTTCCACAGCGCGAAGTGAGCCGCAACCCCTAAGAATAACTCGCAAAGGGCAACAAAGCCCGCGATATGCAAGATAGAGGCAGGCGTGAGGTTGTGCAGCTGGAGGCCATAGAACTCCAGAAGCCCCCGGAGAAATGGATGAATTGGAAATCCGAGTCCCCTTATTAGATATGGGACAAGGCATACTATCGGATTTCGGGTTCCGGTAGACCCTTGAGGTTCGAACACTGGGGTGCGCGCGGAGATTTTGCCTTCTACCTACCTGCACCCCACCGCCTCGCTAAGATCTAAGCTATGGAAAGAACAGCACAAGAGACACAGGGTTTATACTAGTTCGGGCCACCATTGTAGTGTAATACCCTACTCTAGTTTGTGGTGTGGTGGATTGCCTCTTGGGCTGATGATGATGAGCAATACAAGGAAGAACAGCCTCGCGAGGGTCTGTTCTTGGCTGGGGCGATGAACTGCTAGGAGGAGTTCAGTCACCCTTCTCTCTCTCTCTCTCTCTGTGTGCGATGCTACTCGATCTGATCCCAGCTTGTTTCTGGATTGGCCAATTCCTGATTGCGATTGTCATTGCCTCTACCCTAGGGGTGGCTAGTCCTATTTATAGGCAAAGGCCCTGGGCCTCTTCCCAAATATTGAGCGGGAAGGGCGCCAACAATTGGCCATTTTGAAGGGGAACATCTGGTACAATTATCCTGACTAAAGTTGGTCCTCGCCTGCCAAAGGCTCTGGTGGTGACGCTGGCTTGGGCTCCACAATGACTTCCTCCCTGCCGTTGGGCTGGTCTTAGTCTCGTTGCACCGAAACGGGTGCCTTCGCTTGATGCTCTCGCCTGCGCTTGCTCCCTTTGCACCAAAGAGGAAAGGAGGACACTGCGCGGGCTGGCGCCCGCCTGGCGCCCTTGGTCGTCATGGCTTGCGTCACGGGCACCTCGTGAGGTACCCCGCCTTGATCTCTCCGCCTCCTCGCGAGTCAGCCTGATGAGGCCGTGCCTGAGGAAGCTCCGTGTCGTCCGCCCCGCGAGGCTTGGCCCCTCGCGAGGGTCTTGGGTCTGTGTTGATGAAGATGGGCCGTGCTGGGGCCCATTTTGAGCCACGCCGTAGGCCGCAGGCAGGCAAGTCTGGGGACCCCCGTTCCCAGAACGCCGACAGTAGCCCCCGGGCCCAAGGCGCGCCCGAACTTGGCCGTGCAGGGAGGCGAAAGGGCAAGGGCGAAGCGCCGCGGGCCCTAACAGCCTGCGGCCTTGGGCGCCGCGTGGCGGTTGATTGGACATGAGCGCCTCAGCAACCGCGCGAGTTGATAAAGGAGCGGCATCTGCCTAGGCTTTGCTTTTTTTGCTTTCTCTGGTTGCTGCTCAGATCCCCTTTCTTGCGCCTCTCCTCCTTCTTTCAAAATTTCCAGATCTACTTCGACCGCGTGACCTAGGAAGCCATGGCGCCTCATCAGTCCCCGGCCGGAGCTTGGTACTCGTCTACCCTGGACTCGCCAGATGTGTCGGAGGCGAGCCTCGCCCGGTTGCGCCGGATGGCGGCAGCGCAGAGCATCGACGGGGCGAAGGTGTTCAAGGCCGGCTCCGCCACCCCTGAGGGCCAAGGGAGCACATTCTATCCGCTCTTTGTAAGCGCCATTGCTGCTGGCCTGGTGCCTCCCTTCTCCAAGTTCTTCTTCTCTGTCCTCCGCCATTATAAGCTACAGACTCTGCATCTCCACCCCAACTCCGTCCTTCTCCTGGCAATCTTCGCCTATTACTGCGAGGCTCACGTAGGGGTGCAGCCCTCAATGGCCTTGCCGCACAACTACTTCTACCTCCGGACCTCCCGCGGTCCTGCTTCCGCGTGCGTGAGCTTCGTCGCGTACGGTGGCGCCATTGCCATTTCGAACCCCAGGAGAAGGATTGAGGGCTTCAGGAGCAAGTGGGTCTTGGCAGATGCTGGGCGCATCCACCCTCGGCTGATCTTGCCCACGGAGCAACCCACGAGCTCCAGCGATTGGGGTCGAGCAGAGCTCGCGGACCCCGCGCGAAGCTGGTGTTGGAGAAGATGGACGCGGATCTGAGGCCGGCCAACATGGCGGCGGCGAAGCTGACTGGCGCGTCGCTGCTGAGGGAATTCCTGGAGCACCAGCTGGCTCCGCTTCGGCAGTACTCACTTCCGATGTGGAGGCCCCATCCGAGCCCCGCGGCCTTGGCCGATGAAGATCTGGCTGCGGTCCTCCAATCTCTGGTCGGGGGCGATGTGGCGAGGTTGGAGGGCGCTCCTACGCCCTTGTTCCTCTGCGACGACTGGGAGCAGGTAGTGGAGTCCATGCCCGTCTTCAACGGGGACGGGCCCGTGCCCACAGAAGCTCTCGAGGAACCGGTGGACGTGTGCTCCGACTACTCCAGCGAAGAGGAGGAAGGAGGGGAGCGAGAAAAAGGGGCTGATTCCGAGGCAACTGACGGAGAGTCGAGGGCTCCCCTCCCCCGGCACAGGCCCCGCGCTCTCCGCCTCTCTCCGAGCGATGACGACGAGGATGATGACGAGCAGGGCGGCGGGAGCTTGCCCCTGATCCCGAAGAAGGACAGGACCGGGCTGATCTCCCGCGGGTCTGCCCCGGCCCCGAGGCGGACCGCAGACGCGCCTTCCGCTCCCGAGCTTCCCGAGGCTGACCCTTCCAGCCGGCTTTCGGGCTTCAAATTTGGCCGGAGGCTGCTTGAGCTCACTGGCGACGACCCGTAATCGGTTGATTCTTGTCTTTATTTCTTGTTCTGCTGCTGAGGCTTGACGCACGCATCTCTTGAATAGGCCGGCGCCTGCAGCAAAGAAGCCGAAGGGAGCTCCTGAGGTTCCATCCGGGGCAGCGCCTCTGCCCGCGAAGGAAGGTGACCGCGACGCATGGGCCTCTCCTGCCCGGTCGTCCTCGCGAGGCCTGGCTGAGCCGGTTGGGGCGAGCTCAGCCCCCATGGCCCAAGCGACTCCCGAGGTGCCTTTGCCTGCTGCCGCCACCACAGCTGTGGGGGCGCAGCAGGCTCCGCCTCAGGATGCTGTGGTCGTGCTGCCGCCTTCTCCTCCTACTCCACCGACTGCTGTCTCTCCTACTCCTCCTACCGTTCTAGATCGTGCTGCTGCTGAGTTGGACCGGCTACAGCAGGATCTTCTTGGCGTCGACCCTCGCTTGGTGGCCGGGCGCTTGGAGCTGGCTTTAGGATGGATTCGCTCCGACGCTTCGATTCGGGCGGCGCTGGTCCAGGCCTCGACGGCTTGCGATGAGGAGAGGCAGGCCATCCTTGAGGCGAAGGCTGCTCGTGATGCAGCCCTGGGGGAGGTGGTCGTCGTCCGTGGTCGCTGCAAGGTGCTGGAGGACGAGCAGCAAGGCCTGCGGGACCAGCTTGCGAAAGAGGCCCGCCTTCGCCAAGAGCAGGAGGAAGGCGTGAAGGCTCGCGAGGCGGCAGTCAAGGACCAGGAGGCCAAGCTCAGGAAGCGCCGTGACCGCCTAGGCGCGCTGGAGCAGGAGTTGGGGGCGAGGAAGGTCGAGCTGGACGACAAGGCCCAGGTTCTTGCCGAGGACCGCGTGGCCTTCGCGGAGATGGAGGCAAAGGCTCGCTCCTCGTTGAGGACGCTTTACGACAGCGGCCTGGAGAGCCCGCTGGCTGGCGCCAAGGACGGCCCCGCCAAGCTGCTTCCCTTCTTGGTTCGCGCTCTTGAAGATGTCGCCCTTGGCCTTGGCCCAACGGCCAAGGCCGAGGTGCGTGTCCTGTCTTCTGCAGCGCTGACGCGGGTCCTCACTCACATCTACCTTCGCGATCCCAGCGTCGACCTCGACAGCCTGCTGGAGCCAGCAAGCAGCGAGCGTGCCGCTGTCGCTGCCGAGGCCGTGAAGGGTCGTGCGGAGGCTCTCCTGGGGAAGTTCCGGGACTTTAGCACCAAGCCGAAGCGAGGCGCTGCCGACCCTGCTGCTCCATGAGGCGAACTCACTCCGCGCTGCTCCACCGCCGTCAAATGATTCCGCTGTGGCCCCTGTCCTGCCTTCAATTCCTGCACATGTATCATGCCTCGGGGAGGCGTTTAAACTTGAGTTTGGCATTGAGATAACAGTGTGGACTGTAATATTTGCTTTTGAATTCCTTGAAATTTACGCTTTTCCTTCCTACTTGCTTATGTTCTACACCGGCAGAGCCCGGCCCCGCGCATACCTCAGCCACCGTTAGCCCCGACCGGAAACCAGGACGGGACCAAGGAGTGAGGGGCTACGTGACAAGTTAGGCTCCTGAGTCGCGATGCTCAGGAGTCCCCCTTGGCGCACGAACAGCAAGTAGGGAGGTGAGATGTGGGTGGATCTACTGTTCTACGTTTGCAGAGCCCGGCCCCGCGCATACCTCAACCGCCGTTAGCCTTTCGGAACTAAGGAGTGAGGGGCTACGTGACCAGTTAGGATCCTGAGTCGCGATGCTCAGGAGTCCCCCTTGACGCTCAAACGGCCTTCGTACCTTGGCTCCGTTCGGGGAGAGACGCGCGACGAACCAGGCCCGGGGGGGCCTGGCTGGGTGGCGTGAGTCTGGGCGTGACCCAGGCGCAGCCCCCGTGTCCAGCCCCCTCGCGCGGCACTCCCGAGGGGAGGCGTTACGATGAGGCTAGACACTAAGCTCTGGGCTCCCTGAGGTTGATGCGGCCCGGGGGCCACCCTCAGTTGTTTATCACCAGCGCGGAGCATAGCGCTTCCGTATGTGTACGGGCATAGCCGCTCCTCGGCATCAGCCAGCACGGAGCATGGTGCTTCCACTGGTACGTGGGAGGGGGCTCCCCTCCGGGAGGAGCCCCCGGGGCGTGTACAGCCCCGCCCTGACACGTTGCTGGCACGGTAGGGCCTGGCGAGGTGTATCTGGGCACCCGTGAGCCAGCGCGGGACTCACGGGGCCCTACCTCTAGGCGGGTTGCGCCTGGCACTGGGCCTTATCTTATGATGTGTTCCTGCAAATTTGGTTAGATGCCGGCACTCTACGTCCTCGGGTCCCGGCCCTCGAGCTGGTCTGAGCCGTTGCTGGTATGCCAGGTCGCGATGCCGTGGACAAGGCCAGAGGGTGAGGGCTGGAGAGCCAGTAAGAGCCCTGAGTCGCGATGCTCAGGTACCCCCCCCCCCTCCTTTAACGTGCAAGTGGTCGACATGGAGAAGAAGAGGTGCCATGGACCGGCATCAAATAATCAAGCATGGTGGGTCGAACGCATAGCCGGAAATAAACGCAAAAGGGATACATGCCGCTGGGTCTGGCCCGAGCGACTTGGGGATGATGCAGCCCGAGGGGCGCCCCCAACAAAGTAAGCTAACAACATGAAATAAAAGGGATACATACCGCAGGGACGGACCCACGCGGCCTAGGAATAATGCAGCCCTGGGGGGCGCTCCCAGCTGGAAATGAAACTTGAAAGATGTCACCTGATGAGGTTGAGGACGAATGAGTGTTGGTGTAGCAGACTCGGTGGGCTGCGGAAGCCGATCCTCACGAGCCCCTACGACCAGGGGCCTCGGGAGGCTCCGGAGGCGCTGGTGGCTCCTCGCGGACCATCTCCATCTCCGCCAAGGCTGCGGAACGCCTGGCCTCTTGAGCCTCCGTGATGCCCCTCATGAGGCGCTGGTACGTGGCAGCCGCGTTCGGCAAGCCGTAAGGCATGCGAATGTAGCTGTGGGGTGGACCTTCGCAGCGCCCCACTCGCGAGGGCCAGAGGCGCTCCCGAGAGGCGACTCGATTGAGCCCTGGTATGTCGATGCAGACGCGCAGCCCACCATCCTCGCCTGGATGGGGAGCCACAGCTGGTAGGCGGCGGCCGCCTCTCACGACTCTTGACTCCTGTAGCTCCTAAATGGCCTTCCTGACGAACTCCTGAGGGTCTGGCCCTCCTTGCCTTACTCCTTCTTGAGGGAAACGTGCTTCAAAACACGCCTCCATGTAGTGCCCAAGTGCCTCCCTCGTGACCTTAGCCAGGTCGGTGGCCCTCCAGGGGAGAGCCCCCGAGCCCTGCCTGAGGAGGGCACCGGGCGCGCTTTCCTATGCGATGGAAGGAGGTTCCCCCTGGGCAGGCGCGGGCCCTGAGGGGCCGAGTCGGACGATTTCTTCTTCTTCTTGGGGGTGGTCTCGGGAAGCCTCCTGCTTCCGCGATCCGGGTCTTCCAGTGATGCGGCCTGAAAGGCTCGTTCCAGGGAACACACCGCGTCCTTCTCTTCACAGGGCACCGTGATGACTCCGCCACTTCCTGGCATCTTGAGGACGTTGTAGCCGTGGTGAGTTACGGCCATGAACTTGGCCAGCGCTGGGTACCTAAGGATGGCGTTGTACGGCAGGCGAATGTGTGCGACGTCGAAGTCGATGAGCTCGGTGCGGTAGTTGTCGCGTGCCCCGAAGGTGACAGGGAGGCGGACCTGCCCAATCGGGATCGTGGAGCCGTCGGTGACTCCGGAGAAAGGCTTGGTTGGCTGAAACTGGTTGTAGGGCACTTGGAGATTGTTGAATGTTTCCATAGACAGGACATTGAGCCCTGCCCCGCCATCGATGAGGGTCCTGGTGACCAGCACGTTGCTGATGATTGGGGAACAAAGCATCGGGAGAACTCCGGCTGTGGCCGCACACTTGAGCCGATCCGCTGAGCTGAACGTGATGGCGCATGCCGACCACCTGAGAGGGCGCATGGCTTCGAGCTTGGGGAGGACTGCATTTACTTCACGGGCGAATTGCTTGAAGATGCGCTGAGAGGCTGGGGCTTGAGCCCCGCCCAGGATGCAGGCGATCGCGCGCGGCTCCTGGAAGTCCCCAGCCCCCTCGTCCTGATGGCGGTCCTCGTTTCTCCTTGGCTGCGACGGCAGCGGAGGGAGGCCTGCGTTGCCTTGCGGGCAATCCTCACGAGGCTGATCCCTCCAGTCTCCCTCGCGAGGAGGGTCTTGCCAGCGGTCCTCGCGAGGTCGACCGCGCCACCCTTGGCGCGGGCCACGGTCTTCCCAGCGTCCTGCGTTCCTTCCTCCTCGACCGTAGCCCCAGCCACCGCGGTCGGGACGATGGCCGATCCTTCCTTCTCGCACGGCTCGTAGCTCTTGACATTCGTTGGTATTGTGGGTGTGGAGGTCGTGGTACACACAGTACCGACTGCCCTTGGGAGACTCGGGCTGATCTCTGCCCCGCTTGGTGTCTGGTTCTGCCGCGAGCACGGCAGCCCCCTTGCACTTCACATCCTTGGCCTTGAGCTTCTTCTCTTCTGGGTCGGCGGCAGGCAGCTCGAGGAGGGAGAGACGCCCTTCCTCAGCCCTGGCGCACTTGGTCGCCAAGTTGAACAGCTCCAAGGAAGTGCACAGGTCCTCATACATCGCTAGCTCCTCCTTCATCTTGACGTCGCGCACGCCGTCGGAGAAGGCTGAGATGATGGCCTCCTCGGTCACCTTGGGAATCTTGAGGCGTGCGTTGTTGAAGCGCTGGATGTACTTCTACAGGGTCTCTCCGGGTTGTTGCTTGATGCGGCGCGTGTCGCTCACGGCGGGTGGCCGGTCGCGAGTACCTTGGAAGTTGGCGATGAAGCAGGTGCGCATCTCGTCCCAGGAGGAGATCGTGCCTGGAGCCAGGTTCAGGAGCCAGGTGCGGGCCCTGTCCTTGAGCGCCATGGGAAACCAGTTCGTCATGACCTTCTCTTCTCCGTTGGCAGCTTCGATGCCCAGCTCATAGAGCTGGAGGAACTCCGCAGGGTCGGCCGTGCCGTCATAACGAGGAGGCAGGACTAGCTTGAACTTGTCGGGCCACGTGACGCTGCATAGCTCGATGGTGAAGGCACGACAGCCTGCTGTGGCCACGGGAGGCCTTGGGTGACGGAGAGCTTGGTCTTGCAGGTCCCCATGCGCTGCAGCAGGGAGCAGCGTGGGGTCTTGACATGCGGGAGCAGGAGCATGGTCGCGACGTGCTGGAGCAGGGAGCGCCCGGGCAGCTTCTTGTGGGTGAGGGACTTCTTGGCAGCTCTGCTCTTGCCGCGCTCGCACCTGACGGAGCAGGTTCCGCCCAGGGGCCACGCGCCTTGGAGGGCGCCTTTTTGAGGAGGAGGCGGCTGGGGCACCCCCGAAGCTTCGTCGCCCGCGCAGGGCGGGGTGCGGTGCAGCGGGAAGGACGGCGCAGGAGAGCCCCCTGAGGCGCGGACGAGCTCGGCGACGCGGTCGAGCCATTCTTCGTAGACGTCTCGACGGGACAGTAGTGTAGGAGCTCGTTTGCCGCGATGAGCGCAGCTCGAGCCTCCATGGGTGCGTGGAGCGCGCGGGACGAAGAACTAGCTGGGGTGAGCGAGGGAGTAGCGGTGCAGCCGTCTTGCCGCATGGACGGATGCTGAGACGACGCTTGCTGCTCGTTTCCCGCCGGGCCGGTGGCGGCGTTGACGGCAGGTGACGAGGAACGGCGAGGACGCCCGCCGACAAGAGCCGTCTGGGCGACGCGGGAATCGAGAGCGGCTCGGCGCTCGGCGCGGGCCCGACGAGCATCAGACATGGACGCGATGGTCGGAGGAGAACGGGGCGGTGGAAGACGAATTCCGGCGCACCCCTACCTGGCGCGCCAAATGTCGGATTTCGGGTTCCGGCAGACCCTTGAGGTTCGAACACTAGGGTGCGCGCGGAGATTTCGCCTTCTACCTACTTGCACCCCACCGCCTCGCTAAGATCTAAGCTATGGAAAGAACAGCACAAGAGACACAGGGTTTATACTAGTTCGGGCCACCATTGTAGTGTAATACCCTACTCTAGTTTGTGGTGTGGTGGATTGCCTCTTGGGCTGATGATGATGAGCAATACAAGGAAGAACAGCCTCGCGAGGGTCTGTTCTTGGCTGGGGCGATGAACTGCTAGGAGGAGTTCAGTCACCCTTCTCTCTCTCTCTCTCTCTCTCTCTCTCTCTCTCTCTCTCTCTCTCTGTGCGATGCTACTCGATCCGATCCCAGCTTGTTTCTGGATTGGCCGATTCCTGATTGCGATTCTCATTGCCTCTACCCTGGGGGTGGCTAGTCCTATTTATAGGCAAAGGTCCTGGGCCTCTTCCCAAATATTGAGCGGGAAGGGCGCCAACAATTGGCCATTTTGAAGGGGAACATCTGGTACACTTATCCGGACTAAAGTTGGTCCTCGCCTGCCAAAGGCTCTAGTGGTGACGCTGGCTTGGGCTCCACAATGACTTCCTCCCTGCCGTTGGGCTGGTCTTGGTCTCCTTGCACCGAAACAGGTGCCTTTGCTTGATGCTCTCGCCTGCGCTTGCTCCCTTTGCACCAAAGAGGAAAGGAGGACACTGCGCGGGCTGGCGCCCGCCTGGCGCCCTTGGTCGTCATGGCTTGCGTCACGGGCACCTCGTGAGGTATCCCGCCTTGATCTCTCCGCCTCCTCGCGAGCCAGCCTGATGAGGCCGTGCCTGAGGAAGCTCTGTGTCGTCCGCCCCGCGAGGCTTGGCCCCTTGCGAGGGTCTTGGGTCTGTGTTGATGAAGATGGGCCGTGCTGGGGCCCCCTTTGAGCCACGCCGCAGGCCGCAGGCAGGCAAGTCTGGGGACCCCCGTTCCCAAAACGCCGACACATACCCGCTCTCCTTTAGAGAGAGTAGGGGCGCTCTCCGCCTACTCTCCGCCATTATAGGTGGCGAGTCCGGCTTGAACCAGGACCATGTAGGCCGGAGGGAGGAATCCCTTGGTCTGAAGCGATACTAACTCGCTATGCAGGATGGAGCACCTCTCCCAGTCTCCGGGCTTAGGGCTGGAAGGGCGAGAGGAGGAGCTGCGACGGCTGGTCATGGTGGAATGGACCTTTATCGGATGCGCTCTGATGAACACTCGTGGAAGGGAGAAGGTGTGGTTTGGATCTAAATCCCCATTCCTTTAAATAGGCAGCTCATTTACGCGGCTAGGGGTGTAAATGTAAAAACACCTAGACTTTTCGTATTCGTTTGACACGTGAAAGATGGCCATTATTGGGCATAGAAGCCAAGGAGCGCTACATTATGAAAACTGGACATTATTCAACAGGTACACGGAATTTTGAGAAGAACCCGCCTTGCAATGCCGAAGACAATCTGCGCGCCGGACTTGTCGTCATTGAAGCTTGGTTCGGGGGCTACTGAGGGAGTCCTGGATTAGGGGGTGTCCAGATAGCCGGACTATACCTTCAGCCGGACTCCTGGACTATGAAGATACAAGATTGAAGACTTCGTCCCGTGTCCGGATGGGACTTTCCTTGGCGTGGAAGGCAAGCTAGGCGATGCGGATATTCAGATCTCCTACCATTGTAACCGACTTTGTGTAACCCTAACCCTCTCCGGTGTCTATATAAACCGGAGGGTTTTAGTCCGTAGGACAACTCCAACATACAACAATCATACCATAGGCTAGCTTCTAGGGTTTAGCCTCCTTGATCTCGTGGTAGATCTACTCTTGTACTACCCATATCATCAATATTAATCAAGCAGGACATAGGGTTTTACCTCCATCGAGAGGGCCCGAACCTGGGTAAAACATTGTGCTCCCTGTCTCCTGTTACCATCCGCCTAGACGCACAGTTCGGGACCTCCTACCCGAGATCCGCCGGTTTTGACACCGACAAAATCCCAACGCGGCTCACAAGTAGCAAGCACCGCCATGGATGCCTCTCCACCCGCCATGGACGACATCGACGCCTAGGAGTAGAAGAGAAGGAAGGAGGCATGAGGAAGCAGTTCATCAGAGCGATGACGCTCAACGACCGGCAGCGCTCCGGTGGGTGTGGCTGTCGGTCCTCCCATGTGTGGCGGCGGATCGAGGCGTTGGCCTCCCGACCTGATCCCTTGCGTGCATGGTTGGTTGGTTGGTCGTTAGCTTGCGTGCATGGGGAAGCAATTCATCAGAGCGATGACGCTCAACGACCGATAGGGCTCCGGTGGGTGTGGTTGTCGGTCCTCCCGTGTGTGGCGGCGGATCCAGGCGTTGCCCTCCCGACCTGATCCCTTGCGTGCATGGTTGGTTGGTTGGTCGTTAGCTTGTGGCTCCCGAAGCGCAGGAGCCCCTCTAAGATTGGATCTCCCTCCTCTATTTCTCTTTGTTTTCACGACTGTTGAGCACCGTTTCTTTGATAGTCGGAGATCCATAATTCCGATCGATTTGAAATTTTTACATGATCCCCCCCCCAATAAATTAGTTTTCTTGCGCCTGAAATATAGCCTCTACCAACCTACGGTCTCTCCATAGGGACGCATGGCCTGGGTGGGCCCTAGGTTGCGCCCCTGTCCTTGTGGGGAGTACGAGCACCGCCTTGCATTGATTCTTCCGCCAAAAAAATAGATATATTCCAGAAAAAGTCCACAAAAAATTCAGGTCATTCCGACTCTGTGAATTTTTTACATACTTTCAAAAGCACTAGAAAACAAGAGCTAGCTTTTAGCACTGGATTAATATGTTAGTCCAAATAAACATAATATAAAATAGTGCCAAAAATATGTAAAAGTGGTATGATAATAGAATGAAACAATAAAAAAATATGGTTACATCGGAGACGTATCAGGCGAGCTCTCCGGTGGGCATTGACGTGGACGGGCCAATGGAAGAGATAACCGGCGACGAGCTGGTGCCATCGCCCTCTCCAGTCCATGCCGGCATCACTATGGGTAAGGCGCGGGAGCACTTCACTGACATGGTGGTGCAAGAGAGGGAGGCGGTGTTCTGACAGGCGCATGTCGACCAGAGGTACAACCTCTGGCTACTCGATGAGCACCGGCTTGCGGAGGAGTAAATCACCGGCAATCAAGTGAACAACAAACACCAACACGGGCATGGTGGCGGGCATGATCGGATGAACAGAATAAACTGTTCTATCCTACCGCACCGCCCACTATACCTGCCATGGGCGATGGTGAATCTGTGTCCTGCGGGCAGAGAAAGAAGCTATGTTCACGGAGATCGACACGGCGAAGGAGGAATTTGACGACGGCACCGATGACGTTGCCAGCTTCGCGTCGACCTCCCCACCGCCAGGACGACAAGGCCGACACGTCCACGACCGTCCCTGATAGCAAGGAATAGTAGAAAAGGAGGCCACCGCCGCTTGGGTCCCAGGAAGGCCACCGCCACCGTCTTACCGGGATTCAGCCGGCGAGCTTGCCCGCTTCATGGGGGCAAATGCCATTATTCTTCCCTCCCACCAAAGCTTCACTTTTCTAGAAGAAGAGGGCCTGATAACCCACAAGTATAGGGGATCGCAACAGTTTTCAATAAGTAAGAGTGTCGAACCCAACGAGGAGCCAAAGGTAGAACAAATATTCCCTCAAGTTCTATCGACCACCGATACAACTCTACGCACGCTTGACGTTCGCTTTACCTAGAACAAGTATGAAACTAGAAGTACTTTTTAGGTGTTTTCGGATAGGTTTGCAAGATAATAAAGAGCACGTAAATAAAAAGCTAGGGGTTGTTGTAAGTAAAGAAGCAATAAAGTAAATATGGCGAGTGTGGTAAAGTGGTGGTAGGAGTTGCGAGATTGTCCCTTAAGCAATTGACTACTTTACTAGACCGATAGCAAGTTTTATGTGGGAGAGGCCACTGCTAGCATATCATCCCTGACTTGGAATTCTATGCACTTATGATTGGAACTATTAGCAAGCATCTGCAACTACTAACGTTCATTAAGGTAAAACCCAACCATAGCATTAACATATATTGGTCCCCCTTCAATCCCGTATGCATCAATTTCTATGCTAGGTTGAAGCTTCTGTCACTCTTGCCCTCCAATACATAGTCCTATCAACATACAACCCTATGGTGTGATCCACGGGCGCGCTCATATGATGGGCACCAGAGGACAGGAGCATAACCACAAGCAAATTAAATCAATCATAGCAATTCATCAACCACCGATAGGACAACGAAAATTTACTCAGACATCATAGGATGGCAACACCTCATTGGATAATAATATGAAGCATAAAGCACCATGTTCAAGAAGAGGGTACAACGGGTTGAGGGAGAGTGGACCGCTGTAGATAGAGGGGGGAAGGTGATGGATATGTTGGTGAAGATGGCAGAGGTGTTGGTGAAGATCGCGGTGATGATGATGGTGGCCACGGCAGCGTTCCGGCGCCACCGGAAGAGAATGGGAGAGGGGCCCCTTCTTCTTCTTCTTCCTTGACCTCCTCCCTAGATGGGAGAAGGGTTTCCCCTCTGGTCCTTGGCCTCCATGGCATGGGAGGGGCGAGAGCCCCTCCGAGATTGGATCTGTCTCTTTGTCTCTCTCTGTTTCTGCGTTCTGGTATTCTGCCCTTTCACCGTTTCGTGTATATGTAGAGAGAGAGAGAGATCCGTAACTCCGATTGGACTGAAACCTTCGCCGAGATTTTTTTCTGAAAATTAGCTTTCTTGCGGCCGAAGAAGAGTAGCAACCGCCTTACGGGTGGCCCACGAGGGGGGCAGGCGCGCCCAGGGGGTAGGCGCGCCCCTGCCTCGTGCCCCCCTCGGGCACCGTCTCGCGTTGATTCTTCTTCCCATATTCTCCAAATATTCCAAAAATATTCTTCGTCCGTTTTTATCCCGTTTGGACTCCGTTTGATATGGGTTTTCTACGAAACATAAAACATGCAACAAATAGGAACTGACACTGGGCACTGGATCAATATGTTAGTCCCAAAAATAGTATAAAAAGTTGCCAAAAAGTATATGAAAGTTGTATAATATTGGCATGGAACAATCAAAAATTATAGATATGATGGAGACGTATCAGCATCCCCAAGCTTAATTCCTACTCGTCCTCGAGTATGTAAATGATAAAAAAGATAATTTTTGATGTGGAATGCTACCTAGCATAATCTTGATCATGTATCTAATCATGGCATGAATATTAAGACACGAGTGATTCAAAGCAATAGTCTATCATTTGACATAAAAACAATAATACTTCAAGCCTACTAATAAAGCAATCATGTCTTTTCAAAATAACATAGCCAAAGAAAGCTCATCCCTACAAAATCATATGGTCTGGCTATGCTCCATCTTCACCACACAAAATATTCACCTCATGCACAACCCCGATGACAAGCCAAGCAATTGTTTCATACTTTTGACGTTCTCAAACCTTTTCAACTTTGACGCAATACATGAGCGTGAGCCATGGATATAGCACTATAGGTGGAATGGAATATGATGGTGGAGGTTGTGTGAAGAAGACAAAAAGGAGAAAGTCTCACATCGACGCGGCTAATCAACGGGCTATGGGGATGCCCATCAATTGATGTCAATGCAAGGAGTAGGGATTGCCATGCAACGCATGCACTGAGAGCTATAAGTGTATGAAGGCTCAAACTGGAAACTAAGTGGGTGTGCATCCAAATTGCTTGCTCATGAAGACCTCGGGCATTCGAGGAAGCCCATCATCGAAATATACAAGCCAAGTTCTATAATGGAAATTCCCACTAGTATATGAAAGTGATAACTCAAGAGACTCTCTATATGAAGAACATGGTGCTACTCTGAAGCACAAGTGTGGTAGAAGGATAGTAACATTGCCCCTTCTCTCTTTTTCTATCTTTTTTTTGTGGGCTTCTTTGGCCTCTTTTTTTTGGGGGGGGGGGGCTTCTTTGGCCTCTTTTATTTTTTTGATAAAGTCCGGAGTCTCATCCCGACTTGTGGGGGAATCATAGTCTCCATCATCCTTTCCTCACTGGGGCAATGCTCTAATAATGATGATCATCACACTGATTTACTTACAACTCGATATCTAGAACAAAGATATGACTCTATATGAATGCCTCTAGCAGTGTACCAGGATGTGCAATTATCTAGCATAGCAAAGATATCAAAAAACAGACAAGCCATGAAAATATCATGCTAGCTATCTTACGATCATGCAAAGCAATATGACAATGATGCTCAAGTCATGTATATGATGATGATGAAAGTTGCATGGCAATATATCTCGGAATGGCTATGGAAATGCCATTATAGGTAGGTATGGTGGTTGTTTTGAGGAAGATATAACGAGGCTTATGTGTGACAGAGTGTATCATATCACGGGGTTTGGATGCACTGGCGAAGTTTGCACCAACTCTCGAGGTGAGAAAGGGCAATGCACGGTACCGAAGAGGCTAGCAATGATGGAAGGGTGAGAGTGCGTATAATCCATGGACTCAACATTAGTCATAAAGAACTCACATACTTATTGCAAAAGTCTATAAGCTATCGAAACAAAGTACTATGTGCATGCTCCTAGGGGGATAGATTGGTAGGAAAAGACCATCGCTCGTCCCCGACCACCACTCATAAGGAAGACAATCAATAAACAAATCATGCTCCGACTTCATTACATAATGGTTCACAATACGTGCATGCTACGGGAATCACAAACCTCAACACAAGTATTTCTATAATCCACAACTAACCACTAGCATGACTCTAATATCACCATCTTTATATCGCAAAACTATTGCAAGGAATCAAACATATCATATTCAGTGATCTACAAGTTTTATGTAGAATTTTATGACTAACCATGTGAATGACCAATTCCTGTCATCTCTCTAAACAGATATAAGTGAAGCAAGAGAGTTTAATTCTTTCTACAAAAGATATGCCCATGATCTAACAAATATAAGTGAAGCAAAAGAGCATTCTACAAATGGCGGTTTTCTATGTAAAGAGAAATAGGCAATCCAAACTTCAAATGATATAAGTGAAGCACATGAAGCATTCTATAAAGCCATACTCAAAATAATATAAGTGAAGTGCAATGAGCATTCTATAAATCAACCAAGGACTATCTCATACCAGCATGGTGCATAAAAGAAAAATGAAAACTAAATGCAAAAGACGCTCCAAGATTCGCACATATCGCATGAACGAAACGAATCCAAAAACATACTGATACTTGTTGAAGAAAGAGGGGATGCCTTCCGGGGCATCCCCAAGCTTAGACGCTTGAGTCTCCTTGAATATTTACTTGGGGTGCCTTGGGCATCCCCAAGCTTGAGCTCTTGCCTCTCTTCCTTCTTCTCACATCGAGACATCCTCGATCCTCGAACACTTCATCCACACAAAACTTCAACAGAAAACTCGGTAGAATCCGTTAGTATAATAAAGAAAATCACTACTCAAAGTACTGTTGCAAACCAATTCATATTTTGTTTTTGCATTGTGACTACTGTAGTATAACTTTTACATTGCTTAATCCACTGATATAAATCAATAGTTTCATCAAAACAAGCAAACTATGCATCAAAAACAGAATCTGTCTAAAACAGAACAGTCTGTAATAATCTGAACATTCACCATACTTCTGATACTTGAAAAATTCTGCCACAATTAGGAAAATAAACACTTTGTATAGAAACACAGTGCAAAAAGAGTCAGAACCGTTTGACGTTCCAGTAAAAAAGAGTCAGAACTGTCCTGCACCGTACAAACAACAAGCATTGTAAACATCCTAAA
Organism: Aegilops umbellulata; assembly: GCA_032464435.1. NCBI lineage: Eukaryota > Viridiplantae > Streptophyta > Magnoliopsida > Poales > Poaceae > Aegilops > Aegilops umbellulata. Next base: position 224,231,621 of record CP136059.1, on the reverse strand, counting down.
AGAAAACCTTGGTACATTATTTTTATTTCTAAACTTTATAAAAGCACACAACAGAAGTAAATGACTCTCTAAAAATTCTGGGTCGTCTCCCGGGCAGCGCTTTCTTTAAAGCGATTAAGCTAGGCATATAGTGCTCAAGTAGTGAATCCACCCGGATCCCAAGGTATATCAAAGCCAATTTTAATTAGCAATGATTTGGCATTTAGTAGTGAGCACAAAGCAACATATATCAAGCAATGACGAAATCTAACTCTCTTCCTATGCATCGGCATGTCACAAAAGAACAATTCATGCACACATAGTAAAGGCCAATGCATAGTATAAACAGTTTCTTGCAATTTTATCATATTGGAAACATAGAGAGTTGGAGATATAATTCTTATCTCATAATAATTGCAAGTAGGAGCAGCAAGCACATGCATAATATATTCATCAAAATCATCATGTACAACAATAAACGGCAACCCATCAATATAATCCTTAATAAGTGCAAACTTCTCCGATATAGTGTAGTTGGAAGAATTCAAAAAGATAATAGGACTATCATGTGTGGGTGCAATAGCAAAAATTTCGTGTTTAACATAAGGAACTATAGCAAGTTAATCTCCATAAGCATAATTCATATTGGCATCTTGGCCACAAGCATAGCAAGCATCATCAAAAAGGGATATTTCAAGAGAATCGACGGGATCATAACAATCATCATAGCAATCATCCTTCGGTAAGCACGAAGGGAAATTAAACAATGTACGAGTTGAAGAGTTACTCTCATTAGAAGGTGGGCACGGGTATCTAATCCGCTCTTCCTTCTTTTGTTCTTTGCTCTCCTCCTCATCTTTTTCATCCAATGAGCTTACAGTTTCATCAATTTCTTCTTCCAGAGATTACTGCAAAATATTAGTCTCTTCTTGGACAGCGGAGACTTTCTCAATAAATGCATCAATATCGGAATTGAATTCATAATTGGCATAGCAATATTTAAGGATAGCTAAATTTTCAGGTCTATAAACAACATCATAAAGATTTTCAAATTCTTTGAACCTAGATTCAATTTAATAAGCACCCATAAAAGCAACAAATTCTTCTATTTGTTCCACATCATAGTAATCATATATACCTCTAGCATAAGAAGCCAAGGTTTCATTATCATTAAATTCGCATGAAAAGGGAAGGTGTGAAGCCTTCATCCTAGAGCAACAAGTATTCATATCTCAAGCATAGTTGCCTAGCATACCAATTCAATATATGAATTTGATCCCATAATAGTTTCCCTTTTAGAGTCAAGCGATAATCCCTAAAGTATTCACGTTGATCCAAAGTGTCTCCCATTACATAATTAAATGGGTTTTTCTTAGGATTATCAAAGTAGTACATAATATCTATCACATAACGAGCATCGAGGGTTTTAGGAGGTTCCCCATCTCCATGAGTAGCAAGTACACCTAATTTTTTTGGTATCTCGTGTTCCATATCCATAACTAAAGATAAAGAACAACTAAGAATAGCAAATAAAAATTACTTAGTGATAAAGCAATCAAGCACACACGATAATATTCACCCCATGCTATGGCTCTCCGGCGACGGCGCCAGAAAAAGGTCTTGATAACCCACAAGTATAGGGGATCGCAACAGTTTTCGATAAGTAAGAGTGTCGAACCCAACGAGGATCTAAAGGTAGAACAAATATTCCCTCAAGTTCTATCGACCACCGATACAACTCTACGCACGCTTGACGTTCGCTTTACCTAGAACAAGTATGAAACTAGAAGTACTTTTTAAGTGTTTTTGGATAGGTTTGCAAGATAATAAAGAGCACGTAAATAAAAAGCTAGGGGCTGTTGTAAGTAAAGAAGCAATAAAGTAAATATGGCGAGTGTGGTAAAGTGGTGGTAGGAGTTGTGAAATTGTCCCTTAAGCAATTGACTACTTTACTAGACCGATAGCAAGTTTTATGTGGGAGAGGCCACTGCTAGCATATCATCCCTGACTTGGAATTCTATGCACTTATGATTGGAACTATTAGCAAGCATCCGCAACTAGTAACGTTCATTAAGGTAAAACCCAACCATAGCATTAAGATATATTGGCCCCCCTTCAATCTCGTATGCATCAATTTCTATGCTAGGTTGAAGCTTCTATCACTCTTGCCCTCCAATACATAGTCCGATCAACATACAACTAACCCTATGGTGTGATCCACGTGCGCGCTCATATGATGGGCACCAAAGGGCAGCAACATAACCACAAGCAAATTAAATCAATCATAGCAATTCATCAACCACCGATAGGACAACGAAAATCTACTCAGACATCATAGGATGGCAACACATCATTGAATAATAATATGAAGCATAAAGCACCATGTTCAAGTAGAGGGTACAGCGGGTTGCGGGAGAGTGGACCGCTGTAGATAGAGGGGGGAAGGTGATGGAGATGTTGGTGAAGATGGCGGAGGTGTTGGTGAAGATCGCGGGGATGATGATGGTGCCCACGGCAGCGTTCCGGCGCCACCGGAAGAGAATGGGAGAGGGGCCCCTTCTTATTCTTCTTCCTTGACCTCCTCCCTAGATGGGAGAAGGGTTTCCCCTCTGGTCCTTGGCCTCCATGGCATGGGAGGGGCGAGAGCCCCTCCGAGATTGGATATGTCTCTCTCTGTTTCTGCGTTCTGGTATTCTGCCCTTTCACCGTTTCGTATATATATGGAGATTCGTAACTCCGATTGGACTGAAACCTTCGCCGAGATTTTCTTCTTCTGAAAATTAGCTTTCTTGCGGCCGAAGAAGAGCAGCAACCGTCTTACGGGTAGCCCACGAGGAGGGCAGGCGTGCCCCCCTCGGGCACCATCTAGCGTTGATTCTTCTTCCCATATTCTCCAAATATTCCAAAAATATTCTCCGTCCGTTTTTATCCCGTTTGGACTCCCTTTGATATGGGTTTTCTGTGAAACATAAAACATGCAACAAACAGGAATTGGCACTAGGCACTGGATCAATATGTTAGTCCCAAAAATAGTATAAAAAGTTGTCAAAAAGTAAATGAAAGTTGTATAATATTGGCATGGAACAATAAAAAATTATAGATACGACGGAGACGTATCAGGGCCCAGCCCCGATTCCATTGCAAAGCAAAGAAATCACAACAGTACACAACCTCCAAGTCCAAATCAGACTCCAGAAAGCTAACAAGCAGAACAGTAAAGGAAAAGCGACTAGCTACCCAGCTATTACAGGGGAAAAGCCTCAGGCTCAGCAACATGAGTACTACTAGGACAAATACTAGCCACCTCTTTCTGTAAGAGAGGGCAGAAACTAAAAACTAAACAGACGAAGCTGCCACAGTTCCTCAGCCTGGATCCGGCCAAAGCAGCGGTAACGGTGCTCTAATCAGGATCTCCAACTCCCGCACCATGTCCTGGACTTGTTTTTTAACAGGGTCTGCAGCAAGCGGTTCCCATCGAGCAGCGTACGAGGCAGTCTTGCTCCAGAGTACCTGTATATTAGTCCATTTGACTCGATTAAATACAAAATCATTCCTGGTATTCCAGATGGCCCATAGACCGGCTGCATGAATAATATTAGTAGCAACCATTTTATTTCCTCCAGACCAGTAGTTTGCAAAAGATAACATATTGGCTGACCCTCTATATCTAGTAATACTGGCTATGTTCTTCCAGAATTCAACCGCAATGTCACAGCCAAAAAATAAATGATGGCAGGATTCATTGACCGAACAAAAGGGGCAAGTAGTGTCAGGAACACTTTGCCTTTTACCCAAGTTGTCTCTAGTCAGAATCTTGTTCTTGACCACTAACCAAAGAAAGATATGAATCCTGGCAGGGACCTTAATTTTCCAAACCGTTGGGGTGTTATTAGGCAACACACACCTAAAATTAACTACATTATATAAAGATTTAACAGAATAAACCCCACTGGAATTAAGATTCCAGACTAACGAGTCTTCTGCCTTAGAAAAAAACAATAGATTTAGCAATCTCCAAGAGCTCAAACCAAAGAGAGAGAAGCTTGTTGGAGAAACATCTCCTGAAGGTGATTTTAAGGTTAGATCCATCCCACACTTTCTCTATGGTGCAATCATGCTCATTGGCAAGTTTGTATAAATCCCAATAGAGAGTAGCTAGAGGGGCCGAACCAAACCAATGATCCTCCCAAAATCTTACCTTCTTGCCATTACCAATACTCCAGGAATATCCAAACTTAGTAGCTTGGGCAGCCCAAAGGACACCCTTCCAAAAGGGAGTGGCACCTAGGGAGGGACAAGTAAAAATGTTGGGGGACTGGGTGTTGTATTTAGCATCTATAATATTTTTCCAGATCTTCCCCTCATCTCTATTATATCTACCGACCCAAGAGGCTAATAGGCATAAATTCGTATCAGAGAGGTCAGTAATCCCCAGGCCTCCATAGGCTTTCTTCATAGACAAAGAATCCCAGCTAGCCAGATGATATTTGTGATGACTCTCATAATCATCCCAAAAGCAATGAGCTAGCTGAGAATTGATGAGCTTAATAGCCCACTTGGGGAACTTGATATAACCCATGAGGTAAGAAGGGATGCTGGCAAGGCAAGCTTGGACTAGAATCAGCCTCTTACCAAAAGATAGAAGTCTCCCTCTCCAGCCAGCAGCCCTCTTGATAACTTTGTTCACCATAGGCTGGAGATCCTCTCTTCTAAGTTTAGTATAGTGGAGAGGGGGACCGAGGAAAGTACTCAGTTTACAGCCTAGTGACTAGGCAAAACTAATAGCATCATCCCTATCTATATTGGTAGGAACCAAATCACACTTGTGAAAGTTGATCCTCATGCCAGATAGTTGCTCGAAACAAGCAAGCAACCACATTAAATTTCTAGCATGATCTAAGTTATTATCAAGAAACAACAAAGCGTCATCAGCATATTGCATGCTAATAACACCAGCTGGGTTTGAAGGAGGGAAAACCCCAGCAACCAATTGTTGGTTGGCAGCCTTTGCTAGTATTCTAGTGAATACATCAGCAGCAAGATTAAAAAGCAAAGAGGAGGCAGGGTCACCCTGTCTCACACCTTTGCCAGTAATGAAAAACTCACTATTGGTGTCATTGATCCTGAACCCAACAGAACCATTGTGAAGTAGAGAACCTAATTTATACATCCATTTAGGGCCAAACCCTCTACATCTAAGCATATTAAATAAGAAATCTCTATTAACCATGTCATAAGCTTTCTCATAGTCAAGCTTAAAGCAAAAACCCTGCAGGTGGTTACTAGCTACAACATGCACCACCTCATGGGCTGCAACAATACTTTCTAAAATAAACCTACCTTTAATAAAAGCAGTTTGGTTAGGAGAAATCAAGTCATTGCAAACTGGGCCAAACTTATTAGCAGCACACTTAGCAAAGATCTTGAAGCTGCAATTAATCAAGGCTAGGGGTCTGAATCTGTCTAGAGAGACAACATTAGGTTCTTTAGGAAGAAGAGTCAGAAGGGAGAAATTGAGTCTATATAAATCTAACTCACCCTTTTCCCAATCTCTGGAAAGAGCAAAAAGATCACTCTTAATGAGATCCCAAAAATGTTGATAAAACGGAAAAGGAAAACCATCTGGGCCAGGGGCACCTTCAACATAAGAGCCAAACACTGCATTTTTAATTTCTTCTTCAGAAATAGGTTTTTCAAGGTAAGCAACATGTTCAGTAGTGGCCATACTGGACTGGTCCCAAAAGTCATCCAACACCTTTAAATTGATGGAAGGGGGGTAACCAAATAAATTCTTATAATAGGCAACTGCATTAGAAATGATACCTTCAGTATTTTCAACTGGGCCATTAGCAGTTTCCAGAACAACAATATGCTTCTTCCTCCTCTTCTGGTTGGCCAAGGCTTGAAAGTAGTCAGAGTTCAGGTCCCCCTCTTTGATGTCCCTCTCTCTAGCTCTCTGCCTAGGCTTGATTTCCTCTTTCTTCCATACGTCATTTAGCTCACCTGCAATCATTTTCACTCTAGCTTTAGCATCAGGGGAAAGAGGTTGGGATTCTGCAAGAATATCTAAACAATTGTATCCAGCAACCAAAGCTTGCTTAGCCTTGTTCTGAGAGGCCTCATAATTGAGGCTCCACCCTTTGGTGGCTTTCCTAGTATTTCTAATTTTAAATTGCCAGATATCTATAGCAGAGGAATACTAACAATCAGTGTTCCAAGCTTTGTGAACAATCTCATCAAAACCAGGAACCTCTAGCCAGCATTTTTCAAATCTAAAAACTTTACTCCTGGGTATAGCTATAGCATCAGTATTGAAAATAAGGGGGGGTGTGATCACTCCCAATCCTAGGAAGAGATTTCACCTGGCTAGCAGGGAAAAGTCTTTCCCAGTCAGCAGAAACAAAAATCATGTCTAAAGCAGCATGACTAGGTTATCCTGGTTATTGGCCTAGGTATATTTCCTGCCAACATTCTTAATCTCAATGAGCCCAAATGTATTAATCCAGTCATTGAACACATCAGCCCAATGCTGGTTAATCAGGCATGTATTCTTATCCTCAGCAACTCTAATCAAATTATAGTCACCTCCTACAATGGTGGGACCAGCCCAGCCATCTAAGAGGTTATGCAATTCATTAATAAAATCAAGCTTATAATTATCATAAGCCGAGCCATAAACATAAATCAGCCTCCAAACAGTGTTATTACACTTGTTCTTCAGCAGACAAGAAATACTGAAAGAGTGGATATCACTAGAAATAATCTCAAACTTGTCCTCTTTGACTCCCACCAATATACCCCCAACTATGTTATTAGCAGGAAGCCAATTCCAAATAAAACCATTTCTAGAGTCTATAGCCTCTAGTTGAGTAATGTTAAACTCAGATTTCTTGGTCTCAGACAAACATATAAAATCAGGGCAGTGAGCTCTAATGATCTCCTGCACTTCGGAGTTTTTGTGAGGCCCATTTAAGCCCCTCACATTCCAGAAGAGACCTATCATTTAAATCTAGAAACAAGTTTAGCTTGACACTTTTTTGACCTCTGGCTGATAACCTCCATCCAAGGGGAGGCATCATCAGACTCTTTATCAATAGGTGGATCAGAGTGTTGGTTAGAGAAAGTGTCAGGCAAAGAAGCAGAATTATAATCAGAGTAGTAATCTTCCTTGGTGACATCAATGTCTCCACGGAGGAACAAATCAGGATTGTTCTGCTTAAATTTAACAAGTCTGTCCAACTCTAGTTTCTTAATAACTTCCACATTATTGACAGATTGGGAGGGGTTATCTCCCAAAACAATGCCATCTTTGAGAGCTTTAGAAACTAGATCATCATTGTCCAGACAAGCAAAGGAATTATGGAAGGTTTTGGATTTATTACCTCTAGGGATCTCCAAAATTTTCACCTGCTTAATCTCTCGAGCTTTGATCAAGGTTGGTTTCCCATCTCTCTTAATCCTGTTACTCATCCTAGTGGATATAAAAGGGGCCCATTTGTCTCCACCAGCTTTAAGTCTAGCTGCTAGAGCAGAGTAAGGGATTAGACCCCCCTGAGAGGTAGTGACACAATCTTTAAGGGACTCCCCATCCTTGACAGCAGCTTCAAATCCAGGGAGGAGAACAGTGCCAAAAAATTTCACTCGAGTCCTCTTAACAGCTTGAAGGTAGCTTTTAGTTAGAGGAGCATCCTGGATCTTTAGGAAAACAAATCTCTCCAAAGGGTTGTCATTATTCACAGCCTTTTTTGAGAGCAATGCAGGAGGAGGAGGGAGAGCCGAGGTGTAGGTTCTGTTTCTAGACCCACCAGGAGCAGAGAGAGGTCTGGGTCTAATATTAGAGCTTTTCCTGCTGGTGTCTAGATCATGCTCCATCTCTTCTCCCAACAGGTCATCATTGTTGTAATCTTCCTCACCCCCTTGCTTCTTGTTATTGTCTTCCTCATCATTTTTGTGATCAGAAGGGTCTGAAGGGTTATCAGAATCCACTGGAGCTTCCTCATCAACTTTGAAAGTAAGTAAGAATAGTTCTTGTTGGATCTCAAACAGCCTGTCTCTAGGGATCATAACAGGATCTCTAACAGCCACCTGCACCCTAACCACTTCATAGAAGCTTTTGAAGATACCATGCCAATCTATATTAGTGATGACACCCAGAGTACCAAAAATTTGTGCTATTACAGACCAAGAGCACCAAACAGGAGGAAGGCCCACAATATCAACCCATATATCAGTTAAGGAGTGTCGGTGTCAAAACCGGCGGATCTCGGGTAGGGGGTCCCGATCTGTGCGTCAAGGTCGGATGGTAACAGGAGACAAGGGACACTTTGTTTTACCCAGGTTCGGGCCCTCTCGATGGAGGTAAAACCCTACTCCTGCTGGATTAATATTGATGATATGGGTAGTACAAGAGTAGATCTACCATGAGATTGAGGAGGCTAAACCCTAGAAGCTAGCCTATAGGTATGATGATGGTTATGATGTGTTTTGTCCTACGGACTACAACCCTCCGGTTTATATAGGCACCGGATAGGGTTAGAGTTACACAGAGTCGGTTACATTGGTAGGAGATCTTGAATATCCGCACGCCTAGCTTGCCTTCCACGCCAAGGAAAGAACCTTCCGGACACGTGACAAAGTCTTCAATCTTGTATCTTCATAGTCCTGGAGTCCGGCTGAAGATATAGTTCGACTATCCGAACACCCCCTAATCCAGGACTCCCTCAGTAGCCCCCGAACCAGGCTTCAATGACGTCGAGTCCAGCGCGCAAATTTGTCTTCGGCATTGCAAGGTGGGTTCCCCCTTCGCATCTTGTGTACCTGTATGAATAATGTCTGCAGTGCTCCTCGGTCTCGGTGCCCAATAATTGCCGTCTTCCACGTGTTGAACGAAATGCGAAAAGCCCGGGGGTGTTTTTATATTCACACCCTTGGTCATATAAACGAGCCGCCTATTTAACGGGATGGGGATCTAGATCCAAACCACATCTTCTTCTCCCCGCGAGTTATCATCAGAGCGACTCCAACAAAGGTCCATTCCAACATGGCCAGCCGTCGCAGCTCCTCCCCTCGCCCCTCCAGCCCCAAGTCCGGAGACTTGGAGAGTTGCTCCATCCCACACAACTAGCTAGTGTCACTGCAGGCCAAGGGATTCCTTCCCCAAGCATATATGGTCCCGATCCGAGCCGGACTCGCCACCTACAACGGCAGCAAGCAAGCGGAGAGCACCCCCAATCCTTCTAAAGGAGAGCGGGTGTGCCTCGTCCCTTATTTATTAAGGGGTCTAGGATTTCCAATCCATCCATTCCTCCGCGGGCTTCTGGAGTTCTACGGCCTCCAGCTGCACAACCTTACGCCTGGCTCCATGCTACACATTGCAGGCTTTGTTGCCCTTTGCGAGCTATTTTTAGGCGTCGAAGCTCATTTTGCACTGTGGAAGAGGTTATTCTGCTTGGTGCCCCGTTCTCAGAAGGGGTCTATATACCAAGTGGGCGGAGCCGAAATATGGCGCATCGCCGGGACCGGATACCTATCCGGAACCCCATAGAAGGCGTCCGAGGACTGGCCTTCAGAATGGTTCTACATAGACGACGTCCCGCTGCCGGACCCTGTCCGGGTCGGCCTCCCCGAATTCAGCATGGCTCCCTTAAAGAAACGCTTAAGTTGGCGTCCGTGGAGCTCTCAGAGAGAAAACGACAGAGACGTTCTTTACCTTATGGGCCGGATAAGACTGTTGGCTCATTCTGGACTAACCATGATTGGAGTCATGGCCGCATGTATTATGCGGGGGGTGCAGCCGCTTCAATATAGGAGTCACCCCATGTGGGATTTCAATGGGGAGGATGACGCCACCCGTTACGGCCGCAAGGGGCCAGACACAACTGCCGCTCTAGTAAAGATTCTAACATCTTTGTACAAGGGAGAAAAGGAGGACTTCCTCCGCGTCAACCCGCGGGCCGGATTCACTATGTATGAACCTCCAAGTTGGGTAAGTGAACAATCGCACTTGCCCGCCTATTTAATGCTCCCATGACTAGGTAATTCAGTGATTTCAATGCAGGAGCTTCGACAGGAGGTAAAGGACATCAACAGCTGCCCTCCACAGCCCGAGGACCCAGAACGGTCCCTCGATCCGGACTCTGAAGAGGATCCGGACATATCGGTGGAGCTCATCGATGGGGTGTTCCACCAGTTAAGCAAGGATAATACCTTGGTGGCCATTATGGCTGATTATCACGGGCTAATCCCGGCCTCCCAGGTGACAGAAACCGGAGTGTTTATTCCCGCAAGAGAGATTCCGTCCCTACATATTCCGGTGTTTCTGACGACAACCGTATTTTACAGGGGGGATTTCCGAGGAGGGAGGCCGAACCGACAGTGACTAGCCAACGAGGAGCCGCCGGGCCCCGTGGGGTAAAAAGGGATGAAGTCCGGACTGAGAGTTCGGCACACAGGTATAACGTGCCCTCTGTCTTCCTGGCGTTATTCTGTCAGGGCATGTTAACATCCGTACTGTTTCCAGGACGAAGAGGCCCCGCCGGACTATATCCGGAGGGGCCGCCAACCGCGCCTCTACCAGCCAGGCTCCAACGTCTGGTCCGGAGGTGGGGACGAACACCAGGCTTGTGCCGGACGCTCCTCCAACAGAGGATGCAGACCGGCTATCTGCCACCAATTCAGAAGTGGAGAGCGCCATGAACCATAGGCGTCGCCGGACAGTTCTACGCGACGCTTGTTTCTCCCGAGAGGCTTTAAACGCCTTCAATTCGGGAGATGCGTACCTTCGTGCTGCTCAAGATGGTTTAGCCAAGGCCACGGAGCAGTACGTAAAAGACATGCAGGTAAGAAAATTTAAATATATATATATACCAGTAGCCCCCGAGACTTGAAACAGTTAAACTAACTGATTTAAGGATCATATAATATGTAGGTTCTTACTGAGAAGAACACCGTGCTGTCCCAGGAGCTGGAAAAGTGCAAGGCCCAACTAGAGGCCACACTAGCCGCAACAGGGGAGCTCAAAGGGACCCCTTCAGGTATGATATACTTTGATAGATTAGTATTGTGCGGCTTATGTGCGAATCTGACAATTTAATGTTACAGATGGTGCCGGACTAGATCCGGAGAGGCAACAACTCTTACGCCGGTTAAAGGCTGGTGAGAGTACGTTGACAAGGGTGAGGCGAGAGAAGAATGATCTTCAGGATGCCAACACCAAGCTGGATGTTGAACTGAAAGACGTTCGTGGCCAGCTATCTGACTCCATGAAGGAGAATCAGCGTCTTCGACGCGGCATATTTAGTAAGTGCTTGAGCGAACTCTTGAAAAAGGAGTTCGGCGAGGAAGACGAATAACAGAATTACGTCTATAGGTATGCTCACAGGTCATCCTGCAGAGGAGATGCCCGGTTCTACGGGTGACCTTCTCCCCGAACTCCTGCAACTGCACGAACGAATTCGGCGGGCAATGCAAGGGGTTGCCCGGGCCTTATGGCCTGCCCACTCCATGCCCGAGGGCCTTGGAGAGCTTGCAGAGAAGCTGACGGGAGCTCGGCGGCGCATCCGGTTGTGGAAGATATCAGCCTGCCGACAAGGCACGAGGGAGGCCTGGGCCATGGTGAAGACCCGCTTTACAAAGTCTGACCCCAATCACATGGCCGAGGTCGGACCAGTGGGGCCTGATGGGAAGGAGATCCCTGTGAGCTTGGTGTATGGCCAGGTAGAGCTGGCCGCAAAGTATTCCCAGCAGGACTGTAAATTAGATAGCCTGTTAGATGGTATAGAGGAGGAATACGATCAGTCAAGATGACTGCGTAATTTATAATTGACATGTGTAATGCCTTCTAGCCGGATTGTAGATCGTTTGTCGTTGACGACCTTTTCGCTTCGACCTCGGGACCTGACGGTCCGGAGTGTGTCTGAATACCATAACGGCTATATAAAAGCCGGGGTATGCATGGAGACCAGGCGTAGGGGTCATTAGTGCTTTATCAGACAAGTTCCCAACTAATTATGTTATATTACATGGTTAGTAAGAAACATCTTCCAGAGAGAATAGTTCCGTTAAGGGTTCCTTTCGCTGGGGTGGCGTGCCCTAAAGTGCACGTCCAAACTGCAAATGCAGAAGATCATCTGGGGGCATGTAAAAAATAAAAAAGGTTCATCTTTAGTTCACCGACCGAATATTCCCTTAAGAACGCTAGCTTTCGGCTTCACCCAGTCTGAGGTACACATCCGGCTTATCCGGCAGTAACAATCGCAGAGGTGCTCCCTTTACCGCCTAGCCGAACAATCGGGAACGTAGGGGTAAGCACAGGAGCCAGGCAACCCAGCTTGGCCAAAACTTAAGTCATATCGATGCATATGATGGCGAAGAAAAGGTGCATGCGGAAGTTTGACGCATGCGTTGGGTGTGAAACCCATATAAACAAGCTTCTGTTAAAGAAGCCCCCAGGTTTAAGAAGCACGGATAGCGCTTCACATAATGAGCCTTTTAAGGGCTAGAAAAGAAAAGAAGAGTAGACAAAGTAAAAAAAAGGTATAAATGTAAATAATGGACAGAGGAAGGGGACAAACACAGAGTCCGGCGCTAGGCATAGAATCTTCGGAGACGTGTGGCGTTCCATGGGTTCAGCTCGAGTCAGTTGTCCGACGCATCTCGCAGGCGGTACGCTCCACCAACTAGGACTTGGTCGATTATGAATGGACCTTCCCATTTGGGCTTGAGTTTGTTCTTTTGCTTATCCGGCAGGCGCAGAACTAGTTCACCAACATTGTAATTTTTGGCCCGTACTTCTCTGCTTTGATATCTTCGAGCTTGCTGTTGATAGAATGCGGAACGGGCCTTAGCCACGTCACGCTCTTCCTCTAAGGCGTCCAGGTTGTCCTGCCGATCAAGCTCGGCTTCTCTTTCTTCGTACATGCGCACTCTAGGTGAGTCATGAATTATGTCGCAGGGCAGAATCGCCTCAGCGCCGTACACCATAAAGAATGGCGTGAATCCGGTGGTACGATTTGGCGTGGTTTGCAGCCCCCAGAGTACGGAGTCGAGCTCCTCTACCCAGTGCATATCGGATTCCTTGAGGGACCGCACTAGTCTGGGTTTGATGCCGCTCATGATGAGACCATTTGCACGTTCGACCTGACCGTTAGTTTGTGGGTGATAGACAGAAGCGTAGTCGAGCTTAATGCCCATGTTTTTGCACCACAGCTTTACTTCATCAGAGGTGAAGTTTGTGCCGTTATCGGTGATAATGCTATGGGGGACACCATAACGGTGTACGACCCCGGATACGAAGTCTATCACAGGTCTGGATTCAGCCGTCTTGACAGGCTTGGCTTCTATCCATTTGGTGAATTTATCCACCATGACCAATAAGTATTTTTTCTTGTGGGTTCCGCCTTTAAGGGGTCCCACCATATCGAGCCCCCAGACCGTGAAAGGCCAAGTGATGGGGATAGTTCGGAGGGCGTTAGGTGGCATATGGCTTTGGTTGGCAAAGAGCTGGCAACCGACGCATCGTTTGACTAGGTCCTGGGCGTCTGCTCTAGCCGTCGGCCAATAGAAGCCAGTACGGAAAGCCTTGCTTACAAGGGACCGAGCCGTGGCGTGATGGCCACCGAGTCCAGCATGAATTTCGGCCAACAGACTCCGCCCTTCCTCTTCGGAGATACACCTTTGAAGGACTCCTGTAGTGCTTTTCTTATATAGCTCTCCCTCGTGGACTTTGTAGGCTTTAGATCGCCGCACTATGCAGCGTGCCTCGTTTTGGTCCTCGGGGAGTTCCTGCCTAGTAAGGTAGGCTAGGAATGGTTCCGTCCACGGGGCGATGACCGCCATTATTGCGTGGGCTGAGGATGTAATTTCGGTGGCGGGGCCGCCGATGATGTCTGTTTGTTCGGCATTGGGTTGTGCGGTTATGCCCGGGCTATTATCCGAGGGCTCCCCCTCCCATGTTACGGATGGTTTGAATAATCTTTCTAAGAAGATGTTGGGAGGGACTGCATCTCATTTTGCTCCAATGCGTGCCAGGACGTCCGCTGCCTGATTATTTTCTCGGGCTATGTGATGGAACTCCAGTCCCTCGAACCGAGCTGACATTTTTAGTACGGCATTGCGATAAGCTGCCATTTTTGGGTCTTTGGCGTCGAAGTCGCCATTTATTTGGGATATCGCGAGGTTTGAGTCCCCGCGTACTTCCAGGCGTTGAATGCCCATGGATACCGCCATCCGGAGGCCATGTAGAAGGGCCTCGTATTCGGCTGCATTGTTGGAGTCCGTGTACATAATTTGGAGTACATATTGGACTGTATCTCCTGTAGGGGACGTCAAAACGACGCCAGCCCCCAGTCCGGCCAGCATTTTGGAGCCGTCGAAGTGCATGATCTAGTTTGAGTACGTGCCGTACTCTTTAGGGAGTTCGGCCTCTGTCCATTCGGCGACGAAGTCGGCTAGGACTTGCGATTTAATTGCTCGCCGTGGCTTGTAGGTTATATCGAACGGGAGGAGCTCTATGGGCCATTTTGCTATCCGACCTGTTGCATCGCGGTTGTTGATGATATCGTTGAGTGGTACTTCCGAGGCTACTGTAACAGAACACTCTTGAAAGTAGTGTCATAGCTTCCGGGATGCCATGAATACCGCGTATGCGATTTTTTGATAATGCGGATACCGTGATTTGCATGGTGTAAGGACAGTGGACACGTAGTAAACCGGCCTTTGAAGGGGTAATTTATGTCCGTCCGTTATCCGTTCGACGACGAGTACTGCGCTAACAACTTGATGGGTTGCGGCAATGTACAATAGCATGGGTTCGCCGGTATTCGGCGCGGCCAGGACGGGGTTTGTTGCCAAGATGGCCTTTATTTCCTCGAGTCCGGCCGTGGCAGCGTCCATCCACTCGAAGTGTTCGGTGCGCCTAAGGAGGCGGTAAAGGGGGAGTGCCTTTTCTTCCAAGTGGGAGATGAAGCGGCTTAAGGCCGCCACGCATCCGGTGAGTTTCTGAATTTGCTTGAGATCTTTTGGGACATCCAATTGTGACAGAGCTCGGATTTTAGCTGGATTTGCTTCAATTCCTCTGCCGGATACAATGAAGCCCAGGAGCTTTCCGGCTGGGACGCCAAAAACACATTTTTCCGAATTGAGCTTGATGTCGTATTCTCGCAGGTTGTCGAATGTAAGTCTCAAGTCGTCTACTAGAGATTCGACGTGTCTTGACTTAACGACCACATCATCTACATACGCCTCCACTGTTTTGCCGATCTGGTTCGCCAAACATGTTTGAATCATGCGCTGATATGTCACGCCGGCGTTTTTGAGCCCAAAGGGCATTGTGTTGAAGCAGAATGGGCCGTATGGCGTGATGAATGCTGTTGCAGCTTGGTCGGATTCTGCCATCTTTATTTGATGGTAACCGGAGTATGCGTCGAGGAAACACAGGGAATCGTGTCCTGCGGTGGCATCGATGATTTGATCAATTCAAGGGAGGGGAAATGGATCCTTTGGGCAGGCCTTATTAAGGTCTTTGAAGTCGACACATAGGCGCCATGATTTGTCCTTCTTTGGTACCATTACCAGATTTGCTAGCCAGTCCGGGTGTTTGATATCTCTAATGAATCCGGCCTCCAATAATTTGGCTAGCTCCTCTCCCATGGCCTGTCTCTTTGGTTCGGAGAAACGCCGAAGGGTTTGTTTGACAGGTTTGAATCCTTTCTGGATATTTAAGCTGTGTTCAGCCAGCCTGCGTGGGATTCCTGGCATATCTGAGGGGTGCCAAGCGAAAATATCCCAGTTCTCTCGTAGGAACTCGCGCAGTGCGGCGTTTACATCAGGGCTCAATTGTGCCCCGATGGAGGTTGTTTTATTCGGGTCCGTTGGGTGGACCTGGAATTTGACTATTTCGTCCGCTGGTTTGAAGGATGTGGATTTGGATCTCTTATCGAGTATCACATCATCCCTGCTAACTGTGGATCACAGCGCCGTCAGTTCTTCGGCTGCTAAGGCTTCGGATAGTGCCTCGAGGGCCAATGCGGCTGTCTTGTTTTCGGCGCGGAGTGCTATGTCCGGCTCACTAGCGAGAGTGATAATTCCGTTTGGCCCAGGCATCTTAAGCTTCATGTACCCGTAATGGGGTATGGCTTGGAAAACTGTGAATGCCTCTCGTCCTAATATAGCGTGATATCCGCTTCTGAACGAGGCCACCTGGAACGTGATTTGTTCGGACCTGTAATTGTCCGGCATGCCGAATACCACATCTAGTGTGATCTTTCCGGTGCAGCGTGCTTCCTGACTGGGGATTATTCCTCTAAAGGTTGTGCTGCTTCGCTTAATGCGGTTCCAGTCTATTTCCATCTTTTGGAGGGTTTCCTCGTAGATGAGGTTCAATCCGCTGCCTCCGTCCATAAGTACCTTTGCGAGGCGACAGCCGTCCACTATGGGACTGAGAACCAATGCGGCTGGCGCTCTGGCTGTTCGGAATTTAGGTTCGTCGCTCGCATTGAAGGTGATGGCAGTATTGCTCCATGGATTTATGGTCGCTACTTGGTAGACTTCGGCGAGGCTGCGAAGTGTTCTTTTTCGCATGTTATTTGATGCGAAAGTCTCGGAGATTGTGAGAACGGTACTGAAATTCTCGGGCTAGTTTCCTTCGACCTCTGGATTGAGGAGGTCCTTGCCAATTTTGGCCACCTGCCGAAGTATCCAACATGCCCTGAGGCTGTGAGTTGGGGTGGAATCCTCTATACTATGAATCTTGCAGGGTCCATCGAGCCACCTTTCTAGCACGGTTCCGTGCCCCCTAGAGGGTTTTGATTTTTTATTTAATCCGGGCGCTTTGCTGTAGTGCGCCCTTTTGATTCGGACGGGATTGCTATTCAAGGCCGGATTATCCCAAAATTTAATTTCGGTTTTCCGAGCACTTCCCATCGCATAGTATTTTTGTACTATGGACGTCAAGTCAGCAAAGCGCGTAATATTACGATGACTTATGGCGTTGAGTATCCCCTTGTCCGTGCAGTTACTGCAGAAGATTGAAATCGCGTCTCCCTCGTGACAGTCCTTTATCTTGTTCATAAGCAGGAGGAATCTGGCCCAATAATGATGTACTGTTTCTTCGGGCATCTGTTTGATTTGAGAGAGATCGCTTAAGATCGGACGGGCGGGATTCATTAGATTTGATACTTCGCCCGGTTTGCTGTTCGGAGGCCGCACGACCTCCGGATTCCGAGATCCGGAGTCCTGTATGCTTTCCGGTTTGCCTGGTTCCAAGCCCAGGTCTTGGGTTGTACCCTCCCCTCCGCGGATATCCGGCATGGAGGGTTCCGGAATTCGGACGTATCTGGTCCTTAAGATTGATGAAGGGTCACCGCGTTGTGTTTCCACCACAGCAACATGATGGGTGGCTTGGGGAGAGTTGATTTCCCTTAGATCGGGTTTAGGCCCAACCTGGTCGTAGTTTGTAGCGACCCCCAAGGCGGCGATGCGATCCAGGAGCTCGTTTATGGAGGAGAGCTCCACCGGATCTAGCTGCTCGGCCAATTCCGAGCTGACGCGGAGTTTGTTTTCGATGACCCGAGAGGTCACCGTCGCCGTAATGGCCGAACGGGCGGTCATGAGAAAACCACCCAGCCGGAGGGATTGGCCGATAGCCAAAGCTCCCTCAGCGACGGTGCCGTCTTTAAAGACGGGAGAAGGCATCCTTCCTGATCGCGATGGCACAGAGGAACTCTCAATGAAAGCACCAATGTCGGTGTCAAAACCGGCGGATCTCGGGTAGGGGGTCCCGATCTGTGCGTCAAGGTCGGATGGTAACAGGAGACAAGGGACACTTTGTTTTACCCAGGTTCGGGCCCTCTCGATGGAGGTAAAACCCTACTCCTGCTAGATTAATATTGATGATATGGGTAGTACAAGAGTAGATCTACCACGAGATCGAGGAGGCTAAACCCTAGAAGCTAGCCTATAGGTATGATGATGGTTATGATGTGTTCTGTCCTATGGACTACAACCCTCCGGTTTATATAGGCACCGGATAGGGTTAGGGTTACACAGAGTTGGTTACATTGGTAGGAGATCTTGAATATCCGCACGCCTAGCTTGCCTTCCACGCCAAGGAAAGAACCTTCCGGACACGGGACGAAGTCTTCAATCTTGTATCTTCATAGTCCTGGAGTCCGGCTGAAGATATAGTTCGGCTATCCGAACACCCCCTAATCCAGGACTCCCTCAAGGAGTCATATGCAATTAACTCTACATGCCAATTCTTAAAGAAATGGACACCCCTTTCTTCTTTAGGTTGATGGAGTCATAAGCAACTAGGTCAGTAATCTTCTTGTTGGGTGGAAATCTGACCAGGTACTGAGAATCATCATAGGCTCTAATCTGCCAAGGCCAATTTGTTTTCCACATGCTAGAGAAGCAAGCACCTAGTTCCTCGGTTGATATCTCACCTTCTTCAATGATAACCAGTCCCACATTACCAAAGTTCAGCCAGTCACTATTGCTTTTTCTCCAGCCTCAATATGGAAGAAACCCAAACCATTCCCAGCACTGCCCCAGAATTGAGCAGCTGGTAAGGTTTGTACCACCTAGGGAAAGCATCCATGTGGTGACCAGGAACAGAGCACATAAAGCAATTTTTTGGGACCTGACACATACCTACAAAGTGATCAGGCAGCCCACAATTATAGCAGACAGCCCCAATGTATTTAGGATCAACATTGTAAGAGTCTGGATCAACCACAGGCAAAGTTGCTTGAGTAGAATCAAGGCCAACATCATATTTCAGAGGTTTCTTCCTGGCCACATTCTTCTGCTTCTTCTTGTTCTTACTTTGACTAGCCTGCCCATTGCCAGAAGCAGACCCACTACCAGCAGCCATAGGTTGTTGGACTCCTTGAGGATAAGGCATGGGAGCGCATTGGTTGGGATCCATGAATGGTACTGGAATTGTTGCTGACTCGCCCAAGGGTTAGCAGGATACTATTGAAACCCAGGGGGATACATCAGCTGCGAACTAGAAGCCATGGGAAAAATAGGAGGCTTGGTGTAGATGGAAATCGGAGGGGCTTGTTGATGTTGGGGTTGAGTCAAAGGGGACGAACAGGGGGAGCAGTGGGAGGGGTAGGATCAACCTGGGAAGGAGGACGAACCCCATCAGTGCGACCCCTGCCACCAGAGTTCCTTCCTCCCCGCGCACCCTGTCCAGCTCCAGCACCGACCATCTTACGAGTCACCTCAGCGTAAGTTGCTCTCCCTTCATGCTTGGACCAGAAATCAGCAGAGAAACTGAATATCTTCGACTTGATGCGATGATCAGCAGCGCCGGCAGGGAAGCAGTCGGAAGCAGTAAATTGACCACTCTCGAATTTACCTCTCTTCACCCAATATATGGAAGGGGGAGGGGGGCATCACGGTCGCCGACGAACCCTAGCCGCTCCTGGATTTGGCTCAAAAGTGGTACGGTGGAGGGGTTGGGGAAAGGTGCTTTGACTTGTAGGAGCGAGGCTAGGATTGCGGGCCCTGTTGTCAACCACTCCCAATTCGCTCACCCCACGGGCGACCAGATGATTTTTTTACATAAAACCAGATGATTTTTATCTAAACCAGAGCAGAGGCGGAGCCAGAATTTCTCAAAGCCTAGGACTAAAACTAAGTGACTAAAAATAACGTCAAATACCATGCACACCAATGTGTGCTAGAAGTATGCCATGATTTCAAATTAAAGACAAGATATAAAATCATTATTACCACGATAGGAAATTCGATAAAACAAATAGTTTAACAAGGTGCATCTTTGCAAACATTGTTTGGTACCAAATCAATGAAGACTTGCTTAATTCAAGGCCATCGTTTCTTCACCAGCAACAGTAGAAGGACGTGGAGCTGCAAACAAAAAATCAAGTATTTAAAATTAAGAGGCTGAACATATAGTAAATTAATTGTTTGTATGAAAATTTGCACACACAAAAATACCATTATCACGAAGTGCACGAGGTAGTAGCCCCTTGCGTTTCCTCATTTGTTGATAGCACTGTATAATATTAATATCATCAACGCTTGCAAATACACGCTCAATATAGCACACCAAACGATGGTTCATCCATTCATCATTCATCTTATTTCGCAGTTCAGTTTTGACAATGCTCATAGCTGAGAAAGCTCTTTCTACGGTTGTTGTAGCAACAGGCAAAATCAAGGCCAATTCAATGAGACAATATACCAATCGAACATGTGTGTGCCTATCTGTTTGAACCATCTTCATAGCAAGCTGGCCAAGATCAATGCAACTTAAAAAATCAGTATCAGCTCTAGCTTCAGTGACAAATGTCTCAAGTTGGTCCCTAAGAACTCTGCACTCATATTCTGAGAAATCAGCACCATACATCTGAGCAAGTTCAACCAGCTTATTTATATCGAAGTTGGCAAAAGAATCTCTTGGGTCAAGACAAGCAATGCATCTCAATAGTTGAGTAGATTTCTCAGCAAAGCGATTGTTGAACTCAACAATAATCTGGTCAAGCACCACATTAAATATTTCGTGATTGAAATAATGCAAGTAAGTTACCAATTGGCCGTCGCGACCTCTCGAACGACCACCAATCGCTAATGTCTCCATCATGTTTGGAACAATGATGTTATGTTGGAGACAAAAGGCATTTACCTCTTCAAATAACTCATCCCAACCCTGATGCCTCATATCATTAAGTTTCTGCAATGTGGTCTGAATCAAGCCCATAGCACGAACAATGTTCTGATTCTTTTTTTGCAAGCACTGTGATAGATCATTAGTTTTTCCCAACAATTTGATCATAAGATGCAGTATAAACACAAACTCAAAGCTCTCCATATGACGTATCAAACCTCGTGCCGTGGTTTTTTGTGATGTGTTAGTGGCATCATCAGACATATTCTCCAATACCTCTAGCACTGCATACCACATTTGATGAAGACGACACAAGGTTTTATGATGTGAGCCCCACCTAGTATCACCGGGTCTTGTAAGGTTAGTTTGTTGGTTCTTCCCTCTCCCTGCAAAAATTTCTCCAGTCTCCAATTTCTGCACAAGATCATCATGGTGTGCTTGGGCTAATTGATCATGTCGCTTACAAGAACCATTAACACTATTGACAATCATAGAAGTGTAGCTAAAAAAATCCAAGACAGAAGGACAACACTTGGCAACAGCAACAACCACTAACTGCAACTGATGGGCAAAGCAATGTATATAAAAAGCATAAGGATTCTCATCTAGTACCCTTCTTTGCAGCCCATGGAATTCACCTCTCATATTTGATGCTCCATCGTATCCTTGGCCCCGTATTCTATGGATAGATAGGCCATGTTTAAGAAACAAATCATCCAGGGCTGCCTTCAATGAAGATGTTGTTGTGTCGGCAGCATGTTTGATCGCAAGAAACCTCTCAATCACTTCCCCTTGACTGTTAGATAAGAAACAAAATCAATACAAACATACTGCATAACAAAGAAGCAATAAAAATTTCAATTCATGACATACAAACCTAAAGGCCACAGCCATTTGCTCCTTGATGGATGCATCTCGAGCCTCATCAACAAGGACAACAAACTTTTTATCCCCAATATCCTTCACAATGGCTTTAGTAGTCTCTTCTCCACAAGCTTTACACAAATGCTTTTGTATTTCTCCAGAAGTCAACAAATTATTTCCAGGAGCGCAATCTCACAACTTCGCAGCATTTGCATCCTTTCTTTTATACCATTGCACCATCTCTAAGAAATTCCCCTTATTATTTGAGTTAGCAGTCTCATCGTGTCCACGAAAAGCAAGAGCTTGCAATAAAAGGAACCTCACAACACCTAACATAATAGTGAGACGACCCAAATACTCTTCCTCCTTCTTCTTATCTGAACCAGCCCATACCTGTTCAACATTTTGCCTTGGGTTTTGAAAAGCTTTACAATGTCTTCTAGCTCTATTATGAGCACTATTAACATTACCAACATGAGTCTTAAAAGATGCAGTAGCGTTTTTCCAATTACTAAAACCTTCTTTGTATATGCTTCTATTCCATAGTTTTCAGCTCTTGGTTGCTTAAAGAGAAAACAAGGAAAACAAAAGGCGGCTTTTTTAGCAACACTATATTCCAACCAATCATGTGACTTGTACCACTCTTCACGAAAGCCTCTCATTTGTTTCCCTTTTCTTTCTTGTTCATAGACATGTCCTGTTGGTCGGCATGGTCCCATGGCCAAATACTCCCTTCTAGCAGCATCTCTCACATCCACATGCAACTCCTCAATTGGTTTTCGGAGGCCAGGGTCGGTATTAATGTCATCTGGATTAAGCTCCACACGTGCATTACTAGCTCCGGCTCGTACTGATTCGGTAGGCGAATCATTGGTGTTGATATTGTTGGTTGCGGGCTGGCCAGATGTTGACTGAAAAAAAGATTCAATTGTCCGAATCCTCTTCATCTTGGAATTTTTTTGTTGTTAACAAATAACAATGAAACAGAAGTGATTAAAGTAATTCAATTGATAGTCACAAACTCGTTGATTTTCAGCTAATAGAAAGAGACTGGGGAAAATTAGATGACAGATACAGTACACTGAAGATTACCTGTCCTTCTGTCAGTCTAGCCGATTGTGAAGATGAAAAGGAACAGAAAGGGCTGGAGCCTGGAGGGGGCTGCTCCTGCTCAGACGAGGCGAGATGACCCGTGCTTCGAGCGGCGAGTGCCAGCCGCCTGGGAGCGGGACGCCCATCTCAGTTCTCGTGGGAAACGGCGGGCGGCTGATGCGTCGCAGGCTCGCAGCTGAGGCGGCGTAGCTGTGAACGAGAGATATTTTTTGATCGATCAGGCGAGAGATCAGGCGAGACGCTGGACGATTGATTCCTGAGAAATCGCTACTACCAAAACAAACGTGAAGTGGTGGCGCAAGTGTCTACTTCTTTTTTCTTTTGCAACCAAGCCCGCAGGACAGCTCAGTTGGGCTGGGAACTGGGAACTTGCGTGGGCTGTGCTTGGACGCCTGGGGCTGGGCTTTGTAAGTCTACAAATGTAAAAAAAAATCTACTAAATATATACCTACCAGTTAGGCCAAGCCTGGGGCAATAGCCCCAGTTGCCCCAGGCCCAATTCCGCCCCTGGATCATACGGTGTCCGTTTCAGTGTCCGCGTTGCTGATGCCTTCATCCCCGTAAAAAAAGAAGAAGAGAAGTTGGTCACATTTGATCAATAGGTTACGGGTACCACTCTGACGGAGTAATTGTATTGTACCGTATTGAATTGCACTTGCCGGGCGAAGCAAACAGTGCATGGTCCCGTTTTCTACTCGAAATCGTACATCTCGCTAATTTTCTAAGCAGAGAAATCGTAGCGTACGTCTCATGATCCGCTCAGAAAAGGTGGCCGTGATTCCGTCACGCTGCTGGATCGGGGCCCGGCCACTCTGTCCCAAAGCGGGGCTCGCTGACGGCGCGGCCCCACGGCGAACCTGCCAGTTGCCCGTTGCGAGCACGTGAGGGAAAGCAGCCCCCACGCGCCTGACGCCACTGGAAAGGCACTCTAGCGGGCCGAGCGCCTGCCTGACGTCACCGGGGAGGACCCTACCGGGCCCGAGCGAGCGGCCGTTGGATCCCCAGGACCGCAGACGCTTGCGCGTGGGGCCCGCGCGGACCGAGCGCCCCTTGACCCGGGTGTCAGAGAAGGCTATCTACCTCCGAGACGTTGGTCGCCAGTCCAGGAGGGGAATTCGCTACTTTGCAGATTAGTCCTCCCGTCATGGTTGTATTTTGTTCGTCGAGACGTCTGTGACTCACTGCCCCGGGTACCAGATCACCACCAGCTAATGCTTGTCGTTTCTGCGCTGCGTTCTGCTCCTTTGCTGAAAAGGAAATTCCTTCGCTTGTCGTCTCACCACTGTCAGAAATTGTTGCTATAAGAGCATTTACACCGGGACTTGACAAATCCGGCATCCTATACGCCCGCGGACGCGTCCACACACAATGTTTGTCGGCCGCTCATATCTTGCGCCGCACATCTACATATGTCAAATACACATCCTCAAATCTATATAATCCATGCATGTTAAATTGTTTGAATTCAATAGTTCAAACAGCAAAGCGAATCATAGTTCTACAAACCGGACATGTCAAAATAAAATCCATGTCTGAGCCTGGCGGATGGCTTGCTTGTCGGATCACTGGCCGGACACTGTTGATGCCGCCTACTCTAAGGCTATGCTTGCGCCTCCTGCCGCGCCAGCATCCGGGCTGCCTGCTCCGTCTGCATCCTTGTAGCATACTCCATTGCCGATGTGGTTGCTGCAGCCCCTCTCGCCGCCTCGTACTCCCTGTGCTCGTTGATCTCCTTATCCTTATCCACAGGTCACTTCTTTGCATGCTCATCCAAGAGAGTTTTGTCCGCCAACATGATTTTTGCATCCTCCGTGTCCCGTGCGAGTTGCAACATCTCCTTCTCAAGCTCAATCTCTTCAAATGTCTTGCCTTCTCGAGTTCCCATTTGATCGCCGCCTCTTTCTTCTCCAACTCGATCTTCTCCCTCTCAATTTACAGCTTCTTCTCTGTCCTCTTCCGGTCCCAATCCATCCACTCCTTTTGCGAATCCAATATGAGCTTGTACCTCCCCTCTTTCTTGTTCTCACTTGCCGAAAAGATGTTCGTCCATGTGGACGACAAATTTGTAGCGCGATGTCACGGGAGGCCCTTGCCTTCTCCCACTTGTTATGACTTGTCGATTATCCTTTGGCACGGTGACTCTTCCATTCTCGACGACAACATCATCCTCTTCATCGTCCAACCAATTGATTGGTGGGAGATTGAGTCATCATTCCTCTTCTTTGCCGCTCTTGAGATCGGCCACAAGTTGTGTCCACTTTGGCACTCCATTCAATAAGATCCAACAATGGCTAAAAGCAAAGAGCTTCTTCTCCATCTCGTGATACAAAGTGGCCGCCACCGTCATCGAGCAAACAACATATGTATGAGCGCAATAATGCAAACACAAGAATCATATGCAAAATGACGACACGATGAATCAAGTGAGCTTACATGAGTTGCCACTCCCATCCCACTTTGAGGGTGTTTGGTCACTTGTGAGTACACTAGTAGAAAACGGAGCTTTAAAACCGGTTCGTAAGGGCCTTTAGTGCCGGTTCCATAACCGGTACTAAAGGGGGGGCCTTTAGTGCCGGTTCGGCACGAACCGGCGCTAAAGTGCCACCACGTGGCATGAGCTCGTGCCCTGGTATGGGGGACCTTTAGTACCAACCGGTACTAAAGGTTTTTTTTTAATTTATTTTTTTGAAAATTTTGGAATTTCTTTTTATTTTTTTCGATTTTTAATTTTTCTGAATTATTTGATGATTTAGTCTCTAATCACCTCTCTTAACTGCTCAAATCATCTAACTTCCCGACCGGTCACCCATCCCTCTCACTACTCCAGCCCGAGCACGCTTAACTTTCGGGGTCCATTCTCCTTCGTTTCCAAGTCTGCACTTGTTGTTTTCCTAACAATAGTAAGATGTCAATCCTATTAACCCTCAAGAGTTTAGCTTGAGCATGAAGTCACATATTTCACTGTTTGAATTTGAAACTATTATTCTAAAAAATAGTAATTATTTAGTAACACTAATATTTCTTGAATAAGTTTGACCATAGTTTGACCAGATTTGACCAAAATTAAAAAAATTAAAATAATTATTTAGTAACACTAATATTCTTGAATAATTATGTAGTAACATTAATACTTCTTGAATAAGTAGTTTAACCAGATTTAACCAATTTTTTTAAAAAAAACTGAAATTTGACCATATCTTTTTTTCCTTTTGGAATTTGAGGATTCTAAAAAATTCCAAACAGGCTGTAGGCAGTTTCCATTGGATGTGGATTTTCGTGCTGAATTTTTTGATATATTATACGTTTTTTTTTCTGATATCGTATGCAAAAGTTATAGCCGTTTTACATTTTCCCTACACTTCTTGCAAAACATGTCCAAATTTAAGTTTTCAAATTTTCCTAACTAGTAGATGTAGTAATATAACTACCTCTCGAAGGATTTTATTTTTTGAAGTTTTTATCATTTTCTTTTGATTTTTTCAAAACTGAAATGGCGATAAGGGGGGGGGGGTAAAGTTTGAGAATTGTCCTATAGTCCCGGTTTATGTCTCCAACCGGGACTATAGGTCAGACCCCTTTAGTACCGGTTCATGGCACAAACCGGTACTAAAGGTGATCGTGGGGCCCCGGCCTGACGCCAGCCTCTTTAGTACCGGTTCATGGCATGAACCGGTACTAAAGGTTCGCCACAAACCGGTACTATTGATCGCCGCCACGAACCGGTACTATTGATCACATTAGTGCCGGTTTGTAATTTTTTTACAAACCGACACTAATGTGCTTCACATTTGACCCTTTTTCTACTAGTGGTAGTAGCCGACGTACGTATTTGTTCACTTTCCCTTGAATGACCTCTCATCGATGTTGGAGAGATGCCACATTGTGGTTGATCACAATAGGATGCGGCTCCACATTTTCCTTTTGTTCGTGATACTCTTTCCAAATCTTCTCCCAACACTTGTTCCTCTTTTGCTCGGTGCCGCATAATGGATCCATTGTTGTGGCCAACCAAGTTTTGACCAATAAGATGTCCTCAAAACTTCAGAATGTCGGACCTCTTACCTTCACCGTCTTGCCCTTCTTTTTCTTCTTGCTCGGATTGGGAACGGATTGTGTCCCGACTTCAAATGCGATGCCCCCTAATTGGTAGTCCATTTGGGTCGGACCTTCATTGTCATTGATCATGTTCGACATGTACGCCTCCTAGATGATCATGGTTTGCAAGCATTCATCGTGTCCGAAATGAACTAGCGGTCTATGCAAAACATTGAACATGCCATATGCAACTTTGATCGAACAGGAGCAACAAAAACATACCGACTCTTGTTCCGTCATTCCGTCGAACAGGTCGTGGGCAGTCTGGGCGCCGCCGGTGCCCGTGCTCATCCGAGCCCGAACAAGCTACGGTGAGTGACATACGTCCACCGTCGACATCTGTGTGGGAGGAAAGCTCTCCGAAATGGCTCAGCCAGCCATCAGATCCTCCTCTGTCCCAACGTGGTCCGACGACATAATCCGTGTCGATGCTCGGATGGAATGGGTGCGGGGTTCCGGGCCGGCGGGGGAGGGGGACAACTGCTCGTCCATGTCAGCACCTTCCTGTGCCGCTGTTGCTGCTCCCCTCTCTCGCTACCGGCATCACCGTATCCCCCGGGCGATGTCGCACGATGGAGCCGAGGATGGGACACCGACGGACGAGGCAGACGTGGTCTCCGTCGCGGTGGTCGAGGACAGGATGGACGACATCTAGGGCGTCGGATCGGGACCAGTGGTGAGGATGGGAAGCAAGCATGGCGGACGGCGAGGGCTCGGGAGCGGAAAAGGTAGGAGAACGGCGGGAGGAGGAGGAAGGGTTTGGTGAATTTGGTGCAATTTGCGGTGGGGTCGAGTTGTCGGGTCCGACGTCTGTCCCCATATCCGTCTCATACTTGGGCTGGATATGAGAGGTGCTGGTCAGCTCTGGCATTTGAGACCCGCTTAAGAGCCCGTTTGGGTCGGATTTTTGTGATCGACCAGTGATCGGGCCATCCGCCCGGGCGTTTGAGGCGGGTTTGGCGTGCCCGAGTGCAGGGGCGGAATTGGGCCTGGGGCAACTGGGGCTATAGCCCCAGGCTTGGCCTAACTGGTAGGTATATATTTAGTATATTTTTTTACATTTGTAGACTTACAAAGCCCAGCCCCAGGCGTCCAAGCACAGCCCACGCAAGTTCCCAGTTCCCAGCCCAACTGAGCTGTCCTACGGGCTTGGTTGCAAAAGAAAAAAGAAGTAGACACTTGCGCCACCACTTCACGTTTGTTTTGGTAGTAGCGATTTCTCAGGAATCAATCGTCCAGCGTCTCGCCTGATCTCTCGCCTGATCGATCGAAAAATATCTCTCGTTCACAGCTACGCCGCCTCAGCTGCGAGCCTGCGACGCATCAGCCGCCCGCCGTTTCCCACGAGAACTGAGACGGGCGTCCCGCTCCCAGGCGGCTGGCGCTCGCCGCTCGAAGCACGGGTCATCTCGCCTCGTCTGAGCAGGAGCAGCCCCCTCCAGGCTCCAGCCCTTTCTGTTCCTTTTCATCTTCACAATCGGCTAGACTGACAGAAGGACAGGTAATCTTCAGTTTACTGTATCTGTCATCTAATTTTCCCCAGTCTCTTTCTATTAGCTGAAAATCAACGAGTTTGTGACTATCAATTGAATTACTTTAATCACTTCTGTTTCATTGTTATTTGTTAACAACAACAAAAATTCCAAGATGAAGAGGATTCGGACAATTGAATCTTTTTTTCAGTCAACATCTGGCCAGCCCGCAACCAACAATACCAACACCAATGATTCGCCTACCGAATCAGTAGGAGCCGGAGCTAGTAATGCACGTGTGGAGCTTAATCCAGATGACATTAATACCGACCCCGGCCTCCGAAAACCAATTGAGGAGTTGCATGTGGATGTGAGAGATGCTGCTAGAAGGGAGTATTTGGCCATGGGACCATGCCGACCAACAGGACATGTCTATGAACAAGAAAGAAAAGGGAAACAAATGAGAGGCTTTCGTGAAGAGTGGTACAAGTCACATGATTGGTTGGAATATAGTGTTGCTAAAAAGCCACCTTTTGTTTTCCTTGTTTTCTCTTTAAGCAACCAAGAGCTGAAAACTATGGAATAGAAGCATATACAAAGAAAGGTTTTAGTAATTGGAAAAACGCTACTGCATCTTTTAAGACTCATGTTGGTAATGTTAATAGTGCTCATAATAGAGCTAGAAGACATTGTAAAGCTTTTCAAAACCCAAGGCAAAATGTTGAACAGGTATGGGCTGGTTCAGATAAGAAGAAGGAGGAAGAGTATTTGGGTCGTCTCACTATTATGTTAGGTGTTGTGAGGTTCGTTTTATTGCAAGCTCTTGCTTTTCGTGGACACGATGAGACTGCTAACTCAAATAATAAGGGGAATTTCTTAGAGATGGTGCAATGGTATAAAAGAAAGGATGCAAATGCTGCGAAGTTGTTAGATTGCGCTCCTGGAAATAATTTGTTGACTTCTGGAGAAATACAAAAGCATTTGTGTAAAGCTTGTGGAGAAGAGACTACTAAAGCCATTGTGAAGGATATTGGGGATAGAAAGTTTGTTGTCCTTGTTGATGAGGCTCGAGATGCATCCATCAAGGAGCAAATGGCTGTGGCCTTGAGGTTTGTATGTCATGAATTGAAATTTTTATTGCTTCTTTGTTATGCAGTATGTTTGTATTGATTTTGTTTCTTATCTCGTCTAGGTATTTGAACAGTCAAGGGGAAGTGATTGAGAGGTTTCTTGCGATCAAACATGCTGCCGACACAACAACATCTTCATTGAAGGCAGCCCTGGATGATTTGTTTCTTAAACATGGCCTATCTATCCATAGAATACGGGGCCAAGGATACGATGGAGCATCAAATATGAGAGGTGAATTCCATGGGCTGCAAAGAAGGGTACTAGATGAGAATCCTTATGCTTTTTATATACATTGCTTTGCCCATCAGTTGCAGTTAGTGGTTGTTGCTGTTGCCAAGTGTTGTCCTTCTGTCTTGGATTTTTTAGCTACACTTCTATGATTGTCAACAATGTTAATGGTTCTTGTAAGCGACATGATCAATTAGCCCAAGCACACCATGATGATCTTGTGCAGAAATTGGAGACTGGAGAAATTTTTGCAGGGAGAGGGAAGAACCAACAAACTAACCTTACAAGACCCGGTGATACTAGGTGGGGCTCACATCATAAAACCTTGTGTCGTCTTCATCAAATGTGGTATGCAGTGCTAGAGGTATTGGAGAATATGTCTGATGATGCCACTAACACATCACAAAAAACCACGGCACGAGGTTGATACGTCATATGGAGAGCTTTGAGTTTGTGTTTATACTGCATCTTATGATCAAATTGTTGGGAAAAAACTAATGATCTATCACAGTGCTCGCAAAAAAAGAATCAGAACATTGTTCGTGCTATGGGCTTGATTCAGACCACATTGCAGAAACTTAATGATATGAGGCATCAGGGTTGGGATGAGTTATTTGAAGAGGTAAATGCCTTTTGTCTCCAACATAACATCATTGTTCCAAACATGATGGAGACATTAGCGATTGGTGGTCGTTCGAGAGGTCGCGGCGGCCAATTGGTAACTTACTTGCATTATTTCAATCATGAAATATTTAATGTGGTGCTTGACCAGATTATTGTTGAGTTCAACAATCGCTTTGCTGAGAAATCTACTCAACTATTGAGATGCATTGCTTGTCTTGACCCAAGAAATTCTTTTGCCAACTTCGATATAAATAAGCTGGTTGAACTTGCTCAGATGTATGGTGCTGATTTCTCAGAATATGAGTGCAGAGTTCTTAGGGACCAACTTGAGACATTTGTCACTGAAGCTAGAGCTGATACTGATTTTTTAAGTTGCATTGATCTTGGCCAGCTTGCTATGAAGATGGTTCAAACAGATAGGCACACACATTTTCGATTGGTATATCGTCTCATTGAATTGGCCTTGATTTTGCCTGTTGCTACAGCAACCGTAGAAAGAGCTTTCTCAGCTATGAGCATTGTCAAAACTGAACTGCGAAATAAGATGAATGATGAATGGATGAACCATCGTTTGGTGTGCTATATTGAGCGTGATGTATTTGCAAGCGTTGATGATATTAAGATTATACAGTGCTATCAACAAATGAGGAAACGCAAGGGGCTACTACCTCGTGCACTTCGTGATAATGGTATTTTTGTGTGTGCAAATTTTCATACAAACAATTAATTTACTATATGTTCAGTCTCTTAATTTTAAATACTCGATTTTTTGTTTGCAGCTCCACGTCCTTCTACTGTTGCTGTTGAAGAAACGATGGCCTTGAATTAAGCAAGTCTTCATTGATTTGGTACCAAACAATGTTTGCAAAGATGCACCTTGTTAAACTATTTGTTTTATCAAATTTCCTCTCGTGGTAATAATGATTTTATATCTTGTCTTTAATTTGAAATCATGGCATACTTCTAGCACACATTGGTGTGCATGGTATTTGACGTTATTTTTAGTCACTTAGTTTTAGCCCTAGGCTTTCAGAAATTCTGGCTCCGCCTCTGCTCTGGTTTAGATGCCCTAAGATTATACGCATCATGTTAGCACGTTGCTATTTGAGGATATTGTTTGGACACATATTCACACTGTTAAATTTCCTCGCTTTTGGAAATTCATGGGAATATTACTCGCCTAAAACAAACACCACAAGTTAGTTAGTATATAAACAAACCATTGACACACATTCCCCGAGTAAATTGATTGTAATAATATTTTATATTATGAGACAAAGGGAGTATCATAGTACAATGTCCGTTTTTTTATTTCCTTTGTTTTGAGCTATATTTTTTTTAACAAAGATAACATGCAAAACTCAATAATGACGCCACTTGTCTAACGGGTTGAATGCATAGTATATATATACTTTTATGCTGGCATTAAAAACACCACACGGAAATGTGGCTAGCTTGTTAATCCAAGAATTTTGAACAATTGTCTTTATCATCGTATGACTAGCTTACATTTATGTTTAAGCCATTATTGATCAAATTACGATACTAATAATCTAGGTTAAGAATTATCATGCCGAAACTCTTATTATTATTACCAATGATGGATGCTTTCTGCACTAAAGCCTACGCCTCCAACAGCCTTCTCACTTTATATAACCTAAAAAGGCTAAAATAA
Source organism: Aegilops umbellulata (assembly GCA_032464435.1). Lineage (NCBI taxonomy): Eukaryota > Viridiplantae > Streptophyta > Magnoliopsida > Poales > Poaceae > Aegilops > Aegilops umbellulata. The sequence goes on along the minus strand of CP136059.1, from coordinate 224,199,802 downwards.
CCGCACATGCAAAAACAATCTCCATGTAGATTTTCTTTAGCATGGCTGCTTGGATTGGACTGAAACAAAAACAATATGTTTGTGCACATGGTCACATATGTGAGAGCAACTCCAACGCGCCGACGCATTCTGTCTGCGTGCGCCCGTTTGGGTTGAAAAGAACACAAACGGCGACCCAACGTGCCGACGCAAACGGACGAGCGTTTGTTTTTTGTCCACACGCGACCCATTCGCGACCCAAATTTGGGATGGGTTTGCGTCGGCGCGAACACGGGACAGATGTGCACGACGCTTGCTCTTGTCGTCCCCCTGGCCTGCCATACAGTGGCACATCGACCATTCTTCCCCATCCACATCCATAGTCGACCCCTCCACTACACCCCACTTTTGCCGCCGCTGACCACTGCCGGCTAGTTGGACGCTCATCAGGCCGCCCGCACCAACACACGTTCCCCCACCTGCACGCAACACCTAATGGCTGCTCTTGCAGGTGTTGGTGGCTTGTTCTCGACGCTGTCGTGTAGAACCTCCATGACCAAGCCGCACCCCTCGCCTCCTCCATCGTCGGGGGCTACTAGCCCGACATCCTCGCTCCACGGTCGCCTTCGCATCAACAAGCCTGCTTCATGGACTTGGTGACGCTTGGGACTCTTCACTGGCCGGCTTCTTCCAGCACGCCCGCAAGGTGTTTGATGTTTTCGCCCGCAAGGTACAAATGGATAGTGGAGATGAGTTCTTTTTCAACCACTTCATTTGTGATTCAAACAATTCGTTGTTAGAGGATGAAGAGTTTCTGGTCGCTACTTTGGTTGCCCATGACCACATAGCTAGGCACGACCAATGTTTAGGGGATCGAGCATGGGCCATGCTCCGGTGTTGAATTGCAACAGAGAGAGCGACCATTGCCTACTCTGGGAAGACTAATTTTATTGCACATCCCCACTCTTCAAACCCAAGCTCTTCTGGCGCCGCTTTTTGCATGACTAGACATGTATATTAAGGAGGGGGCGATGACGTACGATGATTATTGCATATGCAAAGAGGATACCCGGGGAAAGGTTGGCTTCTCCTCTTATCAGAAATGCAGTGCAGCTATTCAGATGCTTGCATATGGAATACCCGGTGATCTTGTTGATGAGTATGTCCGCATGAGTCCACATGCCTAGAATCCATGTATAGGTTCTACAAGGCTGTGGTAGCAGCGTTTGCTCCGGAGTACTTGAGAAAGCCAAATGTTGCAGATACAACCCGATTGTTGGCGATTAATGCAGATGTGGGCTTTACAGGAATGCTTGGTAGCTAGCATAGTTTGTATGCACTGAAGATGGGAGAACTGTCCATCTGCTTGGCAGGGACAGTAGAGGGGGCATGTCAAAGGGTGCACTGTCATAGTTGAGGTCATGACGTCAAAAGATTTCTGGATTTGACACGCTTTTTTGGCATGGCTAGCTCTCACAATGGCATCAACGTGCTTGAGCGTTCTCTGATGTTCGCAAGGCTTGCAAAAGGCAAATGCCCAGAGGTCAACGTTGAGATCAATAGACACCACTATAAATACTATCTAGCTGATGGTATCTATTCTCAGTGGACAACTCTTGTAAAGACAATACCCAATCCGGGAGGAGAGAAGAGGCAAAGATTTTCCCAAGCACAAGAGAGTGCTAGGAAGGATGTGGAGCGTAATTTTGGTGTGCTTCAATCTCGACGAGGCATTGTCCGGTATCCTGCTAGAATTTGGAGCACTAAGAAGTTGTGAGAGGTGATGACTGCTTGTATGATCATGCACAACATGATCGTAGAGGATGAGCGTGGGGATGAAATCTTAGACCAGGGGTTTCAATTTCATAGTGAAAATGTTATGACTAAGCATGAAGGAGCGGCAACGATTATACAGTTCACCCAATTTCATCATGAATTGTGTGATTGGGCAACTCACATTCAACTCCAAGATGATTTGGTTGAGCACATGTGGACTCACCTTGACAAACAATAATTGTATCAGCTATTTTTCTTTTCAATGTATTTGTGACAATTTAAATTTTTTGTAAACTTTGAGATTTTTTATTTGGTTGTAAAACTATGCTATTTTTATTTGGTTGTGATTTTTACATGATTTGAGATATGTATGAATAAAAAGACTATATCGACCGGGTGGACGAAAATGCGTCGGCGCGTCAGGCGCGTTGACCAGCAAAACACAGGCAGGGCCGTACGCAGTCCAAAATGCCACCTAAACTGACAAAAAGCGTCGGTGCGTTAAAATTAACTGATTGCACCACCACCAATTATTTGTCAAGTAATGACTAGGTTTTCAAAGACATAATATTGGAAGAATGACACACACGTAAAATATACAAAAACATAATAGAAAGAAAAGAAGTACACATTGGACTTGTAGACACCCATTGCACAGTCTTATCGCTTTTAATCCACTCAAATTAAAATTCTAGTTCTGTTGTAAATAACTTCCTTATGTTGAACTAAGTCTACGGAGAATACACTAACATATCCAACATCAGGTGTTCGTAATGTATCTAATGAAACTAATTTTATATCATACAGTGTTACGTCCTTACATAAATTCGGCCAACTTAATAATCTACTCCCTCCGTTCCATAATATAAGAATGTTTTTGACACTAAGGAAGTAGAATTTAAATTAGTTTAGAATAGAAAGTACATGACATTTTAATCCAACGGTGGATTAAGGGCCTGCCTCTTTGAGCAAAGGTGTGCATGTGTACACAGGAACACCTCATCCACTTGCTCAGAGCATCACCAACAGCTAGCTTCCGTAAGAAACTCCCCATAAAATCACTTTTTCGGGTCTGTAAAATTTCAGGGAAGTTGTCTAGCGATGTCTTTTCTCAGTCTGTAAACACCTTTCTCTATTTTTTTCTTTCTATATTCACTAAAATTTGCGCGTTTATGAAATTTGTTGGAGAAAATTTTCTGACCCAGCTCCGCGTAAACGGCGGTCATTTTACTGACACGGTTGAAGGTGCTCTAAATGCTTCCACTACCGCTGCGTGGTACGACAGCGATCTGCCCGTTACTAAAAGAGGAACGCAGTTAATTTCCACTTGACAGCCGTCCATGTCCACTCCCGTAATAACACGACAATGACAGGAGTGATCCGCAAAAGACACCACCCCTCTCCCTCCCCACTTCCCCTGTTCCAAAAGCTTTCGCATCTCTCTCTCTCCCTCTTCACAGTTCACACCCACACTGCGCGGCACAGTGGGCGAGTGGGCGCGAGACCAGGCGTCGCCTCCTCCTCTCCTCCGCCCCGCTCTCGCCGCCGGACGTCCTCGCCTGCCGCCGGTGAGCCCTCCTCTCCGCTCTCGTTCGTCGATCTCTGTCCAGGCGCGCCCTGCAGGGGGCTGCCCGCGGCGGCGCCCAATTCCGAGCGATTCGCGCTGGTTCTAGGGGGCATCGTGCTGCGTTTCTTTGAAGCCTGGCCGTCGAGATCTCGCCTGCGATGGCCCCGCTGGCGAGGCGGAGGAGGTGGGCGGCGGGATTTTGGGTTGTTCGCGTGATCGGGGTGGTCGTGGTGGTGGTGGTGGTGGTGGTGGGGGGGGGGGGGGGTCCGCCCTCGCTCGCCGCTCCGCAGTGATCTGGGGAAGGCCGTAGTTAGGTGCGCACGGAGGGGAGTAATTCTCGAGGAATTCTGTCGCGACCCGCTCTTCTGTTTCTTTGTTCATCCGCACTTTTGTTTTCAATAATGTCTTGTTTTGAAGGCCGTGGTCTGATCTTACCATACTGTAGAAACGGCGTGCTTTTCGTTGGGTCATAGAGAGGCAATGCTCAGTCGAGGCAGCCATGCTTTATTGGGATTTCAGGAGTAATTGAACTCCCCACCACGTGGAATGGTACAATTTTGCACTCACGCTTGTCTTAAACTCGTTTAGTGCTAGTATGGTCGTTCCTATCCCCGTGCATTGGCAGCTTGCAACACCTTTTGCTGCTGGGGGTCTGTCCTTCCTCAAATTTGGTGAATTGGGAAAGACACCTTTTTCATGAAGCTAGACAAAGTTGCTTGGGTTGTTTTGAGCTAATTGCTATATGCATTTGGACTTTGGAAGTGTGCCTGTGTGTGCCACACGCGGTAGGTGTCACTGCAGCTGAGGTGTGCAAGGAATCTCGCCACTGAAGTATACTTGCGTGGAATTTGGGGATAGGATGATAGATCACGGGCGATAATCTCGGTGTGCAAGGAATCTCGCCACTGGAGTTAAATAGGTGGAAAGTACTACCTCCGTTCCATAATATAAGATCGTTTTTCACACTAGTGTCGTGTAAAAAACACTGCCAGTTGGATGTCTTGGAAGTAGGGACAGGGCTTGCACTGGTACTTGCGGTTGTGGTTTTGATGTTCCATTGATTTTTCTTTTGAACTGGATGTTCCATTGAATTGGATCCATGAAATGGCGACAATAGTGGAATTCTTTTTATCAGCTACAGTTGAATATTTTTTATCAGCTACAGTTGAATATTTTTTTCCTCGAACACGCATCGAAATACGCATCACTCCCCTGTTGGTCTTTTCCTGTTGGAGCAACTGCAGTCAGTTTTGTATGATCTGTTGCAATAAGTTCAAAATTGATACCTATTCAGATCTAAGACCACTATTGCTGTCATATCGTTTGAAACCTGACGCTGGTTTAATCATCCTTTTGTTACCTATCTATTACTTGGAACAGAGACTTTGGTTTCTGATCTTGCATTTAATATTTTTTGGTGAGAATGCAAATCCAGTATAAGATTTAGAATGAAATATGAGTTAAAATTCCAATAGCTTAGGTTACTCTCTATCACGACGTTCACAACATTTCATTTATATGTTGAACTAATAGGTGATGGGTATATTCTTAGTTTTTTTGCTGTTAGAACTGGATCTGCTGACCATGGCTATCAGGCTATACATCTTTAATACTATTACACTCTTAAATTAACATGATTATGTTATTATCTTGGTGTCCACATGATATATACCTTTCCACCCTTTTGGTATAATGTAAGTTAATTTGAAATGTTGATGACACAAGCTTGCAATATTACTTTGTTATGTTGAATACTTTCAGTTTGTCTTGTAGGAGGACATATAAAACAATTAAGGTTGTAAACGGTTGTAGCTGTTCAATCATGCCGATATCCAGCTCATCGGAACCTCGAGACTCTCGAGACCCTACTTCACCTGCACCATCCACGTCATCTTCTAGATCAAGGTATAAAAGATCTCAATTTTCACTGTTAAAAAAAGATCTCAATTTTCTCACTGTTCTTTTATTATGTTTATTACACTGGAAGTTTTCATGGAATCAATTGCTTTGCAAAATTAGCTTAGCTTTCTTTGGGTTGCTGTATCCTCGTCTAGCGACCCTTTATTTCATTTTAAGCCTTTAGTCCTCTCTTTATTATTCATAATTTTTAACTATTATTGCTTATTCTCTATATAGGGAAGCATGCAATCTTGCAGAAGTTGATGATCCTGGAAGTGCAATGTCCACTGTTGCTCGATTGCTGGAGCAGCTACATGGTAGCGTGACATCACTGCCAGAGAAGGAAGTGGCGATCAAACGATTACTTGAACTTGCCAAGGCGAAAAAGGACGCAAGGATTTTGATAGGTAGCCATTCTCAGGCCATGCCATTATTTATATCTATCCTTAGAAGCGGGGCATCTTCAGCCAAAGTAAATGCTGCGGCCCTGCTTAGTGCACTCTGCAAGGAAGAGGACCTCCGTGTCAAGGTTCTCTTAGGAGGTTGCATACCACCCTTGCTTTCTCTCTTGAAGTCTGAATCTGCTGAAGCAAAGAAGGCTGCCGCTGAGGCTATTTTTGAAGTGTCTTCAGGGGGTCTTTCGGATGATCACATAGGCATGAAAATATTTGTGACAGAAGGCGTTGTGCCGACTCTTTGGGATTTGCTCAATCCAAAGTCACGCCAAGATAGAATAGTTGAGGGCTTTGTGACTGGGGCTTTGAGAAATCTCTGTGGAGATAAAGATGGTTATTGGAAGGCCACACTTGAAGCGGGTGGAGTAGAAATTATTACTGGCCTTCTTTCATCCAAGAATACTGCTTCACAGTCAAATGCTGCCTCCCTCTTGGCACGGTTGATCTCTGCTTTCAGTGATAGCATTCCCAAAATCATAGCTGCTGGGGCTGTTAAGGCCCTTCTTCAGCTTCTGAATCGAGATGATGACATTGCTGTTCGTGAAAGTGCAGCTGATGCTTTGGAGGCCTTATCTTCCAAGTCTACTATTGCAAAGAAAGCTGTGGTAGATGCAGGTGGTCTCCCTGTTTTGATTGGAGCTGTTGTAGCACCCTCAAAAGAGTGTATGCGAGGGGTTACCTGCCATTCTCTACAAAGCCATGCTGTTTGTGCTTTATCAAATATTTGCGGTGGAACCACTTCATTGTTGCTTTACCTGGGAGAGCTTTGCCAATCACCCCGGTCAGCTGTGTCCCTTGCTGACATTCTTGGAGCACTTGCATATACATTGATGGTGTATGATGGCACTGATGGTAAATTCTTTGATCCTGTTGAGATAGAAAGCATTTTGGTTGTGCTCCTAAAATCCCATGACAGTAAGCTTCTGCTTGATCGTATTCTTGAAGCTTTAGCAAGTCTATATGCAAATGCATGTTTCTCTGGCAGACTTGATCACTCAAATGCAAAGAAGGTTCTTGTTGGGCTGGTCACTATGGCTTCCGACGATGTTCAAGACCATCTTGTTCATGCCTTAACTAGCTTGTGCTGTGATGGTTTTGGATTGTGGGACGCTCTTGGAAAGAGAGAAGGAGTTCAGTTGCTAATATCATTACTTGGACTTTCCAGTGAGCAGCATCAGGAATATGCAGTTTCTTTGTTGGCTATCTTGAGTGATGAAGTAGATGACAGTAAGTGGGCAATAACAGCTGCTGGAGGTATCCCTCCACTTGTCCAACTACTGGAAACAGGATCTCAAAGGGCAAAGGAGGATGCAGCTCATATCATATGCAACTTGTGCTGTCACAGTGACGATATCAGGGCATGTGTTGAGAGTGCCGGTGCTGTTCTGGCGCTGCTTTGGCTTCTAAAGAGTGACAGTCCTCGTGGACAAGAGGCGTCAGTCAAAGCACTCAAGGTGCTTATACGGTCTGCTGATTCTGCCACAATCAATCAGCTGTTAGCACTGCTGCTCAGTGACTCAGTGAGCTCAAAGGCACATGCCATTACAGTTCTCGGGCATGTCCTTGTGCTGTCTCCTCAAAGAGATCTAATCCAGAATGGAGCTCCTGCTAATAAAGGGCTTAGATCTCTTGTTCTTGTTCTTGACTCGTCAAATGAAGAATCTCAGGAATGTGCTGCAACTGTGTTGGCTGATATTTTCAGTATGCGTCAGGATATTTGCGACATCTTAGCAACCGATGAAATTGTTCAGCCATGCATGAAGCTTTTGACAAGTGGAAATCAAGTTATTGCAACACAATCTGCTCGAGCTTTAGGAGCACTCGCACGCTCGGCTAATACCATGTCGAAGAACAAGATGTCATGTATAGCTGAAGGTGACGTGCAACCTCTCATAGAGATGGCCAAGACATCATCCATTGATGCAGCTGAAGCGGCTATTGCTGCATTGGCAAATCTCTTATCAGATTCCCAGATTGCTAAGGAAGCGCTAGATGATAATATTGTCCAAGCTTTGACTAGAGTCCTAAAGGAGGGGAGTTTAGATGGCAAAATTAGTGCTTCACGGTCACTTTATCACTTGCTCAACCAATTCCCCCTCTGTGAAGTTTTTCCAGATTACTCACTCTGCTGCTTTATAATTCATGCACTGCTGGTGTGTTTATCTGGTATCAGTTTGGAAAATGTCACTAGCTTGGATCCCCTGGATGTGCTTGCATTGATGGTAATGACCAAGGAGGGTGCTCATTTTAGCCCCCCTCTGCGGACTGCCTTTCTGGAAGCCCCAGAAAGTTTAGAACCTCTGGTCCGCTGTATCAGTGTTGGGCTTCCCCCTATTCAAGACAAATCCATTCAAATTCTCGCAAGGCTATGTCAGGACCAATCTTCTCTGCTTAGTGAGCACATAAACAGAAGTCAAGGCTGCATTGATTCTCTTGTCAGTAGAGTTATGGAATCGACAAACATGGAAATAAGAATCTCCAGTGCAATCACCCTCATATCTGCGTTGAAGGACAACAGAGAAGATTCAGTTGAAGTTCTTGAAGCATCAGGAAATCTGAAGAGTCTAATATCTGCACTCATTGATATGTTGAAGCAACATTCCACTTCAACATCCCTGGACATTGAAGTCTGGAAACCTTACACAGAGAAGAGTTTGTTCAATTGTGAGCAGGATGTTTTGGATGTGCCTGAATCGGGGAAGGTTCTGGAAGAAACTGTTGCACGTTTGCTCTCACTAATTTGTTCTTCTCATCCCAGGAGTAAGCTTACTGTTATGGATCTTGGTGGTGTTGACATTGTTTCTGATAAACTTGCTAGCCACTCTGCTAGCCGACAGGTGCATGTTTCACTTTTTAATCTCTACTTTCCATTTTGTTGTTATTACATTTTTCTTATCTCTTCAGCTGCTATCACTTGATGATAATTTTAAGCTTTTACTTCGCTGAAATGCTATGCTTGTTTGAGTTGAGAGATACATCAACATAAATACTATCTTTGTGGGCCAAGCACTTTTTTGGTTCTGCATCAATTACTTTAACCTGGCTCCTTTATGAGTTAGTCGGCTCTTTTTGGGTCCATGATTTCTCTATCCATGTTAACCGCTTGGTGCCTCAAGCTGTTCTTCAATGTAAGAGCAAAACACACAACTCGCAGAATGGTTTAAAGTGGTCAATTAACTTAGATCTATTGTGCAAACTGATCAGAATCTCATCAGCAGGAGCACCAGGTGCTATGGTGTCTCGCTGAAGAGGCTGTTTTTTTTGTTGCAAAAAATAACCCAGATGCTTTTATTAGGTGTTGTATGCCAAAACACATCTTTCATGATGAGCCCCTCCTCTCTCTTGGTTCTGCACTGCACAATTGGCGTGCTTTGCCGGCTGCAGCTGCCAGCTGCTCCTGCCACCGGAGTGGGTCGGTCCATACACCGACCATGTGGACCCAGCCTGTACAGTCACCTCGGCGGCGCCGCCAATTCTGTTGCCGTGGCTCTCCCGCATTGTCTCCCTCGTCCGTAGAATGCCTCCGGCCACTCGTGCCGTCGGCCTCCGCCTCTTCCCCACCTCCACGGCCAGTGGTATATGCCGTCGTCGGGATGTGAGCTTTGCCTTGGCAGCCGTGCATCCTCATACCTTAGAACGCGTGGTGCTTGCACACCGGCGTGGGGACGACCATGGTGAATGCCATGAGCAGTTGGCCGGCGCCCATATGCTGCATACCAACGAGTTCACCGGCACCTTGCTCAAGAACCTGTGCCAGGTTGTGACCGCTGTAGGGCAGTGCCACCGACATCTTGTCGCTCACTATACCAGCCTGAGTTCATGGTGTCCTTTGAGGTGGTCTGTGTCCTTTCATGGGTGTTCGTCTATGGCTGGGTGATTGTGCCGGTTCTCAGGAGTATCTTCCCGTTCGCGGCAACTCATCGCAGCTGCACTGGATGGCACCAGCTGGCTGCTCATGGTGTTCACCATGGCCACTGCAGCGCTGGTCCAGATGAGGAGGTTGGATTGCTTAGTCTCAATTTGGTGACTGCTGAATAGGGTGGAAGGGTGAAAACCAATAGATCTGACTTGTTTTTGCCTTTCTGTAAGAAACATGATACATAGAAATAGGTTGCTTGCTGAATATGATGCACCGTTGGTGTGATAATTTTTCTCAGGATCTATAATGTAAAAGGATGTTTGCCTCTTTTGTCTTTCTCCCAGTTTGTAACTGTTTTACCTGAGTCTTTCAGGGTATATAAGTTGTACAAAAAATACAATGAAGTTAAAAATAAGATTATTTTATTCACAATCCTAATCAGCTATCTACATGTAGCAGTTACGTGACATTACTATCAATGAGAAATTTGATCTTAACCCCCCCCCCCCCCCCCCCGGGCTGAGATTGACGGGTGGGGCTAGCCATTGAGACAACCCTGGGGCAAATCATCAAACCCTATGTAGTGGGGCAAATGATCCAAATCCCCTACTATCAATAGCTAACCTTTATAGATATGTCCTTTTCACCCCTCATAGCCTCACACTTATAATGCACAACAAGGGCAATGTGGCTGCATGAGTCCCTAAAACACCTCATTGTTGCCAATTTTAGGAGGCCAAAGTTCTTGAATGATCCCCAAGGTACATCATAATTAGATCTTGTTGGATACGATCATCTATTGAGTCTTTTTTTTTTTGAAATTAAGGCAGATTCACTTCCTATCATCTTAGTTAATTGCTAATTCTTCAGTACCAATTTTGTTGTCGAGCTAAGGAGCTGAGACGAAGTGCAATCGTGTTTCACTAAAATTGACTCATTTTATTTTGGAGCCAAATTTGAGCATAATGAGTGCTTTTGAACCTATCCAGTAGGCAGATATTGTTTTCTCAAATTGAGGAGCAAACCCCATTTCGGCAGATTAACGAGTTTTTCCCTCAACTCTAATTAAGTCCCTGGTTCCCAAACCAAGTCTGTTGCGGCAATTTGTCCGTAAGGGTGGGCCTTGCTGTTTAACCTTATACATGCTACTACAGGATGAGTTTGTCGATCAGTATATACTTGCATCAGCAAAATACATTCATCAGCACATATGAAGTTACTGCTTACATGAAAAATAAATTCATCACCCTAACCTAAAAATAAAAATAAATTCATCACCAATGCTTGCAATACCTGGGATAAATAGAAGTCTAGTGATACATCCTGCAGATAAACTGTACTTACTTCGCAAGGTATTGATACTTTAGTCGGTCTATATGTTCCTTTTTTGACCTTTGCATTCCGATAGACTCCAGGTTGGAACCATTTGTTTTGGGTACTAGAGTTAGAATGAGATACAGCTGTACACGAATTACGTTGTACATTATTATTACGTAATTATCCAACTAGAGTTGAGAACAAGCAAAAAAGTATCGGGGTCCTAATATATTTAACATAACATCTGGTCAACTGGCTAATACTTCCTCCGTTCCTAAATATAGGTCTTTCTAGAGATTTCAACAGGTGACTATATACGGAGCAAAATAAGTGAATCTACACTCTAAAATATGTCTATATACATCCGTATGTGGTAGTCCATTTGAAATCCCTAAAAAGACTTATATTTAGGAACAGAGGGAGTACTTGTTATCTTAGTTCCATTACCTGTCCATATTTTACCGTTTCTTTTCCCATGCAAAATTCGAAGCTCTAAATAACGCTCCATGTTACAGGAACACGATGAAGATTCAGGGAGTGTATGGAGTTGCGCCCTTCTATTGGCTACTTTATTTCAGGATTCAGTGGTAGTTCAATCTTCAGCAATAATGCGAATTATACCTTCTTTAGCTTCATTACTAAGATCTGATGAGATTATTGACAAGTACTTTGCTGCTCAATCACTGGCTAGCCTGGTGTGCACTGGAAGCAGGAGTATACAGCTCGCTATAGCAAATTCTGGTGCAGTTGTGGGTGCTATAGCCATGATTGGACTGATAGAATCTGATATGCCAAACCTTGTTACAATGGCTGAAGAATTCAAGTTGGCAGAGAATCCAAGTCAAATAATATTGAGAAGTCTTTTTGATCTTGAGGATGTTCGTACTGGTGCTACTGCTCGAAGGTCCATTCCCTTGCTAGTGGATATACTTAAACCCATGGCAGACAAACCAGGTGCACCTCTGGTTGCGTTGCACCTATTGACTCAACTAGCAGAAGGTAGTGAAACAAATAAAGTTGCTATGGCGGAGGCTGGAGCTCTAGATGCTTTAACCATGTATTTATCTTTAAGCCCACAAGACTCAACTGAAACTACCATTATCAATCTCTTAGGGATTTTATACAAAAATCCTGATCTGCTTTACTATGAATCCTCACTTAGCACTTTCAATCAACTTGTAGCTGTCCTACGGTTGGGCTCAAGAAATTCTAGGCTTAGTGCAGCAAGGACATTGCAGAACTTATTTGATTCAGAGAGTATAAGAGATACAGAAGTGGCTAGGCAAGCTATACAGCCATTACTTGACATGCTCGAGTCAGGAAATGAAATAGAACAGCAAGCCACACTTGGTGCTCTGATCAAACTTTCCGCTGGCAATATCTCAAAGGCTTCAGCTATGTTTGATGTAGAAGGCAACACACTTGAAAGCCTCTATAAAATTTTATCCTTCAGTTCCTCCTTAGAGCTTAAGAAAGATGCTGCTCAGCTCTGCTATGTTTTGTTTGAGAACTCTGACATAAGGGCATCACCGATTGCCACAGAATGTCTTCGCCCCCTGATATCATTGATGTCATCAGGCTCTAGTTTGGTTGTTGAACCAGCTGTCTGTGCTCTGAGCAGACTACTGGATGAAGAGCACAATGCAGAGATTGCTGCGACTAATGAAGTTGTTGATCTTCTTGTTAGTTTTGTTCCTGGGACAAACTACCAATTGTCAGAAGCGTCTATTGCTGCTCTTATAAAGTTGGGCAAGGATCGCCCAAACTGCAAACTTGACATGGTTAAAGCTGGTATCATAGAGCATGCGCTTGATATGATTCTGGATGTTCCTGTTTCTGTTAGCTCATCCATTGCTGAGTTACTTCGCATCTTAACAAACAACAGTGGCATTGCTAAAAGTTCTGCTGCTGCAAAAATGGTGGAGCCACTTTTCTTGCTATTACGTCGCCCAGACGTTACCATGTGGGACCAGCACAGCGCATTGCAAGCACTTGTGAATATTCTGGAGAAACCTCAGAGTCTAGCAGCGTTGAAGTCAACTCCTAGTCAAATTATTGAGCCGTTAATATCATTTCTTGATTCTCCCTCTCAAGCAATCCAACAACTTGGCACTGAGGTTCTATCACATCTTCTGGAACAGGAACATTTTCAACAAGATATCACTACAAAAAATGCAGTTGTCCCTCTGGTGCAGCTTGCTGGTATTGGTATCTTGAGCTTACAGCAAACTGCAGTTAAAGCACTTGAAAACATATCTCAGAGTTGGCCCAAGGCTGTAGCAGATGCAGGTGGAATATTTGAACTTTCAAAGGTAATTGTCCAGGATGACCCTCAGCCAAGTCAAGCATTATGGGAGTCCACAGCACTTGTATTATGTAATGTTTTGCGTTATAGCTCTGATAACTATGTTAAAGTCTCACTGGCTGTGCTTGTAAGATTGCTGAACTCCACTATGGAGAGTACTGTCACAATAGCTCTCGGTGCTCTTCTTGTGCAAGAGAAAAGCAATTCACGGTGTGCTGTAGCCATGGCTGAGGCTGGGGCTGTACGTGCACTGTTGGAGCTCCTTAAGAGCCATCGTTGTGAGGAATCTGCAGCAAGATTGCTTGAAGCACTGATAAACAATTCAAGGGTCCGAGAAACAAAAGTTGCCAAACACTCCATTGCTCCTCTCTCACAGTACCTGTTAGATCCTCAATCAAAGAATCAGGCAGCAAAGTTTTTGGTGACTCTTGCACTAGGTGACATTTTCCAGCATGAAGCGCTTGCAAGAGCAAGCGACTCTGTATCTGCCTGTCGTGCTCTTGTAAGCCTACTTGAGGACCAGCCCACGGATGATATGACAATGGTTGCTATTTGTGCACTCCAGAGCTTAGTGATGCACAGCAGGACAAACAGGCGTGCTGTTGCGGAGGCTGGAGGCATTTTGGTTGTACAGGAGTTGCTTCTGTCTCCAAATGTAGATATTGCAGGACAGGCTGCTCTGCTAATCAAGCATCTTTTTTCAAATCATACACTTCAAGAATATGTATCTAACGAGCTCATCCGTTCTCTCACTGGTTAGTCACTGCTCCTTCTGCCGGAATCATTTTTTTTTCATTGGCCTGCTTTTCATGTTCATTTGTAATTGCTGTACCCTTCTGCTTTGAAAATAAAACATCTTTTCTGTTATCCTTTTTGTCCTTGATGGGCTCTATCTCAGTTAAAACTGATTTGTGCCCCATAATTGCAAAGCTATCAATCATTATCTGACCCTTCCAAGTGATTGATCAGATGTGTTATGCATTAAATAATGAAGTTGCAATTACTAAATATCCCTTCACAATTATGTTTGTAATCTAACCTGCAATTCCTTGCAGCTGCCTTAGAAAGAGAGCTGCTCTCTACATCATCTATCAATGAAGTTATTTTGAGGACCATATATGTGATATTCAGCAACTTCAGAAAGGTCCGATTTTCTGAGGCAGCAACATTGTGCATACCCCATCTGGTTTGTGCCCTGAAGGATGGAAGCGAGGCTGCCCAAGAGAGTGTGCTAGACACCCTTTGCTTGCTCAAAGAATCTTGGCCCCAGATGAATGAAGACATTGCTAAGGCCCAGTCTCTTATTTCAGCTGAGGCCATACCTGTACTACAGATGCTTATGAAGACCTGTCCTCCCAGTTTTCATGACAGAGCTGATAGCTTACTGCATTGCCTGCCTGGTTGCTTGACCGTGACCATCTTACGTGGGAATAATTTAAAACAGACAATGGGGAGTACAAATGCATTTTGTTGCCTGCAAATAGGAAATGGTCCTCCAAGGCAAACCAAGGTAAGTTCTTCCATGATGTACGTTAATTTCATTCTATGATGCACATGTTGCTCCGCACCCAGTAATTCTGTGAAATGATCATTGCAAGATTGAGAACAAGGTCTTGGAATTGGATATCAATAAATTAAAGTGGATATCACTGTATATTTGTTGGATATGCATACTTACTTTCTAGTTGATATGTTTATAGTCTGTGATTGTTGATATTTGCATTGATTGCAGCTGGTTAACCAGAGCATCTGCCCGGTATGGAACGAGGGATTCACTTGGTTATTCGACATCCCCCCAAAAGGGCAGAAGCTGTACATCTTGTGCAAAAGCAAAAATACATTTGGAAAGGTATGGTGTAGTAGCTTCTTAATTTGTATTCCTTTTTGTTGGTTCTTTTCTCTAGTCTCCTATATCTGAACTCAAACCCTTTGCTTCAGTCAACCCTCGGAAGAGTAACCATCCAGATCGACAAAGTTGTCACTGAGGGAGTTTACAGTGGGTTCTTTAGCCTCAGCCATGACGGCGGTAAGGATGGCTCAAGAACACTAGAGATAGAGATTGTATGGTCAAATAGACCGGCCAACGACAATATGTAGCATGGCTAATTTCGCATGGTGCCAATATTATTGTCGGGGCGCTTAGATGTAAATCAGCCCCATAAACATCCACATTCATCGCAGTGTAGAAAATTACATGGTTTACAGACATCTGCCTCAAGATTATTTCGAGGTCGTTCTTGGTCCCTGTAGCTGCATACGGATTTTGGACCGGCTATTTTGTTTGTACAGGTTTATTTCCTGTAATTATAATTTAGAGTAGCCTGGTGTGGGTTTGAAGA
Source organism: Aegilops umbellulata (assembly GCA_032464435.1). Lineage (NCBI taxonomy): Eukaryota > Viridiplantae > Streptophyta > Magnoliopsida > Poales > Poaceae > Aegilops > Aegilops umbellulata. The sequence goes on along the minus strand of CP136059.1, from coordinate 224,184,306 downwards.
AACACAATTTCGTGTGTGCTGTCTCCTTGTGCATGTGTGCTCTTTTGTTGTATATCTTGCAGTCTTTTTATCTGCTGTATCATTTTTCCGATCAACAAGGGCTCACACCGGTTCCATTTCATGGAAACGAAACCCAAAAATACAGTAGTTCAGCATTTAAGAAAGTAAAAACGACATCTCTCAACTCTCTCCCCTCATCCTACCATCTAGTTCAGGTAGCAATGCATAAACAGCAATAGCCCCAAGAAGCAAAACACATAACAACAGACCACATGAACAGAAAGCGGCTAGAGCATGATGACATGGATGCTGTCATTCATCTCAGGTGCTTCATCAGGAACTCCAAACATTGTGATGCCATCATGAGCAGCACATGAAGCATCACCCCAAGTTAGTAGCTGAACCCGAGCTTCGCAGCAGTTGTAACAGTCCAAGACTGATGGTATTTTTTTAATTACCACAGTTATTTGTTGCATTAGCATGCCATCATGTCTAGTTTACATTAATCTTGAAATGAGGTTGATTCAAACATTCAAATTTTTATTAAAGGCAAAACCCTAATTTAAATGCAACTTTAATAAAATGAATAGATATAATTGAGGGGTCCACTTGATGGAATCTTCTGAAACTCTGGATATTGCCTTCCACTAATATTAGTGAGCTACTAAATTTATTCCATGATTTTTGTATCACTATATTACATACCTATTGTTCAACCCCAAATAATAATTAAAATGGATTTATTTCGTTAAATATTTATAAATATAAGCCCTAAATGCTGATTGTTTTTGTGTGGCCTTAGATTGAAAAGCGGCTAGAGCATAGTGACATGGATGATATCATTCATCCCAGGGTGCTTCATCAGAATTTTGCGGAACCTTATAATTTTTTTACCACAACATACTTGTTGGGGAACGTTGCATGGAAAACAGTTTTTTTTACGCACACGCAAGATCTATCCATGAAGATGTATAGCAACGAGAGGGGAGAGTGTGTCTATGTACCCTCGTAGACCGTAAGCGGAAGCGTTTCACAACGCGGTTGATGTAGTTGAACTTTTTTCGCGCTCCAACCGATCTAGTACCGAATGCATGGCACCTCTGCGTTATGCACACATTCAGCTCGGTGATGTCCTCCGCCTTCTTGATCCAGTAAGACGACGAGGTAGTAGATGAGTTCCGGGAACACGACGGCGTGGTGACGGTGATGGTGATGTGATCTCCGCAGGGCTTCGCCTAAGCACTACGAGAACATGACCGAGGGAGTAAACGGTGGACGGGGGCGCCACACACGGCTAAGACAATGTTCTGTCCTTCTGTGGCGCCCCCTCCCCATGTATATATAGGTGGGAGGGGAGAAGGAGGCAGCTAGGGCGCGCCCCTAGGGGCCGGCTGTCGGCCCTAGGGATCCTGCCCTCCTGCGCCCCCTTTCCTTGTATGAACAAGGGGGAAAGGAAAGAGGGGGGAGAGGGAAGGAAGAGGGAGTCCAATTCCACACTTTCCTTTCCTCCTCCCCTTTCCTTTCCCTCCCCATAGGACCGGCCCCATAGAGGATGCACCAGCCCCTTGTGGGCTGGTGTGTTCCCTCACTTGGCCCATAAGGCCCCCTTTGTTTGGGCTACAAATCCCTGAATATCACTTTGCTATGGATTCCTGAAAATCAGCTGTGGCTCTGGATTCCTGAGAATCAGAATCTGACTGATTGTTTACCCTGTTGTTTGTCAGCTTTAGGAGTTGTGGGTGTTGTGAAATGCCAGTAATGCCCTTGACTATTGACTATGATGTTTATATGCAGATTAAAGCACATGCTATCTGTTTTGACTTGATAAAGTGAGAAATATCACAAAAACACAATATATATATATATTTTTTTTCTTCGAGAAATGACATGATGTATGAATATATCATCCTAAACATGCACATGAAATGTAACATCCAAAAAAAAATCAACCCTTGTAGTCTTCCATACGAAATATATCATCCACGTATGGACCAACCATCATAGTCTTAGATACGTGCACATATCATCCAAAATATGTACTAACCATCAGTCTTACATACGTACACATATCATCCAAAATATGCACCAATCATCATAGTCTCATCAAGTAATATGTAAAACTATACTTGATCCACCATCAATCCATCAGCAATCGCCTCACGAGTTGCTTTCATGGTCGCATCATCACCAACCACAATATTGGACACATGTCCCGTGGGTAGGGGTTGTAAATTCCCTGGCATGTAGTTCTCATCACGATCACATTTGTCAAACTCCAAGTCTCTCAAATTGCTTTCTCTAATGCAATTATGAAGTGCCATGCATGCAATGATGATTCGAGCTTGCTTTTCAGGAGGGTAACTTGGCATTTTTTGTAAAATACGCCATTTCATCTTCCAGACACCAAATGAACGCTCAATAACATCGCGTAGAGATGAATGTGCAAAGTTAAATGTTTCTATTTTCCCATTCGATGGGAGACCTTGGCGAAATTCTGGCACATTGTACTTTTGCCCTTTGCATGGAGCTAAATATCCATCACAATTGGGATAACCCGAGTCAACAAGATAGTACCTCGCTGCATAAAGTAATAGTTTTACACAAGGGATGAATAAGCTAACTAAAACAATATTGTCATGCACATGTAAATGAAATGGATACCTATCGGTGGATGTGGAAACCTATCTGCATACTTCACCAAAGTATCTTTGAATATCCTCGTGTCATGTGCTGACCCTGGCCATCCCGTGACAATAGAAGTGAATCTCATGTCAAAGTCACACACTGCCATGATATTATGTGTTGGGTCGTCGACCAACATGGCTGACGATCTCATCATTTGGGACTATTACAGGAATATGCGACCCATCAATTGCACCTATGCAACCATCAAAGTGAGGTGCGAACCTTGCATCTCGAAGCCTATCATGTACAACTCTGAACTCTGGATCACTTGGTCAAATGATGTCTACAGCCATGTCATTCAAGCATTTCAATACTTCATTCAATTTGCGATGTATAACTTTGGTTGATCTCTTGAAACGATTCTCCACTTGGCTTACAGATTGAGGGCCCCCAACAGTCCAGAGAAACATACCCAATGCTTCTTCTGAACTCATGTTTCTTGTTCCTTTCAAGCCATATGTGTGTACAAGTGTATGATGCAACCTATCAAAACAAGGCTTGTACATCCTGAACATGTTATATCAATCTTTTGGAGTACTCAAGTTCTCGATAACCCACTATTGTTCGGTCATTATCGGAACTCTTCTCTTCTTTTTCATGAGATACTTCTCACTGTACATGATACCAACAAGTCTAGCCATCATGTATTTTTTCTCCTCTGCCTCCTTGAGGTTGGCATAGCACCAGAATCACTTTTGGATTCTTCACTATGGCTATCACTTGTGCTCGTCTACATAAACACAAAAATATTAGGAACATATGTATGTCAGGATCAACATAAGCGATAACAATTGGTAGAAATATTGTTCAACAAGTGCGAAGTGACATAACAAGAAAGGAAATATTGTTGATCAAGTCTAAAGTGACAAAACATGAAGGTAAATATTGTTCATCAGGTCTCAAGTGACATAACAAGAAAGGAAATATAGTTCAACAAGTCTCAAGCGACATAACATAAAGGAAGGGAATAACATATTCATGATCACACGTCTAAAGTGTAATCCTAATGCCTATTTCACTCTTCATACATCCTCCTAAGCTTCCCTTCGCTAGTCTTCATATTGTTAAAGAAACAACGATTTTCAAACTTCGCAAACAACTTGGTATATGAAGTACTCATCACTTGTTTCATCACACGTCTAAAGTGTAATCCTAGTGCCTATTTCACTCTTCATACATCCTCCTAATCCAATTCTTCTTCCCTTCACTAGTCTTCATATTGTTAAAGAAACAACGATTTTCAAACTTCGCAAACAACTTGGTTGCTATGAAGTACTCATCACTTGTTTCATCGGCTCCACATGCCAGAACTTCTTCCATAATCTTTTCAATTTCAACAGCAACACTATTCTTATGTGAGTTCATCGCAACATCTTCACTAATCAAGTGGTCAACCATGCGCTTGAAGTCCCTTTGAACACGATTCTTTTTACTAGAGCTTCCATCTATCTTCCATGGCCCCTTCTTTGCCTTCTTGGCTTGGGTAGTCTGCACTTCTTCCTCCTCGGTTTCATCTTCTTCAAGATCAAGCACTTCATGCTCACAACCTGGCATCATTGAAGTTTCTCCTGTAACATTGATCTTCTCATACATGATGCTCATTTGGTTCAGATTTTCAGGACCACATTGATGAAACTACAAGATGTACTTGTTTTCCTGCATAAGTAATTCATTTGACACTTGTCAACAAAAATTTCTAGTGCAATATTAGCCACAAGACAATTTGATCTTACGAACATGACTTACTTCACCGGCCTTCTTCCACCATTCATCATCAGCAATCACGTTGTTCGTTTCATCATTCCAGCCAAGTCCCGTAGATGTATTCTTTAGGATCAGCCAATCCCTATACAAGGTACTCAAACTGTCCCATTTATTTTTGAATTGCAGCCTACTGTAATGTTTTTCGGTCTGCTCAAAGAAGCCAACTTCTACATTCTTGTATCCAGCAGGGTTCAAAAATTTGAGAGGCCTATTCCCCTTTTCCTTCTCCTTAGCAGCGAGATTGCAAAAAATGGTGGTCATTTCTGGACTCCAATTAGCTTTTGACATCTATAACATATGACATTCATAAGGGCAATTTACATATATCTGGACAATCATGGTCTATTACTAAATCTGAACAATGCTATTGCTCCAATCAAGGCCTATTACCAAAGTAGTGCGTACATAAGAACATAAGCCAGAGCATCAAGCAAAAAATACATTTTTTGGGACCTTCTCACATGTAGGAGATGGGGCAGGGCTGGTGCAGTCAGGCAGGAGGAGGTGGAGTTGGGGTGGGGGGGCAAGGGGGGCCTTCGACATGGTGCAGCTGAAGCTCTGGCGCGGTGCAGCGAGAAGTCCGGCCGCCGGCGTAGGTGGAGCACAGGGGAGGTCTATCGGCTGAGAGCGGGGCGGCAGGTGCTAAGGGACAGCGGCGCGATGGATCTGATGCGGCCGGTGTATGGCTGGGGGCGGCGGCGACCGGATCCACACGCCTTGCCGGCGACGGGGCCGGCGGGCGAACCCTAGAGAGCCATCCCCTCTCTGTTTTTCTGCCTCTGTTAGGTAGGTGTGGATGTGTGCGAACGAAAGGATGACCCCTATCGAAGGAGAGGTTGGGCTGGGCACGCGGTGGCATTTCCATCGTAATAACGGGTAGGAGTTGGCCCATATTTGAAAGGGGGTAAGTGGCAGCTCGGGAATCAGCAAAATCGCTGATTCCAGCTTCTGGCCGCGTCCAGTGCAAGTTCGAGAATCGATTCTAGGCATCTGATGTTGGAATCTGCCTGTTTGTTTGTGAATCCAATTTTGACCGTGCTAGAATCCAGGAATCAAGTATAGTTTCACATATTACTTGATGAGACTATGATGATTGGTGCATATTTTGGATGATATGTGTACGTATGTAAGACTGATGGTTAGTACATATTTTGGATGATATGTGCACGTATCTAAGACTATGATGGTTGGCCCATACGTGGATGATATATTTCGTATGGAAGACTATGAGGGTTGATTCTTTTTTTGGATGTTACGCTTCAGCATGTTTAGGATGCTATATTCATACATCATGTCATTTCTCGAAAAAAGTAGTCTATATATTGTGTTTTGTGCTAGTTCTCACTTTATCAAAGTCAAAACAGACAACTTGAGCTTTAATCTGCATATAAACATCATAGCCAGTAGTCGAGGGTGTTACTGACATTTCACAACACCCACAACTCCTAAAGCTGACAAACAACAGGGTAAACAAACAGTCTGATTCTGATTCTCAGGAATCCAGAGCCACAGCTGATTCTCAGGAATCCATAGCAAAGTGATTTTCAGGAATCTGTAGCCCAAACAAACGGGGCCTAAGGCCGATATCTTTGACGGGGGTGCCCGAAACTCCTTTCCGGTGACCCGATAAGTACCCGGTACCCTCCAAAACACTTGCGGTGTCCGAATACCATCGTCCTATATCAATCTTTACCTCTCGACCATTTCGAGACCCTTCGTCATGTCCGTGATCTCATCCGAGACTCTGAACAACATTCGATCACCAAATGATATAACTCATATAACACTATATCGTCAACGAACGTTAAGCGTGCGGACCCTACGGGTTCGAGAACTATGTAGACATAACCGAGACACCTCTCCGGTCAATAACCAATACAGAACCTAGATGCCCATATTGGATCCCACATATTCTACAAAGATCTTTATCGGCTGAACCGTTATGACAACATAAGTAATTCCCTTTGTCCATCGGTATGTTACTTGCCCGAGATTCGATCATCGGTATCTTCATACCTAGTTCAATCTCGTTACCGGCAAGTCTCTTTACTTGTTCCATAATACATCACCTCGTGACTAACTCCTTAGTCATTTGCTTGCAATATTATGATGTGTATTACCGAGAGGGCCCAGAGTTACCTCTCCGATACTCGGAGTGACAAATCCTAACCTCAATCTATGCCAACTCAAAAAACACCTTCGGAGATACCTGTAGAGCATGTTTATGATCACCCAGTTATGTTGTGACGTTTGATAGCACACAAGGTATTTCTCCGGTATCCGGGAGTTGCATAATCTCATAGTCGAAGGAATATGTATTTGACATGAAGAAAGCAATAGTAATAAACTGAACGATCAACATGCTAAGCTAACGGATGGGTCTTGTCCATCACATCATTCTCCTAATGATGTGATCCCATTATCAAATGACAACACATGTCCATGGTTAGGAAACCTTAACCATGTTTGATCAACGAGCTAGTCTAGTAGAGGCTTACTAGGGACACTGTGTTTTTTTATGTATTCACACATGTATTTAAGTTCCCGATTAATACAATTCTAGCATGAATAATAAACCTTTATCATGAATAAGGAAATATAAAATAACAATTTTATTATTGCCTCTATGGCATATTTCCTTCAGTCTCCCACTTGCACTAGAGTCAATAATCTAGATTACATTGTAATGAATCTAACACCCATGGAGTCTTGGTGGTGATCATGTTTTGCTCGCGAAAGAGGCTTAGTCAATGGGTCTGCTACATTCAGATCCTTATGTATCGTGAAAATTCCTATGTCTCCATCCTTGACTTGTTCACAAATGGAGTTGAAGCGTCTCTTGATGTGTTTGGTTCTCTTGTTAAATCTAGATTCCTTTGCCAAGGCAATTGCTCTAGTATTGTCACAAAATATTTTCATTGGACCCGATGCACTAGGTATTACACCCAGATCAGATATGAACTCCTTCATTTGCTGCTTCCGAAGCAGCTATGTACTCCGCTTCACATGTAGATCCCGCCACGACGCTCTGCATGGAACTGCACCAACTGACAACTCCACCATTCAATATAAATACGTATCCGGTTTGTGACTTAGAGTCATCCGAATCAGTGTCAAAGCTAGCATCGACGTAACCATTTACGACGAGCTCTTTGTCACCTCCATAAACGAGAAACATATCCTTGGTCCTTTTCAGGTACTTCAGGATGTTCTTAACCGCTATCCAGTGATCCACTCCTGGATTACTTTGGTACCCCCCTGGCAGACTTATGGGAAGGCACACATCAGGTCTGGTACACAACATAGCATACATGATAGAACCTATGGCTGAGGCAAAGGAATGACTTTCCTTTTTTCTCTATCTTCTGCAGTGGTCGGGCTTTGAGTCTGACTCAACTTCACACCTTGTAACACAGGCAAGAACCCTTTCTTTGACTACTCCATTTTGAACTTCTTCAAAACTTTGTCAAGGTATGTGCTTTGTGAAAGTCCTATTAAGCGTCTCCATCTATCTCTGTAGATCTTGATACCCAATAAATAAGCAGCTTCACCGAGGCCTTTCATTGAAAAATTCTTATTCAAGTATCCTTTTATGCTATCCAGAAATCCTATATCATTTCCAGTCAACAATATGTCATCTACATATAATATCAGAAATGCTATAGAGTTCCCACTCACTTTCTTGTAAATACAGGCTTCACCGAAAGTTTGTATAAAAACATATGCTTTGATCACCTCATCAAAGCGTATATTCCAACTCTAAGATGCTTGCACCAGTCCATATATGGATCGCTGGAGTTTGCACACTTTGTTAGCACATTTAGGATCGACAAAACCTTCTGGTTTCATCATATATAACTCTTCTTTAAGAAATCCATTAAGGAATGCAGTTTTGACATCCATTTGCCAGATTTCATAATCATAAAATGTGGCAATTGCTAACATGATTCGGATGGACTTAAGCATCGCTACGGGTGAGAAAGTCTCATCATAGTCAACCCATTGAACTTGTAGAGAACCTTTTGCGACAAGTCGAGCTTTGTAGACAGTAACATTACCATCAACGTCAGTCTTCTTCTTGAAGATCCATTTATTCTCTATGGCTTGCCGATCATCAGGCAAGTCCACCAAAGTCCACACTTTGTTCTCATACATGGATCCTATCTCAGATTTTATGGCCTCAAGCCATCTGTCGGAATTTGGGCTCATCATAGCTTCTTCATAGTTCGTAGGTTCTCCTTGGTCTAGTAACATGACTTCCAGGACAGGATTACCCTACCACTATGGTGCGGATCGTGCTCTGGTTGACCTACGAGGTTTAGTAGTAACTTGACCTGAAGTTTCATGATCATTATCATAGCTTCCTCTCTAGTTGGTGTAGGCATCACGAGAACAGTTTTCTGTGATGTGCTTCTTTCCAATTCGAGAGAAGGTACAATTACCTCATCAAGTTCTACTTTCCTCCCACTCACTTCTTTCGAGAGAAACTCCTTCTCTAGAAAGGACCCATTCGTAGCAACAAAGATCTTGCCTCCGGATCTGTGGTAGAAGGTGTACCCAATTGTTTCCTTATGGTATCCTATCAAGACACACTTCTCCGATTTAGGTTCGAGCTTATCAGGCTAAATCCTTTTGACATAAGCGTCGCATTCCCAAACTTTTAAGAAACGACAGCTTAGGTTTCTTGCCAAACCATAGTTTATACGGTGTCGTCTCAACGGATTTAGACGGTGCCCTATTTAATGTGAATGCAGCCATCTCTAATGCATAACCCCAAAACGATAGTGGTAAATCAGTAAGGGACATTATAGAACGCACCATATCAAATAAAGTACGGTTACGACGTTTGGACACACCATTATGCTGTGGTGTTCCAGGTGGCGTGAGTTTTGAAACTATTCCACATTGTTTTAAATAAAGGCCGAACTCGCAACTCAAATATTCGCCTCCGCGATCAGATCGTAGAAACTTTATTTTCTTGTTACGATGATTCTCCACTTCACTCTGAAATTCTTTGAACTTTTCAAATATTTTGGATTTGTGTTTCATTAATAGATATACCCATACCTACTCAAATCATCTATGAAGGTCAGAAAATAATGATACCCGCCGCATGCTTCAACACTCACCGGACCGAATACATCGGTATGTATTATTTCCAATAAGTAATTAGCTCGCTCCATTGTTCCGGAGAATAGAGTTTTAGTCATCTTGCCCATGATGCATGGTTCACATGTATCAAATGATTCATAATCAAGTGATTCCAAAAGCCCATCTGCATGGAGTTTCTTCATGCGCTTTACACCAATATGACCTAAACGACAGTGCCACAAATATGTTGCACTATCATTATCAACTTTCCAACTTTTGGTATCAATATTATGAATATGTGTACCACTACAATCGAGATTCAACAAGAATACACCACTCTTCAAGGGTGCATGGACATAAAAGATATTACTCATATAAATAGAACAACCATTATTCTCTAATTTAAATGAATAACTGTCTCGCATTGAACAAGATGCAGATATAATGTTCATGCTCAACGCTGGCACCAAATAACAATTATTCAGGTCTAAAACTAATCCCGAGGCTAGATGTAGAGGTAGCATGCCAACGGCGATCACATCGACCTTGGAACCATTCCCGACGCGCATCGTCACCTCGTCCTTAGCCAATCTTGTTTAATCCGTAGCTCCTGTTTCAAGTTGCAAATATGAGCAACCGAGTCAGTATCAAATACCCAGGTGCTACTACGAGAATTAGTAAGGTACACATCAATAACATGTATATCCAATATACCTTTGTTCACTTTGCCATCCTTCTTATCCGCCAAGTATTTGGGGCAGTTCCGCTTCTAGTGACCAACCCCTTTGCAGTAGAAGCACTCAGTTTCAGGCTTGGGTCCAGCTTTGGGCTTCTTCCCGGGAGTGGCAACTTGCTTGCCATTATTCTTGAAGTTCCCTATCTTTCCATTGCCCTTTTTCTTGAAACTAGTGGTCTTATTACCCATCAACACTTGATTCTCCTTCTTGATTTCTACCTCCGCGACCTTAAGCATTGCGAAGAGCTTGAGAATTGTTTTGTTCATCCCGTGCATATTATAGTTCATCACGAAGCCTTTGTAGCTTGGTGGCAGTGATTGAAGAACTCTGTCAATAACACAATCAACTGGAAGATCAACTCCTAGCTGAGTCAAGTGATTATAATACCCAGACATTTTGAGTATGTGTTCACTAACAGAACTGTTCTCCTCCATCTTGCAACTATAGAACTTGTTGGAGACTTCATATCTCTCAACCCGGGCATTTGTTTGAAATATTAACTTCAACTCTTAGAACATCTCATATGCTCCACGACGTTCGAAACGTCTTTGAAGTCCCGGTTCTAAGCCGTAAAGCATGGCACACTGAACTATCGAGTAATATAGATCGAGCTTGCCTGACGTTCAAAACATCAGCTTCTGCTCATGCAGTAGGCCTTTCAACTAGCGGTGCATCAAGGACATAATTCTTCTGCGCAGCAATGAGGATAATCCTCAAGTTATGGACCCAGTCCGTGTAGTTGCTACCATCATCTTTCAACTTAGCTTTCTCTAGGAACGCATTAAAATTTAGGGGAACGGTAGCTCGGGCCATTGATCTACAACATAGATATGCAAAACAATAAGACTAAGTTCATGATAAATTAAGTTCAAGTAATCAAATTACTTAAGAACTCCCACTTAGATAAAGATCCCTCATGTTATCTAAGTGATACATGATCCAAATCAACTAACCCATGTCCGAGCATCACGTGAGATGGGGTAGTCCTCAATGGTGAACATCTCTATGTTGATCATATCTACTATATGACTAATGTTCGACCTTTCGGTGTCCAGTGTTTCGAGACCATGTCTGTACATGCTAGGCTCGTCAAGTTTAACCCAAGTATTCTGCATGTGCAAAACTATCTTACACCCGTTGTATGTGAACGTAGAGTCTATCACACCTGATCATCACATGGTGTCTCGAAATGACGAACTGTAGCAGTGGTGCATACTCAGGGAGAACAATTTTATCTTGAAATTAAGTGAAGGGATCATCTTATAATGCTACCGCCGTTCTAAGCAAAATAAGATGCATAAAGGATAAACATCACATGCAACCAAAATATGTCACATGATATGGCCATCATCATCTTGTGCTTTTGATATGCATCTCCAAAGCATCATTATGTTCTTTATCGTCACCGACTCGACACCTTGATCTCCATCATAACGTCGTTGCGTCGAGGTCGTCACGCCAACTATTACTTCTACAACTATCGCTAATGCATAGTGAAAAAGTAAAACAATTATTGTTGGGGAACGTAGCATGCAATTTCAAATTTTTTCCTACGATCACGCAAGATCTATCTAGGAGATGCATAGCAACGAGAGGGGGAGAGTGTGTCCACATACCCTCGTAGACCGAAAGAGGAAGCGTTAGGTTAATGCGGTTGATGTAGTCGAACATCTTCACGATCCAACCGATGTAGTACCGAACGTACGACACCTCCGAGTTCAGCACACGTTCAGCTCGATGACGTCACTTAAACTCTTGATCCAGCAGAGGGTCGAGGGAGAGTTTCGTCAGCACGACGGCGTGGTGACGGTGATGGTGATGTGATCCTCGCAGGGCTTCGCCTAAGCACTACGCCGCTATGACCGGAGGAGTAAACTGTGGAGGGGGGCAACTGATGTGCTTTGGGGTGCCCCCTGCCCCCGTATATAAAGGAGGGGAGGAGGAGGCCGACCACCAAGGGGGCGCACCATGGGGGGGAGTCCTACTAGGACTCCACTCCTAGTAGGATTCACCCCCCTTTTCCTTTCTCATCGGAGGGGGAAAAGGAAGGAGAGGGAGATGGAGAGGGAAAGGGGGCCGCTCCCCCTCCTCCTTGCCCAATTCGGAATCCCTTGGATGGGGGCGCGCGCCACCCCTTGCGAGCTCCCCTCTCTCTCCCCAAAGGCCCATGTAGGCCCAATACTTCCTCGGGGGGTTCCGGTAACCCCTCGGTACTCCGGAATATACCGAACCATTCCGAAACCATTCGGGTGTCTGAATATCATCGTCCAATATATCAATATTTACCTCTCGACCATTTCGAGACTACTCGTCATGTCCGTGATCTCATCTCACTACAAAAAAACACACTTCCGTGATGATACGTGTTTGTCACAGTAGGTCACGTTTTCTGTTATGCATGTACATCCATGACCAATTTATGACAGAATCAAGATAGTCATACCTGTGCTGTCGCAGAAGTGTTCCATGACATTACCAAAATTATCATCATAGAAGTGTCCACTTCCATGATGATAAATCACGCGTCACAGAAGTGCTTTCGTCAAGGGTGACCGACACGTGGCATCCGCCGTAACGGAATGCCGTTAAGCTATCGGGTCCGGTTTTGGATCCGATAACCCGTTAACAGCCCCGACCAATGGGGACTTTCCACGTGTAAAATCATCATTGGCTGGAGGAAACACGTGTCCGCTCACCGTTGGGACAGATGTCATCCACTCATTGGACACAAAGCGCCTATGATACATCGACACGTGGCACGGCCCAACTGAGGCCCATTCCTGTGAAAAGGCCGGTCCGTTTGACTTGGTAAAAAGGTGGTGGGCCGGCCCACGGCAAGCCTGTTAATGGCTTGTTCGCATATAGCCCATTTACAGCCCGCTAACCCAGGGCCCGTTTACGGCCTATCCGAATTAGGCCTAGTAGCGTCATCTGGGCCGTCCAATATAATTCCAGCCCGTTTTAACTTCCGGCCCATGTATGGCCCATGACGTCTTTTGGCCCATATGAGGCCCTTAGTAACCCTCGGCCCATTAACGGCCCGTGGTAAAACTGGCCCATAATGAACAGTGTATCACTTTATACCCATTAACGGCCCATTATTCCGTTGGGCCATTCCAGCCCATGTTATCTTTCGGCCTTCTCAGGGCCCATTTATTCTTGGGCTCATTTCCAGTATTCGTTTACTTTCGGCCCGTTACTGTCATTTTCTGCTTGTGGGCCAAATACAGCCCGTGGTTACAGTCGGCCCGTTTGTGGCCCATTAATACGTTCGGCCATTTTCATAGCATCATCAAATACGGCCTAGTAATGACAGCCCGTTATGGTCGGCCCATGAACGGAAGATTTCAACTCTAGCCCATTTACGGCCATAATGTGGTCTGTTATTGGCCCATGTTTGGCCAACCGATCATACGACCCGTAGAAGGCCCATTGATGATACAACCTGTAGAAGGCGCATTGTGTCTACGCCCCGTAGAAGGCCCATTGTTTGTACGACCCTTAGAAGGCCCATTGTTTCTACGGCCCGTAGGAGGCCCATGTTAACTACAGTAAATATGTAGCCCATTGTTAATGTGGCCTAGTTTAAAAAAATAGGTTATTCCGGCCACTAGAAAATTGCGGAAAAAGAACTGCACTGACTACAAGAAAACAAATAAACAAGACAACGGAAATAAATAAGCAAGCAACTTATGCTAGGCTATCACGGCTATTACACATATTACATCCACTGGGCATCAAAGTTCGCCACAAGTGCAAATATAGGGAACAAAGCAGCATATAAACACTGCAACAAAACAAGTCCAGAACTGAAACCACTTCAGAAGAGCTCAAGAAACAATATCCTGGGTACCCATAATGCTGGCAAGATGCTTAGCAATCTTATTAAGTTTCTCTAGTTTGGCGCTTAAATCCTCCAGCACTTGCTGTTGCACCAGAAAGTATGCATCTGAATTCTCCAGGGACTTTCTCAGTCCTTCGGCTTCCTGTCGCATAACATCTGATCGATGTCTTTCAACTTGAAGTTGAGACTCAAGAAGCCGAACTGATTCAGGCAGCGAGTTCGAAGAGCTGGTGCCAGCAGTAGTAGCCAGTAACTCGAACACTACATCAAGACAGGACTTTGGGGTTGTCTTAGTGTCTACAATATAGTTTTTATCAGCTTTCTTGGAGAACAACAGGGATGTCTCACTATCTTGAACCTGATCTGCATTACTTCCTTAAACATTGCATAACGGGGTACTCTTATCCAATATTTTATCCGCGTTCTAAAGGAGAAACAAACAAACACATCACAGGTTTATAATGTAGTATATGAAACTCATTTTGGTAAACCAGTTCAGTAGTAAGGTGGACATGATAACAGCATGAAACAAACATATATCTATGTAGTATGGTCACTGTATGGTCTATACCATTCTAGTCTATGTTGCCAAATCAAGATAGATATAGTTCGAATCATATCTATTTAAGACAAAGCAGCATAGACAGAATATAAGTGTGGGAACCTACACAGTAATAACAACACTTGTAATGTGCATGGCATGAGAACATAACTGTTTATTCAATTGAAACTGAAATCAACATAGATCAAGTTACAACAGCAAACACGTTAAAGAAACAGGTTTAAAACATACCTGTTGCGCCATTGGAGTTTCAATTGCATCCTTCAAATTTGAAATTAGTTGGTATGAGTAAATACAGTGATGCAAGAGCAAAGTAGTATGAACCATAACTACGGAACCTGACCTGAGAACAATTCTTCTTCTGCTTTAAGCGTTGACTTGGGGTTCGGAGTGGTGGTCCTCGTGCTTTGGGCACTGCAAGTGCCTTACTAACTGCTCGTGTTTGGGTGCTCTGTGGTGGAGACGTTGCTGTGTCAACGGGAACTGGGTTACTATCTGCTGGGGTTGGGGTTAGAAGGGGTGTAGCTGGTTCTCTGTCCAACTGGGTAGGGGTACAATCTGCATGAGTCTGGGTTATGTGTGGTGGGGTTGGCTCTTGGGAAAGTACAACCGTGGTTCTATCTCCATCGACAGGTAGCACGATCTTTTCTGAAGACCGTGTTTTTACGCCCATAGATACTGCCATCACCCCTCCAATTGAAATGGCTGATAAACAAGAAAAGTAATTGAATGTACAGACATTGTGAGATAGACAGGTGCAATGGATAGTAGCGAAGAAAACAGGGCATGAAATAATTCACATTTATGTTGTCTAACCAAACAGAATAGCAGGACATAATTTCAAATATATGATGGCTAATTAAACAGGATAGCATGACACAATTTCACATGTATGATGGCTAACTAAACAGGATAGAATGACATACTTCAAAATATGATGACTATGTAAATAGGATGACATGATATAACTATATGATGTGTCTATTAAAGTGGTTGGCATGCCATAAATCACAAACATGCTGTCGATGGAAACATGATGGCATGATATAATTCACGGATAGAATGACATAATTCAAAATATGATGACTATGTGAACATGATGAAATGATATAACTATATTATGTCTTTAGAAAATGGGTTGGCATGCCATAATTTAGATACATGCTGTCTATGTAAACATCATGGCATGATATAATTCAAATATATGATTTATATACTAAGGAAGTGAGCAGAGGGCAATCACATATATGATGTGTCAACTAAGGAGATGGCATTCAATGTCGTGTATATGATGTAAAAGCTAAGCATTGCAATACAACATATGCATGATATGAGTAATATAACCCTGCCAAGTTTGAGCATACACCTCAGGGGGATAATAGGACCGGTCATCTGCCTCTGAGTCCTCCTCTGAAGAGCTATCTGTAACCAACAACACATCGGCTTCACCAGGTAGCATTGTCTGCTCTGAAGACCTTGTTTTCACTCCAGATTTCTCCATCACCAATTCAAATGGCTGATGCACAGGAAGAGCAGTTGAATATACAAACATTGTCGACAAAAGCAATGAGAAATACAAAAAAAGGACGGCATGATATAATTCACATATATGATGCTTGGCTAAACAACATGGCATTGCATAATTCACATATATAATGCCTTGCAACAAGATAACATTGCATAAATCACATATATAATGTCTTGCAAAAAGATGGCATTGCATAATTCACATATATGGTAATTAGACACTAAACAGGTGGCATTCACACAAATCATGTCTAAACTAAGCAAATGACATAACAATGCAAGATACCATACGCACGATATGAGCAACATAACCCTGCCAAGTTAGAGCATGCACCTCGGGGGGGGGGGGGTAGGACTGGTCATCTGTCTCTTAATCCTCCTCTAAGGAGCTATCTGTAACCATCAAGACATGCGCTTCGTCAGATAGCATTGTCTGCTCTGAAGACCTTGTTTCCACTCCAGATTTTTCCACGACCGTGCCGAATGGCTGATGCACAGGAAGAGTAATTGAGTGTACTAAAACTGTTGACAAATTTAACACGTAATAAAAAATGATGTCATGATATAATTCACATATAAGATGACTGGCTAACCAGGGTGGCAGCGCAAAATTCACATATATGATGCCTGGCTAAACAAGATGGCATTGCATGATTCACATATACGATAAAGAAACTAAACAGATGGCATTGACACAAAGCATGTCTAAACTAAGCAGATGACATCTTTGATGTATACAGTAAGCAATGCAAGGCACCATATGCATGATATTACCAACATCAGCATGCCAAGTTAGAGCGAAGACCTCATGGGGTAAATAGGAGTGGTCTTCTGCTTCTGATTTCCCCTTAGAACAGTTATCTTCCTCTTGATTACAATCCAAAATGGGTGGAGGGGGGGCTACCTTTGCGCCCACCATGGAGCAACGTCTGCATGAAATTTTATTGCCACGCAAGGCTCGTCCCTTTTTTGCTTTACATGTTTAGTTCCATTGTGTTCAATAACTGACATCCATAGGAATAAAACGTAGTGAGATTATGTAAGGAGTGCATGCACACATCCAGAGTGAAGGTAGCAAACTGTGGATAGACCCAAAACCAATGATAGCAGGCAGATAATAGCTTTAGTTAAAAAGTATAGATAATGGCTCCTTTAATGTTTGTTTGCACCCAACATGAAACTCATAGTAGACACCTGAGATTAACCAGATAGTAGGCAGATAGTACTGATTGCTGCCCCAATATGTACCCCACAACTATTTAAAGACTCAAGTTTCAGCATAAGTTTGGACCTGAGTCGGAGTCTAATAGGTGAACACGACGATAAAGTAGCATGTCATCATATTAAGCAATGCATAACGTAAGCAGACATGGAAGAGTGCGACCTCTCTTGCGGACCCGTGTAGTCCTCAAGGTCATCTACTCAGTTGATGATGGTAATGCAGTTGTCGTGGTTGCGGGCGGTGGGGAAGAAGATCTGAGGTGGCGAAAGACAGTCTGGAGAGCGGATCCCTGCTATGGTGAACCCTTCCATCGTTGGAGCAGCTGAGCTGGGGTGGAACACAACACCGCAGGAGCAGGACAAACCACACAAGGTTTTCTTTGACACATATCTGTAACAGAAGTAATTGTGTAAGGGCTTGTTTGAATTTGAGGATTCTAACAATGCATGGATAGGAAATAGACAAGAATAGGATAGGAATGCACGTGCAAAACAGAGAATTTAAAAACACAGGATTTCTGCCAATCTAGGTGTTTGGTTCACAAGAATTGGAAGATCAGAGGATGCAAAGAAGCATGATGAGATTAAGTCAAACCACAAGAAGTGTACAACCTCTTTGGCGAAGCCATGTCGATCTCAGCGTGATTGGGTTGGCCGGTGAGGATGCTCCGGCTGACTTGGCTGTCGGAGGAGGGGAAGAAGATCTTAGGCGTCTGGAGATGGAGCCCGAGGTACTGCTCCGCTGTGATGGAGGGTTTCGTCGTTGGAGCAGCTCCGGTGAGTTGTACGATGCCGAGGATGAAGCAGGGCAAGAGAGACAACGTTAACCTGAGTGGAATTCTAATAGCATCTCCAATAGATGATGTAAAATACATAACCACAAAGTGCTAGATGTATACATCAACCGCTCATCTCTGAACTTAACTGTCGAAACTGAATTTAACTATCAAAACTAAACTTAACTGTCGAAAGTGAATTTTACTGTCGAAACTGAACGCACTAGAGGTGAGGCGACACGTCAGTCGACTGACTTTTTCATCTCTGGTCAGTCGATTTTGCAGCTGTTGGATACGAAATCAAGGGCCTGCAGTTCATCTTCAACCTCCACCCCCCTGAGCCACCAGCCACCCCCGGCCAAACAGCCTCCCCCCGCCGCCAGCGGCCGGCGGTGCGCTGCCCCGCCTGCCCCGAAAACACTCCCCACCGCTGGTCCGCCGCCGCCCCGGCCATCCGTGTAGGCCCCCCGTGCCGAGCTTTTTCTCCGGCGATCCCCACGCCACCGCCCCACCACCGCCGACGACCAGCACCCCCACCCTGAACCCTAAGATAGATAGTGGGGTACCTCTCTGGCGAGCCCCCCTCCCCGCTGCGGCTGGTTCTTCCTTAACTCTGGCGAGCCCCCCACCCCCTGAAAATCGACTGACCCAAAAGTCGATTCAGTCGACTGAAGTGTAGCTAAATCGGAGCAGCATCACAAGCAAGAGCAAGAGCAATAGCATCAGTGTGAGCAAGAGCAAGAGTGAGAGCAGCAGTGCGAGCAAGAGCAAGAGCAAACCAGGCAGGGGACCGAGAGCAAGAGCAGAGCAGCGGCGCGAGCGAGAGCTAAAGTAGCAGCAACTCCTACTGATGTGGACGTCGCCGCCGAGGGAGCGACGCTGTGGAGGAAGTGGCCGGCGACGCCGCCGTGGATGGAGCCGCGCCGTGTCGGCTCGGGACCGAGCACCGGTAGGACCGTGAGCTCGAATCAAGAAGAAAATGAGGCGATTAGTGTACAACCTCTTTGGTGGCGCCTATTAGGCCACAACTTCATCCGAGGAAACGGTGATGATGATGCTCTTCCAGTGGTGCAGGTGAAGACATCGGTGTGGGTATGGAGGTGGCGCGAAAGACGAGGGGAACGTCGGGGCAGCTCCTCGGAGGTGGAGGACGGGGTGGCTGAACCGGCGGGACGACCAGATCAACGACGGATCCTCATCCGTTACGGTGGATGAGGGACGTCGAGGTGTTGCTGTGGACGACGTCGTCGGGGAAGAGGCTCCGGCTGGGTGGCGGACAGAGGAGGGCGTGGGGCTTCGCGGGTTTTGCCAGCCCCGGTGTACGAATGGGTGGGCGGATGGGATGGGAGTGGGGAACCATGGCTTAGGGACGTGCTTGTCTAAAATGTGGGGTAAGTTACGAAAGTACCCCCACCGATTTGAGGCGATTCTTTTGGTTCAGGGGTATCACGGGCATTTCGTGTGTTGGGATTTCATAGGAGGTGGGAGTCTTCGCGCGCGTTGTAATTTTGGAATAGCAAGGCGTGGGTTGAGATGGACGAAGTTGCCGGAGCACAACGAGACAAAGATATATCTTAAATATTTCAGGCTAACAAGGCGCGGTTGAAATTTCCGGACAAGCCTAACGTGTACTGTACCAAATCAATTCGCACTACAAATGTCATTTGAAACTTTGAATTCATGTTATGTTCAATTAAAATATTTCGCTACGTGTATAATGCATGCAACCTAGTACTCAAATGAATGTTTTAGTGCATTCCAAACGTATATGCTACCGCTTCAATATGAACTAAATTTGAATTCGTTTCTCTATTTGAATAAGATCTACAATAATGATTGTTGTGAAGTCAAAGCATTTGAATTCGTTTCTCTGTTTTAATAAGATCTACAATCGTCATTATTGTTAAGTCAAACCATCATTTGTGTATTATCTTCACAGCACACCACATGATTAGTCTCGAGTTACATATGAACTATGTGTACTATATGAACTCGAACTCGATTTTTTGAATCCAGTTTATGTTGATTTCAAATCATAGTACATTTCAAGCTCTAGCTAGATCTTCACAAACTAAACCATGTCTCATATGTATAATGTGTTTATCACATTATGTATGATGCCCCGCCCCCTACGCCTACAAGTATTTAGATGTGAGTTGCAAACACCACACATTACCACAAATTCAAATAAAATGTGAGAATGTTCGATATATAGTATTGTTTAGATTGTTCGATATTTAGTTGTAAGCTGCACACACATTATCACAAATTCAAATAAAATGTGAGATTGTTTGATGTATAGTATGGTTTAGATTGTTTGACATTTAGCTGTGAGTTGCAAACGCAATGCATTATCACATTATGGTATAACATGTGCAAAACCACAACATGCGTATCACCGCTATATTCATGCATGCATATGTTTAAAACACTATGATCTCCTATTAAAATATATGAATCCACTTTCATATCAAATTATGATCTTTGTTAGTCTCTTACACCCACACAATCCTCTAACCTTTGTAGCTACCACTAACTTTCTCTCATGCATGCACACGCCCTCCTCGCCCTCCCCC
This sequence comes from Aegilops umbellulata, assembly GCA_032464435.1. Taxonomy (NCBI): domain Eukaryota; kingdom Viridiplantae; phylum Streptophyta; class Magnoliopsida; order Poales; family Poaceae; genus Aegilops; species Aegilops umbellulata. Next base: position 224,163,523 of record CP136059.1, on the reverse strand, counting down.
TCCCTCGGCATTCTATCCATCGCGCACATTCATTTTTTTCTTTAGGTCGTTCTCCCACAGTCTCCACAACTCCTTTCCGACAGACACCGATCGATAAACCTCTCCAGCGATGTCTGCCTACAACATACACACACACCTTCAATCTCCTTCTTTATGTGTCCTTGCCTCGTGTCTCTCATACGGTCCCACACACGTGTAAACTCTCACCCTCTTTTCATCGATCTCACAACCGCACACTCCTCCCCCTATCTAGCTAGTAGCTGGGCCTCTCGCACCACCTCCTAGCTCCATTCTCTCTGTCTATCCTGCTCGCCGGGCCTTATTTGCCTCTAACAAATGGACGTACACCGACCGATATCCCGCTATACATATAGCTAGCTAGGTCCTTATAACTCGTTTTTCCCCACGCGTCGATCGATCTACCTCATTAGTTATGTCTCTCCCTTCCTCCGACAAACAACAATTGATCTACCGATCTAGTTAGGTTTGCTTACCAAACACATGGTTCCCCTTCATCATCCAAGGATGTGTCCCAACAGATCTATCACGCACAGGCACACACAGAAACACATCCCCACTCTTATTGATAATATTGTAGTTCCACCCTCAGTTTGTCTAATAGGCCTCTCCCACCATCTTTGAGAAGCAACTCCATCACCCATCCAGCACTCTACCCCTCTCCCGTCCTTCAGTTATGTATGGATGTCGACCGATCTCCCTCAAGACATAGCTGGGTCTCTCTTTCTCAACACATATACGAGTCGTTCTACCTCTATAGTTAGGCCTCTACCTACCCCTCCCCCCACACCCTCCCACACACACACACCGATACATCGAGCGCTCTAGTCATGTCTCCCTGCCACACACAAACTTGACCTGTGCCCTCTGACGTTCCGGTAGCTAGGTCAGTCGCCCTATATCTTTGACTTGCACACACACACACACACACAATTTTGATGGATCTCTTCATTGATCTCGCACCCACCCACTTGATCCTCTCTTCGACTCTATCGATATCTATGACCCCTCCCTCTCTTCTCGTGGATCGCCCGACCCTCTATATATGATATGGATAGGCCTCCATTTCACACACATTGCATGCAAAATTTTGTTTGAGATGTCATCGACACATATTCCCACAAATAAATTCACGAAATCAACCTCCCCCCCGTCAAGCGGTTTTCGAACATGCGTTTGAAGCGAGCAAGGCATTCTTTCACCGTTGCGGAAGAACGGGTGTAGATGACGTCGAGCTCATCGCCGGTGATGGTTCTAACGTTTTACTCACCGCCGATCATGGAGATTTGGGACGCCATGGATTTGGGAGGAGGGTTAGGATTAGTGGAACTGCCGTAATGTGAAAGGACGGGACGACTGGGAGCGAACTGTTGTAAGGTACTGTACTAGTAGAAGACAGGGACGAGTAGGGCGTGCGAACGGCGTGGGGGTTGCTGGCTTGCCCGATGGATAAATGGCTGCAAGCCCCCAAAGAGTTCTCGAGAACTATGCAGGACCCACTAGATGTCATGTCTACTAGACGCATATCGTAGGCCTGACGGTATAGCTTCTGCCTGTTTGCACGCCATGCCGGCTTGTGTGTAACTTCAATTAATTCCGTCAACCGTCACGCCTCCCACGACCTTCGCCTCCCTCGCGCAGTCGCGCCCTTTGAGGCTTCGACCGGCTATAAATGAGAAATTATTTTTGCCTACTCCGCATGCATGATACTCCCTCTGGTCCTTTTTACTTCTGTCAACCGTTTATACTAAAAATATCAATATCTACAATACTGATTATAATGAGTATAAGAACTACCACTCCCTTCGTCTAGGTGTGTAAGTCACCTTACGAAAACCAAATAATCTCGAAACACTTAGGCACCGTACATTAACTCCCTCCTCATTTCTTGTTTTGTGACATATCAACCAATAAGAGATGTGGGCCGTGCATGCTTTCAATGACTTGAGACTGCCAAACATGATATGAAGTGGTTAGTTCATTGCATGCAATGCTATCAATTAGCAAAAGACATCAAGTTTTCTTGTTTTCCTCTCCGCCTTGGTCGCGGTGCACAACGTAAGATGACTTACACACCTAGACGGAGGGAGTGACCCAAATAAGCACCTCTTGGGTGGGTTAGATTTTTTTGGGTTAGTTGAGTTCAAACTAACCCAAACTAACTCTAACACATGGATCCAAATAGGGCCAAGGTTAGCTATTAGAGTACTACTACCTCCCTTCTAGTTTAAAGGGCTTGATTCAAAAATTTCACCTACTCTTAGCAAGATAGAGGCGGTGGAATAGTTTTTGTAGTTCTTCACAAAAAAATGTGTTTACCAATGCATGCATGAACACTAGTTACTCTAACCCCCTCTCTTCTTTAGTTCTTTGCCACATCAACATGTTTGCTATTCCCATGTGCATGATACCAGCTAAGATACCACCATGATGGCCAGCCTTAATCATCGCATGCAATAATTTAGTGCACCTTGAAATATGAACATCTGCGGGACGTGTATGTTTTTAATGACTTGAGACTATACCTAGCCCAACATGCAAGATGAGACTTATTATGCACCGTTCCCCATACCTGCAGGAAGCCCGTTCGTCTCCAAATCTTTTCCTCTCCATGTGTGGAAACAATATGCCTGCCAGACTCTCCTTCTCCCTCCGGCGGTCCCACCACTCCACCCCGTGTGGAAAAAATCTGCATGCATGACTCTCCTCTCCCCGCGCTCGTCCAATCCGTTGTGACCAGCAATATTTCCACCCCTTCCCTCCCCCGTATTTACTCCAACAAATATGCCCACGTAGCCGTTACTTAACTATAGGTGCATTGGGTCACTGACATATGGGCCCAACAGGGGTCTGGCCCACATGTTTGGGCCCATATGTCAGTGACGCAACTGGACCTGCAGTTAAGTCAGTGCAGCTCAGTCCATATCTTACGTAGGTGTGCCATTGCTCGCTATAAATAATGCGCCTCCCACGACATCGCTATCTCCTTCCCCTCACGTTCACGTTCATCGCTATCTCCTCCCCTCCCTCTCACGTCGACCACCATGGCATCGCCCCTCCCAAGCCCTAGGCGCCCCTTGTTGCACCACGCGGATGGTCACGTGTCACCGTTCCGTTCCTCGCCGCCACTAGTAGAGGAGGACGCATCGGCGTTCCACTCCTCGCCGCGACGCGACGCGTCGCCGTTCCGTTCCTCGCCGCCACTAGTCGAGGAGGACGCGTCGGTGTTCCGTTCCTCGCTGTGACGCGACACGTCGCTGTTCCGTTCCTCGCCGCCACTAGTCGAGGAGGACGCGTCGGTGTTCCGCTCCTCACCGCGACGCATCGAGGTGGACGCGTCGGCGTTCCTAATCTCACCAGCACGCGTGTCGGAGGACGTGTTGGCTCCCCGCTACGAGGAGAATGCCGCGCCGCCCGCCGAGCCCCCAGCCTTGAGGAGCTTTGGAAAGCAATGGATGTCGCCTTGTGGGAGGCTTTGCCTCCAGCAGAGCGCGCCAAAATAGAGGCGGAGAAGAAGGCCGAGGAAGAGAAGCGCACCGCGGAACAAGCTGCCTGGGAGGCCTATGTTGCGTTCGAGAGAGTCAGGCAATTGGCTCTTTGGCAGAAGGCTCGTCCGAGGGCCGTGAGGGTGGCGGAGGACGCCCATGCCGACGCCCTGAGTGCAGTCGAGCCCAAGCGCCTCATCTACGCTTGGCGGTACGTGGACCAGGTGAACGCTTCCAGCAAGGAGGAGTACCTGTTGGCGCCGAATCACCACACTGGTGAGATCGCGCTCGCCCGCCGGCAAGTCGCCAATCAGCACCTCACGAGTTGCGAGGCTGAGGAAGAGGCGTTGTGTCGGCGCGCTGGGAAACGGCCGTGCACCAGGGCACTCGTGGTGCGCCGCAAGCGCTCCTGCGAGCGCCGTGGCTTTTAGGAGGAGTATAATTTTTGTTTCGTAAGGCGATCTCATTAGTTTTGGGACGCAAATGATAAATCCCAAACGTTCAGGAATTATTAGCGTCCTTAATTAAGTATGTAAAAGGGAAAGTTTGGAAACCTTGTGTATTTGTACGCATTTTGCAAGTACATGCATATGGCACAAACTTTACTATATACTATCGCACTACACGTCTCTCTCTATATATGCTTGCAGACTGTGCTACTCCCTCCGTATAATGCCCATGATGCGGCTATATCTCTCACGTATCGAGGCATGACTTAGAGGCATAACCGCATTGTAGGTTTTGTCGCAAGAAGGGTCATCTTCACACAATCCCATGTAATGAACAAGAATGGGATAAAGAGAGTTGTCTTACAATCGCCACTTCACACAATACATAAATAAATTCATACATCATTCCAAATACACACATAGACTGACTACAGTCAAATCCAAATGAAAAGAAGATAACCCCAAATGCTAGATCCCCGATCATCCCAATTGGGCACCACTACTGATCATTAGGAAACGAAACATAGTAACGACCAAGTTCCTCGTCGAACTCCCACTTGAGTTCGGTAATATCATCTGCACTGGTACCCTCGGCACCTGCAACTGTTTTGCTAGAATCTGTGAGTCACAAGGACTCAGCAGTCTCACACCCGCGAGATCAAGACTATTTAAGCTTATGGGTAGAAAAGGGCTAATGAGGTGGAGCTGCAGCAAGCACTAAGCAAATATGGTGGATAACATACGCAAATAAGAGCGAGAAGAGAAGCAACGCAACGGAAGAGAAGCTAGAAGTGATCAAGAAGTGATCCTGAAACTTCTTACGTTCATAGATAACCCAAACCGTGTTCACTTCCTGGACTCCGCCGAAAAGAGGCCATCACGGCTACACACGCAGTTGATGCATTTTAATTAAGTCAAGTGTCAAATTCTCTACAACCGGACATTAATAAATTCCCATCTGCCACATAACCGTGGGCAAGGCTTTCGAAAGATAGTACCCTGCAGGGGTGTCCCAACTTAGCCCATCACAAGCTCTCACGGTCAACGAAGGATATTCCTTCTCTCGTAAAAACCCGATCAGTCTCGGAATCCCGGTTACAAGACATTTCAACAATGGTAAAACAAGACCAGCAAGACCACCCGACTGTGCCGACAAATCCCGATAGGAGCTGCACATATCTCGTACTCAGGGCACACTGGATGGGACAAGCTACGAGTAAAACCAGGCCTCAAGTTTGCCCGAGGTGGCCCCGCAGGCTGCCCAATTCGGACCAACACTCAGAGGAGCACTGACCCGTGGGGGGGGGGGTTAAAATAAAGATGACTGTGACGTCCGGATAGTTAAACTACAGTAATCCCGTGCTAATTTTGCCACATCATCATTTGTTCTATTGCTAAGTCCCACGTTGATTCAAGTCAATTTAAAAATTCAAATTGTGAGTGAGAAAACAGTTCTTCAAATGGTCAAACAAAAATGTTTACAATATTATAAATAATCCCCTGGTATTTGTCAAAGAGGAACCAACATTAAATGGAACTTTAAATTACCCCTAGAAATATTTTAGTGGATCAGCGGAATTAAATAAACACCTTTTAATTCAAATATAAATTCGAACAGTTCCGAGTGACCTCAAAACTTTTTTTTGTGCAGCCCTGTAAGATAGACTAGTATTTATGTGCTAAGTTTCGCAATTAACAAAAATCATCTGTCCGCAAAAGGTAATTGCAAATATTGGAGAAAACTACAAAAAAATAAATAAAATAAAAAGATAAGGCCTGCACTACTGTGCACTTGTAGCTCAGTGCTACAGTGCCAGCCCAAGCCCACAGTGGCCTTTTCCCCACCTCTGTACAGAGTCATGGAGGCCATGGCATGGTGGATGCATGCCCGCCGTCCAGGCCAACGACTGACGCCGTGTCGAGCATCCGACGGAACCGCGCGATGGATAAGAACACCCTGCACACCCTGGACAAACCCTAGATGCGTTCCCCTCACCCCTCGCCTCGCTCTCTCCCTCACAGTACCCCACCGCGTCGCTGTCGCCATGGTCGTCATCATCGTCGTGGCCACTGACTTCCCCGGCGCCTGAAAAGCTACCCAGGAGCTTCCCCATCTTCGTCTCCTTCCACTACGGCCACCAAATCGAGTTGAGCCGCCCCGTGTGCTCGCCATCGAGCACATCTTCGTCGCGTACATCACTGGTGTCCGATGTCGTTTGCCGCTACTCCGGTCCGTCCCCGGCCTCCCCGAGCTCTTCATCGAACTCGCGGTGAGCTTCTCCTCCGGATCCTCTCTTCCCCGGTCTCGATCCATGCCATATGTCGCTGCCCCGCCCCCATGGCCGAAGCTCGCCATGGCCGCGTCTGTGTTCCTTCACGCTCGCAGCGCTGCGGTACGCGCTCCCGCGCGACTCCTGGCCACGCCTACCCGCGCTGCTGCTGGCCAAGGCCGCCGCCACCGATGCGCCCGACGCGTCCCTGCCTGCTGCTCCCTCACGTCGTCCATGCACGCGACGCCCGCTCGCCCACCCTCGTGTGCGTCTGCCTTTGCTTTTCTGCTGCGCTGCCATGCTGCTACTCTGCTTCATGCTGCTCTGCTGCTCACTACTGTTGTTGCGTATGCTAGCTGCTACCTTGCTTCTGCGTTATTGTTGCTGCTGCTAATGGCCATGGCCGCCGTGGCTCAGCGCCCATGCGTGCTAACCATGCCAACACAACCGTGGCACAACCACTGGATGTGAGGCCGGCCCTTGCTAGTTACCTTAGGATTAATTAGTACATAACAAATGATGTGTGGACCACCTTGGTTAAGTAACATTTTGTTAAACTAAAGTCAATGACAATCAGGACCCTCTTACATTGTTCATATATTGACTAGTCAATCTTTGACTGGGTCAAACCAACCCCACTGGCCCCACTGGCATACACGGTGGCTAGAATAGCACTAAGTGACAAAAGTATATTCTGTTTTTATTTCGAACTAATAATAATTTCAGTAACGCAATAAACTTTAGAAATTCATAGAAAATAAACTATAAGTCAGATGAAAACGTTTTATATATGAAAATTGATCAAAAAAACGAGACGATTCCGGATACGCAACCCGTTCGTCCGCTACATCCCCCTAACCTATCGAACTCGCAACTTTCCCCCTCCGGCTCCTTTGCCCGAAAACGCGAAACGTCGGGGATACTTTCCCGGATGTTTCCCCCTTCACCGGTATCATCACATACCGCGTTAGGGCACCTCTAGCACCGCGACTTGTCATGTCATGCATCACTATGCATCTATTTGCTTAAATATTTATTGTTTCTTCCCCCTCTTCTCCCGCTAGACACCGAGATCGACGCTGCTGCTACCCAGTACGACTACGGAGTTGATGACCCCTCTTTCTTGCCAGAGCGACCAGGCAAGCCCCCCCTTGATCACCAGATATCGCCTACTCTCCTCTATACTGCTTGCATTAGAGTAGTGTAGCATGTTACTGCTTTCGTTATTCCTATCCTGATGCATAGCCTGTCTTTGCTACTACTGTTGATACCTTTACCTGCAATCCTACTTGCCTAGTTTAGGATGCTAGTTTACCATCAGTGGCCCTACATTGTTGTCCGTCTGCTGTGCTATACTATCGGGCCGTGATCACTCGGGAGGTGATCACGGGTATATACTATATACATGATACATGTGGTGAACAAAGACGGGTCGGCTTGTAGGAGTACCCGCGAGTGGATCTTTGAGGCGGAGCGACAGGGCAGGTTGAGGTCACCTAGGAGAGAGGTGGGCCTGGCCCTGTCGGCGTTTGTGGATACTTAACACGCTTAACGAGATCTGGGTATTTGATCTGAGTCTGGCTACTGGCCTATACGCACTAACCAACTACGCGGGAAAGATATGGGCACTCGGCGTCGTGGTATCAGTCGAAGCCTTCGTGACGTCAGCGACTGAGCGGAGCGCGCCGGATTGGAACGTAAGCCTGCTCTTGTATTAAGGGGGCTAGTTCTGCTTCCGGCCGCCCACGCAACGTGCAGGTGTGCTCAGGGCGATGGGCCCAGACCCCTGCGCGCTTAGGTTTAGACCGGCGTGCTGACCTCTCTGTTGTGCCTAGGTGGGGCTGCGACGTGTTGATCTTCCGAGGCCGGGCATGACCCAGGAAAGTGTGTCCGGCCAAATAGGATCAAGCGTGTTAGGTTATGTGGTGCACCCCTGCAGGGAAGTTAATCTATTCGAATAGCCGTGTCCCTCGGTAAAAGGACGACCCGGAGTTGTACCTTGACCTTATGACAACTAGAACTAGATACTTAATAAAACACACCCTTCCAAGTGCCAGATACAACCCGGTGATTGCTCTCCAACAGGGCATCGAGGAGGGGATTGCCGGGTAGGATTATGCTATGCGATGCTACTTGGAGGACTTCAGTCTACTCTCTTCTATATGCTGCAAGACGGAGGCTGCCAGAAGCGTAGTCTTCGACAGGATTAGATATCCCCCTCTTATTCTGGCATTCTGCAGTTCAGTCCACTGATATGGCCCTTTACACATATATCCATGCATATGTAGTGTAGCTCCTTGCTTGCGAGTACTTTGGATGAGTACTCACGGTTGCCTTGTTTCCCCTTTTCCCCATCTCTCTACCCGATTGCTGCAACCAGACGATGGAGCCCAGGATCCAGACGCCACCGTCGATGACGACTACTACCCCGGAGGTGCCTACTACTACGTGCTGCCTGCTGACGACGACCAGGAGTAGTTAGCAGGATCCCAGGCAGGAGGCCTGCGCCTCGTTCGATCTGTATCCCCGTTTGTGCTAGCCATCTTATGGCAACCTTGTTTAACTTATGTCTGTACTCAGATATTGTTGCTTCCGCTGACTCGTCTATGATCGAGCACTTGTATTCGAGCCCTCGAGGCCCCTGGCTTGTATTATGATGCTTGTATGACTTATTTTTATTTGTAGAGTTGTGTTGTGATATCTTCCCGTGAGTCCCTGATCTTGATCGTACACATTTGCGTGCATGATTAGTGTACGATTGAATCGGGGGCGTCACAAGTTGGTATCAGTGCCGACTGCCTATAGGAATCCCCCTTCCAAACTCCTTGGCCGAAGTCGAGTCTAGACATTTCAAAACTTTTAGTAACATGGCTGTGTGTCTTACGGGCACACGTCGCCATTGGGTGGTAGTAGGATCTTTTACTCCTCGACCTATACTCTGGGACTCTGATCTCTCTTCTGTTCGGGTTAAATGATTTGGATAAAATCTAACTCTAGTTTCTCGTTACCACTTCTTGCCGGAGAGCCCTTTCATTACGGATGATCGATTGCTTCAACAGAAGATTCTAACAATACTCTCCGATATTCTCTCAAGACCTTGTGCCTGTTGCTTTTGCAATTCCCTACCACCGAAATATCCCTATGGATAAATATTTACACCTGTCGTTCTTACTTTTATTCCCAGTCGATCTTGTTATTACAAGGTACTCCGAGAATCCGTTGAGCTTACTACCTTATTGTTCTTTGTCACCTGAATACCCCTACGGATAATTCTCGCACTTATCGAGTATCCGCTCATCCCCCAGTTGTTCATGTGTTTCACAATGGTCTTCGAAATACTATTCGCTCCTCCAAAAATCCTTAGTAGCTTATTGCTCTACAATACTTGTCTGGCCATATTCGTTAGTATCCTTAGGCAGCGTCGTTTTGATCCTATTGATTCAACATGAGTGCAAATGCACGCAATCATCAGTTGACCCTTTTTATATTATCTTTCCGGCTCATACGTTATTTTAAACATGAGCTGGTTCTCAACCAATCCAATTGCTGTCGATTGTACCCCTTAGGCTATTTAACTTATCCATCCCTGATCAGACGTCTGCTTCTGATCCTTCGATTTGGAAATCCTAATTCCTTTGATATCTAAGCATTGAATCATTCAGATGTCTATAATCTGATGCCCTTGCATCCTTTCTTCAACCCGATGCTCACATCAGCTCCGCTATGGACCGTCAGACCCTTTATTGGATTATTATTCGATTGTGTCCTCCTTATTCAATAACCTTGTGAGCCTTTCCTCGGATACACAATGCCTTTGGTAAATTGTATCCTCTGCTTTGTCAACTATGCTATACTTTCAAGCTGGTGATATTTACTATTGAAGCTTGTGGTATATATTTCCATGATACCCTGATGGGTTGAACCTATGCCTTCCTTAATATGTGTGATCTCAAAAGTTTTCACGAGTCATACTCTTCTGGTATTTTGCCAGATAAAATTTCAACACTACCACTTCTTCGGAAGTGAGGAGTGAATGAAAGGTTATGCATTGAAGAAGTGGGAGTCGACCTTGAACTTTATGTTCATGCCCATGGACACGATGTAGATCTTATCATTAAAGCTTCTCTTAAATTAATTATTCCTTTGGTATAAGTTCATCTTATATTTGGGATCTGGCCTTTTGCAATCGTGGTTCCGGCCATATTCTCCTTTAAATACCATTTCTCGTGCAAGTTTAAACACTTGTCTTTTGCAGAGCAATACCCCAGTCCAACCTCTACTTTGATTCGTCGTCGAGTATTACCCCCCTGGTATCTCGAGATTATCTTGGAACTGCATAACTTCTTGTGAGTTCCTCATCAAGTACTATATTCTCACTAAATACAGTTTTTCACGGGCTTCGAGTTATTTAACACTCAAGGACATCGATAACTGAATCGAGTTCGCGACGCGATTAAACAACTCTTAGTTAATCTTCTTTACTTGCGAGTTTGTACTCGATCACGTAATTTCCAAGCCTTATCGGCTATATCATTATCGTGCAAAATTTTAACTGTGCTACCTGGTCCTTCTTCCTAGAGCAAAATTTCGAGGTGAGCTAATCTTACATCGATCTTCCTCGTCATATCATTTCTCCTTGAACAACAAATTTGATTTCGAGTTTGTGTCGCACCCATAGTTCCAATAACCTTTCGCTTCATCAGTCCTTTGACTTGATGGCATCGCTGTTTGATTACATCTTCGTGTAACCTCTCAACAAATGTGTCGTGATCATCATCTACATTCTGAGCGTTTCCAGGATATCAATCGAATTCATAATGAGAGATATCATCCTTACCCCTCGATAATTTGGGTTATCATCGACAACATTATTGTATTCCCTCCAACACAAAACTTGTTCTTGTTTTATGTTGTACCTTGAGTTCCTTGCTATCCAACTTATGTTATGTTCTACCGTGGAGTATTACCTTCTTTGATGTTAAGAATGTGGTGAGAATTGCTCCACCTCTTAAGAATTCTTGATATAGTAACACTTCTGGCCATATCCATTCTTTCTTGGTCCCCGTGTTGATTCTAACCGGGATACCAACAAGTGAACGGCGCTGCTTGGATTCTGTACTTCTAGCGACCCTATTGCTTTGAAGTTAATGATCAATAGTTCATTCTTAGCCTATCGGTTATTGAATCACCATTCTAACAATTGATCAGGCTACCTATGACCATATTTCGGGCGCACCTTTCAACCAATGTTTAATTGTGTATGTTTTTCTCGAGCATACATCATTATATCATTTGATCCGACAAATGTTATCTCCTTGTTCACATAATTGTGGAGATCCATCTTGTTGGAAATCTCGATGAATTGTCGCTGAGACCATCAACCACCTCCTCATCCTCTCCTTGGTTTAATGATGAACTCTTGTTCTGGAACTCACTCCCATAGTTCATTTCCCGAGAGTCTTGCATTGTCATCTCGTCAATTTGTGCTGCACCTTTTCTTCTCAGGCATCCTAAGTTTGAGGTATCCTAACACCAATCGGATATGAATATCGGTCAGACATGATGGTTGGGACGCATTTTCCAAGAGTCATAACGTTGGTCCTTATATGACCCGGTAAGGTGATGTCATTCCTAGCACCCCTGGCCAGAGGACCTATACTGTTATAGTATCCTTTTTGGCAAGGTTAGTCGTTCTTCCGTGAGGAAATTGTAAGAGTTATTCTATAAGTTGTTCCCGATGGATCCTTTTTGTTTCCAAAGTCTGATCTTCACCTGTTGACCGTGTCAATGCTATCTCGAAGCATGTCTATGGTACTCCGATTTTCAACAGGAACATTTGAAGCCCAATGCTAATGTTTTCTGCTCAATTATCCAAACACCGATGTATGGGTAATGTCATGAAAATTCTCTCCCGTACCTAAAGAGTTTTCTACATTATATCCTGTCATGGATATCATGCTCTGCTTGCCCTTGGGAAGGATATACCCTTGAAATATGTGTCTAAACACAATTTTCTTTCCATTGTTATGTTTAATCTAATGATCACCTTTTCCTTTCCATTGTTTTGATTAAACTTACTGGTGATCTATATGATCTAAGCAGTAATATTCTCCTGCTTAGGTAAGCACCTCGTTGAACCACTCTGTCAGTAAGACCCTGTTAATATTGTTGATAATATTCCGGTAACTACCGATGGACGAGAACTTTGCCTATTGGTCCGCCTCATTCAACGAGCAGGAAAATGGTTCTCTTCGTCGCTCGCCCTTGGTACCAACTTGTTGCCGACATAACTGACATGGTACTCTCTGACATGCCTTGCTATCATGACCGTGCAAGATGTCACTGCTCCTATTAAAAAAAACCACATGGTGGGGCCATAACCCACAGTTCCACAGGATCGAAACATGACTGTCCTGTACACCCCCTATTCCCAAAGTTATTCCTCGCGCGTGGCCTCGTATGTAATTCACGAGCCACCGTCCTAGTGATCTATTCTGGTATCACACGCAATACTTACTCTCGCTACTCCGAACCCCTTCTCACTCTGGTTTAGGCTTTGAGCAACTACCTATCCGCTTGGAACCACTTATTGTACCTTCGTACCTTACTCTCGATGTATTTCATATGTTCAACTCGAGAGATAATCTTATTATCATTCATGGGTTAACCCCAGATTGTTTCCCTCAAAAGCATTCTATCGTAGCTGAGCTGCCCCTTATCCTTTCGTAAGTACGATGGAGTTCCCGAAGAAATGATGACCAGTTTATCATGATGCATTGGAATAAAGAATTGAAGACATCAACGAAAGGGATTAACTTCTTCGAGAAGATCCGTTAGAATATCGTAACCAGAACTTTCCCCCTTATTCCCACCTGTTAAATCTCGGGACGAGATTTCTTGTAGTGGAGGAGAATTGTGACGTCCGGATAGTTAAACTACAGTAATCCCGTGCTAATTTTGCCACATCATCATTTGTTCTATTGCTAAGTCCCATGTTGATTCAAGTCAATTTAAAAATTCAAATTGTGAGTGAGAAAACAGTTCTTCAAATGGTCAAACAAAAATGTTTACAATATTATAAATAATCCCCTGGTATTTGTCAAAGAGGAACCATCATTAAATGGAACTTTAAATTACCCCTAGAAATATTTTAGTGGATCAGCGGAATTAAATAAACACCTTTTAATTCAAATATAAATTCGAACAGTTCCGAGTGACCTCAAAACTTTTTTTTGTGCAGCCCTGTAAAATAGACTAGTATTTATGTGCTAAGTTTTGCAATTAAAAAAAATCATCTGTCCGCAAAAGGTAATTGCAAATATTGGAGAAAACTACAAAACAATAAATAAAATAAAAAGATAAGGCCTGCACTACTGTGCACTTGTATCTCAGTGCTACAGTGCCAGCCCAAGCCCACAGTGGCCTTTTCCCCACCTCTGTACAGAGTCATGGAGGCCATGGCGTGGTGGATGCATGCCCGCTGTCCAGGCCGACGACTGACGCCGTGTCGAGCATCCGATGGAACCGCGCGATGGATAAGAACACCCTGCACACCCTGGACAAACCCTAGATGCGTTCCCCTCACCCCTCGTCTCGCTCTCTCCCTCACAGTACCCCACCGCGTCGTTGTCGCCATGGTCGTCATCGTCGTCGCGGCTACTGACTTCCCCAGCGCCTAAAAAGCTACCCAGGAGCTTCCCCATCTTCGTCTCCTTGGACTATGGCCACCAAATCGAGTTGAGCCACCCCGTGTGCTCGCCATCGAGCACATCTTCGTCGCGTACATCACTAGTGTCCGACGTCGTTTGCCGCTACTCCGGTCCGTCCCCGGCCTCCCCGAGCTCTTCATCGAACTCGCGGTGAGCTTCTCCTCTGGATCCTCTCTTCCCCGGTCTCGATCCGTGCCATATGTCGCCGCCCCGCCCCCATGGCCGAAGCTCGCCATGGCCGCGTCTGTGTTGCTTCACGCTCGCAGCGCTGCGGTACGCGCTCCCGCGCGACTCCTGGCCACGCCTACCCGCGCTGCTGCTGGCCAAGGCTGCCGCCACGGACGCGCCCGACGCGTCCCTGCCTGCTGCTCCCTCACGTCGTCCATGCGCGCGATGCCCGCTCACCCACCCTCGTGTGCGGCAACCTTTGCTTTTCTGCTGCGCTGCCATGCTGCTACTCTGCTTCATGCTGCTCTGCTGCTCACTACTATTGTTGCGTATGCTAGCTGCTACCTTGCTTCTGCGTTATTGTTGCTGCTGCTAATGGCCATGGCCGCCGTGGCTCAGCGCCCATGCGTGCTTTTTTTTGAGCATCAGTACAGACACAAGCGCTCATATACACGCGCATACACTCACCCCTATGAACGCACACACGCACACCCTATCCCTATGAGCACCTCCGAGAGACTGAGCCGGCATATCATCTTGAGATTTACGAAGTCACCGTAGGCGCCTCGTCGTCGACGGGAACGTCTCCTCCCACTGAAAGCGCATCGCCGGAAATCCTGAAATAAATCCAGGAATAATGCGAGCACCAGGATTTGAACCCTGTTGGGTTGGGGATACCACTGTCCACCTAACCGACTCAACCACAGGTTAATTCGCAGCGCCCATGCGTGCTAACCATGACAACACAACCGTGGCACAACCACTGGATGTGAGGCCGGCCCTTGTTAGTTACCTTAGGATTAATTAGTACATAACAAATGATGTGTGGACCACCTTGGTTAAGTAACATTTTGTTAAAGTAAAGTCAATGACAATCGGCAGCCTCTTACATTGTTCATATATTGACTAGTCAATCTTTGACTGGGTCAAACCAACCCCACTGGCCCCACTGGCATACACGGTGGCTAGAATAGCACTAAGTGACAAAAGTATATTCTGTTTTTATTTCGAACTAATAATAATTTTAGTAATGCAATAAACTTTAGAATTTCATAGAAAATAAAATATAAGTCAAATGAAAACGTTTTATATATGAAAATTGATCAAAAAAAACGAGACGATTCCGGATATGCAACCCGTTCGTCCGCCACATCCCCCTAACCTATCGAACTTGCAACTTTCCCCCTCCGGCTCCTTTGCCCGAAAACGCGAAACGCCGGGGATACTTTCCCGGATGTTTCCCCCCTTCACCGGTATCATCACATACCGCGTTAGGGCACCTCTAGCACCGCGACTTGTCATGTCATGCATCGCTATGCATCTATTTGCTTAAATATTTATTGTTTCTTCCCCCTCTTCTCCCGCTAGACACCGAGATCGACGCCGCAGCTACCCAGTACGACTACGGAGTTGACGACCCCTCTCTCTTGCCAGAGCAACCAGGCAAGCCCCCCCTTGATCACCAGATATCGCCTACTCTCCTCTATACTGCTTGCATTAGAGTAGTGTAGCATGTTACTGCTTTCGTTATTCCTATCCTGATGCATAGCCTGTCTTTGCTACTACTATTGATACCTTTACCTGCAATCCTACTTGCTTAGTTTAGGATGCTAGTTTACCATCAGTGGCCCTACATTCTTGTCCGTCTGCTGTGCTATACTATCGGGCCGTGATCACTCGGGAGGTGATCACGGGTATATACTATATACATGATACATGTGGTGAACAAAGACGGGTCGGCTCGTAGGAGTACACGCGAGTGGATCTTTGAGGCGGAGCGACAGGGCAGGTTGAGGTCACCTAGGAGAGAGGTGGGCCTGGCCCTGTCGGCGTTCGCGGATACTTAACACGCTTAACGAGATCAGGGTATTGGATCTGAGTCTGGCTAGTGGCCTATACGCACTAACCAACTACGCGGGAAAGATATGGGCACTCGGCGTCGTGGTATCAGCCGAAGCCTTCGTGACGTCAGCGACTGAGCGGCGTGCGCCGGATTGGAACGTAAGCCTGCTCTTGTATTAAGGGGGCTAGTTCTGCTTCCGGCCGCCCACGCAACATGCAGGTGTGCTCAGGGCGATGGGCCCAGACCCCTGCGCGCTTAGGTTTAGACCGGCGTGCTGACCTCTCTATTGTGCCTAGGTGGGGCTGCGACGTGTTGATCTTCCGAGGCCGGGCATGACCCAGAAAAGTGTGTCCGGCCAAATGGGATCAATCGTGTTGGGTTATGTGGTGCACCCCTGCAGGGAAGTTAATCTATTCGAATAGCCGTGTCCCTCGGTAAAAGGACGACCCGGAGTTGTACCTTGACCTTATGACAACTAGAACTAGATACTTAATAAAACACACCCTTCCAAGTGCCAGATACAACCCGGTGATTGGTCTCCAACAGGGCATCGAGGAGGGGATTGCCGGGTAGGATTATGCTATGCGATGCTACTTGGAGGACTTCAGTCTACTCTCTTCTATATGCTGCAAGACGGAGGCTGCCAGAAGCGTAGTCTTCGACAGGATTAGATATCCCCCTCTTATTCTGGCATTCTGCAGTTCAGTCCACTGATATGGCCCTTTACACATATATCCATGCATATGTAGTGTAGCTCTTTGCTTGCGAGTACTTTGGATGAGTACTCACGGTTGCCTTGTTTCCCCTTTTCCCCATCTCTCTACCCGATTGCTGCAACCAGACGATGGAGCCCAGGATCCAGACGCCACCGTCGATGACAACTACTACCCCGGAGGTGCCTACTACTACGTGCTGCCTGCTGACGACGACCAGGAGTAGTTAGGAGGATCCCAGGCAGGAGGCCTGCGCCTCGTTCGATCTGTATCCCCGTTTGTGCTAGTCATCTTATGGTAACCTTGTTTAACTTATGTCTGTACTCAGATATTGTTGCTTCCGCTGACTCGTCTATTGTAACATCCCAAATTTTCAATTTGGAATGTTATACATTAGATCATCATGCATATCATATTTTTCTTGCATTTTGTCGATCCTAGAAATTTCACGCAACTCAAGGACCCTCGGAGAGAGTTGGAGATTTCGTTATTTTCATATTTGAGTTCTCTCAAATTTTGAAAGAAAGGGATCATTGGTTTTGTCGGAGTTATTTGCATTTTATTTGGATAGAGAAAAATGCGCGTTTTCAAAATTTCATTTTTTTGGCCCGGAGAAAAGTTCATTTTGTTCGAATCATTTTTAGGAGTCAGGGAAAATTTACTTTATTATTTTTGGAGTCCGATAGATTTATTTTTCTATGTTTTTCCGCGCGTGAAACCAATTAAATTTTTTTTTGCAGCGCCTTGGGCCAAAGGCCCAAGCCAGCCGCTGGCCAGGAGGCCGAGGCCATCGCGCGCCGCGCGCCTAGCACACCAGGGAGGCCACCGCCTCTTTGCCTCTTTAGGAAAATCCTAGTAGTACTTTTGTACTACTTTCGTTATTCCTTTTTGTTTCTAGATCTTTACTTCCCTTTTCTTTCCTATTCCTAGTCTAATTCTTGATCCCTCCTCCAAGTAAATCCCTCCCCTCCCCAATATAAATACCCCACACCCCCCTCTAAATCATCAAACCCAAAGCCCCCAAGCCACCACCAAGCCTCACCCGCGCCTCACACCTGCGCCCCTCACCCGCCGCCGCCGCCGCCGCACACCGCCGCCGCCGCCCTCACCCGCGCCGCGCCGCCGCCGCACGCCGCCGCCGCCGCCACCGTTCGCCGCCAGCGCCGCTGCCGCCGTTGCCCCGCGCCGCCGCCGCACCTTGCCACCGTAGCCGCCGCACCGCCTCCGCCAGCGCCACCGCCGCCGTTGCCCCGCGCCGCCGCCGCACCTTGCCACTGCCGCCGCCGCACCTCTCCGCCGCCGCCCAACGCCGCCGTTCGCCGAGGTAGCCGTGCCGCGTCTCTTTCTCTTTTCATCGGATCGTTTTCTTATAGTCGTTCCGATTCTTTTCTTCTCTTCCGATTCGTTTTTCTTTCCGGTTCTTCGCTAAACCGTTCCGGTTTTCTAGATCGGTTTTTCGTCCGGTTTTCTTTTCCGAAACCCTAGATCGGATTCGTTTTCTTTTCCGATTTAGTTGCCTCGAGACCGTTCGCTGGACCGTTCGTCTTAACGAACGTGATCACCGGATTCTTCTAGGTTAACGAACGTCCGTTCGTTCAACCGTTCTTCTTTTTCTTCTCGACGGATTTATTCCGCGATCGCGATCTCAGATCCGATCTTCGTTCTAGTTTATCTTTTCGCTCGTTTATCGGAATCAGGTGATTCAAGCGCCTGGAGTTTCGTTTCGAAACCGCCGTTCCGTATAATCAACTTAAACAAAGTTTTGCTACGGTAAAATTTGACCTAGTTTCACTTTGCTAGAACCGAGTTGTTTTCTTTCGCCGTTTGTTTTCCGTTGCTTTGTTCGATTCAATTCTTTTTGCAACCGGAGTTCTTAAGTTGAACTTTCTGGTTAGATCTTTTATTCAAGTTTTCCCTGTGCATTAGATGAGTACTTATTGTATGCTTGTTGTTTGTCTGCGATAGATTGACCGGAGTGTGACAAGTAGAGCTATCAAGAGTTTTGAGTGCGAATCATATTCATCAACATTGCAGGCAAGTTCACACTTTGATCATAACCCTTTTCATACCCAGTTTTATTGCATTAGATCAATCGTCAAACAATTGCATGGTTAGGATCTGAATTAAATTGTGGGCTGGGAAGTAGTTGAGGTAGTACCTATTACCTGTTTATTATCAAACCCTTGGGAATTGCTATTACGTTATACTTATATTGCCATGCTATTGTGACGCCCCGAGACCGATGCGCCAGATGTCTTCCAGTTATTCGTTGTCGTTGCCATGTCATTCGCTTGCGTGTTGCATCTTGCCATGTCATCATCCGCATTGCATCATCATTATTTTAAAACTTGCATCCGTCCCGGTCTCATTTGTTCTCTCCGTTGTCCGTTCTGAGCCCAGACACACTTGCACGCGCCCGCGGCATGTCCGAAATATTATTTTATAAGTGGCTGGAAAATGTTCTCGGAATGGGTTGAAAGTTGGCATGTGGTGTTGTTATGTTGTAGGTAGGCTGCCTGCCAAGTTTCATCGCATTTGGAGTCCGTTTGACGCCCCAACGGATAACTATAGTGGCATTATAGCCAGTATAACGTCGGACGTTTTCGGTCTCCGGAAACCGTGCCGGGCTGCATCTCTCACCTCTTCTCTCAGACCAACCCGCTCTTCACAATCCGCTATACCCAACCTAACCTCTCTCCTCAGCCCGCAGTCCTCCTCGCGCGTGCGTCCGAAAGCTGCCCCGGACCCGAACCGGACTATCGCTACCGTTGTGTCCGGATCATCCCCTAACGTCTACAAAACATCTCCGTTTTGTTAATTGGACTCCATAACCAGTTTATTCTTGACCGTCCGATTTTGATCGGAGGAATGAGGTAGCCCCTAACCTAATCCACCTAATGTATATATATTGTCCAACCCTAAAATTGAGGAGAGATGTCCCATCCACCAAATCCTCTCGCCGCCGCCGCCACTCTCTTCATCGGGATCCAACCCGCAGCCAGCCTCTCCCCCCACGTTTCTTCCACCTGTCCAAATCACCGCCGCCATCTTCCCCTTGTTTTCAGCGCCACCGAATCAGCTCTGCAGCCCGCTCCTGTCCAATCCATCCAATCGATCCAGCTGCCGCCGGCCTCCTTCCTCCCGTTCTAGCGCCGGACGTGGAGCCGCGACTCCCGCCTGACCTCCGCCTCGCCCTGTTCGTCCGCTGCCTCCCGAAGGCCATGGAACCTCACAGCCGCCGCCGCCTGTTCGTCCTCCTGCTGCTGGAGCCGGCCAGCCGTCGCCCGCCTCCCTCTGCCGTCGCCGGGAACGGAGCCCCATCGCGCCACGCCTGTCCAGCCTCTGCTTCGAGCAGAGGAGGACGAAGCCTCGTTCAATGTTCGTGACCCGCGTCGGCCAAGGCGCCAGGAGCCCGAGCCTCCCGCCGCCAAACGCCACTGTGGCCAGCCGTCGGAACCCGACGGGACCATGCTGCAGCTCCTCTGCCTCCTTCCTTTCTCTCTTTCTTCTTCTCCACTGTCGTTTCTCTCTCCCTCCCTTACGCTACGCTCTCTGTCTCTCAACGCAGGACGCCACTGCCATGGCCTCAAGTCGAGCCGCCCTCGACCTCCTCCGGCCGCCCAACCATCAGATCCGTTCCGCCGTTCCTCGTCGTCCCCTCTTCGGATCTCGCCGCGAGACGCCCGTGCCGAGTCCAGCGCCAAGCCGCCGCCGTTGCCCCTGTTTCCTGCCGCTGCACCGCTGCTGCCTTCTTCGTCCACAGGCGCAGGTGCTCGCGTTGAACGCGTCATTGCCCAGCGCCAAGGCCCAGCGCGCAGCCCAGCGCCCCGCAACCGCCTCTGCCAGCCCCCAACCGACAGGCCAGATTCGGCCCATGGGTGAGCTGCCCCCCCAAGCCCCATGTGCACTGTTGGGCCAGTCAGATCCGGCCCGTAGTTATTTTTTTCTGTTGCTGCAAATTTGTTCAATTATCCAGAGACTGCCAGTTTTACAGAAAAACCCCTAGTGTTCATGCATCTAATAACTAATTAATCATGCATCATATGTAAATAATTTATATATGAAAAGTGCTTAGGATTTCATCTAGTTTCACAATATGCTGCTTTCATGCATGTTTAAAATGTATAAATTGCTGTTTGCATTAATTTGCTTAAATGCCATGTTAAAATGATTTATTTCATAACTATATAACCGTAGCCCGGATTTAAATAAATCATATATGTAAATGGGGTGGAAAAATGCCTAGTTTAACATGGTGCACTGTATTTTGCTGCTTAATAACATTAAAATGTGGTTTAGGACAGAACATTACCAAATTCATATTATGCACATGAGGATTTTCCGGAATTGTTGTTGTTATTTCCGGCCTCATTTAACCTTGCCTAGATAGCTAGTTTACTTATGCTTCACCTCTTGCCATGTTTAAAAATATTTAATATTGTTGGGTACATAAACAAGAGAGAACTAAATAATTGTTGTGAAGTTTCGTCAATATGCAACTCGTTGCATATTGAGCTCCACTTAACTTGTAGTGTTGATTGTGCACTTTGCCATGCCATGCCTATTTAAACCAGACATGCATCATACTTGATTGTGCACCATGCCATGTGTATGTGATGGTTGTTTACTATGTTGTTTGTTTCTTTCCGGGTTGCTTCTCTCGTTAGCTTCGGTTTCGTTCCGGAGTTGTGAGGATTCGTTCGACTCCGTCCGTTTGTCTTCTTCATGGACTCGTTCTTCTTCCTTGCGGGATCTCAGGCAAGATGACCATACCCTCGAAATCACTTCTATCTTTGCTTGCTAGTTGCTCGCTCTTTTGCTATGCCTATGCTGCGATACCTACCACTTGCTTATCATGCCTCCCATATTGTTAAACCAAGCCTCTAACCCACCTTGTCCTAGCAAACCGTTGTTTGGCTATGTTACCGCTTTGCTCAGCCCCTCTTATAGCGTTGTTAGTTGCAGGTGAAGATGAAGCTTGTTCCTTGTTGGAACATGGAGATGTTGTTCCTTGTTGGAACATGTTTACTTGTTGGGATATCACAATACCTTTTATATTATTAACGCATCTATATACTTGGTAAAGGGTGGAAGGCTCGGCCTTATGCCTGGTGTTTTGTTCCACTCTTGCCGCCCTAGTTTCCGTCATATCGGTGTTATGTTCCCGGATTTTGCGTCCCTAACGCGGTCGGGTGATTTATGGGACCCCCTTGACAGTTCGCTTTGAATAAGACTTTTCCAGCGAGGCCCAACATTGGTTTTACCATTTGCCTCACCACCACCTACTTTCCCTTGGGAGTAATTAACCCAAGGGTCATCTTTATTTAGCCCCCCGGGCCAATGCTTGTCTAAGTGTTGGTCCAAACCAGAGCCACTTGCGGTGCCACCCCTAGGCAACTTGGGGTATCGTCGGTTGCCGTACGTAGTGTTCATCCGGTGTTGCCCTGAGAACGAGATATGTGCAGCTCCTATCAGGATGTCGGCGCATCGGGCGGCTTTGCTGGAATTGTTTTATTACTGTCGAAATGTCTTGTAGCCGTGATTCCGAGACTGATCGGGTCTTCCCGGGGAGAAGGAATATCCTTCGTTGATCGTGAGAGCTTATCATGGGCTAAGTTGGGACACCCCTGCAGGGTTTGAACTTTCGAAAGCCGTGCCCGCGGTTATGTGGCAGATGGGAATTTGTTAATGCCCGGTTGTAGAAAACCCGAAGTTGATCTTAACTAAAATACACCAACCGCGTGTGTAACCGTGATGGTCTCTTCTCGGCGGGGTCCGGGAAGTGAACACGATTGTTGGAGTTATGCTTGACGTAAGTAGTACAGGATCACTTATTGATCATAGTTGTTCGACCGTGCTTTTGCCTTCTCTTCTCGCTCTCATTTACGTATGTTAGCCACCATATATGCTAGTCGCTTGCTGCAGCTCCACCTCATACCTTTTACCCTACCTATAAGCTTAAATAGTCTTGATCTCGCGGGTGTGAGATTGCTGAGTCCTCGTGACTCACCAGATACTTCCAAAACCAGTTTGCAGGTGCCGAAGAAACCGTGCAGGTGACGCACCCGAGCTCAAGGAGGAGCTCGATGAAGATCTTGTCCTTTATGTTGTTTCGTTCTAGTCGATCAGTAGTGGAGCCCAGTTGGGGTCGATCGGGGACCTTTGTCGCTTTTGGGGTTTCTTCTTTTATTTTGGCTCCGTAGTCGGGCCCTGATTGTAACTGTATGATGTAATGTTTTATTCATGTATTTTTGTGAAGTGGCGATTGTAAGCCAACTATGTATCTCTTTTCCCTTATGTATTACATGGGTTGTGTGAAGATTACCTCACTTGCGACATTGCTTTCAATGCGGTTATGCCTCTAAGTCATGCTTCGACACGTGGGAGATATAGCCGCATCGAGGGCGTTACAGCTATGCTCGTAGACGTGGATTGGGTTTTGAGAGTATTCATGACAGATGTGAGATTGTTAATTAATGGTTTACTTAAGGTGGCAACTTAAATACACATCTGGGTGGATTGCTAGGGGCACCCTGGGGATAGACCAGTGGACTTGCCCGGACACCTGGGGATATACCAGTGTTGTCCTAGGAGATCCCGGGGATATACCGTGTGATCATCCTACGGTCCGCCACCCAGGCTCAAAGGGATCATGAGATTATTCATACTAGAAACTTCCGTGTGCAGCCACAAGCCATTATGGGCTCTGGCATAGTTGATTAAGTCGTGCGAACTCTTACAGGGTAGACTAGCAGATGTAGGGGAAAGTAGGTGTACCGGTCTATCCAACGTAAGGTGCTAGCGCTTCTGAAAGACTATTTCTCGGTCATCTGTTTCTCAAACACCATGTAGTGCGAGAAATCCAACGGAGGCGATCGAGTCTTGTGGGGAGAAGTGCGCAAACCTCTGCAGAGTGTACAATCTAATCATGGTTAGCCGTGTCCTTGGTTATGGACGTTTTGAGTATCTAGTTCTTGGATTATCCTGTTGATCTCATCACGTTACTTTAATTAATTTTGTTGGGTGTTAATGATTACTTTTAATTGGGATTGAGAATGCTGTCAACCATTCTCAATGTCTAACAACCACCATGATAGTTAAATAAAATTATTCCTTTGCAGTAGGGAAAAATTGGCTTTTCGCAAAAACCTTATAACCATAGAGCTTTTCCACCAGCCATATATGCATGTAGTAATAGCCATTGTTCATCATTTTCTCTATGGTGTGAATTTGCCAGTACATTCAATGTACTGACCCGTTTCGGGCTGCAACGTCTCATGTTGCAGGTTTTCTTACGACGAGTAAGTGATACGATTTCTACACTCAACTTTGCCGTTGGTGTTGATGGGAATCCACAACCTTGTTGCTTCCGCTATATTGGATTGAGGTAATAGTATTTACGTTACTTTATACATGTGATTTACCTCTGTTATAAATCCTTCGAGTACTGTGTGTGTCAGCATACCGATCCAGGGATGACACGTAAGCACAGAGACTTGACCGTCTGAGGTCGGGTCGCTACATCTATGATCGAGCACTTGTATTCGAGCCCTCGAGGCCCCTGGCTTTTATTATGATGCTTGTATGACTTATTTTTATTTGTAGAGTTGTGTTGTGATATCTTCCCGTGAGTCCCTGATCTTGATCGTACACATTTGCGTGCATGATTAGTGTACGATTGAATCGGGGGCGCCACAATGACCCTCGGGCTCGTGAAAACTACAGGGAAAAGGCTTAGGTAGGCAAATGTAAAACCAAGGTTGGGCCTTGCTGGAGGGGTTTTATTCAAAGCGAACTGTCAAAGAGGTCCCATAAATCCCCAACCGCGTAAGGAACGCAAAATCAAGGAACATAACACTGGTATGACGGAAACTAGGGCGGCAAGAGTGGAACAAAACACCAGGAAAAAGGCTGAGCCTTCCACCCTTTACCAAGTATATAGATGCATTAAATTAAATAAGAGATATTGTGATATCCCAACATATCCATGTTCCAACATGGAACCAACTTCAACTTCACCTTCAACTAGCAACGCTAGAAGAAGGGCTGAGCAAAAGGGGTAACTTAGCCAAACAACGGTTTGTTAGGAAAGGATGGTTAGAGGCTTGACATGGCAATATGGGAGGCATGATAAACATGTGGTAGGTAGCGCAAACATAGCGATAGAGCGAACAACTAGCAAGCAAAGATAGAAGTGATATCGAGGGTATGGCCATCTTGCCTGCCATGTTCTCAGAGTTGCCGAAAGCTTGCTCCTTGTTAGCGTACTCAAGAGGTTCCTTGTTCACGAACTCGCCTCCCGGATCTACCCAAAACAAGAACACAAGCAATGGAACAAATAATCAATCACGGTGCAATGCGCAAGCAACATGATGCAATACATGACATGGGATGCAACGTATGATGTGCAATACATATGAGAACTCCAGAAGGGAAAGGATGATCAAGGCATCAAATTGGAAAACCAAGTATGCCGCTGGAAATATGAGGTGATTTCGGTCGAAATCGATATAAGGATCACCGGAAACGGATGCACGGTGTGCAAATGACAAGCAACACAAGAATGGTGCAAAACTGTGCTTAACAGCAACATAGCCACTTGGACGCAAAGTATGAATATGCCACAGTACCCAAACATGTGAAAAAAAGACATGGAAGTCATTTACAGGAGATGCTATAAAAAACATGAACACTGAGCTAAAGCTATAAACCAATAGAGCATGACTAAAACAGCATGGCAATAATGCAAAAGCTAACAATTTTACAGACTTGGTGAAAATGCTAGACATAGCAGAAACAGATTCAACATGGCATCTTTACAAGCTTGATTAACTCACTACCAGGCATGTAATGGCATGGAAGAAATTCTAGCATGAAGTATACATGAAAATGAAGCTATCCATGTGCAAACCAACCTCATGGTATGTTTGAATTAAATCACACGAAAATGACAAAACAATATCATGATGTAAAATGACATATTCATGAACTTGCTCAAATGCAGAAACTAATGCCACCACCGGATTGGTGGGATTTTTCTACCCCAAAAACATATATAATATGTGGGGGTCGCTGTAGAAAAACATTCACAAGTGCATTAAGTTAAAACCTGCCTAAAATGGCTATTGACAGAATTGGCAGTATTCCAGAAATGAAATGTCCAGATTTGGACTTGCCTGAAATAGAAAGAGATGACTTTCCAGAAATGGAATGCGCGGGGTAATACATAAATAAAAAGGAGTGCTTAGGGGATGACAGGTGGGACCCTTCTGTCATAGAAACAGAGATCCCAGAAGAGAGAAAAAGGGGGGCTTTAAAATACTGCCCTTGCGGAAATTCGATCCCTGTTCTGCGGGGTTGATGAGGTAGGTCGCTACCACTGGGATATGCTCGGTATACTGGTTAGCAAGGGGCTCGACTTTACTTGAACAAGCCCTATGGCCCTGACTTCTTCTTCTCCAAGACAAAGAAGAAAACGACGACGACGACAGCAGCAGCAACGGTGACGGCAGGACCTGGGTTGTGGCGGCCGGAATGCGGGTTTAGCAGGGTGATGTGCGTGTGGACGCGCGCGTGCAGATGCCCGAGCATGACCTCGTGCTTGCCTCGGGCGCGGTACAGAACGGCAAGGCGGCGCGAACACGGCGTGAAGCAGAAACGTAGCGAGGCTCTAGGGCGTGCGAGTAGTAGCGAGGTACTGCAGGTGCGCGGGTGCGGCGCGCACGCAGCAAGACACACGAGGGGTTACGGAGGGGGGTTGATGCACGAGCATGCTACGACAACCGCTGGAACTGGACAATAGCTAGAACCTGCGTCGGAGCACTAAGAGCGTGGCCATGGCACAAAGAGGATGAAGCCTAGTATCAACTAGAGAGTGCAAGAAACGACAGGGATGAAGAGGGAGTTACCTAGCTCACCTAGGACACGAAGAGGTAGACGGAGACGCGCTACAGGCGACGGAAAAGAGCTCTGAACTTGGTGGAGCTACTGTCCGTGAAGCAGGGGAGGAAGAGGACGACGCGGAGGTAGATCCAGAGGCCGTGGCGGTGCGGGCGCTTCGTGGTAGGGGACGGAGAGGTACTTGGAGTTCACCTCCACGGTGGCCGAGGGGGTCGGATGCGCGACAATGAGCTACTCCAAGCTCGAGCTCAAGATCGGCCGGAGCATGGTGGGCAGGGCGACGGCGTGGCGTGGCTAGCCTTACCTGGCGGCAGCGATGGAAGGAGAGGAGGGGGATCGGTCGAGTGGAGACCCTAGGGCACCGGGGACAACTTTATAGGGGTCTAGGGAGCTTCTCTGGCCGTCAAATCGACCGGACATCGACGTGGCACGTCTGGATGAGCTGCCGTACAGGGGATATGACGCTCCTGGCGCTAGCGGGCTCGATGGGCTGCTACTGCTGCGTGAGTTGGCTGCAGGCGCTGGTTGATGGGCTGCTACACTGGGCTGCTCTCTCTCTCTCTCTCACTCTGGCTCTTTCTATTACTTCAAACAGAAATAAAAGGGCGAAAATCACAGAAGGATTGGAGTGGTTTGTGAGAGATATGAAAATATCCTCAGGACCCTGGATTTAATAAGAATTTGAATAAATTGAGTTGGACTTTTTTTATAGGTAGAGAAATAAAACAAGTTTGAATATAATTCAAACTTGAGGCATTTTTGAACCTAACCAAATCAACTCCAAAATAGTTGAAACTTGGCAGAGAGGTAAGTGACATGATGACTGAATTGTGAGGAAACGATGAACATTAAAACAAAATGGAAAGTGGCACTTGTCAAAAGAAGGAAGTAGAGGGAAGGAGAAGGTGGTGATGCATAGAACAATATTATGAGCAACTCAAGGCATATGTTGAGCATGTAAGAATAAGATGCAATAAGACAAGGATGTCATGAGATGAATATGCACTATATGATGATGACATGAGATGAAATGCATGACAAGAACAAAATGCAAAACAAAAGACAAAAACCCAACCACGAATGAAATATCATAACACATAGCCGAAAATGGCAAGAGTTGGAGTTACAAATATGGAAAGTTACATCCGGGGTGTTACAACACTCCACCACTACAAGAGGATCTTGACCCGAGATCTAGGATTGAAAGAACTCCGGATATTCGGAACGGAGGTGATCCTCGTGCTCCCAGTTGGCTTCTCGGTCGGAATGGTGTGACCACTTCACTTTCAGGAATTTGATTGACTTGTTGCGAGTCTTACACTCAGTTTCTTCAAGAATAGAAACGGGGTGCTCATGATAAGACAAATCTTCTTGGAGGTCAATATCGTCAAAGTTGATAGTTCTCTCAGGCGTCTTGATGCACTTGCGAAGCTGTGGCACGTGGAACACGTCGTGCACATTTGCGAAGTTGGAGGGATGCTCAAGTTGATAGGCGAGGTCGCCTCTTTTGCCAATGATCTTGAAAGGACCCACATATCTAGGGGAAAGCTTCGCTTTGATACCGAAGCGAAGAGTGTCTTTCATTGGAGAGACGCGGAGGTAGACATGGTCTCCGATCTCGAAAGCCAAGTCACGGTGCTTGCTATCATAGTAACTCTTCTGGCGCGATTGCGCGGCTTTGAGATTTTCACGGATGACTTTACACATTTCTTCAGCCTCTGTGATTAAATCGTTGCCAAGCAATTGACGTTCACCAGTCTCGGACCAATTGAGAGGAGTACAACACTTTCTGTCATATAGGATTTCCAATGGGGCCTTTCCCGAACTTGCTTGAAAGCTGTTGTTGCAGGAGAACTCGGCATATGGAAGACAATCTTCCCACTCATACCGAGAGATATGAAACAAGCCCTAAGCATGTCTTCGAGGATTTGATTGACTTGCTCGACTTGGCCACTAGTTTGAGGATGGAAAGCTGTGTTGAAGCGAATGTTGGTGCCCTTGGCCTTCTGGAAGGAGTCCCAGAACTTAGAAGTGAAAATGCTTCCGCGGTCTGAAGAGATCAATTGTGGAATGCCGTGCAAGGAGACAATTCTGGAGGTGTATAGCTCTGCCAACTGAGCTGTCGTGATAGATTCTTTGATTGGAAGGAAATGATCCACTTTTGTAAGCTTGTCAATGACAATGAAAATAGCATCATTCCCATGCTTGGACTTTGGAAATCCAGTAACGAAGCCCATTTCAATATGATCAAACTTCCATTCTGGAATAGCAAGAGGTTGGAGGAGACCAGCTGGTCGTTGGTGTTCTGCTTTCACCCTTCTGCAGACGTCACATTCATTCACGAATTGAGCATTTTCTCGCTTCATTCGAGTCCACCAATACGACTGCTTGAGGTCATGGTACATCTTTGTACTTCCAGGATGAATGGATAGAAGAGAATTGTGCACTTCGTTCATTATGACCTTCTTAGATCACCTTTAGGAACCACAATCTGGTCCTTGAAGAATAAAGTGTCTCTGTCATCAATGCGATAGCACTTGTATTTGGAAAGGCCCTTGGCAATACCATGTTTCACCTTCTTCACCATGGTGTCAAGGAGTTGTGCCTCACGAATTTGATCTTCCAAAGTTGGAGTGACTTGAAGGTTGGCAAGAAAACCTTGAGGAAAAACTTGGAGATTGAGTTTGCGGAAAGCTTCACAAAGATCCGGTTGAAATGGCTTGAGAATTAAGCTGTTGCAATAAGCCTTTCTGCTCAAAGCATCTGCAATCACATTGGCCTTGCCTGGAGTATATTCAATACTTGGATTGTACTCTTGAATCATTTCAACCCATCGAGTTTGCCTGAGGTTGAGCTTGGGTTGAGTGAAAATATACTTGAGACTCTTGTGATCTGTGAAAATGTCCACTTGCCTTCCCAACAAGAGATGTCTCCATGTTATTAATGGATGGACAACTGCCGCCAACTCAAGATCGTGAGTGGGGTAGTTCCTTTCATTGGGCTTCAGCTAATGAGAGGTATAAGCCACAACTTTCTTCTCTTGCATTAACACAGCGCCGAGACCTTGCAAAGAGGCATCACAGAAAACTTCGAATGGCTTGGATTCATGAGGAGGAGTCAAGACATGAGCTGTGACTAGCTTCTCTTTGAGGGTGTTGAAGGCAACGTCACACTCAGGAGTCCAGACATACTTGACATGCTTCTGGAGGAGGTTGGAAAGAGGCTTTGCAATCTTAGAGAAATTCTCAACGAATCTTCGGCAATAGCTTGCAAGTCCAAGAAAACTGCGGAGCTGCTTGACATTCTGAGGAGGCTCCCAATTCACAATTGTAGAAACCCTATCTGGATCAACAGCAATGCCTTTGGCGGAGATGATATGACCAAGGTAAAGAACTTCATCAAGCCAGAACTCACATTTGGAAAACTTCGCATAGAATTGATACTCTCTGAGCTTGTCGAGCACCAATCGCAAATGTTTGGCATGATCCTTCTTATTCTTGGAGAAGTCCAAGATATCATCGAGATACACCAGGACAAATTCATTGGTGTAGGGGTTGAAGATGAAGTTCATCATTCGAGAGAACGTTGGAGGAGCATTGACAAGGCCGAAAGACATGACAGTATATTCATAAGAACCAAAGCTTGTTCTGAATGCTGTCTTGGGAATATATTGTTCACGAATGCGAATCTGATGATAACCCATATGAAGGTCAAGCTTGGAGAACACTTTAGCACCATTAAGTTGCTCGAATAACTCATTGATGTTGGGAAGTGGATACTTGTTGTTGATTGTCCTGTTGTTCAATGGATGGTAATCGACGCAAAGTCGGTCTGTGCCATCCTTCTTCTCGACAAATAAAACTCCACAACCCCATGGAGATGAACTCGGTCTGATCAAACCTAGACGCTCTTGTTCATCGAGCTATTTCTTCAATTCCTTCAGCTCCTTGGGTCCAAGCTTGTAAGGACGCTTGCAAATGGGTTCAGTGCCAGGATCAAGATCGATAACGAACTCAACTGGCCGGTGAGGAGGCATACCCGGAAGCTCTTCTGGAAAGACATCTTGGTACTCACAAACTACTGGAATCTGAGAGATTGCATCTAACTCACCCTTCTCATTGAGAGAGAATAACCAAATGGTTTAATCCCGAGCGACATAGATGATCACATCCTCAGAAGAGTGTGTCAATTGAATCTCTCTGGCAGCACAATCAAGTTGAGCTTTGTGCTTAGAAAGCCAGTCGGTGCCGAGAATTAGATCAATATCAGAGTCACCCAGAACAATTGGAGAAGACATAAACTTATAATTGACCATCTTGATACGGACATTCGGAACCAACATGCTAGAGCTCAAACGCTTGGCCGGAGAAACAAATTGCATTGCTCTAGGTAATTCCTCTGTGTCAAAATTTTGCTTCGATGCAAAAGGATATGACATGAAAGAATGCGATGCACCGGTATCAAATAAGATTTTTGCAGGAAAATCATTAACTGGAAGATTACCCATGATCACTTCTGAAGAGTCCTCTGCCTGAGCTGCATTCATCATGTTCACCTTAGCATGCTTGGGATTATGCTTGACCACTGCATTGCTTGAAGATCTCACAGGAGGAGGAGGCGGAAGGCGCCTTTGGTTGAGGCACTTGTTCGCATAGTGACCTTTCTGCTGACATTTGTTGCAACTCACCTATGAAAGCGGACGATGATAAGGAGCATTTGACCTTGGAGCTTGAGTCTGAGACTTGTTCTGATAGCCAGGGTTTGGTGGGTGGGAAGATCCATGGCCACCTTTGTTCTTGTGCTGGAAGGACTGACGAAGCGGAGGAGGTGGAGGAAGCCAAAACTTCTGATGCTTAGCTGCCACTTGTGAGGAAGAAGAAGACTAAACTGCATCCCCGATTCTCTTCTTTGAAGCCTCACACTTGAGCTGAGCACCTTCTTGCTTGAGGGCCATGTTATAGAATTGATCAAACTTAGTCGGCTCAACAAGAACGAGAGCTAACTGCAGATCTTCTCTGAGGCCACCTCTGAATTGATAGATCATGCTCTTTTCATCAGGAACGTCTTGTTTAGCGAAGCGAGCAAGTTTCTGAAATTGGATGTTGTATTGATACACGGACATGCTGCCTTGCTTGAGATTGCGGAACTCCTCACGCTTGCTCTCAACAACACTTGCTGGGATATGATGAGTTTTGAAGTCTCGACAGAAATCATCCCAGGTAATCACATGACCTCCTCTGGAATATTTGTATTGTTGATACCAATCAGCAACTTGGTCCTTGAGTTGAAATGAAGCAAACTTGAAAAAGTCCTCAGGGCTGACATTGCTACATTCAAAATGCTTGTTGATGTCCACGAGCCAATCATCGGCGTGTGTGGCCTCGACACAGTAGCTGAAAGACTTCGGCTAATTTGCAAGGAATTGGTTGAGGGTAGCAAACTGAGGCTGATGGTTGAACTGCCCTTGACCTTGATTCCCTTGGTTGCCTTGGCCTTGGTTGCGCTCTTACAAGATTTGCAAAAGCATATGAGTGTTGGCGTTGGTGGCTGCCATGACAGCTTGCCATGCCTCCGGAGGCGGAGGTGGAGGTGGAGGGTTCTCCTGACTCCCATCATTTCGGTCCGGATTCTGACGCGTTGGAGGAGCCATCCTGAAGAGGGTGACATCCATTAGCATATTGAGAGACAAAGATCCAAGTTGAATCAACGAATAGAAATTGCAACATATAGTCTTCACAATAACCATTCGAACCAGGATGAACGAATGAATTCCAGAGTTAATCCTCACACGTCCATTAAGGTGAGAAGCCACTTGATAAGAGATTGATGAATGAAATAACAAGGTACGATTAAGAACAAATAAGTGGTATGGATTACCCAATCCCAAACCAAATATCTACGGGAAGAAATGCTAAGAGCTACTTGAATCCCACCTATAAACTCCCGAAACTTTCTGGTTATGCAATCAGGTGTTGGGGATACAGGGGAAGCAATACATCTCACCCAATAACAATCCCTACATCCAGCTATATCCATCCGTCAACACATAACCAAGAAAAACTCCGGAAATCGTGTACCTCAACCTTCAAAAAACATCCGTTATACGAGTTATGGCAATACTCCCGAACTCCCGCCCCATTACTGGGTGGCGTCGAGGTTATCTCACCAACAACTGCATAAAAGAGATTTTTGACGTCGGTTAAACTCAGGTATTCCAGAACGGCAACGATAATATTGTGACGACAACACCTCAGAGATCAACTCCCCGGGACACTGCCACAACTCCTAAATGTCAGGAGGCACCAAGAACAATGTTCTCGTCACAAGACTATCGAAACGATTCCAAGATACCCGCGTGACCCTAACATTTTTAGTGAAATTTGAGGAGAGGAAAGACAAAACATCTACGTCAGGAGGCCTCCCCAGAGCGACGAAGGGACTGAGGAGTAAAAAGAATTCCTACTCTCCGATATATATAATCCTAAGACTCAAAACATTTTGTTCTAGACTCAACAACGTCAGCGATTCGATCAAGCAGGGGGCTCCTAAGTCGGGGATGGCTTTGATACCAACTTGTAACACCCAGATGCGTCTATATCTCTCACGTGTCGAGGCACGACTTAGAGGCATAACCGCATTGTAGGTTTTGTCGCAAGAAGGGTCATCTTCACACAATCCCATGTAATGAACAAGAATGGGATAAAGAGAGTTGGCTTACAATCGCCACTTCACACAATACATAAATAAATTCATACATCATTCCAAATACACACATAGACCGACTACGGTCAAATCCAAATGAAAAGAAGATGACCCCAAATGCTAGATCCCCGATCATCCCAACTGGGCACCACTACTGATCATCAGGAAACGAAACATAGTAACGACCAAGTTCCTCATCGAACTCCCACTTGAGTTCGGTAGCAGCATCTGCACTGGTATCCTTGGCACCTGCAACTGTTTTGATAGAATCTATGAGTCACGAGGACTCAACAATCTCACACCCGCGAGATCAAGACTATTTAAGCTTATGGGTAGGAAAGGGATAATGAGGTGGAGCTGCAGCAAGCACTATGCAAATATGGTGGCTAACATACGCAAATAAGAGCGAGAAGAGAAGCAACGCAACAGTCGAGAAGCTAGAAGTGATCAAGAAGTGATCCTGAAACTTCTTACGTTCATACATAACCCAAACCATGTTCACTTCCCGGACTCCGCCAAAAAGAGACCATCACAGCTACAGACGCGGTTGATGCATTTTAATTAAGTCAAGTGTCAAGTTCTCTACAACCGGACATTAACAAATTCCCATCAGCCACATAACCGCGGGCACAGCCTTCGAAAGATAATACCCTTCAGGGGTGTCCCAACTTATCCCATCACAAGCTCTCACGGTCAACGAAGGATATTCCTTCTCCCGGAAAGACCCGATCAGTCTCGGAATCCCGGTTACAAGACATTTCGACAATGGTAAAACAAGACCAGCAAGACCACCCGACTGTGCCGACAAATCCGGATAGGAGCTGCACATATCTCTTTCTCAGGGCACACCGGATGGGGCAAGCTACGAGTAAAACCAAGCCTCAAGTTTGCCCGAGGTGGCCCCGCAGGCTGCCCAATTCGGACCAACACTTGGAGGAGCACTGGCCGGGTGGGGGGGGGGGGTTAAAATAAAGATGACCCTCGGGCTCGCGAAAACCCAAGGGAAAAGGCTTAGGTAGGCAAATGTAAAACCAAGGTTGGGCCTTGCCGGAGGAGTTTTATTCAAAGCGAACTGTCAAGGGGGTCCCATAAATCGTCAACCGCGTAAGGAACGCAAAATCAAGGAACATAACACCGGTATGACGGAAACTAGGGCGGCAAGAGTGGAACAAAACACCAGGCAAAAGGCCGAGCCTTCCACCCTTTACCAAGTATATAGATGCATTAAATTAATTAAGAGATATTGTGATATCCCAACATATCCATGTTCCGACATGGAACCAACTTCAACTTCACCTGCAACTAGCAACGCTATAAGAAGGGCTGAGCAAAAGCGGTAACTTAGCCAAACAACAGTTTGCTAGGAAAGGATGGTTAGAGGCTTGACATGGAAATACGGGAGGCATGATAAACATGTCGTAGGTAGCACAAACATAGCGATAGAAGTGATATCGAGGGTATGGTCATCTTGCCTGCAATGTTCTCAGAGTTGCCGAAAGCTTGCTCCTCGTTAGCGTACTCAAGAGGTTCCTCATTCACGAACTCGTCTCCTGGCTCTACCCAAAGCAAGAACACAAGCAATGGAACAACAATCAATCACGGTACAATGCGCAAGCAACATGATGCAATACATGGCATGGGATGCAAGGTATGATGTGCAATGCATATGAGAACTCCAGAAGGGAAAGGATGATCAAGGCATCAACTTGGAAAACCAAGTATTCTGCTGGAAAGATGAGGTGATTTCGGTCGAAATTGATATAAGGATCACCGGAAACGGATGCAAGGTGTGCAAATGACAAGCAACACAAGAATGGTGCAAAAATGCGCTTAACAGCAACATAGCCATTTGGATGCAAAGTATAAGTATGCCACAACACCCAAACATGTGAACAAAAGACATGGCAGTCATTTAAAGGAGATGCTCTAAAAAACATGTACACTGAGCTAAAGCTATAAACCACTATAGCATGAAAACAGCATGGCAATATTGCAAAAGCTAACAATTTTACAGACTTAATGAAGATGCTAGACATAGCAGAAACAAATTCAACATGGCATCTTTACAAGCTTGATTAACTCACTACAAGGCATGTCATGGCATGGAACAAATTCTAGCATGAAGTAGACATGAAAATGAAGCTATCCATGTGCAAAGAAACCTCATGGCATGTTTGAATTAAATCACATGAAAATGACAAAACAACATCATGATGTAAAATGACATATTTATGAACTTGCTCAAATGCATAAACTAATTCCACCACTGGATTGGTGGGATTTTTCTACCCCAAAAACATATATAATATGTGGGGGTCGCTATAGAAAAACATTCACAAGTGCATTAAGTTAAAACCTGCCTAAAATGGCTATTGACAGAATTGGCAGTATTCCAGAAATGAAATGTCCTGATTTGGACTTGCCTGAAATGGAAAGAGATAACTTTCCAGAAATGGAATGCGCGGGGTAATACATAAATAAAAAGGAGTGCTTAGGGGATGACAGGTGGGACCCTTCTGTCATAGAAACAGAGATCCCACAAGAGAGAAAAAGGGGGGCTTTAAAATACTACCCTTGGGGAAATTCGATCCCTGTTCTGCGGGGTTGATGAGGTAGGTCGCTACCACTGGGATATGCTCGGTATGCTGGTTAGCAAGGGGCTCGACTTTACTTGAACAAGCCCTATGGCCCTGCCTTCATCTTCTCCAAGACAGAGAAGAAAACGACGACGACGACGGCGGCAGCAACGGTGACGGCGGGGCCTGGGTTGCGGCGGCGGGCATGCGGGTTCAGCAGGGGGGTGTGCGTGCGGATGCGCGCATGCAGATGCCCGGGCACGAGCTCGTGCTTGCCTCGGGCGCGGTACAGAACGACGAGGCGGTGCGAACATGGTGTGAAGCAGAAATGCAGCGAGGCTCTAGGGTGCGCGAGCAGTAGCGATGTACTGCAGGTGCGCGGGTGCGGCGCGCGCGCAGCGAGACACACGAGGGGATCCGGAGGGGGTTGACGCACGGGCATGCTACGGCAACCGCAGGAACTGGACAATAGCTACAACCTGCATCGGAGCACTAAGAGCGTGGCCATGGCACGAAGAGGATGAAGCCTAGTATCAACTAGAGAGCGCAAGAATCGGCATGGATGAAAAGGGAGTTACCTAGCTCACCTAGGACACGAAGAGGTAAACGGAGACGCGTTGCAGGCGACAAAATAGAGCTCTGAACTTGGTGGAGCTACTGTCCGTGAAGCAGGGGAGGAAGAGGACGACGGTGAGGTAGAACCAGAGGCCGTGGCGGTGCGAGCGTTTCGAGGTAGGAGACGGAGAGGTACTTGGAGTTCCCCTCGACGGTGGCCGAGGGGGTCGGAGGCGCGGCGACGAGGTACTCTGAGCTCGAGCTCAAGCTCGGCCAGAGCATGGTGGGCAGGAAGACGGCGTGGCGTGGCTAGCCTTACCTGGCGGCGGCAATGGAAGGAGAGGAGGGGGATCTGTCGAGAGGAGACCCTAGGGCACCGGGGACAACTTTATAGGGGTCTAGGGAGCTTCTCCGGCCGTCAAAGCGACCAGACGTTGATGGCGCGTCTAGATGAGCTGCCGTACAGGGGAGACGACGCTCCTGGTGCTAACGGGCTCGATGGGCTGCTACTGCTGCGTGAGTTGGCTGCAGGCGCTGGTTGATGGGCTGCTACACTGGGCTGCTGCTCTTTCTCTCTCCCTCTGGCTCTTTCTATTACTTCAAACAGAAATAAAAGGGTGAAAAGCACAGAAGGATTGGAGTGGTTTGTGAGAGATATGAAAATATCCTCAGGACCCTGGATTTGATAAGAATTTGAATAAATTGAGTTGGATTTTTTTGTAGGTAGAAAAATAAAACAAGTTTGAATATAATTCAAACTTGAGGCATTTTTGAACCTAACCAGATCAACTCCAAAATAGGTGAAACTTGGCAGAGAGGTAAGTGACATGATGACTGAATTATGAGGAAAAGATGAACATTAAAACAAAAGGGAAAGTGGCACTTGTCAAAAGAAGGAAGTAGAGGGAAGGAGAAGGTGGTGATGCATAGAACAATATTATGAGCATCTCAAGGCGTATGTTGAGCATGTAAGAATACGATGCAATAAGACAAGGATGGCATGAGATGAATATGCACTATATGATGATGACATGAGTTGAAATGCATGACAAGAACAAAATGCAAAACAAAAGACAAAAACCCAACCACGAATGAAATATCATAACACATAGCCGAAAATGGCAAGAGTTGGAGTTACAAATATGGAAAGTTACATCGAGGGTGTTACACTCCGTCCAGGTCTATAAGTCATCTTTGGTTGTGCACTGTGACCAAGAAGGAGGGAAGCCTTATACACCTAGACAGAGGGAGTACTACTGTTACTTATGTACGTGCAAATGTATGGTTTAACATTACGATGCGGTTTTTGTAAAAGTAGAAAAACAACACTAGTCGAGCTTGTGAAATGATTCAATGCAAAACAAAGGAAAAAAAATGCTCGTTTGATTGTTTACTTTTAGCTTCCTTCTTTGTGGTTATTTCTCTACCGTACTTTGTACGGAGTATCTCACTGGTCGGAAAGGCATGCAAATTCCCAAACTGCTTCCTACACCCTGTATCGAATTTTTTGCCTAAGAAGTTGTGTCGTGCAATTGGAATTCCAACTTGAGTACTAATACTAGTAGGAGTACCAGGGGTCAGTTCTTTTAGGCTTCTAGATTAGTAATCCCATAACTACTGCCTCCGTCCTTGTTTATTGGTCCCCATTGTAATCCGTGTCAAATTTTGATCATAAATTTAACTAATGAAATGTTAGTGCATGTCACATGTAGTAGCATTTTATCAGTGAAATCTTTGGTCAAAATTTAGCACAAATTACAATGGTGAGGAATAAACCAGGACGGAGGTACTACTAGTAGTAGTTTAGAAGCCCAAATAAATGAGTGAGGCGCCTTAATGTTACTCTCCACTATGACTAGTCTTATGGGAAAAGCTGGGGAAGTCGCCAAAAGAACTGGCCCTAGGAGTAGTAGCTAGGGATACTAGGAGTAGTAGCTAGGGAGCGAGTGTGTGAGATGAACCGGAGAAAGTAAATGCAGAGAGATGAAATGCAAAAAAGACAGAGGGATGTGATGGTTGCTTGTCTGTTTATTTTATCAGGCCACTTATTACTGGGAGTGGTTGGGTTTTGTGATATGACGGCTTTACTGCCGCGCCACGAGCGGGGTGAGACTCCCGTGCAGCGCCGCCCTCTACACTATAGTACTACTACATTGGTCATGGTTTATCCCCCATTGAATTTGACTGAAGATTTAACTGATAAAATGTTAGTGCATGTCAACAAAAACAATATCGTTGGATTCGTATTTGAACATAGTTTTCAATGATATAATTTTAGGTGACATGCATCATCATTTATCGTACTATATATAATGTTGGTTCAATTTTTGGTCGTACTAATCTATAGTAAGGTGCCCGTGCATTGCACGAAAGAGTGAAATACATTGATCGGGGAGTTGTTTATTTTGAGAAAGGATGTGGGGGTCATCTCATGTGTAACGGGTTTCGATAGGTTTGTTCGGATATTATTTCATCTCTAGAGCTCACAAACATCCGGATGAAATAGATAAAAAGTATCTTTTGCAAACAAAAGCGCTCAACTGTTCAACCAGCATCCAAAACTTGTGAAGAAATAACTCTTATTGTGCTTTGCAGGAAATGGTTCATCATAAGTCTTTCACCAGTACTGTAGTAGAAATTTATACATGGAATATTCTAGACTAAACCATAAATGGATACTGAGGGAGTCCTGGATTAGGGGGTGTTCGGATGGACGAACTATACCTTCAGCCGGACTCCAGGACTATGAAGATACAAAGTTGAAGACTTCGTCCCGTGTCCGGAAGGATCTTTTCTTGGCGTAGAAGGCAAGCTAGGTGTGCGGATATTCGAGATCTCCTACCATTGTAACCGACTCTGTGTAACCCTAACCCTATCCGGTGTCTATATAAACCGGAGGGTTGTAGTCCGTAGGACAACCATCATCATACACAATCATACCATAGGCTAGCTTCTAGGGTTTAGCCTCCTTGATCTCGCGGTAGATCCACTCTTGTACTACCCATATCATCAATATTAATCTAGCAGGAGTAGGGTTTTACCTCCATCGAGAGGGCCTGAACCTGGGTAAAATAAAGTGTCCCTTGTCTCCTGTTACCATCCGACC
The DNA here is from genome assembly GCA_032464435.1 of Aegilops umbellulata. Lineage (NCBI taxonomy): Eukaryota > Viridiplantae > Streptophyta > Magnoliopsida > Poales > Poaceae > Aegilops > Aegilops umbellulata. The sequence goes on along the minus strand of CP136059.1, from coordinate 224,124,029 downwards.
TTGACGCACAGTTCGGGACCCCCTACCCGAGATCCGCCGGTTTTGACACCGACATTGGTGCTTTCATTGAGAGTTCCTCTGTGTCGTCGCTTTTAGGCCCGATGGCTCCTCTGATCATCAACAACGATGAGGTCCAGGGTGAAACTTTCCTCCCCGGACAGATCTTCGTCTTCGGCGGCTTCGCTCTGCGGGCCAATTCGCTTGGTCATCTGGAGCAGATCGAAAGCTACGCTCCTGGCCATCAAGTCAGGTTTGGAAGCTTAAACTACACGACTGATATCCGTGGAGACTTGATCTTCGACGGGTTCGAGCCACAGACAAGCGCGTCGCGCTATTTCAAGGGGCACGATATAGCTCTACCTCCGAATAGCACCCTGGAGGCCGCACACGCTCCGGCCCCGATCCTTGACTCGGAGCCCGCTGCATTCTCTGAGGATGAACGGTTGGACGTCACCTCGGGGGTTGCAATCTCAAAGGCGATCGAGCCGAACGCCAGCCCCGTACTCCGCACGGCCCAGGACTCCAAGGAGCTGGACTCTTCTCCGAACTCCGAGCCTTCTGCGCCCCCGCCGATGGAATCTGATTGGGCGCCTGTAATGGAGTTCACCGCCGCGGACATCTTTCAGTGCTCACCTTTCGGTGATATCCTAAATTCTCTCAAGTCTCTCTCTTTATCAGGAGAGCCCAGGCCGGACTATGGTCTGCGAGGTTGGGATTCGGACAACGAAGAAATTCAAAACCCACCCACCACCCACTTAATAGCCACCGTCGATGATCTAACCGACATGCTTGACTTCGGCTCCGAAGACTTCGACGGTATGGACGACGAAGGAGGAGATGAACAAGAACCAGCACCTGTAGGGCGCTGGACCGCCACCTCGTCATATGACATATACATGGTGGACGCTCCAAAGGATGCGGATGGCAATGGAGCAGCGGAAGACGACACATCGAAAAAACCGCAAAAACGCCGGCGCCAATAGCGCCGCTCTAAATCCCGCCACTGCAGAAACGGTGATTCCGGCACGGGAGATAATACTACCCCGGACAGCGCCGAAGAACACCAGAACCTGCAAGATTCAGCGCAGGAAGATGGAAAAGCCAGCCCTCAGGAGATAGCGGCAGAGCAAGAGGTTGAGGATGATAACTACATGCCTCCCTCCGAAGACGAGGCAAGCCTCGACGACGACGAATTCGTCGTACCATCAGACCCCGCCGAACAAGAGCGTTTTCAACGCAGGCTTCTAGCCATGGCCAACAGCCTAAAGAAAAAGCAGCAACAGCTTAGAGCTGATCAAGATCTGCTAGCTGATAGATGGACAGAAGTCCTTGCGGCCGAAGAGTATGAACTCGTGCGCCCCTCCAAAAACTATCCTAAGCGCAGGCCGCTACCCCAATCAGAGGGGGAAGCATATGACATGGCAGACCGGCCACCCCGTGGCCGCAACAGGGAGGCCTGTCGAGCCCCTCAGCAAGCCATGCCCCGATGCCGCTCGAATAAGGCACGGGAACACGAGCCAGACCTGCGAGACGTACTGGAGGACAAAGCAAGGCAAACAAGATCGATCTACGAATCGCGCGGACGCCCGAAGACACGTGATGATCTTCACTCCGGACACAATAAATCTGGCCAGGCCGAACACAGCAGGCACAGCCCTTCCGAGCTGCGTCGCGACATAGCCCAGTACAGGGGTGCCGTACACCCACTATGCTTCACAAACGAAGTAATGGATCACAAAATCCCAGAGGGTTTTAAACCCGTCAATATCGAGTCGTACGATGGTACGACAGATCCGGCAGTATGGATTGAGGACTATCTCCTTCACATCCACATGGCACGTGGCGATGATCTGCACGCCATCAAATATCTACCCCTCAAGCTTAAAGGACCATCCCGGCACTGGTTTAACAGCCTACCAGCGGACTCAATCAGTTCTTGGGAGGACCTGGAGGCCGCATTCCTCGACAACTTTCAGGGGACCTATGTGCGGCCACCGGACGCCGACGACCTAAGCCACATAGTCCAGCAGCCAGAAGAATCGGCCAGGCAATTCTGGACACGGTTCCTAACAAAGAAAAATCAGATAGTCGATTGTCCGGACGCAGAGGCCCTAGCAGCCTTCAAACATAACATCCGTGACGAGTGGCTTGCCCGGCACCTGGGACAGGAAAAGCCGAAAACCATGGCAGCCCTCACGACACTCATGACCCGCTTTTGCGCGGGCGAGGATAGCTGGCTAGCTCGCAGCAACAACTTATCGAAGAAACCCGGTAATTCGGATACCAAGGACAAAAGTGGCAGGTCCCGTCGAAATAATCAAAAGCGCCGCGTTAGCAGCGACAGCAATGAGGATACGACAGTCAATGCCGGATTCAGAGGCTATAGATCCGGTCAGCGGAAAAAGCCATTTAAAAAGAATACCCAGGGCCCGTCCAGCTTGGACCGGATACTCGATCGCTCGTGCCAGATTCATGGCACCCCCGAAAGGCCAGCCAATCACACCAACAGGGATTGTTGGGTGTTCAAGCAGGCAGGCAAGTTAAGAGCCGAACACAAGGACAAGGGGCTGAATAGCGACGACGAAGAGGAGCCCAGGCCGCCGAACAACAATTGACAGAAAGGGTTTCCCCCACAAGTGTGGACGGTGAACATGATATACACAACCCACATTCCCAAGCGGGAGAGGAAGCGTGCGCTACGGGACGTATACGCGATGGAGCCAGTCGCCCCAAAGTTCAACCCATGGTCCTCCTGCCCGATCACTTTCGATCGAAGGGACCACCCCACTAGCATCCGTCACGGCGGTTTTGCCGCACTGGTCCTCGACCCAATCGTGGACGGATTTCATCTCACAAGAGTCCTCATGGACGGCGGCAGTAGCCTGAACCTGCTTTATCAGGATACAGTGCGGAAAATGGGCATAGATCCATCAAGGATCAAGCCCACAAGGACGACCTTTAAAGGCGTCATACCAGGTGTAGAGGCCAATTGCACAGGCTCGATAACACTTGATGTGGTCTTCGGATCTCCGGATAATTTCCGAAGCGAAGAGTTAATCTTCGATATAGTGCCATTCCGCAGTGGCTATCATGCCCTGCTCGGACGAACCGCATTCGCTAAATTCAATGCGGTGCCGCACTACGCATATCTCAAGCTCAAGATGCCAGGCCCTCGAGGAGTAATTACGGTCAGCGGAAACACAGAACGCTCCATCCAAGGTTGTCAGAATCGCGATTCTGTTGTACGATTCTACGACTTTACGATCCAAACTAACCCCTTTGATTCTACGATTTTGGTTCATAGAATCTACATTTCTACGATCTTGATAGTGAAGATTCTATGATTTGCGATCCTATCATCAGAGCTCTGATCCGATTCATGATCACGATTCTGACAACCTTGGCTCCATCCGTACGGAGGAGCACACGGCGGCCCTCGCAGCGGAAGTACAAAGCAGCCTTTCAAGGCAACTCTCCAGTCCCGCCGTGAAAAAACCGGACAATGCAAAGCGCGCCCGGAGTAACCTGCAACAAGACCACCTGGCACGATCATAGCAAGTGTAGCAATACGGCCCCGACCCCAGCCATCGCAACATAGCTGAGCAAGTACCTCGAGTACACAATCACGCCCTTAAAATTCCATGGGCATAGGGGGAGGGGCACATTAACGGCATGCCTACAACACGACGTCAAACGTACTAGGTGCTGCTGGATTTTTTCTTTTTTAAATTCAGGACTCCATACTAAGGACAACCTGTTCGGCAGCGTTGCCGCACAGACGATGCAAGATCCAGGAAAGTAGATATATCTACGCCGCATTCCGGAACTCTCAGGTGGTCTCTATTTCGAGCGATATATCTGTTTCTAAATTCCGCGGCCTGTGCCTGGTCAGGACATGTTAAATAGTCTAATATCTTGTTTGCTTATCGCATTACTTGTATCGTTCGGCTTTGATAAATAGCCTCTTTATAAAACAATGCATAGCTTCTTATCTATTTTTTGCATTGTCCCCTTTGAATATATGTATTTTTGATATAACATGATCGCACCCGTACACCATGGTACGGAAAACCACGCCAGGGGCTTCATTACCCTTTTATCTGGTGTGAGAAGTCCGTACACTTCCATAAGTGCGGCACCCCGAACTTATAGCACTATATGCATCGGCTCCGAGTCATGATTTTGGTCACATGTTGGGTTTGCCCGGCTCCTACGTTTTGGTACCTTACGTTCCGCTCTATCGGCTAAGGTAGCACTAGGAGAACCACTGCGATTGTGCCCCAGATCAGGTGGGTTGAGCACCTCAGTGGAGAAAGCTAAAACAGACTGTCATGATAAGGCACGAGACCGGTCGCTGTTCGAGAGGTTTTTTCGAGTCCTTAAAGACTTATGCCGCTTTGAGCGAGGAGCCGGCTATGTCCGGCCAAAGGCGTGGATAGCGCCCCGAATTCGGCCTTCCGAACTAGGGGCTTCGCCGAAATTTAAAATTATAACGTTCTATGGCTAAGTGAGAGTGTTCACGCATTATAGTCCGATTGCCTGGTTCGCTGTGCTGAGCGCCTCCCTTGAAGGACCCAACTATGGGAACAAGAGCCCTTAGGTTTATCCTGAACACCCCAGCACTAGTGGCATGGGGGCAGAAGCCGACGACTCGCCATCTCTCAATCTTTGATAAACGGCCGCACAGAAAATAATATTTTAAATTAAACAAGCATTGCTTAGCGCATATGAACAAGTTTTCAGCGCACAGGATACAAACGAGCGAGTTCATTCAAATACTACATCTTTAGTACATTCATCCGCGACAAGGCGGACTCCGGCAAGAACGTCCTTGTAGTAGTTCTCGGGCTTGCGATGCTCCTTCCCCTGCGGCGGCCCGTCCTTCACCAGCTTCTCTACGTCTAGCTTACCCCAGTGTACCCTTACACGGGCAAGGGCCCTCCGGGCACCTTCAATACAGACGGAGCGCTTGATGACTTCAAGCCGTGGACAGGCCTCCACCAGCCACCGCACCAGCCCAAAATAGCTCCCAGGCAGGGCCTCTCCAGGCCACAGCCGAACTAGTAAGCCCTTCATTGCCTGTTCGGCCGCCTTGTGGAGCTCGGCCAGCTGTTTCAGCTGATCGCTCAAGGGCAAAGGGTGTCCGGCCTCAGAATACTAAGACCAGAACACACTCTCCGTTGAGCTGCCCTCTTTAGCTCGGTAGAACGCGGTGGCATCGGATGCGCTGCGGGGAAGATCGAAGAACGCCCCTGGAGAACTCCGGATTCGGGTAAGTAATAGGTAATTTACTTTTATATTCCTACTTTGCATTGAGAATGCCTTACCCGCTGCTATCTTTTTCACATCCTCCAACTCTTGGAGGGCCTTCTGGGCTTCGGCCTTGGCACTCTTGGCGGTCTCAATGGCCGAGGCAAGCTCGGATGCTTGCGTTTTTGCCTCAAGCTCCAAACCCTCATGTTTTTTTCATGAGAGCTTGCAGCTCTTGCTGCACCTCGCCGGCTTGAACCCCAAGCCTTTCTCGCTCGGCGCGCTCCTCGGCCGTTTTCTTCTTGGCCTCAGCCAGCGCCTGCTTCAGGGTTGTCACCTTGGCTGTGGCCCCTACAATAAGCAGCACAATCATGTTATTTCTTTCTGCAATCAAGCCTCTCTATAGGCACCTTTCTTTTTAGGGTATTTCTTACCTTCTTTCTCCTCGAGCTGCCGTTTGGCAAGGCCGAGCTCTTGCTCGGACCGCCCGAGGTCCTTTTTAAGGACTTCCACCTGCGCAGTCAGTACGGTGGTGGAAAGCAGCGAAGCCTGCATACGCATATTTGACCTTTTTTGTTAGACTCCTGCGATTATCATTAGATCCTCTATCCGGCTTTTCTTTCCGAACACCGAACAGAGCATCAGGGGCTACTGTCTATGCGGTAAATAAATTGGCACATTTTTTACTTACCTCGAAGCCTGTTGGAAGGCTAGCACAAGCTTCATTCAGTCCGTTCTTGGCGGACTGAATCCTTTGGATCACCATACTCATAACAGTACGGTGCTCCTCGTCGATGGCGGTGCCCTCAAGCACCTCCAGCAAATTGTCCGGCGCCTCCGGGTGGACGGAGGCCGCCGGCTCGGATGGCTTGCTCCTCTTGGAAGGAGTTCGCCCGCCGCGGACCGGGACTGTCTAGTCCGGCGCGGTGTCCGACACAAAGCCGGACTTGGAGCCCTGGAGGGTTTCATCCCCTTCACTCCTCGGGTCCGGAGGATTGCCTTGTGGCTCCTCCAGGACCATCTCCTCCTGCCCTGAAGCTTGGCGGGGCGCCACTTCGGCGTCGTCTGCCCCGCAGGGGGAGACCGCAGGCGAAGCAGAGTTCACGTCCGACGAATCCAAGGAGCCGCTCGATGAGTCGTCGAGTTCGGCCCGGGGCGGGCTGCATAAAATGCGTGCGATATCAGGGAAAGCTGCACACAAAAAAAGGGGTATCATGAGTTAGTCTGGTGTATAAATATTTACGATTTCACCGGACGCTTGGTCCTGTCCGGCCACTCCTCTCCGCCCTCTTCGGCGTCGTGGGAGTAGTCCGGCGGAGGGGTCTTCCTTTTCCTTGACCCCTCGGCCTCCCCTGTTGGGGCGGCCTTCTTCTTCTTTGCTCCCCTCGCTGGAGGGGGAGAGCTTCCTTGTTCCTCCTCCTCGTTTTCGCGAGAGGAGGGCATTGCGGACTCGTTGTATGACGAGTCCGACACCACCATGTTGCGGGAACTCTTTCGAGTCCCGGTGGTTTTCTTCTTCTTGGCCTTCCTCTCCGGCACCACGTAAGGTGCCGGAGCCATTAGCTTCACCAAGAGAGCTGGGGCCAGGTCTTCGGGCAGAGGGGCTGGACAGTTAATCGGTCTGGATATCTCCAGCCAAGCCTGTCAAAGGTAAAAGGGGGTTTAGATCACGCATAGAGATAATCTATGAAGAAGAGCTTAACGAACCTGTCAAAGGTATAGATAGCTTACCTCGCCGGCAATACGCTGCGAGCTGTATCCGCGATCCTCGGAGGCGGATGTGGGGGACTCAGCGCCTTTGGTTAGCACCTTCCAGACGTCTTCATACATCGTGTCGAAGAGCCTATTGAGGGTCTGGTGCTGCGCCGGGTTGAATTCCCACAATGTAAAATCCCGTTCTTGGCACGGGAGGATCAGGCGAACGAGCATGACCTGGACTATGTTGGCAAGCCGGATTGGCTTGTCCACCAGGGACTGGATGCATGTTTGCAACCCAGTCACTTCTACATCGTTGCCCCATGACAGGCCTGTCTCTTTCCAGGACATGAGCCGCGTGGGGGGGTCCGGATCTGAACTCAGGGGCCGCGACCCATTTCGGATCGCGGGGCTCGGTGATGTAAAACCACCCTGCCTGCCACCCCTTTAGGGACTCCACGAGGGAGCCATCGAACCAGAGGACGTTGGCTATCTTGCCGACCATAGCACCTCCGCACTCCGCCTGGGTGCCGGACGCCACCTTGGGCTTGACGTTGAAGGTCTTGAGCCAGAGGCTGAAGTGGGGGCGGACGCGGAGAAAGGCCTCACACACGATGATAAACGCCGAGATGTTGAGGACGAAGTTCGGGGCCAGATCGTGAAAATCTAGGCCGTAGTAGAACATGAGCCCCCGGACAAATGGGTGAAGTGGAAAGCCCAGTCCGCGGAGGAAGTGGGGGAGAAAAACCACCCTCTCATGGGGCCTTGGGGTAGGAAGAAGCTGCCCCTTATCAGGAAGCCGGTGCGGGATATCCTTGGATAAGTATCCGGCTTTCCTTAGCCTTTTTACTTGAGCCTCCGTAATGGAGGAGACCATCCACTTGCCTCCCGCTCCGGACATTGTTGGAGAAGGTTGAGGAAGAAGAGCGGACTTGGGCGCTGGAGCTTGAGTGCACGAGAGATGGATTGGCAAAGGAGGAAGAAGGCGTAGGTTAAAAGGGTGAATCCTTATCCCTTTATATAAGTAGGTACGGTTAGGCATCCTCACCTACCTAATAAAACTCGCTTGCCTCCCAAACGCCGCGGTAAATGGCGCGGTTGGGTTACCCACATCCGTATTAATGAGAATCCCGTTAGAGGGGGGCACACGATCTCTGCTTCGACAAGACGTGCCAAGGAAACCGCCTCGCTATACGGGCTGAGGTGGAACGATGAAAACAATTTATAGAAGGCTTGGCCGCAGTGTTATGACGCACTGTGGGATACGTCAGCAGATTTGATTTGTGTTAATATTATTCTCTGTATGGTAATATGTGGAAACTTATTTTGCAGAGCCGGACACTATTCTGTGGTGTTTATAATCTTCTTGAAGAACTTGGAGGAGGAACCCGCCTTGCAATGCCGAAGACAATCTACGCGCCGGACTCGTCGTCATTGAAGCGTGGTTCAGGGGCTACTGAGGGAGTCCTGGATTAGGGGGTGTTCGGATGGCCGAACTATACCTTCAGCCGGACTCCAGGACTATGAAGATACAAACTTGAAGACTTCGTCCCGTGTCCGGAAGGATCTTTTCTTGGCGTAGAAGGCAAGCTAGGTGTGCGGATATTCGAGATCTCCTACCATTGTAACCGACTCTATGTAACCCTAACCCTATCCGGTGTCTATATAAACCGGAGGGTTGTAGTCCGTAGGACAACCATCATCATACACAATCATACCATAGGCTAGCTTCTAGGGTTTAGCCTCCTTGATCTCGCGGTAGATCCACTCTTGTACTACCCATATCATCAATATTAATCTAGCAGGAGTAGGGTTTTACCTCCATCGAGAGGGCCTGAACCTGGGTAAAATAAAGTGTCCCTTGTCTCCTGTTACCATCTGACCTTGACGCACAGTTCGGGACCCCCTACCCGAGATCCGCCGGTTTTGACACCGACAGATACACTTTTATTCATGCGCGATACTCCAATAGAGCAAGATCATACATGGGAGTCTCCACATGCTTAGACAACAGATTACATTGAGCGAAGACTAATGATCAACATTTAACTTGATAATGCAGATGTCCATGTGAACCTCCTTGGAGTCCCCGTGCACATCGTTGGGGGTCAAATAATACCGTGCGTCTTCCATGTCCACATCGGCGGGAAGGTCCCAGCTTGGCAGAGTCCAAGTCAGCTTGACGTAGCCAGTGTCGCCACCCATGTACCTCCGAGGGGTAGTAATAGTGAGCACGCACCCGTACATCGGCCTCGTGTCAGTGTTAGCATCAGCGGCGTCACCCCTGACGCACACTACAGAGATGTGGTGGCGGCCTGCGCAGGCCTCGCCGGTGGCCACGATCAAGAGGAAGACGCTGCCATCCTCCTCCGAGACTAGCAGGCGGTGCTGATCCTCCAGCGACTCCTGCACGGTGAACGGGTAGCACATCTCGTACTTGATGTTCTTCGCCAAGGGCCAGTAGTGATCGCCGCACGCCTGCGTCAGGTGATGCACGATGTCCACCGGCGAGCCCCAAAACGGCACCGGGCACTCATAGTAGTAGACGAAGGGCTCCTTGGAGGCATCGACCAGGCCGTCCATGAAACGGGAGTGGCTGTAGGGGACGTTCCGCTAGTTGAATATATGAGCAAGTTACTACGAGATTTACTACAAAATAAATCATGACGGCTATAACAGAGATTAAACTAACCATGTGGACTAGCATAGTAGATGAAAAAATCGAATCTAGGACACAGACTAGAAACATGAATTCTACCACGATTTTGAATAGGAAGGACAGAAACACATACGGTGCAACGGGAGCAGCACCATTGGTGTTGAGGTTGTCGCCCATGTTGTTGAGGAAGAGGCTGCCGAGGTCGGGGAAGAAGTCGTCGTCGGTGAAGTCGTCGCTGCTAGCAGTCGCAGGAGTGCGCTCCCCAAATTTCAACATCGCCTGCCGAATGGAGCGCAGGAGGGAGTGGCTGTAGGGGACGTTGCGGACGCCGAATGGAGCGCAGGAGTAGCCCACAAAGCAGTTGATGGTGCTCCTCCCTAGTCTCTATTCTTATCTCTATCTCTACTACTCTTCTTTGTTTTTTTATAATATACTAGTTGTAGTTGTCAAATCGAATAGTACTGCGCCGTCCACTGCACGCCCAGTTGAACACGCCTCCTCGCCTCTATCAAACCCCTCCGTTAAACCCGCATGCAAACCGAGAAACCTACTCCGGCCCGCGGGAGGAAATTTGTCGGTTGCCGTTGGAGAATAATAGAGGCACGTCCAATCCATTTGAGTTAATTGCGTGTATGATTCTCCCTCTATAAAAAGTTAATTGCATCCTTAATCTTGTATTCTAAGTACTCTATGGGTCCACTGTCAGTACAGTGTACATGACTTGCAGGCTGGCTACAGATTCATACTGAAAGTTAAAAAGAAACAAATCCATGACTTGCATGATTGGAGTTATCACCGATGGCGGTTCGTAGTCATTCCACGCTCGGGCATTGAAGTTTGGAACTATTTTAGATTAGAACATACTACTCCTCCGGTGCTAGTAGTAGAGCAGAGTCCTACTCCACTACTACTCTACTTAAGCAAGTTAGGGCATAGTAGCAGGTACTGTAGGGAGTACCAGTACTGTGATCACTCAAGCAAGTTGTCTGACTTCGATATGACCCTATGCTGCTAGTATGTGTCTCATAAGTCAAGCAGCGTGCTGTAGTCATCATCGCCTGTCCACTTCCCGCAACACATATTCACTTCTCCATCTTTGTCCGCTCTTCCATCCCCGCTAAGGCGCCTCCCCCCTCGTCCAAAACCCAAGCACTAACAATGGCAGAACTGAGCAGCGTCCACCAAAAGAGTGGCTGGAATTCGCTTCCCAAAGAGGTAATCAAGCTCATTGTTCCGCGTGTGGACAATCTCAGTACCATGCCGCTCGCCGCGTGCTCGTCGGGGCTATACCGTTTACTCAAAGCCCTCAGGCCGGAGCTTTTTAAGCCAGCTCCTTGCTTGCCGATGCCGCCAGATCTTCAGAAACGGCGTGTCACGCAGCATAACGATTGTAGGGTGGCGAGCATCAACCCCCTTGATTGCGATCCGATCCCTGTCACACTCAACTACATTAACGGTATGTACTGGGTCGACATGAACACGTCTTGGATGGTGCTCGTCAATGGTCGCGGCAGCTAGATGCTTGTGGAGGTCTACACCCGGTGATTGATCCCCCTTCCTACGATTAACACTACACTGCTTTGGCACCGCGGCCTAGAATACTCGGAATCTTACAGTAGCCAACATGATACCAAGTTTGATTTTCTCAAGGTTGTAATCTGCCAAGTGCCCACAAGATTTGTGAATTATAAAGACTTCAGGCTAATTGCATTCTTCAACCGCGGTCTCGCCTATCTGACAGGTCACTGCGGTAAGTGGATAAATCTGCACGTCCATCGCAGGATCATACATCCTCCATGGTTCTCTGATGCCAATGAACACAAGGGCTTCATTTACGCCGTCGACTCCTTCTATGGCTGGACGTATTGCTGGCCTACTCCAGTCATCCCTAAAAACGGCTGTTACAGCAGTATGTTACTTTCCTATGATATCATGATGGCTTGCTTATATTACTATCAACATTTACTGAAAAAATATTCATGCTCATAACATGCTGTTCTTAAGATTGACTACATCAAGAGCCCTTTTTTATTTGAGTCCAACTTTTTTTAGGGTTATTTGACTCCAACTTGATATGATGTTGTAGGCCGCCTGGTGTCCCTACCCTTCCTAATCACAGAACCTTTCAAAGAAAAGCGGCATGGCAGTTGCAGGTGGTTCCTGGCTCGATCAGACGATGACAAACGATTGATGATCGTTCACACGTACCAGACGTGTTGTTTCACGGAATACAATCACAGTCACAACAAGGTCTTCGAGCAGGATCCCAGCTTCTCTGGGCCTTCAGGAATTTTTGACTGGAGGTTGGTAAGTAGCCATGGTACACGCTCTTTGTTTGTCGGACTGAATTATCCAATTAACCAGGAGATAACAGACAACAAGGATCATGATGGCAGCGCGGTTTCGTTCATCAGGTAAAACTGTGTGTACACAGCGTACCATGCGTCTCTGCATGCACCATACCCTGATATGTGCTGCCACGCTCTGCAGCCCAAAGTAGGAGAGAGGGTCGCAAGTATCAGACTTCGACCTGCTGGCTGGAGTTTCCCCCGTCAGGCACCCATCTGGTTCAAGCCGTCAGCCAATCTCCACAGCTTAATAAATAGTAACGTCTAACTGAGCCAGCTAGTTAGATGCGTACGCTTGGTGTAGTAGGATCTTTATTTAGTTTGATGCATACACTTGTTCTTTTTTGGTAGCCCTTTTGTAATGATGGCTGATGTTTGGTTTGGAAGAGAGAGCTGTGTCTTCACTCTTCTGGCCTGCTTACTGCTTCTGTTGCACCCCCAGCCCTGGTTGCTGCTGCTGCTATTTTCAATGTACAATCAGTAGTATATTTCGTCTGTTGGTTGAATAAATGTGTTGTTAGAACGACAAACACAATGTTTTGGAAGTCGTTGCACGGTTCGATCCTTTAGTGCCCCGTACAGTACGTAGCGCGTACTATTTTTCGTACGGAACACATTTTCCGCTTGTTGATAACATGCAGCCCACTGATGAAGGCCCAATAGAGAAGCCCATAATTAACTGGAAGGGAGGCTCTCACATGAGTCTGGCCCAGGTACATGCTCATGGTCCCCTAAACATAAATAAGTAATTAAATAAATAAAGCTAAATGCTCATGCACCAGTTCTTTAAATTCACGATTTAACAGGAGGATATTATTTCCTATGATAGTGTCGTTACATTCAGTCGATATTATTCTTCAGCAAAGATAGCGACCTGTCTTCTTTCTCCCAGCATTTTGTTCCTGCAACCAGCGGACCCATGCAAATTGTAGTCAACGTCGTAAATAGATCCGGTCCATTTTTATTTTTCAATAAGAATGTCCAACCCAGCCCAGCACATTGGCGACAATACTTTATCCTCCGCCTTGGTGCGCTCGCCGCGGCGCCGCCGTCCGGCCCTGTCAACATAGTTTTTTTCGAAACGGTCCCTGTCAACATAGTGAATCAGGAGAGGACTGTAGTTGTGAGTATGACAGTACGGACCCACCAGGTCCACTCCCGAACACAAGCAAGCGCCTCTTTTACTACTCAGATGAACCCCTCGTTTTTTACTCTAATCCACCCTGCTGATATCTGGGACCCACATCATTTTCAATGTATAGTCAATTAACGACACAATTGCACAACTTTTTTTAGTAGTAATTCGGAGGAGCAGGCTATAAACTGGGTTGTGCGGTCTCTGTGGCCCATTTAACAACATGGCCAGCCCAGCAGTTTTTTCTTTGGGAAAATAGGTAGCCCAGTATTTCTTTTTGAAGAATACGCAAGCTAGGCCTATTTGTTTTCTCCGACTTACTAGGCTGCAAATCTTTCAAGACGAGGAGGGATGCATTCCGGCCTGGACAAAGAGTATGGTCAGTGTCTGTTAAAAGTAATATCAAAAGGTGTTGAAAATTCCAAAAAAATTATAGCAAATGGGATATTAGTTTCTTTTTTTGTTTTTTTCTTCACTGATATCTTATACGTATTTCATTGGATTTAACATGACATAGTACTAATTTATTTTTAAATTTGTTTTAGTATGGCTACTAATTTTTGGATTAAGAATATTTTGTTTCCCAGCAAAAATTTGCCAATTTTCAAAATTTCCCACATATTTAGTTAATTTTTTAACCCTAGTACTGACCAGAAAATGGGCAGCAATTCTAAAAATGGAAAACGGGCTGCAATAAATTCCACATGAATTAGAAAATGAGTAAAAATTATAAAAATAATAGCAAATGGGATGTACACACCACAGATTTCGAGACTGACTTGTTTACGCAAGGCTTTGTCAGTCAACACACGATTCTAGCAGCAATGGCTGTTGGATGTCCATCCAACGGCCGACGTGCTTCTTCAATCTCTGATTTTCCTGCTCCAGCCGCCTAAACTAGCACCGGTGGGATTGCCTGCTCCCTCCTCTTGTGGCCCGCTGTGATGCCGCGCAGGCTTCCCCGGCCCACCCTACTCCCTCCGCTGGCCTGGCCGCACGCAATCAACTGCATCCACTGCCGCGTCTTCCCCGACTCTGCGTCGGCCCCTTCCTAGGCCTCACTGTCGTCCACCGCCTTGGTGCTCTCGGCGCGGCGTGGTTAATGTGGTCAACGACCGACTTCCATCGAAAGAGTACTGTACGTGGAGAGGCTGACAGCTGGGTCCACGGCCACAACCCAGTTTTTTTTGTGATTTGCCAAGTAAGTCGCTTTATCAGGCCTATTGGGCTGCAAATCTTTCAAGACGAGGAGAGCTTTCATTTGGCTGGCCGAGAAAATGGCCTATCAGTAATGAGAAATGGGCTGTACATTTTTAAAACACATCAAACCGGCAATTAGTTTCAAATTTCTTTTTTTCATTCCGAGATTTTAAATTGCATTGATTTTTATGCATGGAAAATTTGTTGGATTTTATATTGATATATATTTATTTTTAAAATCAGTTTGAACTTGACTCAAAATTTCTAGATTACCGAAATATGCAAAATGTCGTATAATTTTTTAACTGTGGCCACAACATGGGCTGTAATGCTAACAAAAAGAATATGGGCTCCAAAAAAAACCTTAAGAATTAGCAAATGGGCTGTAAATTATTAGAAATAATTGCAAATGGGCTGTATGATGTTTTCCACAGATTCGAGGCTTTCCTAAAAAAGGTTGACGCACAAGCAGTGACTGTTGGATGTCCATCCAACGACCGTCGTACTTCTTCAATCTCTACTCTTCTTGCTCCAGCCGCTCAAACTAGCGCCGGCGTGACTGCCTGCTCTCTCCTCCTCGCGGCCGGCTGTGCTGCCGCGCAGGCCTCACCGCCCCACCTTACTCCCATCGCTCGCCTAGCCATCCCTCTACTCACCCACACCTGCTGTTATTCTCCGGCAACGGCAGACGAACCAGTAAACCCTCGTACAGTCGTACTCCCCTCCGCATGGGAAACAACTGCCGAGTCTTCCCTGCCTCCATGTCGTTCCCTTCCTAGGCCTCACCGTCTTCCACCGCCCTGGTGCTCTCGGTGCGGCCTGGTCAATGTGGTCAACGACCGACATGCATCTGAAGTGGACTGTACGTGGAGAGGCCGACAACTGGGTCCACGGCCGTACGCAAGGAAATGCCTCCTTATTACACGCAAAATAATGATTCCTCCACCTGACATCTAGGACCCACCGAAAGGGCCTCTGTATTTCACGAAAAAATGTTATCGTCGCTGACAGCTCGGACCCACCAACTATATCTTTGCACGAAAGGAAGTGCCTCTGTTAGCTGGGACCCAGTATAGTGGAAGGCTGACTTGTGGGCCTACAAAGTTGACGGGGACGGAGGGCTTTGTTAACTTAGTCAATATGCACGATTCTAGCTCCAGTGACCGTACGATGTCCATCCAACGTCCGTAGTGCTTCTTCAACCTATGGTCTTCTTGCTCCAGCCGCCCAAACCAGCGCCGGTCGTGCCTCGTGCTCCTGCCTCCCGTGGATGGCTGTGCTGCCGCGGAGGCCTCACCGCCCCCTACTACTCCCACCGCTGGCCAGGCCATCCCTCCACTCACCCACACCCCCTGTTATTCTGCGGCGACAGCAGCCTCACACCGCAACTGAACCAGTGAACCCTCGTACTCCTCTTCGCGCGGGCTTCCATTGCCACATCTTCCCCGGCTCCGCGTCGTCCCCTTCCTAGGCCTCGCCGTCGTCCACCGTCCTGGTGCTCTCGGCGCGGCGTGGTTAACGTGGTCAAGGAATGGCTTGCATCGGACGTGGACTGTACGTGGAGAGGCTGACAGCTGGGTCCACGGCCGGAGCAAGGAAGTGCCTCCTTATTACGCGCAAAATAATTATTCATCCACCTGACAGCGGGGACCCATCGGACGGGCCACCGTATTTCATGAAAAAACGTTTCCCGTGACTGCTGGGACCCACCAGCTACATCTTCGCACGCAAGGAGGTGCGTCGGGGCAAAAAAACAATTTGCCCCCTGACTACTGGGACCCACCAGCTAAATCTTCGCAGGCAAGGAAGTGCCTGACAGCCGGGACCCACCTGGTCGAAGCGTACATAGCGTTGTCATTCTGGTCGCGAACATGTGCGTACATACTGGTCGATGTAGAGGCGCGCACGTAGCATGTACACGTATGTACAACGGCCAGTGTGCAAGAAAGAAAATACGACCACGTACGTACATACGGGCAGGGTCTCGAACGCCTACTCGCGCATACGTACAGCCAGGGCTCGTGTACATGGCTGGGTCGAAACGGAGAAACTGCGTCGTCTTCGTGTTCATGGGGAGGCAACGGAATGCGTCGTGTTCATCGGGAGGCAACAGAATGCGTGGGAGCCAACCGTCTTGGACGGAACAGCCAATGGAAACGAGGCCTAGCATACCGCAGAACAGAGGAAACGGCCTTGTGTTCGACCGTCCACGTTCGAAACGGGATCCTGTTCATCGGGAGGGGTTTGGCGTATCGAAAAACGGAGGAAACAGACCTCCTACGGTCGAAACAGGGGTCCTGTTGATCGGGAGGGGTGTGGCGTACCGCAAAACGGAGGAAACAGACTTGTGTTGGAGCGCTACAGCCGAAACAGGGGTCCTGTTCATCTTGAGGGGTGTGGCGTACCGCAAAACGGGACTCCACGGGATACTGTTCATCTCCACCATCGACCCCCTCCAGCCTCCACGGGCTATTGTTCATCCACCGTCGACCTCCTCCAGCCTCCACCTACGACTGTTCATCCACGAGCTCCTGTTCATCCAGCCTCCACCGCACGCTACTCCACCGGCTACTGTTCAACCAACCCTCTGCACGGGCTCCTGTTCAACTACCCCTCCACGGGCTACTGTTCATCCATCCCTCCACCATCTACTGTTCATCCTGCCCTCCACGGGGTGGTCCTGTTCATCCTGCCCTCCACGGGGTCTTGTTCATCCAGCCCCAACCGGCTCGATCAATTGGGGTCCTGTTCATCCAAAGGCAACACCACGGGGTCCTGTTCATCCACCCCCACCGGGAACTGTTCATCCAAACCCCCCAGCAACGCTCACTGTTCATCCAGAGGCAACATCGATCGGCTTCAATTAGCAGCAGTAGCGAAGGAATCGCTCGATTGGGTTCAGTTAACAGCCATCGATCGATCGCTCGGGTTCAGTAACGCGTAGCCTGCAGTGCAATCGATTGGGTTCAGTTAGAGCCCAACGTCTCACTCGGGTTCAGTTAGAGCCCAACGCCTCGCACCCACGCGCGTGCGTGTATGAGAGGAATGCGCATCACTCGGCCCCGACCCCACCGTAACCGGGAACACCCTGATATTTTCCTCGCCCTCGCTTCTACCACGGTTTTTTCCGTCATGGACAGCCCAAAGAATGTCATGCAGCTGCGTCTCCAGCCCGCCAAGGACGAAAAGCCCATTTTCTGTCATGATTTTTTGTCATATAAGTAGGACCCCACTACATCTATGATGATACCGGGTTTTGTCACAATTATCGTCATAGAAGTGTCATAAGTATGACATAATTTTTTTCGTTCGGCCCAAAATGTCACGGATGTGTCTTTTTTTGTAGTGTCTGGGACTCTGAACAAACTTTGGTCACCAAAACACATAACTCATAATACAAATCGTCATCGAACGTTAAGCGTGCGGACCCTACGGATTCGAGAACTATGTAGACATGACCGAGACACATCTGCGGTCAATAACCAATAGCGGAACTGGGATGCTCATATTGGTTCCTACATATTCTACGAAGATCTTTATCGGTCAAACTGGAATAACAACATATGTTATTCCCTTTGTCATCGGTATGTTACTTGCCTGGGATTCGATCGTCGGTA
The DNA here is from genome assembly GCA_032464435.1 of Aegilops umbellulata. Lineage (NCBI taxonomy): Eukaryota > Viridiplantae > Streptophyta > Magnoliopsida > Poales > Poaceae > Aegilops > Aegilops umbellulata. The sequence continues at coordinate 224,106,125 of CP136059.1, read as the reverse complement.
TCCTCATACCTAGTTTAATATCGTTACCGACAAGTCTCTTTACTCATTCCGTAATGCATCATCCCATAACTAAATCATTAGTCACATTGCTTGCAAGGCTTATAGTGATGTGTATTACCAAGAGGGCCCAGAGATACCTCTCCGATACTCGGAGTGACAAATGCTAATCTCGATCCATGCCAACCTAACAAACACCTTCGGAGACACCTGTAAAGCATCTTTATAATCACCCAGTTACGTTCTGACATTTGATAGCACACAAGGTGTTCCTCCGGTATACGGGAGTTGCATAATGTCATAGTCAGAGTAATATGTATAAGTCATGAAGAAAGCAATAGCAATAAAACTTAACAATCATTATGCTAAGCTAACGGATGGGGCTTGTCCATCACACCATTCTCTAATGATGTGATCCCGTTCATCAAATGACAACACATGTCTATGGTCAGGAAACTTAACCATATTTGATTAACGAGCTAGTCAGGTAGAGGCATAATAGGGACACTCTGTTTTGTCTATGTATTCACACATGTACTAAGTTTCCGGTTAATACAATTCTAGCATGAATAATAAACATTTATCATGATATAAGGAAATATAAATAACAACTTTATTATTTCCTCTAGGGCATATTTCCTTCAGTCTCCCACTTCCACTAGAGTCAATAATCTAGATTACATAGTAATGATTCTAACACCCATGGAGTCTTGGTGCTGATCATGTTTTGCTTGTGGAAGAGGCTTAGTCAACGGGTCTGCAACATTCAGATCCGTATGTATTTTGCAAATATCTAATTCTCCCTCCTTGACTTGATCACGGATGGAGTTGAAGCGTCTCTTGATGTTTTTGGTTCTCTTGTGAAATCTGGATTCCTTCGCTAAGGCAATTGCTCCAGTATTGTCACAAAAGATTTTCATTGGACCCGATGCACTAGGTATTACACCTAGATTGAATATGAACTGCTTCATCGAGACTCCTTCATTTGCTTCTTCCGAAGAAGCTATGTACTCCGCTTCACACATAGATCCCGCCACGACGCTCTGCATGGAACTGCACCAACTGACAACTCCACCATTCAATATAAATACGTATCCGGTTTGTGACTTAGAGTCATCCAGATCAGTATCAAAGCTAGCATCGACGTAACCATTTACGACGAGCTCTTTGTCACCTCCATAAACGAGAAACATATCCTTGGTCCTTTTCAGGTACTTCAGGATGTTCTTGACCGCTGTCTAGTGATCCACTCGTGGATTACTTTGGTACCTCCCTGGCAGACTTATGGGAAGGCACACATCAGGTCTGGTACACAACATAGCATACATGATAGAACCTATGGCTGAGGCATAGGGAATGACTTTCATTTTCTCTCTATCTTCTGAAGTGGTCGGGCTTTGAGTCTGACTGAACTTCACACCTTGTAACGCAGACAAGAACCCTTTCTTTGACTGCTCCATTTTGAACTTCTTCAAAACTTTGTCAAGGTATGTGCTTTGTGAAAGTCCTATTAAGCGTCTCCATCTATCTATGTAGATCTTGATGCCCAATATATAAGCAGCTTCACCGAGGCCTTTCATTGAAAAATTCTTATTCAACTATCCTTTTATGCTATCCAGAAATTCTGTATTATTTCGAATCAACAATATGTCATCCCCATATAATATTAGAAATGCTATAGAGCTCCGACTCACTTTCTTGTAAATACAGGCTTCTCCAAAAGTCTGTATAAAATCATATGCTTTGATCACATCAAAGCATATATTCCAACTCCGAGATGCTTGCACCAGTCCATAAATGGATCGCTGGAGCTTGCACACTTTGTTAGCACCTTTAGGATCGACAAAACCTTCTGGTTGCATCATATACAACACTTCTTTAAGAAATCCATTAAGGAATGCGGTTTTGACATCCATTTGCCAAATTTCATAATCATAAAATGCGGCAATTGCTACCATGATTCGGACAGACTTAAGCAACGCTACGGGTGGGAAGGTCTCATCGTAGTCAACTCCTTGAACTTGTCGAAAACCTTTTGCAACAAGTTGAGCTTTGTAGATAGTATTACCGTCAACGTCGGTCTTCTTCTTGAAGATCCATTTATTCTCTATGGCTTGCCGATCATCGGGCAAGTCAACCAATGTCCACAATTTGTGCTCATACATGGATCCCATCTTAGATTTCATGGCCTCAAGCCATTTCGTGTAATCTGGGCTCATCATTGCTGCCTCATAGTTCATAGGTACGTCATGCTCTAGTAACATGACTTCCAGAACAGGATTACCGTACCACTCTGGTGCGGACCGTACTCTGGTTGACCAACGAGGTTCGGTAGTAACTTGATCTGAAGTTTCATGATCATCATCATTAACTTTCTCTCTAATTGGTGAAGGCATCACTGGAACTCATTTCTGTGACGAACCATTTTCCAATTCGAGAGAAGGTACAACTACCTGAAGTTCTACTTTCCTCCCACTCACTTCTTTCGAGAGAAACTCCTTCTCTAGAAAGGATCCATTCTTAGCAACAAATGTCTTGCCTTTGGATCTGTGATAGAAGGTGTACCTAGCAATTTGTTTTGGCTATCCTATGAAGACGCACTTCTTCGATTTGGGTTCGAGCTTATCAGGTTGAATCTTTTTCACATAAGCATCGCAACCCCAAACTTTAAGAAATGACAATTTAGGTTTCTTGCCAAACCACAGTTCATATGATGTCGTCTCAATGGATTTAGATGGTGCTCTATTTAACATGAATGCAGCCGTCTCTAGAGCATAACCCCAAAATGATAGTGGTAAATCGGTAAGAGACATCATAGATCGCACCATATCTAATAAAGTACAGTTATGAAGTTTGGACACACCATTACGCTATGGTGTTCCAGGTGGCGTGAGTTGCGAAACTATTCCACATTGTTTCAAATGAAGACCAAACTCGTAACTCAAATATTCGCTTCCGCGATCAGATCGTAGAAACTTTATTTTCTTGTTACAATGATTTTCCACTTCACTCTGAAATTCTTTGAACTTTTCAAATGATTCAGACTTATGTTTCATTAAGTAGATATACCCATATCTGCTCAAATCATCTATGAAGGTCAGAAAATAACGATACCTGCCGCGATCCTCAACACTCATCGGACCGCATACATCAGTATGTATTATTTCCAATAAGTCAGTTGCTCGCTCCATTGTTCCAGAAAACGGAGGCTTAGTCATCTTGCCCATGAGGCATGGTTCGCAAGCATCAAGTGATTCATAATCAAGTGATTCCAAAAGCCCACTAGCATGGAGTTTCTTCATGTGCTTTACACCAATATGATCTAAATGGCAGCGCCACAAATAAGTTGTACTATCATTATTAACTTTGCATCTTTTGGCTTCAATATGAATATGTGTATTACTATGATCGAGATTCAACAAAAATAGACAACTCATCAAGGGAGCATGACCATAAAAGATATTACTCATATAAATAGAACAACCATTATTCTCTGATTTAAATGAATAACCGTCTCACATCAAACAAGATCCAGATATAATGTTCATGCTCAATGCTGGCACCAAATAACAATTACTCAGGTCTAAAATTAATCCCGAAGGTAGATGTAGAGGTAGCGTGCCAACGGCGATCACATCGACCTTGGAACCATTTACAACGCGCATCGTCACCGCGTCCTTAGCCAATCTTCGTTTAGTCCGTAGCCCCTATTTTGAGTTGCAAATATGAGCAACAAAACCAGTATCAAATACCCAGGCGCTACTACGAGCATTAGTAAGATACACATCAATAACATGTATATCAAATATACCTTTCACTTTGCCATCATTCTTATCCGCCAAATACTTGGGGCAGTTCCGCTTCCAGTGACCAGTCCCTTTGCAGTAGAAGCACTCAGTTTCAGGCTTAGGTCCAGATTTGGGCTTCTTCCCGGGAATAGCAACTTGCTTGCTATTCTTATTGAAGTTCCCCTTCTTTCCTTTGCCCTTTTTCTTGTAACTAGTGGTCTTGTTAACCATCAACACTTGATGCTCCTTCTTGATTTCTACCTCCGCAGCCTTAAGCACTGTGAAGAGCTCGGGAATTGTCTTTTCCATCCCTTGCATGTTATAGTTCATCACGAAGCCTTTATAGCTTGGTGGCAGTGATTGAAGAACTCTGTCAATGACACTATCATCAGGAAGATTAACTCCCAGCTGAGTCAAGTGGTTATGGTACCCAAACATTCTGAGTATGTGTTCACTAACAGAACTATTCTCCTCCATCTTGTAGCTATAGAACTTGTTGGAGACTTCATATCTCTCAACTCAGGCATTTTCTTGAAATATTAACTTCAACTCTTGGAACATCTCATATGCTCCATGACGTTCAAAATGTCTTTGAAGTCCCGATTCTAAGCCGTAAAGTATGGCACACTGAACTATCGAGTAGTCATCAGCTTTAGTCTGCCAGACGTTCATAACGTTCGATGTTTCTCCTGCAACGGGTCTTGCACCTAGTGGTGCTTCCATGACGTAATTCTTCTGTGAAGCAATGAGGATAATCCTCAAGTTACGGACCCAGCCTGTGTAGTTGCTACCATCATCTTTCAACTTAGCTTTCTCTAGGAACGCATTAAAATTCAAGGGAACTGTAGCACGGGCCATTGATCTACAACAACATAGATATGCAAAAACTATCAGGACTAAGTTCATGATAAATTAAAGTTTAATTAATCATATTACTTAAGAACTCCCACTTAGATATACATCCCTCTGGTCATCGAAATGATCACGTGATCCATATCAACTAAACCATGTCCGATCATCACGTGAGATGGAGCAGTTTTCAATGGTGAACATCTCTATGTTGATCATATCTACTATATGATTCACGTCCGACCTTTCGGTCTCAGTGTTCTGAGACCATATCTGTATATGCTAGGCTCGTCAAGTTTAACCCGAGTATTCTCCACGTGCAAAACTGTCTTGCACCCGTTGTATGTGAATGTAGACCTTATCACAACCGATCATCATGTGGTGTCTCAGCACGACGAACCGTAGCAATGGTGCATACTCAGGGAGAACACTTATACCTTGAAATTTATTGAGGGATCATCTTATATTGCTACCGCCGAACTAAGCAAAATAAGATGCATAAAAGATAAACATCACATGCAATCAAAATATGTGACATGATATGGACATCATCATCTTGTGCCTTTGATCTCCATCTCCAAAGCACCATCATGATCACCATCATCACCGGCTTGACACCTTGACCTCCATCGTAGAGTCATTGTCGTCTCGCCAACTATTGCTTCTACAACTATCACTACCGCATAGTGATAAAGTAAAGCAATTACATGGCGATTGCATTTCATACAATAAAGCGACAACCATAAGGCTCCTGCTAGTTGCCGATAACTTTTACAAAACATGATCATCTCATACAATAACTTATATCGCATCATGTCTTGACCATATCACATCACAACATGCCCTGCAAAAACAAGTTAGACGTCCTCTACTTTGTTGTTGCAAGTTTTACATGGCTGCTATGGGCTTCTAGCAAGAACCATTCTTACCTATGCATCAAAACCACAACAATTTTTCTTCAAGTGTGCTGTTTTAACCTTCAACAAGGATCGGCTGTAGTCAAATTCAATTCAACTAAAGTTGGAGAAACAGACACCCGCCAGCCGCCCTTTTGCAAAACAAGTTGCATGTCTGTCGTTGGAACCGGTCTCATGAACGTGGTCTTGTAAGGTTGGTCTGGGCTGCTTCATCCAACAATACCGCCGAATCAAAATAAGACGTTGGTGGTAAGCAATATGACTATTGATGTCGCTTGAAGCTACGTCGGTATTTCCCCAAAGAGGAAGGGATGATCACTAGTACGCGTCGGTGCTATACAAACGGTTTTTAACCCCTTTCCGCGATGGCGTTTGGAACCGTCGCCTAGTGAGTGACGGCGATAGCGGGGTCCTTCCCACACGACCCAGAAACCGTCGGGGATATGCCCTCCTGGCACATACACTCGACAAAATGAGGTCGTGTCCGACCGGCGAGCGCTCAAATACGGAAATACGTACAGTGGAGCTAAAAATACAATTATACAGGCGAAATTGATTCCGGTCGCAAGTACATCCCACAAAGTCAGTCCCCGCTAAACGTTTCCGTTCATATGTACATCCCACACAGTGGTTCCAAGGAAAACGTTTCTGTTCACAGGTACATCACACACAAATTTTCCCGTTAAATCGTTTGTGATAGCGTTGCCATTGCACACGATATTAAAAAAATTTATCATTTGTGTTATTGAATGCATCACAAACGGTCCATAGAAGAAACTGTGTGGCAAAGTCTGTCCATCACACACAATTTTTATGTGGTAAACATTTGCGCAAGGTGGCCTAACGCAAATAGTTTTCAAGAGAAAGTCATGTGTGATTGTTCATTGATCCAACACGGTTTATTCCTAGAAACTGTGTGCGTTACCTGAGGTCATCGCCCACGGAATTTTTTCAATAACCGTTTGCAATAGCAAAACCCAATCAGCAGGCTAATTGCCCTATTATTGATAATCCATTTATTAATCTAATTGACATTCATATTAAGCACATACTATATTTCATTTCCATATTAAGGAAGCAGAATTTCATAATTGAAATACATCATAGTACAACATGATATAGCTTCAGCACCCAGCTACCCAATTACACAACTGCACCAGCACCAAGTTTCACATGCAACATGTAGGACCTTTCGAAATTAGCATCATAGACAATATATAGACAGATGCATCTCATCTGGAAAACTGCTGAAGCAAAAGACACATATTGAGCCTTCATTCATGTTGAAGGTCTTTGCAACTTTAGGCCAGTGCCTGTGGATGATTGACCGTCCATCCCTCGTCCTCTTCAGGAACACTTCAATATTGAATTGTGGGTGTTGTATGAAAACCTTCCTCGCCTCCTGATCATAGAGGTGGTTTGAGAGGTAATCATCAGTGAACTGCTTTGGAAAGGCCTGAAAACAAGGATGTGCATAAATATCTTCTCTATATTGGAAATGGGGCAAATGAATAAAAAAGGCAAGGTATAATAGTTAGTACCATCTTGTAGTGAACTGATGTCTTTTTCATTGTGCAGACAAAGATCTTGTTGTTTTTTGTCGCTAATTTGTTTATCCTAACAATCTTTCTGAGTTTCTTGATTTGATTGATTCATGGACAACTAATTTCCTCATATGCAAAAGGGTCGAATAGTGGGTCAAAACCTCTGACAGCAGGACCTACATGTGCAAGAACAAATTGTTAAAAACCTAAATATTAGAATTGTTCCCGCAATTGCACAATAATGTGCTATTAGACAACGGACCATGCACGTGCTAACCTCGATTGTAAACCTCAGTGCTTCCCATTGTTTCCCTGCAACACATATAAGGCAGTTAGTCATTAGGTCAAGTAAGGGTTCACATGCTATCAGTAAAATATGTTGATGAAAAATAAGCACATTGCAGATTCATCAGATTAATTCAAGCCACATGGAAAACCCATTTATCCAAACCAAGCATGATTAAGAACTAGGAAATATAGCACTTGTATATGTTTCTCATGTATTAAGTGCAGCCAAATTCGATTTATTCCTCACACGCACAACAATACGAAATTCTACCCACGACATGTTGGACATCACATTGCAGAACTGAACCAAGAAGTTAACTAAACACCACAACAAATGAACCAAACATTAATTGAGCACCACATTGCGCAATATAACATACTCCTAATAGAAGATCAGACAGTTAACCAAACCAAGCATGCTTAACAACTTGGAAATATAGCAATTGTATTTGTTTCTCATGTATTTACTACAACCAAATTCAATTTATTCCTCACATGGTATACAATAACAGAATGCACCCATAACTATTGAACATCGCATTGCAGAATTGAACCAAACAGTTAACTAAACACCACAACACAAATGAACCAAACATTAACTGAGCACCACATTGCACAATGTATAACCAAACCAAGCATGCTTGACAACTTGGAAATATAGCAATTGTATTCCTTTCTCATGTATTTTGTAAAGATAAATTCGATTTATTTCTCACATGGAAGACAATACAAAATTGCAACCTGAAGAATTGAACATCACATTTGCAGAATTGAACCAAATAGTTAACTGAAGACAACAACTAATTAACAAAACAGTTAATAAGTGAGCACCACACTGCACGATGTATAGAACATGTACACTAGAGCAACAGATTGCATGGTAAAATTAGATAGCACAATTCACAAGAATTTGTGAAGGAAAGGCAGGAGCAGCACACGCAACGGGTAAACTGAGCATGTTTAACCGGCGTAGCTAGCAAATGGCAAGGTGCTCCTCCAAGATCTAGGGGTCGGCACGAATGGCAGCCATCGCGACCTCATCCGCGCGTGCGGCCATGATTTGCTTCTCCGCTGCCAAATGCTCCTTGAGATCCTGGCTATACTGCATGCACCATGGCTTAGGGTGGCGCTTATTTGGTGGAGGGGTCGGAGATTTGGGTGGAAGGTGTCGTGCTCGCGCTGGTGGTTGAGGCATGTGGGATGTGGAAGGAGGACGAGGATGGGGGTCGGGTGTGGATTACCTGCCTTGATAGACGAGGCCGAGCAGCGTGAAGGTGGTTCGCCGGCGAGGAGGTCGCACTGCAAGCAAGGAGTGTGTTGGAGTATTGGGCCACGGGTAGGAAAACCCGAAGCCCAGAACCTTTCAAGACATCAGGGCTGACTGCGCCCCTCGAGACACCAAGATGAAGAGCCGCCTTCTGGAGGCCGGTTGGAGGAGCAACCGGCTGTCCATAGACGACCGACTTCTGAAGGCGGGGCCAAGACAAGCCGACTCCTACCAGGCGGCTCCTAGAGAAGTCGGCCCCGAGGAGTCGGCCCACGGCACCTCCGGAGCCCGTGCCCTCATCGTGGGGGACGGGACGCGGGATGGCTACAGTGCAGCCCGTTCCCTCCCCTTTCCAGTGGATGGCGTGACCAAAGTGCGCCGTGCAGTGGAGATCTCCGCCCATCGCGGCACTGTTCCCATGCCACCCATGACGTCATCGCCAGCAGGCGGAGTCCTATTCCCACGATGGCCTGTCAGTACGGCCCAAGGGCGGTGGACCCCTCCTGCCAGCGAGAGTCCAGAAGACGGCGAAGAGCCCTACCAATCGGACCCGATGGGAGTCGGCCCCTAGGAGTCGGCCTGCTCCTCCCACGGGCCCTACGCGCCATTAACCAGACGAGACGGGGAGTGGCTACAATAATCGCCCGCCATGGCGCCGGAGCTGTAGCCACGATCCTTTAACCAAGCCTGCGTCATTAGAAGCACGACAACAGTGATCAGCAGCCGGCAAGACCCACAAACGGCGGGTACGGCCTGTCGGCTCCGTACCAGACCAGTCGGCGGGGCCCACAAGTCGGCGGGCCCTAGCAGTCGGCGAAGAAGCTGGCGACCGAAGAGACTGACGGCTGGGCCCTACGACCAGCCATATTACTATTGTACCCCTGGGGGGTAGGCCTATATAAACCCCCTGAGTGCACCCATGCAAAGGGTTTGGACCCATTAGAACTAGACCAGATATAGAGGAAGGGGAGAGCTAGCCTTGCCTTCTCCTACCTCCAGCATACAGCTCGAGGAGCACCCTTGTACTCACTTTCCCTTAGTGATCATGCAGAGACTCCGCAGAGCAGGACTAGGGGTGGTATCTCCTAGGAGAGCCCCGAACCTCGGTAAAGTACGCCGGTGTTCGTGTCTACGCCTCATCCCGCTTCCGGGCACCGACGACGTTCTACTCGCTCCCACCATGATAAGCAATCCTTTGGCATATGTCGCACCCAACCCCCGACAGAGTGAAGGTTTCAACTTGGAAAGGAAGGCGGAAACAGGGGAAATGTGGCTTTTGGTAAGGGGGAGGGGGCGGGGAGGTAGATATTTCCGCGGAAGCCGAAAATTTGGAATCGTTTCAGCGAAAAAACTGGCGGGCAAAGTGTCATCAGACACGGTCCCTTATTCAGAACTGTGTATGATATGTGAACATCACAAACAATTCAGATAGCTTAACCTGTTTGTGATGAGTTTGAACGTCAAAAGTTTTGGTTCAAATTTCCATGGTTACAGTGGTCATCCACGTCATTGCATAATTTGGGTACACAAAGGAGACTACAGCACACCCACACTTCTTAATCGAGCAAGTTCAAAAATTAAACAGAGCTAGCGGACCTAAACATTGCTCTAACAAATTAAAGACCGGTGTTCTTAATTAAACAAAACAAAGAGTACTAGTACTACAGCTGGTGCTCGTCGATCTCTGCCGCCGCCTCCATGTCCAGCTCGCGCCCGACGGTCTCCTGGGGAAGGGGCTCCATGGCATCCATCGCACCATACTCGGCAAGCATCTCGTCATCCGCATCCACGATCTCTTTGGAAAAGGCCGCCACGAGCTGGGCATGGGCAGCTGTGATCTGGGCTTGTACGGGCTCTGTCGTCGCAAGGTATGCGGTAGAGAAACAGACGGCTGCTCGAACGCTCTTGGCGATTGCCAACTCTTCGGTCGGGTGTTGCCGACCGTTGTCAGAGAAGCTTCGTTCGATTTGTGCGATGACTGCCACGAGCTGGGCGTGGGCGGCCTCGACATGGCCGTGGGCGGCCTCCATCAGGGCTAAGGCCGCCGCTGCAGAACGAACAGCTGATGTGCCGCTCTCTCCAGTTGCTATCCCTGAGGCAGATGTTACTGTCGCCACCTGAGAAGCAACATCGGCCGTTTGGGCTGCCTTGGCCGCCCGGTCGCAGATTGCGGCCGCGCTCATGCACCTTGTTAGCACACGCATGGCGGCTGTGGCCGCGCTCTTGCCGGAGTGGGCCACCGAAGTTGCCCTCATGATGCGGGTCCAAATGCCCATCTTTCACCGGCGACGATTGAATAGTGAAATGATATTTGAGGAGCGAGCTAGTGTGCTTGAGACGCCGGCTGTGGACTATAGCCAATGCACCTTCTCGCGTAAGCCATAGGTGTACTATACACCGACCGTGCTCTAGGATATTTTGTGCTGCATCTCACACGGTTGATGATAATAAACTGTGTGCGACCTACTTGATTTTTCATCTTGATTTGAATTACATATTGGGGACACATCGGTAATGGACGGTGTTTGAATTGCTAGACCTTTTATCTGTAGTGAACATGCAACTCTATGTGTGTCGTAAAAGAATTGAAATTATTCAGGGTTCGTTTGAAAATTTTATACATTAAATTGGTTTTCTAGCCATTTCAGGTGCACAATTCAAAATTAAACTACATGCACATGCTCTGGTGCACCAACATGGGTTGTAAAATCATATATATGTGTCCATGGGTTTATGCTTATGTCCCATGCAATAAATGGGGATGAAATTCAAACACCACAGCACCATGGCTCTCCGGCAAACGTTGACGTACTTGCTTTTATAATTCTAGTAAATCCAAAATTCGTCCGAAATTCATGAAACTTGGCATGCTATCATGGAGCGGCATCAACATGCCGTTGTAAATTTTTTGTCCCATTTGGGAAAGGTTTGGGTATAAGCTTCTCATAAATCAGAGATTCTCACAACAAGTGTGATGGTTTCGGTAGGGAACATTTCACCTTTCTAGATGAAACAATATCCGTTGCCTCTTCTTGATTTCAATTTTTTCCTAGTGTCAACATAGAACAACAGGAGTGTTGTGTCAATTTTTGGGATTTTTCGAGGTTTGTTTGGACATTTTTATACATTAACTGAGTTTTCTATGCATTCATGTGCATAATTCAAATTTTAACTACATGCACATGCTCTAATGCATATAAATTAGTTGAAAATTCAAATCTGTGTCCTTGGTTGCCTGCTTAGGTCCCATGCAAGAAATGGGAATGAATGTCAAACACCCTTCCACCGTCACTCGGCCGGGAACATTGAGATACCTGGTTTTAAATTCTAGTAAATCCAAAGCTCGTCTGAAATTCATGAAACTTGGCATGCTGTCATGGAGTGGCATCAACATGCCATGGTAAAATTTTTGTCCCATTTGGGGCAGGTTTGGGGATATGCTTCTCACAAGCCAGAGCTTTTCACAACAAGCCTGATGGTTTCGGTAGGGAACGTTTCACCTGTCTAGACGAAACGATATCCATTGCCTCTTCTCGATTTCAATTTTTTTCCTAGTGTCAACATAGAACAACAAGAGTGTTGTGTTAATTTTGGGGATTTTTTGGGGTTCGTTTGGACATTTTTATGCATTAATTGAGTTTTCAATGCATTTTTGTGCATAATTCAAATTTGAACTACATGCGCATGCTCTAGTGCATATAAATTGGTTGAAAATTCAAATCTGTGTCCTTGGTTGCATGCTTAGGTACCATGCAAGAAATGTGAATGAATGCCAAACACCCTGCCACCGTCACTCGGCTGCAAACATTGAGATACCTGGTTTTTAAATTCTATTAAATCCAAAACTCATCTCAAATTCATAAAACTGGGCATGCTATCATGGAGCAGCACCAACATGCCGTGGTAAATTTTTTGTCCCATTTGGGGCAGGTTTGGGTATATGCTTCTCACAAACTAGAGCTTCTCACAACAAGCATGATGGTTTCGATAGGGAACGTCCCACATTTGGGGACGAAATGATATCCATTGTCTCTTATTGCTTTCAAATTTTTTCTCGTGTCAACATAGAACAACACGAGTGTTGTCAATTTTTGTGATTTTTCGGGGTTCGTTTGGACATTTTTATGCATTAACTGAATTTTCAATGCATTCATGTGCATAATTAAAATTTGAACTACATGCACATGCTCTAAGGCATATAAATTGGTTGAAAATTCAAATATGTGTTCTTGGTTGTATGCTTAGGTCCCATGCAAGAAATGGTAATTAATGTCAAGCACCCTGCCACCGTCTCTCGGCTGCAAACATTGAGATACCTGGTTTTTAAATTCTAGTAAATCCAAAACTCGTCTGAAATTCATGAAACTTGGCATGCTATCATGGAGCGGCATCAACATGCCGTGGTAAATTTTTTGTCCCATTTGGGGCAGGTTTGGGTATATGCTTCTCACAAACGAGAGCTTCTCACAACAAGCATGATGGTTTCGGTAGGGAACGTCCCACCTTTGGGGATGAAATGATATCCATTGCCTCTTATTGCTTTCATAATTTTTCTTGTGTCAACATAGAACAATAGGAGTGTTGTATCAATTTTTGTGATTTTTTGGGGTTCATTTGGACATTTTTATGCATTAACTGAGTTTTCAATGCATTTATGTGCATAAATCAAATTTGAACTACATGCAAATGCTCCAGTGCATATAAATTGGTTGAAAAATCAAATCTGTATCCTTGGGTGCATGCTTAGGTCCCATGCAAGAAATGGTAATGAATTTGAAACACCAGGGCACCGTTGATTGCCGGCGAGACATTGAGATACCTGGTTTTTAAATTCTAGTACTCCCTCCGTTTTTATTTACTCTGCATATTAGAGTTGACTGAAGTCAAACTTCGTAAAGTTTGACCAAGTTTATAAAAAATAATATAGACATTTATCATAATAAATCTATACGATGTGAAAGTACATTCAATAATGAATCTAATGTTGTTGATTTGTTATTGTATAACTTAATATTTTTGTTTATAAACTTGGTCAAAGTTTGCAAAGCTTGACTTTGACCAAAGCTAATATGCGAACTAAATAAAAACGGAGGGAGTAAATCCAAAACTCGTCTGAAATTCATGAAACTTGGCATGCTATCATGGAATGGCACCTGACATGCTGTGGTATTTTTCGTGTCCATTTTGAGAGAAGGCGCACTCGAATAATGACAGCCAACAAAGGCATTTTGAAAAAATAGCTGCCACTTTAATATCTCAAAAGTTTGTAGAATTCAAACCGTGTGCGTTCTGTTAACCATTCACGTGACGCCACGTGTCTTGGTTTTAGTGGCTGTAGGAGGTACCGTGCGGAAAGCTGCTTGACCTTGACTGAACGGGAGGCGTGCGAGCGCAGTCCGGTGCGCAGGCTGACCGAGAGGTGTGCAAGCTGTTCTCGAATGCGTAGGCTTACTGGGAAGCGTGCGAGTTGTACGCTGCGCAGGCTCACTGGGAAGCGAGCCCTTGGACTTCCATGGCTGCCCGCCTTACTCTCCGTACGCACGCCCCCTCAGCGGCATGGGACACCGCCATCGAACGCTACCTCTCAGTGCCGCCAGCTACCGTCCTCCCGCGCCCCGCCCGCCGATCCCGGGATGACATGATGTTTGATTGACAAGTGAAGAACATTCGGTGCTGCATTGAAGACTTCAACAACGGTGTCCCGGAGGACGACAACGACAATGACGGCACAGCACACTGCCTCTCGTAATGTTAGTTACTCCTTGTAGTTGATGCTAGTTGGTACGGTGGTTCAGATCCTATTAATTGCAACGATGACCAAAACTATGGTTATCAACTCTCAACAACTTTTATTCATCATACTCTTTATATGTCAAGTCATTACTCTCCATAAGATCAATATGATCTCTTTATCTCTTTTTATTCTTTCTTTATCTTTTATTCCCTCACGATCATAGCAAGATAATCAAGCCCTTGACTCAAAACTAATATTTATTATATATAGCTCATGGACTCGATTACATAGAAGGATCATAAAGCAAAGCTCAAAACTAGATCATACTAAAACTTTATTATACTACATCAAGATATTACTAAAAGGATCGAACTAAGAAAAACGGTAAAGATAGAAGTGTGATGGTGATACGATACTGGGGCACCTCCCCCAAGCTTGGCAGTTGCCAAGGGGAGTGCCCATACCCATGTGTTTATGTCTCCTGGTGATGTGATATTCTTGGCGATGATGCCCCTCAGGATAAATTCTCTTCCTCGAGCTTATTGACTTGCTGCTTGAGGCCCATTATTTCCTTATGGAGCTTGCCTGTGACGGCTAAAGCTCCTTTTACCCATGGACGTTGCATAGCTGCTGGAGAACAAATAACACTCTTTTTCATATTTTCATAAGAAAGAAATCTAACATTGGAAGGGATGACCGAGTTTGGAATAGTTGAGCTCTGTAGTTCCCCTATCGTGAATCTAGCTCGGAAACGAGAAGTGACTTCTTGATATTCTTCCATGGTATCTATCCTTTTCAAGTCGGCCTCCATCTCTCCCTCCGTTGATGGCCCAAAGTGGTCAACATCACTATTTGCTCCTGGTCCTGGTGTCGGATGAGACACCCGATTCTCCCTGATCGACTCTTGAGAAGACATCTTGATCTAATCTACGGTAGAAACAACTCGAAACAAAAACAGAGGATATTTGCGTGGTATGGTGGTCAAAACCTTCGGGAGATTATATAATGATTTTTTACCGACCAAAAGAAGTATCGTGTAAGAAAATGGAGTCCGGAGAGCACACGAGGTGCCCACGAGGCAGGGGCGCGCCCAGGGGGGTAGGGCGTTCCCTCCACCCTCGTGGATGCCTCGTGTCCTTCCCAGACTACTTCTTATTTTCATATTTTCTTAAATATTCCGAAACAGAGAAAAACTGCCATTAGAACTATTTTGGAGTCGCTTTACTTACCGTACCACATACCTATTCCTTTTAGGAGTCTGAAACATTCTGGAAGGTGTAGGGATTGCAACGGGGCCCCATACCCGCCAAACCCATGGGGATTTCATCTATTAGGGGGTGGGGATGGGCGAAAAACATCCCCATGGGGATATTTACCAAGCTAATTTATTCCCCATAGGGTACAACGCGGATGGGGACGATATCCTATTCCCCATACCCAATACCCATCGAGGACCCGGTTAGTAACCGTGACACTGCGGTCAACCTTAAAATATTCACAAACCAACTTGCGAAAACAAAAAAAGCTCTGAAAAACCTTAAACCTATCTCACATCCTCACCTCAGCTGCCACCATGACCAAGAAGTCAATACGACCTAGATAGGCATTAGCAGGACAAGGACAACACCATGTATGTATGTTGATTATAGGGTCTCATATTATGTATATGAGTATTTTTTTATGGGGATGGGGACCCTAATGGGGCCTCGTTCCACAGTGGGGCATGGGTATAGGGAAATTTCATCCCCAGTCATGTAAACGAGGATGGGGATGGGATGATAGGGAATAGATGGGGATGGGGATGTTGTAGGTATCCCCATAGGGGATTGTCCCCATTGCCATCTCTAGGAAGGTGTCCCTTATGTATTCCTCCGGGGTTACGGTTTCAATAACATTAGTTTCAACATTTATAGGATTACCTGACATTAATGTTCGACTCTTTGACCGTTCACCACCTTCGGATTTGTGCCTTCAAAGTTGTTGATTTTTATGGCACCGGAACGATAGACCTCCTCGATAATGTAAGACCCTTCCCATTTAGAGAGAAGTTTTCCTGCAAAAATTCTTAAACGGGAGTTGTATAACAAAACATAATCACTTACATTAAACTCACGCTTTTGTATCCTTTTCTCATGCCATCTTTTAACTTTTTCTTTAAACAGTTTGGCATTCTCATAAGCCTGGTTCTCCATTCATCAAGTGAGCTAATGTTAAATAGCCTCTTCTCATCGGTAAGTTTGAAATCATAATTGAGCTCTTTAATGGCCCAATATGCCTTATGTTCTAGTTCGAGAGGTAAGTGACATGCTTTTCCATAAACCATTTTATACGGAGACATACCCATAGGATTTTGATATGCAGTTCTATAGGCCCATAATGCATCATCAAGTTTCTTGGACCAATTCTTTCTAGATCTATTAACAGTATTTTGCAAAATTAATTTGAGCTCTCTATTACTAAGTTCTACTTGACCACTAGACTGCGGGTGATATGGAGATGCAATTATATGATTAACATCATACTTAGCAAGCATTTTACGAAAAGCACCATGAATAAAATGTGAACCACCATCAGTCATTAAATATCTAGGGACTCCAAACCTCGGGAAAATAACTTCTTTAAGCATCTTGATAGAGGTGTTGTGATCAGCACTACTAGTTGGAATAGCTTCTACCCACTTAGTAACGTAATCAACAACAACTAAAATATGTGTATACCCATTAGAGGAAGGAAACGGTCCCATATAATCAAAGCCCCAAACATCAAATGGTTCAATAACAAGTGAATAGTTCATAGGCATTTCTTGACGTCTACTAATATTACCAATTCTTTGACATTCATCACAAGACAAGACAAACTTACATGCATCTTTGAAGAGAGTAGGCTAACAAAAACCGGATTGCAATACCTTATGTGCAGTTCTATCTCCTGCGTGGTGTCCTCCATAAGCTTCAGAGTGACACTTGCGTAGGATCTGTTCCTGTTCATGCTCAGGTACACAACGTCTAATAACACCATCTACTCATTCTTTATAAAGGTGTGGGTCATCCTAGAAGTAATGTCTTAAATCATAGAATTTTTTTCTTTTGCTGGTATGTGAAACTAGGTGGTATAAATTTAGCAACAATGCAATTAGTATAATCAGCATACCATGGAGCAGTACGAGAAGCATTTATGACATATAATTGTTCATCAGGAAAGCTATCATCAATAGGTAGTGGGTCATCAAGAACATTCTCTAACCTAGATAAGTTGTCTGCAATGGGGTTCTCAGCTCCCTTTCTATCAATAATATGCAAATCAAATTTTTGTAGCAAGAGAACCCATCTAATAAGTCTAGGTTTAGCATGTTTCTTTTCCATAAGGTATTTAATAGCAGCATGATCAGTGTGAACAGTTACTTTAGAATCAACAATATAAGGTCTGAACTTATCACAAGCAAATACAACTGCTAAAAATTCTTTTTCAGTAGTAGCATAATTTCTCCGGTCATTGTCTAGAGTTTTACTAGCATATTGAATAACATTTAATTTCTTATCAACTCTTGTCCTAGAACAGCACCTACAGCATAATCACTAGCATCACACATAATTTCAAAGGGTAAATTCCAATCAGGTGGCTGAACAATGGGTGCAGAAATCAAAGCTTTCTTAAGTATTTCAAATGCTTCTACACAATCATCATCAAAGACAAAAGGAACATCTTTTTGTAAGAGATTAGTCAGAGGCCTAGAAATTTTAGATACGTCCTTAATGAACCTCCTATAAAAACCGGCATGACCAAGGAAACTTCTTATACCTTTAATGTCCTTAGGACATGCCATCTTTTCAATAACATCAACTTTAGCTTTATCAACTTCAATACCTATTTCAGAAATTTTATGCCCCAAGACAATACCTTCATTGACCATAAAGTGGCACTTCTCCCAATTCAAGACAAGATTAGTTTCTTCACATCTCTGCAAAACTCGGTTAAGATTGCTTAAGCAATCATCAAAAGAAGTTCCATAAACGGAGAAGTCATCCATGAAAACCTCAACAATCTTTTCACAAAAGTCAGAGAATATAGCAGTCATACATCTTTGGAAGGTAGCAGGTGCATTTCATAAACCAAAAGGCATACGTCTATAAGCAAAGGTACCGAAAGGGCAAGTAAAAGTGGTATTTTCTTGATCCTCTTTTGACATAGGTATTTGAGAGAAACCAGAATAACCATCTAGAAAGCAAAAATGTGTATGTTTGGATAATCTTTCTAGCATTTGATTAATAAAAGGTAAAGGGTAATGATCCTTTTTAGTAGCTTTTTTAATTTGCGGAAATTAATTACCATTCTATATCCTATAACAATTCTTTGTGGGATCAATTCATCTTTATCATTAGGAACAACAGTAATACCTCCCTTCTTAGGGACACAATGGACATGACTTACCAACTGACTATCAGCAATGGGATAAATTATACCTGCCTCTAGAAGCTTTAGTATTTCTTTTCTTACCACTTCTTTCACCTTGGGATTTAACCGTCGTTGGTGATCATCAAGAGTATATCCAATAGCAGCACAGTGCTTCTTTAGAGTTTTCAACAATTTCTTTTCTTCATGCTCTGAAAGGTTAGCACTAATAATAATATGATATATCCTTTTCTCATCAAGATAAGCATATTTAAGAGTATCAGGTAATGGTTTAAGCTCAAACACAGGATCACCCTTGGGTGGAGGAGGATCTCCTAGGATTTCAACAGGCAAGTTGTGTTTCAAAATAGGTCCCTGTTTAAAGAATACTTCATCTATTTCCCTTCTTTCATTCATAAACATATCATTTTCATGGTCGAGCAAATATTGTTCTAAAGGATCATTAGGAGGCACGGCAATAGAAGCAAGACCAATAATTTCATCTTTACTAGACAATTCTTTATCATGGGGTTGTCTACGAAATTTAGCAAAATTAAACTCATGAGACATATCCCCCAAACCAATAGTAACTACATCCTTTTTGCAGTCTATCGTAGCATTAACAGTATTCAAGAAGGGTCTACCAAATATAATGGGACAAAAGTTATCTTGTGGGGAACCAAGAAAAAGAAAATCAGCAGGATATTTAACTTTCCCACAGAAGACTTCAACATCTCTAACAATCTCAACTGGTGAAATATTGTCTCTATTGGCAAGCTTAATTGTAACATCAATTTCCTCTATCTCAGAAGGTGCAATATCATGCATAATTTCTTTGTATAAGGAATGAGGTATTGCACTTGCACTAGCACCCATATCACATAAGCCATGATAGCAATGATCTCCTATTTTAACAGAAATAACAGGCATGCCTACAACAGGTCTATGTTTATTTTTAGTATCAGGTCTAGCAATTCTAGCAGCTTCATCGCAGAAGTAAATAACATGCCCATCAATATTATCGGCCAAGAGATCTTTAACCATATCAATACTAGGTTCAACTTAATTTGCTCAGGGGGTGTAGGTGTTCTAGTATTACTCTTACGAACCACAGCTAAAGCTTTAGCATGATCCTTTATTCTAACAGGGAAAGGTGGTTTCTCAATATAAGCAGTAGGAACAACATGATCAACATTATAAGTGATAGTCTTTTCTTCAACTTTAATAGGTGCAACTACTTTTACTTCAATGGGAGGATTATATTTAAACAACTTCTCCTTAGGGTGATCAACATGTGTAGCAAAGGATTCATAGAAAGAAGCTACTATCTCAGAGTCAAGTCCATATTTAGTGCTAAATTCACGGAAAACATCAGTATCCATAAAAGATTTAACACAATCAAACTTGGGTGTTATACCTGACTCCTTACCTTCGTCGAGATCCCAATCTTCAGAGTCACGGTTAATTCTTTCCAATAAATCCCATTTGAATTCAATAGTCTTCATCATAAAAGAACCAGTACAAGAAGTATCGAGCATGGAGCGATTATTGAGAGAAAGCCGAGCATAAATTTTTTGAATAATAATTTCTCTTGAGAGCTCATGATTGGGGCATGAATATAACATTGAATTAAGCCTCCCCCAAGATTGAGAGATGCTTTCTCCTTCGCGAGGCCAAAAATTATATATATATATATATATATAATTACGATCATGATGAACAAGATGCATAGGATAAAACTTTTGATGAAATTCCAATTTCAATCGGTTGTAGTTCCATGATCCCATATCATCGCATAGCCTAAACCATGTCAATGCCTTTCCCTTCAAAGATAAAGGGAAGACCTTCTTCTTGATAACTTCCTCGGGCATACCTGCAAGCTTAAATAATCCACAAACTTCATCCACATAGATTAGGTGCAAATCGGGATGCAATATTCCATCTCCTGTAAAAGGATTAGCTAGCAGTTTCTCTTTCATACCCGAAGGAATTTCAAAGTAAACAATTTCAGTAGGTTCAGTAGGTTGAGGAGCAACTCTTTGCTCTACTGGTCGGGGTGAAGATACCCGAACAAGTCCCTCAAAGGATTATGTTCCATAGTAACAAGTGACAGTAAATTTCAGCACACTATATAAATTTTTCCTTACCAAATTCCACTTACCAAAGGAGCTTCACTCCCCGGCAACGACACCAGAACAGAGTCTTGATGACCCACAACTATAGGGGATCTATCATAGTCCTTTCAATAAGTAAGAGTGTCGAACCCAATGAGGAGCAGAAGGAAATGACAAGCGGTTTTCAGTAAGGTATTCTCTGCAAACACTGAAATTATCAGTAACAGATAGTTGTGTGATAAGGTAATTTGTAACGGGTGACAAGTAAAGGAAGTAAACAAGGTGCAACAATGTGGCCCAATCCTTTTTGTAGCAAAGGACAAGCCTGGACAAACACTTATATGAAGGAAAACGCTGCCGAGGACACATGTGAATTATCGTCAAGCTAGTTTTCATCACACTCATATGATTCGCGTTTGTTACTTTGATAATTTGATATGTGGGTGGACCGGTGCTTGGGTACTGCCCTTCCTTGGACAAGAATCCCACTTCTGATTAACCCCTATTGCAAGCATCCACAATTACAAAAGAAGTATTAAGGTAAACCTAACCATAGCATGAAACATGTGGATCCAAATCAGCCCCTTACGAAGCAACACATAAACTAGGGTTTAAGCTTCTGCCACTGTAGCAACCCATCATCTACTTATTACTTCCCAATGCCTTCCTCTAGGCCCAAATAAGGTGAAGTGTCATGTAGCCGACGTTCACATAACACCACTAGAGGAGAGACAACATACATCTCATCAAAATATCGAACGAATACCAAATTCACTGACTACTTATAGCAAGACTTCTCCCATGTCCTCAGGAAAAAACATAACTACTCACAAATCATATTCATGTTCATAATCAGAGGGGTATTAATATGCATAAAGGATCTGAACATATGATCTTCCACCAAATAAACCAACTAGCATCAACTACAAGGAGTAATCAACATTACTGGCAACCCACAGGTACCAATCTGAGGTTTTGAGACAAAGATTGGGTACAAGAGATGAACTAGGGTTTTAGAGGAGATGGTGCTGGTGAAGATGTTGATGGAGATTGACCCCCTCCCGCTGAGAGGATCGATGGTGATGACGATGGTGATGATTTCCCCCTCCCGGAGGGATGTTTCCCCGGCATAACAGCTCCGCCGGAGCCCTAGATTGGTTCCGCCAAGGTTCTGCCTCGTGGCGGCGGAGTTTTGTCCCGAAAGCTTTCTTATGATTTTTCCAGGGCGAAAGACTTCATATAGCAGAAGATGGGCACCGGAGGCCTGCCAGGGGGCCCACGAGGCAGGGGGCGCGCCCCCCACCCTCGTGGCCAGGGTGTGGGCCCTCTCTGGTTGATTCTTTCTCCAGTATTATATATATATATTCCAAAACATGCCTCCGTGAAGTTTCAGGACTTTTGGAGTTGTGCAGAATCGGTCTATAATATTTGCTCCTTTTCCAACCCAGAATTCCAGCTGCCGACATTCTCCCTCTTCATGTAAACCTTGTAAAATGAGAGAAAATAGGCATAAGTATTGTGACATAATGTGTAATAACAGCCCATAATGCAATAAATATCGATATAAAAGCATGATGCAAAATGGACGTATCAACTCCCCCAAGCTTAGACCTCGCTTGTCCTCAAGCGGAAGCCGATAACGAAAAATATGTCCACATGTTTGGAGATAGAGGTGTCGATAAAATAAGGTACGGACATGAGGGCATCATGATCATTCTTATAACAACAACATATATAACTATTGTCATATGGTTTCTTATGCTCAAGTAATAATCTATTCACAATGTAAAATACGTACCACTCCTCCTGCAGGAACTCGATGTAGCGCGCAAAGTCGCTGACGCACGTGCGTGCATCCACCTCCGCCTCCCGCCCTCGGGCGGCGATGGCGGAGCGGGCGATGACCACGACGGTTGATGGTGGGCTGGCGGCTATGGCGGCCGACGATGGGGTGGCGGCCACGGCCACCACCTCCCACCTTCGCGCCGCAGTGGCAGAGCAGGTGATGGCCACGATGGCCACCAGTGGGGTGGTGGCCACGACGGCCACCTCCCGCCTTCGGGCCGCGGCGGCGGAGCGGGCAATGGCCCTGGCTTTCGATGGTGGTGTGGTGGCAACGGCGGCTGGCAACAACTGCCGACGGGCAGCGGCGGTGGAGCGTGTGGTGGGTGTTCCGCGCACACCCAACAGGGACGCCACGAGCGCTACACTACGTCAGGGACTGCGCCGCCGCCAAGGTGTAGCCTCCCAGCTGGAGCTGCCCTCTGATGATGGCGGAGTGGCTGAGCGACGACGACAGACCGGTGCCATTGGTGATTGTGGGAGAAGCAGACGAGATAAGCTACAGGGAGTGAGGGGAAAATGCGACGCAGGACTCGCCGGCTGTGAGGGTTTTTATAGCAGGTCGGTAAGCATTAGGATTTTGGGGGATTTCACTAAGTCGGGCGGGAAGCTTGCGCGGGAACCTGCGAGGTTGCACAGGAACGGGCTCACCGATGATTCATTGGCGCCACTGTTTGGCCAAAAGAACGCCCCCGCGCCCTGCGCAAGCTTGCGCTATAAGACATCTACGGCAGCGGGGTGACAAGACGTGTGAGAGGAGGACGAAAGGCCACGTACACATACGGTTAATAAAAAAACGTTTGCGTTTTAATTACCTACTATACCCCCGTCCTGGTTTATAAATATGATTTAACTAATAAAATACGAATGCATGTCGCCAAAGATTATATAGTTGGATTCGTATTTGAACATAGTTTCCAATTATATAATTTTTATAACATGCACTAACATTTTTTTGCTTAAATTTGAGGGCAAAGTATGGCACAGAATATAAAGAGGACGATAGCCTAGATGGAGGTGGTAGCACACGACCGCTCTCTACGTAGTGACGCAACTGTCGGCCAACTTGTAGGCGACCATTTCCTGCGTGTTCAACTGCTCTATGCGTGTGGTTGCGTGCGGTTCAGGCGGCCGCGGTGCACTCTGCTCGCGTCCCGCCCTGCGCGCTCTGCTCTCGTGTCCCTCCGGGTGCTCTGTCCTCGTCCATGCACCCGTGCTGCCAGTGTTTGGGGCCGGCGCACGCAGTTGCGCCGGGCGCGGCGCGACGATGCAGTTACCCGCTGCAAAAACTGCCATGCAGACGCGCAGAGAATCCAGGCCGCCCGCCCCCCATTTATTCTTGTGGCCATTTACCTTATATCTCTCGTGTCACACGACACAATAATCACACCCATGGCAACACATACAGAGAGGACATCCAACGGTTCCAATGGCGCTCCCAGCGGCCGAGGACGACAACGGCGGGCAGTTCACCATGCATCACGTAGTGGACACCCACGTGAGGGGGAAGGCCCTCTTGGTGGTGTACATGAATGATCCGGTCTCGGTGGAGAGCTCCATCCAAACTATGGAGCAGTTCCTTGCCAAGGACAAGTACCGAGTGGTCAGCTTCGACCTCGAGTACACCATCGGTCATGCTGGGCACGATCAGAAGGTTGTCGTCGCCCAGTTGTGCGTGCGACATGACGTCCTTGTCTACCACTACCACCTTGCCACAAGGCCTTGCGAGCGCTTCTCCAGGTTTATCAACAACTCCGACTACAGTTTGGCTACAGCGGACACCACCAACGATCTAAAAGCGCCCAAGGTCTGGGGCAGCGACAAAAACAAACTGAACTCCCTGGTTGACCTCTCGTCGGCCGTAGCGACCCCTACTACACGAAGATGAAGAATGAGAGCAATAAGGACAAGAACGCCTGGCACAGTGTGTGGCATGAGAGACTGGATGAACAACATGTCAAGTACGCGGCGATGGACGTGTACACAAGCTACGAGATGTACAGGCGGATCGTTGACATGAGGAAGTGTCTTCTTCCCGCCCCAAACGAGGGATCGAGCCACAAAGCAGTGACGGGGCGTCATAAGAAGTAGATGACTAGATGGCCATTTCTCCTACTCTAGAATGCATGCAATTGTTTATTAAGGTGTGTGCGAATGATCTGTATAGTCACTGATGTAATTGGATGTTTATTTCAGTTATATATATATACATGTTATTCTACTTTAGACACAGCAAATCACATGTCTTATTGGCAGCAATCATCTCTGCTATTATTGGTCTTCGCACACATTTATGATTACAGACCTGTTTGCCGCATATCACACACATCTTCTTCAGTTGAACCGTTTTCATTGTGTTGCCTAATCACACACAGTTCATCCTAGTGAACCGTATGTTGTATATCGCACACGCCTTCATCTGGCTGCCCGTTTCTTTTGTTCCTCCTCATCCCAAACAGTTAATTGAACTGAACCGTATGCCCTGCAATGTACACGCAACTAAAATCTGAACCGTGTTTGATGCATCCGTCATCGCAAAATGTTTTGCACCTTTTTGACAGTTTTTACACCACCGTTTGCGATTATGGCATTGCACACAGTTTCGTCGAAGGGTCTCTGATAGTAGTGTCGCGTTTGGACCATCCTGCAGTAGTGGATGCAGCACAACGGCGGTAGGTATTTCCCTCAGATATGAAACCAATGTTATCGAACCAGTAGGAGAACCAAGCAACACAACGTAAACAACCCCTGCACACAAATAACAACCACTTGCAACCCGACTTGTTAAAGGGGTTGTCAATCCCTTTTGGGTAACGGCGCCATAAATTGGTGCGTGGACGGGAGAAAGTTGTAATAGATTGAATAAATAGATTGCAAATAAAATAAAGTGCAGCAAAGTATTTTTGTATTTTTTTGTTTAATAGATCTGAAAATAAATGCAAAGGAAAAGTAGATCTCAAAGGAAAATATATGAGAAAGAGACCCGGGGTCCGTAGGTTTCACTAGTGGCTTCTCTCGAGGAAAATAGCAAATGGTGGGTCAATAAATTACTGTTGGGAAATTGATAAAACTTCAAATAATCATGATGATATCCAGGCAATGGTCATTATATAGGCATCACGTCTAATATTAGTAGACCGACTCCTGCCTGCATCTACTAGTATTACTCCACACATCAACCGCTATCCACCATGCATCTAGTGTATTAAGTTCATGGAGAAACGGAGTAATGCAATAAGAACGATGACATGATGTAGACAAGATCTATCTATTTAGAGATAGACCCCATCGTTTTATCCTTAGTAGCAACAATACATACGTGTTGGTTCCCCTTCTGACACTGGGATCAAGCACCGTAAGATCGAACCCACTACAAAGCACCTCTTCCCATTGCAAGATAAATAGATCGAGTTGGCCAAACAAAACCCAAATAACAAAGAAGAAATACGAGGCTATAAGAGATCATGCATAAAAAAGAAGAAACTCAAATACTTTGGTGGATATAAAAAGATATAACTGATCATAAACTCAAAGTTTATCAGATCCCAACAAACAAACCGCAAAAAGAGTTACATCATACGGATCTCCAGGAGACCATTGTATTGAGAATTCAGCGAGAGAGAGGAAGCCATCTGGCTACTAACTGTGGACTCGAAGGTCTACAAAGAACTACTCACACATCATCGGAGAGGCACCAATGGAGGTGGTGAACCCCATCCGAGATGGTGTCTAGATTGGATCTGGTGGTTCTGGACTTTGCGGCGACTGGATAAATATTTCGTCGACTCCCCTAGGTTTTTGGGAATATTGGGGTATTTATAGAGCAAAGAGGCGGTCTGGGGGACACCCGAGGTGGGCACGACCCACTAGGGCGCGTCTGGGCCTCCTGGCGCGCCCTGGTGGGTTGTGCTCTCCTTGGAGCACCCCCAGGCACAGCCAGGGCCCATTATGTGTCTTCTGGTCCATAAAAAATCTCCGTGGAGTTTCGTTGCATTTGGACTCCGTATGATATTGATTTCCCGCGATGTAAAAAACATGCAGAAAACATCAACATGCACTTGGCACTATGTCAATAGGTTAGTACCAAAAAGTGATATAAAATGGCTATAAAATGATTATAAAACATCCAAGATTGATAATATAACAACATGGAACAATGAAAAATTATAGATACGTTGGAGACGTATCAACAATTATCGCCCACAACTCTTTGTATTCTACTCGTGCATATAATTGAACGCATAGACCTGGCTCAGATGCCACTGTTGGGGAACGTAGCATGCAATTTCAAAAAAATTCCTACGATCACGCAAGATCTATCTAGGAGATGGATAGCAACGAGAGGGGGAGAGTGTGACAACGTACCCTCGTAGACCGAAAGGGAAGCGTTAGGTTAACGCGGTTGATGTAGTCAAACGTCTTCATGATCCAACCGATCTAGTAACGAACGTACGACACCTCTGAGTTCAGCACACGTTCAGCTCGATGACGTCCCTCGAACTCTTGATCTATCAGAGGGTCAAGGGAGAGTTTCGTCAGCACGACGACATGGTGACGGTGATGGTGATGTGATCCGTGCAGGGCTTCGCCTAAGCACTACGACGCTATGACCGGAGGAGTAAACTATGGAGGGGGGCACCGCACACGGCTAAGAGAACAACTGATGTGCTTAGGGGTGCCCCTGCCCCCGTATATAAAGGAGGGGAGGAGGAGGCCGGCCACCAAGGGGGCGCGCCATGGGGAGGAGTCCTACTAGGACTCCACTTCTAGTAGGATTCACCCCCCTTTTTCCTTTCTCATCGAAGGGGGAAAATGAAGTACAGGGAGAGGGAGAGGGAAAGGGGGGGTGCCCCCTCCTCCTTGTCCAATTCGGACTCCCTTGGAGGGGGGTGAGGGAGTCCTGGATTAGGGGGTCCTCGGACAGCCGGACTATATACTTTAGCCGGACTGTTGGGCTATGAAGATACAAGATTGAAGACTTCATCCCGTGTCCGGATAGGACTCTCCTTGGCGTGGAAGGCAAGCTTGGCAATACAGATATGTAGATCTCCTCCCTTGTAACCGACTCTGTGTAACCCTAGCCCCCTCCGGTGTCTATATAAACCGGAGGGTTTAGTCTGTAGGACAACAACAATCATACCATAGGCTAGCTTTTAGGGTTTAGCCTCTACGATCTCGTGGTAGATCAACTCTTGTAATACTCATATCATCAAGATCAATCAAGCAGGAAGTAGGGTATTACCTCCATCGAGAGGGCCCGAACCTGGGTAAACATCGTGTCCCCCGCCTCCTATTACCATCCGCCTTAGACGCACAGTTCGGGACCCCCTACCCGAGATCCGCCGGTTTTGACACCGACATTGGTGCTTTAATTGAGAGTTCCACTGTGCCGTCACCATAAGGCTTGATGGCTCCTTCGATAATCGGTAATAATGTGATCCAGGGTGAGGTTTTCCTCCCCAGACAGATCTTCGTATTCGGCAGCTTCGCACTGCGCGCCAACTCGCTTGGCCATCTGGAGCAGATCGAGAGCTACACCCCTGGCCATCAGGTTAGGTTTGGAAACTTGAACTGTACTGCCGACATCCGTGGAGACTTGATCTTCGACGGATTCGAGCCCATGTCAGGTGCGCCGCACAGTCACGGCGAGCATGGCTTAGCTCCGCCGTCGGACAGTGTTCGGGAAATCACACCTGCAACTACTCCGGCCCTGAATCCGGAACAAATTGCGCCGCCTGAGGACGAGTGGATCGACCCCACCACGAAGGCCGTGAACTCAGCGGCGATAGAGCCGAATGCTGACGTCACTTCCTATGAGACCCGTGTTGCCGGGCTCTTGGATTCGTCCCCGGCCACGGGCTCCGAGCCGCCTGCTTCCATGCCTATCGAATCCGATTGAGCACCGATCATGGAGTTTACCTCCGTGGATATCTTCTAGCACTCGCCCTTTGGCGACATGCTAAACTCGTTGAGGTCCCTCTCCCTGTCAGGAAACCCTTGGCCAAATTAGTCCAGCTAGAGTGGGATGCGGATGATGAAGAAATTCGCTCCCCATCCACCACCCACTTAGTAGCCACTGTCGATGATTTAACCGACATTCTCGACTTCAGCTCCGAAGAAATCGACGGTATGGGCGATGATGCAGGAGACGAACAAGAAGCATCGCCCACTGGGCGCTGGACTGCCACCTCATCATATGACATATACATGGTGGACACCCCCAAAGAAGGGGATGGCGATAAGACAACAGAGGATAATCCCTCCAAGAAGCAATCCAAGCACTGATGTCAGCGGCGCCGCTCTAAGTCCCGCCATAGCAAAAGTAGCGATACCGGCACAAGATACAATAACGCTCCGGATAGTGCCGAAGACGATGACAATCCCCTCCAGCCAGATCTCGAGCGGGAGGATGAACAAGCTAGCACTTCGGAACAAGCAGCAGGCAGAGAATCAGAGGATGACAATTACATGCCTCTCTCCGAAGACGAGGTGAACCTCGGCGATGAAGAATTTATCGTGCCTGAGGATCCCGTCAAACAGGAGCGCTTCAAGCGCCGGCTTATAGCCACAGCAAACAGCCTGAAGAAAAAGCAGCAACATCTTCGAGCTGATCATGATCTGCTAGCGGATAGATGGACTGAAGACCTGGCGGCCGAGGAATACGAACTCGAACGCCCAACCAAGAGTTACCCAAAGCGCAGGTTGCTACCCCAACTCGAGGAGGAAGCATTACGACCTACATTACCAGCATATGATATGGCTGATCGACCACCTCGTGGCCGAGACAAAGGGGCATATCAGCCCAAAGTCCAGCCCGCACCCCGTCGCCAGGCAAACAAAAACACCAAGGCCTGGGGCAACACGCGGGACCTGCAAGACGTACTGGACAACAAAGCAGGACATACAAGATCGATCTACGGATCACGGGGTCGCGCCCCAACGCGTGACGATGATCGTCACGCCGGATACGCTAAAAGCAAATCCGGCCGGGCCGTATACAGCAGACATGACTCGTATGAACTGTGTCATGACATAGCCAGCACAGAGGCGTTGCAGACCCCCTATGCTTCACTGCTGAAGTAATGGATCATGAATTCCTACAAGGATTCAAACCCGTGAACGTTGAGTCATATGATGGCACAACAGACCCCGCGGTATGGATCGAGGATTTCCTCCTCCACATCCACATGACCCGCAGTGACGAACTACATGCCATCAAGTACCTCCCACTAAAACTCAAAGGACCAGCTTGGCATTGGCTGAATAGCCTGCCAACAAACTCCATTGGCAGTTGGGAGAATTTGGAAGATGCATTCCTTGACAACTTCCAAGGCACTTATGTGCGACCACCCGATGCTGATGACTTGAGCCACATAACCCAATAGCCAGGTGAATCGGCCAGGAAATTCTGGACTCGGTTCCTAAGTAAAAAGAACCAAATTGTCAACTGTCCGGATGCCGAGGCCTTAGCGGCATTTAAGCATAACATCTGGGACGAGTGGCTCGCCCGACACCTCGGCCAAGAGAAGCCGAAGTCCATGGCATCCCTCACTACACTCATGACCCGCTTTTGCGCGGGCGAGGATAGGTGGCTGGCTCGCACCAACAACACATCAAGGAATCCTAGCATTTCAGATG
Organism: Aegilops umbellulata; assembly: GCA_032464435.1. NCBI lineage: Eukaryota > Viridiplantae > Streptophyta > Magnoliopsida > Poales > Poaceae > Aegilops > Aegilops umbellulata. The sequence goes on along the minus strand of CP136059.1, from coordinate 224,075,758 downwards.
CCAAAGATACTAACGGCAGGCCACGTCGTAACAGACACAAGCGCCGCAACAACGGCGATAACGCCGAAGACACGGGAGTCAATGCCGGATCCAGTGGCTCTAAATCCGGTCAGCGGAAAAATGCGTTCAAAAGGAGCAATCCGGGCCTGTCTAGTTTGGACCGCATACTCGATCGCTCGTGTCAAATTCATGGCACCCCCGATAAGCCAGCCAATCACACCAACAGAGAGTGCTGGGTGTTCAAGTAGGCTGGCAAGTTGAATGCCGAAAACAAGGACAAGGGGATGCATAGCGACGATGAGGAGGAGCCTCGATCGCCGAACACAGGAGGACAGAAGAGGTTCCCTCCACAAGTTAAAACGGTGAACATGATATACGCAACCCACTCCCAAGAGGTAACGGAAGTGTGCACTAAGGGACGTCTATGCGATGGAGCCAGTCACCCCAAAGTTCAACCCATGGTCCTCTTGTCCGATCACCTTTGATCGCAGGGACCACCCCACTAGTATCCGTCATGGCAGATCTGCCACATTGGTCCTTGACCCCATCATTGACGGATTTCACCTCACTCGAGTCCTTATGGAGGCAGCAGCCTGAACCTGCTCTATCAGGATACAGTGCGCAAAATGGGCATAGACCCCTTGAGGATCAAACCCACAAAAACCACCTTTAAAGTGGTAATCCCAGGTGTAGAGGCCTGTTACACGGGCTCAATCACACTGCAAGTGGTCTTCGGATCTCCGAACAACTTCCGAAGCGAGGAGTTAATCTTCGATATCATACCCTTTCGCAGCGGCTATCACGCACTGCTCGGACGAACCGCATTAGCCAGATTCAATGCGGTACCACATTATGCATACCTCAAACTCAAAATGCCAGGACCACGCGGGGTTATAACAGTTAATGGAAACACAGAGCGCTCGCTCCGCACGGAGGAGCACACTGCGGCTCTCGCAGCAGAAGTGCAAAGCAGCCTTATTAGGCAAGCCGACAATTCAGCGAAAAAGACCCCGAACACCTTCAAGTGAGTCCGGAGTACCCTGCAGGCGGAACGGCAGGCATGTTTTGATCTCGACTAGCAATTCGGCCTCCGTCCTAGTCTCAATCAAGCGGTGAAATCTGCGCCACGTGTACATAACTACACACTCAAGATACCATGGGCATAGGCAGAGGCACCACTACGACACGTCCCACAATGCGGCTCAACCGCCCCAGGGGTTGTATACCTTTATCGTTTTTTCTCTCTTTCGGGACCTTACTCCGTGGAAGCACTTTTCGGCTGTCTAATTGATTAGACTCATTGCGGTAAGGAAATACCAAGGAAGCAAGACGGTCTGACGTACAAGGGAATCCTCCGGTGGTCTCTGATAACGATCGATATACCTGTTTTACATACCCATACGCAGCTTGCCCTTGGATAGGACATGTCAAATAGTCCCATTCTTTGCTTATTGCACAACTCGTATCCGTACACTTCGGCGTACTATTTAATAAACAATACATAGCGTTAGCCTATTATTGCATTACCTTTCCTTTTTTTTCTTGTCTGCTTATTTACGACAGATTGCACCCGTACATTCTGGTACAACTAGTATGCCAGGGGCTTCAGTATACCCCATAATACGGCGTGATAAGTCCGAACACTTTCGACAGTGCGGCACCCCGAACTTATAGCATTATATGCATCTGCTCCGAATCATGTCTTGGGTCAATAGTTGGGTTTGCCCGGCTCCCATGTTTTGTTACCTTACGTTCCGCAAATCGGCTAAGGTAGCGCTGGGAGAACTACTGCGATTGTGTCTCGGTTCTTCCGGACGAGCACCTCAGTAGAGAAAGCCGAAAACTGACTGTCATGATGCGGCGAGAGCTGGTCGCTGTTCGAGAGGTCTCAAGTCCTTAAAGACTTTTTCCGCTTCGGGCAAGGAGTCGGCCTTGCCCAACTTAGGCGTATATAGCGCCCCAAATTCGGCCTTTCGAATACAAGGGGCTTCGCCAAAATTTAAAATTGCAGACTTGTATGGCTAAGTGAGAGTGATAAAGCTATATAGTCCGATTGCCTGGTTCGTTGTGCTGAACACCTCCTTCGAAGGACCCAAAATTGGGATAAAGAGTGCTAAGATTGTCCTGAACACCTCAGTACTAGTTACATGGGGGCAGAAGCCGACGACTGGCCAACTCTTAGATTTTATAAACGGCCGCATAGAAGGTAATATTTTAAATTAACAAGCGTTGCATAGCGCAAATGAACTCGTTTCATATTACAGGATCACATGAGTACATTCATTCGAATATTACATCCTTAGCACATTCCTCCGCCACAAGGCGAGCACCCTTCAGGACACTGTCGTAATACTTTTCGGGGTGGCAATGGTCCTTGCCTTCCGGCGGCCCCTCCTTCACAAGTTTCTCTGCATCCAGCTTCGCCCAGTGCACCTTCGCCTAGGCAATAGCCCTGCGCGCACCCTCGATGTAGACGGACCGCTTTATGACTTCAAGCCGTGGGCAGGCATTCACAAGCCGCCTCACCAGAAAGAAGTAGCTATCAGGCAGGGGTCCCAGGCCACATCTGGACTATAGGATCCTTCATGGCCTGTTCGGCCGCCTTGTTGAGCTCGACCAGTTGCTTCAGCTGGTCGCTCAAGGGCATTGGGTGTTTGGTCCTAGTATACTGAGACCAGAACAACTTCTCTGTCGAGCTCCCCTCCTCGGCCCGATAGAACTCCGCGGCATCCGACACACTGCGGGGTAGATCTACGAACGCTCCTGGAGAGCTCCGAACTCGGGTAAGTAAAAAGAAAGTTTCCTTCACATGCTTGCTTTGCATAAAGAATGCCTTACCCGCCGCTATCTTCTTAACCGCCTCAATTTCCTGGAGGGCCTTTTGGGCTTCGGCCTTGGCATGTTGCGTATTTTCAAGGGCCTTCGCAAGCTCGGACCCTTGCGTCTTTGAGTCATGCTCCAAGGACTCGTGTTTCTTGACGAGAGCCTGGAGCTCTTGCTGCACCTCGCCTATTCAGGCCTCTTGTTTCTCTCGCTCGAGGCGCTCCTTGGCCGCTTTGTCTTCGGCCTCGGATAGTGCCTTCTTCAGGGCCGCCACTTCGGTCGTGGCCCCTAGCAAAATTCATGACGATCCTATCATTCCAAAACCATATTTCTCTTTATCAATATACAGACGGGGTATCACTTACCTTTGTTCTCTTTGAGCTGTCTCTTGGTAAGGCCGAGCTCTTCCTTGGACCGCTCAAGGTCCTGCTTTAGTGTGGCGACCTCCACAGTACGTGCGGCAGCGGCCAGCAGTGAAGCCTGCATATGCACATAGACATATTTCGATTAGACTTCTGCGGTTATTATTTGATCCTCTATTCGGCCTTTCTTCACGAACGCCAAACCGAGTATCAGGGGCTACTGTCTATGCGGTAACATTCTCTTATAATCTGGTTACTCACCTCAAAGCCTGTTAGGAGGCTGACACAGGCTTCAGTCAGTCCGCTCTTGGCGGACTAAACCTTTTTGACCACCGCACTCATAATAGTGCGGTGCTCTTCGTCAATGGATGCACCGCGAAGCACTTCAGCAAGTTGTCCGATGCCTCTTGATGGACAGAGGCCATCGGCACAGACGGCTTGCCCCCCTTAGCGAGGGGTTGCCTAACAGAATCCGGAACCACTGGAGGTTCCGGCGCCGTATTCGGCTTGGGGCTAGACTTGCTGCCCCCGGCGTTAGGGCCCAGGGGAGTCTTGCCCTTCAGGCGCCCAGCGCCTGGAATGTTGCCTGGGGGCGCCTCCGGAACTATCCCCCCTTGGTCCAGAGCCCCTCGAGACAACACCTTGGCGTTGTCCGTAGGGCGGGGGAAGGGGGCGGTCGGGGGCGAGTCGCTGTTCATATCCGATGGGTCCAAAGAACCATCCGACGAAGATACGTCGATGTGGGCTCGGGACGGACTGCATAATCATGTACGGCGTGATGATAAGTAGTGCAATAAAACATATCAAGAATTATTACGGCATTCGGATACTCACGACTTGGACAGGGGCTTATCCCTGGGTAACCACTCCTCGCCGCTGAACGCGGCCGTTGTGGAGCAGTCCGGGAGAAGGGTCCTTCCCTTCTTGGACCCTTCGGCCTCCCCGGATGGGGCGACCTTCCTTTTCTTGTCCCCCGGCTGGGGGGGAGAGCTTTCCTCTTCTTCCTCCTCGTCTTCGTGGGAGGAGTGTGCCTCGGTGTTTTTGGACGATGAGTCCGATATAACCTTGCGCCGGAGACCCTTCCGGGTCCCCGTGGCCTTCTTCTTGGCCTTCTTCGCCGACACCTCGTAAGGCGCCGGAACCAGCATCTTCGTTAAGAGAGCATCTTCTAGATCTTCGGGCAGGGGGGAGGGCTAGACAATCAATCTGCTCCGATGTCGCTACCCAGTCCTGTTAAATGGCGTGGAGGCTTAGATCCCGCACGTGGTTATACTGGGGGAAAGAACATCTTATGTGATATAAAAGACTTACCGGATTAGCAGGGCGCTTTGCGCAGAGTCCGCGATCCTCGGTAAGGGGAGGAGGTACCTTGGCCCCCTTGAACAACACCCTCCAGACGTCCTTGTGCGTCGTGTCAAAGAGCTCTCGTAGCGTCTTGTGCTCGGCCGGGTCGAACTCCCACAAATTGAATGCCCATCTTTGACATGGGAGGATCCGGCGGAAGAGCATGACTTGGACCACGTTGACGAGCTTGATTTTCTTTCTCATCATGTTCCTGATGCAGGTCTGGAGTCCGGTCAGCCCTACCGAGGAACCCCAGGGCAGGCCCTTCTCTTTCCAGGAGGTGAGCCGCATGGGGATTCCGGATCGAAATTCGTGGGCCGCCACCTAGTTGGTGTCGCGCGGCTCGGTGATGTAGAACCACCCCGATTGCCACCCCTTTATGGTCTCCACATAGAAGCCTTCGAGCCAGGTGACGTTGGGCATTTTTCCCACCATGGCGCCTCCGCACTCCTCTTGCTGGCCGACCACCACCTTCGGTTTAACATTGAAGGTCTTCAGCCACAGGCCGAAGTGGGGCCTGATGCGGAGGAAGGCCTCGCACACGACGATGAACGCCAAGATGTTGAGGATGAAATTGGGGGCGAGATCGTGAAAGTCCATCCCGAAGTAAAACATGAGCCCGCGGACAAACCGGTGGAGAGGAAATCCCAGTCCATGGACGAAGTGGGTGAGAAATACCACCCTCTCATGAGGCTCTGGAGTAGGGATGATCTGCCCCGCATCTGGCAGCCGGTGTACGATATCCGCGGGCAGATATCCTGCTCCCTGTAGCTTTGTGATGTCCTCTCCGTAACGGAGGAGATCATCCACTTGCCTCCCGCTCCGGACATGCTTGGAGTGGTTGGGGGAGAAAATGCTAACTTGGGTGCTGGAGCTCGAGTGTGCAAGGATGGATGAGCAAAGAGGAAGAGGGCGTAGGTGAAAAGGAGGAATCATTGTCCCTTTATAAGGGCGGAAGAAACTATGCGCCTCCCCACCTGCTTGATAAACTCGCTTATTCCCCAAGCGCCGAAATTGATGGCACGGTCGGCTTATCCACACCCGTATTGATGAGAATCCCGTAATAGGGGGGACACGATCTCTGCTTCGACAAGACGTGCCAAGAAAACCGCCTCGCAATACGTGTAGTGGTAGGTTGAGAAAAACGGTTCGAATAATGACCGAGCCGTGGTGTGATGTCATGCTACTAAAGTTGTCAGCAGATTGGATTTATGGAAATATTATTCTCTCTACGGTGGTATGTGGAAATTGTTTTGCAGAGCCGGACACTAGCCTTGTGTTCAAAATCTTCTATGGAGTATTCGGAGGAAGAACCCGCCTTGCAATGCCAAAGACAATCTGCGCGCCGGACTCATCATCATTGAAGCCTGGTACAGGGGCTACTGAGGGAGTCCTGGATTAGGGGGTCCTCGAACAGCCGGACTATATACTTTAGCTGGACTGTTGGGCTATGAAGATACAAGATTGAAGACTTCTTCCCGTGTCTGGATAGGATTCTCCTTGGCGTGGAAGGCAAGCTTGGCAATACGGATATGTAGATCTCCTCCCTTGTAACCGACTCTGTGTAACCCTAGCCCCCTCCGGTGTCTATATAAACTGGAGGGTTTAGCCCTTAGGACAACAACAATCATACCATAGGATAGCTTTTAGGGTTTAGCCTCTACGATCTCATGGTAGATCAACTCTTGTAATACTCATATCATCAAGATCAATCAAGCAGAACTAGGGTATTACCTACATCGAGAGGGCCCGAACCTGGGTAAACATCGTGTCCCCCGCCTCTTGTTACCATCCGCCTTAGACACACAGTTCGGGACCCCCTACCCGAGATCCACCGGTTTTGACACTGACAGGGGGTGTACACAACCCCTTGCGGGCTCCCCTCTCTCTCCCCTAAGGCCCATGTAGGCCCAATACTTCCCCGGGGGGTTCTGGTAACCCCTCGGCACTCCGAAATATACCCGAACCATTCCGAAACCATTTCGGTGTCCGAATATCATCGTCCAACATATCAATCTTTACCTCCCAACAATTTCCAGACGCCTCATCATGTCCGTGATCTCATCCGGGACTCCAAAAAAACTTCGGTCACCAAAACACACAACTCATAATACAAATCGTCATCAAACGTTATGCGTGCACGTTAAGCGTGCGGACCCTACGGGTTTGAGAACTATGTAGACATGACCGAGACACATCTCCGATTAATAACCAATAACGGAACCTGGATGCTCATATTGGTTCCTACATATTCTACAAAAATCTTTATCGGTCAAACTGCAATAACAACATACGTTATTCCCTTTGTCATCGGTATGTTACTTGCCCGAGATTCGATCATCGGTATCCTCATACCTAGTTCAATCTCGTTACCGGCAAGTCTCTTTACTAGTTCTGTAATGCATCATCCAGTAACTAACTCCTTAGTCACATTGCTTGCAAGGCTTATAGTGATGTGTATTACCGAGAGGGCCCAGACATACCTCTCTAATACTCAGAGTGAAAAATCCTAATCTCGATCTATGCCAACCCAACAAACACCTTCGGAGACACCGGTAGATCATCTTTATAATCACCCAGTTACGTCGTGACGTTTGATAGCACACAAGGTGTTCCTCCTATATTCCAGAGTTGCATAATCTCATAGTCAGAGGAATATGTATAAGTCATGAAGAAAGCAATAGCAATAAAACTTAACGATTATTATGCTAAGCTAATGGATGGGTCTTGTCCATCACATCATTCTCTAATGATGTGATCCCGTTCATCAAATGACAACACATGTCTATGGTCAGGATACTTAACCATCTTTGATTAACGAGCTAGTCAAGTAGAGGCATACTAGGGACACTCTGTTTTGTCTATGTATTCACACATGTACTAAGTTTCTGGTTAATATAATTCTAGCATGAATAATAAACATTTATCATGATATAAGGAAATATAAATAACAACTTTATTATTGTCTCTAGGGCATATTTCCTTCAATTACATGGCGCTTGCACTTCATACAATAAAGAAACAACCCTAAGGCTCTTGCTGGTTGTCGATATTATAAAACATGATCATCTCATACATCAAGATATATCACATCATATCTTGACCATATCACATCACAACATGCCCTGCAAAAACAAGTTAGGCATCCTCTACTTTGTTGTTACAAGTTTTACGTGGCTGCTACGGGCTTTTAGCAAGAACCTTTCTTACCTACGCATAAAACCACAACGATGATTCATCAAGTTTGCTATTTTAACCTTCTTCAAGTTTGCTAAAGTTGGATAAACAGACACCCGCCAGCCACCTTTATGCAAAACTAGTTGCATGTCAGTCGGTGGAACCAGTATCATGTGCGTGGACATGTAAGGTTGGTCCGGGCCGCTTCATACCACAATACCGCCGAATCAAAATAATATGTTGGTGGTAAGCAGTATGACAATCACCGCCCACAACTCTTTGTGTTCTACTCGTGCATATCTTCTATGCATAGACCTGGCTCATGATGCCACTGTTGGGGAACATTGCATGGAAAACAATTTTTTTTCTATGCACACGGAAGATCTATCCGTGGATATGCATAGCAATAAGAGAGGAGAGTGTGTCTACGTACCCTCGTAGACCGTAAACGGAAGCATTTCACAACGCGGTTGATAGAGTCGAACTTTCTTCGCGCTCCAACCGATCTAGTACTGAATGCATGACACCTCTGCATTCTGCACACGCTCAGCTCGGTGACGTCCTCCGCCTTCTTGATCCAGCAAGACGACGAGGTTGTAGATGAGTTCCGGCAGCGCGGCGGCATGGTGACGGTGATGGTGATGTGATCTCCACAGGACTTCGCCTAAGCACTACGAAAATATGACCGAGGGAGTAAACGGTGGACGAGGGCACCACACACGGCTAAGACAATATTCTGTCCTTCTGTGGCGCCCCCTCCCCATGTATATATAGGTGGTAGGGGAGAGGGAGGCAACCAGGGCAGCCAGGGCGCGCCCCTAGGTGCCGGCCGCCGGCCCTAGGGCTCCTGCCCTCCCGCGCCCCGCTTTCCTTGTATGAATAAGGGGGAAAGGAAAGAGGGGGAGAGGGAAGGAAGATGGAGTCCAACTCCACACTTTCCTTTCCCTCCCCATAGGGCTGGGCCCCATAGAGGGCGCACCAGCCCCTTGTGGGCTGGTGTGTTCCCTCACTTGGCCCATAAGGCCCATATCTTTGCCGAAGATGCCCGAAACTCCTTTTCGGTGACCCGATAAGTACCCGCTACCCACCGTATCACTTTCGGTGTCCGAATATCATCGTCCTATATATCAATCTTTACATATCATCCATTTCGAGACTCCTCGTCATGTTCGTGATCTAATTCGGGACTCCTAACAACATTCGGTCACCAAATCATATAACTCATATAACACTATATCGTCAACGAGTGTTAAGCGTGCGGACCCTATGGGTTCGAGAACTATGTAGACATGACCGGGACACCTCTCCGGTCAATAACCAAGAGCGGAACCTGGATGCCCATATTGTCTCCTACATATTCTACGAGGATCTTTATCGGTCGAACCGTTATGACAACATACATAATTCCCTTTGTCCATCGGTATGTTACTTGCCCGAGATTCGATCGTCGGTATCTTCATACCTAGTTCAATCTCGTTAACGGCAAGTCTCTTTACTCGTTATGTAATACATCACCTCGTGACTAACTCCCTAGTCATTTGCTTGCAAGGGCCCAGAGATACCTCTCCGGTACTCGGAGTGACAAATCCTAGTCTCGATCTATGCCAACTCAACAAACACCTTTGGAGATACCTGTAGATCATGTTTATGATCACCCAGTTACGTTGTGACATTTTATAGCACACAAGGTATTCCTCTGGTATCCGAGAGTTGCATAATCTCATAGTCGAAGGAATATGTATTTGACATGACGAAAGCAATAGCAATGAACTGAACATTCAATATGCTAAGCTAACGGATGGGTCTTGTCCATCACATCATTCTCTAATGATGTGATCCCGTTCATCAAATGACAACACATGCCTATGGTCAGGAAACTTAACCATCTTTGATTAACGAGCTAGTCAAGTAGAGGCATACTAGGGACACTCTGTTTTGTCTATGTATTCAGACATGTACTAAGTTTCCGGTTAATACAATTCTAGCATGAATAATAAACATTTATCATGATATAAGGAAATATAAATAACAACTTTATTATTGTCTCTAGGGCATATTTCCTTCAATTACATGGCGCTTGCACTTCATACAATAAAGAGACAACCCTAAGGCTCTTGCTGGTTGTCGATATTACAAAACATGATCATCTCATACATCAAGATATATCACATCATATCTTGACCATATCACATCAGAACATGCCCTGCAAAAACATGTTGACGTCCTCTACTTTGTTGTTACAAGTTTTACGTGGCTGCTACGGGCTTATAGCAAGAACCTTTCTTACCTACGCGGCTACGCATAAAACCACAACGATGATTCATCAAGTTTGCTATTTTAACCTTCTTCAAGGACTGGCCGCAGTCAAATTCGATTCAACTAAAGTAGGAGAAACACACACCCGCCAGCCACCTTTATGCAAAACTAGTTGCATGTCAGTCGGTGGAACCAGTCTCATGTGCGTGGACATGTAAGGTTGGTCCGAGCCACTTCATCCCACAATACCGCCGAATCAAAATAATATGTTAGTGGTAAGTGATACGTCTCCGTCGTATCTACTTTTCCAAACACTTTTGCCCTTGTTTTGGACTCTAACTTGTATGATTTGAATGGACCTAACACGGACTGACGCTGTTTTTAGCAGAATTGCCATGATGTTGTTTTATGTGCAGAAAACAAATATTCTCGGAAAGTCCTGAAACTCCACGGAACACCTTAGAAAAAACAATAAAAAATCCTCGCCAAAGATGAAGACCAGGGGGTCCACACCCTGTCCACGAGGGTGGGGGCGCCCCCCCTCTAGGGCGCGCCCCCCTACCTCGTGGGCCCCCTGGAAACCCTCCGACGCCAATTCCAACTCTATATATCTGCTTTCGGGGAGAAAAAAATCAGGGAGAAGAAATCATCGCGTTTTACGATACGGAGCCGCCGCCAAGCCCTAAAACCTCTCGGGAGGGCTGATCTGGAGTCCGTTCGGGGCTCCGGAGAGGGGGATTCGTCGCTGTCGTCATCATCAACCATCCCCCATCACCAATTTCATGATGGTCACCGCCGTGCGTGAGTAATTCCATCATAGGCTTGCTGGACAGTGATGGGTTGGATGAGATTTATCATGTAATCGAGTTAGTTTTGTTAGGGTTTGATCCCTAGTATCCACTATGTTCTGAGATTGATGTTGCTATGACTTTGCTATGCTTAATGCTTGTCGCTAGGGCCAGAGTGCCATGATTTCAGATCTGAACTTATTATGTTTTCATGAATATATGTGTGTTCTTGATCCTATCTTCCAAGTCTATAGTCACCTACTATGTGTTATGATCCGGCAATCCCGAAGTGACAATAATCGGGACCACTCCCGGTGATGACCATAGTTTGAGGAGTTCATGTATTCACTATGTGCTAATGCTTTGTTCCGGTTCTCTATTAAAAGGAGGCCTTAATATCCCTTAGTTTCCAATAGGACCCCGCTGCCATGGGAGGGTAGGACAAAAGATGTCATGCAAGTTCTTTTCCAGAAGCACGTATGACTATATACGGAATACATGCCTACATTACATTGATGAATTGGAGCTAGTTCTGTGTCACCCTATGTTATGACTGATACATGATGAACCGCATCCAGCATAATTATCCATCACTAATCCGGTGCCTACGAGTTTTCCATATACTGGTTCTCGCTTATTTACTTTCCCGCTGCTACTGTTACAATCACTACAAAAGTACCAAAAACATTGCTTTTGCTGTCTTTACTTTTGTTGCCGCTACCACCACTATAATATTACTTTGCTGCAGATACTAAGTTTCCAGGTGTGGCTGAATTGACAACTCAGCTGCTAATACTTGAGAATATTCTTTGGCTCCTGTTGGGGATATTACTACTGGGCGTAAACCGGCCAGGACAGGCTGGGTTAACTTCATCAGTAGTTAAGTATGTGGAAGCCCATAAAATAAGAACAGGGCTCAAGGCTCACAGTCGGTTTAAAGCCTGTAGTCGTAAACCGACGTTGGTATGTAAACTTGTATTGTAAGTTACGAATAAGTAGAGACCAAACGGGACACGTTTATGAGCCGGTGTTGGGACTCCGTAAACCGACGGGCGTCACCCATGTATATAAGGGGACGACCCGGCGGCAGTTCAGGAGGACAAACAACAACTCGAGACTTATGCGAAGCTTGTTTGCTCCCTAGTCATCGAAATCCCATCAATTCCATCACAACTAGACATAGGCTTTTACCTTCATTGAAGGGCCGAACTAGTATAAACTCTCTCGCGTCCCTGTGTCCGCTTTAACCCCTTCAAGCTAACCCGTCGCGATGGCTCCACGACTAAGTCCTTTCATGAGGACATCTGCCGTGACAAAACCACGACAGTTGGCGCCCACCGTGGGGCCATCACACGATGGTTTCAATTTCTTCGAGGGCAACTTTGAAGGACTCAAGGGCTACGCTGTGGGCCGGATGACCAAGAGTCGTCGCGGCAAGCTCTACATCGATGATGCAGGATGGGGCCCCGAGGCCGGCTCAATCGAGTACGGGTACCGGGTCCCCTTTGGTGGCATACACGTCTTCATTGGCAAGATCGGTGAACCGGGCCCTGAGCCGGACATCTGCACCGACCTCGTCGAAACGGCTCAGCGTGCGCGATGCCTAGGTTAAACCGGCCGTGAAGCGTGGCTTCGTGGGAGTCATCCATGGAGGAAGCTATGAGGATGGATCGGAATTTGGTGGCGAGACCGTCGTTTATTCCGGCGACGAGTCATCAACCGGAGAAACCGAGTCTTTGTACCAGCTACAAGACGACCGGATTGGGGGTTGTTCCGATGGCGACAGTATTTCGGACCCCTCTGATCTGCCCAGCCGGATCAGAATATTCATGGCCGGTACGCAAGCGGCGCTTCACTCTTCGACCGCAGCAGCGATGATCTCCGGGTCAGTAGCGGCGACGGCTGCCGGGGCAGGAGGCCCTGTGCGCCCGCCGGCTCAAGTTTTGTCTGATCGGTTTGATGCGTTGGCTACGCTTATGGCAGAGGCTAACCCGGCAGATCAGGACGCCCATGATGCGGAAATTGCGAAAGTGAGGGATCAGATCACTCAAGCCAAGACCGACCTAGCAGCTGAGAATGCTAGGATGACTACTCTACCCTCGAAAGTTGTTGCGATCCCCTATACTTGTGGGTTATCAAGACTAATTTCTGGCGCCGTTGCCGGGGAGCATAGCTCTATTCTTTGAGTCACTTGGGATTTATATCTGCTGGACACTATGAAGAACTTGAAAGACGCTAAGACAACAATTTATCCCTCAACTACGAGGGGAGGTAAGGAACTGCCATCTAGCTCTACACTTAATTCACCTTCTGTTATGAGTAGGCTTGGGACAGCTAAACCTGCTTCTGCTATTCGTTCCAATATGTCGCATGTTATTGATGATGCCACTTCTGCTATACATGATACTTATGATGAAACTGCTTCTATGCCTGATACTACTATGCCCCTTGGTGAATTCCTTGATGAACAAATTGCTAGGGCTAGAGAAAAAGAAATTATTGATTCTGAATACAATGATGAAAGTGATGATGAAAATATGCCTGTTATTCCTGAGGGTTATCTTTTTGATATAGAATCTTCTGCCGCTATTTTAGCTTGCAAAGATAGATATGAGCTAAAAAGGTTATTAGCTAAGTGGAACAAAGAATCACTTAGAGACAAAATGAGACCTGACCCTGCTTTTGCTACTTCACCTATATGTGTTCCTGATAAGGATTATGAATTCTCTGTTGATCCAGATATAATTACTTTGGTTGAATCTGATTCTTTTTATGGCTATGAATCTAAAACTGTTGTGGCACATCTTACTAAATTAAATGATATAGCTGCCCTGTTCACTAATGATGAGAGATCGCGTTACTTTTATATATTGAAAATATTTCCGTTCTCATTAAAGGGTGATGCTAAGATATGGTTTAATTCTCTTGATCCTGGTTGTGTGCGTAGTCCCCAGGATATGATTTATTACTTCTCTGCTAAATATTTCCCTGCTCATAAGAAACAAGCTACTTTAAGGGACATATACAACTTTGTGCAAATTAAATAAGAGAGTCTCCCACAAGCTTGGGGGAGGCTTCTCAAGTTACTTAATGCTCTGCCTGATCATCCTCTTAAGAAACCTGAAATACTTGATATCTTTTATAATGGACTAACCGATGCTTCCAGAGATTACCTGGATAGTTGTGCTGGTTCTCTTTTCAGGGAAAGAACACCGGATGAAGCTGAAATTCTATTGAATAATATGTTGGCAAATGAAAATAATTGGGCACCTCCTGAGCCAGCTCCTGAGCCAGCTCCTGCTCCAATTAATGATCCTATTCCTAAACCAACTCCGAAGAAGAGAGGTGTTCTATTTCTCAGTCCCGAAGATATGCAAGAGGCAAAGAAATCTACGAAAGAAAAAGGTATTAAAGCTGAAGATGTTAAGAATTTACCTCCTATTGAAGAAATACATGGTCTTAATTTACCGCCTGTTGAAGAAACATATGATCTCAATCACTTATTTACTGAAGAACCTTCTGATCCCGATATCCCGACACAGGTAGTAAAGGTAAATTCTCTCTATAGATATGATAAAGCTGAAGTCCCTCCTACTAAAATTGCTAGTCAGTGCTTGGATGATTTTGATGACTTTATGATTAAGCAAGATGACTTCAATGCTTATTTTGGTAGACAACTAAAAGAAAATGCTTATATGATTAGATGCTTGGGTGATTATATGGCTAATATTAGAGGTGAACTTAAACTTGTTAGCAAACATGCTTCTATGGTTACCACTCAAGTAGAACAAGTACTTAAAGCTCAAAAAGAACTGCTCCATGAAATGAATAGTAAGAAATGATTATGTTATTAGAGTGGCTACTAGAACTGGTAGAATGACTCAGGAACCTTGTATCCTAAAGGCTACCCAAAGAGAATCGAGCAAGGTTCTCAGAGAAATAATATTGATGCACCTAGTTCTTCTAAGAAGAAGAAAAATAAAAATGATAGAACTGTGCAAACTTCTAGTGAACCTATTGCTGAACCACCTGATAATCCAAATGATATCTCTATGTCTAATGCTGAAACACAATCTGGTAATAAACATGAACCTAATGAAAATGTTAATGATGATGTTCACCATGATGCTCAACCTAGTAATGATAATGATGTAGAAATTGAACCTGCTGTTGATCTTGATAACCCGCAATCAAAGAATCAACGTTGTGATAAAAGAGACTTTGTTGCTAGGAAGCATGGTAAAGAAGGAGAACCTTGGGTTCAGAAACCCATGCCCTTTCCTCCGAAACCATCCAAGAAAAAGGATGATGAGGATTTTGAGCGCTTTGCTGAAATGATTAGACCTATCTTTTTGCGTATGCGATTGACTGATGTGCTTAAAACAAATCCTTATGCTAAATATATGAAAGATATCATCAATAATAAAAGAAAGATACCGGAAGCAAAAATTTCCACCATGCTTGCTAATTATACTTTTAAGAGTGGAATACCAAAGAAACTTGGAGATCCCGGAGTACCTACTATACCTTGCTCCATTAAAAGAAATTATATTAAAACTGCTTTATGTGATCTTGGAGCCGGTGTTAGTGTTATGCCTCTCTCTTTATATCGTAGACTTGACTTGAATAAGTTGACACCTACTGAAATATCTTTGCAAATGACTGATAAATCAACTGCTATACCTCTCGGTATTTGTGAGGATGTACCTGTTGTGGTTGCAGACGTTACTATTTTAACGGACTTTGTTATTCTTGATATTCCTGAGGACGATAGTATGTCTATTATTCTTGGAAGACCTTATCTTAATACTGCAGGAGCTGTTATTGATTGCAACAAAGGCAATGTCACTTTTCATGTTAATGGTAATGAGCATACGGTACACTTTCCGAGGAAACAACCTCAAGTCCACAGTATCAACTCTATTGGAAAAAATTCCATCGATTATATTTGGAGGTTTTGAATTTCCTCTTCCTACTGTCAAAAAGAAATATGATATACTTATTGTCGGTGTCAAAACCGGCGGATCTTGGGTAGGGGGTCCCGAACTGTGCGTCAAGGCCGGATGGTAACAGGAGACAAGGGACATGATGTTTTTACCCAGGTTCGGGCCCTCTCGATGGAGGTAAAACCCTACTCCTGCTTGATTAATATTGATGATATGGGTAGTACAAGAGTAGATCTACCACGAGATCAAGGAGGCAAAACCCTAGAAGCTAGCCTATGGTATGATTGTGTATAATGATTGTTCTGTCCTACGGACTACAACCCTCCGGTTTATATAGACACCGGATAGGGTTAGGGTTACACGGAGACGGTTACAATGATGGGAGATCTTGAGTATCCGTATCGCCTAGCTTGCCTTCCACGCCAAGGAAAGTCCCATCCGGACACGGGACGAAGTCTTCAATCTTGTATCTTCATAGTCCAGGAGTCCGGCGAAGGTATTGTCCGGCTACCCGAACACCCCCTAATCCAGGACTCCCTCAGTAGCCCCTGAACCAGGCTTCAATGACGACGAGTCCGGCGCGCAGATTGTCTTCGGCATTGCAAGGCGGGTCCCTCCTCCAAGTCCTTCGTAGAAGATTGTAAACACCAAAAATAGTGTCCGGCTCTGCAAAAATAAGTTTCCACATATTGCCATAGAGAGAATAATATTAACACAAATCAAATCTGCTGACGTATTCCGCAGTGCGTCATGACACTGCGGCCAAGCTCTTTATATAGATTGTTTTCACTTTTCCACCTCAGCGCGTTTAGCGAGGCGGTTTCCTTGGCACGTCTTGTCAAAGCAGAGATCATGTGCCCCTTTTACAGGATTCTCATCAATACGGTCGTGGGTAACCCACTCATGCCCGTTAGCACGTTCCCTTGATTAAAGGCGAGTCCAAAACAGTTGCGGGGAGGGCTCTTGGTATTCAGCCTCTTATAAAGAGACCAAGGCCTCGCTCCTTTTCTTAATCTCAAACGAGTTTGCCTGTCGCCTCGAGTTCCAACACCCCTAGCTTCAGATTCCAAGCGCTTCGGACTTTCGACAATGTCCGGTTCTGACCTGCAAGGCCGATGGACGCCTTCCTCCGTCACGGAGGAGGACGTATTAAGGTTGAGGGAGGCTAAGTTCCTGACCGGCGAGATTTCGCATAGGTTGCCTGCTCAAGGACAGGTTATTCCCAGTCCCCAGCCCGGCGAGAGCGTGGTGTTCATGTCTCACTTCCTCCGAGGGTTAGGCTTCCCCATGGATCCCTTTGTGAGGGGACTGTTGTTTTATTACGAGCTGGATTTTCATGACTTAGCTCCGGAGTCCATCCTCCATATCTCCTCATTTATCATAGTGTGTGAAGCGTTCCTCCATGTTACCCCTCACTTCGGATTATGGCTCAAGACCTTCAAAGTGGAGCCGAAGATGATCGAGGGGCGAAACGCAGAGTGCGGAGGCGCTGTCATAAGAAGAAATGCCGATGCTCCATGGCCCGAGGGCTCTTTTCAAGAGGAGCTTGGCTTGTGGCAACGAGAGTGGTTTTATATCACCGCTCCTCGGGGCACCACATGGGTGGCGCCTCCTGCCTTTCGCTCGGGTCCCCCACCACGGCTAGCGTCGTGGATCAACATAGGGTTAGATTAGGGCTTGCCCAAAGACGTACCCTTGCTGCAGGGACGCATTAAGGATCTCTTGGAAGGAGACCTCAACCTGGTCAAGGTGACACAGGTCATGCTGATTCGCCGGACACTGCCCGGCAAACATCGCCCCCTTCGCCTATGGGAGTTCAATCCAGAGGGACCACGAGCTCTCCGGGATTTTATGAGTGCGACGCCCGCGGAGATGTATAAACTATTCTTCGGATCACAAGAAGTGTGTCCGGACTTGACCGAGGACGCAGGCCTAAGCCGCAATCGCCCGGATACTCAAGTAAGTAACCTTGTGCCTAGACCTTCTATCCACATAATTAACGTGCCCTTAACAGAGCTCTCCTTTTAAACAGGAGTGGATAGCGAAGGCGAAGCTGATCAGGTGTCCGGCTCCTCTTCCCGAAACCAGGCCAGATCCCGTGCTAGTCAGGATGCTGGAGGTAGTGCCTTTGGAGGGAAGCAAGGGGGAGGACAAGGAAACTACGGCCTCCTCGAAGGAGGCTGTTTCGAAGGGAGGAACCGACGATTCCTCTCCTAGGGAAAAGAAGAGAGCCGCCTCTGACGATCCGAAGACCGTGGTCTCGAAGCGGGGGAAAAAATCCCCGTCAGAGGGTCCGGCGTCGGGGAGCTCCTCGGCCGGACTGCGTACTCAAGGAGATCAGCCCTCCAGCGAGCCGTAAGTAGAGAAAGATTTTCCTTTCGAGGGATGAGAGAAATCCTTGATTTATGTCTGAGAATTTTAACCGAATTCTTACCTTGTAGTTCGGACCTCAGCCTTTCTCAGCAGGGCTCGTCTTCGGGGGATCTTCTTCCAGAGATGATGGAGAGCGGGACGCCTCCTTTTGCTGGGCCGCCTAGCGAGGCGGGCGACCCTGAGGTGTCGTCACGGAGGGTTTCTCCGAGTTTGGCAGGGGCGGAAGACAGCAATGGGGCCCCCCGAAGTTCTCCGCGTTCGGCCTTCGAAAGAGGCCATGGGACGAGTCCGACACCTTCTGGTGCTCGGCCGGAGGAGCTAAAGGTTCTGCTAGGGCGAGCTTCTATTTCAGAGGAGCACCGTGCATTGATGGGCACGGTGATTGAAAGGATTTCGTCCACAGAGAGCGGACTGCGCGAGGCCGTCGAAAGTTTATTGACGGGTTTTGAGGTACATTAGATAATGTATACTTTTGTTAGTTGCGCGTAAATAAGATGCACCCTATGTAGATAGTAGCCCCTGAGACACTGCATGTCGTCAAGAAATGACGATACGCGGAGGATCATAATCCCAGGTCAAAAATTTCGCCTTTTAATGTAGGCTGCAGGGTGTCCGGAATCAAACCGAACTGCTGGTTTTGCCGAACTAAAGCAGCAACTGGACGTGGCAGATGCCGACATCGCGTTTGTCAACAAGCGGTTGGATGAGGCTCAAGGTATGTGATTCCTCGGGCAGCATTAGGTAAGAAGAGTTTTATGCCAGCGTCTTACGATATGTGTGCTTGACGCAGATGGTGCGGCCGCCGTGGAGAGTCTTAGGGCAGAACTTGCCCGAGCTAAAGATGAAGCCAGGAGAAGTGATGCGGTTGCAAAGAAGGCCCTTGAAGAGCTGAGAGCCGATCAGGCTTCTCATTGCCGAAGCAAGGAAGAGATGGCCACTATGGCCGAAAAGTTAAAGAGCACTGCAGACCGTTGCATACTTCTTGAGAAAGAAGACCAGGCGAGATAGGCGGTCCTAGAAAAGGCCGTTGCTGATGCCAAGGATGCGCGCTCTGCAATGAGAGCTGCGAAGGAGGAGCTGTGTCAAGCAGAACAGATTGCGGCTCGAAAGCCCTTCATGTTGCAGAGAAAATGTTGCGATCCGAAGTTTGCTCCGTTGGACCGGATGTGGAGTGTGGAGGACACCTATCTGGATTTGGCAGCGAGTGCTGCTGATGCAACCGAACACTTCCGAGATCTGGAAGATCGTGAAGTGGAAAAACTGTTCTGGTCGCAATTTCATAACCCAGAGCGTCCACTAGCAGTGGACGATCGTTTGGCTCAATGGGCCGAACTTAATAGGTTGTCCGGACTCGCCATGAAGTATGTCATGGGTGATCTGTGGCCGGGGAAGTCGGAGCCGAAGAGTTATTTTAGTTTGGTGCAGCAATTCCTTGACGCAGTGCCGCGCATTAATGCAATGAAGAGGTCGCGTGTATAGAGGGTGCAAGGATGGCTCTTGCCTGTGTCAAGACATACTGGGCAGAGATGGAGACCACCGTTATTGCGTCCCGAGATTCGGAGAAAAGCCGAGTATCCTCCGAGCACTATTTTCAGAAAGTCCTTGAAGGCGCTCGTGTAATAGAGTCGCAGTGCTCGAAGGATGCTATGTTATTATAGCATATGTAATGATGAAGTAATATCTTTATAAACTGTAGTGGCCTTTTTATACTTGTGCCTTCAAGTATTGTGAACACCTCCTGTGCGGCCGTTTAAAATATATGTATAAAATCTGAAAGATTGCAGTCGTTGGCTTCAACCCCCACGCACATAGTGCGGGGGTTCTTGCAGAAGACGCATTTTCACACTTAACCCAACGTCTTGGTCCCACAAAGGAGGTGATAGCACAGCGGGCCAGGCAACCGGACTATAATGCTTTAACACTTTCACTTAGCCATAGGAGCTTGACAGTGAGACTGCGCTCGCCCGAGTTCGGGGCGCGTATGTGCTCGACCGGGAAGCGGCCCTTCGTTAACACAGAGGAATCCGATAGATTCCAATAGGTCCTCGAGTGGCTGACCAGTCTCATGCTACATCATGACAGTCAGTTTTCGAATTTCTCTACTGAGGTGCTCGCCCGGCCGAACTGGGGCACAATCGCAGTAGTTCTCCTGGTGCTACCTTAGCCGATAAAGCGGAATGTAAGGTAGCTGAACTCAGGAGCCGGGCAACCCAACATTTGACCAAAGACATGATTCGGAGCTGATGCATATAATGCCAAAACTCGCGACGCCGAACACTCCCTAGGGTGTTAGGTCTTTATGAGTGCGGGCTAAACAACACTCTTTGCTAAAAAAGCCCCTAGTGTCCAGGTACGTGCAAAAATTTCTGACATGGCCACATGCCAAGACGCTAGCCTCCTCCTTGGTTATGTAGGAAAGAACCAGGGGATTTATTGCAACAAGAGACAGTAAAAAAGGTTTACACAGGGTCTTAATCTGAAAAGAATCCTTTAGGACGGGTCCCTACTGCACGTCTGCGTCTGTGTCTCCGTTGTGCCGTATCCTGGACGGGCGCCGCACGCCGTTCATGTGTAAAAGAGAGGAACTAAACTGAAAACGGGTCGTGCCGAACAAAAGGTTTTAAAGTAAATGAAATATAAAGTAAAATGTAAGATTGTGCTTTATTGTCTCTGCGTATAGCCCCTAGTACGGGGGTATATGGCCTCTAAGCCTGCGTTGATGACGGACTTGTGCCGAACTCGTCTATTCCGGGTCCGTGGCCTTTAATGACCTATGTCAAAAAGTTTTTTGGCTGGTGAGGCCATTTTATTGTGCGGCTGTCTAAGCGGCCGCACAGTCCTCCGCTTGGGGGAGGCGCACTTTAGTGCGTCCCCTTCAAAGATATGATGCCTCGTGGACCGGGCATCTTAAGCGTGAGAGATGGATAGTGCGGTATTGCATTAAAGCGAGCGAAAGCTTCGCGTCCGAGTAGTGCTTGATAGCGACTTGAAAACGGGATGACATGGAAGGTCAGCTTTTCGCGACGGAAGTTATCGGCAGAGCCGAATATAACTTCAAGCCGGAGAAAACCCATACAATGGGTGTCCGGACCAGGTGCTACCCCTTGAAAGGAGGTTTTGCTGCGGCGGATTCTTGCTGGGTTTATCCCCATGTGATGGATTGTATCTTGATATATCAGGTTTAGTCCACTGCCGCCGTCCATAAGGACATTTGTAAACTGGAATCTGCCAATTATTGGGTCGAGTATCAGGGCAGTCCACCTTGCGTTTTTGATATTTCTAGAATAGTCTAGTTGATCGAAAGTGATTGGTTTTAATAACCAGTGGCGGGACCCATTGGGGATAGGTCGTATTGTGCGTACCTTTATGGGTGCCATACGTTTTGTTACGTGAAGTAAGTTCACTGTTTTTACTTCTTGTGGGAAGTTCTTTTGTTTCCTGGTGCTCTGCTTCTGGGGTTTGTCCTCGTCTTCGCTTGGTGTGTCGAGCCCCTTGTGTTCGGCATTGAGTCTTCTGGATTGTTTAAAAACCCAACAATCTCTGTGGGTATGGTTAGCAGGCTTCCCAGGAGTACTGTGTATCTGACATATCCTGTCCAGGATTCTGTTTAAGTTGGACGGATCCTCCCTATTATCCTGGAGGGGTGGCTTTGTCTGATTTTATCGCGAGCCTTTGAATCCGGCATTAACTGCCGTGCTCTTCGGAATTTTTTCTTTAGTTCGGCGATGATCCTTGTTGCGTCGCGGTTTTCCGTTTCCATCCCTGATTTCGGATGTACTTGGGTCGCTGGGGTTGCATCTTGCCAACCAGCTGTCCTCTCCTGCGCAAAAGCGGGTCATGAGGCTTGTGAGTGCGGCCATTGTTCTTGGCTTTTCCTGGCCGAGGTGTCTGGCGAGCCATTCGTCTCGGACATTATGCCTGAAAGCTGCTAAGGCTTCGGTGTCCGGACAATCTACTATCTGATTCTTTTTAGTAAGGAATCTATTCCAGAACTGCCGAGCTGATTCTCCGGGCTGTTGAGTTATGTGACTGACATCGTCTGCATCCGGAGGGCGGACATAGGTCCCTTGAAAATTTGCTCGGAAAGTGTCCTCGAGCTCTTCCCAACTTCCAATTGTGTTTTCGGGAAGGCTTTTAAGCCAGTACCGGGCTGGCCCTTTAAGCTTAAGGGGTAAATATTTAATGGCGTGAAGATCATCTCCCCTAGCCATATGTATGTGGAGGATATAATCCTCGATCCAGACTCCGGGGTCTGTCGTTCCATCATACGCCTCTATGTTAACGGGTTTGAATCCCTCTGGAAATTCATAGTCCAGAACCTCATCGGTGAAGCATAGGGGGTGTGCGGCGCCCCTGTATTTGGGTGTGCCGGATTCTGACGATGGCTTTTTTGCATTGCTTGCAAGAGCTTGCTTTCTTGGCCTATAAATGGACCTGGCTGGGCCATGATGCGACTCCTTAGGTGGGTCGCATACCGATTTGAGTGCGATGCCACTTGCTGCCTTATTGGGTCGTCTATCCGACCGTATGGCTTTTTTATTTTTTGAGTGCGAGGGCTCTAGGGCCTCTTCGTCGAATTCGGGCAGGAGCTTCCTCTTTGGATAGCTTTTAGTACGGCGACCATCGCCGTATCTGTCTGCGGTGTTGATTACTTTGTTCTATTTAATACGGAGTGCATCTTCCGCTGTCTTTAGCTTCCGCTTCTGCTTTTTCAGGCTTCGTGCGGTTGCAACGAGCCTCTTGTGGAGACTTTTTCTGCTCCATGGATTTATCCGGCGTAAGGTTGTCCGGAATGCAATTTTCGCCGGGGGAGGGAGTTTCGGTTTCTCTATCCGTGTTGCCCTGTTCGGACGGCTGCTCTAAGGCTTGCTCGTCGCCTACCGGCTTGTCCTGCTCTATGGCTGGGTTTTTATCGAGGCGGGGCTTGGGTCGGCGTTTATGCCGACGCTTTGATTGCTTTCCGGGGGGTCTATCTCCCGTTCCATCCCCTTTGTCCTCATTGTCGTTTCCCATAGGGGTATCTACCATGCACACATCATGAGATGCGGTGGATTTCCAGTGCCCTATGAGCGTTGGTTCATCGGTATCTCCTGCATCGTCATCCATGCTGTCGATGTCTGCGGTGTCGAAGTTGAGCACGTCGTTTAGGCTGTCGACTGTAGCTACAAAGTGGGTGGTGGGTGGGCTTTGAATTTCCTCATCGTCCGTATCCCATCCTCGCTGACCGTAATTCGGCCAGGGCTCTCCTGATACAGAGAGAGACTTGAGAGAGTTCAAGATGTCGCCAAGAGGCGAGTGCTGAAAGATGTCCGCGGCGGTGAACTCCATTATGGGTGCCCAATCGGATTCGATTGGCAGGGGCATGGGGGGTTCGAAGTCCGGATAGGAGTCCGGATTCCCGGAGTCACGGGTCACGCAGAGTGCGGGGCTGGCATTCGGCTCAATTGACTTTGAGATTGCAGCCCCCGAGGTGACGTTCAACCGCCCATCCTTGATAGGTGTAATAGGCTCCGAGTCTAAGGTCGGAACCGGTGCATGTGCGGCCTCCAGGACACTGTTAGGAGGCAGAGCTAGATCATGCCCCTCGAGATAGTGCGGCGCGCTTGGCTGTGGCTCGAACCCGTCGAAGATCAAGTCTCTGCAGATATCAGCCATGTAGTTTAAGCTTCCAAACCTGACTTGATGGCCAGGGGCGTAGCTTTTGATCTGCTCCAGATGACCAAGCGAATTGGCCCGCAGAGCGAAGCCGCCGAAGGCGAAGATCTGTCCGGGGAGAAAAGTCTCACCCTGGACCTCATCGTTGTTGATAATCAGAGGAGCCATCAGGCCTAAAGGCGACGACACAGAGGAACTCTCAATGAAAGCACCAATGCCGGTGTCAAAACCAGCGGATCTTGGGTAGGGGGTCCCGAACTGTGCGTCAAGGCCGGATGGTAACAGGAGACAAGGGGCACGATGTTTTTACCCAGGTTCGGGCCCTCTCGATGGAGGTAAAACCCTACTCCTGCTTGATTAATATTGATGATATGGGTAGTACAAGAGTGGATCTACCACGAGATCAAGGAGGCTAAACCCTAGAAGCTAGCCTATGGTATGATTGTGTATAATGATTGTTCTGTCCTACGGACTACAACCCTCCGGTTTATATAGACACCGGATAGGGTTAGGGTTACACGAAGTCAGTTACAATGATAGGAGATCTTGAGTATCCGTATCGCCTAGCTTGCCTTCCACGCCAAGGAAAGTCCCATCCGGACACGGGACGAAGTCTTCAATCTTGTATCTTCATAGTCCAGGAGTCCGGCAAAGGTATAGTCCGGCTACCCGAACACCCCCTAATCCAGGACTCCCTCACTTATTATTGGGGATGTGCATATCCCCATTGAGGTAACTTAGTGTTATTCGAAATTTCTCCGGTTTCATGATTATCAGAATGGGTTTGTTAACAAGACTTGATCAACCTTGTTAGTGGATTCTTTTTTATGAGCATGAGATGGATGAAACTAGAAGCACCACCTTCTGTACCCTCTCTATACTTTCTGTAATTTAGTTGAAATAAAGTAAAAATAGTATTTTCTATCTGTTTCCTGTCTTATCCGTGCAATATAAAAATATCCCGAAAATAAAAGTCCTCAGAATGACATGCCAATTTAATATGATTTTTTCGGGAATATTTGAGGATTTATTGTGCAAAAATTACCACGGGAGGAGCTGCCACCTGGCCACTAGGGTGGAGGGCGCGCCCTACACCCCTGGGCGCGCCCCCTGCCTCGTGGGCCCACGGTGGCCCTCCTCCACTTATCTCAGCACCCATCTTCTTCCTCTGCCTCACACAAACCCGAAAAACCAATTCAAGCATGAGTTCCAGCCACTTTTGCTGTGATTTTTGATCTCCTTGCTCAAAGCACCTCTCGCAAAACTGCTTGGGGAGATTGTTCCTTGGTATGTGACTCCTCCATTGGTCCAATTAGTTTTTGTTCTAGTGCTCTATTCTTTGCAAATTTGTGCTGCATAGATGACCATGTTCTTGAGCTTGCATGTCAAATTTATATGGTTCCAAGTAGTTCTAATGCTTGATATAGGCTCTAGGCACTTGTAGGAGTAGTTGCTATCAGTTTTATTGAAGTTGGTTCACTTTTGTTTGAAGTTACTAAAAATTTCAGATTATTTCAAAAATAATGAGGAGACTTTTGAGGGGTTCATCGAGCCGAAGCTCAAAGGATAAACAAAATGAAGAAGCTCGGAGGCCCAAATATAATTTGCCTCGTACCACGGAGATACGACCATGTGAATGGCCTTCTGATAATTTCTTGAGAGAGGCCGAGATTT
Source organism: Aegilops umbellulata (assembly GCA_032464435.1). Classification (NCBI taxonomy): domain Eukaryota; kingdom Viridiplantae; phylum Streptophyta; class Magnoliopsida; order Poales; family Poaceae; genus Aegilops; species Aegilops umbellulata. The sequence goes on along the minus strand of CP136059.1, from coordinate 224,050,360 downwards.
ATGAGAACTTCTATTCATTGATTGAGAATGCTGGCCTCACCGACTTCGTCCGCGACCAACGTCTACAGTATCTCTTACTCACAAATACTTTTGTGCAAAACTTCTACTTTTACCCTAAGAATCACCTCCTTCAGTAGAGTTCCATTTATATGACGTTGTGAAGAAAATGCCATTGTCTGAATTTTGCGCAGTATGCAACATACCCCCTGAGGGTATTTTAGAGGAACCACCCCGTCATGAGGTGGAACCATTTGTTAAACTTATCTCTGTGGGAGAAACCAGGAAGGTTTCTGATGCAAGAATTACTAGCATACATTTTCCTGTATTACGCTATTTTGCCTTATTTGCTAGTTGTTGCTTGATTGGTCGCGGGAACTGTGGGAATCTTAGTGTTCCCGATATTATTATTCTGTTCCATGGTTTATACCACGACAAAACTGTTAGTATGGGCGGAATTATTGCTAGACGGTTAAGCCTGAACCGTACTAAGGGCCCCATCTTTGGAGGCATTTATGCTTCACGCCTCGCTGCACATTTTAACATAGCTATTAGGCATTATGAGAAAGAAGAAAAATTGCTGCCTAGTGCCTACTTAGATTACAAGAGCTTGGTAGCCCATGATTATCTTGGTAAGAATAAGAATGGAGAGCTCAAATATAAGTTATACTTTGATAAACATCATCCTGAAACTATTACGCTGCCTTCTCCTTCTTTGTTTAATTTTGCAGGTCCCTATCTCGTTACGTGGGCTGATGTCCAAGCCTACAAAAATCCTGCACCAGCCCCGGAACCGGAACCACAAGATGAGCCTCCACGACAATCTGTTTATTCTTGGGATCCAGAGATGACCATCAGCCAGTGGCAGTCAGAGTCTTCTTCGTCGCAGTACGACCCCATCTACACTTACGGGTATCCGCCAGGTTATCCCTGGCAATAGACCAACTTAGGCCAAAAGAATAAGATTGGGGGAGTACGTATTTCTCACCGACATTACATTTATGTTCACACACACTCATTGCTAGATGTCGGTGCTCATACTCTTTCAATGTAATATCCATGCTAGTTTATTTTCTTTTCCCTGCTTTCTTCTTGTGTGTTTGTTAAACCTTAAGAAAACCAAAAAAATTAGTAGTAGTTTACTTTTCTGCTATAGTAGTAGTAATTAAAAGGAAAACCCAAAAATATTTCCCGTTCTTCTTTTGCTTGTTGGGAGCTTTCCCGTGTAAAGAGTTTTTATTTCTTTTATTTTCTTTGGGGGTTAGTAGGAGAAGACCATAATTAAATTGTTGAAGTGGCTCTTATATGCATTATTGTTGATTTAACTAAGAGCCCATATTACCTTGTCTTCTCCTGTCTATTGAATGCTCGCAGATTCCAGCTTAGTCCAATGCACGTGCACTCTTATTATTATTCACACCGTTCGGTCGTGCAAGTGAAAGGCAATTATGATGATATATGATGGACTGACTGAGATGGGAAAAGCTGGTATGAACTCGACCTCTTTTGCTTTTGTAAATATGATGAGTCCGTCATTCTTGATTCAGCTTATTATGAATAAACATGTTTGCAATGACAATTAGAGATCATAGCTGCTTGTGCCATGCTTGATTAGCTATGAGTTATAACGATTTACCTTGTGTGCCAACATGCTATTGAGATGGTTATGATGTGGTATGATGGGGTGGTATCCTCCTTTGAATGATTTAAGTGACTTGACTTGTCACATGTTCACGCATGTAGTTGAAACAAATCAACATAGCCTTCACGATATTTATGTCCATGGTAGATTATATCCTACTCATGCTTGCATCCAATGTTTATTAATTTTAATGCATGTACATGGTTGTTGTCGCTCTCTAGTTGGTCGCTTCCCAGTCTTTTGCTAGCCTTCACCTGTACTAAGCGGGAATACTGCTTGTGCATCCAATCCCTTAAACCCCAAAGTTATTCCAGATGAGTCCATTATACCTTCCTATATGCGATATCTACCCGCCGTTCCAAGTAAATTTGTATGTGCCAAACTCTAAACCTTTAAATAAACATTCTGTTTTGTACGCTCGAATAGCTCATGTATCAACCGAGGTTGTCCTTATCTTCCGTGTTAGGCGGGTTATTCTCAAGAGGAATGGACCCCGCTCCTCACTCATGAGAAAATGGCTGGTCACCGGGATGCCCAGTCCCATGCTTTATGCAAACTAAATCAAAATTAATTGCAAACAAAACTCCCCCTGGGACCTGATGTATGTTGGAGACACTCGTTGTTTCGAGCAAGTCATGGATTGATGCTTGTTGGTGCAGGGGGAGTATAAACTTTACCATTCTGTTTGGGAACCGCCTATAATGTGTTTAGCATGGAAGATATCGCCATCTCTTAGTTGCTATGTTGACAATGAAAGTATACCGCTCAAAATATAATTTATCTCTATTTCAAAACCGAGCTCTGGCACCTCTACAAATCTCTGCTTCCCTCTGCGAAGGGCCTATCTATTTACTTTTATGTTGAGTCATCACCCTCTTATTAAAAAGCACTAGCTGGAGAGCACAACTGTCATTTGCATTCATCACTATTAATCTATGTTGGGTATGACTATGATTGGATCTCTTTTACCATGAATTACAATGTCTAGTTAGTCCTTGATCTTTAAAGGTGCTATGTATTTATGTTTTGCGGTCTCAGAAAGGGCTAGCGAGATAGCATCTTGTTATATCATATTATGATTGTTTTGAGAAAGTGTTGTCATCCGAGATTTATTATTATGGCTTGCTAGTTGATTATGCTATTGATATGAGTAATTATGAGACATGAGAATTATTGCAAATGTGGTTAGTTATTATATATGCTAAGAACTTGAATGCTGGCTTGACATAGTTACAACAACAAGAGCAAACAGAGTTTGTAAAAGTTTTTCATTTTCTCTTTCAGTTTGTCAACTGAATTGCTTGAGGACAAGCAAGGGTTTAAGCTTGGGGGAGTTGATACGTCTCCGTCGTATCTACTTTTCCAAACACTTTTGCCCTTGTTTTGGCCTCTAACTTGTATGATTTGAATGGAACTAACCCGGACTGACGCTGTTTTCAGCAGAATTGCCATGATGTTGTTTTATGTGCAGAAAACAAATATTCTCGGAAAGTCCTGAAACTCCACAGAACACCTTAGAAAAAACAATAAAAAATCCTCACCAAAGATGAAGACCAGGGGGGCCACACCCTGTCCATGAGGGTGGAGTGCGCGCCCCCCTCAGGGCGCGCCCCCTACCTCGTGGGCCCCCTAGAAACCCTCCGACGCCAATTCCAACTCTATATATCTGCTTTCTGGGAGAAAAAAATCAGGGAGAAGAAATCATCGCGTTTTACGATACGGAGCCGCCGCCAAGCCCTAAAACATCTCGGGAGGGCTGATCTGGAGTCCGTTCGGGGCTCCAGAGAGGGGGATTCATCGCCGTCGTCATCATCAACCAGCCTCCATCACCAATTTCATGATGCTCACCGCCGTGCGTGAGTAATTCCATCGTAGGCTTGCTGGACGATGATGGGTTGGATGAGATTTATCATGTAATCGAGTTAGTTTTGTTAGGGTTTGATCCCTAGTATCCACTATGTTCTGAGATTAATGTTGCTATGACTTCGCTATGCTTAATGCTTGTCACTAGTGCCCGAGTGCCATGATTTTAGATCTGAACCTATTATGTTTTCATGAATATATGTGTGTTCTTGATCCTATCTTGCAAGTCTATAGTCACCAACTATGTGTCATGATCCGGCAACCCCAAAGTGACAATAATCGGGACCACTCTCGGTGATGACCATAGTTTGAGGAGTTAATGTATTCACTATGTGCTAATGCTTTGTTCCGGCTCTCTATTAAAAGGAGGCCTTAATATCCCTTAGTTTCCAATAGGACCCCGCTGCCACGGGAGGGTAGGACAAAAGATGTCATGCAAGTTCTTTTCCATAAGCACGTATGACTATATACGGAATACATGCCTACATTACATTGATGAATTGGAGCTAGTTCTGTGTCACCCTATGTTATGACTCATACATGATGAACCGCATCCGGCATAATTATCCATCACTAATCCAGTGCCTACGAGTTTTCCATATACTGGTTCTCACTTATTTACTTTCCTGCTGCTATTGTTACAATCACTACAAAAATACCAAAAACATTACTTTTGTTGTCTTTACTTTTGTTGCCGCTACCACCACTATCATATTACTTTGCTACTAAACACTTTGTTGCAGATACTAAGTTTCCAGGTGTGGTTGAATTTACAACTCAGCTGCTAATACTTGAGAATATTCATTGGCTCCCCTTGTGTCGAGTCAATGAATTTGGGTTGAATACTCTACCCTCGAAAGCTGTTGTGATCCCTATACTTGTGGGTTATCAGTAAGCAGTATGACAATCACCGCCCACAACTCTTCGTGTTCTACTCGTGCATATCATCTATGCATAGACCTGGCTCATGATGCCACTGTTGGGGAACATTGCATGGAAAACAATTTTTTTTCTATGCACACAAAAGATCTATCCGTGGATATGCATAGCAACAAGAGAGGAGAGTGTGTCTACGTACCCTCGTAGACCGTAGATGGAAGCATTTCACAACGCGGTTGATAGAGTCGAACTTTCTTCGTGCTCCAACCGATCTAGTACCGAACGCACGACACCTCTGCGTTCTGCACACGCTCAACTCGGTGACGTCCTCCGCCTTCTTGATCCAGCAAGACGACGAGGTTGTAGATGAGTTCCGGCAGCATGGCGGCATGGTGACGGTGATGGTGATGTGATCTCCACAGGGCTTTCCCTAAGCACTACGAAAATAAGACCGAGGGAGTAAATGGTGGACGGGGGCACCGCACACGGCTAAGACAATATTCTGTCCTTGTGTGGCGCCCCTCCCCATGTATATATAGGTGGGAGGGGAGAGGGAGGCAATCAGGGCAGCCAGGGCGCGCCCCTAGGGGCTGGCTGCCGGCCCTTGGGCTCCTGCCCTCCCGCGCCCCGCTTTCCTTGTATGAACAAGGGGGAAAGGAAAGAGGGGGGAGAGGGAAGGAAGAGGGAGTCCAACTCCACACTTTCCTTTCCCTTCCCATAGGGCTGGCCCCATAGAGGGTGCACCAGCCCCTTGTGGGCTGGTGTGTTCCCTCACTTGGCCCATAAGGCCCATATCTTTGCCGGAGATGCCGAAACTCCTTTTCGGTGACCCGATAAGTACCCGGTACCCACCGAAACACTTTCGGTGTCCGAATATCATCGTCCTATATATCAATCTTTACATATCGTCCATTTCGAGACTCCTCGTCATGTCTGTGATCTCATACGGGACTCCTAACAACATTCGGTCACCAAATCATATAACTCATATAACACGATATCGTCAACGAGTGTTAAGCGTGTGGACCCTATGTGTTCGAGAACTATGTAGACATGACTGGGACACCTCTCCGGTCAATAACCAAGAGCAGAACCTGGATGCCCATATTGTCTCCTACATATTCTACGAGGATCTTTATCGGTCGAACCATTATGACAACAACATAATTCCCTTTGTCCATCGGTATGTTACTTGCCCGAGATTCAATCGTCGGTATCTTCATACCTAGTTCAATCTCGTTACCGGCAAGTCTATTTACTCGCTATATAATACATCACCTCATGACTAACTCCCTAGTCATTTCCTTGCAAGCTTATGATGTGTATTACTGAGAGGGCCCAGAGATACCTCTCCGATACTCGGAGTGACAAATCCTAATCTCGATCTATGCCAACTCAACAAACACCTGGAGATACCTGTACATCATGTTTATGATCACCCAGTTACGTTGTGACGTTTTATAGTACACAAGTTATTCCTCCGGTATCCGAGAGTTGCATAATCTCATAGTCGAAGGAATATGTATTTGACATGAAGAAAGCAATAGCAATGAACTGAACATTCAATATGCTAAGCTAACGGATGGGTCTTGTCCATCACATCATTCTCTAATGATGTGATCCCGTTCATCAAATGACAACACATGTCTATGGTCAGGAAACTTAACCATCTTTGATTAACGAGCTAGTCAAGCAGAGGCATACTAGGGACACTCTGTTTTGTCTATGTATTCACACATGTACTAAGTTTCCGGTTAATACTATTCTAGCATGAATAATAAACATTTATCATGATATAAGGAAATATAAATAACAACTTTATTATTGTCTCTAGGGCATATTTCCTTCAATTACATGGCGCTTGCACTTCATACAATAAAGAAACAACCCTAAGGCTCTTGCTGGTTGTCGATATTACAAAACATGATCATGTCATACATCAAGATATATCACATCATATCTTGACCATATCACATCACAACATGCCCTGCAAAAACAAGATAGACGTCCTCTACTTTGTTGTTACAAGTTTTATGTGGCTGCTATGGGCTTCTAGCAAGAACCTTTCTTACCTACGCATAAAACCACAACGATGATTCATCAAGTTTGCTACTTTAACCTTCTTCAAGGACCGGCCGCAGTCAAATTCAATTCAACTAAAGTAGGAGAAACAGACACCCGCCAGCCACCTTTATGCAAAACTAGTTGCATGTCAGTCGGTGGAACCAGTCTCATGTGTGTGGACATGTAAGGTTGGTCCGGGCCGCTTCATCCCACAATACCGCCGAATCAAAATAATATGTTGGTGGTAAGCAGTATGACAATCACCGCCCACAACTCTTCGTGTTCTACTCGTGCATATCTTCTATGCATAGACCTGGCTCATGATGCCACTGTTGGGGAACATTGCATGGAAAACAATTTTTTTTCTATGCACACGCCAGATCTATCCGTGGATATGCATAGCAACAAGAGAGGAGAGTGTGTCTACCCTCGTAGACCGTAAACGGAAACATTTCACAACGCAGTTGATAGAGTCGAACTTTCTTCGCGCTCCAACCGATCTAGTACCGAACGCACGACACCTCTGCGTTCTGCACACGCTCAGCTCGGTGACGTCCTCCGTCTTCTTGATCCAGCAAGATAGCGAGGTAGTAGATGAGTTCCGGCAGCACGACGGCATGGTGATGTTGATGGTGATGTGATCTCCACAGGGCTTCGCCTAAGCACTACGAAAATATGACCGAGGGAGTAAACGGTGGACGGGGGCACCGCACACGGCTAAGACAATATTCTTTCCTTGTGTGGTGCCCCCTCCCCATGTATATATAGGTGGTAGGGGAGAGGGAGGCAGCCAGGGCGCGCCCCTAGGGGCTGGCCGCCGGCCCTAGGGCTCCTGCCCTCCCGCGCCCCACTTTCCTTGTATGAACAAGGGGGAAAGGAAAGAGGGGGGAGAGGGAAGGAAGAGGAAGTCCAACTCCACACTTTCCTTTCCCTCCCCATAGGGCCGGCCCCATAGAGGGCGCACCAGCCCCTTGTGGGCTGGTGTGTTTCCTCACTTGGCCCATCAGGCCCATATCTTTGCCGGCGATGCCCGAAACTCCTTTTCGGTGACCCGATATGTACCCGGTACCCACCGAAACACTTTCGGTGTCCGAATATCATCGTCCTATATATCAATCTTTACATATCGTCCATTTCAAGACTCCTCTCCGTGATCTCATCCGGGACTCCTAACAACATTTGGTCACCAAATCATATAACGCTATATCGTCAATGAGCGTTAAGCGTGCGGACCCTATGGGTTCGAGAACTATGTAGACATGACCGGGACACCTCTCCGGTCAATAACCAAGAGCGGAACCTGGATGCCCATATTGTCTCCTACATATTCTACGAGGATCTTTATCGGTCGAACCGTTATGACAACATACATAATTCCCTTTGTCCATCGGTATGTTACTTGCCCGAGATTCGATCATCGGTATCTTCATACCTAGTTCAATATCGTTACCGGCAAGTCTGTTTACTCGTTATGTAATACATCACCTCGTGACTAACTCCCTAGTCATTTGATTGCAAGCTTATGATGTGTATTACCGAGAGGGCCCAGAGATACCTCTCCGATACTCGGAGTGACAAATCCTAATCTCGATCTATGCCAACTCAACAAACACCTTTGGAGATACCTTTAGATCATGTTTATGATCACCCAGTTACGTTGTGACGTTTGATAGCACACAAGGTATTCCTCCGGTATCCAAGAGTTGCATAATCTCATAGTCGAAGGAATATGTATTTGACAAGAAGAAAGCAATAGCAATGAACTGAACATTCAATATGCTAAGCTAACGGATGGGTCTTGTCTATCACATCATTCTCCTAATGATGTGATCCCGTTATCAAATGACAACACATGTCCATGGTTAAGAAACCTTAACCATCTTTGATCAACAAGCTAGTCTAGTAGAGGCTTACTAGGACACGGTGTTTTTTTATGTATTCACACATGTATTTAAGTTGCCGATCAATACAATTCTAGCATGAATAAAAAACCATTATCATGAATAAGGAAATATAAAATAACAACTTCATAATTGCCTCTAGGGCATATTTCCTTCAATAATTATGCCATATAAGGGCACTGGGCACCATGCTAAGTTTCATGTTTTTTTGGACTCTGTTTGCATTTTTTGAAATTAAGAAACCAATAAACTCAATGTTCGAGGTTGAGTCTTGGCAGCCAAATGTCTAGATCTTTTGTATTTTCTTAGGTAAGACCTAAACATAGACAAAAGAACAAAAATATATTAAATTCTTTAAATGCACCAAATGACTTAAATATAGCAAATGAACCTCCAAAAAGGAAGAAAACATTTACATAGAAAAATTAACGGTGCATGTTGAGTGTACAAAAAATTGCAAGGCAAACCAATGAAGTTGCCGCCGCTTCGCCTTCAAAACTAACCCACAGCGTCCCGAAACCACGATTCTTCCTCGAAAATAGTACGGTTTCTAAGTTCTACACATTACTACATTTGTGAAATCTTCTTCAAACTTACCACAACATACTAGTTTCATGTTCTCCAGATTTTGTTTGCATTTTTTTAGAACTAAAAATTAATAAACTCCATGTTGGGGCCGAGTTTTGGCAACCAGATGTTTAAAGTTCTTTTCTTTTCTTGGATAAGTCTTTAACACAGACTAAAGAACACACATACGATTTTTCAACCCAATTCTGCAATATTTTTCATACACTGCAATTTAAATTTTATTTACTAGCACATATGCCCGTTCGTCGCAACGGTAGAAAAAATAGTATGCATTTAAAGTTAGTGAGAATTATATGTGAAAGCAAAACCCTATGTGCACATGAAAAAAGGAACGTTTAGTTTCTCGGTTTCATCGGTGTGAAGTAATCAATCCGCTATTTTTCTATTCATTGATCGAGAACATTTAAGAGTTTTGTTACGTCATTGTACGCCAGAAAGGTCCATGAATTATTCAATCTACTTTCCTTTCAATCGAGAAGATTTTAAGCTATGAAGTTTCTGAATATTATAGGGAACATGAACCATTTTTTAAATCCTAAACAATTTTTTAAATTACGCACACTTTCAGCAAAACGCTAACAAAATTTGAAACAGGAACATCTTTTAAAATTCACAAACATTTTTTTGAAAACACCAATTCTTTTTTTTATTAAAACATGAACACCATTTGAATTTGTGAACATTTTTCTTAGAATGGGCACATGTATTGAAAATTCATAACATTTTTTAAAAATATGTATCTTTTATATGCGAACACTATTTTGAATTCTGAAAATTTAACTAAAAAACAGTATTTTACAAATTTGGAGCATTTTTTAAAATGCCATTTTATTTTTATATATCTCGAACAGTTTTGAAATACAATAATTCTTTTTGGAAAAAAACGGGAAACTTTTTTCATGCTCCGAATATTTTTTAAAATAGCAACAAAAATTTGGAATTCTAAACATTTTCTAAAATTTGATATTTTTTAAAATTCTGTTCTTTTTTGATAATTTTGAATTTACGAAAAATTCTATAAGAAACTAAACTTGGAAGGCGAAAATAAGATAGGGGAAGGAGAATAAAAATGAAAGTAAAATACAGAAATAAGAAAAATGGGCCAGCCCATTATTGGTTGTTCTGTGGGTAATTCCGACTATTTATCGCACTGAGCGAAAGATAGTTTTTACCCAGCTGCGTGGGCAGAGAAACAAGTAGGCTGGATTTGCTGGTCCACACCACGCGGCCCAACCACGAAGTTCTGAAAAAGTCTTTTTTTTCTAGCAGACGAATGCATAAGAATTTAGTATTACCTTGGATATATATATATATAGGTAAAACTGTGTCTACCATAGCTTGCCACAGAACTAGTTAAGGGTCGCTAAACTTTTAACGGTTTAAAAGTTATCAAAAAATATGAAATAAATATGGTACCATCTCTCTAATGTAATAAGATGTACTAAATGACTAGGGAAATAAAAGAAAAAAACATGTACAAAGGAAAAAATGTACAAATGAAAACAAACAAATAATACACAAATAAAAAGACAAAAAAGGAAAATAAGGGGAAAATGTTTGCGAGTGTCACGTGTAATGCCCTGGATCTCGATCTGGAACTTGGGGGAGAAGGAGAGAAGGGAGCAGGTGAGGGGCGAGGTGAGAGAGAGAGTTAGATTCAGATTCTATTTCCTTCCTGCCCAATCCATCGGTCTGGTTACAATATGTAACTGGCACCAGGCCAGTCACTCGCGACCACACACACGCTACAAGGCCCACGGCCCGTCTCGCCACGCAGGGCGTTGCAGGTTCAGTTCAGGTGCCACTCTGAACCTGCACTTGTTCAGTCCGCTGCATATGTTGATTGTGGGCATATGCAGGCGCGACATTGTCGCCTCCTTGAGAGGCAGCTCCTGCCCAAATGCTGGCGTCTGGAAAACGTTGGCGAAGCACCGAGTAATCCTCCCAGGTTGTTGCTGATGCTGGCATGTTTTCCCACTGAATTTGCAGCTGGACGACCGGCGCGTCTCCTTTCTTCATCATGTGGCCGTCCAGAATTGCTAGTGGTTGTGTCTCGTGAGCTGCAAGATCTGGCACCTTAGGAAGCTCATCAAAGACTGGTGTGTAGTCAGGAACGAAAGGCTTCAACTGGGACACATGAAACACTGGGTGGATGCGGCTTTCTGGAGGAAGTTGAAGCCGGTAAGCGAGCGTGCCTACGCGTTCGATGACGGTGAAGGGTCCGAAGAACTTATAAGCCAGTTTGTGGCACGGGCGATTGGCGACTGAAGTTTGTGCGTAAGGTTGCAGCTTGAGAAGTACCTGTTCTCCCACATCGAATGCGCGCTCGGCACGGTGAAGATCGGCTTGCTTCTTGAAACGATCCTGGGCGCGAGCGAGTTGAGCTCGCAACAGCTCAGTGTGCGCGGCCAAGTCCAGATCCTCGCCCTGGGCATCTGCTGGTAGCTCCGAGCTCAGTTGTGGTAGTCCACCAAGATTTGGTTCTCTACCATATAAGGCTTTGAACGGGGAGCAGTTCAGAGAAGAGTGATGGGTCGAGTTGTACCAGAATTCTGCTGTTGGAAGCCATTTGCGCCATTGCTTGGGCGTCTCATGCACTGCGCACCGGAGATACATCTCCAGACACTGATTGACGCGCTCGGTTTGGCCGTCAGTTTGCGGGTGGTAGGCCGTGGAATACAGAAGCTTGGTCCCAGCGGTGGCGAGGAGCTCACGCCACATTGCGCTGGTGAAGATTTTGTCACGATCGGACACGATGGAATGAGGCACACCGTGAAGCTTGATGATATGTTCCCAGAACGCGCGGGCGACCTGAGCTGCCGTGAAGGGGTGGCGAAGTGGCACGAAATGTGCGTACTTGGTGAGCCGGTCGACGACGACCATAATGGCATCGAATCCCTCTGATTTTGGCAGTCCTTCGACGAAATCCATGGTCAGCTCCTGCCAAGGTTCTTGCGGAATTGGCAGCGGTTGGAGCTTGCCTGCCGGGTGCGTGTGCTCGTGCTTGGCATGCTGGCACACAGCGCACTGCTTCACGAAATCTTCGACCGCGCGTTTCATGCCGGTCCAGGCGAACAGCTTGCGGATGCGGTGGTAGGTCGCTGTGGCTCCAGAGCGGCCGCCCACAGCGCTGTGGTGCAGCACCGAGATGAGCTTCGTCTTCAGGGCTGAATTTGCTCCAATCCAGAGGCGCCCACGCTGTCGGATGACGCTGTTGGGGAACGTTGCAGAAAATTAAAAATTTTCCTACGGTTTCACCAAGATCCATCTATGAGTTCATCTAGCAACGAGTCATGGGAGAGAGATTGCATCTACATACCACTTTGTAGATCGCGAGCGGAAGCGTTCAACGAACGGGGATGAGGTAGTCGTACACGACGTGATCCAAATCACCGGAGATCCTAGCACCGAAAGGACGGCACCTCCGCGTTCAACACACGTATGGTCAGCGTAACGTCTCCTTCTTCTTGATCCAGCAAGGCAAAGGAGAGGTTGAGGAAGATGGATCCAGCAGCAGCACGACGACGTGGTGATGGTGGAGCTGCAGTACTCCGGCAGGGCTTCGCCGAGCTCTACGGAGGAGGAGGAGATGTTGGAGAGGGAGAGGGAGGCGCCAGGAGCAAGGGTGTGCTGCCCCCTCCCCTCCCCCTTTTATATAGCCCCCTAGGGGGGGCGCCGGCCCTAGGAGATGCAATCTCCTAGGGGGGCGGCGGCCAAGGGTTGGGACTTGCCCCCCAAGCAAGGGGGGCGCCCCCCTTTAGGGTTTCCCCCACCCTAGGCGCATGGGCCTCTAGGGGCTGGTTCCCCTTGGCCCATGCAGGCCAAGGCGCACTCCCTAGAGCCCATGTGCCCCCCCGAGGCAGGTGGCCCCACCCGGTGGGCCCCCCGGGACCCTTCGGTGGTCCCGGCACAATACCGATAACCCCGAAACTTGTCCCGATGGCCAAAACAACACTTTCTATATATAATTCTTTACCTCCGGACCATTCCGAAACTCCTCGTGACGTCCGGGATCTCATCCGGGACTCCGAACAACATTCGGGTTACTGCATATACATATCTTCACAACCCTAGCGTCACCGAACCTTAAGTGTGTAGACCCTACGGGTTCGGGAGACATGCAGACATGACCGAGACGGCTCTCGGGCAATAACCAACAGCGGGATCTGGATACCCATGTTGGCTCCCACATGCTCCACGATGATCTCATCGGATGAACCACGATGTCGAGGATTCAATTAATCCCGTATACGATTCCCTTTGTCAATTGGTAGTTTACTTGCCCGAGATTCGATCGTCGGTATCCCAATACCTCATTCAATCTCGTTACCGGCAAGTCACTTTTCTCGTACCGTAATGCATGATCCCGTGATCAAACACTTTGATCACATTGAGCTCATTATGATGATGCATTACCGAGAGGGCCCGGTGATACCTCTTCGTCAAGCGGAGCGACAAATCCCTGTCTCGATCCGTGTCAACCCAACAAACACTTTCGGAGATACCCGTAGTATACCTTTATAGTCACCCAGTTACGTTGTGACGTTTGGCACACCGAAAGCACTCCTACGGTATCCGGGAGTTACACGATCTCATGGTCTAAGGAAAGGATACTTGACATTGGAAAACTCTAGCAAACGAACTATGCGATCTTATGCTATGTTTAGGATTGGGTCTTGTCCATCACATCATTCTCCTAATGATGTGATCTCGTCATCATTGACATCCAATGCCCATAGTCAGGAAACCATGACTATCTGTTGATCAACGAGCTAGTCAACTAGAGGCTTACTAGGGACACGTTGTTGTCTGTTATTCACACATGTATTATGATTTCCGGATAACACAATTATAGCACGAATAAAGACAATTATCATGAATAAGGAAATATAATAATAATGCTTTTATTATTGCCTCTAGGGCATATTTCCAACAGTCTCCCACTTGCACTAGAGTCAATAATCTAGTTACATTGTGATGAATCGAACACCCATAGAGTTCTGGTGCTGATCATGTTTTGCCTTAGGGAGAGGTTTAGTCAACGGATCTGCGACATTCAGATCCGTGTGCACTTTACAAATTTCTATGTCTCCATCTTGAACAATTTCACGAATGGAGTTGAAGCGACGCTTGATGTGCCTGGTCTTCTTGTGAAACCTGGGCTCCTCTGCAAGTGCAATAGCTCCAGTGTTGTCACAGAAGAGGTTGATTGGCCCCGACGCATTGGGTATGACTTCGAGGTCGGTGATGAACTCCTTCACCCAAATTGCTTCATGTGCTGCCTCCGAGGCTGCCATGTACTCCGCTTCACATGTAGATCCCGCCACGACGCTTTGCTTGCAACTGCACCAGCTTACTGCCCCACCATTCAAAATATACACGTACTCGGTTTGTGACTTAGAGTCATCCAGATCTGTGTCGAAGCTAGCGTCGACGTAACCCTTTACGACGAGCTCTTCGTCACCTCCATAAACGAGAAACATTTCCTTAGTCCTTTTCAGGTACTTCAGGATATTCTTGACCGCTGTCCAGTGTTCCTTGCCGGGATTACTTTGGTACCTTCCTACCAAACTTACGGCAAGGTTTACATCAGGTCTGGTACATAGCATGGCATACATAATAGAACCTATGGCTGAGGCATAGGGGATGACACTCATCTCTTCTATATCTTCTGCCGTGGTCGGACATTGAGCTGAGCTCAATTTCACACCTTGTAACACAGGTAAGAACCCTTTCTTAGATTGATCCATATTGAACTTTTCTTCAATATTTTATCAAGGTATGTGCTTTGTGAAAGACCTATGAGGCGTCTCGATCTATCTCTATAGATCTTGATGTCTAATATATAAGCAGCTTCTCCAAGGTCCTTCATTGAAAAACTCTTATTCAAGTAGGCCTTAATGCTGTCCAAGAGTTCTATATCATTTCCCATCAAGAGTATGTCGTCTACATATAATATGAGATATGCTACAGCGCTCCCACTCACTTTCTTGTAAACGCAGGCTTCTCCATAAGTCTGCGTAAACCCAAACGCTTTGATCATCTCATCAAAGCGAATGTTCCAACTCCGAGATGCTTGCACTAGCCCATAAATCGAGCGTTGGAGCTTGCACACCTTGTCAGCATTCTTAGGATTGACAACACCTTTCGGCTGCATCATATACAATTCTTCCTTAAGGAAACCATTAAGGAATGCCGTTTTGACGTCCATTTGCCATATTTCATAATCGTAGAATGCGGCAATTGCTAACATGATTCGGACGGACTTCAGCTTCGCTACCGGTGAGAAAGTCTCATCGTAGTCAACCCCTTGAACTTGTCGATAACCCTTAGCGACAAGCCGAGCTTTATAGATGGTCACATTACCATCCACGTCTGTCTTCTTCTTAAAGATCCATTTATTTTCTATGGCTCGCCGCTCAACGGGCAAGTCAGTCAAAGTCCATACTTCGTTTTCATACATGGATCCTATCTCGGATTTCATGGCTTCTAGCCATTTGTCGAAATCCGGGCCCGCCATTGCTTCCTCATAGTCCGAAGGTTCACCGTTGTCTAACAACATGATTTCCAAGACAGGGTTGCCGTACCACTCTGGTGCGGAATGTGTCCTTGTGGACCTTCGAATTTCAGTAGGAGCTTGATTAGAAGTATCTTGATCATCATCATTAATTTCCTCTCTAGTCGGTGCAGGCACCTCAGAAACATTTTCTTGAGTTTCGCCATTTTCCGGTTCAAGAGGTAACACTTCATCAAGTTCTACTTTCCTCCCACTTACTTCTTTCGAGAGAAACTCTTTCTCTAGAAAGGATCCATTCTTGGCAACAAAGATCTTGCCTTCGGATCTGAGGTAGAAGGTATACCCAATAGTTTCTTTAGGGTATCCTATGAAGACGCATTTTTCCGACTTGGGTTCGAGCTTCTCAGGTTGAAGTTTCTTGACATAAGCATCGCATCCCCAAACTTTTAGAAACGACAGCTTAGGTTTCTTCCCAAACCATAATTCATACGGTGTCGTCTCAACAGATTTCGACGGAGCCCTATTTAAAGTGAATGCGACAGTCTCTAAAGCATAGCCCCAAAAAGATAGCGGTAAATCGGTAAGAGACATCATAGATCGTACCATATCTAATAGAGTGCGATTACGACGTTCGGACACACCATTACGCTGAGGTGTTCCAGGCGGCATGAGTTGTGAAACTATTCCACATTTTCTTAAGTGTGTGCCAAATTCATGACTCAAGTATTCTCCTCCACGATCTGATCGTAGAAACTTGATCTTTTTATCACGTTGATTTTCAACCTCACTCTGAAATTCCTTGAACTTTTCAAAGGTTTCAGACTTGTGTTTCATTAAGTAGATATACCCATATCTACTCAAGTCATCAGTGAGGGTGAGAACATAACGATAGCCACCGCGAGCCTCAACACTCATTGGACCGCACACATCGGTATGTATGATTTCCAATAAGTTGGTTGCTCGCTCCATTGTTCCTGAGAACGGAGTCTTGGTCATTTTACCCATGAGGCATGGTTCGCACGTGTCAAATGATTCATAATCAAGAGACTCTAAAAGTCCATATGCATGGAGCTTCTTCATGCGTTTGACACCTATGTGACCAAGGCGGCAGTGCCACAAATATGTGGGACTATTGTTATAAACTTTGGTATTCACACTATGAATATGTGTATCATCACGTACGAGATTCATTAAGAATAAACCATTAACCATCGGAGCATGACCATAAAACATATCTCTCATATAAATAGAACAACCATTATTCTCGGATTTAAATGAGTAGCCATCTCGAATTAAACGAGATCCAGATACAATGTTCATGCTCAAACTTGGCACTAAATAACAATTATTGAGGTTTAAAACTAATCCCGTAGGTAAATGTAGAGGTAGCGTGCCGACGGCGATCACATCGACCTTGGAACCATTCCCGACGCGCATCGTCACCTCGTCCTTCGCCAGTCTCCGTTTATTCCGCAGCTCCTGCTTTGAGTTACAAATGTGAGCAACTGCACCGGTATCAAATACCCAAGAGCTACTACGAGTACTGGTAAGGTACACATCAATTACATGTATATCACATATACCTTTGGTTTTGCCGGCCTTCTTGTCCGCTAAGTATTTGGGGCAGTTCCGCTTCCAGTGACCACTTCCCTTGCAATAAAAACACTCAGTCTCGGGCTTGGGTCCATTCTTTGGCTTCTTCCCGGCAACTTGCTTACCGGGCGCGGCAACTTCCTTGCCATCCTTCTTGAAGTTCTTTTTACCCTTGCCCTTCTTGAACTTAGTGGTTTTATTCACCATCAACACTTGATGCTCCTTCTTGATTTCTACCTCTGCTGATTTCAGCATAGCATATACCTCAGGAATGGTCTTTACCATCCCCTGCATATTGTAGTTCATCACAAAGCTCTTGTAGCTAGGTGGAAGCGACTGGAGGATTCTGTCAATGACCGCTTCATCCGGGAGATTAACTTCCAGTTGAGTCAAGCGGTTGTGCAACCCAGACATTTTGAGTATGTGTTCACTGACAGAGCTATTTTCCTCCATCTTACAGCTAAAGAATTTGTCGGAGACTTCATATCTCTCGACCCGGGCATGAGCTTGGAAAACCATTTTCAGCTCTTCGAACATCTCATATGCTCCATGTCTCTCAAAACGCTTTTGGAGCCCCGGCTCTAAGCTGTAAAGCATGCCGCACTGAACGAGGGAGTAATCATCGGAACATGACTGCCAAGTGTTCATAACGTCTTGTTTTGCAGGGAGGACATGTGCGTCACCCAGCGGTGCTCGTAGGACATAATCTTTCTTGGCAGCTATGAGGATGATCCTCAGGTTCCGGACCCAGTCCGTATAGTTGCTGCCATCGTCTTTCAGCTTGGTTTTCTCTAGGAACGCGTTGAAGTTGAGGACTACGTTGGCCATTTGATCTACAAGACATATTGTAAATATTTTAGACTAAGTTCATGATAATAAAGTTCATTTAATCAAATTATTTAATGAACTCCCACTTAGATAGACATCCCTCTTCTAGTCATCTAAGTATTACATGATCCAAGTCAACTAGGCCATGTCCGATCATCACGTGAGACGGACTAGTCAACATTGGTGAACATCTACATGTTGATCGTATCTTCTATACGACTCATGCTCGACCTTTCGGTCTTCTGTGTTCCGAGGCCATGTCTGTACATGCTAGGCTCGTCAAGTCAACCTAAGTGTTTGCATGTGTAAATCTGTCTTACACCCGTTGTATGTGAACGTTAGAATCTATCACACCCGATCATCACGTGGTGCTTCGAAACAACGAACTGTCGCAACGGTGCACAGTTAGGGGGAACACTTCTTGAAATTATTATGAGGGATCATCTTATTTACTACCGTCGTTCTAAGTAAACAAGATGCAAAACATGATAAACATCACATGCAATCAAATAATAAACGTGACATGATATGGCCAATATCACATAGCTCCTTTGATCTCCATCTTGGGGCTCCATGAACATCTTGTCACCGGCTTGACACCATGATCTCCATCATCATGATCTCCATCATCGTGTCTCCATGAAGTTGCTCGCCAACTATTACTTCTACTACTATGGCTAACGCGTTTAGCAATAAAGTAAAGTAATTTACATGGCGTTTCTCAATGACACGCAGGCCATATAAAAATAAAGACAACTCCTATGGCTCCCGCCGGTTGTCATACTCATCCACATGCAAGTCGTGATTCCTATTACAATAGCATGAACATCTCATACATCACATATAGATCATTCATCATTCATCACAACTTTGGCCATATCATATCACAAAGCACTTGCCAGCCACCCGCCAGCCACCTTATGCAACTAGTGCATGTTAGTCGGTGGAACCGGTCTCACGTAAGCGTACGTGTAAGATTGGTCCGGGCCGCTTCATCCCACAATACCGCTGAAGCAAGATAAGACTAGTAGCGGCAAGAAAGTTGACAACATCTACGCCCACAACAAATTGTGTTCTACTCGTGCAATAGAGAACTACGCATAGACCTAGCTCATGATGCAACTGTTGGGGAACGTTGCAGAAAATTAAAATTTTTCCTATGGTTTCACCAAGATCCATCTATGAGTTCATATAGCAACGAGTCATGGGAGAGAGATTGTATTTACATACCACTTTGTAGATCGCGAGCGGAAGCGTTCAACGAACGGGGATGAGGTAGTCGTACACGACGTGATCCAAATCACCGGAGATCCTAGCACCGAAAGGACGGCACCTCCGCGTTCAACACACGTACGGTCAGCGTAACGTCTCCTTCTTCTTGATCCAGCAAGGCAAAGGAGAGGTTGAGGAAGATGGCTCCAGCAGCAGCACGACGGCGTGGTGATGGTGGAGCTGCAGTACTCCGTTGGGCTTCGCCGAGCTCTACGGAGGAGGAGGAGATGTTGGAGAGGGAGAGGGAGGCGCCAGGAGCAAGGGTGTGCTGCCCCCCTCCCCTCCCCCTTTTATATAGCCCCCTAGGGGGGGCGCCGGCCCTAGGAGATGCAATCTCCTAGGGGGGCGGCGGCCAAGGGTTGGGACTTGCCCCCCAAGCAAGGGGGGCGCCCCCCCCCTTTAGGGTTTCCCCCACCCTAGGCGCATGGGCCTCTAGGGGCTGGTTCCCCTTGGCCCATGCAGGCCAAGGCGCACTCCCTAGAGCCCATGTGCCCCCCCGAGGCAGGTGGCCCCACCCGGTGGGCCCCCCGGGACCCTTCGGTGGTCCCGGCACAATACCGATAACCCCGAAACTTGTCCCGATGGCCAAAACAGCACTTTCTATATATAATTCTTTACCTCCGGACCATTCCGAAACTCCTCGTGACGTCCGGGATCTCATCCGGGACTCCGAACAACATTCGGGTTACTGCATATACATATCTTCACAACCCTAGCGTCACCGAACCTTAAGTGTGTAGACCCTACGGGTTCGGGAGACATGCAGACATGACCGAGACGGCTCTCGGGCAATAACCAACAGCGGGATCTGGATACCCATGTTGGCTCCCACATGCTCCACGATGATCTCATCGGATGAACCACGATGTCGAGGATTCAATTAATCCCGTATACGATTCCCTTTGTCAATTGGTATTTTACTTGCCCGAGATTCGATCGTCGGTATCCCAATACCTCGTTCAATCTCGTTACCGGCAAGTCACTTTTCTCGTACTGTAATGCATGATCCCGTGATCAAACACTTTGATCACATTGAGCTCATTATGATGATGCATTACCGAGAGGGCCCGGTGATACCTCTTCGTCAAGCGGAGCGACAAATCCCAGTCTCGACCCGTGTCAACCCAACAGACACTTTCGGAGATACCCGTAGTATACCTTTATAGTCACCCAGTTACGTTGTGACGTTTGGCACACCCAAAGCACTCCTACGGTATCCAGGAGTTACACGATCTCATGGTCTAAGGAAAGGATACTTGACATTGGAAAACTCTAGCAAACGAACTATGTGATCTTATGCTATGTTTAGGATTGGGTCTTGTCCATCACATCATTCTCCTAATGATGTGATCTCGTCATCATTGACATCCAATGCCCATAGTTAGGAAACCATGACTATCTGTTGATCAACGAGCTAGTCAACTAGAGGCTTACTAGGGACACGTTGTTGTCTGTTATTCACACATGTATTACGATTTCCGGATAACACAATTATAGCACGAATAAAGACAATTATCATGAATAAGGAAATATAATAATAATGCTTTTATTATTGCCTCTAGGGCATATTTCCAACAGACGCCTTGCTGCAGGGTGCGCCCCTGGTCATCGGTGTCGACGACGGCGAGCTTGGCGAGCAGCTCCTGGGCGTCCGGGTCCGTCGCGTAAGAGTTTGTGACCTCCTGGAGCCACTGTGGTTGACACAGGGAGAGCGCGTCGAGAGCCATCAGGTGGCCGACACGCGACAACGTGTCCGCTGCACCGTTGTCGGTGCCGCGCTTGTAGCGGAAGGTAAATTGGAGGCCGACCATTTTCGCCATGGCCTTGCGCTGCAGTTCCGTCGCCAATTGCTTGTCGCTGAGGGCGCAGAGGCTCTTGTGGTCGGTGACGATCTCGAATGGTGCCCGCTGAAGATATGGTCTCCACTTGTCGATCGCCATCATCACCGCCAAGAATTCTTTTTCATAGGTTGAAAGCTTCTGATTGCGCACGCCCAAGGCCTTGCTGAGGTAGGCCACGGGGTGGCCGTCTTGCATGAGCACCGCGCCCACACCAATGTCACAGGCGTCGGTCTCGATGGTGAACGGGCGCGCACAGTCCGGTAGGGAGAGCACGGGTGTGCTCACCATCGCCTTCTTGAGCATGACGAATGCGTCCTGGGCCTTCTCGTTCCACTCAAACCCTTTCTTGGTGAGCAGCTGTGTCAGGGGCTTGGCGAGGATGCCGTAGTGTGGGACGAACTTGCGGTAGTAGCCAGTTAAGCCGAGGAAACCGCGCAGCTCGGTTTGGTTTGTTGGAACAGGCCAGGCGTTCATCGCGCTGGTCTTGCTGGGGTCCGTTGCCACGCCGTCCTTGGAGATGATATGGCCCAAGTACTCGATGCTTGTTTGTGCAAACGAGCACTTGGAGGCCTTGGCGAACAGTTGATGCTCGCGGAGAAGGTCCAAGGTCACGCGTGGATGTTCCTCGTGCTCCTGCAGCTCCTCACTGAAAACCAAGATGTCATCAAGAAAAATAATGATGAACTTACGTACGTGGCGCCCGAAGACGGTGTTCATCAGGCACTAGAACGTGGCTGGTGCATTGCACAGCCCAAAGGGCATCACACGAAAATGATAGTGCCCGTGGTGCGTCTTGAAAGCAGTCTTGTCCTCATCCTCTTCCCGCATGCGTATCTGATGATAGCCAGCGCGGAGATCGATCTTGGAGAAGTATGCAGCACCAGCCAGTTCATCGAGGAGCTCATCCACAACAGGCAAGGGAAACTTGTTCTTGACTGCAACTGAGTTCAGCCGGCGAAAATCAACACAAAACCGCCAACTCCCATCCTTTTTCTTTACCAACAACATGGGAGCGGCATAGGGGCTTGAGCTGTGGGCGATCACTCCGGACTGCAGCATGTCCTGTACTTGCTTTTCAATTTCGTCCTTCTGCGCCGGTGAGTAGCGATAGGGTTTTGTGTTAATTGGAGCACCGCCAGGCTCTAAGTTGATGCTGTGATCATACTGTCGACGGGGTGGCAGTGTGCAGGGCTCGGCAAAGACGTCCTTGTATTCAGATAGCAGCTTCTGAATATTTGGAGGTATGGGCGCTGGTTCAGGTTTGTTAGTCCGTTCCACGGTCACCAATGCCGCTGTCCATATGTCATTGGCGATTTCCATACGTTGGAGCTCATACGCATCTGATTCAGTGATCGGAGGGAGGTCTGTGTTTTTGACGCCTTGGAGGTGCACCGTTTTGTCGCCCACTGGGAAGGAGATCGTCTTCAACTGCCAGTGGCAGTTCATGGGGCTGTGCTGCGACAGCCAATCCATACCAAGAACGCCGTCATATGCACTAAGTTGAAGTACCCGCAGATCGGTTTGGAAGGTGTGCCCCGACACTTCCCAGGGCAAGGATCTGACGATCTTGTCACACTGCAGGCGTTGGCCATTCGCCACTCGGACAAAAACAGGCGGGAGGGGTTCAGGTTGAACAGACAACCTTGAGACGAAAGACTCGCTTACGAAACTGTGGGTGCTGCCTGAATCGACTAACAACGACATCACCTGATCTCCAACCTGAGCTCGGAGGCGCATGGTTGATGGTGCTTCCTCCCCGGAGACGGCATGGTGGGAGAGCGAACAACACTCTGGTTCTTGGGCTGCTGGTGGGTCGAGCAGTTGCAGTGCGTGTATTGTATCATCTGACATAATTTCGCCATAGTCACCTACTTCTATCATGAGGATCTGGCCAGTGCGTTTGCACTGATGCTCCCTGGAGTACTTGTCCCCGCAGCGAAAACAGAGGCCGTTCGCTCTTCTGAACTCGCGCAGTTGGCCCTCCCGTGCATAATCATCGCCCCCTTGCCGTGGTGCAGGTGCGGCGCGGGCTGGAGCAGCAGCTGCTGCTGGTGCAGCTGGTGGTGGTCGCCCCACTGGTGTGATGCGCGGACGCGCTGTGCGCTGCTTCTCCAACTCTTCTTCCTGAATACGCGCGAACACTGCGGCCCGAGTGAAGTTGGTAGGTGCTTGTAATCGCACGCCGAGGCGCAACTCGTCCTTGAGGCCGATCAGAAACTTTGAGATGAAGAATTTGGTGCTCAAGGTCGGATCCAGAGCGAGCAAATGGTACATGGCTGTCTCGAACTGTTGGCGATAATCCTGAACACTTCCTGTCTACCTTAACTGAACGAAGTTGTGCATCTGAACCTCGAACTCCTCTGGACCAAATTCCTCCTGCACTGCAGCTCTGAATTGCTGCCAATTGACCCCAGGGTGCGTCTGTCGATAGGCCTCGAGCCATACCGCGGCCAGGCCGTTCATGTATAATGCCGCGGTGGTGACCCAGTTGTGTTGTGGCACGCGGTACAGCTCGAAGTAGGTGGTGCAGCGGTCCAGCCAGATGCGTGGGGCGTCGCCGTCGAACCGCGGGAAATCGTGCTTGGGCGGCTTGATGTAGTGGTCGTCGTGGCGGTCGAGCTCCGAGGACGACGGTGACCGCGCGGGAAGCAGCGGCGGGCCGTGGTTGACGAGGCGGGCGAATGGAAGTTGTGCTGCGCCGTCGGTGTAGAGGGGCAGTGGCGGAGGGCGACTCGGTGGTGGTGGTGGTGGTGGCGGTGGTGGACGGTGTGCGGAGGAGTCCCCGGTGGCCTTGATGCCCGATGGAGATGCGGCGCTGGAGGCGGTCGCCGCGGGATCCACGGTCGGCGCAGCCTTGCGGGCCTCGTCCACATCGGCTTGCGTGAGGTCGATCTGCTTGGACAGGAGCTTGAGCTCGGCGGAGACTTGGTCGTTGTAGGAGAGCTGCGCTTGGTGGCGTTCGTCCGCAGTGTTCTGGCTCGCGTCCAGCCGGCGAATCACCGTCTCGAGCAGGCTCTGAAGCTTGTCGGTGGTCTCTGTCATCGCGTCCAGGACATGGTGGGTTTGCGCGGAGGGTTTGGATGGTGGCGCCGTCGTCTCGCTCCGAATCGATCCGAACCCCGAGCAGGATTTTGGGCGAGTTCGCCGGAGCGGCTCGCACCTGGCTCAATGGATGTTACCGGACGATCAAGAGAATAGGAGGGCGGCGGCGCGGCGTGGATTGGGGAAATTTTTTTTGGCTCTGAATACCAGATTGTAATGCCCTGGATCTCGATCTGGAACTTGGGGGAGAAGGAGAGAAGGGAGCAGGTGAGGGGCGAGGTGAGAGAGAGAGAGAGTTAGATTCAGATTCTATTTCCTTCCTGCCCAATCCATCGGTCTGGTTACAATATGTAGCTGGCACCAGGCCAGTCACTCGCGACCACACACACGCTACAAGGCCCACGGCCCGTCTCGTCACGCAGGGCGTTGCAGGTTCAGTTCAGGTGCCACTCTGAACCTGCACTTGTTCAGTCCGCTGCATATGTTGATTCTGGGCATATGCAGGCGCGACATCACCTGGCAGGAATGCTATGCGGCTGGCACTTGGCAAAACTTTTCTTTGCCGAGCTTCATGCCATTGGCCGAGCGTTTTTACTTCTACACCCGGTTTTATGGTCCTTTGCCGATTACCCGACATTTTGCACTCGACAAAGAAACCTGCACTCAGCAAAGCGGAATGCAGTATCGACGTTTGTGGCAAAAGGCTGGCGCAGCACCTGAGCTCCATGATGTCGGTAGAGTAATTCCCATTAGTATTTTTTTATGTCTATGCATGTGAGGCTCTTACTGATTATCTGTTGAGAATTTCTTGATGGGTTTCTCTCGCCTCCGTGGCCGGTGAGAGGTCTGTACTGAAACTTGTTTCTTCCCCTCCTCAATTAATTAATGAACCTTTTGTCTTTCTTCAAAAGGATATCAATGGTATAGGACTTAGATGTGCAACAGTTAGGGCGCATCTAGATGTGGTTTATGAAAGCCGTTATTTTGTTTATACATTGCAGTAACCAGATGCTTTATTCCATATATATATGAAAGACTTGTAACATGGAAGGTGCACACAGTTCACTACATGATGGGGTTCTTTATTCCATGTACGGTGGCTTATGGTACCATGGAAGCTACTTGCACACACGGGGTCCATCACATCACATGATGGTGCATGCATCTGGGCTCTGATCGCCGAAAGTCTGTGGCGGATAGTGCTGTTGCTGCGGACACGGCCCATAGTACGTTGCAGGATTGCCAGCATATGGGTATTGGTGGTATTGCTGATAAGCATAGTGCGGGTACGCGTAAGGGTAGGCTGCTGGGTGGTAGTTGTACTGGTAGAGGCCGTTCATGGCCATCATCTTCTCAGCCTCCGGCGCCACCGCAACAAGTGAAGCCGGCACAGGCAGCTTGAATAGCTGTTCCTTCGTCTGGTTTTCCTCTACAACCGTCTCCTTCTCAACTCCATCTCCGTCCCCTTTGCTTGGCTTCTCCGTTTCAGCCCCTTCTTCTCCTCCTGCTTTGTTCACCTCTTGTTTGGTCTCTTCTTCTGCTCCTCCATTTTTGTTTTCCAGATTGTCAGATGGTTCTTGCTTCTCGGCATTGGCATCCGCTGCAGGCGTCTCCTCAGCCATGGCTGCTGCTGGCGTATCCTCATGCAGTGGCTCAGCTCTGATGATGGCAGCCTTCCTCCCCGTGCACTTGTGGATGAAACTTACTAGGGTTGCTGGCTCGACCATCCCTTTCACCATCAGCTGTGAGGATTTAATGTGCGGCACGGCCTCCTCCACTCCTGATCAACAGTTTGCAACCATGCTGTATAAATACTAATACAACAACCAAAGCAAAGAAGTCGACGTATTCGAGTAGTTTAGCAATTGTACTATTAACATACGGAGTACATCAATACCTTTTATCTTGAGTATCCTCTTCTTCATCTCCTCGCTGCAATCTTCACAGTGCAATTCGATCTTCAGCACCACAACCATTTCCTGGTCCCAGTAATGATTAATATCACAAAAAAGTGGTTAAAACACCGGAATATAAAGGTGAAAAAACAAAATGGTGGTGAACTAAGCAGGATATTAACAGCAACTAGCAGCAAGTAATTGACTCAGTAAATACCATGTCGAACTCCGCCACATCCTTTTTCATGTCTGGCGCCCCTGCACCGTGCTTCTTGGTATCCTCACTTTTCACCGGCGGTGGCAGCTTCTCCGGCGATGGGCTCAGCAGCACCGCCTTCTTCCCGGTCTTCCTCTTCACCGCCTCGACCACCATGATCGGGTTCTCCAGCGCCTTCTGGCCAGTTACCACCACCGTGTTGGTCGAGTGATCCACGATCACATCCTCAACCCCTTAATATATCCCACCAAGAACTTAGTTTTGAAACACCTATACATACAAATTAGCTAATTCCAAAACGAATTCCCGATGTGCGTCCACTTTCATGCTACGTACCATCGAGGCGCAGCAGAGACCGGCGGACCTTCCTGGCGCAGCCATCGCAGTGGACTGGCACGCTTACCACCACCCCGTTCGCCGGCGCATCGCTGCCTCCCTTCACCGGCGCCTTGTCCCCTTCCTTCCCAGTGCTCCCGGCATCACCGGCCGCCGCCGCCTTCTTCGCCCTCGTCTGCCACATCTTAACGAGAACAATACATTGAGAATCACGTACGATGAGCTGAAGATGAATCACCTGGACGGAAGAGAAGGTTTGGGCGAGTGTTCTCTCCTTTACCTTGGCCATAGTGTGTGCTCGGTTCCTCGATCGTAATTGATCGCTCTGGGAATGGAGCGCTCCAGTGTGTACATACATATATGTGAGTCATGGGATGCATCGTGGAGGGAGAGGGGGGTGCCACGTCTGGGCGGTGCAGCCATGGGGCGCGCCTCGTGGCCATTTGCATGCAGTGCGAAAACGTACGTGCTTCGCTGGATGCACACTCAGAAGCAGACGCTATCTCTCCATTAAAGGGACTTTGTCTAGAGGACGCTATTTCGGTGCCGCCCGGGCGTACGTTTCCGCTCTTTTGGCCGGAAATGGGGATCGGGAAAAAGAAAAAGTACCGAAACGGCTGTAGTTTCTTAACACATTAATACAGACGCAAGCGTTCATGTATACGTGTATATATTTATTTTTATAAACGCACACATGCATACTTTATCCCTATGTGCATTTTTAAAAAACCGAGTTGGCATATTATTTTGAAATTTTACAAAGTCATCGATAGGCGTCTCGTAGTCGATGGAAACGTCTTCTCTTACTAAACACGCATCGCCATAAATCTTAACATTAATTTAGATAAAAAGACACGAATCCTAATGAGCTGGGATACCACTATTATCTAACCATCAACAAATGGATTCGCTATACGATGTAACTGTAGCTTATTCTTTTTGTTGTTGTCTATAGCAGGCTAATGCCTTGGGTTGCAATGGCATATGAGTATGAATGTGACTCAGACACATCTTTTCTTTTTGGGTCTAACTAAGACACGTCTAAAATGTGATATAACTTTTTTTTAAGGATGACGTAACTATATTACATCTAAGTTGATGTTTTGTTTTTGCTGTTGTCCAGGGCTTGCAACGAGGCGGAAGCTTGCCAATGTCTTGGGCCTCCGTCCAGTTTAGTTTACATAACTTCGTTCAGTTTAGGTGCTACTCCCTCCGTTCCACTAGTGTAAAAAACGCTCTTATATTTTGGGACGGAGGGAGTATATGCTAGCTTCATTCCTTTCCCGTAGGCTATCCTCCTTCCTCCGTTCATTTTTTTTTCTTTTTTCCCGTTCAATGGCTAATCCTTTTCCTTCACAAGAATGTTGTTTTCTTGTCTAAACCGTATATTCATGTATAGTTTAGAGATACATGAAAACATTAAAAATATATGTTCATGTAACTTATAGAAAAGTGTCCACATGTTTAAAAAAGGTTCTCCACGGATTTGAAAAATGTTAAGACAGTGTAAATTGTTTGCTAGCGTATTTTCAACAAATGTAGATAACATCCCAAAACAATTTGTGACATTTAAAACATGCTTACATTTTTCAAAAAATATATCTAAAATTTTAGAAAATAATATTATACAATGTAAAATTTTTTTGCATAATTCAAAGGGAATGTTTCCAACCATTCACAAAATTGCACGTGACATTTACAAAAAAATATGTTTGTGACATTTTTATAAATGTTTATATAAATGTAAAAAATGTTCATGTAGTATAAAAAATGTTTCGTATTATTCAAGAAAATTTTCAATAGTTTTTGAAAACAATGTTTAACACATAATGGAAAAAATGTCCAAAACATATATTAAAAAATGTAATTGTTTATTTTTTAAATCAACGTGTATAAAAAATTCCAGATATATGTAGAAATTGCACAACGTGTATTTGGAAAGAGTATTAGGAAAACATGTACAAAATTATAATCATGTATTTAAAAATGTTAAAGACATGCTTTGTTGCACTTCTGTTGAAGAGATGCAGTTGTGGTGCGGGGGCGACACATGCAGTTGCAGGGTGAGGGAAACACTTGTAGTTGCATGTTCGATGATGGTCATGCTGCTAGGAGTTTTAAAGGCAAAAATAAAAGAAGTAAAAAATAGAAAGGAAAAAAATAAAGACAAAGAGGATGGACTTGCAACTAGGACAAAAATTTGTAAGGCCCACCAGTTGTGTATCAAGGGTGCACTTGCAACTGGGACAAAAAGGGACCGCTCCCACCTCGAGTTGCATGTCGAGGGTGGACTTGCAACTAGGACAAAATGGGTTGCGTGTCGAGGATTGACTTGCAATTGGGGAAAAAAGATGGATCGGGCCCCCAGTTGCGTGTCGATGGTGAACTTGCAACTGGGACAAAAATGGGTTCAGGCCGATTGCATGTCGAGAATTGACTTGCAACTGGGATAAAAATGGATTGGGCCCCCAGTTGCTGAAGGAAATATGCCCTAGAGGCAATAATAAAGTTGTTATTTATATTTCCTTATATCATGATAAATGATTATTATTCATGCTAGAATTGTATTAACCGGAAACTTGATACATGTGTGAATACATAGACAAAACAAAGTGTCCCTAGTATGCCTCTACTAGACTAGCTCGTTAATCAAAGATGGTTAAGTTCCTGACCATAGGCATGTGTTGTCATTTGATGAACGAGATCACATCATTAAAGAATGATGTGATGGACAAGACCCATCCGTTAGCTTAGCATAATGATGGTATAGTTTTATTGCTAATGCTTTCATCATGACTTATACATGTTCCTCTGACTATGAGATTATGCAACTCCCGAATACCGGAGGAACACCTTGTGTGCTATCAAAGGTCACAACGTAACTGGGTGATTATAAAGATGCTCTACAGGTGTCTCCGATGGTGTTTGTTGAGTTGACATAGATCGAGATTAGGATTTGTCACTCTGTGTATCAGGGAGGTATCTCTGGGCCCACTCGGTAATGATCATCACTATAAGCCTTGCAAGCAATGTGACTAATGAGTTAGTTACGAATTGATGCATTATGGAACGAGCGGAGAGACTTGCCGGTAACGAGATTGAACTAGGTATGATGATACCGACGATCGAATCTCGGGCAAGTAACATACCGATGACAAAGGGAACAACGTATGTTGTTATGCGGTTTGACAGATAAAGATCTTCGTAGAATATGTAGGAACCAATATGAGCATCCAGGTTCTGCTATTGGTTATTGACCGGAGATGTGTCTCGGTCATGTCTACATAGTTCTCGAACCCTTAGGGTCCGCACGCTTAAGGTTTGATGACGATTTGTATTATATGAGTTATGTGATTTGGTGACCGAATGTTGTTCGGAGTCCCGGATGAGATTACGGACTTGACGAGGAGTCTCGAAATGGTCGAGAGGTAAAGATTCATATATAGGTCGATAGTATTCGGACACCGAAAATGTTCTGGGGGTACCGGGTACGTATCGGGTCACCGGAAGGGGTTCCGGGCACCCGCCGACAAAGATATGGGCCTTATTGGGCCAAGGGCAGGACAGACCAGCCCCTAGTGGGCTGGTGCACCCCATATGTGCCAAATAGGAGGAGAAGGAAGGAGAGGAAGAGAGAAAGGAAAGGGAAGGATTCGGCCTCCCCTTCCGCTCTCTCCCCCTCTCTTTCCTTCCCCCTCCAACACTTTTGGAAGGGGGGAGGCCGAATTGGACAAGGCCCCCAAGTAGGATTCCTCCTACTTGGGCGCGCCCTTGCTGCTCCCCTCCCCCTCCCACCTATATATACGTGGGGAGGGGGCGCCTAGAACACACAACAAACATTGTTAGCCGTGTCCGGCGCCCCCTCCACAGTTTACGCCTCCGGTCATATTCACGTAGTGCTTAGGGCCCTGCGCGGATTACTTCACCATCACCGTCACCACGCCGTCGTGCTGACGGAACTCACCCTCGACACTTTGCTGGATCAAGAGTTCGAGGGACGTCATCGAGCTGAACATGTGCAGAACTCGGTGGTGCCGTACGTTCGGTGCTTGGATCGGTCGGATCGTGAAGACGTTTGACTACATCAACCGCGTTACTAAACGCTTCCGCTTTCGGTCTACGAAGGTACGTGGACACACTCTCCCCGCTCGTTGCTATGCTTCTCCTAGATAGATCTTGCGTGATCATAGGAAATTTTTGAAATACTACGTTCCCCAACAGTGGCATCAGAGCCAGGTTTATGCGTAGATGTTATATGCATGATGTTGGGGAACGTAGTAATTTCAAAAAAATTCCTACGCACATGCAAGATCATGGTGATGCATAGCAATGAGAGGGGAGAGTGTTGTCTACGTACCCTCGTAGACCAAAAGCGGAAGCGTTATAACAACACGGTTGATGTAGTCGTACGTCTTCGCGGCCCGACCGATCAAGCACCGAAACTACGGCACCTCCGAGTTCTAGCACACGTTCAGCTCGATGACGATCCCCGGACTACGATCCAGCAAAGTTTCGGGGATGAGTTCCGTCAGCACGACGGCGTGGTGACGATCTTGATGTTCTACCGTCGCAGGGCTTCGCCTAAGCACCGCTACAATATTATCGAGGATTATGGTAGAGGGGGGCACCACACACGGCTAATAGATCTCAAGGATCAATTGTTGTATCTCTGGGGTGCCCCCTGCCCCCGTATATAAAGGAGCAAGGGGGGAGGCCGACCAGCCTTGGGGCGCACCAAGGAGGGGAGGAGTCCTCCTCCTAGTAGGAGTAGGACTCCCCTCTTTCCTAGTCCAACTAGAAAAAGGAAGAGGGAAGGAAGGAGAGGGAAAGGACAAGGAAAGGGGGGGGCGCCCCCTTCCCTAGTCTAATTCGGCCCCCCTACAGGGAGGGGGCGCAGCTGCCCCTTGTGGGCTGCCTTCCCTCTTCCCTATGGCCCATGTAGGCCCAATAGTCCTCCCGGGGTTTCCGATAACCCCCCAGCACTCCAATAAATACCCGAATCACTCGGAACATTTCCGATGTCCGAATATAGTCGTCCAATATATCGATCTTTACGTCTCGACCATTTCGAGACTCCTCGTCATGTCCCCGATCTCATCCCGGACTCCGAACTCCTTCGGTACATCAAAACACATAAACTCATAATATAGCTGTCATCAAAACGTTAAGCGTGTGGACCCTACGAGTTCGAGAACTATGTAGACATGATCGAGACACGTCTCCGGTCAATAACCAATAGCGGAACCTGGATGTTCATATTGGCTCCCACATATTCTACGAAGATCTTTATCGGTCAGACCGCATAACAACATACGTTGTTCCCTTTGTCATCGGTATGTTACTTGCCCGAGATTCGATCGTCGGTATATCAATACCTAGTTCAATCCGTTACCGGCAAGTCTCTTTACTCATTTCGTAATACATCATCCCGCAACTAACTCATTAGTTGCAATGCTTGCAAGGCTTAAGTGATGTGCATTACCGAGTGGGCCCAGAGATACCTCTCCGACAATCGGAGTGAAAAATCCTAATCTCGAAAGACGCCAACCCAACAAGTACCTTCGGAGACACCTGTAGAACATCTTTATAATCACCCAGTTACGTTGTGACGTTTGGTAGCACACAAAGTGTTCCTCCGGTAAACGGGAGTTGCATAATCTCATAGTCATAGGAACATGTATAGGTCATGAAGAAAGCAATAGCAACATACTAAACGATCAAGTGCTAAGCAAACGAAATGGGTCAACTCAAGCACATCATTCTCCTAATGATGTGATCCCGTTAATCAAATGACAACTCTTTGTCTATGGCTAGGAAACATAACCATATTTGATCAACGAGCTAATCTAGTAGAGGCATACTAGTGACACTCTGTTTGTCTATGTATTCACACATGTATCATGTCTCCGGTTAATATGATTCTAGCATGAATAATATACATTTATCATGATATAAGGAAATAAATAATAACTTTATTATTGCCTCTCGGGCATATTTCTTCAGTCTCCCACTTGCACTAGAGTCAATAATCTAGTTCACATCGCCATGTGATTTAACACCAATAGTTCACATCCTCATGTGACCAACACCCAAATGGTTTACTAGAGTCAATAATCTAGTTCACATCGCTATGTGATTAACACCCGAAGAGTACTACGGTGTGATCATGTATTGCTTGTGAGAGAATTTTAGTCAATGGGTCTGCCACATTCAGATCCGCATGTATTTTGCAAATTTCTATATCAACAATGCTCTGCACAGAGCTACTTTAGCTAATTGCTCCCACTTTCAATATGTATCCAGATTAAGACTTAGAGTCATCTGGATCAGTGTCAAAACTTGCATCGACGTAACCCTTTACGATGAACCTTTTGTCACCTCCATAATCGAGAAACATATCCTTATTCTACTAAGGATAATTTTGATCGCTGTCCAGTGATCTACTCCTAGATCATTATTGTACTCCCTTGCTTAACTCAATGTAGGGTATACAATAGATCTGGTACACAACATGGCATACTTTATAGAACCTATGGCTGAGGCATAGGGAATGACTTTCATTCTCTTTCTATCTTCTGCCGTGGTCGGGTTTTGAGTCTTACTCAATTTCACACCTTGTAACACATGCAAGAACTCTTTCTTTGATTGTTCAATTTTGAACTACTTCAAAATCTTGTCAAGGTATGTACTCATTGAAAAAACTTATCAAGCGTCTTGATCTATCTCTATAGATCTTGATGCTCAATATATAAGTAGCTTCACTGAGGTCTTTCTTTGAAAAACTCCTTTCAAACACTCCTTTATGCTTTGCAGAATAATTCTACATTATTTCCGATCAACAATATGTCATTCACATATACTTATCAGAAATGCTGTAGTGCTCCCACTTACTTTCTTGTAAATACAGGCTTCACCGCAAGTCTGTATAAAACTATATGCTTTGATCAACTTATCAAAGCGTATATTCCAACTCCGAGATGCTTGCACCAGTCCATAGATGGATCGCTGGAGCTTGCATATTTTGTTAGCACCTTTAGGATTGACAAAACCTTCTGGTTGCATCATATTCAACTCTTCTTTAATAAATCCATTAAGGAATGCAGTTTTGTTTATCCATTTGCCAGATTTCATAAAATGCGACAATTGCTAATATGATTCAGATAGACTTAAGCATAGATACGAGTGAGAAACTCTCATCGTAGTCAACACCTTGAACTTTGTCAAAAACCTTTTTCGACAAGTCTAGCTTTGTAGATAGTAACACTACTATCAACACCCGTCTTCCTCTTGAAGATCCATTTATTTTCTATGGCTTGCCGATCATTGGGCAAGTCAACCAAAGTACATACTTTGTTCTCATACATGGATCCCATCTCAGATTTCATGGCCTCAAGCCATTTTGCGGAATCTGGGCTCACCATCGCTTCTTCATATTTCGTAGGTTCGTCATGGTCCAGTAACATAACCTCCAGAACAGGATTACCGTACCACTCTGGTGCGGATCTCACTCTGGTTTACCTATGAGGTTCGGTAGTAACTTGATCTGAAGTTACATGATCATCACCATTAGCTTCCTCACTAATTGGTGTAGTAGTCACAGGAACAGATTTCTGTGATGAACTATTTTCCAATAAGGGAGAAGGTACAATTACCTTATCAAGTTCTACTTTCCTCCCACTCACTTATTTCCAGAGAAACTCCTTCTCTAGAAAGTATCCGTTCTCAGCAATGAATGTCTTGCCTTCGGATATGTGATCGAAGGTGTACCCAACTGTCTCCTTTGGGTATCCTATGAAGACACATTTCTCTGATTTGGGTTTGAGCTTATCATGATGAAACCTTCACTTATAAGCATCGCAACCCCAAACTTTAAGAAACGACAACTTTGGTTTCTTGCCAAACCACAGTTCATATTATGTCGTCTCAATGGACTTAGATGTTGCCCCTTTTTGACGTGAGTGTAGCTGTCTCTAATGCATGACCCCAAAATGATAGTGGTAAATCGGTAAGAAACATCATAGATTGTACTATATCCAATAAAGTGCGGTTATGACGTTCGGGTACACCATTATAATGTGGTGTTCCAGGTGGCACGAATTTGTGAAACTATTCCACATTGTTTTAATTGAAGACCAAACTCGTAACTCAAATATTTGTCTCCGCGATCAGATCGTAGAAACCTTATTTTCTTGTCACGATGATTTTCCACTTCACTCTGAAATTCTTTGAACTTTTCAAATGTTTCAGACTTATGTTTCATCAAGTAGACATACCCATATCTTCTCAAATCATCTGTGAAGGTCAGAAAATAACGATACCCGCCGCGAGCTTCAACACTCATCGGATGGCATACATCAGTATGTATTATTTCCAATAAGTCAGTTGCTCGCTCCATTGTTCCGGAGAACGGAGTCTTTAGTCATCTTGCCCATAAGGCATGGTTCGCAAGCATCAAGTGATTCATAATCAAGTGATTCCAAAATCCCACCAACATGGAGTTTCTTCATGCGTTTTACACCAATATGACCTAAACGGCAGTGCCACAAATGAGTTGCACTATCATTATTAACTTTGCATCTTGTGGCTTCAATATTACGAATATGTGTATCACTACAATCGAGATCCAACAAACCATTTTCATTGGGTGTATGACCATAGAAGGTTTTATTCATGTAAATAGAACAACAATTATTCTCTAACTTAAATGAATAACCGTATTGCAATAAACATGATCAAATCATATTTATGCTCAACGCAAACACCAAATAACACTTATTTAGGTTCAACACTAATCCCGAAAGTGTAGGGAGCGTGCGATGATGATCATATAAATCTTGGAACTACTTCCAACACACATCGTCACTTCACCTTTAACTAGTCTCTGTTCATTCTGCAACTCCCGTTTCGAGTTACTACTCTTAGCAACTGAACCAGTATTAAATACCGAGGGGTTGTTACGAACACTAGTAAAGTACACATCAATAACATGTATATCAAATATACCTTTGTTCACTTTGCCATCCTTCTTATCCGCCAAATTCTTGGGGCAGTTCCGCTTCCAGTAACCAGTCCCTTTGCAGTAGAAGCACTTAGTCTCAGGCTTAGGACCAGACTTGGGCTTATTTACTTGAGCAGCAACTTGCTTGCCGTTCTTCTTGAAGTTCCCCTTCTTCCCTTTGCCCTTTTCTTGAAACTAGTGGCCTTGTCAACCATCAGCACTTGATGTTTTTCTTGATTTCTACCTTCGTCGATTTCAGCATCACGAAGAGCTTGGGAATCGTTTTCGTTCTCCCTTGCATATTATAGTTCATCACGAAGTTCTACTAACTTGGTGATGGTGACTAGAGAATTCTGTCAATCACTATTTTATCTGGAAGATTAACTCCCACTTGATTCAAGTGATTGTAGTACCCAGACAATCTGAGCACATGCTCACTACTTGAGCTATTCTCCTCCATCTTTTAGCTATAGAACTTGTTGGAGACTTCATATCTCTCAACTCGGGTATTTTCTTGAAATATTAACTTCAACTCCTGGAACATCTCATATGGTCCATGACGTTCAAAACGTCTTTGAAGTCCCGATTCTAAGCCGTTTAGCATGGTGCACTAAACTATCATGTAGTCATCATATTGAGCTAGCCAAACGTTCATAACGTCTGCTTTTGCTCCTGCAATCGGTCTGTCATCCAGTGGTGTATCAAGGACATAATTCTTCTGTGCAGCAATGAGGATAGTCCTTAGATCACGGATCCAATCCGCATCATTGCTACTAACATATTTCAACTCAGTTTTCTCTAGGAACATATAAAAAAATAAAACAGGGGAGCTAAACGCAAGCTATTGATCTACAACATAGATATGCTAATACTACCAGGACTAAGTTCATGATAAATTAAAGTTCAATTAATCATATTACTTAAGAACTCCCACTTAGATATACATCCCTCTAATCATCTAAGTGATCACATGATCCAAATCAACTAAACCATAACCGATCATCACGTGAAATGGAGTAGCTTTCAATGGTGAACATCACTATGTTGATCATATCTACTATATGGTTCACGCTCGACCTTTCAGTCTCAGTGTTCCGAGGCCATATCTGCATATGCTAGGCTCGTTAAGCTTAACCTGAGTATTCTGCGTGTGCAAAAACTGGCTTTCACCCGTTGTAGATGGACGTAGAGCTTATCACACCCGATCATCACGTGGTGTCTGGGCACGACGAACTTTGGCAACGGTGCATACTCAGGGAGAACACTTTTATCTTGAAATTTAGTGAGAGATCATCTTATAATGCTACTGAAGCAAGATAAGATGCATAAAAGATAAACATCACATGCAATCAATATAAGTGATATGATATGGCCATCATCATCTTGTGCTTGTGATCTCCATCTCCGAAGCAACGTCATGATCACCATCGTCACCGGCACGACACCTTGATCTCCATCGTAGCATCGTTGTCGTCTCGCCAATCTTATGCTTCTACGACTATCGCTACCGCTTAGTGATAAAGTAAAGCATTACAGGGCGATTGCATTGCATACAATAAAGCGACAACCATATGACTCCTGCCAGTTGCTGATAACTCGGGTACAAAAACATGATCATCTCATACAATAAAATTTAGCATCATGTCTTGACCATATCACATCACAACATGCCCCGCAAAAACAAGTTAGACGTCCTCTACTTTGTTGTTGCAAGTTTTACGTGGCTGCTACGGGCTTAGCAAGAACCGTTCTTACCTACGCATCAAAAACCACAACGGTAGTTTGTCAAGTTGGTGCTGTTTTAACCTTCGCAAGGAACGGGCGTAGCCACACTTGGTTCAACTAAAGTTGGAGAAACTGACACCCGCCAGCCACCTATGTGCAAAGCACGTCGGTAGAACCAATCTCGTGTAAGCGTACGCGTAATGTCGGTCCGGGCCGCTTCATCCAACAATACCGCCGAACCAAAGTATGACGTGCTGGTAAGCAGTATGACTTATATCGCTCACAACTCTCTTGTGTTCTACTCGTGCAAATAACATCAACGCATAAAACCAGGCTCGGATGCCACTGTTGGGGAATGTAGTAATTTCAAAAAATTTCCTACGCACACGCAAGATCATGGTGATGCATAGCAACGAGAGGGGAGAGTGTTGTCCACGTACCCTCGTAGACCGAAAGCGGAAGCGTTATAACAATGCGGTTGATGTAGTCGTACGTCTTCACGGCCCGACCGATCAAGCACCGAAACTACGACACCTCTGAGTTCTAGCACATGTTCAGCTCGATGACGATCCCCAGACTCCGATCCAACAAAGTGTCGGGGATGAGTTCCGTCAGCACGACGGCGTGGTGACGATCTTGATGTTCTACCGTCGCAGGGCTTCGCCTAAGCACCGCTACAATATTATCGAGGATTATGGTGGAGGGGGGCACCGCACACGGCTAATAGATCTCAAGGATCAATTGTTGTATCTCTGGGGTGCCCCCTGCCCCCGTATATAAAGGAGCAAGGGGGGAGGCCAGCCAGCATTGGGGCGCACCAAGGAGGGGAGGAGTCCTCCTCCTAGTAGGAGTAGGACTCCCCTCTTTCCTAGTCCAACTAGGAAAAGGAAGGGGGAAGTAAGGAGAGGGAAAGGAGAAGGAAAGGGGCGCGCGCCCCCTTCCCTAGTCCAATTCGGACCCCCTATAGGGAGGGGGCGCAGCTGCCCCTTATGGGCTGCCTTCCCTCTTCCCTATGGCCCATGTAGGCCCAATAGTCCTCCCGGGGTTTCCGATAACCCCCGGCACTCCAATAAATACCCGAATCACTCGGAACCTTTCCAATGTCCGAATATAGTCGTCCAATATATCGATCTTTACTTCTCGACCATTTCGAGACTCCTCGTCATGTCCCCGATCTCATCCGGAACTCCGAACTCCTTCGGTACATCAAAACACATAAACTCATAATATAACTGTCATCGAAACGTTAAGCGTGCGGACCCTACGGGTTCGAGAACTATGTAGACATGACCGAGACACGTCTCCGGTCAATAACCAATAGTGGAACCTGGATGCTCATATTGGCTCCCACATATTCTACGAAGATCTTTATCGGTCAGACCGCATAACAACATACGTTGTTCCCTTTGTCATCGGTATGTTACTTGCCCAAGATTCGATCGTCGGTATCTCAATACCTAGTTCAATCTCGTTACCGGAAAGTCTCTTTACTCGTTCCGTAATACATCATCCTGCAACTAACTCATTAGTTGCAATGCTTGCAAGGCTTAAGTGATGTGCATTACCGAGCGGGCCCAGAGTTAGCTCTCCGACAATCGGAGTGATAAATCCTAATCTCGAAAGACGCCAACCCAACAAGTACCTTCAGAGACACCTGTAGAGCACATTTATAATCACCCAGTTACGTTGTGATGTTTGGTAGCACACAAAGTGTTCCTCCGGTAAACGGGAGTTGCATAATCTCATAGTCATAGGAACATGTATAAGTCAGCAACATACTAAACGATCAAGTGCTAAACTAACGGAATGGGTCAAGTCAATCACATCATTCTCCTAATGATGTGATCCCGTTAATCAAATGACAACTATTTGTCTATGGCTAGGAAACATAACCATCTTTGATCAACGAGCTAGTCTAGTAGAGGCATACTAGTGACACTCTGTTTGTCTATGTATTCACACATGTATCATGTTTTCAGTTAATACGATTCTAGCATGAATAATAAACATTTATCATGATATAAGGAAATAAATAATAACTTTATTATTGCCTCTAGGGCATATTTTCTTCACATGAGTAGAACACAAAGAGTTGTGGGCGATAATAGTCATACTTCCTACCAACATGTCATACTTTGATTCGGCGGTATTGTTGGATGAAGCGGCCCAGACCGACATTACATGAACGCATTCATGAGACTGGTTCTACCGCTGTGCTTCGCACACAGGTGGCTAGTGGGTTTTTGTTTCTCTAACTTTAGTTGAATCGAGTGTGAATATGCCTGGTCCTTGTTGAAGGTTAAAATAGCAAACTTGACGAAAAATCGTTGTGGTTTTGATGCGTAGGTAAGAACAGTTCTGTAACACCAACGATGTGGCTATATCTCCCACGTGTCAGAGCACGACTTAGAGGCATAACAACATGGTGGTTTTGTCGCAAGAAGGGTCATCTTCACACAATCCCATGTAATGAACAAGAATGGGATAAAGAGTTGGCTTACAACCTCCACTTCACACAATACATAGCTTAAACAATCATCATACATAGTACAAACAACATGATCCTCGTAAGTGTTCTCAACAGGTTCCTCGGTCACGTACTCGTCTCCCGGCTCTACCCAAAACAAGAACACAAGCAAAAGAACAACTATCAACCACGATGCAATGCACAAACAACATGATGCAAAACATGGCATGATATGCGAGATGTGATATGCAATGCATATGCGTGCTCCGGAAGGGAAAAGATGAACAAGGCATCAACTTGGCTAACCAAGTATGCCGCTGGAAAGATGAGATGATTTCGGATGAAATCGATATAAAGATCACCGAAATCGGGTGCACGGTTTGCAAATGACAAGCAAAACAAGGATGGCATAATCTGCGATTAACAGCATGATGCCACTTAGAATGCCATAAGAAACTAAGCTACTGCACTCAAACGTAACAACAAAGCATATATCAGTGATCTAATCAAGATGCTTGACAAAAGATGAACACTGAGCTACGGCTGAAACACACCAGAGCAGGTTCAAACAAGCATGGCAAAAGGGCAAAAGATAACAGGTTTCAGACTTAGTGAAATAACAACATGCCAGAAATTAACATCAGGAAACCATGTTTAGAGCAAGCTAACAACATGCTAAGGGAACATAACATAGCAAACCAAGGCATGGCATGAATCTACTCAAAGCATAGAACAAAAGTCCCTTAATGACCATGAGCCAAAAAGTATCAGAAGATATGATGGCACCCATGTAAACATAGCAAGTTTCGTTACAGATTTCAGACACAGCAGAAAACTGGACATGGCAAAATCAGCATCATGAAGGCATCTTCGCGAGCTCGAATCACTCACTACAAGACATTGAATGATAAACTAAGCATACTACCAGAAAGAAGACATGTTAAGTTAAAAATGGCAAGAACAACAACATAGCATGCACAGATCAATAGCAACAACCTCGGCAAAATCGCTAAACA
This sequence comes from Aegilops umbellulata, assembly GCA_032464435.1. Classification (NCBI taxonomy): domain Eukaryota; kingdom Viridiplantae; phylum Streptophyta; class Magnoliopsida; order Poales; family Poaceae; genus Aegilops; species Aegilops umbellulata. The sequence continues at coordinate 224,009,679 of CP136059.1, read as the reverse complement.
AGTTAACAATCTGCCAGGAACATTTTATAGCAAAAGTAGAGCAAGATTGAGTCATGCTATGGCACTCCATAATTTCCAAAAGGACCATGGATGGATAGAGCATAACCATAAGAACAAAACACCCTTACTTAACATGCTCAAAAGAGGCATGGATCTCTCTGTAGCAACATGAATACATGGCATAAAAATAACAACAGGGAAAAACTTAGTGAAATTTCAAGTCCCTGAAATCAGCAACATCACGATGCCTAGTTTGCATGCTTGTGCTAGTCACCACATATATCACAAGAATACATGGCATACACCCCTGTAAAAATGGCATGTCATAGTTTAAAATACATGTAGAGCTCAAGATCATAGGATGCACATATCAATCATGGCAAAAATGACAAATGTCCAAATTCTGATAAGAATCTGAAACTAACAGAAACTAGCACTCTTCCAACAGCATTTAGGGCATTAAGATGGAATCTAAAGAACATGATGCAATGGGATGAAATTATTTACTCGTCGAGGCGAACAGTTTCATATGCTACACGCCCAAAACGGAGCCACAGATGCAGAGATATGGCATGTCGAACAGTGCATAAAAATGTTCAAAAACTTCGGGACTTGGTGAGATTTTTACCTCGCGAAACTGGCTCTAGGGTTCGTCGGCGCGGAAACCGAGGTGGCGGCGGATCTGGCCGGGGTATCGTCGGAGATGGACGGGGACGGCGGCCGGAGTCGGATCGGTGCCGGGGAGGCGACGGCGCGGCGCTGGGGGTTCGGCGGTGCGCGGCGCGGCGCGGTGGCGCGGTGGAGCTGCGGCGGCGGCGCGGCGGAGTGGCGGGCGGCGCGGCGGACGGTGGGGAGCGCGCGCGGGCGGCGGGGCGGGGCACCCAGGCGGGGGGGGGGGGGCACACCGGGCCGGGAGGGCCGCGAACGGGATCCTGGGCCCGCGCGGTCGGCGGCGAAGTGGGCGCGGGGGCGCCACGTGTCGGCTCCTGGTTGGGCGGCGGTGGCGGCGGACGGTGTCCGGCGCGGAGGGAGAGAGAGGAGCTAGGGTTTGCCTGAAAATTTCAGGAAGGAGCTATATTTATAGGTAGGAGGGGCTAGGAGGCTCCAAATTGAGCACGGTTTTCGGCCATGCGATCGTGATCGAACAGCCTAGACGATAGAAGGGGTTTAGGTGGGTTTTGGGCCACTTTGGAGGGGTGTTGGGCTGCAACATAGATGAGGCCTTTTTGGTCCCTCGGTTAACCATTGGAGTATCAAACGAAGTCCAAATGGTACGAAACTTGACAGGCGGTCTACCGGTAGTAAATCAAGGCCACATGTCAAACCTCGGTCCATTCCGAGATCATTTAACATCCGCACACGAAAATAGGTAAAAGGTGGCGCCGGAGGACGTAGGAGTGCCGGATTGCAAAACGGACAACGGGTAAAATGCAAATGCGATGCACATGATGACATGATATGAAATGCATGACATGGACAATATGCGAAATGAAGAAGAACCCAACCACGAGGGAATATCATAGCTTAGTGCCGAAAATGGCAAGAGTTGGAGTATAAATATGGCAAGTTACATTTGGGGTGTTACAGGTTCTTGCTAGAAGCTCGTAGAAGCTACGTAAAACTTGCAACAACAAAGTAGAGGACGTCTAACTTGTTTTGCAGGGCATGTTGTGATGTGATATGGTCAAGACATGATGAGATATAAATTGTTATATGAGATGATCATGTTTTGTAAAGTTATCGGCAACTGGCAGGAGCCTTATGGTTGTCTCTTTATTGCATAAAGATGCAAGCGCCATGTAATTGCTTTACTTTATTGCTATGCGATAGCAATAGTTGCAAAAAAGGCAATAGTTGGTGAGACGACCATGTGACGACACATTGATAGAGATCAAGATGATGAAGATCATGGTGTCATGCCGGTGACGATGGAAATCATGATGGTACTTTCGAGATGGAGATCAAAGGCAGAAGATGATGATGGCCATATCATGTCACATATTTTGATTGCATGTGATGTTTATCTTTTATACATCTTATTTTGCTTAGTTCGGCGGTAGCTTTATAAGATGATCCCTTACTAAAATTTCAAGGTATAAGTGTTCTCCCTGAGTATGCACCGTTGCGAAAGTTCTTCGTGCTGAGACACCACGTGATGATCGGTTGTGATAAGCTCTACGTTCACATACAACTGGTGCAAGCCAGTTTTGCACACGCAAAATACTCAGGTTAAACTTGACGAGCCTAGCATATGCAGATATGGCCTCGGAACACTGGGATCGAAAGATCAGACGTGAATCATATAGTACATATGATCAACATAGTGATGTTCACAATTGAAAACTACTCCATCTCACATGATGATCGGACATGGTTTAGTTGATTTGGATCACGTGATCACTTAGATGATTAGAGGGATGTCTATCTAAGTGGGAGTTCTTAAGTAATATGATTAATTGAACTTTAATTTATCATGATCTTAGTCCTGATAGTATTTGCATAACTATGTTGTAGATCAATAGCTCGCGATGTAGCTCCCCATTTATTTTTGATATGTTCCTAGAGGAAAACTATGTTAAAAATGTTAGTAGTAATGATGCGGACTAGCTCCATGATTTGAGGATTATCCTAATTACTGCACAGAAGTATTATGTCCTTGATGCACCGCTAGGTGACAGACCTATTGCAGGAGCAGATGCAGATGTTATGAACGTTTGACAATACTCAGTATGATGACTACTTAATAGTTTAGTGCACCATGCTTTACGACTTAGAACCGCGACTTCAAAAATGTTTTGAACGACATGGAGCATATGAGATGTTCCAAGAGTTGAAATTGGTATTTCATACTCATGCCGTGTCAAGAGGTATGATACCTCTGACAGTACTTTGCCTACAAGATGGAGGAGAATAGCTCAACCAGTGAGCATGTACTCAGATTGTCTGGGTACTACAATTGCTTGAATCAAGTGGGAGTTAATCTTTCAGATAAGATAGTAATTGACAAATTTCTCTAGTCACTATCTCCAAGCTACTAGAACTTCGTGATGAACTATAATATGGAAGGGATGACGAAAGTAATTCCCGAGCTCTTCACGATGCTGAAATCGACAAAGGTAGAAATCAAGAAAGAGCATCAAGTGTTGATGCTTTACAAGACCACGAGTTTCAAGAAAAGGGCAAAAGCATAGAAGGGGAACTTCAAGAAGAACGACAAGCAAGTTGCTGCTCAAGTGAAGAAGCCCAAGTCTGGACCTAAGCCTGAGACTGAGTGCTTCTACTGCAATGGAAATGGTCACTTGAAGTGGAACTACCCTAGATACTTGCCGGATAAGAAGGATGGCAAAGTGAACAAAGGTATATTTGATATACATGTTATTTATGTGTACTTTACTAGTGTTTATAGCAATCCCTCAGCATTTGAAACTGATTTAGTTGCTAAGAGTAGTAACTCGAAACGGGAGTTGCAGAATGAACAGAAACTAGTTAAGGGTGAAGTGACGATGTGTGTTGGAAGTAGTTCCAAGATTGATATGATCATCATCACACACTCCCTATACTTTCGGGATTAATGTTGAACCTAAAATAAATGTTATGTGGTGTTTGCGTAGAGCATGAAATATGATTTGATCATGTTTATTGCAATACGGTTATTCATTTAAGTTAGAGAATAATTGTTGTTCTGTTTACATGAATAAAACCTTTTATGGTCATACACCCAATGAAAATGGTTTGTTCTCGATCGTAGTGATACACATATTCATAATATTGAAGCCAAAAGATGCAAAGTTAATAATGATAGTGCAACTTATTTGTGGCACTGTCGTTTAGGTCATATTGGTGTAAAGCGCATGAAGAAACTCCATGCTGATGGGCTTTTGGAATCACTTGATGCTTGTGAACCATGCCTCATGGGCAAGTTGACTAAGACTCTGTTCTCTGGAACAATGGAGCGAGCAACTGACTTATTGGAAACAATACATATTGATGTATGCGGTCCGATGAGTTTTAAGTCTCGCAGCGGGTATCGTTATTTTCTGACCTTCACAGATGATTTGAGCAGATATGGGTATATCTACTCGATGAAACATAAGTCTGAAACATTTGAAAAGTTCAAAGAATTTCAGAGGAAGCAGAAAATCATCGTAACAAGAAAATAAAGTTTCTACGATCTGATCGCGGATACGAATATTTGAGCTATGAGTTTGGTCTTCATTTAAAACAATGTGGAATAGTTTCACAACTCACGCCACCTGGAAGACCATAGCGTAATGGTGTGTCCGAACGTCATAACCATACTTTATTGGATATGGTGCGATCTATGATGTCTCTTACTGACTTACCACTATCGTTTTGGGATTATGCATTAGAGACAGCCGCATTCATGTTAAATAGGGCACCATCTAAATCCGTTGAGACGACACCGTATGAACGGTGGTTTAGCAATAAACCTAAGCTATCGTTTCTTAAAGTTTGGGGCTGCGATGCTTATGTGAAAAAGCTTCAAACTGATAAGCTCGAACCCAAATCGGAGAAGTGCGTCTTCATAGGATACCGAAAAGAAAATGTTGGGTACACCTTCTATCACAGATCCAAAGGCAAGATCTTTGTTGCTAGAATGGATTCTTTCTAGAGAAGAAGTTTCTCTCGAAAGAAGTGAGTGGAAGGAAAGTAGAACTTGATGAGGTAATTGTACCTTCTCCCGAATTGGAAAGTAGTTCATCACAGAAATCAGTTCCAGTGATGCCTACACCAATTAGTGAGGAAGTTAATGATGATGATCACCAAACTTCGGATCAATTTACTACCAAACCTCTTAGGTCAACCAGAGTACGTTCCGCACAAGAGTGGTGCGGTAATCCGGTTATGGAAGTCATGTTACTAGACCATGATGAACGTACGAACTATGAGGAAGCGATGATGAGCCCAGATTTCGCAAAATGGTTTAAGGCCATGAAATCTAAGATAGGATCCATGTATGAAAACAAAGTATGGACTTTGGTGGAATTGCCCATTGATCAGCAAGCCATTGAGAATAAATGGATCTTCAAGAGGAAGACAGACGCTGATAGCTGTGTTACTATCTAGAAAGCTCAAATTGTCGCAAAAGGTTTTGGAAAAGTTCAAGGTGTTGACTACGATGAGATTATCTCACTCCTATCGATGCTTAAGTCTGTCCGAATCATGTTAGCAATTGCACATTTTATGAAATCTGGCAAATGGATGTCAAAACTACATTCCTTAATGGATTTCTTACAAGAAGAGTTGTATATGATGCAACAAGAAGGTTTTTTCAATCCTAAAGGTGCTGACAAAGTGTGCAAGCTCTAGCTATCCATCTATGGACTGGTGCAAGCATCTCGGAGTTGGAATATATGCTTTGATAAGTTGATCAAAGCATATAGTTTTATACAGACTTGCGGTGAAGCCTGTATTTATAAGAAAGTGAGTGGGAGCACTACAGCCTTTGTGATAAGTATATGTGAATGACATATTGTTGATCAGAAATAATGTAGAATTTTCTGGAAAGCATAAAGGAGTGTTTGAAAGGATTTTTTCAAAGAAAGACCTCGGTGAAGCTGCTTACATATTGAGCATCAAGATATATAGAGATAGATCAAGACGCTTGATAAGTTTTTCAATGAGTACATACCTTGACAAGATTTTGAAGTAGTTCAAAATGGAACAGTCAAAGAAGGAGTTCTTGCCTATGTTGCAAGGTGTGAAGTTGAGTAAGACCCAAAGCCCGACCATGGTAGAAGATAGAGAGAGAATGAAAGTCATTCCCTATGCCTCAGCCATAGGTTCTTTATAAAGTATGCCATGCTGTGTACCAGACCTATTTGTATACCCTGCCCTGAGTTTGGCAAGGGAGTACAATAGTGATCCAGGAGTGGATCACTGGACAGCGGTCAAAATTATCCTTAGTGGAATAAGGACATATTTCTCGGTTATGGAGATGATAAAGAGTTTGTCATAAAGAGTTACGTCGATGCAAGCTTTGACACCGATCTGTATGACTCTGAGTCTCGATCTAGATACATATTGAAAGTGGGAGCAAATAGCTAGAGTAGCTCCGTGCAGAGCATTGTAGACATAGAAATTTGCAAAATACATACAGATCTGAATGTGACAGACCCATTGACTAAACCTCTCTCAAAAGCAAAACATGATCACTCTTTGGGTGTTAATCACATAGCGATGTGAACTAGATTATTGGCTCTAGTAAACCCTTTGGGTATTAGTCACATGGAGATGTGAACTAATCACATAAAGATGTGAACTATTGGTGTTAAATCACATGACGATGTGAACTAGATTATTGACTCTAGTGCAAGTGGGAGACTGAAGGAAATATTCCCTAGAGGCAATAATAAAGTTTTTATTTATATTTCCTTATATCATGATAAATGTTTATTATTCATGCTAGAATTGTATTAACCGGAAACTTGATACATGTGTGAATACATAGACAAAACAAAGTGTCACTAGTATGCCTCTACTAGACTAGCTCGTTAATCAAAGATGGTTAAGTTTCCTGACCATAGACATGTGTTGTCATTTGATGAACGGGATCACATTATTAGAGAATGATGTTATGGACAAGACTCATCCGTTATCTTAGCATAATGATCGTATAGTTTTATTGCTAATGCTTTCATCATGACTTATACATGTTCCTCCGACTATGAGATTACGCAACTCCCGAATTGTCGTTGTTCTAAGTATGATAGTAGAATAGGGGGTATGTATGGAGAGGCAAGATCCTAGGTACGGTGAAGTTATGCACACAAGATTTACGAGTTCATGCCCTTCGTGGAGGAAGTAACAACCCTACGTGTCGGTGCCCGGAGGCTCGGTCGACTGGATTATGCTTGAAGTTACAGGGGGTGCGAACCCTTGTGCCTGAGGAGGGGGGGTGGCTTATATAGAGTTCTCTAGACCCCTCCGGCCCTCAGTTACACAGGGTTCAATGTACATAAAGATAGGAACGTTGCTGGTAACGCCAACACTAAAGTCACATAAATGATCATTAATATTACGGAGTGAACATCTAACCGTTGTCATTCAGAGTGACCTTAGATCTTCTGTTCTCCGAGTGGTTTCTGGTATGGTCGAATGAATATATCATGGTCGAAAGGAACTGGGATATCCGGGTGAACTCTCAATCGAGTGGATTGTGTCCTGTGGTGATTTCAGTCGGCAGAATCCGCTGTCCTTTAAATGTCCTTGACTGTAGGGCAACGTCCTTGGGTAGGGTGCTCAGATCAGGTCTATTGTCCTACCCTAGGTAAATGTCATCGTCATTAGCCCCCGAATGGTTCTGGGTCCGAGTGAAGATGCATTTGAAGGTGGTTCCGACCCAACTTTCATGCTTCAGAAGCATTTTTCTGGGATTGATGAACCATGCAAAAACTTTGACTTCATTTTCAGCCGCCTTGAGCCATTCAGAGGTTGTCGAGTGAACTTGGTTGATAAGCTTCGAGTGCTTGATATGGTATAAAATCTTCGGCCTGATTGACTGCTCTGCCGCTCCCGGATCTTGCGGGATTTGAAATTTGGGGAAGCGCGTGGGGCGGGGGAGGCCACGATAATCAGAGTGGATTAGGCAGGGGAGCCTCGATCCCCGCGCCACCTTTTTCGCCACGTACTACGCGTACAACTATTGCGGTATTTGACAGGATTGCTTGGGCCCACGCGTCAGTCACTCGGGAGAAGGCTTCATATAAGGCGTCGTGGTTGGGGTTTTTTGCATGGTGCGCCCCATTCTCCCCCTTCCTCCTATATTTCTCCATTGCGGCCACCCCCGCCCTCGGTGTCGGGGGTTGGGTGCGACATGTGCCAAAGAATGGCTTATCATGGTGCGGGCGTGTAGAACGTCGCCGGTGCCTGGAAGCGGGATGAGGCGTAGACACGAACGCCGGCGAACTTTACCCAGGTTCGGGGCTCTCCTAGGAGATAACACCCCTAGTCCTGCTCTACGGGGTCTCCGCATGATCACTAAGGCAAAGTGAATACAAGGTTGCTCCTTGAGCTGTTTTCTGGAGGTAGGAGAAGGTAGGGCTAGCTTTCTCCTCACTATGGGAACTGGTCTGGTGCTAATGGATTCGAACCCTTTGCATGGGTGCCCTGGGGGGTTTATATAGGCCTATCCCCCAGGGGTACAATGGTAATCCGGCTGGGCACGGGGCCCAGCCGTCAGTCTCTTTGGTCTCCGGCTTCTCCGCCGACTGCTGGGGCCCACCGACTGGGGGGCCCTCTAACCGGCCACGTACGCCGCTCGCGGGTCCTGCCGGCTGCTGATTACTGTAGCCGTGCCTCTAATGACGTGTGCTTGGTCATGAGGTCGTGGCTACAGCCCCGCCGCATGGGGGGCGATTACTGTAGCCACTCCCCGTCCTGTTTGGTTAATGACGCGTGGGGCCAGTGGGAGAGGGAAGCCGACTCCGAGGGGCCGACTCCCACTGGGCCCGACTGGTGGCGCTCTTGCCGTCTTCTGGACTCCCGCCGACTAGTGGGACCCGTTGTCCCTGGGTCGTACAGACAGGCCGTCGTGGGTGCAGGACTCTGCCTATGGGTGCTGATGTCAGGGCCGGCATGGCAACAGTGCCGCGCCGGACGGAGATCTCTGCGGGTACGGCGCACTATGGCCATGCCTGCCCCTGGAAAGAGGAGGGAGTGGGCTTTACTGTAGCCACTCCCTATCTCGTCCCTCTTGATGAGGGCACGGGTGAGGGAGTCCTGGATTAGGGGGTGTCCGGATAACCGGACTATAACCTTTGGCCGGACTGTTGGACTATGAAGATACAAGATTGAAGACTTCGTCCCGTGTCCAGATGGGACTTTCCTTGGCGTGGAAGGCAAGCTTGGCAATACGGATATGTAGATCCCTTCCGTTGTAACCGACTCTGTGTAACCCTAGCCCTCTCCGGTGTCTATATAAACCAGAGGGTTTTAGTCCATAGGACGAACAACAATCATACCATAGGCTAGCTTCTAGGGTTTAGCCTCTCTGATCTCGTGGTAGATCTACTCTTGTACTACCCATATCATCAATATTAATCAAGCAGGAGTAGGGTTTTACCTCCATAGAGAGGGCCCGAACCTGGGTAAAAACATTGTGTCCCTTGTCTCCTGTTACCATCCGCCTAGACGCACAGTTCGGGACCCCCTACCCGAGATCCGCCGGTTTTGACACCGACATTGGTGCTTTCATTGAGAGTTCCTCTGTGTCGTCATCTTTAGGCCCGATGGCTTCTCCGATCATCAACAGCGATGCGGTCCAGGGTGAGACTTTCTCCCCGGACAGATCTTCGTATTCGGCGGCTTTGCACTGCGGGCCAATTCGCTTGGCCATCTGGAGCAGATTGAAAGCTACGCCCCTGGCCATCAGGTCAGATTTGGAAGCTTGAACTACACGGCTGACATCCGCGGAGAATTGATGTTCGATGGATTCGAGCCGCAGCCGGGCGCGCTGCACTGTCATGATGGGCATGACCTAACTCTGCCACCGAACAATGCCCCGGAGGCCGCACCCGTGTTAGCTCCGACCCTTAGCTCGGAGCCAACTGCGCCGATCGAGGACGGGTGGCTAGACACCGCCTCGGGGGCTGCAGTCTCAACTATGATCGAGCCGAACACCAGCCTTATCCTCTGCGAAGCCCGTGACTCCAAGGTGCCAGACTCTTACCCGGACTCCGAACCCTCCGCACCCCTGCCAATCGAATCTGATTGGGCGCCGACCATGGAATTCACCGCCGCGGATATCTTTCAGCACTCGCCCTTCGGCGACATTCTGAATTCACTAAGGTCTCTCTCTTTGTTAGGAGAGCCCTGGCCGGACTACGACCAACAGGATTGGGATGCGGACGACGAAGAAATTCGACGCCCACCCAGCACCCACTTCCTAGCCACTGTCGATGATTTAACCGACATGCTCGAATTCGACTCCGACGACATCGACGGTATGGACGACGATGTAGGAGACGAACATGAACCAACGCCTATAGGGCACTGGACAGCCACCCCATCCTACGATGTATACATGGTGGACACACCCAAAGGAAACGACGAGGAAGAACAGGATGATGCAACGAAGGGTCATTCCTCCGAAAAGCAGCCAAAGCGGCGGCGTAAGCGCCGCTCCAAGCCTCGCCTCGACAGAGACAACGGTCATACAGCATCGAGCAACCATCCAAACAAGACAACTTGGATAAACAAACCGCACAACCCGTCCTCGGTGAAGATAACAGTCCGGACGACCTCATGTCGGACAAGTTCCTAGAACAGGAAAACCTCCACAAAAGGCTCGCCACCACGGCGCGTAGCCTGAAAAAGCAGAAGCGAAAGCTCAAAACCGCGGAAGAGGCACTCCGAATCAGCTGGAGCAAAGTACTCAACACCGCAGACAAATACGGCGATAGTCGCCACACAAAGAGCTACCCGAAGCGAAAGCTACTGCCCGAATTTGATGAGGAGTCCCTAGAGCCCCCAAATCAAAAAATAAGGAAGCCACCCGGTCGGATAGACGACCCCATGGCCAACATAGAGCGGCATATGGCACCGCACACAAACCAACACGTGATCCACCCAAGGATTCGCATCAAAAGGATGGCCCAGCCAGGTCTCTCTATGGGCCAAGAAAGCAAGCTCTAGCAAGCAATGTGACGCAACAAATATCCGAACAAGACGGCACACCCAGATACAGGGGTGCCGCACACCCCCTCTGTTTCACCGATGAGGTGCTGGACCATGAATTTCCAGCGGGATTTAAGCCCGTAAACATAGAGGCGTACGACGGAACAACAGACCCTGGAGTCTGGGTTGAGGATTATATCGTCCACATACACATGGCTAGAGGAGATGACCTCCACGCCATAAAATACTTACCCCTCAAGCTCAAAGGGCCAGCCCGGCATTGGCTTAAAGGCCTTCCCGAAAACACCATTGGAAGTTGGGAGGAGCTCGAGGATGCTTTTCGGGCAAATTTTCAAGGGACCTATGTCCGACCTCCGGATGCAGACGATTTAAGCCATATAACTAAAAAGAACCAGATAGTCGACTGTCCGGACGCCGAAGCCTTAGCAGCTTTCAAACACAGCGTTCGAGACGAATGGCTTGCAAGACACCTCGGCCAAGAAAAGCCAAGAACAATGGCCGCATTAACAAGCATCATGACCCGCTTTTGCGTAGGAGAGGACAGCTGGTTGGCAAGATGCAGCACCAGCGACCCAAGTACATCCGAAGTCAGGGATGGAAACGGGAAACCGCGACGCAGCAAGGAACATCGCCGGAATAAGGAAAGCAGCTCGAAGAGCACGACAGTCAACGCCAGATTCAAAAGCTCTCGGCAGAATCAGAAAAAGCTGCCCCTCAAGGATAACAGGGACGAGCTATCTAACCTAAACAAAATCTTGGAAAAGATATGTCAAATCCACAACACCCCTAGGAAGCCTGCAAACCATACGCACAGAGAATGTTGGGTCTTCAAGCAATCCAGCCAACTCAACACCGAACACAAGGGGCTCGACACACCAAGTGAGGACGATGACGAACCCCACAAGCAGAGCACCGGGAAACAAAAGAATTTCCCACACGAAGTCAAAACAGTAAACTTACTCCATGTGACAAAAGGGAAAAATAGAGTGGCCCCTATAGAGATACGTGCCATACGGCCTACCCCAAAGGAGTCTCGACACTGGTTGTTAAAACTGATCACCTTCGATCATCAGGATTACTCCAAAAGTATCCGGAACGCAGGTTGGACTACCTTAGTATTAGATCCGATAATTGATGGACTCCACTTTACACAAGTCCTGATGGACGGCGACAGTGGTCTAAACCTGCTATATCAGGACACAGTCCGCAAAATGGGGATGGACCCAACAAAAATTCGCCATAGCAACACTTCCTTTAAAGGAGTAGCGCCAGGCCCAGATGCCCATTGCACGGGTTCCCTCTTACTAGAAGTTATGTCCGGTTCTCCCGATAACTTCCGTAGAGAAACGCTAAGTTTCCACATTGCCCCATTTTCAAGTGGCTATCAAGCACTACTGGGACGCGAAGCGTTCCCCCGCTTTAACGCAATACCACATTATGCATCTCTCACGCTTAAGATGCCCGGTCCACGGGGCATCATGTCACTAAAGGGAAATATTGAGTGTTTCTCTCGCGCGGAGGACTGTGTGGCCGCTTTGACAACCGCACATTAAAACGGCTTCACCAATCAAAGCACCTAAATAGGTCGTTAAGACCACGGACGCGGCTCGACGAGTCCGGCGTAAACATACCATTGATAAAGGCTTAATAACCGCATACCCCTGTACAAGGGGCTCTGCGCATGTAACACAAGAGACAATAAGGCTCAATTTCTACCCATTTTGAATTATACTTTGTTTATTTAGTATAACGTACATTTCGCACGACCTTTTTCAACCAAGTTCCTCTCTTTTTCAGATGAACACCATGCTATACCCATCCAGGATACGGCACAACGGAGACATAGGCGCAGACGTGCAGTAGGGACCCGTTCCAAGGATTGTTTTTAGATTAAGACCCTGCGTAAACCTTTTTTACTGTCTTTTGTTGATACACATCCCCCGATTTCTCAGTATAGCCAAGGAGGAGGCTGGCGTCTTGGCATGTGGCTACGTCAGAATTTTGCGCGTACCTGGACACCAGGGGCTTATTACCAACAGCACTGTTCAGCCCGTTTTCATAAAGACCGAACACCTTAGGTAGTGTTCGGCGTCGCAAGTTTGGCCTTATATGCATCAGCTCCGAATCATGTCTTTGGTCAAATGTTGGGTTTGCCCGGCTCCTGTGTTTTGCTGCCTTACGTTCCGCACTATCGGCTAAGGCAGCACCAGGAGAACTACTACGATTGTGCTCCGGTTCAGCCAGGCGAGCACCTCAGTAGAGAAAGCCGAAAACTGACTGTCATGATATAGCGTGAGACTGGTCAACCACTTGATGACCCATCGGAATCTTCGGGATTCCTCCGCATTAACGAAGGGCCGTTTCCTGGCTAGGCACACACGCGCCCCGAATTCGGGCAAGCGCGGTGCCACCAGGGGCTATATAGTAGCTCCACGGTCAAACTCCTATGGCTAAGTGAAAGTGATAAAGCATTATAGTCTGGTTGCCTAGTTCGCTGCGCTACCACCTCCTTAATGGACCAAGACGTTGGATCAAGTGTGATGATGCGCCTTTTGCGAACACCCCCGCATTATATGCGTGGGGGCTGAAGCCAACGGCTGCAATATTTCAGGTTATATATACATATACGTAAACAACCGCACAGGAGGCATTATAATTCTTGCAAGCACAAGTATAAAAAGCTTCTACATTTCAGAAAAATATTGTTTTCAATAAAAATACATGTTATTCGAACATAATATCCTTCGAGCAGTGTGTCTCTATTAAACGAGCGCCCTTCAGGACTTCTTGAAAGTAGTGCTCGGCAGGTACTCGGCTTTCGCCCGAATCTTGGGCTGCAACAGCGGTGGCCTCCATCTCCGCCCAGTATGTCTTGACACGGGCAAGGGCCATCCGTGCACCCTCCACACATGCTGACCTCTTCATCGCGTTGATATACGACACCGCACCAAGGAACTGCTGCACCAAGCTAAAATTACTGTTCGGCTTTGGCCTTTACGACCATAGATGATCCACGACTTACTTCATGGCGATTCCGGATAACCTATTCAGCTCGGCCCATTCGGCCAAACGATCGGTCAATGGAAGCGGACGCTCTGGATTGTGGAACTGTGACCAGAAAAGCTTTTCCACTTCGCGACCCTCCTGATCTTGGAAGTGTTCGACCGCATCAGCGGCACTCGCCGCTAAATCCAGATATGCGTCCGCCGAACTCCACATCTGGTCCAACGGAGCATATTTAGGATCCCTGAACTTCATCCGCAGCATAAAGGGCTTCCCAGCCGCGATATCTCCGGCTTGACGTAGCTCCTCCTTCATCGCCCTCATCGCAGAGCAAGCATCCTTGGCCGCTGTAGTGGCCTTCTCCAGGTCCGTTCGTTCTGCCCGATCTTCTTTTTCAAGAAGCTTGCAACGGTCAGCAGCGCTCTTCAACTTCACAGCCATCTCGGCCATTTCCTTCTTGCTTTGGCAGTGAGCAGCCTGTTCGGCTTTCAGCTCTTCAACCGCTGAGGGAGTCCTGGATTAGGGGGTGTTCGGATAGCCAAACTATACCTTCAGCCGGACTCCAGGACTATGAAGATATAAAGTTGAAGACTTCGTCCCGTGTCGGGAAGGATCTTTTCTTGGCGTAGAAGGCAAGCTAGGTGTGCGGATATTCAAGATCTCCTACCATTGTAACCGACTCTGTGTAACCCTAACCCTATCCGGTGTCTATATAAACCAGAGGGTTGTAGTCCGTAGGACAACCATCATCATACACAATCATACCATAGGCTAGCTTCTAGGGTTTAGCCTCCTTGATCTCGTGGTAGATCCACTCTTGTACTACCCATATCATCAATATTAATCTAGCGGGAGTAGGGTTTTACCTCCATCGAGAGGGCCTGAACCTGGGTAAAATAAAGTGTCCCTTGTATCCTGTTACCATCCGGCCTTGACGCACAGTTCGGGACCCCCTACCCGAGATCCGCCGGTTTTGACACCGACATTGGTGCTTTCATTGAGAGTTCCTCTGTGTCGTCGCCTTTAGGCCCGATGGCTCCTTTGATCATCAACAACGACGAGGTCCAGGGTGAGACTTTCCTCCCCGGACAGATCTTCGTCTTCGGCGGCTTCGCTATGCGGGCTAATTCGCTTGGTCATCTGGAGCAGATCGAAAGCTACGCCCCTGGCCATCAAGTCAGGTTTGGAAGCTTATACTACACGACTGATATCTGCGGGGACTTGATCTTCGACGGGTTCGAGCCACAGCCAAGCGCGTCGTGCTATTTCGAGGGGCACGATATAGCTCTGCCTCCGAATAGCACCCTGGAGGCCGCACACGCTCCGCCCCCGATCCTTGACTCGGAGCCCGCTGCGTTCTCTGAGGATGAACGGTTGGACGTCACCTCGGGGGCTGCGATCTCAAAGGCGATCGAGCCGAACGCCAGCCCCGTACTCCGCACGGCCCAGGACTCCAAGGAGCCGGACTCTTCTCCGAACTCCGAGCCTTCTGCGCCCCCGCCGATCGGATCTGATTGGGCGCCTATAATGGAGTTCACCGCCGCGGATCTCTTTCAGTGCTCACCTTTCGGTGATACCCTGAATTCTCTCAAGTCTCTCTCTTTATCAGGAGAGCCCAGGCCGGACTATGGTCTGCGAGGTTGGGATTCGGATGACGAAGAAATTCAAAACCCACCCACCACCCACTTAATAGCCACTGTCGATGATCTAACCGACATGCTTGACTTCGGCTCTGAAGACTTCGATGGTATGGACGACGAAGGAGGAGACGAACAAGAACCAGCACCTATAAGGCGCTGGACCACCACCCCACCTAATGATGTACTCATGGTGGATACCCCTAAAGGAAACGACAACGAGGAAAAAGGGGACGAAAAAAGGGACAAACCCTCTGAAAAGCAATCAAAGCGGCGACGAAAACGCCGAGCCAAGCCCCGCCTCGAACAAGACCCAGCGATAGAGCAGGACGAGCCGGTAGATGACGAGCGCGCCTCAGAGCAACCGTCCGAACAGGGCAACTCGGATAGAGAGGACAGACAGCCCTCCCCCGGCCATAACCGAACTCCGGACAATCTCACACCGGATAAAACCACGGAGCAGAAGAATCTCCATGAAAGGCTCGTTGCTACAACATGCAGCCTCAAAAAGCAGAAGCGAAAGCTAAAGACGGCGGAAGATGCACTTAGAAAAAGATGGAGCAAGGTAATCAAGACCGCAGACAAATACGGCGGCAGACGCCGCACTAAAAGCTATCCAAAGAGAAAACTACTGCCCGAATTCGATCAAGAGGCCCTAGAGCCCTCGCATTCGAGAAATAAAATAGCCATACGGTCGGATAGGCAACCACACGGCCACCATAAAACGGCAAACGGCGCCGCATTCAATGCGGCATGCGACCTAATTAAAGACTCGCATCATGGCCCAGCCAGGTCCATTTACGGGCCAAGAAAGCAAGCTATCGCAAGCAATGCAAAAAAGCCATCATCAGAATCCGGCACACCCAAATACAGGGGCGCCGCACACCCCCTATGTTTCACCGATGAGGTTCTGGAATACGAATTTCCAGAGGGATTCAAACCCGTCAACATAGAGGCGTACGATGGAACAACAGACCCCGGAGTCTGGATCGAGGATTATATCCTCCATATACATATGGCAAGAGGAGATGATCTCCACGCCATTAAATATCTACCCCTTAAGCTCAAAGGGCCAGCTCGGCACTGGCTTAAAAGTCTTCCCGAAAACACAATTGGAAGTTGGGAAGAGCTCGAGGATGCTTTCCGAGCAAATTTTCAAGGGACCTACGTCCGCCCTCCGGACGCAGACGATCTCAGTCACATAACTCAACAGCCCGGAGAATTAGCGCGACAGTTTTGGAACAGATTCCTTACTAAAAAGAATCAGATAGTGGATTGTCCGGACGCCGAGGCCTTAGCAGCTTTCAGGCATAATGTCTGAGACAAATGGCTCGCCATACACCTCGGCCAGGAAAAGCCAAGAACAATGGCCGCACTCACAAGCCTCATGACCCGCTTTTGCGCAGGAGAGGACAGCTGGTTGGCAAGGCGCAGCCCCAGCGACCCAAGTACATCCGAAATCAGGGATGGAAACGGAAAACCGCGACGAAATAAGGATCGTCGCCGAATCAAAGGAAAAAGTCTGAAGAGCGCGGCAGTCAATGCCGGATTCAAAAGCTCACGGCAAAATCAAACAAAACCATCCCCTCAGGATAACATGGATGATCCGTCCAGCTTAAACAGAATCATGGGCAGAATATGTCAGGTACACAGTACTCCTGGGAAGCCTGCCAATCACACCCACAGAGAGTGTTGGGTTTTTAAACAATCCGGACAGCTTAACGCCGATCACAAGGGGCTCGACACACCAAGTGAAGAAGAGGATGAACCCCAAAGGCAGAGTACCAGGAAACAAAAGAACTTCCCACAAGAAGTCAAAACATTGAACTTACTTCACGTCACAAAACATATGATACCCATAAAGGTACATACAATCAAACAATCCCCTCAGGAGTCCCGCCACTGGTCACTAAAGCCAATCATTTTTGATCAGCTAGATTACTCTAGAAATATCAAAAACGCAGGCCGGACTGCCCTGATACTGGATCCAATAATCGATGGATTCCAGTTTACCAATGTCCTTATGGACGGAGGCAGTGGACTAAACCTGATATATCAGGATACAATCCGCCGCATGGGCATAAACCCAGCAAGAATCCGCCACAGCAAAACCTCCTTTCAAGGGGTAGCACTAGGCCCGGACACCCACTGTATGGGTTTTCTCCGGCTTGTGGTCATATTTGGCTCTCCCAAAAACTTCCGTCGCGAAAAGCTGACCATCCATGTAGTCCCGTTTTCAAGTCGCTATCAAGCACTAATGGGACGCGGAGCTTTCGCTCGCTTTAACGCCATACCGCATTACGCATCTCTCACACTCAAGATGCCCGGTCCACGAGGCATCATCTCTTTAAAGGGAGCGCACTAAAATACGCCTCCTCCAAACGGAGGACCGCCCGGCTGCTTAAATAGCCGCACAATAAAGTGGCCTCGCCAGCCAAAAGACTTTTTTATGTCATCAAAGGCCACGGACCCGGACTCAACAAAGTTCGGCACACGTCCGTCATCAATGCAGGCTCATAAACACCATATGCCCCCGTACCAGGGGCTATACGCAGAGACAATAAAGCTCAACTTAATATATTTTTTACTTTATATTTTGTTTATTATCTTTTTATTCCGCACAACCCATTTTTCAATCCAGTTCCTCTCTTTTACAGATGAACGTCATGCGGCGCCCGTCCAGGACACGACACAACGGAGACACAGGCGCAGACGTGCAGTAGGGACCCGTCCTAAGGTTTCTTTTTAGATTAAGACCCTGCGTAAACCTTTTTTACTGTCTCTTGCTGCTACACATCCCCTGGTTTGTTCTGCCATAACCAAGGAGGAGGCTGGCGTTTTGGCATGTGGCCATGCCAGAGTTATTGCTCGTACCTGGACACTAGGGGCTCTCTTTTTTTTAGGGTGTCGTCTCACCCGCACTGATAAAGACCGAACACCTTAGGGAGTGGCCGGCGTCGCGAGTTTTGGCACTATATGCATCAACTCCGAATCATGATTTTGGTCATATGTTAGGTTGCCCGGCTCCTGAGTTCGGCCACCTTACGTTCCGTTCTATCGGCTAAGGTAGCACCAGGAGAACTACTATGATTGTGCCCCGGTTCGGCCGGGTGAGCGCCTCAGTAGAGAAAGCCGAAAACCGACTGTCATGATGTAGCGCGAGACTGGTCGCCACTCGATGACTCATAGGGATTTTTCGAATCCCTCCGCTTTGACGAAGGGCCGTTTCCCGGTCAGGCACGTACGTGCTCCGAATTCGGGCAGAGCGCATTCGCCTCTAAAGGGCTACCTAAAGAGTCCCACTGTCAAGCTCCTATGGCTAAGTGAAAGTGTTAAAGCATTATAGTCCGGTTGCCTCGCCCGCTGCGCTATCACCTCCTTTGTAGGACCAAGACGTTGGGTTAAGTTATATATATATATATATATATATATATATATATATATATATATATATATATATATATATATATATATATATTAAAACGGCCGCACAGGAGGTGTTCCTAATACTTGAAGGCACAAGTCTAAAAATGCCACTACAATTTATCAAAATACTGTTTTATGATTACATATGCTATCATAATATAGCATCCTTCAAGCACTGCGTCTCTATTACGCGAGCGCCTTCGAGGACTTCCTCAAAATAGTGCTCGGCAGGTGTTCGGCTTTTGTCCGAATCCTGGGACGCAACAGTGGTGGGCTCCATATCTGCCCAGTATGTCTTGACACGGGCAAGAGCCAGCCGAGCGCCCTCTACGCATGCTGACCTCTTCATAGCATCGACATGTGGCACCACGTCTAGCAATTGCTGCACCAAGCTGAAATAGCTCTTCGGTTTCGATCTCCCCGGACACAGACGATCCATGACATACTTCATGGCGAGTCCGGACAATCTATTCAGCTCGGCCCATTGGGCCAGGCGATCGTCCACGGCCAGCGGACGTTCTGGATTGATGAATTGCGACCAAAAGAGCTTCTCCACTTCATGATCCTTTTTATCTCGAAAGTGTTCGGTCGCATCAGTGGCACTAGCCACCAAATCCAAATAGGTGTCCTTTGTACTCCACATCCGGTTTAACAGGGCAAACTTCGGATCACAAAATTTTCGCCGCAGCGAGAAGGGCTTTCCATCCGCAATCTGTCCGGCTTGACGCAGCTCTTCCTTCACCGCTCTCATTATAGAGCAGGCATCCTTGGTGTCAGCAACAGCCTTCTCTAAGCTCGTTTGCTTCACTCGATCTTCTTCTTCAAGAAGCTCGCAACGGTCAGTAGCGCTCTTTAACTTTACGGCCATATCAGCCATTTCATCCTTGCTTCGGCAATGGGCAGCCTGTTCGGCTTTCAGCTCTTCAAGGGCTTTTACGGCAGCCGCATCGCTTTTTCTGGCTTGATCCTTCGCTCGGGCGAGTTCGGCCCTAAGACCTTCCATGGCGGCCGCACCATCTGCGTCAAGCACACACACACGGTAAGATATTGACATACAGCTCGTCTTACTAACAATCTCCTAATGATTTCAATACCTTGAGCACCATCAAGCCGCTTGTTAACAAGCACGATGTCGGCTTCTGCCTTATCCAGTTGTCGCTTTAGTTTGGCATATTTACAAGTCCGGCTTGACTCCGGACAATCAGCCACCTACATATAAAGGTGCTACTTAAAGGACCTGGGATTAAGATCCTCTGTGCGCCGTACACCGTTACGACGCACAGAGTCTTAGGGGCTACTATCTATACAGGGTGCACTTTATTTTTGCGCAATTCATACAAATATACGTTATTTAAAACATACCTCAAGGCCTGCCACTAAGCTCTTGACGGCCTCGTGCAGTCCTCTTTCTGCGGATGAAATCTTTTCAATCACCGTCGTCATTAACGCACGGTGCTCCTCTGAGACAGAGGCTCACCCCAGCAGAGTCTTTAGCTCCTCCGACCGAACACCAGATGGTGCCGGACTTGTCCCATGGCCTTCCTCAAAGGCCGGACACGGAGAACCTTGGGGGGCAGCACCGTCTGCCCTTAGCGGATCCGGAGAAATCCCCCGCGATGACACTTCAGCGTCGCCCGCCTTGCTAGGCGATACAGAAGGAGGAGGCGTTCCACTCTCCATCATCTCCGAAAGAAGATCCCCCGAGGACAAGTTTTGCTGAGAAGGGCTGAGGTCCGAACTACAAAGTAAGGTTTCGGTTAAAATTTCCCAGATATAAATCAAGGATTTCTCCTAAAAGAAAAAACTCTTCTTCTACTTACGGCTCGTTGGAGAGCTGGTCCCTTTCTGGGTTTAGTTCGGCCGAGGGACTCCCCGGTGTTTGGTCCTCTGACAAGGATTCCTTCCCCCGCTTCGAGGCTACGGTCTCCGGGTCATCAGAGGTGGCCCTTTTCTTTCCCTTAGGAGAGGAATTGTCGATTCCCCCCTTCGGAAGGGCCTCTTTCGAGGAGGCCAGGGTTTCCTTGTCCTCCCCCTTATTTCCCTCCAAAGGCACTTCCTACAGCATCCTGACTAGCTCGGGATCCAGTCTGGTCTCGGGAAGGGGAGCCGGACACCTGATCAGCTTCGCCTTCGCTATCCACTCCTGCTTAAAAGGAGAAACGCTGTTAAATGCAAGTTAATTATACGGATAGAAGGTCCGGTCGCAAGGTCACCTACTTGAGTATCCGGGCGATTGCGGCTTAAACCAGCATCCTCGGTCAAATCCAGACTCACTTCTTGTGATCCAAAGAACAGTTTATACATCTCCACAGGCGTCACGCCCATAAAATTTTGGAGAACTCGTGGTCCCTCCGGATTGAACTCCCATAAGCGAAGGGGGCGACGTTGGCCGGGTAGTGTCTGGCGAATCAGCATGACTTGTGTCACCTTGACCAGGTCGAAGTCTCCTTTCAAGAGATCCTTAATGCGGCCCTGCAGCAGAGGAACGTCTTTGGGCAAGCCCCAATCTAACCCCGTGTTAATCCACGATGCTAACCGTGGTGGGGGACCCGAGCGAAAGGCCGGGGCGCCACCCATGCGGTGCCCCGAGGAGCGGTGATGTAGAACCACTCCTGTTGCCATAAGCCAAGCTCCTCTTGAAAAGCGCCCTCGGGCCATGGAGCGTAGGCATTTCTTTTTATAACAGCGCCTCCGCACTCTGCGTGGCGCCCTTCGATTATCTTCGGTTCTACTTTGAAGGTCTTGAGCCACAGTCCGAAGTGAGGGGTAACGCGGAGGAACGCTTCGCACACAACTATGAACGAGGAAATATGGAGGATGGACTCCGGAGCTAAGTCATGGAATTCCAGCCCGTAATAAAACATCAGCCCCCTTACAAAAGGATCCACAGGGAAGCCTAATCCACGAAGGAAGTGGGATTTGAATACCACACTCTCGCCGGGCTGAGGGCTAGGGATCGCCTGTCCTTGAACAGGTAGCCTGTGGGGAATCTCCCTGGTCAGGAATCTAGCTTCTCTCAACCTTGATACGTCCTCCTCCGTAACAGAGGAGGGCATCCATCAGCCTTGGAGGTCGGAGCCGGACATTGTCGAAGATCCGGTGCGCTCGGAATCTGGAAGCCTAGGGTGCTGGAACTCGAGACGACGAGCGAACTTGTTTTGAGGATAGAAGCGGGGAACAGGGCCTTGGTCTCTTTATAAGAGGCAGAATATCAAGCGCCTCCCCGTAACCGTCTTGGACTAGCCTTTAATTAAGGCAAGGCGTGCCAACAGGCGCGATTGGGTTACCCACATCCGTATAAATGAGAATCCCGTTAGAGGGGGGCACACGATCTCTGCTTCGACAAGACGTGCCAAGGAAACCGCCTCGCTATACGTGCCGAGGTGGAACGATGAAAACAATTTATAGAAGGCTTGGCCGTAGTGTTATGATGCACTGTGGGATACGTTAGCAGATTTGATTTGTGTTAATATTATTCTCTGTATGGCAATATGTGGAAATTTATTTTGCAAAGCCAGACACTATTCTGTGGTGTTTCTAATCTTCTTGGAAGACTTGGAGGAGGAATCCGCCTTGCAATGCCGAAGACAATCTGCGCACCGGAATCGTTGTCATTGAAGCCTGGTTCAGGGGCTACTGAGGGAGTCCTGGATTAGGGGGTGTTCGGATAGCCGAACTATACCTTCAGCCGGACTCCAGGACTATGAAGATATAAAGTTGAAGACTTCGTCCCGTGTCCGGAAGGATCTTTTCTTGGCGTAGAAGGCAAGCTAGGTGTGCGGATATTCAAGATCTCCTACCATTGTAACCGACTCTGTGTAACCCTAACCCTATCCGGTGTCTATATAAACCGGAGGGTTGTAGTCCGTAGGACAACCATCATCATACACAATCATACCATAGGCTAGCTTCTAGGGTTTAGCCTCCTTGATCTCGTGGTAGATCCACTCTTGTACTACCCATATCATCAATATTAATCTAGCAGGAGTAGGGTTTTACCTCCATCGAGAGGGCCTGAACCTGGGTAAAATACAGTGTCCCTTGTCTCCTGTTACCATCCGGCCTTGACGCACAGTTCGGGACCCCCTACCCGAGATCCGCCGGTTTTGACACCGACAACCGCCTTTAAGGCAGCCGCATCACTTTTTCTGGCTTGCTCCTTGGCTCGGGCAAGCTCTGCCCGAAGTTTCTCCATGGCGGCAGCCCCATCTGCGTCAAGCACACACGTTATAAGATACTGGCATCAAGATCCTCTTACCAGGTGTCTCCGGAGAACTTACATACCTTGTGCCTCGTGAAGCCTCTTGTTAACAAGCGCGATGTCGGCATCTGCCACGTCAAGTTGCCGCTCTAGCTCGGCAAATTCATCAGTCCGGCTGGCCACCGGACACTTCGCCACCTGCATTTGAAGGCGGTAAAATCATACCAGGGACTATGATCCTCCATCTGCCATCGTCTACGACACCACCTAGAGTCTCAGGGGCTACTATCTACACGGGGCGCATCTTAAAATATGCGTCACTTTCCAAAAAAGGTGCATCATTTCACGTACCTCAAAGCCCATCAGTAGACTCATGACAGCTTCATGCAACCCGCTTTCCGCGTATGAAATCTTTTCAATCACCGTACCCATCAATGTACGGTACTCCTCTGAGATAAGCCCTCTCCCTAGGAGATCCTTCAGTGCCTCCGACCGTGCGCCAGATGGCGCCGGACTCGTCCGATCGCCTTTTTCGAAAGCCGGACTCGGAGGGCTTCGGGTGGCCGTATTACCACCTTACGGCCTTACCGGATCAGGAGAAACCCTCTACGACGACACCTCAGGGTCGCCCGCCTCATGAGGCGGTATGGCAGGGGGAGGCATTCCGCTCTCTATCATCTCCGGAAGAAGATCCCCCGAAGACGAGCTCTGCTGAGAAGGGCTAACGGCCGAGGTATCCCCTGACACAGGACCCTCTGGCGAAGATTTCATCCCCCAATTTGAGACCATGGTCTCCGGGTCTTCAGAGGCGGTCCTCTTCTACCCCTGAGTAAAGGAATTTTCGATTCCTCCTTTCCGGATAGCCTCCTTCGGGGGGGCAGTAGCTTCCTTGGCCGCCCCCTTCGCTTTCTTTCGAAGGCACGATCTCCAGCATCCTGGTTAACAGGGGATCCGGCGAGGTTTCAGGAAGGGGGGCCGGACACCTGATTAACTTCGCCTTCGCTACCCACTCCTGTTTCAAGGGCAACTCTTTTAAGGGTGATGTTGTGATAAATGAACGGATGGAGTGTCTGGGCACAAGACTACTTACTTGAGTATCCGAACGATTGCAGCTCAGACCTGCATCCTCCGTAGAATCCGGACACACTACTTGTGGTCCGAAGAACAATTTGTACATCTCCGTAGGCGTCATGCCAAGAAAATGTTGGAGAGCTTGCGGTCCCTCCGGATTGAACTCCCACTAATGGAGGGGGCGACGTTTGCAGGGTAGAACTTGGCGAATTAACATAACCCGCGTCACCATGACCAGAGTGATGTCTCTTTCTAGGAGATCTCGGATGCGGCCCCCAGTCTAACCCCTTATTGACCCATGACGCTAGTCGTGGCGGGGGACCCGAGCGGAAAGCAGGCGGCGCCACCCACTTGGTACCCCTGGGAGCTGTGATATAAAGCCACTCTTGTTGCCGTAAGCTGAACTCCTCTTGAAAGAGCCCTCAGGACATGGAGCGTCAGCATTCTTGCTTATAACAGCGCCTCCGCACTCCGCGTGCTGTCCCTCGATCATCTTCGGTTCTACTTTAAAGGTCTTAAGCCACAGTCCGAAGTGAGGAGTAATACGGAGGAAGGCTTCGCACACAACGATGAAAGGATGGACTCCGGATCTAAGTCGTGAAATTCCAGCCCATAATAAAACATGAGCCCCCTCACGAAGGGATCCGTCGTGAAGCCTAGCCCTCGGAGGAAGTGAGACACGAACACCACACTCTCACCAGGCCTGGGAGTGGGAATAACCTGCCCTTGAGCAGACAACCTATGTGAGATTTCGCCTGTCAAAAACCTGGCCCCTCTCAGCTTTAGCACGTCTTCCTCCGTGACGGAGGAAGGCATCCATCGGCATCGAAGGTCGGAACCGGACATCGTCGAAGGTCCGAAGCACCTAAAATCTGGGGCCTTGGGTGTTGGAACTCGAGGCGAGAGGCGGATTCGATTGAGATCGAAAGAAAGGACTGAGGCCTTGGTCTCTTTATAAGAGGTTGAATACCAAGAGCCCTCCTCGTGACCGTTTGGGACCTACCTTTGATCGAGGGGATATACCAACATGCACGATTGGGTTACCCACGTCCGTATTGATGAGGATCCCGCAAATAAAGGGGACACGATCTCTGCTTCGACAAGACGTGCCAAGGAAACCGTCTCGCAAAACGCGCTGAGGTGGGACAGTAAAAATGATTCGAATAAAGACTTGGCCGTGGTGTGATGTCACACTACGGAGTACGTCAGCAGATTAGATTTGTGTAAATATTATTCTCTCTATGGCAATATGTGGAACTTATTTTGCAGAGCCGGACACTACTCTTGTGTTCAAAATCTTGTACGAAGTATTCGGAGGAGGAACCCGCCTTGCAATGCTGAAGACAATTTGCGCGCGGGACTCGTCATCATTGAAGCCTGGTTCAGGGGCTACTGAGGGAGTCTTGGATTAGGGGGTGTCCGGATAGCCGGACTATAACCTTTGGCTGGACTGTTGGACTATGAAGATACAAGATTGAAGACTTCGTTCCGTGTCTAGATGGGACTTTCCTTGGTGTGGAAGGCAAGCTTGGTGATACGGATATGTAGATCTCCTTCGGTTGTAACCGACTCTGTGTAACCCTAGCCCTCTCCGGTGTCTATATAAACCGGAGGGTTTTAGTCCATAGGACAAACAACAATCATACCATAGGCTAGCTTCTAGGGTTTAGCCTCTCTGATCTCGTGGTAGATCTACTCTTGTACTACCCATATCATCAATATTAATCAAGCAGGAGTAGGCTTTTACCTCCATCAAGAGGGCCCGAACCTGGGTAAAAACATTGTGTCCCTTGTCTCCTGTTGCCATCCACCTAGACGCACAGTTCGGGACCCCCTACCCGAGATCCGCCGGTTTTGAGACTGACAACGGGTATTCGTTGGTGCCGGGGGCCGACTCCTGGTGGTCGGCTTCTCCGGAAGCCGCCGGATAGGAGTCGGTGCATCTTGAACTTGTCTCTTGGACTCGGCCGTCCCTGGGGAGTCAGCTGTTCCTTCAGCCGGCCTCCAGAGGGCGGTCTCTCGTCTTGGCGTTCGGAGGGGCGCAGTCGGCCCCGATGGCTTGAAAGGTTCTGGGCCCAGGGTTAGCCTACCCATGGCCCATTACTTCGACAGTAGTCCCCGAAGCTGGTTAGGCGCCACGGATGATCAGCCGAGGAGCCTCAGCAGTTTCTCTCTCTGGGTGCTTGAGGTCAGAGCCTCGTCTGACTTCTGCCGATCCGACTAGAAGGAGTCGGACTCGCCTAACCCCGACTTGTCCAATATTTCGAACGCCCCGACAGGATCCAAGTGGTGTGCTGGCTAAGCTTCCAGGCCGCCGCCCGATTTGGGCCTGTCACGTGGCAGCGCGCGGCTGGGCCAGCCTGCCCACCCACGCGCGTGACGGGACAGGCCCTGGGGCGGGGCCCGCCACTACCGCGCCTTAGCACTCGTGCGGATCCGCTGCGGCCGTGGCAGACGGTTGAGTCTCCCATGGAGTTACTGCGCGCAGTAACTCCATGCAATAAATGCGGGGGGTCGTGGGGGGTCGTGGCGCAGTAAATCCCACGACCGCTCCCTCAGCTTCGCAGCCCATGAGGCGATAAGTAGGGGAGGAGGGGGGAGCGACAGAGCACGCGCGCCCCTCCTCCATGCTACTCCCCACTCTTCTTCTTCTTCCTCGCACCGCCGTGCCCCAAGTTCTGCCGAGCGCCATGGCGATTCGCTCACGATGAGCTCTTCCTCCGCCGCCGCGCCCCCCTTGGTGCACTCCGGTACCTGGGATGGCTCAGAGGTCCACGACGACCACGTCGACTTCCTCCACAAAACGCGTTGGCTCCCCGGCAAGGACTATGTGCGGGTCCACCTCGCGCCGCCGGAGGAAGTCTCGCCGGTGCCGCAGGAGGGCGAGCGGGTCATCTTTCGCTCGCACTGCCTGCATGGCCTAGGCCTGCCGGCGAGCAGCTTTTTTCGTTCCTTTCTTGAGTTCTACGGCCTTCAGCCGCACCACCTTACGCCCAACACGGTGGTGATGCTATCCGCCTTCGTCACCCTGTGCGAGGGCTTCCTCGGAGTCCTCCCCACCATCGAGCTCTGGGGGGAGTTCTTCTTTTCCAAGCTCGGCACCCAGGCCGCAGGCGTGCTGGCTCAGTGCGGCGCGTTCATCGCCGTGTGGAGGCCGGGGGCCGACAACCACTTCCCCACCATCAAGCTGATAAACTCGGTGAAGATGTGGCAGCGATCATACTTCTACGTGAAGAGTGTCTTCTCCTAGGGCGATTGGGTTAATCTGTCAGCTTTCGTAGCCGGCCCACCAGCTGGGAGGCTGCCCAACTGGTCGTACCGGGCCAGGTCGCTAACGCTTGCAGGAGCCGGCGCCATCACGCGACTCCGAGTGCTGACGCAATCGGAGGGCCTGACTGGCCCGGATCAGCTGGCCGCCTTCGTGGCGCGCCGAGTCCTCCCGCTCCAAGGTCGCCCCCACATGATATGGAAAATGAGCGGGCACCAAGATCCGAGTCGGATGTGCACCAAGGACATGCCTCACGAGGAGGTGGCCTACATGGTGAACTACCTCTCAGATAGCAAGCTCCTGGAAGATTGGCAGTTCGGCAAGGAGCCGTACTCTCGCGCCAACCCCCCGCCTATAGTGAGTTGCCACTTTCCTTCTTTCTTTAACTTGTCTTCTTTCTTGCCGAGTTTGTCTTGTCCGACCTTACCAGTCGCCCTTGGTCAGAATCCCCTCCTCCATCCATCAACCGGCACCGCAGGGCCGGCCCGCGAGTTCCTCGCCGACCGGGCGGAGAGAGACGTTGATGACCCCGATCTGGGGGCGGCGGCCTTGGAGGACGATGCCGAGGGAGGAGGCGGCAAGTGTCTTGGGGCCAGTCTCGAGGACTGGCCTGACGATGACGAGAAGGTCACCCCCCGTCATCAGCCAGGAGTCGGCCAGCCCGGCGCGAGCTCTTCCGCCGTGCCGGACGCTCAAGGCGGCGCAAGGAAGTGCAAGGCCGCGCCGAGTAAGTTCGGCAGCCAGCCGAAGAAGACCAAGGGTTCAGCCGCGGTGACCAAGCGGGACGAGGCGGCTGCGAAGGCCATCCGCTTCTGCAAGGAAGCGAAGAAGCCGCCGCTGGTCTCCGCGTGAGTACTCCATCTTTCTTTTATTCTTTCCTTGTAGCTTTTATCTGAGTCTTTACTTGCTTCCCTTGCTTCAGGCCCCCCCTCACTCTTGAGAGGGTTGCCACCGCCTCCGTCATGGGGTCGGTGGAGATGTCTGCCACCACTCGGCGGGTTGACCCCGCCGCCGACCTCCGGGAGGCGACGGAGCGGAATGCGCAAGAGAAGCGCGAAGAGGAGGAGGCCGCCCGCATGGAGAAGGCAGAGGCCGAGAAGGTGGAGGCCTCTGCCAAGAAGAAGCTGGAAGAGGCCGAGGCCGCCGTTGCAGCAAAGCGGCAGGCTAAGGAAGCCGCGCACCGCCAATCGGCGGTGTTCGTCACCCCACTGAACTCCGCGCTGCCGCCTTTGGAGTTCATGGGGAAGACTGGGGGAGTCAGCGGCGAGTACCCGGTCATGGAGAGGGAAGGCGGCGATGCCTCCTTGCCGGACGTGGCTGTGCCACCGCCGCCGCCGCCAGCCGGAGCTGCGCAAGGTGGGCAGCCGGCGGGCTCACCGACTGGAGATGAGGTCGAGGCGGGCCTGCTTCTTCAGGTCGACACGCCGACACGCCGCTGGCTCGCAAAGGCGACTTCAGTGACGCGCCCTCTGGACACCGGCGTCGCGAGCTCCATGATCCCAAACGCCGAGGCTACGAGCGCCGCACCCACTAGGTGGGTGCGGGGAGGTGGGACGGGCCTGTTGAACCAGGCGCTTCTGGACGTCTAAGCCAAGCTCCGAGTTGAGGGCGACGCCATCTAGAAGTACTCCAAGGCGCACCTGGCGTCGCGGGCAGCCATCCGAGTACGTCTTCTCCTTGTTTTGCTTGTTTTTCCCCTTCTTTTTTTCTCTGTGGGGGCGCGCCAGCGCACCCACTGGGTGTAGTCCCCAAGTTCTGGGCCGGCTGCTGAGCAGGCAGCTCGAAACTCTAAACGGTGAGTTCCAAGTACTAATCGTCTGTCTGAAATGTTTGCCATAGGACTATCATAATATTCGTGCGACTGCCTTCAACCGCAATGTCGAGGAGCTAGGCAAGTGGACCGCCGACTTGTCGGAGTGTCGGAGTGAGTCTTCTTTCTTTCTACGGGGGCACACTGGCGCATCTGCGGGCTGTAGTCCCCAAGATTCAGGCCGACTGCTGAGCAGTCGGGCCAAATCTTCCTGGCGACCTTCTTTGTTGATGACTGACACCTTCTTTCTTCTTTTCTTCAGAGGCCAACGCCACCCTGCAGTAGCAGTTGGGCGAAGCCAACACCATGCTGCGTGCCAAGGAGGTGGAGTGCAGCAAGCTGGCCGCGGAGCGCGAACTGCTGGTTGCGCAACTGGCGAAGCAGAAGGAGCTGCTCAAGAAGACCCGGGATGAGGCGGAGGAAAAGGAGACCGCGCTCATGGCCAAGTTCACGAGCGAACGCTCCTCCTAGACCGAAAGGAGGCGCTGCTAACCTCCGGCTTCCATGAGATCGAGGATCTTGTCGACGGTGAGTTTCCTCCTTTTTCTTCTTCGAGTTGCCGACTATAGGTCAAGCCGACTCCTGGTTTTATTTGACTCGTTCTTCATTCTTTCGTCTCAGCAGACTTCTTCCCCGGCCACTCGCAGGCCGCCAATCAAGCCACCGAGGCTGATCGCGAGGGGCGGAGGACGGATGGCGCGGAGATCACCGCCGATGCCCCCCGAACCCTCGATGAGCAGATCCTGAGCATTGAGGCCCATCTTCGGCCGGCCCACCGGATGCCACGCCGGCTTCAATGTGTCGGCGCCCAGGCGATCGCCGCCCTGTGGCCGGACATGCAGGCCCTGCGTACTCCCAGTCGGACCGCCAACTAGCTGGAAGTCGTGGCTGGCCGTCTTGAGGCCTGGAAGGGTTCCTCCACCCGGGCTGGAGTGCGCCGGGCCTTGGAGTTCGTCAAGGCGTGGTATCCGGGGCTGGACCTAGACCGGCTAGCCACACTCCGGTCAGAGGCCCAGGCGGAGCTGGCAGCTGCGGAAGACGCCCTCGTCAAGCGCGTAGCGGCGATCACCGAGTACATCAACACCAGCATCTTTGTCCCTGAGCGGGCTGAAGATGGTGGGGAGGCGCCGCCGGAGTGGTTCGGGATGAACCCGGACTACGGCGAGGACTCGGCGGAGGTGATCGGCTCCAGCGTCGAGGAGGAAGGCGAGGCGGGGGACGGAGGTGAGATGGAGGCACCAAAAGACGGAGCGGACGGCCAGCCTCAGCTTGACCACGCCTCCAGCAATGAGCCGCGTCCGACCGAGCCGGCTACCGCCGGAGGTGATCAAGCCGAGACCGACCAGCCGGCCGCCCCAACTCCTGGTGCCGCCGTCTTCTCCGATCCTCCGAACCCGTCTGCCGCTTCCTAGGCCGCCATCTTATCTATCTTTGTTTTATCTGATTAATAGTCTTTGAGGAACTAGTTAATTCGCACAATTCCACCCGCGGGGTGTATTTTGAACTTCTGTTTCGAAGACTCGGCCAAGGACCTCTGTTATGTAAATATTCATCCGAGTTCTATCTCTTCTTGCTTATTGCTCCTTTGGCTTTTTCCTTTGCCGCCTAACCTCAGTTGCTGTCTTGCCAGTCGGACAGCCGCTCTGCGGGCCGGTGCTGGGTCAAGTACTTTGGCTAATTTGGGAAGGCAAGTACTTATCCGTTTTAGAGTTTTTAGCAAGTTAAAATAGAAGGCGGCGAGCCGACTACTTCAAGAGTCGGCTTGCGAAAAAGGCTGGAAGCCGGCTTAAGCTATGTTTATGCTTTGAGTCCTTAGCCATTTTTCGTGTGGGCGCCCATTCTACCTTACTCCTTCCCTCCAGACAGTCGCTCTGCGAGCTGCGGCTTCTGACAGGAGACAGCTTAGGTGCCACACACTACTTGTCCGGCTGCAGGAAGCATTTCATAGCGTCAGGCGGCAAGTCCCCGGGCCGACTAGTCGAACCCAGTGCCAAGCGGCATAACAAAGAGTAACATACTTGTAGGCATAATTCTTATCATATAGATAAAAGAGGGCAGTCCCCGATCTCTTCTCGAGGGGCCCGAAGTCTTGGTACTTTAATACAAAAGGTTGCATGGTACATACTGCATCAACTGTAAAATCTTCGGAGGAGATTTGCATTCCATGGCCGCTCTGTCTCTTTGACGGAGTCGTCCCTCTTGCATGCTCGGGGCTTCTGAGCATCGATGAGGTAGTAGGAGTCGTTGCCCAACACTTTGCTGATGATGAAAGGGCCTTCCCAAGGTGCCAAGAGCTTGTGCTGGCCGGCTGTTCGCTGGATCAGCCGAAGCACAAGGTCGCCCTCCTGGAAGGATCTCGGCCTGACCTTCCGGTTGTAGTACCGACGCAGGATCTGCTGGTAGATGCTGGACTGGCTGAGTGCCAACAGCCAGCCCTGTTCCAGTAGATCAACGCCGTCTTGACGTGCTTCTTCTTCTTCCTCCTCGGTGTACATGGTGACTCGTGGGGAGTCGAACTCTATGTCCGTTGGGACGACGTCCTCGGCACCGTAGACGAGGAATAAAGACATGAAGCCGGTTGACTTGTTTGGAGTTGTGCGCAGACTCCAGAGAACGGCCGGCAACTCGTCGAGCCAGCAACCAGCCGAGCGCTCCAGAGGCTCGACCAATCGAGGCTTGATGCCGGACAGGATGAGGTTGTTTGCTCGCTCCACCTGGCCGTTTGACTGTGGATGGGCAACAGATGCCAAGTCCAGTCGGATGCCCTGCGTTGCGCAGAAACGGGCCAAGGCACCTTTGGCAAAATTTGTGTCATTGTCGGTGATGATGATGTGCGGTATGCCGTACCGAATTGTGATGTCGGAGATGAAAGTCACGACAGTTAGACCATTCAGCTTCTTGATTGGCTTTGCTTCTATCCACTTGGTGAACTTGTCCACCACGACAAGTAAATGGGTCAGGCCACCTCGTGCTGTCTTGAATGGTCCCACCATGTCCAGGCCTCAAACAATGAAGGGTCAGGCAATGGGGATAGTCTTGAGTGCGGAAGCCGGCTGATGCGGCTTGGAGCGGAACTTCGGGCACCCTTTGCATTTTTGGACCAAGTCCTTGGCTTCTTCTAAGGCAGTTGGCCAGAAGAAACCGTGTCGGAAGGCTTTAGCGACGAGTGCCCTTGAAGCCGCATGGTGGCCGCACTTGCCTTGATGGATATCCTTGAGAATTGCTTGGCCTTGCTCTGGCTCCACGCAGCGCTGGTAGACGCCAGTGACACTGCGCCTAACCAGCTCTCTGTTGACTATGGTATAGGCTGCTGCTCGGCGTTGCACTTGCCGAGCTAGGATCTCGTCTGTTGGCAGCTCTTTGCTCACCAGGAACTTGAGGATGGGCATGTCCCATGAGGGTGCTGTTATTTCTTTGATAGTCAGAACTGCGACTTGGACGAGGGTGACTGGGCCGGGAGGCGGCGGATTGGAGTCGGCAGCCGCTTGTTGGATCGATGGAGTCTCGGGCCGACTGGTGCAGTCCCCGGGCCGAGTTCTGAAGTCCCTGGGCCGGCTTCGACTACTGTGGTCTCGGAGTTGTCTGTCAGGATCCTTGTGCCGCCTGCCTGAGCTCTCGAGTCGGATCCGACTGCTTCAGGTGGAGCCGGCACAAAGATGGAGTCCGATTCTGGTGAAGGCTTGACAGACGGCTTGAGGAGGCGCTGAAGGGTGACGCCGGACGGTATTGCTTGACGGGTAGAGCCGATTCTTGCCAGGGCATCTGCTTGGTCGTTGTCATTTCTTGGTACATGGAGAAACTCGCACCCCTCAAAATATCCACTGAGTTGCTGCACGAGGAAACGGTAACTCGCGTCTTTGGCGTCCCAGTCGCCGGACGACTGCTGGACCACCAAGTCGGAGTCACCATAACACATGATCCGGTGAATGCCGAGTTCTTTGGCAAGCCGGAGCCCGTGAATGAGTGCCTCGTACTCGGTGACGTTGTTGGAGGCGGCAAAATGGATTTGCAGCACATATTTGAGCTTGTCACCTTTAGGAGAGGTGAGGATGATGCCGGCTCCCAAGCCGGTGTGCATCTTGGAGCCGTCGAAATGCATCCGCCAATGGGTGGAGTCAGGCGCTGGCGGCAGGTACTGGGTCTCGGCCCAGTCGACGAGGAAGTCGGCCAGCGCTTGTGACTTGATGGCGGTGCGAGGCTGGTAGTAGATGTTGTAGGGGGGCAACTCTATGGCCCATTTGGCCACTCGGCCAGAAGCATCTCGGCTTCCAATGATTTCGGCTAGTGGGGCCATGCAGACCACATTGATCGGATGCTCCTGAAAGTGAGGCTTCAACTTCTTGGCGGCAAAGTGCACACCGTAGCACATCTTCTGGTAGTGGGGTAGTTTTGCTTGGAGGTCGACAGCACTTCACTCAAGTAGTACACTGGTCTCTGGACTGGCAGCGCCTTGCCTTCCTCCTTGCGCTCTACCACAATAACAGTGCTGACTACCTGGTTGGTGGCGGCGATGTATAGGAGCATGGGCTCCTTAGGAGTCGGAGCCGCCAGAACAGGTGGAGTAGTCAACATCTTCTTCAGTTGGAGAAAAGCTTCGTCCGCCTTGTGGTTCCACTCGAAAAAAGTGGTCTTCTTCATGAGCTGGTATAGGGGGAGAGCCTTCTCGCCCAGCCGACTGATGAATCGGCTAATGGACGCCAAGCAGCTAGTGAACTTCTGCACATCCTACTGTCGGCTGGGTACTTCCATCCTCTCAATGGCCTTAATCTTCATAGGGTTGCACTCTATGCCGCGTTCAGAGACCAGGAAGCCGAGAAGTTGGCCGGCTGGTGCTCCGAAGACGCACTTCTCTGGGTTGAGCTTGATCTGAAATTGGCGCAGGTTCTCAAAGGTCTCCTTGAGGTCTTCCAGCAGTGTTCCACGCTTCTCCGTCTTCACCACCACATCGTCCACGTAAACGTGGGCGTTTCTGCTGAGTTGCTTGAGGAGGCACTTCTGCATGCAACGTTGAAAGGTGGCGCCGGCATTCCTCAAGCTAAACGTCATGGTCAAGTAGCAGAAGGCTCCAAATGGTGTGATGAAGGCGGTCTTCAGTCTGTCAGTCGGGTTCAGCTTGATCTAGTGATATCCCGAATATGCATCTAAGAAATTCAGCAGCTCGCATCCGGCTGTGGAGTCTATCACTTGATCAATTCTTGGCAAAGCGAATGGATCCTTGGGGCAAGCTTTGTTGAGTCTGGTGTAATCAATACACATTCGCCACTGCTTGTTCTTCTTCAGCACTAGGACCGGGTTCGCTAGCCACTCTGGAAAGAATACCTCCATGATGAAGTCGGCTGCCAGCAGCCGGGCTATCTCCTCTCCAACGACTCTTCTCTTCTCCTCTGACAGGCGGCGTAAGGGCCGCCTGACTGGCTTCACATCAGACCGGACATGTAGCTTGTGCTCGGCGAATTCTGTCGGAACACCTGGCATGTCTTTGGGGGACCATGCGAAGATGCCCCGATTCTCATGGAGGAAATTGACGAGCTCGCCTTCCTATTTGCTGTCGAGGTTCGCACCTATGACGGCGTACCTCTCCGGGTGCTCCGGGTCCAAGGGTATCTTCTTCGTTTCTTTGGCCGGTTTGAATGAGCCTTCAGCTTCCGACTCCTTGGGGTTGGGTGACATCTCCGGCTGCTTGCCGACCATCGCCGCAACCCGGTCAAGGAGCCGCTTCTCGGCCGCGATCACCAGGGACTCGGCCAGCCGACTGCTCTGAGCTGCGCAGGCGGACGACCTTCTGTAATCGCCGGCAATAGTTAGAATCCCCTTGGAACTTGGTATCTTCATCTTGAGGTAATGGTAGAGGGGGACGGCCATGAACTTGGCCAGGGCAGGCTGGCCAAGCAACGCATGGTACGGACTTTCGAGGTCCACCCCTTCAACCCAAACTGACTCTCGGCGGAAATGTTCCTTGTCTCCAAAGTGGACATCTATGAGGATCTTGCTGATTGGTGAGCAAGAAAGGCCAGGAACTATGCCATGGAATACAGTCCGGCTGTTCTGAAGCTGTCTTTGCTTGATTCCTAACTTCCCCATGGTGTCCTTATATAGGATGTTGATGTTGCTGCCACCGTGTATCAGGACTCGGGAGAAATGAGCAGCTCGCTTGTCTGTGGCAAAGGTGGCATCCAATACCAAGGCGTAGGAGCCTGGACTCGGCATCACCTCTGGGTGGTCAGCTCTGCTCCAGTTGATGGGTTTTTTAGACCAATGCATGAATTCTGGTGTCTCTGATGCTACATCATTCACCTCTTGCTGCTGCAGCCGCCGGCTGCGTCGATCATTGGCCATACTGGTGAACACCATGTAGGCCCCGTGCTCTTCTGGGTACTCGTCTTGTACTACACCAACTGGTCTGACGGCCGGCTACTGGGGCGGAGGAGGAGGCGGCTGCCCAGCAGGCGAGGGAGGCACGAGGCCGTCTCCCTTAGCGATCCTGGTGAGCCAATGGCACTTCCGAGTAGTGTGGTTGGACGGCTGTCAGTGTCAAAACCGGCGGATCTTGGGTAGGGGGTCCCGAACTGTGCGTCTAGGCGGATGGTGACAAGAGACAAGGGAACACAATGTTTTACCTAGGTTCGGGCCCTCTTGATGGAGGTAAAACCCTACGTCCTGCTTGATTAATATTGAAGATATGGGTAGTACAAGAGTAGATCTACCACGAGATCAAGGAGGCTAAACCCTAGAATCTAGCCTATGGTATGATTGTTGTATGTTGGAGTTGTCGTCCTACGGACTAAAACCCTCCGGTTTATATAGACACCGGAGAGGGTTAGGGTTACACAAAGTCGGTTACAATGGTAGGAGACCCGAATATCCGCATCGCCAAGCTTGCCTTCCATGCCAAGGAAAGTCCCATCTGGACACGGGACGAAGTCTTCAGTCTTGTATCTTCATAGTCCAGGAGTCCGGCTGAAGGTATAGTCCGGCTATCCGAACACCCCCTAGTCCAGGACTCCCTCAATAGCCCCTGAACCAGGCTTCAATGACGACGAGTCCGGCGCGCAGATTGTCTTCGGCATTGCAAGGCGGGTTCCTCCTCCAAATTCTTCATAAAAGTTAGTAAACACTAAAGTAGTGTCCGGCTCTGCAAAATAAGTCTCCACATATTGCCATAGAGAGAATAACATTAACACAAATCTAATCCGCTGACGTATCCCGTAGCGTGACATCACACTACGGCCAAGCCTTTATCCGAATCTTTTTCACTTCCCCACCTCAGCGCGTTTTGCGAGGCTGTTTCC
Source organism: Aegilops umbellulata (assembly GCA_032464435.1). Classification (NCBI taxonomy): domain Eukaryota; kingdom Viridiplantae; phylum Streptophyta; class Magnoliopsida; order Poales; family Poaceae; genus Aegilops; species Aegilops umbellulata. The sequence continues at coordinate 223,973,315 of CP136059.1, read as the reverse complement.
TTGGCACGTCTTGTCAAAGCAGAGATCGTGTCCCCCATTTACGGGATTCTCATCAATACGGACGTGGGTAACCCAACCGCACCATTTATCACGGCGCTTGGGAGGCAAGCAAGTTTTACTAGGCTGGTGGGGACGCATAGCCGCATCCGCCCATATAAGGGGATAAGGATCCACCTTTTTACCTATGCCTTCTTCTTCCTTTTCCTATCCATCTCCTGCGCACCCGAGCTCTAGTGCCCAAGTCCGCACTTCCCACCTCAACCTTCTCCAGCCATGTCTGGAGTGGGAGGCAAGTGGATGGTCTCCTCCGTTACGGAGGGCCATGTCAAAAAACTAAGGAAGTTCGGATACTTGTCCGACAACATTGCGCACCAGTTTCCTGAAGAGGGGCAGCTTCTCCCCACCCCTAGGCCCCATGAGAGGGTTGTATTCCTTCCCCACTTCCTCCGCGGACTAGGTTTTCCACTGCACCCATTTGTCCAGGGACTCATGTTCTACTACGGCCTGGATTTCCATGATCTGGCCCCGAACTTTGTCCTCAACATCTCGGCATTTATCGTCGTGTGCGAGGCTTTCCTCCGCATCCGCCCCCATTTTGGCCTTTTGCTCAAGACTTTCAACGTCAAGCCGAAGGTGGTGCGCGGCAGCCAAGCGGAGTGCGGAGGCGCCATGGCGGGCAAGATGGCCAACGTCCTATGGCTCGAGGGCTCCTTTGTGGAGACCCTGAAGGGGTGGCAATCATGGTGGTTTTACATCACCGAGCCGCGCGACCCTGAATGGGTCACAGCCCTTGAGTTCCGATCCGGACCCCCCACGCGGCGCACGTCCTAGAAAGAGACGGGCCTGTCGTGGGGCAACGAGGAAGAGGTGACCGGACTGTAAACATGCATCCAATCCCTGGCGAACAAGCGGGTTAAGCTTGTCAATATAGTCCAGGTCATGCTCGTCCGCCGGATCCTTCCGTGTGAACTACGGGCTTTCACACTGTGGGAGATCGATCCGGCGCAGCACCAAACCTTGAGCAGGCTCTTCGACACAACATACGAAGATGCCTGGAAGGTGCTGTTCAAGAGCGCTGAAGCCCCCGTGTCCGCGTCCGAGGACCGCGGATTCAGCACGCAGCGTCCAGCTAGCGCGGTGAGTTATCCTTACCTTTTACAGGAAGTTTGTTTCTCATAGATTGACTTTATGCGGGATCTAAACTCACTCACCTTTGACAGGCGTGGCAGGAGAAGTCCGGACAGGTTAACTGTCCGGCCCCTTTGCCCGAAGACCCAGCAGACGCTCGTTTATCGAAGCTGCTGGCTCCGGCGCCTTATGTGGTGCCGGAGAAGAAGGCCAAGAAGAAGAAGGCCAAGAAGAAGAAGGCCACGGGGACTCGAAAGAGTTCCCGTCATATGGTGGTGTCGGACTCGTCGTCCGATGAATCCGATACGCACTCCTCCCGTGAAGACGAGGAGGAGGAAGAAGAAACCTCTCCCTCTCCAGCGGGGGGAGGAAAGAAGAGGAAGGCCGCCCCAATGGGGGAGGCCGAAGGGTCCAAGAAGGGGAAGACCCTTCCGCCGGACTGCTCCTTCGACGCCGACGAGGGCGAAGAGGAGTGGACGCAAAGGGCCACGCGTCCGGCAGAATCGTAAGTATTCGGATACTAGAGTGACTCATAGCTTTCCTTTGCTGCACAACCTTTCCTTATGTCGAACATAATCATGCAGGCCGCCCCGGGCCGGATTCGATGAGTCGTCGAGCGGCTCCCTGGATTCATCGGATGTGAACTCGGTTCCGCCCGCTGCCTCCCCCCGCACTGCGGACGACGCCAAAGTGGCATCGCGACAAGCTCCGGGGCAAGAGGAGGTGGTCCTGGAGGGGCCGCGAGGCGACCTCCCGGACTCCAGGAGTAAAGGGGACAAGACCCCCCAGGGCTCCAAGTCCGACTTTGAGCCGGACATCGTGCCGGAATCTTCACCAGTTCCGGACTGCGGTAGGCGAACTCCCTCTAAGAGGAGCAAGCCTTCTGAGCCGGCGGCCTCCGTCCAACCGAACAATCTGCTGGAGGTGCTTAACGGCGCCTCCATCGACGAGGAGCACCGTACTATTATGAGTACGGTGATCTAGAAGGTTCAGTCCGCTAAGAGCGGGCTGGCTGAAGATTGTGCTAGCCTTCTAACAGGCTTCGAGGTAAGTAAAAATATGTAAAAATATTACCGCAGAGACACTAGCCCCTGATGCTCTGTTCGGCATTCGGAAAGAAAAGCCGAATAGAGGATCAAATAATTTCGCAGGAGTCTAATAAAAAATGAGTCAATATGCATATGCAGGCTTCGCTGCTTGCTACCGCCGCACTGACTGCGGAGGTAGGTACCCTGAAGCAGGGTCTCGAGCGGACCGCGCAAGAGCTCGACCTTGCCAAGCGGCAGCTCGAGGAGAAAGAAGGTAAGAGATACCTTATAGAAAAAATATATATAAAAGATGCAATTGCAAAAAATGACTTGTACTGCTTATTGTAGGGGCCACGACTGAGGTGGCGACCCTCAAGCAGGCGATGTCCGAGGCCAAGAAAAGAGCGGCCACGGAGCGCACCGAGCGAGAGAAATTCGAGGCCCAGGTCGGCAAGGTGCAGCAAGAGCTTCAGGCTCTCATGAGAAAACATGAGAGTTTGGAGCTCGACTCGAAGACGCAAGCGTCCGAGCTCGCCGCGGCCGTCAATACTGCCGAGTCTACCAAGGCCGAAGCCCAGAAGGCCCTCTTTGAATTGGATGCGGTAAAAAATATAGCGGCGGGTAAGGCATTTTTTATGCAAAGCAGACATATAAAAGTAAACTACTTGTTACTTACCCGAATCTGGAGCTCTCCAGGGGCGTTCGCAGATCTTCCCCGCGGCGTATCCGATGCCTCCGCATTCTACTGAGCCGAAGAGGATAGCTCGACAGAGAAGGTGTTCTGGTCTCAGTACGCTGAGGCCGGACACCCTGTGCCCTTGAGCGACTAGCTGAAGCAGCTGGTCGAGCTCCACAAGGCGGCCAAACAGGCCATGAAGGGCTTCATAGTTCGGCTGTGGCCTGGAGAGGCCCTTCCTGGGAGCTACTTTGGACTGGTGCGGTGGCTGGTGGAGGCCTGTCCACGGCTCGAGGTCATCAAGCGCTCCGTCTGCATCGAAGGTGCCCGTAGGGCCCTTGCCCGTGTAAGGGTGCACTGGGGTAAGCTGGACGGTGAGAAGCTTGTGAGGGACGGGCCGCCGCCGGGGAAGGAGCATCGCAAGCCCGAGAACTATTACAAGGATGTTCTGAAGGGTGCCCGCCTTGTGGCGAATGAATGTACCAAAGATGTAATTTTTGAATAAACTCGCTCATGTTATCCTGTGCCCTGAAAACTTGTTCATATGCGCTAAGCAATGCTTGTTTGAATTTAAAATATTACTTTCTGTGCGGCCGTTTATCAAAAATTGAGAGATGGCCAGTCGTCGGCTTCTGCCCCCATGCCACTAGTGCTGGGGTGTTCGGGATAAACCTGAGCGCTCTTTTTCCCATGATTGGGTCCGTCGAGGGAGGCGCTCAGCACAGCGAACAAGGCAATCGGACTATAATGCTTGAACACTCTCACTTAGCCATAGAACTCTATAATTTTAGATTTCGGCGAATGTCACATCCCTAGTTCTGGTATGACCTGGACTAGCTGGTCATGTGTGCATCATGTTTAAATTTCATTTAAATCTGAAATGAGGATTTGTGAAACCCTCAGAACTTATTTCTGGAAATGACCTAGATAAAAAGTGCTCCAAAAGGGTCTAAGAAAATGTTCATGTTGCTCTATGAAAATATTGGACAGAGATAAAAATCCAACCAATATTTTTAGGAGCTCATAATATTTATTTTGGGCATTTGGAATTAATGCAATAATTATTTGCTTTGGATATATATTGTTATGTATATAAAATATTGTCCAAAAATTGTGCCATTTGCTGGGAAGCTCTGGAATACTACCATTAGCCCCTACAATAATTGGCATAATAAAATAAAATGGTTTAGTATTTTTATTAAACCAAACAAATGTCAGAAAAATAGAAAAAAAATTAAACAAAAAAGGGGAAAACCCTTACCTAGTTTTACCTGGGCCACTTGTTGGCCTGGCTCTGTGCCAGCCCAGCCAACTGGCCCCTGCCAGTCGTCCCTCTCCTCTCGCCAGGAGGACAGGGGCGTGTGCCCGCGCAGCGCGCATGCGCGCCACGGCAGCTCCTGATTGCCGCTGCTGCTGGAGGCCGCTGCGAGCGCCACGCGACCCCGGACCGCTCTCACTCTCCCCTCCCCCGAGTCAATCCCCTCCTCTGCTCCCTTCCACTCGCTCTCCCCCGAAAACCGAACGTTGCCGTCGCCGCCGTTCGCCATTACCGCGCCCACCGCCACGGCCACGCCCCTCCGACGTGCCCAAGAGCTCCGTGCCATCTTCCTCGTCCTCGAAGCCAAGCCACACGTCTCGGGAGGCCCTGGAGCGCCGCCATCTCCATCGTCTTCGTCACCGACTGCCCGAGATCGCCGATGACGCTCCGGCCGCATCAGTGCTTCCCCGAGCTCTCTGACGCCTCTGCTGCCTCCGCCGTGAGCTCTACTTCATTTCCCCCTCCTCCCCGTGCTTGTTTTCCCCGCCTAGCTAGCTCAGCTGCCGCGCCCGAGACCTCATCGCCGCCGGCCATGGCGCCACGGTGGCCAGAGCTCGAGCCAGCCACTTCCGCGCGCGTCACCGTGCTCCTGGTGACGCCAGGGGGCCGTAGAGGCCCTCCGCATTCTCTGCCATGCACCGCAGCGCTGAGCCCGCACGCCACCGAACTCCGGCCGTCGCACTCGTCATCGCCGGCGCCACTCAGGCCACTCCCCGGCCGCGCCACCACCATAGTTGGATGCGGACGAGCGTCCGCATCCCGTAGCTGCACTCCGCACGCCAAATGGCCCCCTGTAGGCAAAATCCGCCGCGCCCCACCGTATTCGGACTCGCCGGCGGCTAAGCACCGGCGACCGCTGACCTTTGACCGGCGTGGGTTGACCCCACAGCCCGGTTTAACCTCCCCCTCTCTCAATGACAAATGGGCCCTCGCGCCCCCTAACTAGTAGTTAGGATTAATTAACCCTCTGTTGATCAACCATGACGCTGACGTGTGGGCCCCGCGCGACAGGTTTGACCTAGTCAGCGCCGTTGACCGCTGACGCAGTGCTGACGTCATGCTGACGCAATTATTTATTTTCTGGAATTATTTTAAAACAGGAAATTCCAGAAAATGTTCAAAACTTCAAAAATTCATATCAATTCAACCGTAGCTTAGATTGAAATAATTTATATATGAAAAATTATCAGAAAAATACAATATTTCCATATGTACCAGTTTCATGCATGACAAAACAACTTATACATGCTGTATAAGTGAAAACAATTAAATGGCATATATAAGAGCTTAATTTGGAGTTGCATTTGAACCCTTGGTTCAAATGGACTTCATTCAATTTGAATACTAGTTGCATTAGCTCAAGCAGCATCACATCTTCATGCCATGTTCATGCATCATATTGTTGCATATGCTTGTGTATTGATTGTTGGCACCGTTCCTTCTCGATAGGTCCTGCTCCGGAGACCGTTCCAGAGTACCTGTTTGTGAAGCAGTGCCTCCCTTGTTGATCTACCAGGCAAGCAAACCCCCTTGTTCATTCCGATATGATCCTACTCTCTCGCTCCTGCTCTCTTTTATTGCATTAGGACAACCGCGAATCAACTGCTACTTTATGCTGCGGTAGTTGAACCCATTCCTTTGCATGACCTGTCATTGCCACAGTAAATAGTTGAAACCCACTACCATGTGTAGGAGTTGATTGAGCCATGTTGTGTTCCTACCATGCCATGCCTGCTATTGCTTAGAGTTGTGTCAGGTCTGATTTATTGGGAATGAATTGGAGTGTTACGATATGTTCTGGTGCTAAGAGTTAAGCGTGTGAACACGATTTGGTAAAGGTAGCAGTGAGAGGCCATGTAGGAGTACATGGTGGGTTGTCTCACTGGAACCGTCCTTAAGCACTGAGTTCTGTGTATGTTGTCCAATGATTAGCTACTACCACACATTGGGTTCCGGTAACTCGGCCCCTCTCGACTTATTAACCAACTTGATCTCTGTCCAGGAGTCGCAAATAGTTTCTGGTGTTTGTAGGTAGTGTTAGTGGTCTACCAAGTGGCACCCGGCCAGGTGGGCTTGGGACAGACTAGGCACAAGTGGCACGGTGTACCAAGCGTAGATCCATCCGGCGAGGTGGGCTTGGGAACCCTGCACACATCGTTTGGGGCCGTGAGCGACACCCCGGCCGGATCTCCTTGCGGATGGAACCCGAATAGGCGATAAACCTGGACTAGAGTCTTGTGTGGTTAGTTAGGTCGTGGGCGACTCCCTCGCCAGGCTTCCGCTTGAAGGTTGCCGAGATACATGACGTGTACATGGCGGTAAGTGGTGAGAGCGTGTGTGAAGAAGTACACCCCTGCAGTGTTACCATGATCTATTCGAATAGCCGTGTCCTCGGTTATGGACTTCTTGGATGCTTACGTGGTACATAGACAACTTGAAGTGGATACTCTAAAATGCTCAAGGTAAGTGTGAGTGCTATGGGTGGCCTTCTCGTAGGAAGACGGGAATGAATCCATAGTAGTGTATTGATGTGGTGATTAGTGGACTCGTGTGCGCCACCTCAAAAGAGTTACCAGCAGTCGTAGTACAGGATAGCCACTAAGTCAAAGCTGGCTTGCTGCAACTAAACCCCACATTACCTCCTTGATACAAATGCATGTATGATAGGATCTGATGTAAGTCTTGCTGAGTACCTTTGTACTCATGTTGCTTTATTTATGTTTTTGCAGCGGAGACTTCGGTCTTACTAGTTTACGTGGACTTCGACAAGTAGCTTGTACCTCAGCTACGATCTTGATCGGATGTTGTAGATAGTCAGGCTCTTCAGCCTTTTCTTTTCATTTGTAGTTGTCTGTACCCAGACATGTAATGCTTCCGCTTGTTGCTTGTATGCTCTGAATGATGGGTCATGAGACCCCTGTTTGTATTTAATGCTATGTGGCTCTTTTGGGCCTTTATCTATATGAGTTTGCATTATGTTGTGATGCCATGTTGTACAACACATACTTGCATGTTATGTGTACGTGTAACGTGTATTGCTATGTGTGGGATCCGACAATCTAGTTGTTTATCCTTGGCAGCCTATCATATGGGGAAATGTAGTCTAGTGCTTTCTGAGCGATAGTAGTCCGCTACAGCCTGGTTCACCGGAGTCCTGCTAGCCCAGCACTACTGCTCGGAACACTTGACTGGCCGGCATGTGTTTCACTTCGTTCCTGTGTCTATCCCTTCGGGGAAATGTCACGCGGTGTTATCCGGAGTCCTGCCTAGCCTGCTACAGCCCGGGTTACCGGAGTCCTGATAGCCCAGTGCTATAGCCCAGATTTATACGTTGTTGACCGACATGCTCGATGTGATTCATATATTCCTGTCCTCATGGGTTAGTGCCGCCTTGGGTTCATGACTAGCCATGTCGGCCCGGGTTCTCTGTCATATGGATGCTAGCAACACTATCATATACGTGAGCCAAAAGGCGCAAACGGTCCCGGGCTAGGTAAGGTGGCACCCGTGGGAGTATCGTGTGTGAGGCCGCAAAGTGATATGATGTGTTACATGCTGGATCGATGTGGCTTAGGATCGGGGTCCCGACGGCGAAGCCCCTAGTATTCGGAAGACTGAGTTCGGGGCGCTATCCATGCCTTTGACCGGACAAAATCCGGTTCCTCGCTCTAAGCGGCATAGGCCTTTAAGGACCCGAAAAACCTCTTGAACAGCGACCGGTCTCTCGCCTTATCATGATAGTCAGTTTTAGCTTTCTCTACTGAGGTGCTCAGCCCAGCTCAACTGGGGCACAATCGCAGTAGTTCTCCTAGTGCTACCTTAGCCGATATAGCGGAACGTAAGGCACCAAAACATAGGAGCCGGGCAAACCCAACTATTGACCCAAATCATGATTCGGAGCCGATGCATATAGTGCTATAAGTTCGGGGTGCCGCACTTATGAAAGTGTTCGGACTTCTTACACCATATTAAGGGGTACTGAAACCCCTGGCGTATTTGCCGTACCATAGTGTACGGGTGCCACATGTCATTAATGAACATATATGAAAATAGAGTAATGCAAAAAATAGACAAAAAGCTATGCATTGTTTATAAGAGGGCTGCTATCTAAGCAGAATGATACAAATAGTGCGATAAGCAAAAGAAATTGGACTATTTAACATGTCTTGTCCAGGGGCGGGCCGCGGAATTGTATTTAAAACAGGTATACTGCTCGTAATAGAGACCACCTGGGAGTTCCATGATGCGGCGTGGCTTGTATGCTTTCCTGGATCTTGTATCGTTTGTGCGGAAGTTGAATTGCCGAACAGGTCGTCCGAAGTATGGAGTCCTGAAAGTAAAACAAAACTAAAAAAATTTGGCAGCCCCTGGTGCGGTTTAAGCCGTATTTCGGGCGTGCCGTGATAGTGCCCCTCCCCCTGTGCCCATGGTATTTCGAGAGCGTAGTTATGTACGCGAGGCACTGGTTGTGCTATATTGCGAGGGCTAGGGTTGGGGCCGCACTGCTACGCTAGCTCGGAACGTGCCAGGCGGTCTTGTTGTAGGTTACTCCGGGCATGCTTGACAATGTCCGGCTTTTTGAAGGCCGGACTGGAGAACTGCCTAGAGAGGCTGCTTTGTACTTCTACTGCGAGCGCTGCCGTATGCTCCTCCGTTCGGAGGGAGCGTTTGGTGTTTCCGTTGACCGTGGTTACTCCTTGAGGGCCTGGCATCTTGAGCTTGAGGTATGCATAGTGCAGTACCGCATTGAACTTTGCGAACGCGGTTCGTCCGAGCAGTGCGTGATAGCCACTGCGGAACGGTACTATGTCGAAGATTAACTCCTCGCTTCGGAAGTTATCCGGAGATCCGAAGACCACTTCAAGTGTGACTGAGCCTATACAGTTGGCCTCTACACCTGGTATGACGCCTTTAAAGGTCTTTTTGGTGGGCTTGATCCTTGAGGGATCTATGCCCATTTTCCGCACTGTATCCTGGTAAAGCAGGTTCAGGCTGCTGCCGCCGTCCATAAGGACTCTTGTGAGATGAAATCCGTTGATAATTGGGTCTAAAACCAATGCGGCGAATCCGCCATGATGGATGCTAGTGGGGTGGTCTCTTCGATCAAAAGTGATCGGGCAGGAGGACCATGGGTTGAACTTTGGGGCGACTGGCTCCAGCGCATATACGTCCCGTAGTGCACGCTTCCGCTCCCTCTTGGGGATGTGGGTTGCGTATATCATGTTCACTGTCCGCACTTGTGGGGGAAAACCCTTCTGTCCACTGTTGTTCGGCGGCCTGGGCTCTTCCTCGTCGTCGCTATGCAGCCCCTTGTCTCTATTTTCGACATTTAACTTGCCTGCCTGCTTGAACACCCAACAATCCCTGTTGGTGTGATTGGCTGGTCTTTCGGGGGTGCTATGTATCTGGCACAAGCGGTCGAGTATTCGGTCCAAACTGGACGGGCCCTGAGTGTTTCTTTTGAATGGCTTTTTCCGCTGACCGGATTTGTAGCCTCGGAATCCGGCATTGACTGCCGTATCCTCGTTGCTGTCGCTGTTAACACGGTGTTTCTACTTGTTCCGGCGCGACCTGCCGCTTTTGTCCTTGGTATCCGAATTACCAAGGTTCTTGGTTAAGTTGTTGCTGCGAGCTAGCCAGCTGTCTTCTCCTGCGCAAAAGCGGGTCATGAGTGTCGTAAGGGCTGCCATAGATTTCGGCTTTTCCTGTCCCAGGTGCCGGGCGAGCCACTCGTCACAGATATTATGCTTCAAGGCCGCTAGGGCCTCAGTGTCCGGACAGTCGACTATTTGGTTTTTCTTTGTTAGGAACCGTATCCAGAATTGCCTGGCCGATTCTTCTGGCTGCTGAATTATGTGGCTTAGGTCATCAGCGTTCGGTGGTCGCACATAGGTGCCCTGGAAATTGTCGAGGAATGCAGCTTCAAGGTCCTCCCAAGAACCGATTGAATCTGCTGGCAAGCTGTTAAGCCAATGCCGGGCCGGTCCTTTAAGTTTGAGCAGGAGGTATTTGATGGCGTGTAGATCATCGCCGCGGGCCATGTGGATATGAAGGAGATAATCCTCGATCCATACCGCAGGATCTGTTGTGCCATCGTATGATTCAATGTTTACGGGTTTGAAGCCCTCAGGGATTTTATGATCCATTACTTCGTCTGTGAAGCATAGTGGGTGTGCGGCGCCTCTGTACTGGGCTATATCACGTCGCAGCTCAAAGGAGTTTTGTCTATTGTGTTCGGCCCGGCCGGATTTATTGTATCTGGAGTGACGATCACCGTCACGTGCCGTGGGGTGCCCGCACGATCCGTAGATCGATCTTGTTTGCCTTCCCTTGTCCTCCAGCATATCTTGCAGGTCTGGCGCATTTTCCCGTGCTTTAGCGTGTTTTGAGCGGCGTCGGGGCATGGCTTGAGTGGAGGGCCTAGAGGCCTCTCTGTCACGGCCACGAGGTGGCCGGTCGTCCATGTCATGCGCTGGTGATGTAGGTGCTTCCTCCTCTAATCGGGGTAGCAGCCTGCGTTTTGGGTAACACTTGGAGGAGCGTTCGAGTTCATACTCTTCGATCGCAAGGACTTCAGTCCATCTGTCAGCTAGCAAATCTTGATCAGCTCTAAGCTGTTGCTGCTTTTTCTTGAGGCTGCTTGCCGTGGCTAAAATCCTGTGTTTAAAACACTCTTGTTCGACAGGATCTGACGGCACGACGAATTCGTCATCGTCGAGGCTTGCATCGTCTTTGGAGGGAGGCATATAATTGTCATCCTTGACCTCTTGGTCTGCCGCTCTCTCATGAGGGCTGGCTTCTCCATCCTCCTATGCCGAATCTTGCTGGAGGGGGTGCTCTTCGGCGCTATCCGGAGTAGTATTATCTCCCGTGCCAGAATCACCGTTTTTGCTTTGGCGGGATTTAGAGCGGCGCCGCTGACGCCGGCGCTTGGGATGTTTCTTAGAGGTGTCATCCCCCGTTGTTCCATCGCCTTCTCCTTCTTTTGGAGTGTCCACTGTATATATGTCATATGACGAGGTGGCCTTCCAGCGCCCTATAGGTGCTGGTTCCTGTTCGTCTCCTGCATCGTCGTCCATACCGTCGACAGTGGCTACGAAGTGGGTGGTGGGTGGGATTTGACTTTCTTCATCGTCCGTACCCCAACCTTGCTGACCGTAGTCCGGCCAGGACTCTCCTGATAAACTACCCGGGGTTGCATCTGGGGTTCTCCGGTAAATGCTGGGGGTCGGCATGGCTAGGAAATGGTTGTGAGGGTGGTGCACAAGGTGAGAGGTGCTTGGCAAGGTCACGCGGTGGCCTCTTTATAGCACTGGAGCTAGGGTATTTTTACCATGGTGAATGGTAAAGAAAATTTCCAGCTCTGCTCCAAGGGTCGGGATCAAGCCACAGATTCACACATTTCACTAAAGTGATGTGTTACTGTGGGGGTTGTCGGGGAGGTTTTGATAACTGTGTCTGGGATAGAAATCTTATACTGCATATTGGTGTATCCAGGCAAGGCTACTATTAAAACAGAGGCACGACAACAGGCAGCGTTTATTTACAAGGCCACGCGATTACAAAGCGAGGGTACACTGGGACTCGATACGACTCGGGTGACTTAGTCTACCTCGTTTACATCCAAGCGGGTGTGCCTTGTGGATGTTGAGGCTTCTCCACGGGTCTCGCCGTCGGAATTAGCAGGAGTGGGTTGAGGGGCTGTAGGCTCGGGGTAGTGATGATGACCATCTCGGGGATTGCTGGCCACAACCCCGTTGGAGTGTGCTCCCAATATGCGATGAAGCACTTCTGGGGTTATCGCGGCACCTTGGCCGATGGCTGGGGTAGACATTAGGGACTCGATCGCGTGTCCAAACAGCACGACTGGGTTGTCGGCGTTGGGATCGTTCTCTTCTCTCGCCGGGGCTCGACAAACCAGCTATCCACGAGCTGCGATTAGATCAATAGTGACTTGATCGCAGAATTCCTCTAGTGCACTTACATAGCGCACTAGGTGCAACAAAGCAGGATCTGTCTCGTGATCTCCGTTGGCAACTTGGGGTGGTCTACCGTACCCTTCCCGTCTGGTGTAGTAGTGGAACGAGCGACAGTTAACTCTAGGCGACAAGTGCCGGAGATGAACTATAGCTTCTCGAGCAGCTAGTTGGATGGCTTGTGGCTCAAAGGAGGTTGCTCTTTTGGTGAACCTGTAGGGGCGTTCGGGTGCCAGACCCCTACCGTAGATGTGTACAGTGGCCCAGAATTGACGGCTCTCACCGCTCATGGGTCCTTGGTACACAACATATTCTGGGGGCTCTTTTAACGCACAGGCACGACGGGTGAGGTTTGCGAGTATGGTCACAAAGCCTCCAAGGTTGGTTGATGTGGTCTCATTGTTCACGACGGGACCAGACATTGTGGCTCGGTTTGGGATAGTGGCTGTGCTGTGCTGGGTTGAGGCTAGCGTGCCCTTTTCATAGGAAAAGGGGACGGAGTCTTCCTTCGCACGCTTGTGAGAAAGGACTATCTAGGGGGTCGGTCACAGGCGCGTGATCGACGGCTAGGTTGGTAGGTTGGGCACCAACTGCCAAAAGGTGTCGGGTCACTGTGGGGCTATCTTGCATGAGAAGCTTGGCTGGGGTTTGGTTATGGCTTGGTGGGTTGGTCTGCCTAAGTTTATTGACCTGGATAAGATAGGATTAGCCAATGGTCAGCCTGGCTCTGATACCAAGTCTGTCGCGACCGGTTTTCCGGACATTGATTTCCAGAAAATGGCCGTCGAGCTCATCAGCCCCAGGATTACTGTTAGCTGATGAGGCATCAACTTGATACAGAAAATCCAAGCAAAAATACAAAATATGTAGTACAAGACCATTGTGGCCTATGAGTACAACAAATGGTTTCTAGTAGTTGATGGCGGAAGCGGTTTGTGGATCATCTGTGTATGGGACTCCATTTCCCACAGGAACAGCTAACCAGGTTAACTCCTATCTTCGCGGGGCTGCTACCACCGTTGCCTAGTTTCCGGGGCTGTCATCGCAACGCTCCTCTCCAAGCAGATATCTGGCCAAGACAATAGCCGGGGACAAGCCAGTGAGTACTTTGAATGTACTCGCAAACATTAAGAACACAGGTACAATATAGCCACAGATAATCATGCTTCAAAATATTCTATGATCACTCCGATAGTTATGAAATAAGGTTCATGATGCACCCGAGTATACTATTTAAGTAAATCATGGGTAAGCAATCAAGTAAATGAAATAACAAGCATGCCACAGTCGGGCGTCTGAGCGACGCCACATAAAGGGCTTATGAGAAAATGGAATAACAAGCATGCCACAGTCGGGCATCTGAGCGACGCCACATAAAGGGCTTATAAGAAAATGAAATAACAAGCATGCCACAGTCGGGCGTCTGAGCGACGCCACATAAAGGGCTTATAAGAAAAGGAAATAACAAGCATGCCACAGTCGGGCGTCTGAGCGATTCCACATAAAGGGCTTATAAGAAAAATAATCATAGTGAACATCCAGGAGATAGTACCATCAGGGGTATTCGATAATGCCAATAATATAAAGGGTTAGTACACAATGAAATAATAATCATAATCATCACAAATCTCAAATTGTGATCCCAGTTCTGTTTTAACGGTTTCTCCTCCGAAGACCGACACCAAGACCGACACTTGACCCATCCCAGACTGTAATTCTTAACCATGGACACGCCTATTCGAATAGGTTTAATCTCTGCAGAGGGTGTACTCTTTACCCACGAGTAACGGATTCCATTAGTCCATCAGGACTAATTCCATCTACGGCCTTTTAGTTTAAAACACACCTAACTTGCACACACCAGCTTAACTCACCGGTGTCTGGAATCACCCACGACACCTGTCAAGCAAAACTCTAAGTGGGCAGGCTACAACCTCGCGTAGCATGGGATCAAATTTATATCGCGCGCTCTGAGGGGTGGCCTCCACTCTCGGTCCCAACCGGAAACACCCATGCCCCCGGACCAGGTGGCCAGCCTACCGGTTACAACCGGTACCTTCCACCATGGCCTCTCTGTACGGAGTGTGCTTGAAAGGTGTTGACGACTTACTGAACCGTACCCTACCTGCGGCAGGGACAAGTGGTAGTACAAGGCAAGTATGGGGGTTACTGGAATAAGACTCGATCTGTGGTCGACTCAGGAGGTTTACAAGTTTCCTTCTTGACATGTGTAACAAAATATTTCAACCAACAGATCAACACTCATTATACCTCACCATGCCATACCGGATACAACTGTCCCGACGGAGACCGACGATAAGCTAACGCCTACCCAAGGCAGAGGCTTTTCCCCGGATTCCTCTCCGGCATGTACGTAAGGCACATGAGGGTGATTACCATCACAAGTATGTTCATTTCCAACAGCAAGGAAATCACAAACAATGTATCCATGCAAATGATCATATCACATGAAATAACAATACTCCGAAATTAAGTGGTGTTATAAACGTGTCGACTATCACACCAATATATTATTCCGGGGTTCAGAATGCTTGCCTTCATGGTGTGGAAGGGCAGGGTGCACTCCAAAGCCTTTGAAGGTTTCCTTCCTCTCTCCAAAATCCTATTTTAAATAAATTTAAATTAACACACAATTCAAAGTAGCAGAAAAAGGTTGTTTGGAAAATTTTGAGATAAATCTTAAAATAAACTAGACAATATTTGAGAGAGGTAGGAAAAAGAATTAGTTCATTTGGAGTTGTATTTAAAAAGTTATAGACAGTCAAAGCTCTGGTCAAAATCTGTTTAAAAAAAGAATCAGAAAAGAAGACGGTTCGAACGGGATTACGCTTTCGCAAAGAGGAGACGTACTTGAGCCTTTATGCCTCCACTTATCCAGCATGGGCCGCGCGTGAGTCACTGAAGTGGGCCCGCCTGGCCCACTGGTCAGGTTTCACTGGTCCACGCACGCGTCGTCTCCCCCTGACCGAACGGAGGCGGAGCTCCGGCAATGCTCGCCGGCGAACGGCGGCACCGTTCGAGAAACGGAGGTCACCTGCGGGCTCAGGGGATCGAGACGGTTACTCCGGTAGTCGCTACGGTCTCGGGGGTGGACGGAGCTGCCGGCGGCGAGCTTTGCGGTGGACGGTCGCCGTCAGGCAAAGTGAATTTTCTCCCGCGGTGAGTCCCGATCAAAATCGAGTAGTGGGAATGGTTCAAGGGAGGAAGAGGGAGTTCTTGGTGAAGAGAACAGAGAGGGGGAAGACCTGATGGCGCCGGAAGGGCTGGGCAATGGCGGCGGCTGCGGTTGCCGGAGATGGGGAAGGAGACCTCCCCAGGTCGTTTGGCTGCCAATGGGGGCCCTAGGGAGATGGCTTGGGGTCGCCTGCGTGCGGAGACGAGCTCGGGGCTCCTTTGTATAGCGTATCCAAGTCGGTTCGCGGCTGCCGTGGATGAGCTTGCCGGCGGACCGCCCTACTGTGCGGCAAGGCAACGTGGCGGTGGTTGGCCGGCTCCAGGGTCTAACGACGACCACTACACTGTCGAAAGAGGCGAGCTGGCGCACTGTGGTGGTTTGGGCGGTGCTGCCTACGGCGGTGGCGGATGCGGCCGTGGGCGTGCCGCCAAGAGGGCTCTGGTGGCGGCGCTGTAGGGCGCCAGGGGTGGTCGGGGCCTTTGGGTGTGACGCAGCGAGAGGGAGGGGATCAGGATGAGCTCGGGGAGCTTATCCAGGGGTGCGCTGGCTCGGGCGCGAGCACGTGCAAAACGCGTGCTCTGCTCGCGCTCTGGGCGTGCATGGTGTTTGCTCGACGAAAAGCCAGGATGGCCAAAACTGCTAGAGATCAAATGCAAATCCATAGGTCTGGGTTAGAGACCGCTAGCAGGCTACTAGACAACTTGGTTTGAACAGATGGGAAAGTTCACAACACAAACTTACAATCATGCCAGATCTGTTCATGCCCACAGGGTGTTTGACAAAATGCCAGAGGCATCTAGGCAGGTCTTGGAGTGGTCAAAAACTCCAGATGGTGGTCTCTTTAGGTGAAAGAGAAGGTGGTGAGGTTATTTGGGCAAAAGGAGAAACTTGCTAGTGCAAGTTTTACAAAACTTCAATTCTGGACAGGGAATAAATGGCATCATTTCATGAACCAAAAATGATCCAATAGGTGCATGCTCCTGGACTTAGGGGTTTTGCAGGGAGGACTACAAGTAGGAAAAGGAATCATGGATAGAGGAGCAATAAAAAATGTGGTTGTTGTACAAACCATCAGGTTGGACCAGAATAGAAAAGAGGTTGATTCACTCAATTTTTCCAAAGAAGCTCACTAGGTTTTTGCATAAAGTTGAATTGCATGCTACCACTGAAATCCCATACTTTTTGGTGAAGGCCAGAAAGCAATATTTAAAAGGGTTATAGTGCAAACTTGTACTCTGGATCAGAGAAGAAAATTGGGAGTAGAACTCAAAATATTTCAAGAATAAAAGATATTTTTGTATAAAAGTGATTTAAAAACATCACGTGACATCTCCAAATTTTGGTTGGAATTTTAAGTAAATTTATAAAATGGTTGTAGTTCAAAATCTGGCCATTTAACCTTGAAAAACCATTTTCAAGAAAATAAAAATCAAGCAACTTAATTATTTAATTGGTTCTACTAATACAGGAAAAGTTTTTCTTGAGTGGTTAAACAGGTCCAATAACATCTTTGAAAAGTTTTCATTTGGGCAAAAATCCATAATAACAAGTAAGGAAAAGGTTAAAAAATAAAAAGGGGGCCCAGAAAATAAAAGTTTGAATTTCCTGGTAAGATTTTAATTTATTAAAACAAGGCCAAAATTTTGGAGTGTCACAATACTACCCCCCTTAAGAAAAATCTCGTCCTCGAGATTTGATAAAAGTTGTTTTAAGAAAATAATATGTAATAAAAATGTGGCTACAGTGAGAGGGCAATAAGTGGTGTAAAATCACAGTGTGAATACTGGCGCTGCGTGGAAAAATCTACGGTTCGGGACAAAAACGTGAGATTCTACTCTGGATATAAATTTAGAAAAATTTCTAAATTTAAGAATACGCTGGTCGCACCCGAGAGCACAATGCTCTCTCTGGCTGATAGGTGGACCCAGGGCCCACTGTCGGCCTCTTCTTCTCCCTCTGGCTCTTTCTTCTTCCTCTCTCCCGCGCGCTTTCCCGCGCTTTCTCCACCGGCGACATCTAGCGCGTAGGGCATCTAGGCCGTACCGCAGTAGTGCGCGGCGTGCTAGCTGCCAGGGCAGCGTGCCCTCACCTCGCGGGCCAATGTGCTGTCGGCACTGCTCGCGGATTCGTCTTCGAGCACCGGCGATCGGGCGACGAGCGGCGTTGGTGGACTTCTCCCACGGTACACCGAGCTCGAGCTATAAAAATGGCCGAGGTGTCCCTCTCTTCTTCCTCACTCCTGGCCTCGCTTCTCCTCCTCCTTCTTCCTCCATTACATGCTTAAAGAAGCTCAGGTGAGGCTCTAATGGCGGAGGCGATGCCGGACTGGTTCGCGATCCTGATATGCGGAGGCTGGCGACCCTGCTGGGCCTCTCCGTGCTCCTGTACGCGATGATCTACGGTGATCGTCGCGACGCTGCGGCTCGGGTGTTGGCTCTCCGCGGTGGGGGTGATCACGAGGAGTAGGTGGGTTGTGTCGGGTGCTAACTGTCGTTCGGGAGTGCTTAGTTAGATGTAACACCGTTGCAAAGTTTCGCAAACAGTGTATGTGTTCGAATGATTATGGTTGTGAACTCGCTCCCGTGGTGCGGTGTGAAATAAAATAAACTATGATGTGAGAAGGTGCAGATGTAGCAACTCAGGGAAAAGAAATATAACTCCAGGATTATTTGCGGAAGAAAACAGTAATGCAACAGAATCACTCACATTAATTGAAACTAAAGATTTACTCGCTGTGCAAACTCGGGGTACCACGCATAAGTTACATCACATAAATAAATGTTGCAATAATAAATACAGCAGCGATGTTTACAATGCAAATGGTAACTGGACGGGGTCCCGAGAAAATGTTCCTTGTACTGGGATACACTCTTCTTCTATCGGGGGAAGCGGATTGACCAGTCGATGCACGTGTCTCTCCTGGTCGGGCCTTAGTGCTCTGCCGATGGCGATCTGAGGATTTAAATCTGCGAGGCTCTGGAGATAACCCATCACGCGTTGGGTTAAACGCTCTTGAGCGATGACGTACTGGACAAGGTTGGCCAGGACTGGGTCTCTCTCAAATCGTCCACCGGGAAAGGATGTTACTCCTCCGGGCGCTGCACGGCTCGGGAAGTAATAATACCCTCGTTCGCTGGCATAGGGTACCGCGAATCGAAGGCGAGCAAGTGCTTCGTATGCAGCAGCTTCCACGGCCATCTGTGGGGTTGGCATAGATTTTCCCACAAAGGAGACCTCTGTTGGGTCTTGGTTTGAGTTTACGGGAGGGATGTGTACTGCTGCCCAATATCTCGAGGTGGAAGAGGTGATTCTCGATTTGAACAGCTCGTACTGGGGTGGCTGGGTAGCGCCCATGGTACTGCAGGTAAAATCCCACAATATCTTGACAAAACTACCCGGGGTTGCATCTGGGGTTCTCAGGTAAATGCTGGGGGTCGGCATGTTTAGGAAATGGTTGTGAGGGTGGGGCACAAGGTGAGAGGTGCTTGGCAAGGTCACGCGGTGGGCTCTTTATAGCACTAGAGCTGGGTTATTTTTACCGTGGTGAATGGTAAAGAAAATTTCCAGCTCTGCTCCAAGGGTCGGGATCCAGCCACAGATTCACACATTTCACTAAAGTGATGTGTTACTGTGGGGGTTGTCGGGGAGGTTTTGGTAACTTGTCTGGGATAGAAATATTATACTGCATATTGGCGTATCCAGGCAAGGCTACTATTAAAACAGAGGCACGACAACAAGCAGCGTTTATTTATAAGGCCACGCGATTACAAAGCGAGGGTACACTGGGACTCGATACGACTCGGGTGACTTAGTCTACCTCGTTTACATCCAAGCGGGTGTGCCTTGTGGATGTTGAGGCTTCTCCACGGGTCTCGCCGTCGGAATTAGCTGGAGTGGGTTGAGGGGCTGCAGGCTCGGGGTAGTGATGATGACCATCTCGGGGATTGCTAGCACAACCCTGTTGGAGTGTGCTCCCAATATGCAATGAAGCACTTCTGGGGTTATCGCAGCACCTTGGCTGATCGCTGGGGCAGACCTTAGGGACTCGATCGGGTATCCAAATAGCATGACTGGGTTGTCGGCGTTGGGCTCGTTCTCTTCTCTCGCCGGGGCTCGACGAACCAGCTCTCCACGAGCTGCGATTAGATCAATAGATTTGATCGCACAGTTCCTCTAGTGCACTTACATAGCGCACTAGGTGCAACAAAGCAGGATCTGTCTCGTGATCTCCGTTGGCAACTTGGGGTGGTCTACCGTACCCTTCCCGTCTGGGGTAGTAGTGGAACGAGCGACAGTTAACTCTGGGCGACAAGTGCCGGAGATGAACTATAGCTTCTCGAGTAGCTAGTTGGATGGCTTGTGGCTCAAAGGAGGTTGTTCTTCCGGTGAACCTGTAGGGGCGTTCGGGTGCCAGACCCCTACCGTAGATGTGTACTGTGGCCCAGAATTGACGGCTCTCACCGCTCATGGGTCCTTGGTACACAACATATTCTGGGGGCTCTTCTAACGCATAGGCACGACGGGTGAGGTTTGCGATTATGGTCACAAAGCCTCCAAGGTTGGTTGCTGTGGTCTCATTGTGCACGACGGGACCAGACATTGTGGCTCGGTTTGGGATAGCGGCTGTGCTGTGCTGGGTTGAGGCTAGCGTGCCCTTTTTATAGGAAAAGGGGACGGAGTCTTCCTTTGCACGCTTGTGAGAAAGGACTATCTAGGGGGCCGGTCACTGGCGCGTGATCGACGGCTAGGTTGGTAGGTTGGGCACCGACTGCCAAACGGTGTCGGGTCACTGTGGGGCTATCTTGCATGAGAAGCTTGGCTGGGGTTTGCGTATGGCTTGGTGGGTTGGTCTGCCTAAGTTTATTGACCTGGCTAAGATAGGATTAGCCAATGGTCAGCCTGGCTCTGATACCAAGTCTGTCGTGACCGGTTTTCCGGACATTGATTTCCAGAAAATGGCCGTCGAGCTCATCAGCCCCAGGATTACTGTTAGCTAATGAGGCATCAACTTGATACAGAAAATCCAAGCAAAAATACAAAATATGTAGTACAAGACCATTGTGGCCTATGAGTACAACAAATGGTTTCTAGTAGTTGATGGCGGAAGCGGTTTGTGGATCATCCGTGTATGGGACTCCATTTCCCACAGGAACATCTGACCAGGTTAACTCCTATCTTCGCGGGGCTGTTACCACCGTTGCCTAGTTTCCGGGGCTGTCATCGCAACGCTCCTCTCCAAGCAGATATCTGGCCAAGACAATAGCCAGGGACAAGCTAGTGAGTACTTTGAATGTACTCGCAAACATTAAGAACACAGGTATAATATAGCCACAGATAATCATGCTTCAAAATATTCTATGTTCACTCCGATAGTTATGAAATAAGGTTCATGATGCACGCGAGTATACTATTTAAGTAAATCATGGGTAAGCAATCAAGTAAATGAAATAACAAGCATGCCACAGTCGGGCGTCTGAGCGACGCCACATAAAGGGCTTATGAGAAAATGGAATAACAAGCATCCCACAGTCGGGCGTCTGAGCGACGCCACATAAAGGGCTTATAAGAAAATGAAATAACAAGCATGCCACAGTCGGGCGTCTGAGCGACGCCACATAAAGGGCTTATAAGAAACTGAAATAACAAGCATGCCACAGTCGGGCGTCTGAGCGACGCCACATAAAGGGCTTATAAGAAAAATAATCATAGTGAACATCCAGGAGGTAGTACCATCAGGGGTATTCGATAATGCCAATAATATAAAGGGTTAGTCCACAACAAAATAATAATCATAATCATCACAAATCTCAAATTGTGATCCGAGTTCTGTTTTAACAGTTTCTCCTCCGAAGACCGACACCAAGACCGACACTTGACCCATCCCAGACTGTAATCCTTAACAATGGACACGGCTATTCGAATAGGTTTAATCTCTGTAGTGGGTGTACTCTTTACCCACGAGTAACGGATTCCATTAGTCCATCGGGACTAATTCCATCTACGGCCTTTTAGTTGAAAACACACCTAACTTGCACACACCAGCTTAACTCACCGGTGTCTGGAATCACCCACGACACCTGTCATGCAAAACACTAAGTGTGGAGGCTACAACCTCGCGTAGCATGGGATCAAATTTATATCACGCGCTCTAAGGGGTGGCCTCCCCTCTCAGTCCCAACCGGAAACACCCATGCCCCGGACTAGGTGGCCAGCCTACCGGTACAACCGGTACCTTCCACCATGGCCTCTCTGTATGGTGTGTGCTTGAAAGGGGTTGACGACTTACTGAACCGTACCCTACCTGCGGCAGGGACAAGTGGTAGTACAAGGCAAGTATGGGGGTTACTTAAATAAGACTCGGTCTGTGGTCGACTCAGGAGGTTTACAAGTTTCCTGCTTGACATGTGTAACAAAATATTTCAACCAACAGATCAACACTCATTATACCTTACCATGCCATATCGGATACAACTGTCCCGACGGAGACCGGCGATAAGCTCACGCCTACCCAAGGCAGAGGCTTTTCCCTGGATTCCTCTCCGGCATGCACGTAAGGCACATGAGGGTGATTACCATCACAAGTATGTTCATTTCCAACAGCAAGGAAATCACAAAAAATGTATCCATGCAAATGATCATATCACATGAAATAACAATACTCCAAAATTAAGTGGTGTTATAAACGTGTCGACTATCACACCAATATATTATTCCGGTGTTCAGAATGCTTGCCTTCATGGTGTGGAAGGGCAGGGTGCATTCCAAAGCCTTTGAAAGGTTTCCTTCCTCTCTCCAAAATCCTATTTTAAATAAATTTAAATTAAGACACAATTCAAAGTAGCACAAAAAGGTTGTTTCGAAAATTTTGAAATAAATCTTAAAATAAACTAGACAATATTTGAGAGAGGTAGGAAAAAGAATTAGTTCATTTGGAGTTGTATTTAAAAAGTTATAGACAGTCAAAGCTCTGGTCAAAATCTGTTTAAAAAAAGAATAAGAAAAGAAGACGGTTCGAACGGGATTACGCTTTCGCACAGAGGAGACGTACTTGAGCCTTTACGCCTCCACTTATCCAGCGTGGGCGGCGCGTGAGTCACTGACAGTGGGCCCGCCTGGCCCACTGGTCAGGTTAGACTGGTCCACGCACGCGTCGTCTCCCCTGACCGAACGGAGGCAGAGCTCCGGCGATGCTCGCCGGCGAACGGCGGCACTGTTCGGGAAACGGAGGTCACCCGCGGGCTCAGGGGATCGAGACGGTTACTCCGGTAGTCGTTGCGGTCTCAGGGGTGGACGGAGCTGCCGGCGGCGATCTTTGCGGCGGACGGTGGCCGTCGGGCAAAGTGAATTTTCTCCCGCGGTGAGTCCCGATCAAAATCGAGTAGTGGGAATGGTTCATGGGAGGAAGAGGGAGTTCTTGGTGAAGAGAACGGAGAGGGGGAACCCCTGATGGCGCCGGAAGGGCTGGGGCAATGGCGGCGGCTGCGGTCACCGGAGATGGGGAAGGAGACCTCCCCAGGTCGTTTGGCTGCCAATGGGGCCCCTAGGGGGATGGCTTGGGGTCGCCTGCGTGTGGAGACGAGCTCGGGGCTCCTTTATATAGCGTCTCCAAGTCAGTTCGCGGCTACGGTGGATGAGCTCGCCGGCGGACCGCCCTACTGTGCGGCAGGGCGACGTGGCAGTGGTTGGCCGGCTCCAGGGTCTAACGACGACCACTACACTTTCGAAAGAGGCGAGCTGGCGCACTGTGGTGGTTTGGGCGGTGCTGCCTATGGCGGTGGCGGATGCGGCCGCGGGCGTGCCGCCAAGAGGGCTCTGGTGGCGGCGCTGTAGGGCGCCAGGGGTGGTCGGGGCCTTTGGCGTGACGCGGCGAGAGGGAGGGGATCAGGATGAGCTCGGCGAGCTTATACAGGGGTGCGCTGGCTCGGGCGTGAGCACGTGCAAAACGCGTGCCCTGCTCGTGCTCTGGGTGTGCACGGCATCTGCTCGACGAAATGCCAGGATGGCCAAAACTGCTAGAGATCAAATGTAAATCCATAGGTCTGGGTTAGAGACCGCTAGCAGGCTACTAGACAACTTGGTTTGAACAGATGGGAAAGTTCACAACACAAACTTACAATCATGCCAGATCTGTTCATGCCCACAGGGTGTTTGACAAAATGCCAGAGGCATCTAGGCAGGTCTTGGAGTGGTCAAAAACTCCAGATGGTGGTATCTTTAGGTGAAAGAGAAGGTGGTGAGGTTATTTGGGCAAAAGGAGAAACTTGCTAGTGCAAGTTTTACAAAACTTCAATTATGGACAGGGAATAAATGGCATCATTTCATGAACCAAAAATGATCCAATAGGTGCATGCTCCTGGACTTAGGAGTTTTGCAGGGAGGACTACAAGTAGGAAAAGGAATCATGGATAGAGGAGAAATTAAAAATGTGGTTGCTGTACAAACCATCAGGTGGGACCAGAATAGAAAAGAGGTCGGTTGACTCAATTTTTCCAAAGAACCTCACTAGGTTTTTCCATAAAGTTGAATTGCATGCTACCACTAAAATCCCATAATTTTTGGTGAAGGCCAGAAAGCAATATTTAAAAGGGTTATAGTGCAAACTTGTACTCTGGATCAGAGAAGAAACTTGGGAGTAGAACTCAAAATATTTCAAGAATAAAAGATATTTTTGAATAAAAGTGATTTAAAAACATCACATGACATCTCCAAATTTTGGTTGGAATTTTAAGTAAATTTATAAAATGGTTGTAGTTCAAAATATGGCCATTTAACCTTGAAAAACCATTTTCAAGAAAATAAAAATCAAGCAACTTAATTATTTAATTGGTTCTACTAATACAGGAAAAGTTTTTCTTGAGTGGTTAAACAGGTCCAATAACATCTTTGAAAAGTTTTCATTTGGGGAAACTGCATAATAACAAGTAAGGAAAAGGTTAAAAAATAAAAAGGGGGCCCAGAAAATAAAAGTTTGAATTTCCTGGTAAGATTTTAATTTATTAAAACAAGGCCAAAATTTTGGGGTGTCACAATACTACCCCCCTTAAGAAAAATCTCGTCCTCGAGATTTGTTAGAAGCTGTTTTAAGAAAATAATATGTAATAAAAATGTGGCTACAGTGAGAGGGCAATAAGTGGTGTAAAATCACAGTGTGAATACTGGCGCTGCGTGGAAAAATCTACGGTTCGGGACAAAAACGTGAGATTCTACTCTGGATATAAATTTAGAAAAATTTCTAAATTTAAGAATACGCTGGTCGCACCCGAGAGCACAATGCTCTCTCTGGCTGACAGGTGGACCCAGGGCCCACTGTCGGCCTCTTCGTCTCCCTTTGGCTCTTTCTTCTTCCTCTCTCCTACGCGCTTTCCCGCGCTTTCTCCACTGGTGACGTCTAGCGCGTAGGGTATCTAGGTCGTACCGCGGTAGTGTGCGGCGTGCTAGCTGTCGGGGCAGCGTGTACTCACCTCGCGGGCCAGCTTGCTGTCGGCACTGCTGGCGGATTCGTCTCCGAGCACCGGCGATTGGGCGACGAGCGGCGTTGGTGGACTTCGCCCACCGTACACCGAGCTTGAGCTATAAAAACGGCCGAGGTGTCCCTCTCTTCTTCCTCACACCTGGCCTCGCTTCTCCTCCTCCTTCTTCCTCCATTACATGCTTACAGAAGCTTGGGTGAGGCTCTAATGGCGGAGGCGATGCCGGACTGGTTCGCGATCCTGATATGCGGAGGGCTGGCGACCCTGCTGGGCCTCTTCGTGCTCCTGTGCGCGATGATCTACGATGATCGTCGCGACGCTGCGGCTCGGGTATTGGCTCTCCGCGGTGGGGGTGATCACGAGGAGTAGGTGGGGTGTGTCGGGTGCTAACTGTTGTTCGGGAGTGCTTAGTTAGATGTAACCCCGTTGCAAAGTTTCGCAAACAGTGTATGTGTTCGAATGATTACGGTTGTGAGCTCGCTCCCGTGGTGCGGTGTGAAATAAAATAATCCATGATGTGAGAAGGTGCAGATGTAGCAACTCAGGGAAAAGAAATCTCACTCCAGGATTATTTGCGGAAGAAAACAGTAATGCAACAGAATCACTCACATTAATTGAAACTAAAGATTTACTCGCTACGCAAACTCGGGGTACCACGCATAAGTTACATCACATAAATAAATGTTGCAATAATAAATACAACAGCGATGTTTACAATGCAAATGGTAACTGGACGGGGTCCCGAGAAAATGTTCCTGGTACTGGGATACACTCTTCTTCTATCGGGGCAAGCGGATTGACCAGCCGATGCACGTGTCTCTCCTGGTCGGGCCTTAGTGCTCTGCCGATGGCGATCTGAGGATTTAAATCTGCGAGGCTCTAGAGATAACCCATCACGCGTTGGGTTAAACGCTCTTGAGCGATGACGTACTGGACAAGGTTGGCCGGGGCTGGGTCTCTCTCAAATCGTCCACCGGGAAAGGATGTTACTCCTCCGGGCGCTGCACGGCTCGGGAAGTAATAATACCCTCGTTCGTTGGCATAGGGTACCACAAATCGAAGGCGAGCAAGCGCTTCGTATGCAGGAGCTTCCACGACCATCTGTGGGGTTGGCATAGATTTTCCCACAAAGGAGACCTCTGTTGGGTCTTGGTTTGAGTTTACGGGAAGGATGTGTACTGCTGCCCAATATCTCGAGGTGGAAGAGGTGATTCTCGATTTGAACAGCTCGTATTGGGGTGGCTGGGTAGCGCCCATGGTACTGCAGGTAAAATCCCACAATATCTTGACAAAACTACCCGGGGTTGCATCTGGGTTTCTCAGGTAAATGCTGGGGGTCGGCATGGCTAGGAAATGGTTGTGAGGGTGGTGCACAAGGTGAGAGGTGCTTGGAAAGGTCACGCGGTGGCCTCTTTATAGCACTGGAGCTGGGTTATTTTTACCGTGGTGAATGGTAAAGAAAATTTCCAGCTCTGCTCCAAGGGTCGGGATCAAGCCACAGATTCACACATTTCACTAAAGTGATGTGTTACTGTGGGGGTTGTCGGGGAGATTTTGGTAACTGTGTCTGGGATAGAAATCTTATACTGCATATTGGCGTATCCAGGCAAGGCTACTATTAAAACAGAGGCATGACAACAGGCAGCGTTTATTTACAAGGCCACGCGATTACAAAGCGAGGGTACACTGGGACTCGATACGACTCGGGTGACTTAGTCTACCTCATTTACATCCAAGCGGGTGTGCCTTGTGGATGTTGAGGCTTCTCCACGGGTCTCGCCGTCAGAATTAGCTGGAGTGGGTTGAGGGGCTGCAGGCTCGGGGTAGTGATGATGACCATCTCGGGGATTGCTGGCCACAACCCCATTGGAGTGTGCTCCCAATATGCGACGAAGCACTTCTGGGGTTATCGCAGCACCTTGGCCGATGGCTGGGGCAGACCTTAGGGACTTGATCGGGTGTCCAAACAGCATGACTGGGTTGTCAGCGTTGGGCTCGTTCTCTTCTCTCGTCGGGGCTCGACGAACCAGCTCTCCATGAGCTGCGATTAGATCAATAGTGATTTGATCGCACAGTTCCTCTAGTGCACTTACATAGCGCACTAGGTGCAACAAAGCAGGATCTGTCTCGTGATCTCCGTTGGCAACTTGGGGTGGTCTACCGTACCCTTCCCGTCTGGGGTAGTAGTGGAACGAGCGACAGTTAACTCTGGGCGACAAGTGTCGGAGATGAACTATAGCTTCTCGAGCAGCTAGTTGGATGGCTTGTGGCTCAAAGGAGGTTGTTCTTCCGGTGAACCTGTAGGGGCGTTCGGGTGCCAGACCCCTACCGTAGATGTGTACAGTGGCCCAGAATTGACGGCTCTCACCGCACATGGGTCCTTGGTACACAACATATTCTGGGGGCTCTTCTAACGCATAGGCACGACGGGTGAGGTTTGCGAGTATGGTCACAAAGCCTCCAAGGTTGGTTGTTGTGGTCTCATTGTGCGCGACGGGACCAGACATTGTGGCTCGGTTTGGGATAGCGGCTGTGTTGTGCTGGGTTGAGGCTAGCATGCCCTTTTTATAGGAAAAGGGGATGGAGTCTTCCTTCGCACGCTTGTGAGAAAGGACTATCTAGGGGGCCGGTCACTGGCGCGTGATCGACGGCTAGGTTGGTAGGTTGGGCACCAACTGCCAAAAGGTGTCGAGTCACTGTGGGGCTATCTTGCATGAGAAGCTTGGCTGGGGTTTGGTTATGGCTTGGTGGGTTGGTTTGCCTAAGTCTATTGACCTGGCTAAGATAGGATTAGCCAATGGTCAGCCTGGCTCTGATACCAAGTCTGTCGCGACCGGTTTTCCGGACATTGATTTCCAGAAAATGGCCGTTGAGCTCATCAGCCCCAGGATTACTGTTAGCTGATGAGGCATCAACTTGATACAGAAAATTCAAGCAAAAATACAAAATATGTAGTACAAGACCATTGTGGCCTATGAGTACAACAAATGGTTTCTAGTAGTTGATGGCGGAAGCGGTTTGTGGATCATCCGTGTATGGGACTCCATTTCCCACAGGAACAGCTGACCAGGTTAACTCCTATCTTCGTGGGGCTGCTACCACCGTTGCCAAGTTTCCGGGGCTGTCATTGCAACGCTCCTCTCCAAGCAGATATCTGGCCAAGACAATAGCCAGGGACAAGCCAGTGAGTACTTTGAATGTACTCGCAAACGTTAAGAACACAGGTATAATATAGCCACAAATAATCATGCTTCAGAATATTCTATGATCACTCCGATAGTTATGAAATAAGGTTCATGATGCACGCGAGTATACTATTTAAGTAAATCATGGGTAAGCAATCAAGTAAATGAAATAACAAGCATGCCACAGTCGGGCGTCTGAGCGACGCCACATAAAGGGCTTATGAGGAAATGGAATAACAAGCATGCCACAGTCGGGCGTCTGAGCGACGCCACATAAAGGGCTTATAAGAAAATGAAATAACAAGCATGCCACAGTCGGGCGTCTGAGCGATGCCACATAAAGGGCTTATAAGAAAATGAAATAACAAGCATGCCACAGTCGGGCGTCTGAGCGACGCCACATAAAGGGCTTATAAGAAAAATAATCATAGTGAACATCCAGGAGATAGTACCATCAGGGGTATTCGATAATGCCAATAATATAAAGGGTTAGTCCACAACGAAATAATAATCATAATCATCACAAATCTCAAATTGTGATCCCAGTTCTGTTTTAACAGTTTCTCCTCCGAAGACCGACACCAAGACTGACACTTGACCCATCCCAGACTGTAATCCTTAACCATGGACACGGCTATTCGAATAGGTTTAATCTCTGCAGAGGGTGTACTCTTTACCCACGAGTAACGGATTCCATTAGTCCATCGGGACTAATTCCATCTACGGCCTTTTAGTTGAAAACACACCTAACTTGCACACACCAGCTTAACTCACCGGTGTCTGGAATCAACCACGACACCTGTCAAGCAAAACTCTAAGCGGGGAGGCTACAACCTCGCGTAGCATGGGATCAAATTTATATCACACGCTCTAAGGGGTGGCCTCCCCTCTCAGTCCCAACCGGAAACACCCATGCCCCCGGACCAGGTGGCCAGCCTACCGGACCGGTACCTTCCACCATGGCCTCTCTGTACGGTGTGTGCTTGAAAGGGGTTGACGACTTACTGAACCGTACCCTACCTGCGGCAGGGACAAGTGGTAGTACAAGGCAAGTACGGGGGTTACTGGAATAAGACTCGATCTGTGGTCGACTCAGGAGGTTTACAAGTTTCCTGCTTGACATGTGTAACAAAATATTTCAACCAACAGATCAACACTCATTATACCTTACCATGCCATATCGGATACAACTGTCCCGACGGAGACCGGCGATAAGCTCACGCCTACCCAAGGCAGAGGCTTTTCCCCGGATTCCTCTCCGGCATGCACGTAAGGCACATGAAGGTGATTACCATCACAAGTATGTTCATTTCCAACAGCAAGGAAATCACAAACAATGTATCCATGCAAATGATCATATCACATGAAATAACAATACTCCGAAATTAAGTGGTGTTATAAACGTGTCGACTATCACACCAATATATTATTCCGGGGTTCAGAATGCTTGCCTTCATGGTGTGGAAGGGCAGGGTGCACTCCAAAGCCTTTGAAAGGTTTCCTTCCTCTCTCCAAAATCCTATTTTAAATAAATTTAATTTAACACACAATTCAAAGTAGCACAAAAAGGTTGTTTGGAAAATTTTGAGATAAATCTTAAAATAAACTAGACAATATTTGAGAGAGGTAGGAAAAAGAATTAGTTCATTTGGAGTTGCATTTAAAAAATTATAGACAGTCAAAGCTCTGGTCAAAATTTGTTTAAAAAAAGAATCAGAAAAGAAGACGGTTCGAACGGGGTTACGCTTTCGCACAGAGGAGACGTACTTGAGCCTTTACGCCTCCACTTATCCAGCGTGGGCGGCACGCGCGTCACTGACAGTGGGCCCGCCTGGCCCACTGGTCAGGTTTGACTGGTCCACGCACGCGTCGTCTCCCCCTGACCGAACGGAGGCGGAGCTCCGGCGATGCTCGCCGGCGAACGGCGGCACCGTTCGGGTAACCGAGGTCACCCGCGGGCTCAGGGGATCGAGACGGTTACTCCGGTAGTCGGTACGGTCTCGGGGGTGGACGGAGCTGCCGGCGGCGAGCTTTGCGGCGGACGGTGGCCATTGGGTAAAGTGAATTTTCTCCCGCGGTGAGTCCCGATCAAAATCGAGTAGTGGGAATGGTTCACGGGAGGAAGAGGGAGTTCTTGGTGAAGAGAACGGAGAGGGGGAAGCCCTGATGGCGCTGGAAGGGCTGGGGCAATGGCGGCGGCTGCGGTCGCCGGAGATGGGGAAGGAGACCTCCCCAGGTCGTTTGGCTGCCAATGGGGGCCCTTGGGAGATGGCTTGTGGTCGCCTGCGTGCGGAGACGAGCTCGGTGCTCCTTTATATAACGTCTCCAAGTCGGTTCGCGGCTGCCGTGGATGAGCTCGCCGGCGGACTTCCCTACTGTGCGGCAGGGCGACGTGGCGTTGGTTGGCCGGCTCCAGGGGCTAACGACGACCACTACACTGTCGAAAGAGGCGAGCTGGCGCGCTGTGGTGGTTTGGGCAGTGCTGCCTACGGCGGTGTTGGATGCGGCCGCGGGCGTGCCGCCAAGAGGGCTCTGGTGGCGGCGCTGTAAGGCGCCAGGGGTGGTCAGGGCCTTTGGCGTGACGCGGCGAGAGGGAGGGGATCAGGATGAGCTCGGGGAGCTTATCCAGGGGTGCGCTGGCTCGGGCGCGAGCACGTGCAAAACGCGTGGTCTGCTCGCGCTCTGGGCGTGCACGGCGTCTGCTCGACGAAATGCCAGGATGGCCAAAACTGCTAGAGATCAAATGCAAATCCATAGGTCTGTGGTAGAGACCGCTAGCAGGCTACTAGACAACTTGGTTTGAACAGATGGGAAAGTTCACAACACAAACTTACAATCATGCCAGATCTGTTCATGCCCATAGGGTGTTTGACAAAATGCCAGAGGCATCTAGGCAGGTCTTGGAGTGGTCAAAAACTCCAGATGGTGGTCTCTTTAGGTGAAAGAGAAGGTGGTGAGGTTATTTGGCAAAAGGAGAAACTTGCTAGTGCAAGTTTTACAAAACATCAATTCTGGACAGGGAATAAATGGCATCATTTGATGAACCAAAAATGATCCCATAGGTGCATGCTCCTGGACTTTGGAGTTTTGCAGGGAGGACTACAAGTAGGAAAAGGAATCATGGATTGATGAGCAATTAAAAATGTGGTTGCTGGACAAACCATCAGGTTGGACCAGAATAGAAAAGAGGTTGGTTGACTCAATTTTTCCAAAGAACCTCACTAGGTTTTTCCATAAAGTTGAATTGCATGCTACCACTGAAATCCCATAATTTTTGGTGAAGGCCAGAAAGCAATATTTAAAAGGGTTATAGTGCAAACTTGTACTCTAGATCAGAGAAGAAAATTGGGAGTAGAACTCAAAATATTTCCAGAATAAAAGATATTTTTGTATAAAAGTGATTTAAAAACATCACATGACATCTCCAAATTTTGGTTGGAATTTTAAGTAAATTTATTAAATGGTTGTAGTTCAAAATATGGCCATTTAACCTTGAAAAACCATTTTCAAGAAAATAAAAATCAAGCAACTTAATTATTTAATTGGTTCTACTAATACAGGAAAAGTTTTTCTTGAGTGGTTAAACAGGTCCAATAACATCTTTGAAAAGTTTTCATTTGGGGAAAACTCCATAATAACAAGTAAGGAAAAGGTTAAAAAATAAAAAGGGGGCCCATAAAATAAAAGTTTGAATTTCCTGGTAAGATTTTAATTTATTAAAACAAGGCCAAAATTTTGGGGTGTCACATTCTAGGAGCCTGAGGAGCCACTTTCCCAGTCGCACTAACTTGAATCTCCGCCTTCATGGAGGAGTCGGCCGTGGCGTACTTGTCTGCTATGATCAGCAGCTCGTCGAGGGTCTCTGGCTCGTCGCAGAGGAGCTTGTGCTTGAGGACGGTGCCTTCTCTGCATCCAACGGTGAAGTACTCAATAGCCTTCACCTCGTGCAAGCCCTCACACGAGTTCCGGAGCTCGGCCCAACACGAGGTAGTCGCGATTTGACTCGTTGGGACCTTGCACGCACAAGGAAAGCTGGCGAGGCTTGGGAGGTCGCTTGTACATGCTGGTGAAGTTGCGGACGAAGGCGTCGGTGAAGTCGAC
The DNA here is from genome assembly GCA_032464435.1 of Aegilops umbellulata. NCBI lineage: Eukaryota > Viridiplantae > Streptophyta > Magnoliopsida > Poales > Poaceae > Aegilops > Aegilops umbellulata. The sequence goes on along the minus strand of CP136059.1, from coordinate 223,941,237 downwards.
CCAGTTGTTGATGCCGCGGGGCTTCAAAATGTTCAGCCATGTCCGGGCCGTGCCCTGGAGCATGAGCAGAACGTATTTCACGACAACACGCTTGTTGCCGTTTGCGATGTTGATGGCGGTGGAGTAGTCAACTAGCCAATCTTCCGGCTTCATGGAGCCGGTGTACTTGGGCGTGTCTCTTGGGAGTGTGAACCCTTTGGGAAAGGGCTCGTCTCGAATGCGGGGGCCGAAACACGGCAGGCCCAGTTCGTCTTCCTCTTCCAGCGCTAGGGATCGGTGGAGTCTATCCATCCGGTGGCGGGCGTCGTTCTCTCCGACTCCTTCTCGGCTACCGAGGTGGTTGCCGAGTGTCGGGTGATCAACAGGCGGTGGGGAGACTCGCCTTTCCCTACAAGGGGGAGGAGGCGGATAGTCGTCCCATCGTTCCACTGCTCTTGGGCGGCCGTCTTGGTCGCGCTCGATGGTGACGCAGGTTCGACTGCGGCTGGCCGCCAGCTCCTTGTCTTTTCTTCCGCGGACCCCGCTAGTCGGCGTCCGAGATGTCACACCTTGGTCTCGGCGGGGAGGCGGGTCGTCATTTTGCCGTTGCGGCGCATCAGTGCGGCAGCCGGCCTCGTTCTGCTCGGCAGCCGCGTCGAGGAGTCGCTGGACATGCTCCGCCATCAGGCGACGCTCTTCACCCTCGAAATTGTCCAGCTCGTCAGCCGCTGCCTGGGCGACTCGGATGTTCTCCGCAGGCGTGGCGTAAACAGGGCGATTCGCCCCGAACAGGTTGGCGATGGCTACACCGCGCTGCTGGACCGCGCCAAGGCGGCTAGGCCCAGCTAGAGCCGGCGAGCCACCCACAGCGTGATCCATCTCGCGCTGGTAGGCCTCTGATAGGCGTCTCATGCTAGCCAGCTTCTTCGCGCCTTCAACGAGCTGAAGGAGGCGCGCCTCCAGCGTCTCGGCGTCGGCGTCTTTGGGAATGGGTGCGGTTAGGTCTTGTAGCGCCGCATCAAGCGGGTCGTGAGCTCCTCCGCCGGAGTGCTCGCCATGACTGATGACAAGCACTTCCATGACGGTGCTCTCGTCGCTCTCCGTGCGAGGGAGCGGCTCGTCGTAGACCACCACGTTGGTGGGGAACGCGTCGAGCGACGCGTTGTCGGAATCGACCAACATTGGGTCGGTGGAGCCTACGGACTCCAAGTCCACAGCTGGCTCACCGGCAAAATTGAGTTGATCGAGGAGGCCCGCGAGGAGGCTCTCGGGTCTGCCTATGCCCGCGCCAGAGGCGGGCTCATCGGAGAGGCAAACCTCGCCGACAAGATCGGTGAGGCAGCTGGCCACGCAGGCGATCTCATTGCCATGCAGCGCGTCGGCATAGACTCCGTCTGGTGTGCCGGGCTGGCTGCGCTCGCCAGGGAGGAAAAGGGTTCCCGTCCAGAGCAGATCTCCGGACGAGGGTGCACCTCGCCCCATGGTGGGCGCCAAATGTCGGGGGTTGGGTGCGACATATGCCAAAGGATAGCTTATCATGGTGGGGGCGAGTAGAACGTCGCCGGTGCCTGGAAGCGGGATGAGGCGTAGACATTTACGCCGACGAACTTTACCCAGGTTCGGGGCTCTCCTAGGAGATAACACCCCTAGTCCTGCTCTGCGGGGTCTCCGCATGATCACTAAGGCAAAGTGAATACAAGGTTGCTCCTTGAGCTATTTTCTGGAGGTAGGAGAAGGCAGGGCTAGCTTTCTCCTCACTATGGGAACTGGTCTGGTGCTAATGGATTCGAACCCTTTGCAAGGGTGCCCTGGGGGGTTTATATAGGCCTACCCCCTAGGGGTGCAATGGTAATTCGGCTGGGTGCGGGGCCCAGCCGTCAGTCTCTTTGGTCGCCGGCTTCTCTGCTGACTGCTGGGGCCCGCTGACCGGCCGAGTCCGCCGCTCGCGGGTCCTGCCGGCTGCTGATTACTGTAGCCATGCCTCTAATGACGCAGGCTTGGTCACGGGGTCGTGGCTAGAGCCCCGCCGCCTGGCGGGCGATTACTGTAGCCACTCCCCGTCCTGTCTGGTTAATGACGCGTGGGCCCAGTGGGAGAGGGAAGCCGACTCCCAGGGACCGACTCCCACCGGGCCCGACTGGTGGCCCTCTTGCCGTCTTCTGGACTCCCGTCGACAGGTGGGACCCGTTGTCCCTAGGTCGTACAGACAGGCCGTCGTGGGTGCAGGACTCTGCCTATGGGTGCTGATGTTAGGGCCGGCATGGCAACAGTGCCGCGCCGGACGGAGATCTCTGCGGGTACGGCGCACTGTGGCCATGCCTGCCCCTGGAAAGAGGAGGGAGTGGGCTTTACTGTAGCCACTCCCTATCTCGTCCCTCTTGATGAGGGCACGGGTATTCGTTGGTGCTGGGGGCCGACTCCTGGTGGCCGGCTTCTCCGGAAGCCGCTAGATTGGAGTCGGCGCGTCTTGAACTTGTCTCCTGGACTCGGCCGTCCTTGGGGAGTCGGCTATTCCTTCAGCCGGCCTCCAGAGGGCGGTCTCTCGTCTTGGCGTTCGGAGAGGCGCAGTCGGCCCCGATGTCTTGAAAGGTTCTGGGCCCAGGGTTAGCCTACCCATGGCCCATTACTCCGACACTCGGCGCTGCCGCCCTGCTTGAGCTCCATCCACCACAATGGGGAAGGAGAAGACGGCGGCTCTGGAGCGCGTGAAGAAGGTGACGGAGAAGGCGGAGAGGAAGAAGACGAACCGGGGAGGGTCTTTGTCGAGATCTGGCCTGCCACCCGGTTGGATTCAGGGCGACTGGATTCGGTCGACGATCCAGCGGGAGGACGTGGAGGACTTGGTCGAGGGAGGACTGATCCCCCACGGGTCTTGTCGGCTTCCGGAGGACGAGACTGAGCTGCGGCCGCAGGAGGGTGAGTGCGTCCTTCTTGCGACTCATGTTGACCGCGGTTTTTCTTTGCCTCCCCATCCTTTCTTTTGAGGCTTTCTGAACTTCTTCGGAGCTCAACTTCACCACTTTTCCCCAACATCATCACGTACCTTGCCGCATTCATGTCCATGTGTGAGAATTTTCTGGGGTGTCGACCGCACTGGGGTCTTTTCAAACACATTTTCACTTGTCGTTCTCAGTCGGTTAAAAAGGCTAACCCGAGTGATGAGAGGACGCATGTGATCTAGATGTGCGGAGGTCTAGGGATCCAAATGAGGGGTAAAAGCACCTTCCCAACTATAATTCTTCCCGAGTCAGTCAGAGGGTGGCGGTCAACCTGGTTCTACTGCAAAGATCAGCCGACTCCTGGTCAGTCGACTGGGCTCCCCCCTTTTCGATGGCCCGAGTCAAGAAGCCTTCTTCCTTGAAAGTGACTCCGGCAGAGAAAGTGGAGGTGAAGATGTTGGTCGAGCGAGTAGTCCAACTTGTCCGTGACGGTGTGACCGGCATGGATCTACTAGAGGTCTTTCTCAGATGACGCGTCCAGCCGCTTCAAGCCCATGATCATCCGATGTGGCTGTATTCGGGCATCGACGACTCCACTCGGATTCATCCGGAAGAAGTTGATCAGGAGACGGTGGCACAGTGGCTGCAGGGTATCACCGGCAACAAAGGCAACCCCAGAGGGTCTAGGAGGGTTCCTCCACTTGACAACACTTATGAGCCAGACAAGGTCCGATTCTTTATTTCTGAGTGTCTTTTTGATCCATCGTGTAATTGTTCTTGTAAACTGACTACCATTTGTTCAACTTGTCTTGTAGATCTACACTGAGATGTATTCAATGCCCAACGGAGAGCAGGTGCAGGAGCAGGAGCAGGAGGGAGAGGTGAGCGGAGGAGAAAGCGCCGACTGGCAATCTGACGGAGGAGCGGACGAGGAGAGTGACGACTCGAGCGATGGTGAGGAGGTCGACTCTCCTCCCCGCACAGAAAGGCGATCCAAGCATACCCATGACCCAGCCAGCATCCGTGGCAAAGCGACTGCACCGATTGGACAGTCTTCCAAGCGCACTCGGATGTCTTCTCCTGTGCCGATTGAGAAGGCTCCGAAGCAGCCCAAAGTCATCCCGCTAAAACCTCGGAAGGCCTTACCCAAAATCAAAGTGGTTGTACCCATTGCTTCTGGCTAATCCTTGAATTTAACTTCTTAGTTTGGCATGACTTGCTCTTTGGTCGACTCATTTCTCTATTCTTGACCGAGTGAGCTTTGAATTTGTAGTGCTGCTACTTCTGGGACTTCTATTTATAAAGATGAAGAGATGGAGGATGCAGTCACTTCCAATGTGGGTACAACTCTTGTCATTTTGTCTTTTACTTTATCAGCCATTTTGACGGTCGACTGAACTCTTGTGATTGCATCTTTTGCAGCTCCGCCCAATGTTATTGAACTTCCAAACGATGACGAGGATGCGCCAGTGAGGCCCACGGGAAGGAGGATGCGACAATGATATTCCTTTTCTGCAAAACACTGAAACAAGGAAAAAAACAGAAACTGGCACTGGGCTCTGAGTTAATAGGTTAGTCCCATGCGCCAATGATATTCCTTTTCTGCAAAAACACTGAAACAAGGAAAAAAACAGAAACTGGCACTGGGCTCTGAGTTAATAGGTTAGTCCCAAAAATAATATAGGAGTGCATAGTAAAGCCCATTAAACATCCAAGATGGATAATATAATAGCATGAATACTTCATAAATTATAGATACGTTGGAGACATATCAGCATCCCCAAGCTTAATTCCTGCTCGTCCTCGAGTAGATAAATGTTAAAAGAAATAATTTATGAAGTGTGAATGCTAGCAGGTGCACAAGTTTGATCAATGATAATTTCAATCACCTTTTCTAGCAACATTATATGTCATAACAGTAGCTCATATCATAAAACTTTGCATGATCAAGTAACAAACTATTCACATGTTAAAGTATCGATCATAAGCTTTCTTGAAAACTAACAAACCGTGTTAGTAGTCATCAAACAATTACAATTCATCTTATTTTCAAGAAGAGTCTATGTCAGAACTTTGATTCAACAAACTTCACATACTCAACTATCATTTACTCTTCCATGATTGCTACCACTCAAAGCATATTTTTAGAACAAATAGTATTCATCGAACACAGAGAAAGATAGGGGCTTAATGTTTCGCCTCCCAACCTTTTACCTCAAGGGTAATGTCGGGGAAACTGATCCACGAGCACCTATGGGGACCGGCGGACCGAGCCCCTTTCGGTTCGGCGGGGGCGGAGATCGCACGATGAGCAGATCGAGGCGGAGCACACGAGCGGTTTACCCAGGTTCGGGCCGCACGGATGCGTAAAACCCCACTCCTGCTTTGTGGTTTGTATTGAGTTCTTGCTCGGGAGCGCCGAGTGCTACAGTACACACTAGCAGCTAACGAGACCGAGCGTGAGTGTTCTTCTGTTCATCCTTTTCCCTCTACGTTGCGCATGGGCCTCCTTTTATATGCTCAAGGGGTCACCGACAGGTGGCAACGTAGACAGGGGTAAAAATGGAAAGGTGTTGCGGTTGGTACAACTACCTGTACAGTGTATCATACCTAACCCTGACGGCAGGGGACAAGGGCATTAAATGCCCATCTGCATCGCCCAAACAGTGCAAAAAGGGACCTTCAGGGATGCCACCGTTCGCCACGATGGCAATCTTGTCAGCGCCGCTTGCCAGCGCGTACCGCTGGCTGCACAGCCTCCCGCCACGTACGCCTGGAAGGGTCCCAGAGCGACACGTTGGTGGATGTGCTGGGGCGTGGGTACGGAGTGGTAGCTTGCCGCGGCAAACGCCTTGCCGCGGTCATTGTCTTGTCGCGTCCGGGAGCTTGCCGCTCACCAGGCCATGCCGGGACGCGTGGCGCGTCGCGGCAAGTTCCTTGAGATGCCTTGGTTGGCCTTCCCGGCAAGCTCCTCTTGCCGGGGTCTTGTGCCTTGAGTGGCCTTCCCGGCAAGCTCCTCTTGCCGGGGCCTTGTCTCCTTGGCTTGAATACTTTGTTCTTGAATGGCTCCAAAGGAACCACGGAGGACCTTGGCGGTCACCCGGCAAGCCTTGCCGCGGGGTGCTGCGACTGCCCGTGCACGAGTTCGGGATACTAGGGTACCCCTACTCTAGTACACCGACAGGAGCCCCCGGGCCTGGGCCATCCACAGTGCCGAGCGCTGTTGGGCCAGGCCCAAAACAGGGCACGGGCACGCGCGGCCTGGGTTACACCGTATCTTTCTCCGTATCCACCGCGCCCACCCCGAACGGCACACATTGATTGCGGCATCGTGGGAGAGATCGTGGGTGGTTTCTTTATTCAGAAAGGCGGAACGTCCGCCTCCTCCCTCCTTATAAGTAGGGGAAACAGGGGCAGTTCGCCCATCCGCCAGTTGCTACTCCAACCTCGAAAATCTCCGCCACTCCCCTTCTTCCCAAAGTCGAAAGAGAGTAGCGCTTCGGCCCCCATCGCCACCAGCACCACCAACGCCGTCGACCTCCCTCACCACTTCCGCCATGGCTCCGAAAGCCGAGAAGGGGAAGGTCGTGAAGTCGGCCGAGGCGCAGCGGCTCGCGGCGCTGCGAAAGGAGCGGGCAATCTTCCCCCCCCCCCCAAGCTTGCCGCGAGGGATCTGAGGGAGTACTACTATCTCTTCTGGTCGATGGAGACGCGGGCGCACCCGCGCACGAAGGTACTTCCAGCCGTCGCTTGGAAAATGGCTCCAACTGGATATCCCTTTTTCGCCTTGTTCTTCTACTGCGGGCTCTGCCCGCCTTTCTCTGAGTTCTTCTGTGATATTATGAACACCTACGGGTTCCGCCTCCTTGACTTCACCCCCAATGCTGTCCTGACCATGGCAGTTTTCGCACATCTCTGCGAAAACTTTGTCGGAATCCATCCAAATGTAGCCCTTTTTCGCCACTTCTTTATGCCCCGAGTTGAGAGAGGAGAGCCTTTATCCGGAGGAATCGCCTGGATCTCAAAAGCCGGCAAGAAGGAAGCTTATCTGGAGGGAGAGCTCCACAGCAAGTGGGAGGAATGGAGAGCAGACTGGTGCTGGATTGTCGAGGAGGACCCGCAGCCGTTTACCGCCCGGCGCCAAACTCCAGTAGTGCGCAACAGCGATTGGAGCAACGTGGCCCCGGAAGACGACAGGCTGAAGATTGACGTCGCCCGGATCCAACGCCTCAGGCTTGCCGGGCTCACTGTAGGCGCCGTTGGCGCAGATTTCCTTCGCCGCCGCATCGCCCCCCTGCAGGAGAGGAGGAGACCCGCCTGGGAGTTCAAGAATGCGGCGGATATTATGAGGCTGTGTCCGGGCCTCAACTTCAACTTCACTGTTCTGGAGCTTAACGCGATGCTCCAGGAGCTGTTCAAATACGACCCTCAACATCCCGAAGTGTTCAGGTTGCTGAAGGGTGTCGTTCCACTGTGCAACAATTCCCCGCTCAGCCGCATCCGTGCAATGATGCCGATGTGCAACTCGCATGGAATTGACCCAGCTTGGCTAGAGCCTGCAGACGACGTCGTGCAGGCGTTCTTCGATGGCTTGGTAGAAATGCCGATCCGCTCCGACGAGCAGAAGGGCCTCACTCGCGCCACCACCGATGAGGAGGTGAAGCGCATCGCCACTAGGCTGGAAGAGGCGGCGGCAGCCGCAGCCGCGGGCGAGTTTGGGTTCACTGTGGAGGAGGCAGAGGCAGCGGAGGCGGCAAGCCTTGCCGAGCGAGAGGGGCTTGCCAGCGAGGAAGAGCCTGCCGGACATGACGTCGAGTCGAGCGAGCCCACTGAGGATACGAGTGGCTCGTTGGAGATCGACTCCTCTTCCTCCTCATCTTCGGGCAGCTTGCCACAAGCAGAGCCCCCGACTCCACCAAGAAGGCGTCTCCGCAAGGCCGGGGACGTAGCGGAGCGGCAGACGAGTCGACAACCGCCGTGCCGCGCGACACGCTCCACCACGGCAAGTTCTATTGCTGCGGGAGCACCTCACGCTGCTGCGGCAGCTGGAGCGGGGTCTTCCCGGACCGCCGCTTCTGCTCCTGCCGCTTCTCATGTCGCGGCGGCAGCTAGAGCGGGGTCATCTCAGACCACCGTCACTGCTCCCGCCAAGCGGCCAAGGGAACCTACTCCTCCGCCTCCTCGCGCTGGAGGTGAGCCAGGCTTTGACTTCTCCGCGCTCAGCTCCGACGAGGAAGAGGAAGAGTAAGATTCTTGTTGTACTTGTATTTCTTCAATTCTTGTTGTTTTGTCTTGTGTCTCATTTGCTTTACTCTGAACTTATTCCTTTTTAGGACTCTAGCCTAGATATCGGCAAAGAGAGCCAAGGTCCCGTTGATTATCATCGAGGACGAACCCACCGTGACAGCAGGGGGTGCGTCTGAGATAACCTTGCCGGACCCGGCAACTGTTCTTCAGAGCAGCCCCCAGCGCAGCCCCTAGCGTAAGTATATGGTTTGCTTCCCGCTGTTAGGCGCGCATGGATACTCTTTGTTTGCTGATATCTGACTGCTGGTTTGTGTAGGAGCAGAGCAGCCCCACCAGGAGCGTCCGGAGACCGCCCCTGACATGCCATCTGCTTCGACTACACCGCCAAGGGAGAGTTCTCCGGCAAGGGAGAATCCTCCGTCAAGGGAGAGCTCTCCGGCAAGGGGGAGTTCTCCGGCAAGGGAGAAGTCTCTGGCAAGGGACAACACCAGCGCCCCCCCGGCGGCGGAGACCACAAGTGTAGAGCCCGGTATAGGTAAACCTCTTGCTTCAAAACTTCCCTTGGGTTCTTCTTCGTTTGATCTTCTTTTTGGATATTCGCTTGACTTTTCTTCCTTTTCCGGCCGTCAGACCCATCTGCTGCGAAGCCGATGGAGACCGAGGTTGCTGTCGACGACGCCGCTGCCACCGAAGAAGCGGCCGGTGCTGATAATCCCGCTGGCGAAGAGGCCGCCAAGGCTGCCGCCGCAGCAGCTGGCGAGGGGTCTGGCAATCGCACTGACGGCCCTGAGGCCGCAAGAGCGCCAGGCGCTACGCCGACCGCCGACCCTTCCGCCGCTGCCGCAGCGCCAGGCTCCGAAGAGCCCCAGCCAGGCGTCTACTTGAAGGCCGGCGATGGCGTCTTCATCAACCTCCCCTGGGCGTCAATGTCCAGGGCGTCGGTCGAAGGAGAAAGCTTCGACGGAGAGGTGCTCGCCTCCACTGGGCTGACGCTGGTTGACGCGCCAAGCAGCAGCAGCGGCGAGCCCCAGGAGGAGTGGCTGCTGCGGAAGCTGTTGTCGCTCTACCGCGCTCAGCAAGCCAAGCTGGAATCCCGCGAGGCGCTTGTCGCGAAGGCGGGAGCAGACATTGAGAAGCGCGCGGAGGAGCTCCGAGGTCTCAACCAGGCAGCTCTCGGGTCCCTGGCGGAGGAGCAGGAGCAGCTCGCTGAGGAGCAAAAGGCCTTCCTCCTCGAGAAGGCTGACGTCGAAGAGCAGCAGCGGCTTGCCGCTGAGAAGCTGTCTGCGCAGGAGGGCGAGCTGGCGCAGCGGAAGATCAACCTCGATAGCCACGAGGAGGAGCTTGCCGCGCGCGAGCGAACATTCGGTGGAGCTCTCAAGCAAGCAGAGGATGCTGCCGCAGCTGCCGAGGCCGCCAAGAAGGAGCTGGAGACGAAGGTGGCGCAGCTGGAGGCCGATCTCAAGGCGAGCGGCGAGGAGCTTGCCGCGCTCAAGCGTGAGCGGGAGAAGGACATCTACAGCCACTCAGAGCTGCAGGCCCGTCTCGCCGAGAAGGGCAAGGAGCTCAGCGCCGCCAAGGAATCCAATGCAGATCTTGAGTTGAAGCTGACCACTTTGACCAAGACGTTGGACGATGCCAGGGAGCAGGAGGTGGCCTTGAAGGAGGAGATCAAGGCCAACAAGGTGCTGCTGGAGAGTGCTGCTGCCGCCCAGAACACTTTTAGGGAGACTGTGGAGCACTGGACGGAGGGTCTTGTGAATGCTGCTGCAGACATTGACAGGGAGCTGGCGCAGCTCGGGATGGAGGATCTCGGGTATCCCTCCGATGAGAACCTCCAATCCAGCGCCAAGCTCACCTTGTTCTTCAAAGGCCTGGCGACGGCCCTCCAGCGACTCCGGGAGAGGATCCCAAAGCAGTTGGCCGACGAGTCGCGCAAGATCTGCGTGGGAGCTCTTCAAAAGGTGTTGGTGAAGGTGGCCTTCCGCAACCCGGGCCTCAACCTCACCAACGTCCTCAAGACCCTGCCGCCGGATGCTGATCTGGAGGCACTCAAGGCTCTTGTCGCACCCATTGTGGACAAGGTGAGCGGGATCAAGAGGGTTGAGGGCGATCGTGTAGACTAGGCCGCCCGTTTTCTTCTTTTCTTGTCGCTGCTGGTCATGTTATAAAAACAATCTATTAGAGCCGCGACAAGCTATCTTGCAATATAACTCTATTTTGGGTAGTGATTGCAATGTTATTTCCTTTACTTGATTCCTTCCTTTGTATGTTTTTGCCCTATGCTTTTAGGGAACTTGCTGGCGCAGGCACCTTAGCCGCGAGCGCTGAGTGCGGGACGTCAGCAGCCTGCTGGCGGTGCCGTTACCGACAAGAAACCTTGTCGCAACTAGTCGCAGCTCACTTAAGTTGTTGAGCGGACTCGAAACAAAGTAAGGGTGCAACTCTAGTCGCAGCACACTTAAGTTGTTGAGCGGACTCGAAACAAAGTAAGGGCGCAACTAGCCATGAGCTGGTTCCTCCGCGCACAGGTTTTCCATACAAAGCATGGTCGTTCAAGGAAGATAACTTAAAAATTTAAAAAATCTGATTGCTCAAACTTTGGCAACTTAGCTTTTCTGTTGTTTGCTTTCCGGCAAGGCGAAACTTTCTTGAACGACGCCTGGTCCATACCATTATCTTCTCCTTCCCCCCCCCCCCGGCAAACTTGTGGGCGAGGGAACCTTCCTTTCCTTGAGAAAAAAGAAAGAAGAGAAAATAAAGATATGGAGCCTTATGGCTCGTTATTGCTTACAGGGGGTTGGCGCTGCACAAAGTGTCAGATAACTCATGCAAAAAATAAAAAGCATGAATTTGACAAGATGTGTGGAGCACATGAGCTTTATTTATGCACAGGGTCTGAGCCTGGCTTTGTACAAAGGATTACATGCAACAGCGGCAAGACTTGTACAAAAGGTGGTTGCCGGAACAGGGTCCGGCAACCGCGCCTTACGGGTAAAACTTACGAAGATGCTCAATGTTCCAGGAGTTGCTCACCGGAATGCCATCTTCGGTCTCATGGCAGACAGCGCCAGGCCTAGTAACTCGTTTCACCCGGTAAGGGCCTTCCCACTTCGGCATCAACTTGTTGGAATTCTTGGCGGACCGAACACGCCGAAGAACAAGGTCGCCTTCCTCGAGACTTCTGGCGTTAACTTTGCAGCTATGGTAGCGGCGCAAAGCTTGCTGGTAGCGAGCAGCTCGTACAGCAGCCTGAAGACGGTCTTCCTCAAGGAGCAGCACGTCATCTTGTCGCAGCTGCTCTTGCTCAAGCTCATCATAAGCGAGCACTTGAGGCGACCCGTATACGAGTTCCGTGGGGAGAACTGCCTCTGCTCCATAGACTAGAGCGAAAGGTGTCTGGCCAGTGGCTCGATTTGGCATCGTTCTGATCGACCAAAGAACCACCGGCAGCTCCTCAATCCAGTTTCTTCCGCACTCGTGCAGCCTGTCGAAAGTCCTGGTCTTGAGCCCACGCAGCACTTCAGCATTTGCCCTCTCCGCTTGACCGTTGCTTCTGGGGTGAGCAACAGAAGCGAAGCAGACCTTGGCGCCAAGATCTTGGACGTACTGCATGAAGGTGCGGCTCGTGAATTGCATACCGTTGTCGGTGATGATCCTGTTAGGGATCCCGAAGCGGCAAACAATCGACCTGAAGAACTTGACTGCTGACTGTGCTGTCACCTTCCTTACTGCTTCCACTTCCGGCCACTTTGTGAACTTGTCGATTGCAACGTACAAGTACTCAAAGCCCCCGGCTGCTCGGGGGAAGGGGCCGAGGATGTCGAGCCCCCAGACTGAAAATGGCAAGGATAAAGGGATCGTCTGGAGAGCTTGAGCTGGCTGGTGTATCTGCTTGGAATGGAACTGGCACGCTTCACACTTGGTTACTTGTGCAGTTGCATCCTGGAGGGCTGTCGGCCAAAAGAAACCTTGCCGGAATGCTTTGCCGGCAAGTGCTCTTGCGCCAATGTGGTGACCACATATGCCTCCTTGTATCTCTGCAAACAGCTTTTGTCCGTCTTCCCGGTGAATACACTTCAATTTCACACCGTTGAGTCTTCTTGTGTACAGTGTGTTGTCGACGAACTGGTACATACTTGACTGCCGGGCTACTCTTTCCGCTTCTTCTTGCTCTTCGGGAAGTTCTCCTGTCTGAAGGAAACGGACAATCTGCTGTGCCCATGCTGGAGCTTGCGGCTCGACAACAAGGACTAAAGGCACATCTGCTGCTGCGGGAACATCCGCTTCTACGGCGAGAACCTGTGGCTCAGCCGGAGCTTGACGTTCCCCGGCAAGCTTGCCGGAGCAAAACTTGTCGGGAGCGTCTGCTTCAACGGAACAAACCCTGGGGCTTGCCGGAGCAGACTGCTCCCCAACACTCTTGGTGTTGATCTTGGGGACCTTCTTGGCGGCGGCTTCGGGAAGCTCTGCCGGAAAATAGTCACCAGAAATCAACTTCCTCTTCTTGCTCTGTCCAGTTGATGGCGTTACAGACGGTTGAGTCAGCTTGAGCACAAAGATCCCTGGTTCCACAGGTAACTTAAGTGCTGCGCACTTTGACAGGCCATCGGCAATGTCGTTCTGAGCTCTTGGAACATGTTCCATCTGTAGGCCGTCAAAGTGCTCTTCTATTTTTCTCACTTCATCAACGTAGGCTTCCATCAACGGACTCTGATAACTCTTATTCACTTGGCGGACGACAAGCTACGAGTCACCCCTGACAATGAGTTTCTTGATCCCAAGGTCTGCCGCGATCCTGAGACCGGCAAGCAAACCTTCATACTCTGCAGTATTGTTTGTTGCTTGCTCCATGGGAAAGTGCATCTGGACTATGTACTTGAGGTGCTCTCCGGTGGGTGCGACAGGCAGCACGCCAGCACCGGCACCTTGCAGCGAGAAGGCACCATCAAAGTACATCAGCCACTCTTTGCTTGCTTCCTTGAAGGGGATGCTCGTTTCTGGAATTTCTTCATCTGGTGTTGGCGTCCACTCTGCTATGAATTCTGCTAATGCTCTGCTTTGGATAGTTGAAGTGCTCTCAAACTTGAGGCCAAAGCTTGACAGTTCCAGTGCCCACTCAACAATCCTGCCTGTTGCTTCTGGATTCTGCAGTATCCTCTTCAGCGGTAAACGAGTTACAACTGTGATCTCATGTGCTTGGAAGTAATGGCGCAGCTTTCTCGAGGCCATGAGAAGGCCGAAAAGCAATTTCTGCACACCAGAGTACCTTGGCCTAGCCCCCTGCAAAAGGGAACTGACAAAGTAAACTGGGCGCTGCACCATTCTCTTCTGTATCTCCTCACGCGCCTGCGCGGATCCATCTTTGTCGGGACCAGAGCTTGCCGGGGAAGCCCCCTGGTTGTCGCTGGATGCGCCTGCCGTGGTTGCTGGCTCATCATCTGCCTCCCTCTCCACTACTAACGCAGCACTAACCACTTGATTGGTTGCCGCCAGATACAGCAGCAACTTCTCTTGTGGCTTAGGTGCGACAAGTATTGGAGTGGAGGACAGGTATCTCTTCAAGTCTTGCAGCGTAGCCTCCGCTTCCGGAGTCCATTTCATTGGACCTGCCTTTTTCAATATTTTGAAAAACGGCAGGGCGCGCTCAACAGACTTAGAGATAAACCTGCTGAGGGCTGCCACGCAACCAGCAAGTCTTCGTACATCCTTGACGCGCTTTGGTGCTTCAATCTGCTCAATGGCCTTGATCTTGTCGGGATTGGCTTCAATTCCCCGCTGAGACACGAAGAACCCGAGAAGCTTGCCGGAAGGGACTCCAAACACACACTTCTCGGGGTTGAGCTTGAGGCTGATCTTGCGCAGATTTGCAAAAGTCTCGTCTAAATCTTGAATCGGAGTTGCCTTGTCCTTGCTCTTGACCACTATGTCATCCATGTAGGCTTCCACATTTCTGTGTATTTGTGGCTCAAAAGCGGCATGGACTACCCTTGCGAATGTTGAACCAGCATTATTTAAACCGAAAGGCATCCGTATGAAACAGTACGTGCCACATGGAGTGATGAATGCGGTCTTCTCCTCATCCTCTTCTGCCATGAAGATCTGATGGTATCCTGAGTATGCGTCAAGAAATGAAAGCAAGTCACATCCGGCCGTGGAGTCAACAATCTGGTCAATGCGCGGCAAGGGAAATGGGTCTTTGGGACAAGCTTTGTTAACATCGGTAAAGTCGATACAAAGCCTCCATTTCCCGTTTGCCTTGCGCACGACTACAGGATTGGCCAACCACGTAGGATGGAGCACTCCCCTGACAAGGCCTGCCGCTTCCAACTTCTTGATCTCTTCTGCAATGAATTCTTGGCGCTCCACTGCTTGCTTCCCGACTTTCTGCTTGACGGGCCGCGCATGAGGACAGACGGCAAGGTGGTGCTCAATTACTTTCCTGGGAACACCGGGGATGTCAGACGGTTGCCACGCAAACACATCGACGTTCGCCCCCAGGAAAGCAATGAGCGCGCTTTCCTATTTAGGGTCGAGAGTGGCACTGATGGTGAAGGTACCACCAGTGCCGTCCTCCTTGGCGGACACCTTCTTGGTCTCTGGCGGAGCTGCCATTGTCTTCTTACACTTGCCGGTGGAGCTCGATGGTGCGTCCTCGACGGTAGCGCAGCACTCCGAAGAGGTGCGCTTGCCGGAGTGGGCATCAGAACTCTTGCCGGACTTGGTCTTCTTCTTCCCCCCGGGAGCTTCAGCGGCAAGTGACTTGCGATCCGTTGCGGCTGCCGCTTCCCGATAAATCTTGTTGGCACAGATAAGAGCATCCTTCTTGTTGCCAGGGACTGAGATGACACTTATCGGGCCTGGCATCTTCAGCATGTTATACGCATAGTGAGAGGCCGCCATGAACTTGGCGAGCGCTGGACGGCCGAGAATCCCATTGTAAGGCAATGGAAAATCGGCAACGTCAAAAGTGACCCTCTCAGTTCTGAAGATCAACTTGCTGCCAAACGTCACCGGCAACGTGATCTTCCCCTTCGGCTTGCTCCTTCCCGGGTTGATTCCTTGGAATGTGCCGGTATCTTCGAGCTCGCTGTCAGGGAACTGGAGTTTCTGGAGCACAGCGGAGGAGATCAGGTTCAAGCCGGCCCCGCCGTCAACTAGCATCTTAGTGACCTTGAGGTTGCGGATAGTTGGTGAAACCAACATCGGCAAGCACCCGACCGCAGTTGTGCGATCAGGGTGGTCCTCAATATCAAAGATGATAGGCGTGCTGGACCATTTCAGAAGCTTGCGTGACTCGACGGGTGGTTCTGCCGCATTGACTTCCCGCACCCACTGCTTGAGTTGGCGGTGTGAAGTATGCAGAGAAGTACCGCCGTTAACGCACAAGACCTCTGTGGCTTTCTGGAACTCCTGCTCACTGGTCTCGACATCATCCATGTCTTCGTCGTCGTCGTCATCTTCATCCTTGTCGCGGCCGCGGGGAGGTCTGTCTCATTGCCGCTGCTTGGCCTTGCCGCGGCGTCCTCCCCGGCCGGGGCGCTTCATGCCGGATCCTCCAGCACCTCCTTGGGCTTTCTCCTTGTCGCATCGCTCGTATTCGGCCTTTTGCAGCTCGACGAGCTGCTCGACCTTCTTGCAGCTCTGGAGGTCATGGCCCTTGGTGCGGTGGATCTTGCAGTACTGTTTGTTGGTGCCGTCCTGCTTGTCGGCGATCGCCACAGCCTGGTAGTTGGTGCATGCGACAACCTCCTTGCCGGAGCTACCAGCTTTGGCTTTCTTGGCGCCACCTTCGTTGCCGGACTTCTCAACGACTAGCACATCTTTGCCTTCCTTCTTCCTGTTGTTCCGCCGCCGGTTTTTCTTTGCCAGGGCAGCATCCTCGCTGTCAGATCCTCCTGCTCCTGTATTCTCTCCGGGGAGTTTCCTCCCTTCCTCAGCATCTGCACACTTGTCGGCCAGGGCATACAGCTCACTGACGTCTCTGATCTTGCACATCGCCATCTCCTCCCGCATCCTGCGGTTACGCATGTTCTGATGGAACGCGCTGATAACCGCGACAGGGTGGACATCTGGGATGTTGTGCTGTACACGGCCGAATCTCTGAATGTACTTGCGCAGGGGCTCTCCTTCCTTCTGGGCGAGCAGATGAAGGTCACTCTCTTGGCCATGAGGTTTGTGGCCGCCTGTAAAGGCGCCGACAAACTGATGGCATAGGTCTGCCCAGGAGGATATGGAGTTGTCCGGCAAGTGCATGAGCCAGGACCTGACATTGGGCTTGAGCACCAGCGGGAAGTAGTTGGCAAGGATCTTGTCGTCCCGCCCCCAGCAGCTTGCACCGCGATGGTGTAGATGCTGAGGAACTCCGATGGATGCGACTTGCTATCGTACTTCTCTGGTACGTCTGGCTTGAAATTCTATGTGCTGGGCCACTGGACTTGTCGCAGCTCACGGGTAAACGCAGGGCAACCTACCACGTACGGCAAGTCGCCTGGTTCCCCTGGCACATGCATGTCGACAGAGGGCCCAGCGTGCTGGTCCGATTGACGCCGCGCTTCTCTTCGGCGCTCGATGCGAGTTCGAGCGTCTTCTTGCATTCGTTCGTGAAGAACTTGGCGTTGATCGCGACGAGCTTGTGGATCCGATGACGCGGTGGAGTCGCTGTCGAGGTGGATCCGGCGAGGCGGCGATCTTGGCCTTCGCGGCGGGGAGTGCACGGTGGTTGCACCCCCACCGGTCATGTTGCCACCGGCTCGTGCCTGGCTGACTCGCCGCGGCTGCGATGTACTCGGCTGCCATGGTGTGTCGCCGTTGGCAAAGCCGATGAGACTCTGAATGGTGGCCCTCCAGTCGTCGATCTTGTCCGCCGTTGGAGGGTAGTCTAGGAGCAGTTGAGCTCGCACCAAAGCTTCCGCCGGGGTGGCGGGTAGCGGTGGCGAACGGTGTGAGGAGCGGGATATGCTCGGACTTCTAACTATGTTAGAAGGAGCAGTATCCCGTCCAGGCGACCATGCCTCGCTCGCACCAACATGTTGGCGCGCATGCTGGTCTTGAGCATTCCGAGATCCACCAGCTCGATCTGGGTCCAGCAAGCGTATGGTACCATGGGTACCATGACGCTGCCGGTCCCGCGCCTCCTGAGATGAGCGCGGTGCATGTACGGACACCGAGGTCTTGGAGTGCGCCCGGTCATTGTGGGAGCCGGCTACGCCGCCTATGGGCAGCGCAGCCTTGTCCTTGGACCTGGCAGCACCGTGAGCTCCCTCGCCGACGCCCGTTCTTCCGCCGGTGTCTACCCCACCAGCCGTTTGCTCCGGCGGTGGTGGGTTTGTCGCGGACGGAGCAGCCGCCTCCGAAGCCTTCTTCTTCGGCGGCATGTCGATGGAGATGATGAAGATCTAGCTCGTGTGAACGCCGGATCAGGTTCACACAACCTCGACGCCCCCTACCTGGTGCGCCAAAGATGTCAGGGAAACTGATCCACGAGCACCTATGGGGACCAGCGGACCGAGCCCCTTTCGGTTCGGCGGGGGAGGAGATCGCACGAAGAGCAGATCGAGGCGAAGCACACGAGCGGTTTACCCAGGTTCGGGCCGCACGGATGCGTAAAACCCTACTCCTGCTTTGTGGTTTGTATTGAGTTCTTGCTCGGGAGCGCTGAGTGCTACAGTACACACCAGTAGCTAACGAGACCGAGCGTGAGTGTTCTTCTGTTCGTCCTTTTCCCTCTACGTTGCGCATGGGCTTCCTTTTATATGCTCAAGGGGTCACCGACAGGTGGCAACGTAGATAGGGGTAAAAATGGAAAGGTGTTGCGGTTGGTACAACTACCTGTACAGTGTATCATACCTAACCCTGACGGCAGGGGACAAGGGCATTAAATGCCCATATGCGTCGCCCAAACAGTGCAAAAAGGGACCGTCAGGGACGCCACCATTCGCCACGATGGCAATCTTGTCAGCTCCGCTTGCCACCGCATACCGCTGGCTGCACAGGCTCCCGCCACGTACGCCTGGAAGGGTCCCAGAGCGACACGTTGGTGGATGTGCTGGGGCATGGGTACGAAGTGGTAGCTTGCCGCGGCAAACGCCTTTCCGCGGTCGTTGTCTTGTCGCGTCCGGGAGCTTGCCGCTCACCGGCCATGCCGAGACGCGTGGCACGTCGCGACAAGTTCCTTGAGATGCCTTGGTTGGCCTTCCCGGCAAGCTCCTCTTGCCGGGGTCTTGTGCCTTGAGTGGCCTTCCCGGCAAGCTCCTCTTGCCGGGGCCTTGTCTCCTTGGCTTGAATACTTTGTTCTTGAATGGCTCCAAAGGAACCACGGAGGACCTTGGCGGTCACCCGGCAAGCCTTGCCGCGGGGTGCTGCGACTGCCCGTGCACGAGTTCGGGATACTAGGGTACCCCTACTCTAGTACACCGACAGGTAATGTCAACAATAATAATCCATGCTCAAATATATTTGAATGGCCATATATGCTTTGATCTTTCTCCACCACATGATGCTTGCCAACTAAAGAGTAGGTTGGAATGAGAAGGAATACTACCGACTCTTGCATAAAAGTAAAAGATAGGCCCTTCGCAGAGGGAAGAAGGGATTTGCAGAGGTGCCAGAGCTCAAAGCAAAAACAAAGATGAATTTTTTTTGAGAGGTATGCTTTCATTGTCAACATAACGACCAAGAGTTCCCAATATCTTCCATACTAGATACATTATAGGCGGTTCCCATGCAGAAAGGTAAAGTTTTTACTCCACCTCCACCGACATCCACACTCCATGGCTTGTCCGAAACAATGGGTGCCGTCCAACTATCAACATTCCTGGGGGAGTTTTGTTTAAATTATTTGCGAATTTGTATTTGATCTTTTGATCATAGGACTGGGCATCCCAGTTACCAGCCATTTTCTCGTGAATGATGAGTGGAGTCCACTCATCGTGAGAAGAACCCACCTAGCATGGAAGATACTAATAGCCCCTAGTCGCTACATGAGCGATTCGAGCATACAAAACAGATTATTATTTGAAGGTTTAGAGTTTGGCACATGCAAATTTACTTGGAACAACAGGTAAATACCGCATATATGTAGATATGGTGGACACTCATGGAAGGAACTTGGTTCAAGGAATTTGGATGCACAAGCAGTATTCCTGCTTAGTACAGATATTTTGGCTAGCAAAGGATTCTAAATAGCAAGCACCACATGTTAAAGGATCCATAACAATATAACTTCTATACAAATATACCCAAGCATAACTCATTATGTTGTCTTCCTTGTCAAACTTCAACTAATTTGCTCAGGTTAGAAAATAATTAATGGGGCTCACAATCATAGAAGATGTCCAAGATAGTATATTTATATGTGAAATCTCTCTTCCTTCAATATTCTTTCATGAATTGTTCAAGTGACCAACACAATGTTTGCTAACCTTCAAAAAATTTACCACTCTACTTCTTATACGTGAAGGCATTACTCCCCATGGGAAAGGCATATGAAACATATATAATTTCAGATTTATGACATTCAAATCATTCAAACATTTACTTATAGGATATAAGTGAAGCAGACGAGTAAATGACAAGTTACTCCAAAAAGATATAAGTGAAGGTCAATGAGTAGTTAAGTAATTATGTAGCTATGTGAATACTCTCTCTCATTTAAGAATTTCAAATCTTGGTATTTTATTAATACATCAAGCAAAACAAAAGAAAATAAAATGACGCTCCAAGCAAAACACATATCATTTGGTGAATAAAAATATAGCTCCAAGTAAAGTCACCGATGAACGAAGACGAAAGAGGGGATGCCTTCCGGGGCATCCCAAGCTTAGGCTCTTGGTTGTCCTTGAATATTACCTTGGGGTACCTTGGGCATCCCCAAGCTTAGGCTCTAGCCACTCCTTATTCTATATTCCATCGAATCTTTACCCAAAACTTGAAAACTTCACAACACAAAACTTAACATAAAATCTCGTGAGCTCCGTTAGTGAAAGAAAACAAAACACCACTTCAAGGTACTGTAATGAACTCATTATTTATTTGTATTGGTGTTAAATCTACTGTATTCCAACTTCTCTATGGTTTATAAACTATTTTACTAGCCATAGATTCATCAAAATAAGCAAACAACACACGAAAAACAGAATCTGTCAAAAATAGAACAATCTATAGTAATTTGTAACTAACGCAAACTTCTGGAACTCCAAAAATTCTACAAAAATAGAACGACCTAGATAATTTTTTTATTGATCTACTTCAATTGGAATAAATATTTCATCACGTTCTGGTGATTTGTAACAATTGTTTTCGTGAGCAGAAAGTTTCTGTGTTTTTTCAGCAAGATCAAATAATTATCATCCAAGAAGATCCTATAGGTCTTACTTGGCACAAACACTAATTAAAAAATAAAACCACATATAGCCATAGGATAGATGATTTATTTATTCTTAACAGGAGCAAAAAGCAAAGAACAAAAATAAAATTGGGTTGCCTCCCAACAAGTGCCAACGTTTAACGCCCCTAGCTAGGCATGATGATTTCAATGATGCTCACATAAAAGATAAGAATTGAAACATAAAGAGAGCATCATGAAGAATATGACTAGCACATTTAAGTCTAACCCACTTACTATGCATAGGGATTTTGTGAGCAAACAACTTATGGGAACAATAATCAACTAGCATAGGAAGGCAAAACAAGCATAACTTTAAAACTTTAAGCACATAGAGAGGAAACTTGATATTATTGCAATTCCTACAAGCATATGTTCCTCCCTCATAGTAATTTTTAGTAGCATCATGAATGAATTCAACAATATAACCATCACATAAAGCATTCTTTTCATGATGCATAAGCATATAATTTTTATTACTCTCCACATAAGCAAATCTATTCTCATCAATAGTAGTGGGAGCAAACTCAACAAAATAACTATCATGTGATTGAAAATTAAGATCAAGATGACAAGTTTCATGGCTATCATTATTCTTTATAGCATATGTGTCATCACAATAATCATCATAGATAGGAGGCATGCTTTCATCATAATAAATTTGCACATCAAAACTTGGGGGACAAAAAATATCATATTCATCAAACATAGCATCCCCAAGCTTGTGGCTTTGCATATCATTAGCATCATGGGTATTCAAAGAATTCATACTAACAATATTGCAATCATGCTCATCATTCAAAGATTTGGTGCCAAACATTTTAATGCATTCTTCCTCTAGCAACTGAGCACAATTATAGGAATCCTTATTTTCACGGAAGACATTAAAAAGATGAAGCATATGAGGAACCGTCAATTCCATTGTTTTGTATCTTTATTTTACAGACTAAACTAGTGATAAAACAAGAAACTAAAAGATTCGATTGCAAGATCTAAAGATATACCTTCAAGCACTCACCTCCCCGGCAACGGCGCCAGAAAAGAGCTTGATGTCTACTACGCAACCTTCTTCTTGTAGATGTTGTTGGGCCTCCAAGTGCAGAGGTTTGTAGGACAGTAGCAAATTTCCCTCAAGTAGATGACCTAAGGTTTATCAATCCGTGGGAGTTGTAGGATGAAGATGGTCTCTCTCAAACAACCCTGCAACCAAATAACAAAGAGTCTCTTGTGTCCCCAACACACCCAATACAATGGTAAATTGTATAGGTGCACTAGTTCGGTGAAGAGATGGTGATACAAGTGCAATATGGATGATAGGTATAGGTTTTTGTAATATGAAAATATAAAAACAGCAAGGTAACTAATGATAAAAGTGAGCACAAACGGTATTGCAATTCTAGGAAACAAGGCCTAGGGTTCATACTTTCACTAGTGCAAGTTCTATCAACAATAATAACATAATTGGATCATATAACTATCCCTCAACATGCAACAAAGAGTCACTCCAAAGTCACTAATAGCTGAGAACAAACGAAGAGATTATGCTAGGGTACGAAACCACCTCAAATTTATCCTTTATGATTGATCTATTCAAGAGTCGGTAGTAAAATAACATGAAGCTATTCTTTCTGTTCGATCTATCATAGAGTTCGTACTGGAATAACACCTTAAGACACAAATCAACCAAAACCCTAATGTCACCTAGATACTTCAATGTCACCTCAAGTATCCGTGGGTATGATTATACGATATTCATCACACAATCTCAGATTCATCTATTCAACCAACACAAAGAACTTCAAAGAGCGCCCCAAAGTTTCTACCGGAGAGTCAAGACGAAAACGTGTGCCAACCCCTATGCATAAGTTCACGAGGTCACGGAACCCACAAGTTGATCACCAAAACATACATCAAGTGTATCACGTGAATATCCTATTGTCACCACAGATAAGCACATGCAAGACATACATCAAGTGTTCTCAAATCCTTAAAGACTCAATCCGATAAGATAACTTCAAAGGGAAAACTCAATCCATTACAAGAGAGTAGAGGGGGAGAAACATCATAAGATCCAACTATAATAGTAAAGCTCGCGATACATCAAGATCGTACCACCTCAAGAACACGAGAGAGAGAGAGATCAAACACATAGCTACTGGTACATACCCTCAGCCCTGAGGGTGAACTACTCCATCCTCATCATGGAGAGTGTCGGGATGATGAAGATGGCCACCGGTGAGGGATCCCCCCTCCAGCAGGGTGCCGGAACAGGGTCCCGATTGGTTTTTGGTGTCTACAGAGGCTTGAGGCGGCGGAACTCCCGATCTATTCTGTTCCCCGATGTATTTAGGGTATATGGATATATATAGGCGAAAGAAGTCGGTAAGGGGAACCACGAGGGTGGGGTGCGCGCCTAGGGGGCAGGCGCGCCTCCCTGCCTCATGGCCACCTTGAAGCTTCCTTGACTTCAACTCCAAGTCTCCTGGATCACGTTCGTTCCAAAAATCACGCTCCCGAAGGTTTCATTCTATTTGGACTCTGTTTGATATTCCTTTTCTGCGAAACACTAAAACAAGGGAAAAACAGAAACTGGCACTGGGCTCTGGGTTAATAGGTTAGTCCCAAAAATAATATAAAAGTGCATAGTAAATCCCATTAAACATCCAAGATGGATAATATAATAGCATCAATACTTCATAAATTATAGATACGTTGGAGACATATCAGGGGCACGCTGAGTGCACCCACTTGGTGTAGTCCCTAAGACCATCGTCGAATGTTTGATTCGGCGGGGGTCTTTTATCAGAACTTTTCCACTCGGTCTGAGCAGATTATGTCGAGTGGAACCTGAACCAGTGGGGGCACGCTTAGTGCACCCACTGGGTGTAGTCCCTGAGACCTTAGTCGACTGCGAGCGGTCGTCTATGGTCTGAAAATAAGTAATAACTTTCTTATTTTTTGACTGGAAAGACCAAATCAATTTGAAAAGTCGAACCGGTGGGGGCACGCTAAGTGCACCCACTGGGTGTAGTCTCCAAGACTATTGCGAATCTTTGATTCGGCTGTAGTCTTAGAACTCTTTGAATTTGTTACTTTATTGCTCGGAAGCAACCAATCTTCGCGTCTGTCGACTGACTATTTCTTGACCACAGAAATCTTGTGAACTTGGAGCTCGGTTTGCTGAGTTGGAGCAGAAGCAAATCCAGCTCAATCTTGATCTGGAGTTGGACAACACGAATTTGCAGAAAGCTAACGATGATGCCGCTGGTATGAAAAACTTGTTGACTGACTCTTTTCTGAACTAAGTGTTATTTCCCTCTTTTGAACAGAGTGTTATCTCTTTCAGAAACAATGAACCAGGCTTTGGCGAAGAAGGATCTGGACCTTGCAGCCGCGAAGAAAACAACAGAAGAGAAAACTGCAGTCGCTGACCAGAAGCTGGCCTCAATCGGTAAACTGGAGGAAGAGAACACCAAGCTGAAGGCTGCCCTTGATGAAGCCAACAAGGAGGCGACTCGACTGAAGAAGGACAAGAGGACCCTGACCAACAAAGTGGAAGACATCGCCCGCAAGAGAGATGACCTAGAGAATTATCTGGGAGGGCTCGCCAAGAAGTTATTCGTTATGCTTGAAGGTGCTTTTCCTTGTCCGACTGGTTTGCTACTGCCGACTCATTATATTGCTGTTGACTCATCGTATTATTGCGTGTGCAGAATTCTGCCAGAACTTCGAGGAAGAGACTGGGAGAATTGAGGCAAGCTTGGACCCCATCTTGTCTCTTGTTAAGGACAAAGCTGCCATGAACGTGCTCCGACTGGAATCTCGTGTTGCTGGTGTTGTCGACTACCTTGCTCGACTGAAGGTTGCGGTGTCGCGAATCGACATAGCACTCTAGCCAAGGGCGACGCTCCAGAATGACCTCGAGTCTCTGATGACTCGCCTCAATGAGATTCCCGTTCGAGTGCAGGAATGGAAGAAGTCTTCTACCCGGTGTGGCGCTGATGTGGCTCTGTCTCTGGTTCGCCTTCACTGCAAGGAAGCCAAAGAAGAGAAGCTAGCAGCGATCAAGGTTGCCAACACCAAGGGGCTTGACTTCCAGTCCTTCATGGAGACTTTTGTTGCTGCCGCCACTTGAATTGCAGATGGAATTGACTTGGATGAGTTCGTCGAGCCTGCCAGTCCTCTTCTTGCGGAGTGAACAAACTTTTATGATCCGATTAAATTTGCCTCGGTATGCCGAGTGGTTTTTGTAACCGTTAAACTCCTTTGGGTCTGATGACCGAGTACTTTAATCCGCTGTCTAGAACCTGGTGGGATTTATCTTAAACTTAGCCTTTCTCTGAATATGCTTGTGTTTGCCTTCGAGTGGAACTTGTTTCTTCACTCGGAACAGTCTTTTGTGTTTATGACGTAATTCTTAGGGGAGGGTCACGGATGACCTGCACCTCATCGTTCTTGCGGATCAGGATGGAGCGCACATTGTACTTATGGCGCAACTCTGAGGAGGAGGTCGCAGTCGACCTGCACCTTGTCATCCTTGCGGGTCAGGATGAAGGGCACATTATACTTGTGGCGCAGCTCTGAGGAGAAAGTCTTAGTCGACCTGCACCTTATCATCCTTGCGGATTAGGATGGAGCGCACATTGTTTTTATGGCGCAGCTCTGAGGAGAAGGTCATAGTCGACATGCACCTTGTCATCCTCGCAGACTAGGATGGAGCGTGTGGCCAAGTCCCCAAGCAAGAAGATCGTTCTTCAGTCGGAACGCGTTTCAAACTTAGGCGAGTATTGGACTGCAACTAAGCCCCCGAGTGAGAGGGTTGCTCTTCACTCGGTGGGATTTTTTGAACTTAAGCGAGTACTGGACTGCAGCTAAGCCCCCGAGTGAGAGGGTTGCTCTTCACTCGGTGGGATTTTTTGAACTTAGGCGAGTACTGGACTGCAGCTAAGCCCCCGAGTGAGAGGGTTGCTCTTCACTCGGTGGGATTTTTTGAACTTAGGCAAGTACTGGACTACAGCTAAGCCCCCAAGTGAGAGGGTTGCTCTTCACTCGGTGGGATTTTTTGATCGTAGGCGAGTACTGGACTATAGCTAAGCCCCCAAGTGAAAGGGTTGCTCTTCACTCGGTGGGATTTTTTGAACTTAAGCGAGTACTGGACTGCAACTAAGCCCCCGAGTGAGAGGGTTGCTCTTCACTCGGTGAGATTTCTTGAACTTAGGCAAGTACTGGACTGCAGCTAAGCCCCCGAGTGAGAGGGTTGCTCTTCACTCGGCGGGAGTTTTTGAACTTAGGTGAGTATTGGACTGTAGCTAAGCCCCCGAGTGAGAGTGTTGCTCTTCACTCGGTGGGATTTTTTTGAACTTAGGCGAGTACTGGATTGCAGCTAAGCTCCCGAGTGAGAGGGTTGCTCTTCACTCGGTGGGATATTTTGAACTTAGGTGAGTACTGGACTGCAGCTAAGTCCCCGAGTGAGAGGCTTGCTCTTCATTCGGTGGGATTTTTTCAAACTTAGGTGAAATGGATTCACAGCTAAGCTACCCACTGGGGGATTTTAAACACATGTATAAGCAACAACAATCATTTAGAAGACTGTAAAGCTGTGTCTTTGATAAACAAACTAAAAAGGTACTTCTTATTACATCTCATCAGTCTGAGTACTTAAGTATAAAAACGGCGGAGCAACTCTGCATTCCAAGCGTGTGGCTCGTCTTTATTGTGCTCCACATTGTAGAGGTCACATGCCCTGTTGTGGAGTACCTTGGTGATGATGAACGGGCCTTCCCACGCAGGAGCAAGCTTGTGCGGCCGTTGCTGATCCACTTGGAGAACCAAGTCTCCCTCTTGAAATGCTCGACCTCTCACGTTTCTAGCATGGAATCGATGAAGGTCTTGCTGATAAATGGTCGACTGGATTAGGGCCATCTCTCTTTCCTCTTCCAGAAGATCAATAGCATCTTGCCGAGCTTGTTCTGCTTCGGTTTCTGAGAAAAGTTCCACTCGGGGTGCATTATGAAGTAAATCACTCGGAAGCACAGCTTCAGCCCCATAGACTAAGAAGAACGGAGTTCGACCAGTCGATCGATTCAGAGTTGTTCTCAATCTGCAAAGTACTGATGGTAGCTCATCCACCCAAGCACCTGATGCATGCTTGAGGTCGTGCATCAATCAGGGGTTTCAGCCCTTTGAGGATCGAACCGTTTGCCCTTTCTGCTTGCCCATTCGACTGTGGGTGAGCTACTGAGGCATAGTTGACCCGAGTGCCTTGGGAAGCGCAGAAGGCTCTGAACTCTTCTGAATCAAAGTTTGATCCATTATCTGTAATGATGATGTGCGGAACTCCATATCTGACTGTTAACTCTTTGATGAAGCTGACAGCAGTACTTGCTTTGAGGTTTTTGATAGGTTTAGCTTCAATCTATTTAGTGAACTTGTCGATTGCTACAAGCACATGAGTGAAGCCACTCTTGCTAGTCCTCAGAGGTCCGACCATATTTAATCCCCAAACTGCAAATGGACAGACGAGTGGAATGTTCTTCAAGGCTGAAGCAGGTTTGTGGGACATGTTGGAGTAGAACTGGCAGCCCTCACACTTGTCGACAAATTCTTTTGCCATCTCATTAGCATGTGGCCAGTAAAACCCGGCTCGGTATGCTTTGGCCACGATGGTCCGAGAGGATGCATGGTGACCACAGGTCCCTGAGTGGATATAATTGAGGATCATTCGGCCTTGTTTTGGCGCGATGCATTTATGACTGACTCCAGTAACACTCTCTCTGTAAAGCTGTCCACCCATCACAGTAAGGGCTTTGGATCGACGGACGATATGACGAGCCTCTTCTTCATTCTGTGGGAGTTCTTTCCTGAGAATATATGCAATGTATGGCACTTTCCAATCAGGAATGATGATCAAAACTTCCATGATCAAGTCGACCACGGCTGGGATTTCAACTTCAGTCGGATCAGTAGGGCTCTTAGGCTGTGGGGGCTCTTCTGTGAAGGGATCCTCTTGTACAGAAGGTGTATGGGAATGGGCTCCCTCTTGGACCCTATCTTTGCGAGGTCATCGGCTGCCTGGTTCTTAAGTCGGGGTATATGGTGAAGCTCTAACCCTTCAAACTTATTTTCCAATTTCCTCACTTCATTGCAATAACCAGTCGTAGCTGGACTCCTCACGTACCATTCCTTCATCACCTGATTGACCACCAAATCTGAGTGGTCGTAGACCATTAGGCGCCGGACGCCGAGTGAAATGGCCATACGCAACCCGTACAAAAGTGCCTCATATTCAGCTTCATTATTGGAGGAGTCAAAGTGAATCTGGAGAACATAACTGAGCTTGTCGCCTCGCGGAGATACCAGGACTACCCCAGCACCTGAACCATTCAACATCTTGGACCCGTCAAAGAACATAGTCCAATGTTCTAACTGAATCTGGGTCGGCAACTGTTGTTCAATCCACTCGACGAGAAAATCTGCTATTGCCTGGGATTTGATTGCTTTCTTTGCCTCAAACTTGATATCCAGTGGAAGGAGTTCAATCGCCCATTTAGCCACTCGACCAGTTGCATCTCTATTATTCAAAATATCTGACAATGGAGCATCGTTGACAACTGTAATTGAATGATCTGAGAAGTAATGTGCAACCTTCTTTGTGGTCAAGTAAATCCCGTAGACAAGCTTCTGATAATGTGGATATCTCCGCTTGGATGGGGTTAAAACTTCAGAAATATAATACACTGGACGTTGAACTTTGTAGGCCTTGCCTTCTTCTTCCCGCTCGACCGTGAGTACTATACTGACAACTTGTCCAGCGGCTGCAATATAAAGCAGTAAAGGCTCTTTGCAGATTGGAGCAGAAAGCACCGGCTGGGTGGAAAGCAGGGTTTTGAGCTCTGCAAACGCTACGTCAGCTTCAGGAGTCCACTCGAACTTGTTAGATTTCTTCATCAGTCGGTAAAGAGGCAATGCCTTTTCACCGAGACGAGAGATGAATCGACTCAAAGCGGCCAAACAAATGGTAAGCATCTGAACGTCGTGTACACGCATGGGGCATTTCATTCGGAGGATTGCACCAACCTTCTCTGGGTTTGCATCGATCCCACATTCGGAAACGAGGAAACCAAGTAACTTGCCACCTGGAACTCCAAACGTGCACTTCGGGGTTGAGCTTGATATCATATCTCCTTAGATTGGCAAAGGTTTTAGCAAGATCAGTCAGCAGGTCGGAACCTTTGCGTGACTTAACCACGATGTCATCCATGTATGCTTCCACATTCCGGTTGATTTGAGTGAGCAGGCACTTCTATATCATGCACATGAATGTGGCACCAGCATTCTTGAGACCAAAGGGCATGGTGACATAGCAAAAGCACCCGAATGGGGTGATAAAAGCTGTTTTTATTTCATCGGGTCCATACAGTCGGATCTGATGGTACCCGGAATATGTATCCCGGAAAGACAACCGCTCACATCCCGCAGTCGAGTCGACTATCTGATCGATGCGAGGAAGAGGGAAGTGATCCTTCGGGCAGGCCCTATTGATATGCTTGAAGTCGATACACATATGGAGTGAATTGTCTTTCTTAGGAACCATGACGACATTGGCGAGCCACTCGGAGTGGTAAATCTCTCAGATGAACTCGGCTGCTAGAAGCCGAGCTACTTCCTCGCCAATTGCCTTTCTCTTCTGCACCTCGGACTACCGGAGATGCTCTTTGACTGGTGTCGGTGTCAAAACCGGCAGATCTCGGGTAGGGGGTCCCGAACTGTGCGTCTAGGATTGATGGTTACAGGAGACAGGGGACATGATGTTTACCCAGGTTCGGGCCCTCTCTATGGAGGTAATACCCTATTTCCTGCTTGATTGATCTTGATGAATATGAGTATTACAAGAGTTGATCTACCACGAGATCGTAATGGCCAAACCCTAGAAGTCTAGCCTGTATGACTATGGTAATGAGTATATCGTTTTCGGACTACACCCTCCAGTTTATACAGACACCAAGGGGGATCTAGGGTTACATAGAGTCGGTTACATAGGAAGGAATCTTCATAGTTGATCGCCAAGCTTGCGTTCCATGCCAAGGAGAGTCCAATCCGGATACGGGTACAGTATTCGGCCTTCGTGTCTTCACAGCCCATCAGTCCGGCCCATGGATAATAGGCCGGACGCCCGAGGACCCCTTAGTCCAGGACTCCCTCTGTAGCCCCTGAACCTGGCTTCAATGACGAGGAGTCCAGCGCGCAGATTGTCTTTGGCATTGCAAGGCGGGTTCCCTTCTATCCGAACTCCAAGATAGTCTTCGTATGCGATGATAGTATCTGGACCTGCCACACCATATACAACCACAGAGAGAATATAACTTTTTGTAGCACGACATTACGTCTGACTGGTCATAATTTCAAACCATTTTTGCGTTCACCGCCCCACGTTCCGAGATGCGGTTGCCATTGGTGCGTCTTGTCAAAGCAGAGACCCTGTCCCCTTATCACGGGATTCTCATCAATGCGAGCATGGGTAACCCAACCGTGCCGTTTACACAGGCCTTGGGAATAGGCGAGCTTTCAGGGCGAGTGGTGAGGCGCTTATATTCGTGGCCTTTATAAGGGGATAAGGATTCCCTTCCTTCACCCACACCCTTTCTCTCCTTTAGTCCTTCCTTCCTTGAGCTCCAGCGCCAAGCTTTAGCTTTTCCTCGTTCGAGAAAGCACTCCAAACATGTCCAGATCCGGAGCTGGAGGCAAGTGGATGGCCTCCTCCGTTAAGAAGAAGGACATCACGGAGCTCCGCGAGGCCGGATATCTGGCCAAGGAGATTGCTCACCGACTCCCGACCAAAGGGCAAATCGTCCCCACTCCGGAGCCCCATGAGAGGGCTGTGTTTCTCACACACTTTGTCCGCGGGCTGGGATTCCCTCTCCACCCGTTCGTCCGCGGACTGATGTTTTACTATGGACTAGACTTTCATGACCTAGCCCCCAATTTCATTCTCAACATCACGGTATTCATTGTCGTGTGAGAGGCCTTCCTCCGCATCCCACCTCATTTCGGCCTATGGCTGAAGACCTTTAATGTGAAGCCGAAAGTGGTGAGCGGCCAACAAGCAGAGTGCGGAGGCGCCATGGTGGGTAAGATGCCCAATGTTACCTGGCCCGAAGGCTCCTTTGCGGAAATGGTGAAGGGGTGGCAATCGGGTGGTTCTACATCACCGAGCCGCGTGACACTGACTGGGCGGCGGCCCCTGAATTCTGATCTGGAAACCCGATGTGGCTCACCTCCTGGCAAGAGAGGGGCCTAACCTGGGGTCCCTCGAGCGAGCTGACTGGGCTCCAGACGTGCGTCCAGAACATGATTGACAGGAAAATCAAGCTCGTCAATGTGATCCAGGTCATGCTCATTCGTTGGGGTCTTCCGTGCCAACGCCGTACTTGCTATCAGTGGGAGTACGATCCGACCAAGCACCATACGGTACTAGAGCTCTTCGGCACGATGCACGAAGACATCTTGAAAGTGCTTCTCAAGGCCGGCTAGACACCACCGCCCACGACCGAGTATCACGGGCTCAGCTTAAAATGCCAGGCTAATTTGGTAAGTTGTTTCATGTTTTCAAGGCATACCCTTTACTAGCATATTTTCAGGAAAAAGCCTAAGTCTTCCTGTCAGGCCTGGATCGAGGTAGCAGGGGGGATTAACTGTCCAGCTCCGCTACCCGAAGACCCCGAATTTCCATTACTGACAAAAATGTTGTTTCCAGCACCTTATGAGGTGTCGGAGAAGACGGCCAAGAAAGCGGCCAAAGGGGCCCGGAGGGGCCCTTGCCGAAAAGGCGCTCCGGACATGATGTCCGAAGACGAGACTTGCTCTTCGTCCGCCGAGGACGATGACGAGGAGGAGGAAGAGGAAGATGACTCCCCACCCGAGGTGGGGAGGAAGAAGAGAACTCTCTCCACGTATCTGGAGGCGAAGGCACCCAAGAGGGGGAAAGGCTTCCCCGCGGATAAGTCCGCGTGGGATGTCGATAGCAGTCCAGAGCGGCCTTCCCGGGCCAAGCCTCGGGCCGCATCGTAAGTATCAAAAATCTTTATGCACGCCCGAACATCCGTCCTTTCCGCCTTCCGATATTGATATGTTTGAATCGTGTTATTGTAGTCCAGCTCGGGACAGTTCTCCGCGATCTTCATCAGATGGTTCGCTGGACCCAAAGGAGAGGGCTAGCATGTCACCGTTGCTCGCTTACTCCCCTTCGGCCAAGGGTGATGAGGAGGAGGCATCCCAAAGGGCCTCCTTGGACCGGGGGAAGGCTCTGGAGATCGTCAGGGTGGCGCCCCAGGATGACTCCGGGCCGCCGGATATATGGGGGAAAAAGCCCCTACGAAGACGGACGATGTTGGCCGAGTTCTACTCAACCCTCAGCCGGATTCTATTCCGGAGATCTATACGGCTCCGGTATCTGGCAAACGGATTTTCCCAAAAAGAGGGGGTGTGCTAACGGTGACCTCTGTCCAACCGGAGGCGCCGGATCGTCTATTGGAAGCGCTGCAAGGCGCCTCCATTGTGGATGAGCACCGTGCCCATGTGGGTACGGTGATTGAAAGGGTTCAGTCCGCCAAAAACGGACTGACCGAAGCCTGCGCTAGCCTTATAGCAGGCTTTGAGGTGAGTAATGTAATTGTAAGAAGAATATCATAGCATAGACAGTAGCCCATGATGCTCTGTTCGGTGTCCGGAAAGAAAAAGGCAAACAAAGGATCAAAAATAATTTTCGCAGGAGTCTAACATAAGGTGTCTATGTGAATAAGCACGCCTCGTTGCGGGCTGCTACTGTTCAACCTGCAGAGGTCTCCGGACTGAAGCAGAAACTGGAGCGGGCCGAGGAAGAGCTCGACCTCGTATAGAAGCAGCTGGAGGATAGCCAAGGTATGCAGTAACCCACGTGTATGTTGAAGAATAAATGGTTCATGCTGACTAAAGTGTCATGAACTTTACTAGGGGCCATGACCGAGGTGGCGGCCCTCAAAAAGGCGTTAGCCGAGGGCGAAGAAAAAGCGGCTAAGGAACATGCCGCACACGAGAAGCATGAGGCCAAGGTCAGCAAGATTCAGCAAGAGCTCCAGGACGCCGTCAGGAAGTACGAGTTCTTGGAGTGTGATTCTAAGGCACAATAATATGAACTTGCTAAGGCCCGCAAGAGAACGCAAGATGCCCGAGCTGAAGCCTAGAGCGCCCTCCTGGAAATCCAGGCGGCCAAGAAGATTGCGGCGGTTAAGGCTGTCACTATGCAAGGCAAGTATGCAAAGGAAACAGTCCTTGTACTTACCCGAACTTGTGTTTTCCAGGGGCATTTACAGATCTGCCGCGTAGTGTATCGGATGCTGCCGAGTTCTACCAGGCCGAAGAAGGGATGTCTACGGAGAAGCCGTTCTGGTCCCAATATCTTGGACCAGAACATCCCGTGCCCTTTAGCGACCAGTTGAAACAGCTGGTCGAGCTGCACAAGTTGGTCGAGTTAGCCATGAAGGACATGATAGTCCGGTTGTGGCCTGCCGAGCCCGTGCCCGCAGCCACTTTGGATTTGTGAATCGTCTTGTGAGTGCATGTCCACGGCTTGAAGTCATGAAGCGGTCGGTCTGCATTGAGGGTGCATGAATGTCATTCGCGCATGTCAAGACGCACTTGGCGAAGATGGATGCCAAGAAGTTGATGACGGAAGGGCCACCTGAGGACAAGGAGCATCGGTGACCCAAGCTGTATTTCGACGGTGTCCTGGAGGGATCCCACCTTGTGGCAAAGCAATGTGCAAAGGACGTTATATTCCCATGAAAACATTTGGGTTGTCCTGTAATATGAAACAAGATTGGTATGTAATATGATGCTTGTGATTAAATTTTACCTGATGTACGGCTGTTTATTAACATCTGAGGGTTGACCAGTCGTCGGCTTCTGCCCCCATGTAGATGGTACGGGGGTGTTCGGGATAAATCTAAACACTCTTTACTCCACATTCTGGTCCTTAAAGGATGTGTTTAGCGCAACGAAAAGCCAATCAGACTATACAACCTTTATTACCCTCACTTGGCCATAGGAGTTTGACCCTGAGAGTTTCGACGAAGCCCCTGGTGTTCGAAAGGCCAAACTAGGGGTGTTATATACGCCTAATCGAAGAAAACCGATTCCTCGCATAAAGTAGAAAAAATCTCTAGGGATTTGGGACCTCTCGAACAGCTGACCAGCTCTCGTCACATCATGATAGTCAGTTTTCGGCTTTGTCTACTGAGGTGCTTAGACACAATTGCAGTAGTTCTCCCTTTACTACCCTAGCCGATATAGCGAAACGTAAGGTAGCAAACACAGGAGCCGAGCAACCCAACTATTGACCAAAGACATGATTCGAAGCCGATGCATATAATGCTATAAGTTTGGGGTGCCGAACTGTACTGTAAAAGTGTTTGGACTTTTGTTGCCGTAATGTGGGGCGTGATGAAGCCCCTGACGCAGTAATACGTACCAGAATGTACGTGTGGAACGAGTAATAAATACAAAGGAAAAAAGGGGAAGATTAAGTAAAAACTGATGCTGCCTTTTATTTTTAAAATGTGATTAATACGTCGAGGCGTATTTGTACATGTAATATGATAAGCAAAAAAGGCTATTTAACATGCCAAGACCAAGTGCGAGCTGCGTGCGGGTATGTAAAATAGGTATAGCAATCATTAACGGAGGCCACCTGGGGGTTCCCTTGTGCGCCAAAGCTCCTTGCCTCCTTGGTGTGTCCGACAAACGGGTTGTCAGAAGAAACCTCGAAAAGAGAGAAGGGACCTGAAATGGAAAAGAGAAGGTACACGAATCCTGGGGTCGGTCGAGCCACACTGTGGATCGCGAGCTAGATATGCCTCCGTCCATATTCATGGGTTTTTGGGCGCGTAGTTATGTACACGTGGGACGGAGGCCGAATTGCTAATCAAGCTCTTTACGAGCCGAGCTGTCCTGTTGTAGTGTAGTCCGGACCCTCTTAACAATGTCCGAGGGCTCGGCAGCCGGATTATAGTTCTGCTTGAGAAGGCCGTTCTGTACCTCTGCTGCTAGGGCGGTTGTGTGCTCCTCAGTACGGAGGGAGCCTTCCGTGTTACCATTGACTGTTATGATGACGCATGGACCGGGCATCTTGAGCTTGAGATAAGCATAGTGTGGCACCGCGTCGAATCTAGCGAACGCGGTTCGTCCGAGCAGTGCATTGTAGCCGCTGCGGAAGGGGACGATATCGAAAATTAGCTCTTCGCTTCGGGTTATCCGGGGAGCCGAAGACCACTTCTAGCGTGATTGAGCCCGTACAACGGGTCTCTACGCCTGGTATGACTCCTTTAAAGGTAGTCTTTGTGGGTTTGATTCGTGAGGGATTAATGCCCATCTTGCGCACTGTATCCTGATAGAGCAGGTTGAGGCTGCTGCCACCGTCCATTAGGACTCGTGTTAGGTGAAATCCGTCGATGATTGGGTCAAGGACCAGTGCGGCCGATCCGCCATGACGGATACTAGTTGGATGATCTCGACGATCAAAGGTGATCGGAAATGATGACCATGGATTGAATTTTGGGCGACTAGCTTTGCCGCATAGATGTCCCTGAGTGCGCGCTTGCGCTCCCTTTTGGGTATGTGTGTAGCATATATCATGTTCACCGTTTTTACTTGAGGGGGAAATTTCTTCAGCCGCCTAGTGTTCGGCTGCCGGGGCTCTTCGTCATTGTCCTCGCTTCGCGATCCCATTTCCTTGCTCTCGGTATTTGACTTGCTGGCTTGCTTGAAAACCCGGCAATCTCTGTTGGTATGATTGGCTTGTTTGCCTGGGGTGCCATGTATCTGGCACGGACGATCGAGTATGCGGTCCAAGCTGGATGGTCCCTCGTTGTTCCTTTTATAAGGTTTCTTTCGCTGGCCAGGCTTGGAGCCACTGAATCCGGCGTGAACTGCACTGTCATCGGTGTTATCGCCATTACTTTGGCGTTTGTGTCTATTACGCCGGGTCTTGTCGGCGCTGTTTTTGGCATCAGAGGGGCCTGCCTCGTTGGCTGTGTTTTTACTACGAGCCAACCAACTATCTTCACCTGCGCAAAAGCGGGTCATGAGTGCCGTGAGGGCTGCCATAGACTTCAGCTTTTCTTGGCCGAGGTGGCGGGCGAGCCATTCATCACGGATGCTGTGTTTGAAGGCCGCTAGGGCTTCGGCATCCGGACAGTCAACGATTTGGTTCTTTTTGGTTAGGAACCTAGTCCAGAAATTTTTGGCTAATTCTCCAGGTTGTTGAACTATATGACTTAAGTCATAGGCATCTGGTGGCCGGATGCAAGTACCCTGGAAGTTGTCAAGAAAAGCTTCTTCCAAGTTCTCCCAACTGTCGATGGAATTTTCAGGCAGGCTATTTAACCAGTGTCTGGCTGGCCCTTTTAGTTTTAGTGGGAGGTATTTGATGGCGTGGAGATCATCTCCTCGGGCCATATGGATGTGGAGAATAAAATCTTCGATCCATACTGCGGGATCGGTTGTTCCGTCGTATGATTCAATATTGACGGGCTTGAATCCTTCGGGGAATTCATGATCCAGTACTTCATATGTGAAGCAAAGAGGGTGTGCAGCGCCTCTATATCGGGCCACATTGCGGCGCACCTCCAATGAAGGCCGCCTGCGGTTATCGGCCTGGGCGTGACTAGGTTTGTCACGTCCAAATAGGTAGCCGTCATCCCGAGTCGGAAAGCGTCCTTGCGATCCGTAGATTGATCTAGTGTGTCCTGCTCTACTGTCCAGGTCCTGCCGAAGGTCGTATGTGTAGTCCCGAGCTGTTTTGTCTCTGCTTTTACGAGGCAGTGGGGCGGGTTGTTGTTCAGCCTGAGTTGCCGTTTTATCCCGACCGCGGGGTGGTCGGTGCGCCACACTATCCCGACCACGTGGTGGTCGTTCCACATTGCGCGAGGGAGGTATGGGCTCCGGTGCCTCCTCATTGAACTGAGGTAGCAGTCTGTGCTTCGGGTAACTCTTGGATGTGCGCTTGAGGCCGTATTCTTCGGCTACCAGGACATCAGTCCATCTGTCAATGAGTAGGTATTGATTGGCTTGAAGCTGCTGCTGCTTTTTCTTCAGGCTTCTTGCAGTAGCTATTAGCTGGCGCTTGAAGCGCTCCTGCTCGAGGGGTGCCTCAGGCACGATGAAATCCTCGCTGCCGAGGCTCTCCTCATCCTCCAAGAGTGGACGATAACTATCGTCATCCGGATCATTGGGCATGGCATGTTTATCAGGGTTAACTTGCCCGTTGTCTTGTTCCTCCTGTTCGGACGTTGCTCCAACGGGGTCTTCGTTGTTTTCGGCGTCGTTCGGAGTACTATTTTCTCTGGTGCCAGTGTTGCCATCTTTTGAGCGACGTGGCTTATAACGGTGTTTAGGGCGCCGACGCTTGGACTATGTCTCAGTAGGCTTATTCGCAACTGGATCTTCTTTGTCATCGTCGCTAGCTTTTTTAGGTGCGTCAACCATGTACACATCATACGAAGAGGTGTCCGTCCAACGTCCAGTGAATGGCGGGTCTTGGCCTTGCTCCTTGTCGGTGTCGTCGTCCATACCATTGTCGTCCATACCGTCGAGGTTTTCGGAGCCATAATCAAGCACGTCGGTTAAGTCCTCGACAGTGGGTATGAAGTGGGTGGCGGGTGGGAACCGAAATTCCCCACCATCAGCCTATAGTTTGAACCGGACATAGTGTGGCTGTGAGTCCCCCGCCAAGGACAGTTTTTTTAATGAATTTAGCACATCGCCGAAGGGCGAGTGTTGGAAGACGTCTGCGGCGCCGAACTCGAAGATCGATGACCGATCCAGCTCGGTGTTTGCAGGCGTACGCGGCTCGGAATTTATAGCTGGAAACGAGTTCGAAATTTCGTTGACACAGATATTCCTAGGTGTTGAGTCTGTGTGCGGCTCCAATGTCGCGGACTCTGTGGCTTCGGATGGTGCAATCTGCTCTGGATCTAAGGCCGTAGCCGTTACAGGAACCATCTCCTGAATCTGGTCTGATGACAGATTTAAGTCATGTTCATCGGAGCGAGGGGGAGCGATCGCCGAGGTCTCAAATCCACTGAAGATTAAGTCTCCATGGATATCTGCAACATAGTTCAAGCTTCCAGATCTGACCTGGTGGCCAGAGGCGTAGCTATCGATCTGCTCCAGATGGCCATGGGAGTTGGCCCGCAGTACGAAGCCGCCGAATATGAAAATCTATCTGGGGAGGAAGGTTTCTCCTTGGACAGTGTCAATATGGATGATCGAGGGGGTCATCGAACCCCTTTGTCAACAGCACAACGGAACTCTCAATGAAAGCACCAATGTCGGTGTCAAAACCGGCGGATCTCGGGTAGGGGGTCCCGAACTGTGCGTCTAGGGTCGATGGTTATAGGAGATAGGGGACACGATGTTTACCCAGGTTCGGGCCCTCTCTATGGAGGTAATACCCTACTTCCTGATTGATTGATCTTGATGAATATGATAATTACAAGAGTTGATCTACCACGAGATCGTAATGGCTAAAACCTAGAAGTCTAGTATGTATGACTATGGTAATGAGTATATCCTTTCCGGACTACACCTTTCGGTTTATATAGACATGGGGGGGATCTAGGGTTACATAGATTTGGTTACATAGGAAGGAATCTTCATAGTTGATCGCCAAGCTTGCCTTCCACGCCAAGGAGAGTCCAATCCGGACAAGGGTACAGTCTTCGGCCTTCGTGTATTCACAGCCCATCAGTCCGGCCCATGGATAACAGGCGGGACGCCCGTGGACCACTTAGTCCAGGACTGTCTCAACTGGTTTTACCTTCGGGTCGACTTGCAAATGGTGCCAACCAGCTCCCTGGGCACACCTGGCATGTCAGAAGGTTTCCATGCGAAGATGTCCCAGTTATCACGGAGGAACTGGATGATCGCTTCTTCCTTTTTGCTGTCGAGCGTCGTTGAGATATGAGTCTGATGACCCACAAGTATAGGGGATCTATCGTAGTCCTTTCGATAAGTAAGAGTGTCGAACCCAACGAGGAGCTGAAGGAAATGATAAGCGGTTTTCAGCAAGGTATTCTCTGCAAGTAGTGAAATAAGTGGTAACAGATAGTTTTGTGATAGTATAATTTGTAACGAGCAACAAGTAACAAAAGTAAATAAGGTGCAGCAAGGTGGTCCAATCCATTTTGTAGCAAAGGACAAGCCGGAACAAAATCTTATATAAGGAAAAGCGCTCCCGAGGACACATGGGAATATCGCCAAGCTAGTTTTCATCACGTTCTTATGATTCGCGTTCGGTACTTTGATAATTTGATATGTGGGTGGACCGGTGCTTGGGTGCTGTTCTTACTTGAACAAGCATCCCACTTATGATTAACCTCTATTGCAAGCATCCACAACTACAACAAAAGTATTTTGGTAAACCTAACCATAGCATGAAACATATGGATCCAAATCAGCCCCTTACAAAGCAATGCATAAACTAGGGTTTAAGCTTCTGTCACTGTAGCAACCCATCATCTACTTATTACTTCCCAATGCCTTCCTCTAGGCCCAAATAATGGTGAAGTGTTATGTAGTCGAAGTTCACATAACACCACTAGATGGTGGACTCTCATGGCAAAACTCAATCCATGACAACATACTTTATCTCAGATATAACACTTCTTGTGCACCGATGACAACTTACTTGAAGGATCTTAGTCAATCCATAGGTAGATATGGTGGACTCTCATGGCAAAACTGGTTTAAGGGTATTTGGAAGCACAAGTAGTATCTCTACTTGG
The DNA here is from genome assembly GCA_032464435.1 of Aegilops umbellulata. Lineage (NCBI taxonomy): Eukaryota > Viridiplantae > Streptophyta > Magnoliopsida > Poales > Poaceae > Aegilops > Aegilops umbellulata. Next base: position 223,901,872 of record CP136059.1, on the reverse strand, counting down.
TGCTGAGAATTTGGCTAGCATGAGAGGGAAAGGCAAGCTCAACATGTTAGAGGATCCATGACAACATACTTTATCTCAGATATAAGAAAACATAACTCATCACGTTGTCTTCCTTATCCAACATCAACTCTTTAGCATGTTATATTTTAATGAGTGCTCCCAATCATAAAAGATGTCAATGATAATATATCTATATGTGAAACCTCTCTTTGCTTATTACTTCCTATTAATTGCAACGATGACCAAAGCTATGTCTGCCAACTCCCAACAACTTTTAATCATCATACTCTTTCTATGTGAAGTCATTACTTTCGGTAAGATCAATATGAACCTTTTGTTTATTTTTATTCTTTCCTTCTTTTATTTTATTCACTCAAGATCATGGCAAAATAATTAAGCCCTTGACTGAACACTAATCTTTATTATATATAGCTCACGGACTCGATTACATAGAGAGATCATAAAGCAAAACTCAAAACTAGATCATGCCATGACTTTATTCTACTAGATCAACATACTACTAATAAGATCGAACTAAGAAAAACGGTAAAGATAAGAGTGTGATGGTGATACGATACTAGGGCACCTCCCCAAGCTTGGCAGTTGCCAAGGGGAGTGCCCATACCCATGTGATTATGTCTCCTTCTTTGTTGTTGGTGTGATATTCTTGGCAATGATTCCTCTCAGGATACGGTTCTCCTCCTCGAGCTTATTGACTTGCTGCTTGAGGTCCATTATTTCCTTACGAAGCTTCCCTGTAACGGCTAAAGCCCCTTGCACCCAAGGGTGTTGCATAGCTGCGGGAGAACAAGTGACACTCCTCTTCATATTTTCATAAGAAAGAAATCTACATTGGAAGGGATAACTAAGTTTGGAATAGCTGAGCTTTGTAGTTCCCCCATCGTGAACCCAGCTCGGAGGCGAGAGGTGACTTCTTGATCCTCCATGGAATCTACCTCATCAAGTCAGCCTCCATCTCTTCCTCCGTTGCTGGCCCAAAGTGGTCAGCGTCGCTGTTTGCCCTTGGTTCCGGTGCCGGATTAGATACCCGGCTCTCCCCAACTGATTCTTGAGAAGACATCTTGCTCTAATCTGCAGCAGCAACAGCTCGAAAACAAAACAGAGGAGATTTGCGTGATACGGGAGTCAAAACCTTCGGGAGAATATATAGTGAATTTTTACCGACTAAAATACGCATTCTGCAAGGAAACAGAGTCCGGAAGGCACACGAGGTGATCCCGAGGTAGGGGGCGCGCCCACCACCCTCATGGGGCCCTCGTGTCCTTCCTGGATTGCTACTTATTTTTCTATTTTTCTAAATATTCCAAAACGAAGAAATATTGCCTTAAAAAAATTTGGAGTCGGTTTACTTACCGTACCACATACCTATACCTTTTCGGAGTCTGAAACGGTATGGAAAGTGTCTCTTATGTATTCCTCCGGGGTTACGGTTTCAATAATATTGGTTTCAACATTTATGGGATTACCTGAGATATAATGTTTGATTCTTTGACCGTTTACCACCTTCGGATTTGTGCCTTCGAAGTTGTTGATTTTTATAGCACCGGAACGATAGACCTCCTCAATAACGTAGGGGCCTTCCCATTTAGAGAGAAGTTATCCTGCAAAAGATCTTAAACGAGAGTTGTATAGCAATACATAATCACCTACGTTAAAATCACGCTTTTGTATCTTTTGTCATGCCATCTTATAACTTTTTCTTTAAACAACTTGGCATTTTCATAAGCTTGGGTTCTCCATTCATCAAGTGAGCTAATATCAAATAACCTCTTCTCACCGGCAAGTTTGAAATCATAGTTGAGCTCTTTAATAGCCCAATATGCCTTATGTTCTAGTTCGAGAGGTAAGTGACATGCTTTTCCATAAACCATTTTATACGGAGACATACCCATAGGATTTTTATATGCAGTTCTATATGCCCATAATGCATCATCAAGTTTCTTGGACCAATTCTTTCTAGACCTATTGACAGTCTTTTGCAAAATTAATTTGACCTCTTTGTTACTCAATTCTACTTGACCACTAGACCGAGGATGATAAGGAGATGCAATTCTATGATTATCATCATACTACCATCAGTCATTAAATATCTAGGGACTCCAAACCTCGGAAAAATAACTTCCTTAAGCATTTTAATAGAAGTGTTATGATCAGCACTACTAGTTGGAATAACTTCTACCCACTTAGTAACGTAATCAGGAGCAACTAAAATATGTGTATATCCATTAGAGGCAGGAAAAGGTCCCATATAATCAAAGCCCCAAACATCGAATGGTTCAATAACAAGTGAATAATTCATAGGCATTTCTTGACGTCTACTAATATTACCAATTCTTTGGCATTCATCGCAAGACAAGACAAACTTACCGGCATCCTTGAAGAGAGTAGGCCAATAAAAACCAGATTGCAATACCTTATGTGCAGTTCTATCTCCAGCGTGGTGTCCTCCATAAGCTTCGGAGTGGCACTTGCGTAGGATCTGTTCCTGTTCATGCTCAGGTACACAACGTCTAATAACACCATCTACTCCTTCTTTATAAAGATGTGGGTCATCCCAAAAGTAATGTCTCAAATCATAGAAAAACTTTCTATTTTGTTGGTATGTGAAGCTAGGTGGTATGAATTTAGCAATAATGTAATTAGCATAATCAGCATACCATGGAGTACTACGAGAAGTACTTATAACATTTAATTGTTCATCGGGAAAGCTATCATCAATAGGTAGTGGGTCATCAAGAACATTCTCTAACCTAGATAAGTTGTCTACAACGGGGTTCTCAGCTCCTCTTCTATCAACAATATGCAAATCAAATTCTTGTAGCAAGAGAAACCATCTAATAAGTCTAGGTTTAGCATCTTTGTTTTCCATAAGATATTTAATAGCAGCATGATCCGTGTGAATAATTACTTTAGAATCAACAATATAAGGTCTGAACTTATCACAAGCAAATACAACTGCTAAAAGCTCTTTTTCAGTAGTAGCATAATTCCTTCGAGCATTGTCTAGAGTCTTACTAGCATAATGGATAACATTTAATTTCTTATCAACTCTTTGCCCTAGAACAACACCTACAACATAATCACTATCATCACACATAATTTCAAAGGGTAAGTTCTAATCAGGTGGCTGAACAACAGGTGCAGAGACTAATGCTTTCTTAAGTATTTCAAATGCTTCTACACAATCATCATCAAAGACAAATGGTATATCTTTTTGCAATAAATTAGTCAGAGGCCGAGAAATTTTTGAGAAGTCCTTAATGAACCTCCTATAAAATCCGGCATGACCAAGGAAACTTCTTATACCTTTGATGTCCTTTGGACATGGCATCTTTTCAATTGCATCAACCTTGGCTTTATCAACTTCAATACCTCTTTCAGAAACTTTATGCCCCAAGACAATATCATCATTAACCATAAAGTGGCACTTTTCCCAATTCAAGACAAGATTAGTTTCTTCACATCTCTGCAAAACTCGATCAAGATTGCTCAAGCAAGCATCAAAAGAAGATCCATAGACGGAAAAGTCGTCCATGAAAACCTCACAAATCTTTTCATAGAAGTAAGAGAATATAGCCATCATGCATCTTTGAAAGGTAGTAGGTGCATTACATAAACCAAAAGGCATACGTCTATAAGCAAAAGTACCAAAAGGGCATGTAAAAGTAGTCTTTGATTGATCTTTAGCCAACATAGGTATTTGAGAGAAACCAGAATAACCATCTAGAAAACAATAGTGTGCATGTTTGCATAATCTTTCTAGCATTTGATCAATAAAAGGTAAGGGGTAATGATCTTTCTTAGTAGCCTTATTTAATTTGCGGTAATCAATTACCATCCTATAACCTGTAATAATTCTTTGTGGGATCAATTCATCCTTATCATTAGGAATAGCCGTAATACCTCACTTCTTAGGGACACAATGGACAGGACTTACCCACTGACTATCAGCAACGGGATAAATTATACCTGCCTCCAGAAGCTTGAGTATTTCTTTTCTTACCACTTCTTCCATTTTAGGATTCAGACGTCGTTGAGGATCACGAACTGGTTTGGCATCCGCTTCCAAGTTTATTTTATGTTGACATAGAGTGGGACTGATGCCCTTAAGATCATCAAGAGTATATCCAATAGCAGCACGGTGCTTCTTCAGGGTTTTCAATAGTCTTTCTTCTTCATGCTCTGAAAGTTTAGCACTAATAATAACAGGATATATCTTCTTTTCATCTAGATAAGCATATTTAAGATTATCAGGCAACTGTTTAAGCTCAAACACGGGATCACCCTTGGGTAGAGGAGGATCCCCTAGGATTTCAACAGGAAAATTGTGTTTCAGAATAGGTTCCTGTTTAAAGAATACTTCATCTATTTCCCTTCTTTCATTCATGAACATATCATTTTCATGGTCTAGCAAATAATGTTCTAAACGATCACTGGGAGGTACGGCAATAGAGGCAAGACCAATAATTTCATCCTTACAAGGCAATTCTTCCGCACGATGTTGTTTACTAAATTTAGAGAAATTAAACTCATGAATCATATCATCCAAGCCAATAGTAACAACATTATTTTCACAATCTATCCTAGCATTAACAGTGTTCAAGAAGGGTCTACCAAATATAATGGGGCAAAAGCTATCTTGTGGAGAACTGAGAACAAGAAAATCAGCAGGATATTTAGTTTTCCCACACAAGAATTCGACGTCTCTTACAATTCCCACTAGTGATATAGTATCCCTATTGGCAAGTTTAATTGTGACATCAATACCTTCTAACTCAGCAGGTGCAATTTCATGCTTAATTTCTTCGTATAAAGTATGCGGTATAAGACTAGCACTAGCACCCATGTCACATAAGCCATGATAACAATGATCTCCTATTTTAACAGAAATAACAGGCACGCCTACCACAGGTCTATGTTTATCTTTAGCACAAGGTTTAGCAATTCTAGCAGTTTCACCGTTAAACTGAATAACATGCCCATTGATATTATCAGACAAGAGATCTTTAACAATAGCAATATTGGGTTCTACTTTAACTTGTTCAGGAGGTATGTAAGTTCTAATATTGCTTTTACGAACAACAGTTGAAGCTTTAGCATGATCCTTTATTCTAACAGGGAAAGGTGGTTTCTCAACATAAGAAGTAGGAACAATAGGATCATTATAAGTGACAATCTTTTCTTCCACTTTAATAGGTGCAGCTACTTTTAATTCTACGGGAGGATGATATTTAAACCACTTCTCCTTGGGGAGATCAACATAAGTAGCAAAGGATTCACAGAAAGAAGCTACTATCTCAGAGTTAAGTCCATATTTAGTGCTAAACTTACAGAAAATATCGGTATCCATAAAAGTTTTAACACAATCAAACATACGTGTCATGCCTGACTCCTTACCTTCGTCGAGGTCCCAATCTTAAGAGTTGCATTTAATTCTATCCAATAAGTCCCATTCAAATTCAATAGTCTTCATCGTAAAAGAGCCAGCCCAAGAAGTATAGAGCATGGTTTGATTATTATGAGAAAGCAGAGCATAAAAACTTTGAATAATTATTTCTCTCGGGAGCTCATGATTGGGGCATGAATATAACATTGATTTAAGCCTCCCCCAAGCTTGAGCGATACTTTATCCTTCGCGAGGCCAAAAATTATATATATATAATGGCGATCACAATGAACAAGCTGCATAGGGTAATACTTTTGATGAAATTCCAATTTCAATCTTTTATAGTTCCATAATCTCGTATCATCACATAGCCTATACCATGTCAATGCGTCTCCCTTCAAAGATAAAGGGAAGAACTTCTTCTTAGCAACATCATCGGATATACCTGCAAGCTTAAATAATCCACAAACTTCGTCCACATATATTAAGTGCTCATCAGGATGCTTTGTTCCATCTCCTGTAAAAGGATTAGCTAGTAGTTTTTCCATCATACCCGAAGAAAATTCAAAAGGAGTTTCATTTTCAACAGGTTCAGTAGGTTTAGGAGCAACTCTTTTCTCTACTGGACGGGGTGAATATACCCCGAACAAGCCCCTCAGAGGATTACTTTCCATAGTAACAAGTGCCAGTAAATTTCAGCGCACTATACAAATTTTTCCTTACCAAGTTCCATCTACCAAAGGCCCTTCACTCCCCGGAAACAGCGCCAGAAAAGAGTCTTGATGACCCACAAGTATAGGGGATCTATCGTAGTCCTTTCGATAAGTAAGAGTGTCGAACCCAACGAGGAGCAAAAGGAAATGATAAGCGGTTTTCAGCAAGGTATTCTCTGCAAGTACTGAAATAAGTGGTAACAGATAGTTTTGTGATAGTATAATTTGTAACGAGCAACAAGTAACAAAAGTAAATAAGGTGCAGCAAGGTGGCCCAATCCTTTTGGTAGGAAAGGACAAGCCAGAACGAACTCTTATATAAGGAAAAGCGGTCCCGAGGACACATGCGAATATCGTCAAGCTAGTTTTCATCACGTTCTTATGATTCGCGTTCGGTACTTTGATAATTTGATATGTGGGTGGACCAGTGCTTGGGTGATGTTCTTTCTTGAACAAGCATCCCACTTATGATTAACCCCTATTGCAAGCATCCGCAACTACAACAAAACTATTTTGGTAAACCTAACCATAGCATGAAACATATGGATCCAAATCAGCCCCTTACAAAGCAACGCATAAACTAGGGTTTAAGCTTCTGTCACTCTAGCAACCCATCATCTACTTATTACTTCCCAATGCCTTCCTCTAGGCCCAAATAATGGTGAAGTCTTATGTAGTCGACGTTCACATAACACCACTAGAGGCTAAACATACATTTCATCAAAATATCGAACGAATACCAAATTCACATGACTACTAATAGCAAGACTTCTCCCGTGTCCTCAGGAACAAACGTAACTACTCACAAAGCATATTCATGTTCATAATCAGAGGGGTAATAATATGCATAAAGGATCTGAACATATGATCTTCCACCAAATAAACCAACTAGCATCAACTACAAGGAGTAATCAACACTACTAGCAACCTACTAGCACCAATCCCGGACATGGAGACAAGAATTGGATACAAGAGATGAACTAGGGTTTGGAGATGAGATGGTGCTGGTGAAGATGTTGATGGAGATTGCCCTCTCCCGATGAGAGGAGCTTTGGTGATGACGATGGTGATGATTTCCCCCTCCCGGAGGGAAGTATCCCCGGCAGAACAGCTCTGCCGGAGCTCTAGATTGGATCCACCAAGGTTCCGCCTCGTGGCGGCGGAGTTTCGTCCCGAAAGGTTGCTTCTTTATTTTTCCTCGACGAAAGACTTCATATAGCAGAAGATGGGCGTCGGAGAGCCACCAGGGGGGCCCACGAGGTAGGGGGCGCGCCCTAGGGGTGGCGCCCCCACCCTCGTGGACAGGGTGTGGCACCCCTGGCCTTCATCTTCCGCAGGTATTTTTCATTATTTATTTTAAGGTATTCCGTGGAGTTTCAGGACTTTTGGAGTTGCGTAGAATAGGTCTCTAATATTTGCTCCTTTTCCAGCCCAGAATTCCAGCTGCCGGCATTCTCCCTCCTTATGTAAACCTTGTGAAATAAGAGAGAATAGCCATAAGTATTGTGACATAAAGTGAAGTAACAACCCATAATGCGATAAATATCGATATAAAAGCATGATGCAAAATGGACGTATCAGAGTCGGAGCAGCATTGGGATCGGTCGGGTGTATATGAACCGACTTTGTTTCACCGGACGAATGAAATGCAGACTCTGAGGCAGGCTTCTTAGCCCGCAACAAATCACTCGGATCTACATTCTTCTGGTATTCCTGCATTTCAACTGCTACCATCTGTTCATCAGCAATTTTTGAGCCCTTCTGAAGGCACTCTTCCGCTTTCTGCCGATTACCAGTAACTGTGATCACACCTCTGGGACCAGACATCTTCAACTTAAGATAGATGTAACACGGTCTAGCCATAAAACAAGCATATGCAGGCCTGCCAAGAATAGCATGATAACCACTTTGAAAATCTACCACTTCAAATGTCAACTTTTCCTTACGGTAATTCTTTGAATCACTGAAAACCACATCAAGAGTGATATGACCGAGTGATTCAGCTTTCTTTCCTGGGATAACGCCGTGGAAGCTCATGTTGCTCTCACTAAGCTTGGACATAAGAATGCCCATACCCATAAGGGTTTTAGCGTAAAGAATATTCAGACCACTTCCTCCATCCATCAACACTTTGGTCAGTCGAGTGCCTCCAACCACTAGGTCGACTACCAACGCTTGCCGCCCTGGAGTGGCAATGCGTGCAGGATGATCGGACTGGTCAAATGTGATTGCAGTTTGCGACCACTTCAAATATGTCGTCGTTGCCGGGGAAACCATGTTTACTTCTCTGTTTATGACTTTCAGTCAACTTTTGCTCTCAATGTCAGCAAAAATCACCAAGGTGGAATTGACAAAACCCTCATCCTCTTCTTTGTCTTCATCCTTATCAGACTCCTTCTCTTTCTCACTGGGTTGTTTATATCGGAATTGCCGGATAAGGACTCGACACTGTCGAGTGGTGTGCTTGGGATAAATCAAATTTCCCTCTTCGTCTTTCTTGGTGTGAATGTGACATGGCAAATCTAACACATCATTCCCTGCTTGATCTTTCACTTTCTTGGGGGTCCAGGGCCCCTTAGGTTTCCCTTTAAACTTTCCTTGGATCACTGCTGCAGTTTCACCAGGTCCTGCAGGCTCAGCTTTACGTTTCTGTTTTCGATTCGAATTACCTCCACCAGTGTCCTGGCCGACTGGTTTGCTCTTTCCACTATGGAGTCGATCCTCTTCTTCTCCGTTAGCATACTGAGTGGCTATTTCCATCATCCAAGTCAGAGACATATCTCCCGTCCGACCAAATTTCAGGTTAAGCTCTTAATACCGAACACCCCCCTTGAAGGCGCAAACTGCTTGATGTTGAGATACATTTTCCACTGTGTGATGCAAAGTGGTCCACCTCTGAATGTAATCTCTCAGTCTCATTCGGCTTTTGTACACAATGTGGCAATTCTGTCAACCCTACTGGCCGTTTGCAAGTATCCTCAAAAGTTCTGACAAACACTCAAGCTTGCTCCTCCCAACTGAATATACTGCCTGGCGCCAACTGAGCTCTGGCCGAACCTTCCAACATTAGAGGAAGATTCTTCATGGCCACCTCATCATTGCCTCCACCGATCTGCAAAGCCACTCGGTAATCTTCAAGCCAAGTGTCAGGCTTGGACTCACCAGTGAACTTGCGAACTCCAGTCGCCAACCTGAAGTTGGGAGGAATCTCTGCAGCCCTGATGGCTCTGCTGAAACACTCTGGACTGGAAACATGAAATCTGCTGCCAGTCGGGCAATCTCTGTCTATTCCCTCTCTGTGTGCTCTGTTCCTGTCAACCAGACCTTGAACGAGAATCGATCTCGCATCAAAGCTTGGCTCCCTTGGGTCGACTGGTACCCTTCGTTCTCCAATGTGTAGGTGCCTGTCATCATATTGCCGGGGCACATACAATCCACGCCTCGGAGGAGGTGTGGGCAGCCGACGGCGGTCATCACGGCCGAGTCGGTGATCATACTGCTCGTGGTTCCGTCCCACGTACTGATCCTGACGATGCCCACGTCCTTCACGCCACAGGGGTGATCTTGGGATGTGGGCCGACTAAACTGTGTCAGCCATCACAGATCTGCTGTGTATTTTGTTATGCAACTGAGACACTGTTGTGTTCTGCTCTCCTGCTACTCACAGCAACGCCCTGATTTTCATCAACCCTCTTGCAGCCCCCGACTGAGACGGCTGAATGGAATCTGCTATACGGGCAGTGGTTGTAAGATTCTGAATTGGAGTGCGGTATACCCGTGGTTCAGACGGAAACAGTTGTCGTTGCCGTCGACTGGACTCGGGGATCTACCGCTGAGCGCGCTCGTCGAGTCTATGCTGAAGGTTCTCCAATCGAGTGTGCTCCGCCAAAGTGGCCAGGCGCGCCGCCTCCAAGGACCGAGCCTTGGATGTTTCTCCGACGATGGGCGTGTGGAGCGCCTCCAGGTTGCGGCGATGAAGTTCTTCCCTCTGCTGTGAAGTGAGGGCTTCGGGATGATACTCCTCATGAACCTGCGACGGATCGCCGCCGCCGTCGCCTCCATCGACGCGATGAAAACCAGGCGAGCTGCACGGCGTGTTCACCATAAGGACTTCTGCCGCAGGGTCGTTGTTGTCGCACTCGGACAGGGTCTCGACGGAGCCAGTCGACAGATCGAATAAGCCATAGAGAGTTTCTCGGGCTCGATTGCGCGACTTGGGGGGTGGTCGACTGGCGCGCCACCACGTGCTTCACCCATCACTGAAGCCGCGACCGACTAGATCATTTGTGACGGCGCACAGCGGGGAGCGAAGACACTGCAGGAACCGACCGATACTGGGTCAACGGCTGCCGCAGGAGGACGCCACGAACGCACGCGCGAAAGTGCATCGCCTTGCGGACGGGGAGCGCCTCAACGTCGAGAGGGGCCTCCTGGAGCCAGGCGGAGTCGTCGGTGACAAAAACGAGCGCACCAAGACGGATCTCGCAGCCCTCAGCCAAACCACCGCCGAAAGACATGATGATGGGAATCGGAAAAAATGAAACCTCACCGGAAAGTCGCTAAGACACCGGCCCCATGGTGGGCGCCAACTGTCGTGGTTCTAAGTCTGATAGTAGAATATGGGGTATGTATGGAGAGGCATGATCCTAGCTACGGTGAAGTTGTGCACGCAAGATTTACGAGTTCAGGCCCTTCACGGAGGAAGTAACATCCCTGCGTCTCGGTGCCCAGAGGCTCGGTCGATTGGATTATGCGTGAAGTTACAGGGGGTGCGAACCCTAGTGCCTGAGGAGTGGGTGGCTTATATAGAGTTTGCCAGACCCCTCCGGCCCTTAGTTACACAGGGTTCAATGTACATCAAGATAGGAACGTTACTGGTAACGCCAACATTAAAGTCACATAAATGATCATTAAGACTACGGAGTGAACGTCCGATCGTTGTCATTCATATTGACCTTAGATCTTCTGTTCTCCGAGTGGTTTATGGTATGGTCGAATGAATATATCATGGTCGAATGGAACTGGGATATCCGGGTGAACTCAATCGAGTGGATTGTGTCCTGTGGTGATTTCAGTCAGCAGAATCCACTGTCCTTTAAATGTCCTTGACTATAGGGCAATGTCCTTGGGTAGGGTGCTCATATCAGGTATATTGTCCTACCCTAGGTACATGTCATCATCACGAATACCGGAGGAACACCTTGTGTGCTATCAAATGTCACAACATAACTGGGTGATTATAAAGATGCTCTACAGGTGTCTCCGATGGTGTTTGTTGAGTTGGCATAGATCGAGATTAGGATTTGTCATTCCATGTATCGGGGAGGTATCTCTGGGCCCACTCGGTAATGATCATCACTATAAGCCTTGCATGCAATGTGACTAATTAGTTAATTACGGAATGATGCATTACGGAATGAGTAAAGAGACTTGCCGGTAACGAGATTGAACTTGGTTCGATGATACCGACGATCGAATCTCGGGCAAGTAACATACCGATGATGAAGGGAACAACGTATGTTGTTATGCGGTTTGACCAATAAAAATCTTCGTAGAATATGTAGGAGCCAATATGAGAATCTAGGTTCCGCTATTGGTTATTGATCGGAGATGTGTCTCGGTCATGTCTACATAGTTCTCGAACACGTAGGGTCCGCAGGCTTAACGTCCGATGACGATTTGTATTATATGAGTTATGTGATTTGGTGACCGAATGTTGTTTGGAGTCCCGGATGAGATCACAGACATGACGAGGAGTCTCGAAATGGTCGAGAGGTAAGGATTCATATATAGGACGATAGTATTTGGACACCGGAAGTGTTCTGGGGGTACCGAGTACGTACGGGTCACCGGAGGGGGTTTCGGGCACCCGCCGGCAAAGATATGGGCCTTATTGGGCCAAGGGCGGGACAGACCAGCCCCTAGTGGGCTGGTGCGCCCCATATATGCCAAATAGGAGGAGAAGGAAGGAGGGGAAGAGAGAAAGGAAAGGGGAGGATTCGGCCTCCTGATATGTCCATTTTGCATCATGCTTTTATATAAATATTTATTGCATTATGGGCTGTTATATTACACATTATGTCACAATACTTATGCCTATTCTATCTTATTTTACAAGGTTTACATAAGGAGGGAGAATGCCGGCAGGTGGAATTCTGGGCTGGAAAAGGAGCAAATATTAGAGACCTATTCTGCACAACTCCAAAAGTCCTGAAACTCCACGAAAGTCATTTTTGGAAATAATAAAAAATATCCAGCGGAAGAAGTTCACCAGAGGGGGCCCACCTGTCCATGAGGGTGGGGAGCGCGCCCTACCCCCCAGGGCGCGTCCCCCTACCTCGTGGGCCCCGTGTCGGCCCTCCAATGCCCATCTTCTTCTATATGAGGTCTTTCATCGAGGAAAAATTGATAAGCAACCTTTCAGGACAAAACTCCGCCGCCACGAGGCGGAACCTTGGTGGAACCAATCTAGGGCTCCGGCAGAGCTGTTCTGCCGGGGAAACTTCCCTCCGGGAGGGGGAAATCATCTCCATCGTCATCACCAAAGCTCCTCTCATCGGGAGAGGGTAATCTCCATCAACATCTTCACCAGCACCATCTCATCTCAAAACCCTAGTTCATCTCTTGTATCCAATTCTTGTCTCCAAGTCCGGGACTGGTACTAGTAGGTTGCTAGTAGTGTTAATTACTCCTTGTAGTTGATGCTAGTTGGTTTATTTGGTGGAAGATCATATGGTCAGATCCTTTATGTATATTATTACCCCTCTGATCATGAACATGAATATGCTTTGTGAGTAGTTACATTTGTTCCGGAGGACATGGGAGAAGTCTTGCTATTAGTAGTCATGTGAATTTGGTATTCATTCGATATTTTGATGAGATGTATGTTGTCTAGCCTCTAGTGGTGTTATGTGAACATCGACTACATAACACTTCACCATTATTTGGGCCCAGAGGAAGGCATTGGGAAGTAATAAGTAGATGATGGGTTGCTAGAGTGACATAAGCTTAAACCCTAGTTTATGCGTTGCTTCGTAAGGGGCTAATTTGGATCCATATGTTTCATGCTATGGTTAGGTTTACCTTAATACTTTTGTTGTAGTTGCGGATGCTTGCAATAGAGGTTAATCATATGTGGGATGCTTGTTCAAGTAAGAACAACACCCAAGGACCGGTCCATCCACATATCAAATTATCAAAGTACCAAACGCGAATCATATGAACGTGATGAAAACTAGCTTGACGATATTCCCATGTGTCCTCGGGAGCGCTTTTCCTGATATAAGAGTTTGTCCAGGCTTTTCCTTTGCTACAAAAAGGATTGGGCCACCATGCTACAGTTTATTTACTTTTGTTACTTGTTGCTCGTTACAATTTATCTTATCAAAAAACTATCTGTTACCACTTATTTCAGTACTTGTAGAGAATACCTTGCTGAAAACCACTTATCATTTCCTTCTGCTCCTCGTTGGGTTTGACACTCTTACTTATGGAAAGGACTAAGATAGATCCCCTATACTTGTGGGTCATCAAGACTCTTTTCTGGCGCTGTTGCCGGGGAGTGAAGCGCCTTTGGTAGGTGGAATTTGGTAAGGAAAAATTTATAGTGTGCTGAAATTTACAGTCACTTGTTACTATGGAAAGTAATCCTCTGAGGGGCTTGTTCGGGGTATCTTCACCCCGACCAGTAGAGCAAAGAGTTGCTCCTCAACCTACTAGACCTACTAAAAATGAAAATGAGAATGAAATTATTCCCTTTGAAGTTCCATCAGGTATGCTAGAAAAACTGCTAGATAATCCTTTTGCAGGAGATGGAACAAAGCATCCTGATGAGCACCTAATATATGTGGATGAAGTTTGTGGATTATTTAATCTTGTAGGTATACCCGATGATGTTGTTAAGAAGAAGGTCTTCCCTTTATCTTTGGAGGGAGATGCATTGACATGGTATAGGCTATGTGATGATACGAGATCATGGAACTATAAACGATTGAAATTGGAATTTCATCAGAAGTATTATCCTATGCATCTTGTTCATCGTGATCACAATTATATTTATAATTTTTGGCCTCGCGAAGGAGAAAACGTCGCTCAAGCTTGGGGGAGGCTTAAATCAATGTTATATTGATGCCCCAATCATGAGCTCTCAAGAGAAATAATACTTCAAAAAAATTTATGCACGGCTTTCTGAAAACAATCGCATCATGCTCGATACTTCTTGTGCTGGCTCTTTTATGATGAAGACTATTGAATTCAAATGGAATTTATTGGATAGAATTAAACACAACTCTGAATATTGGGATCTCGACGAAGGTAAGGAGTCAGGTATGACACCTAAGTTTGATTGTGTTTAATCTTTTATGGATACTGATGTTTTCCGTAAATTTAACACTAAATATGGACTTGACTCTGAGATAGTAGCTTTGTTCTGTGCATATTTTGCTACTTATGTTGATCCCCCCAAGGAGAAATGGTTTAAATATCATCCTCCCATAGAAGTAAAAGTAGATGCACCTATTAAAGTTGAAGAAAAGACTGTCACTTATAATGATCCTATTGTTCCTACTTCTTATGTGGAGAAACCACCTTTCCCTGTTAGGATAAAGGATCTTGCTAAAGCTTCAACTGTGGTTCATAAAAGCAATATTAGAAATTATACACCTCCTGAGCAAGTTAAAGTTGAACCTAATATTGCTATTGTTAAAGATCTCTTGTCTGACAATATTGATGGGCATGTTATTCAATTCTGCGGTGAAACTGCTAGAATTGCTAAACCTTGTGCTAAAGATAAACATAGACTTGTGGTAGGCGTGCCTGTTATTTCTGTTAAAATAGGAGATCATAGTTATCATGGCTTATGTGATATGGGTTCTAGTGCTAGTGTTATACCTTATGACTTGTATAAAGAAATTAAGCATGAAATTGCACCTGCTGAGTTAGAAGATATTGATGTCACAATTAAGCTTGCTAATAGAGATACTATATCAGCAATGGGAATTGTTAGAGATGTTGAAGTCTTGTGTGGGAAAATTAAATATCCTACCGATTTTCTTGTTCTCAGTTCCCCACAAGAC